>JAWUZG010000119.1:9597500-10847500 GCA_036785705.1 Acanthornis magna | reverse complement strand
TGTGCTTGTTCTCAGCGGACAAGAGCATGGAGATATTGAGCTTTGGTGGATTTCGGGCAGTGGATACACAATGGGAGTGCTGGGTACGGAGGGAAAGGTTCAGAGCTGAGGATGTGACCCTGCCATCTGCACCTCCACAAGTAACGACAGATACCTCTTACTTGCATGGCCTTTATTCACAGATCCTTCACTTTTGCTGGTGCCTTGGTGTCCACAGTAGCGTTCTGGGTTTCTTTACAAAGGCCAAAGCCATGAGAATTAGACCATGGAAAGGCTTTGCAGTTCTAAATCTCTTAATCAAATGCACTTGTTGTTTCTGAGCAAACTTTCATTACATTACATGTCCATCATCATTTTGGAACACATGGAGGACGAATTCACCCACATGCTGCAAGTAGGAGGCATTGATGTTCCTGTATTTGGGAAATTTTCTGTCATTCTGATAGTTCAGCAGAAGTGTTGGGAAGAGGTAGGTGAGTGTGTGGTACATCTCCAATTAGCATGGCCCTGTTAATAACCCTGAGAGTGACAGACAATGGGTATGAGATCATTTCTGTAGTTTGTAGGGTTTCTGGTTATCCAGGCCATTATCATAAGGCGTAGAGCAAGGAATGCAAAGCAATTCTTCCTTGCCCCAGTTTAGAGTTCTGGGAAATGCGTTCACCAGGCTCCTCTTTGTTAGAAAGTATGTTGCTTATTTTCCAAATAGATTTAGGCTGTTACCCCATCCCAATTCCTCGCTCCAGCTCTGCTCACTAACTATATAAAGCCATGACATATGGGTCTTTTTACTGACATAATCCTCTACTGTACTAAAAAAGAAAATATTAAATTTCATTCCAAGAGCTGTAAGAACTTCCATGAGGATATAAAAAGCAGGAAATTGGCCCTGTAAGAGTGGAGTACTCTCATATTGAATAGCCTCCAGGGGCTCAATGTTAAAGGCTTCTTCCTAATAGCTAATGTAGGTTGGAACTGCGCTGCCTCTGCTTGAGAGGAAATGGGATTTGTAGGACTTTGCCAGTACAGGTTATAGGGCTTAGGCCAAGGACTGATGTTCTGTGACCCTGTACAAAATCAACATGCTCCCTACACACAACAATAAGGAGAGATTGAACATGAAGTACTGAGGAAAAATCTCAGGATTTTCCACTTCTCCTACAAACTGTTCCTACCATAGTGTTTCTGGACATCATTTTGGTCTTTGTCTTGCTTGTATCACTCCTCTTTAATCTGTACACCCTGCAGCCAGAAGTGGTGGTTTATTTAAAAATGTGAATTGGGCTCCTCTTCCTATGGAGGCCTGGGAATGATGTTATCTATTACCCCAAATGGCCAGTGTGCTTTGTATTCCTGCAGGTGATGGATTTTCCATTTTAGGATGTGTGTGAAGCAAACCGTGCTTCAGCAACAACATGAGAGACATTTCAGCATTGTGCTAGGTTTAAAAGAAGCAGGCAAAAAAGGATGGACAAAGTTTTCTAACTTAGCCAGGTGCAATACAGTCAATATTGGGATGGGTGAGCTCTGCACCTGCTGCTGGGTCTTGTGGTTTGGAGTGTGTGTTCCCCCGTAGTAAATCCAACAGCATTCCTAAATTATTATGTATCTAGTAATATTAACATGTTAATATCCACAAGATTCAAATACATTTGCACCTCGAAGGAGGAGCCACTGCAGGGGCAGAATATAGACCAACATGTTTTGTAATTGACTCGCCATCTATGTGACTTGAATCATATACTTGAGAATCTTTTGGGGGTAGAAGAGGATAGTGCAAATGAGATTATGACAAGTTAACTGACCTCTGAGTATCCTGTTCTGTTCCTAGTTCCCTGGTCCATGCTAAAGAGGTGCAGGCTACAGCTTTGCAAAGAAAAGTAAGTAAAAATTTAGGGGAGAAAATTGGTTCACACAAAACGCAGCCCTGAGAGGTTACTTTGCTACAATTAAAAATAAAAAAAATAAAATCTAGAAGTATTGAACCAATGCTTCAGTTTCAAGTTCAAGATATTCTTCCTGCCTTTGCCAGTGAGTAAATAAACACGGTGAGAAAAGCTGTCAGTACAAGTTCTACAGGTGCTGGTGCCTGGTCCTCTGGCAAACCCTGTTTTCAGGCATTGTTTTCCCAAATCAGATAGGCTAAGCTTCCCCTTATCAGCCTCCCCTTATCAGCTCTTCTAATCCCTTCAACCTCTCATATACTCTGGGACACTTCCTGTGGGTCTTTTCCTTGATAACTATTTCAGTCAGGCTAACCAAGACACTTGAGCAATTGTGTTTTATACAGAACCAGCCTTTTAGATGTAGAACTTTTGAAATTCAAACTCCTTGTTAGCTGAAACGAGAAGGAGTTACCACTTGGCTGGTCTATAAACTCATGTGTTCAAAGGGTGCAGTGGAGACATTCCTTACAGACTGTTCGATGATGCCAAAGCCAAAGAAAGAGTCTGTAATACAGATTTTCATTGCAGGTTACTTTTGGCCTTTCTTAGATAATCAGTGGAAAGATTTCCAAGCTTGATATGCAAGAGTACAATTTAAACCTGGAGTTACTTCCTCTGGACAGAGCACTGAAAAGTTATACTTGGGGATACAGCGTCAAGGTTTCAGCCTGCAGACAATGTGTGGCTGCAGCTGGCAGAAATACCCTGCAAAGTCCTCTTCTAGCAGTGAGGGTGTTTTAGAATAGCAGTGATTTGGCAGACAACCAGTAAGGGCTTGTTTTAAAGTGTCTGTGGTAAATGCATTTATGAGGGGTCAATTTGTGGAATGCACGATCCGAGCATAGGTTAAGGAGTCAAGAGTAGCTGAATTCTAATTCTGACCTTCTCTCAGAATTCCTTGTGTGAGCACGTGCAGCACCACAGAGGTTAAAGGAACATTTCTCAGGCTGTAGAGTGGAGCAGGCACAAATTAGGAAATGCCCGTGTTGAGTTAATCCTTGGAGTGTGCTTTATGGCCCTTTAGGATTCTTGGTTATATTTCTTTTTAGGATATTTTTCCCCACTCAACTCCTGTTTTGTTCTGTCTCCTGGACAGGTACCTGCCATTTGGGGAACAGATATTTATTATTTTTCCCCTCCTAAATTATCAGTGTGGACTTTATTTCTCGCACAATCAAACTTGCTTCCAATTGCAGCAATATTAATCATTCATGGGCCCAGGCAGCTCCAGCACCGAGTACTTGAGGGCAGTAATGGAGTTCAGCTAAGGCAAACAAATCAATGGAGTGGAATGGTCTGCTGATCTTGCCCACCTCCCTATTTCATCTCCCATAAAGCTGACAGATTCCTTTGGCTCTCATTCACCTTAACCATCGCTCTGCATCTGATCAGTTTTTTAGGGATTGGGGTAGAAGTTGCTCCTGAGATATGATGTAGCCCAGAGAAGTTGTGGATGTCCCATCGCTGAAAGTGTTCCAGGCCAGGTTGGATGGGGCTCTGAGCGATCTGGTCTAAGGGAAGGTGTCCCCGCCCATAACAGGGGTTGGAATGAGATCATCTTGAAGGTCCCTTCCAACCCAAACAATTCTATTATTCTATCACTGCAAAAGGAGAGAAGGAATGTCCCACCCCCTGCAGCCTCCCCAGCACTTAGAGCAGACGTTGAAGAGTTTTTTGCCAGCAGGGTGCATGAATGGCTTCATCCGACATACTATGGGGCTGCTGAGTCTCCTCCTTGATTTCAGCAGACTTTGGATCAGTTGTAGTTGAACGAAATACCACAGGAATGGCTCTGGTGTTAGCAGAGAATTTTCTGCTCTATTATTCACATGGGTTTTTAAACAATGTCCACTGAAATCAATGTCCCTCTTTTCATTAACTGCAGTTGGCTTTGGATCAGGCCTGGGAAGATGCACATCTTCCAGAAATGCCATCGGATGATTTCTTTAAAAATCATCGAACAAAGATATACGACCGCATGGGATGATCAGCAGGGAAGAAAGTCCCATCTCTCTTTTATACGGTTGGCTTCCTGCTCATATCAGCAATAATTTAGATAATTAAATTGCTTAGTTCAGTAGTTGGAAGAGGCACAATCAACAAGCTGACTCTACTAAGATGTCAGATGTATTAGTGTGCTGGGTTTTATATTTGTTTTTCTTTTTTGTGTGTGTGTGAAAAGCTGTATAATTGGACACTGTCTTTTTCACCCCCGGCTAACCTCTTCTTCAGAGGAGCATACCAAAGACATTTAAAATCACATTATGAATGCCAGCATAGTTACAACATTTATATGGCATATGGTGATGTTCAGTGGCAGCAGACGAATGGATGAAATCAAGCACAATAATAGAATCAACCCCCCTTGAATTTAACAGTAAGACAAACAGTTCACTGGTATAATTTAGTAAAATGCAAGTAAGAGCTTGAATATTTTAATGAGGAGTCTAAAGTACATAACTGGGCATACTTTTAACATTTAACTTTGATTCAGTGGTCTTTGTACTGTCCCTGTGGGGTCTTTGAACTTTTGTTCACATGAGGTAGAAACAGTTTTAATAAATCAATCTTCTGAAATGCTCATCTTACTATGACTCCAGGTTTATTTTGTTTTGTTTTATGAATATTTGTGGCTGAATCACTCCTCTGAAGAATAAAGGAGATCACAGAAAGTGTTCTGTGTTGTTCCATCTCTAACTCACGTGGGTTTTGCTGTTGGTGGCATCTCTCAAACCAAGAGAGAAGAGCAGTCTCTGGAGAGGCTGAGATGGGGTAGATCCAGTGCCTGTGCAAATTGCTCCTCCTAGAAGCACCGTGAAGTTTTCTTCCACCTTCTCTGTGTCTGCCCCTCCTTTTCCTTTTACTTTTTCAAGATGCCACTTTTAAACAAACAGTTTTGCTTTTCTTCTTCCACAAAAGTTTTTCCTTCTCGTTCTCTGAATCACAATATTGAGATGAGAAGATCTAGCTCTCCTTTGGCTTTTTTTTTTTAATTGATGCTTTTTGCCCTACATTCCCCGAGGAGTGTTTACTTATTGTTCAAAAGTAGAGAGACTTTACCATGGATTCTAACTGACCTGAAACTCCACACTAACCCCCCCAAAAGCCATTCTGAACCTGCAAGTTATATAGAACTTGTGCCTATCTTTTGCATATTGTTTGTTCAGCTGTGAGATGGTATGAACAGCTCAATGCTGCACTTGTATTTTGAATGTAGAGGGCTCACTTTAACATTTACCGGCTTCTCAGCTGGGATGCCATTCCAACATCATGTTTGCGCGTAGCCAGAAGTATTCACTTCTTTTTTCCCATTAAACTACTAAAAATGGAGCCTCAGACGCAAAGTCCACAGTTTGTGATAGGATTTTTCTGTTCTTTTTGCAATATCCATTAATGCATCTCAAGGGAATCCCAAAGTGATGTTTGTGAAATAAAAAGAAAATGGGAGGTATTTTTAAATGATGTATGTTAACTTAGGCCTCTTTGAGGAAAATTATTCCCACATGATAAGCTGAACTAAAAATAATAGTAATAAAAAATCCCCATGTTGGCTATTTGGAAATAGGGTCAACTAAAGAGAATTTCTTAGTCTTGGATCACTCTGAAGCCTAAACTGTCCCACTTTTGGCTTCTTTTTTAACCATTTCTCCTGGAAAGGGAAATAAATAGTGATCAACTGCTGCAATTTCAAACTGGGCTCAGTCTCAAAGTGGCCGACTGAGGTGGGAAAGAAACAAGTGTGGAAAACCTAGGGCTAAAAATATTTTGTTTCCAACCTTTCTTGTAACACCCCTGAAGACTTCCTTGCCATGACATGAGTCGTTTTAATGTGAATAGGGCAATTTTCTCTCACTGGTACACTTGTACATAAAGTAGCTGCAAGTTAAGAGACTTGTTTCAGTTCTCGGTGCTATAAAAGTGAATAAAATGATGTATTTTGGCCTGAAAGCAAGAAAAATATTGAACCATAAATGTGTATTAAAGCCACCGCAAGTTATGATTATAGATTTTAAGCAGATGTTCTGATTTGATTTGTGGCCGCTTTTTTTTTTTTTGCCACTATTTTTAGCCTAAACGGCTATTCCGAGACACCTCGCAGCATTCATAATGCAGAAATGAGTTCTTGAAGTGTTTTGGCAAGGAGGGAAGAGGAATGAGGCTGGAGAGACAGAGTCCTCAGGCCTGGCCATGGAGGAAATCTTTCTTCTGGGGTGGAACTTCTTCTGGGGTAGAAGTCCTTTTTCTGGGGTCGAACCCCACGTGCCCCAAGCGAGCCCCAACCACCAAACAGCATCCTCTGCTCGCTGAGCCAGAGTTGTTCTGCTGACTGACACCAGCTGGTGCTCTGCTCCTTTTATCCTGGCCTCATGTGGGTTAGCAGCTGGCCAAGACTGTTTTTGAGAATGTATTTATAAAACTTCACAGCCGTGCAAGCCCAGACACAGAGAAAGGACGCTTTGAGCTCTCGGCGCTGTGAGTGGAGGATGTCGCTTGGCAGATCTGATTTCCCAGCTCTTGCTCCTGCCACTAACCTGCTGTCCCATCTCTAGTACCCAAAAACAATGTTTCCTAAAAAAATCCAGGGGAGAGAAAGCCATGGGCTGAAGGTTCCTATAGATATTTCAAGTAATGCCTGCCCTGATCCCTCTGCAGGCGGCTGCCTGATTGGTATTTCAATAACATACTTATTTAGAAGGAAATTCTAACTCCTGTAGGGCACAGTGGTATTTTCGTGCCTTTTTTACCCTGCAGCCTTTTCCAGCTGGCTCAAACCTGAGCACCTCTCTGTCTGGTAGGGACATCGTCTGGCTGAGGTGTAAACTACAGCACCTGATTGTGTCCTTTGTGTTTAGGGTTGGTACATGAATAAATATGATTTTTAAAAAAAAATCTTTCTTGTATTTATGTTCCACTGCTGTCAGATAATTCCCGATTTTATTTGCAAAGAAGGGTTCATTACATGTACTGCTTTTCTCCTTGTCTGCATATGATACAGACTTCTGAAAATAGCCTGTATTTTATCTTTTAAAAAGAGCCTGCATTTTTTTGTGGGAATGAGGATTTATGTGACATCTTGACAACTTCATAAGATTTTCCCCCTTTTTAATTTCCTAAACCAGCACAACATGCTGAGATACGTGGTAGAGATAGGCCCAACATCTGACTGATCAAAACAGGTTTTGAACAAATGCTGACGCCACCATTCTTTTTGTCTGTGATTCCCACAGAACCTTGTTGCTTTGAAAAGAAATATCCTAGAAGGCATAGTAGACCCTGCAGCAATGAACTAATCACACAGTGTCCCCTTCATGACTCCTACCCAGCTATCAACAGCGAGAAGCAGATGTGCATTTTAAAAGACGGAGCAGGCAGAACTTCCCCAAGAAAATGGACAAAGAAATCATTAGAATCATTAAAGAGGAAAAGAAGGAGTCAGGAGCTGGGAGAAAGTTTTTGAAAATAATGCCTTAGGCAGTGAGAGCTGCAGAGTGGAAGCTGGTTCTTGCCTTCTGTGTGTGCAAACAGTAGATCAAACTGCAATGTCTTTATGATATAATAAAAAACAATGAAACAGAGGAATAAGTTAATAACTTTTCTTTTTCTAAGTGTTGATCTAATGTTAGAGAACATCGCTTAACTTTTAACAGCCCAGCCACTTTGCCTGGCTTCTTCCGATACCATCTGACTTCAGTGACTCCTCTCAAAGTCAACTCAAAGCAAAGATCTTACATTGAAGATAACCCTGAACTCCTGCACTTCTTTAAGCTGAATAGTGGAAAGACATGTTTTGAAACTGCCGAGTTTACCCCTACAAAGAAGGACCAATGGCGACAAATACAAATATGAAAACAGCAGCGTGTTTTTAGAGTTTGTCATTTTTGGGGCTCCAGAACTGAAAGCAGCAATGGGCGAAGTCGCAACGTGTTGTGTGTGTGATTTGTAGTGGTTTGTAGCTGGGCTCTGCGTTGTGTATCTCCTAATGATGAATGCGTGGGAGGGCCAGGTCAGGAATGGTTTCCACTCCAGTGCGCTGATTGTGTAGTTGGCAGTGGGCTCAATTAAAGTATAATAATCTGGTAATCTCTCTCCTGTTTCCATTCAGCTGCTTCACAGTGAATAGAGCCAGTGAACGAGTATAGCTTTTGAAAAGTAGGTGAACTCCTGCCTCTTTGTCTGAGCAGTTTATGTCTAGTCAAGTAAAATGACAGGCAGAAGAGGCGACTCTCCTAAACGTTGCTCTCATGACTTGCATCATTACTGCCGTTTGTGTTGCTGTGAGATAACACTTGCTCTTTATTTCCCTTTCTAGGCTGCGGGTTGGATTTCTAGCAAGCCTCGCACCACGGAGAAAAGACAAGCTGATGTGAGAAAGGAGATATGGATATGTCCATGATGGGAAGATGCCGTGTGCCCCATCTCTTGGTTCTTCTCACATTTGTGTTCAGCGGGGAGAGAGCCGAGGCACAAAGAGCAGGTAGGCCTTCAATTTACTGCCTTGTGGCCTGGAGCTGCTGGGGCTCTCCCATGGCCGGGGAGCCATCAGTTCCAGGAGGAAAACTAAAAACAACCCAACATTTACTGCTGGAACTACATAAAATAGACCTCAGGCATGGAGAAAGCTCAGGGGTCAAGGCTGTGGTTTACCTGGGGTCTCTTGCTCTGTTTCAGGCTTAGAAAGTTTAGCTCAGCCACCCACAGCAAGAGGAGCAGCTCACCACCTTTTGCTCTGGATGTGCTCCATCTACCCCGCACTGGCATGGAGGTCACTTCTTCCATCGCCTCCTGGGGGTGTCAGATGGGACCTGGTGAATCTTCTGCCTGGCTGTGACTTTCCTGTGAGCTGAAGGAAACAGGGCCAGGGCACTGTTCATAGCCACCCTTGATTAAAGATGTTTTAAGGTTGTGTTGATGTGTGCTTAGGGACATGGTTTGGTGATGGACTTAGCAGTGTTGGGTTAATGGTTGAACTCGATGATCTTAAAGGTCTTTTCCAACCAAAATGACTCTAGGACTCTCTGTTTCTTTACTGTCTAGTTATTGGCATGGTCCCTGGCCCAGTTTTGGCCTGGGCTGATGAACACTCTCCCCCAAATTCCACCCAATGCATTAGAGGATGGTGTAGCTGAGGGACGGTGCTTATGGGGATCCTTGACAAGGACACGTTGGTTTTTGTGTCCTAGCAAGAAGAGCTGAGTTATCTGACATCAGTGATGCCACACCTCAAATTAGAAATGGTTGTAGACCCACACAATTTTTTTTATAAGAGTCCAAAGGCATTTTGAGATGGAGGTTTTCGGTCTCTTTTTCTGGAAAAGCTGCTCTTCTGTAGGCATCGGTAATTTATAAGTGAGAAAAGGCTTTTTTAGACCTTCTCTCAGTTTAAGGAATAGCTGCTTTACAGGTTTTTTATGTGATCTCTCTATGTTTTTTTGGATGAAGTTTAACAGGAATAAATACTCAGTAACCAAACAAAGTGAAATCTCACATTTTTTTCTGCTTCTGGACCTGTCACAGGCAGAAAATAGTGGTGCCATTTATATGTTCATTCTGTGCTTACTTTAAATCATTTTGGTCTTATGGCTTGTTGGTGAACTATTTTTAAAGGAAATATTGCAAAACATTTGGTTCATTGTCTGAGTAGATGAACACAACTCCTCGAATCATTCTCCCAGGAAGCATTTCTGCAATTACAAAACTGAAATTTTGCTTTCTATGAATTATCTCCCATATTCCCTTAATATGAACTGAATTGTTTCTGCCAGTAAAAAGTATTGTTATAGCATTCTTGGAAAAAAAATAATTTTGTCCAGCAGTGGACATTAGAGTGCTAAAAACGCAGATTAATATTTACTAAAAGCATTTCTGCAGCATTTCATCTCACTGCCATCAGGTCTGTAAGCAAAGAATCACTAACTCAAAAAAAATGATCTTGAAAGACCATGTTTTTCTTCCCTGCAATGCTGCCTTGAATAGGCATCACTTTTTAAACCTTAACTCCCCCTTGTTTTAAGGCTCATTGCCCTTGAACACAGACAGGATTCATTCTGTCTGTTCTGTTTGTTTTGAAATTGCAGTTGTCTCACCTGCTGAGAGTCATTAAAGTAAGTAACAGGAAGGTCTGTCTGTACCTTGTGGGTTTCGCTCTCTAGTTAATCTCACCTAATTAACATTCTTTCAGCCAGAATAGATTAATATAATAATGAATTTGGGGAGGCAAGGTGGGGAAGTGTAGACTTTTTTCTTACCTTTTGCTTTTAATCCTTTATATTCTCCAAAAATCAAACAGAACCCACTTGAGAGTCTAGCTGACACACACAGAGGTAATGTAATTTGCATGCCATAATATAAAATTATACATACCATCATCTCCACTCTCAGATTGCCTTCGAGAGAGTTTTCCCAGACAGATTCTTCATTTTCTGGGGTTAGAGACAAGCACTCCCTCACTCACAAAATACCATCACAGAACACAGTCCCACATGAAGGTTTTGGCTGGGATAGAGTTAATTTTCCTCACAGTAGCTGGAATGGGGCAGTGTTTTGGATTTATGCTGGAAACGGTGTTGATGACATGGGGATGTTTTCGTTACCGCTGAGCCGAGCTCACACAGAGCCAAGGCCTTTTCCATTTCTCTTCACACCGGCAAGGAGGCTGGGGGTGCACAGGAAATTGGGAGGGGAAAATGTTGGGACAGCTGCCCCCAGCTGACCAAGGGGACACCCCAAACCATATGGTGTCATGCTCAGAAATAAAACGGGGGAGACATTCGGCTGGAGACTCCTGCTCAGGGACTGTCTGTGAGTCAGTGGTGAACAACTGTTTTCATTTGCTTCACTCCTCTTTCTTGGGTTTTATTTCTATCTCTGTCATTTTGCTTCTCAGTACAACTTTTTCTTCTTATTATTTTATTTTATTGTAATTAATTTCAATTATTAAGCTTTCTTATCTCAACCCATGAGTTTTCCCACTTCTGCCTTTCCAATTCTCTTCCCCCCAGTCCTGCTGAGGGCAGTGAGTGAGGGTCTGTGTGGTGCTGAGTTGCCAGCTGGGGTTAAACCACGACAACAGGTTGTTTCCAAAGAGATCCCATGTGGATGGGTTGATCCCAATCCTGTTGGGATAGGTTGTTCCCATAGGCCCTGCAGCCCCTGGGATGTACCGGGGTGTGCTCTGCTGCAGAAATCAACACAGCAGCAGGTGCTGCTCATTTCTCATCTCCAGCCACACTCCAGGTGTGAATTCCATCACTCTCATGGTCATCATGCGATGCCATGAGCACTGACCTTCTCTTTTATAATGATTTTACTCTTCTCTGAAGGCAAATCCTCCCTGTGTAGCTGAGCTGCCCACTCCCTCCTGCCCAGTGCAGTGGGCTGTTCTGGAATTCTTCCATTCCAAGCAACATTAGGATGAGCAAAAGAACCAGAGCTAATTTATGTCAAAATCTGGGTGTGGGAGAAGACTTTTTGACCTTTCTGTAGGTTCAAATTCTGGAATTCAGTAGGAAATGTGTCATTTTAGCACTGATTCAAGCAAGCAGTTTTACTTTGTGAGACAATGTGAGACAAGAACTGCTGGGAAGGGATGGTTGGTGGCTGTGACCAAACTGACTTTGTAGAGCAGCTTTCCGTCTTAAAACTCATAATTTATTAGGTATTATGGTCTATAATATTGGTTTAAATAAACAAATGTATGTATATATACATTTTGTCCAGCTGGGGCATTATGATGATAAATCTTGGGCATCCATGGGACTTTTATGGATCTACTGCCTCCTGACTTTCACATATTCAGAAACAGCTGAAAAACATCTCCTGAGAGATCTACTTTTGTTTTTGGCAAGTGTCTGACTAATATATTACCAGTCTGGATTGATAGACCAAACAATTTGCAATTAAAATTCATTTGTGTTTTGGATTACACAGGCCTCACATTGCAAATATCATGGTTGGAGGCAAGGGGTGGTTGTGGGGATAAGTGAACTTTTCCCTGACAAGGCAGCTCTGACAGCCCTTTGTTGTTGAGGAACGCATCCCAAAATTCAGTGAGTCATCCTTTAGTCAACAGTCAGTGGCAGAAAGCCTCAAAATTGAAATAATCTTGTTATAGACTTGCTCCATCAACATATCATGCTGGGCAAAAGAACTGCTCCTAGCTAAGCATAAATTAACCATAACGTTAATGCAAGAGGGAACATGAAAGCTTCATTACTCAGGGTCAGTACTGGCATAGGCAAGATCAGGGCAGGGTTCTTGATCTGTCCAGGTAATTTCAGAGAATTGCCTGAGCAAAGGCACAGCAATGAAGTCAGGAGAAAAGAGCTTCACGTGCATGCAGGGGGTGTAGGTGAAGGATTGAGCAGAGGTAGTCGGTGGCACAGGAGGACAAAGGGTTTGCATTTCAAAGTGCAGTGTGTGCTGGTCTGTAGATGTCCGGAAAGAGATGAGGAGAATCACAGGGCAGAAAGGCTGAGAGCCTGGTCTTCCTCTGCAGGATGGGGAGAGGGTTTGCTGCCTCCTCCAAATTGCTCACTAGGGAGCTGTGTCTAGGGAATATTTGGTATGTCTGCTCTTCTGCATTCCTCTCCCCCTAACAATGCTTTCTGCCACTCTTGCAGGTTGCAAGAGTGTTCACTACGACCTTGTCTTCCTCTTGGATGCCTCCTCCAGCGTTGGAAAAGAAGATTTTGAGAAAGTTCGTCAGTGGGTGTCTAATTTGGTGGAAACTTTTGAGATTGGCCCAGACAAAACCCGCGTAGGTGTGGTGCGATACAGCGATCGTCCAACCACGGAGTTTGACCTGGGAAAGTACAAAACCCGTGAGGAAATCAAAGAGGCTGCACGAAAGATTCAGTATTATGGGGGTAACACGAACACTGGAGATGCTCTCAGGTACATCACCACCTACAGTTTTTCCAAAGAAGCAGGTGGGAGACTTAGTGATCAAACTGTTAAAAAGGTGGCAATCCTTTTGACTGATGGAAGGAGCCAGGATTTTGTCTTGGATCCAGCCACTGCAGCCCATCAGGCTGGGATTAGGATTTTTGCCGTGGGTGTTGGAGAAGCCTTAAAAGAGGAACTCGATGAGATTGCTTCAGAGCCCAAGTCTGCTCACGTGTTCCATGTCTCTGATTACAACGCCATCGATAAAATTCGGGGGAAGCTGAGGAGACGTCTTTGTGAAAGTGAGTAAAGCTCTCCGTTCTGCAGAATTAGAATATGTTCAGTTAGTGTATTGGTATGAAAAAATACGATTTTTTTTTCTTTCATGCTTATAATTCTATGCTGATAATTCTTTATTTTTGTGTCTTCCATTCAGTTCCACTCTGTAAGAAATCAGTCTTCAGGGCTGGGTTGGGTGGAGCTTTGAGGAACCTGAGGTAGTGGAAGGTGTCCCTCCTCATGGCAGGGGGGTTGGAATTAAGTGATCTTTAAGGTCTCTTCCAACCCAAACTATTCTATGTTGCTATGATTCTATGATTCTGCCACAGGAAATGTGATGGGTTCTCCTGCCCAAGTCAGTATTAACTATAGGTCAGCTTCCAGAGCAAACCATGAATTCCCTTTTGGGTCTGATACAGTTCCATTACTTTATAGTATTTTGGACTACTGAATATGAATGGTGACATCTTATTTATACCCATATTTTGGTTTAGTTTGTATAGAACTTTTTTTTCCCCTTATTTTCTGGCACTATACTGTGAAAAGAATGCTCTGGATGCTGCTGGGAATGATCCTTAAGGAAGCAAAGGGATGTTTGTGGTTTTCTGCCTTTCAGCAGCTCAACTGTACTGACAGCTGGTGTTCTCTAGTGCTCTGGTGGTGTTGTTTTGAGTGACTTTGAATGGAGAAAATTGTGTGGGATTTGCACTGAACAAATGACCCTGATTTTCCAGCTCCTTGGTGAAGAGGATGGGAACAGCATTGTGGTTGGTATCTCCCAGCTCTTTAATAGGAACAGCAATCACACAGCCTGTTCTCCTTCCACTGCTGATAAATCACTCCCTCGTTCTTAGAGACTGTGTGAGGGGTGAGAGGGACCTTCTGGAGAATAGGAGCAAGTGATTTCTCGTGCATGTACCACTTTTAAATTCCGTGTTAATACAGTAGGAGCAAGAAAGGAGTTCACTGTGTTGGCTGGGCCTTCTACATGTTTAGAAGGTCAAACTTTTAATAGCTGTTGTAGGTAATTTTCAGTGGTTTTAATGACAGCACTGCGTAAAACATGAACGTACAAACCACTGGGTGGATGGAAAACGTGACAAGGGCACATGCCAAGCTGCTGTTTATTTTGTGCACATTCAGAGACAAAAGCATATATTACCACAGCCAAGCTCAAGTTTTAATAGACATAATCTCTTGTGAGCTCCAGGCAGACACATGAATCAAAGGGCGGAAATGGGAGGAAGTTTTTTTTGTAGTTCTCCAGTCCTGGTACTGCTACCGAAATGTGCAGGGTTGTGAAGTGTTGCAAACGCTGGGTTTCACACCAGCAGCTGTTCAGAATCGCTTGTCTCAGGTCTCCCTGGACATCTGGCCTAGGCTCAGTCATTCCATCGTGCTATATTTGACTGAATTTATTGCTAAGAACATGTCATTGTGTGCATTAATATCATTTTAGCTCCCATTTGATCTTGTGGCAGTAAGCACAGCATAATCGAAAAATAACATGTCTGCTCAGTAGGACATCATGGCAGGGGGGGATATTTTTTCCACGCATCTCCATTACATTCTGGACTACATTTGGCAAGCAAAAATGGATGATGCTTTCACAGGAAAGCAGGAGAGACACATTCTGCTAAAAATTCCAGGGATGCTGCATTCTTCCTAAATACAGTTCCTGCTTATATGTGGTAGGGATAACAACAGGCAGCTACGGAATGTTTAAAAATATACTAGACCAAAGGAGTTTCACCACATGAATCTCAAGTGAATCTCTCAAACAGAGGGAGAAGAGGCTGAATTGTTTCAGAAATGGCTTGGTACCGGTGGTTTGTCATTGATTTCAGTTGATTTAGTGAGGCCTGTGACAAGATATCAGAAGCAGTCACATGTCCAGATGATTCACAACATTTATATTTCTATTTTTACATAGTCTCTGTTGACTTCGGGTAGTGTATGAAGTGCACAAAATATAAGACATATGCTACCACTGTTCTGCTACTGATGATAAAGGGCTTGTGGCCTTCAAGGCAACACCTTGAGCACCCTTCAAAAGAATAGTCTGAAGGCTTCAGAAATGTCTTTTTTTGAGGTTGCCTTTGCCTGGGTTCATGATATATTCACAGAAGAACATCAAGCTGTTTCTTCTTGGCCTTCGGTGTTAAAAATACCTCATGCACATAGACCATGACAAAGGATTGGCATCTGAATCGCCATATCTTGACTGACACTTCCTAGGAGGCTCATCAGTACAGCCAAATCTCACAAAAATACTGAAATAATGGAACATATCAACACCTAAGGATATTTGCTTAAATGCTGACCTTCCTTTTGTACTTTTTGTTAAGTTCTGAGATTTCACTGTAAAAGCATTCATTTCTAGATTGCTTTTCATTAGACATTAAGGAATCTCAACAAACTGGCAGGACTGAGAATCCTAAAATATTTTCATTAACTTAGGTGTGGTGGTAGTTTTAAGTGTTTTGGTTTTTTTTGAGTTTGTGGACTTGGGAATTTGTAGACTGGTTTTACTTTCAAAATTGGAGTATGATTTTATCTGAATTCAGCTTCAAAAGTTCAGCTTAGCAGTAGTTCCAAGTCTTGCTTGGTCTTATCATTGGAGCCCTTTTTCATCCCTGCGGTGGCTTATAGGGACCTCTTACAAATGTGGACAAAGCTTCTTGTCACCTGGCAGAACTTGGTACATGCCACAAGGGCACCTACTTGGAAAAAACCTGTGGCACTCATCTCGATGCTGAATGAAGAGAGTCTTGAGGTGTTTTGCAGCGACAACTGATGTCTGACAGACTGGTTAAGGCCTTATTAGCACAGTAAGTTCATGGAGATGATCGAACTCTTTGTGCTTCTAGCTCATGTTACATCACACCCGTACCAGGCAGCATTCCTTGTGGAATATTCCACATTTTCTACTTAAGAAAATGTCCAGGTGAAATGCAGCTTCAAGAATTTGACTCTCACTTGAAAATCTAGTGACTTTCAGATGGCTTGGGAAGTCTGTTCAAAGCTCAGCAGACAACTGCTGCTTTTTAAAAACTTCAGCTGGGCAGTGACCCAGCTCATGCCACCTCTGATATGTCCTGCTGCTTCCTAATGCTCTCCTCCCACAGCTGCAGTGGTGCCTTTCCCAAACTCTGTAACACCTCCAACTTCCAGCAATCACTCATGTCACAGACGACAGGATCACTCATCCTTTCATCACCACATTTGCTGGCAAATTGCAGTTTACTATGAAGGCATAAAAAGTCTGTGACAGAATTTCCAACTGTTTTATCCTTTGCTTGAAACTAAAGAAAAAAAAAGATTTTCATGGATGTGAGGAGATGAAATATTTGTTTAGTGGTTATCTTCTGCCATTTAGTTGAAGGAGAGTCTGGTTTCTTGGGTTTTGGCTCCCAGAAGCAGAGATATTCAGATATACTTTTTCCCTTACATAACTTTTTTTTTCAAATCAAATGTCTGAAACTGTCAGATTTAATTTTCCACTTGGTCCAGTCATCACCAACTCAGAGAGAAATGGTTCCAGAGCTGGTGTCTGGCAGGCAGAGACCTTTGAACTCCAGGAATGAGTAGTGGCTCCTGTTTTCCCTTAGTTCCTCCACAGATCATGCAGAAGTGATGTTTTCCCAGATCGTAACTGCAGTTCTGTTCTGGCACTGTGCAATCTCCACGTCATATAAATGTTGCGTGTCAAAGAAGGGCATCAAAACTGGTGAAGGGTCTCGAGCATGAGTCCTTTGAGTAGTGGCTGAAGGAGCTGGGAGTGTTTAGCCTGGAGAAAAGCAGGCTGAGGAGGAATCTTATCACTCTCCACAACTCCCTGAGAGGAGGGGGTAGCCAGGTGGGGATTTGTCTCTTCTCCCAGGTAACAAGCAACAGGACAAGAGGAAGTGGCCTCAAGTTTTATCAGGGGAGGTTTAGATTGGATATTAAGAAAAATTTCTTCACTGAAAGGATTGTCAAGCATTGGAAGAGGCTGCCCAGGGAGTGGTGGAGTATCTCTGGAGATATTTAAAAGACATGTAAGTGTGAACTTTGCTTCATGGTTTAGTGGTGGACCTGGCAGTGCTGGGTTAATGGTTGGACTCCATGTTCTTACAGGTTTTTTTCCAACCTAAACAGTTCTATGATTTTAAATAAATTCCTATTTTGCTTGGCACTCTGAAATGAATAGGTTTATTCTGAGATATACAACAGTGCTGTTTTGTGACCAGCCCCAATTCTAAAAAAGAAAATCTTATTCTTTCTGACTTCCTTCTCCCATCTGCCAGCACATGCATTTATGTGGCCCCACCATGAACTATAGCAGGGAGCCAATGAATATTTTTGTTTTCTTTCCCAGATTAGTTTTTACTCAGATTTAGTTCACCATGCTGTCCCAGGGGAGGAGCTGGCACAAGGTGAGAGAAGCTAACTAGGAGCAGATCTGGATTGTGTCCTTTGGTGCAGTGTTAGCTCATATCAGCTTGATGAACATTAGCTAAGGACTTCAGAAAACTGAGGAAAATCCTTTGTGTGCTCCCAGTGCAAACCTGAGCCTGTGCTCTGCTGTCCTCTGGTTTAAGTGTGCATAAAATGGATTGCTAGGCAAGTTTTTCCCATTCAATCTCCACTTTGAGGCTTCAGCACAACTTGCTTGCCTTGAATAAACAGCTTGCTTGACAAAAATACCCCACTGCAGATGGATCTCTTCAGGATCCTGTTCCATTTTCCCTAAACAAGCTTCCCAGGACACGTAATTGTTGGTGTTTTACTACTGCCTTAGCTCCTGCTTGCTCAGGGAGGGATGACAGAATTCTCTCTCCTAAGACACGCTGTGTCTGGCTGGGAGCATCTTGCTGGGAGTTGTTGGTGGGAGGGATGAGCAAGATTTCCACCACCTTCACTTAGAGTGTCTGTCAGTGCCTCCAGGCAGCACTTTGATATTTCTGTGCGCCCGGGTAACTTCTCTCCTCCAGAATGGATGTTAGCTCTGGTAGAGTTTCGGAAAGTGATTTATTGATTTATTTTCCTTCCCCTGTACTTTGGAAAAAGCAATGTCTTAGACATTGCCTTCAGGTGATGAGGAAATTTCAGCATCTGTGGCCTGATTTCTTCTTCTTGCTGAGGGAGGAAAGATATGAATCTAACAGTCCAGAAACCAGCGTTTTAGAAATAAGTCTGTGACGGAAAATAGTTTTCTTTGATACAGTTTGTGAGAAAAGGAGTCTGTTCTAAACCTGCAACTTCATACAGACCACTGGGAATATTAATATGGAACTCTGAAGATAGGAATATAATAAAATGAGATCAATTAAACCTTTTGCATTTGGCTTTCTTATCTGTATCTTCTTTCTTTAGCAGCTAGAGAAAAATAGTAGCATCATAAACCATCGACAATCACTTTATGTAGAGCAGTGAATCTCTGGACTGCCAACAACATCTTGTCTGAAATCATAAAATCAGGCTGGATGATAACATCTCCCTTAGACTGTAATAGCTTTTCTTGCATTTCAGACAAGAAAGCTTTCTGAACAATGTTTGATGTACAGTAAAACTAATTGTAAAGACAAAGACTCAGATAAAAATAAGTTCCAGATATTAGAAAGAAATATTGAGACAATCACTAAAAGCATGGGCCTCAGAGGCAGGAGAAATGACATCTTATGAAAAAGTAATGTGCTGTTTGGAGAAAAAATAAAGAGGGGAAAGTGGTGACTGTGGAAGCCATTTCTAAATAATGTAGAGGTGAAGGACAAATACAGAAATAGGAGCAGGCAAAAAGCTGGAAAATATTCTTATGTGCTGAAAGTAACTTGTTTTTCAACACTGTCTGCAGCCCTCATTGATTTTGCAGGAGCTGTGGAGGCTCAGCACTTTCAGAATTCAGCTGTGCAGCCCAATGCTTATCCAGCTGCAATCAGAAGGAGGCTTTCTGTCTGCTCCAGTGGAGTCCAAATGATGGGGTAAAAGAGACAACTCATCCTTTAGGCAACACTGTCTCTCTTGGTGTTTGCTGTCTGATGGACAGCTGAGGAATACTCAGTAGAAAGAATAACCCCTGAAGATGGCCAGATGCTCAGCAGGAGGCTAGGGCAAGGCACTTAAAAACCTCTGAGGATTTAGGTTTAGTTACAGGTTTTTCTTTCCAAGAAAAACAAAGCAACAAGGAGAAAACCCTTGGCATGTGGCCTTCACGAATCTAAAATATTTTAAGTTTCAGCAGATTTGTGCAGCCAGGCCTTTCTTTCTCCTTCATTAACAACCCCTAAACTGACCTCAAACTGGAAGGACACCACTTACTTAAAGTCTTAGTGTTCTAAGCCTGCCTTATGGTTAATTTTTATGCTTTATGTGCCTATTCACAGAATCACATCACACAGAATCACAGAATTCCCATAACAATCTAATGATAACATTCAGCACAGTCTCTAAATGGAATAGATCATTGCCAGCTGTGGTTAGGTGCACCTGCAAATTTAAGATTTCCTCTGTTCTCCCTCAATATGGGGATGTAGCTCTATTTAGGTTAGGGAAAGTCTGGGGAGGTGCTATGGAGATTTAATCCCAGTTCTCCTGATGGAGCTGGTAGAATTTACTGAAAATTATAGAAAAGATTGAATCCGTGCCACAGCATGCAAAACCCCATGTAATGTATTAAAGGCTCATTAAATATTATACTTCTAAACCCAATGGATTTCCTGAAACCCCCAACTTCTTATGAAATTAATGTTTCTGTAAAACCACTATAACAATGTTGAGCTTGGCCTCTCAGAGCTGGTGTTTTGTTGTTTTTTTTGCTCCTGGCTCCATAAATTCCAGCTTCAAAGCCTTATGAGGAGTAACTGCAATGAGAGCTGCAGATCCTACGATTCAAAGTAATGAGGGAGCTTTGAGGTACCATGGCAGGTCCTGGATTTCATGCAAGGATGCAGTGGCTGCTGGGCATGGGCTGCCGATGACTCCTGCGAAAAGGTTCAGCACAAAAACTCAGCTACTTTCTCATCAGATGAATTCACTAGAAAATTTGTGACCTTTCACAATATTGAATCAAGGTCTTGGTGTCACCTGAAAACTAAACTGATTTTGGAAACAATTTCACAGGCAGAAATGGACTGTAAGACCAAAACTCTGCTCAGACCTAGATAAGCTGTCACATCAACACCTGAAAAAACATGGGCAGGACCACCTATTTTTAAGATCTGGAATGAAACCACTGCTTTCAGTTCTGTGCTCAGCTGAGCCTGTGAAGCCTGTGTTATTTATTTCTGTGCTCAGGACCAAAGCAAAGCCAGGCACTTTAGTTTTAAGCACTTCTTTTGAAGCTGTAGGTAGATCATAAAATCAAAAACGGCCTGGATTGGAAGAGACCTTAGGGATAATTTAGTTCCAACCCCCCAGTCATGGCCAGGGAAACTTTTCACTAGACCAGGTTGCTCAGAACTCCATCCAGCCTGGCCTTAAACACTTCTGGGGATGGGGCATCTGGTTGAACATGTCTGTGATACCTGTGAACCTTCTATGGTCTCTCTGCAAAAGAGACATTCATGTTATTACTGGAGTTCAAACTCAAAAGACAAAATCATTTCCCTTCTGATCCTTTGGTAATATGAAGTGGTGCATCTTTCCTTCTGTGGAAGTTTTAACAGTTACCAATCCTTTCTGCTTTTCTGCCACTGAATTTCAACTTCTCTCTTTTCTTTTTTAAATTTTTTTAAATGAACCAAGCCAACAAGGAAATTGCATTGTAATGTACCAGTCTGTTAAGAATATTTCTTCCTTGGTGGTAGAGCTGCAGTGTGGTTTAGCTGGTGGGCTATTTTTGTTGGTAAATTGTAGGGTTAGTGATTCAATCCCATCAAGTTCCCTACAAGTTACACCCAAATACCAAATTTCTTTTCAAATCAGTAAGCTTGTTTATGATGTGAAACAAAAGCAGTGGGAGAACTCTGACACCTCGGAGAGCTGCTTTTTGATAAAGTACTAATTAAGCTCTTTAAAATGCAATTAAGAGATTGTTGCAAGCTCTGCTGTATTAATGTAGTTACAAATGATGGAAAATAGTTCTAAGTTCTGCATAAGATGCTTTTTGTCATGCTGTATATTTTGGGAACTGTGAGTACTACTGCTAATCCTGGCCAGAACTAGGGAGGGTATCCTTCAAGCAAGGTAGCTCAATTGGGTAAGGTGGTTTTTGTCACTTGCTGTCCTTATCCTTTAACAGGACACTCAGGTTCCTAAATTCCATTCATTTCTTTATGGATTAATAGTCAACATTCAGTGTCAGTTTGTCTGTAACTTCATCTGCACTCTAGGAAACTAAGGAGTTTACATTAAAAAAACCACATATATGTGTATATGTGTGTTTGTGCATAAGACATATGTTTATTTTTATATATATAAACTCTGAAAAATAAAACTGTGTCCTTTCAGCTTGAAGCATCAGTCTTTTTTTACAGCGCGGTAGATGAAGTCATAACACGTTAAAGCTCTAGAGAGAATGAAATACAGGACATTTTTATTGCAAAGTAACTACACAAAATCAACCCAATCCACCACCAGTGGGTGAGACTTCATTTAGCTACACTGCCATAGGAATCACTGTGCCTTTTTCCTAAAGGGTTTTACAGCAAGGTGGATAGCAGATATTAGTTCTATCTAAATATTAGTTCTATATCTGCTATAAAAACCTCTGTTTTGTCACTAAAGAAGTAATATCTCTGTGAGAAGCTGCAATACTAATATGACACAAGTGGGATGGTGCAGCAGAATTTTAGTCACTAGTGACACAGCTTTGTGGCAAATGACTCTAATAGCTTAGATCAAAGGGTGTTATTCAGTTCAAGACAGATGTTGGATCAGAACTGAGAACCATTAATAGAATTGAACGATTTTGTATTTTTATATCCAAGTGTCTTTGGTGGGATTCATATCATCTAACTGCAGTACCCTCAAAGTTATTTGTCTGGGCTCTTTTGATAGTCAGTGGAAAGGAGCAGACATCTCAAGAGAATGTTTCATCCTTTTACAGGATGACTGTTTGAGACAGGTGATATGATTCAACCTCTGAGTGCCTCTCTCTTTTCATTCACTTCTGAGAGTCCTTATATAACTTTCTCATTGGATTCTTCTCTTTGACAGCCAAAAGCAAAAGAGTTGAATCTTTCCCTGCCACATTATGGGAATACAATAATATTTGCGTCTTTATGCCAGTAAATCAGGCTGCTGGAATTCATATTACTGATGGATATCCAGGCCAGAGTTGTTGCAAGCTCAGGTGCAGGTGCTGCATTTCTCCCCCAGCTCCCTGACGCTGCAGGATTTGTGCAAAGGAGACAATGTCAGTTTAGAGAGCTGTTATCAAGTATTGCCATATGCTTTGGGTCAAACATTGTACTGCCAATTTTATTTAAGCCCTAAGGGACTACACCTGCGAGAAGAATGGTTCCCTCTCGCTTATCTTTGTCTTCCTAAATCTTGTGATAAATTGGTCCTTGAAGTGAACTGTGTTGTGATATTACCTGCTGCAGTCTGTTGACTCATTTACAGCAAGGAGATAATGCTTTAAAAAACAACTAATGGCTGCAATGCAATTAAGAGTAACAGGGACAGCTTTTTTAATTACTATTATTGAAAGACACCTTTGTTGCTAATAGCCTTTTTGTTGTTGTCATTAATTGAAGCGTGAATCCACTCGTGCTTAATGATCTTTCCAGTTCTCACTGTAACAAAGTCAGACCCCAAACCAAACTGTGCTTTGCTGGAACCAAAATGGGAAGGATGCCAGCTCAGACCAGCTCAAATGTTAACCAAACCCATGTTAGTGGTGCATCCTGGTTGTCCTCCTATAGAGACAAACTAAAAATTCACTTGGAGGACCTGGTGAACAAACCCAGTGGAAGAACTGTGACAAATTCTTCCTGCTGTGAATGGGATTGGAAAGCTGGTAAATGACTTGGAGCCAGTGGAGTTCTGAGTATAGGTTTAGATAATTAAACAATCTTTCTTATCTGATGATTATCTGATAGAAAAAACAGAAATGTCTTTGAAATGAAAGAGATTAAGTTTAGATTAGGTAGTAGGAAGGAATTCTTTGAGGATGGTGAGGCACTGGAACAGGGTTCCAGTGGAACAGGACTTTGAGCAACCTGGTCTAGAGGAAGGTGTCCCTGCCCATGGCAAGTTTGGAACTGAATGATCATTTAGGTCCCTTCCAAACCAAACCACTCCATGATTTTATGATTTATCCAAGTTTTTATTGAATTCACTTTGGATGCTGTTTGCAGAATTGTCCATGTGAATGGCACCTCTGCAGTAGTGTGCTGGTTTTGGTTGGGATGGAGTGAACTTTTTTCCCAGTTGCTGCTATGAGATATATTTTAGATTTGTTCTGAACACAGTGTTGACAATACAGAGGTGTTTTAGTTACTGCTGAGCAGTGCTTCTCTGATGGAATACAGCAGGGCTTATCTTGAATGTCTTGACTCATAGACAAACATGTGTAAGAAGGATGATGGAAGAGAGGGGCTGTGCTCAGGACTAACAATCTCGGAGGGACTGAAGTGATCTAGACCAGCCTTTGAGTCAGATTCCTGAAACGCAGTCTCAATGTTCTCTGGTGCACCCACACTGCACAGATTGGCCACTTTGGAAAGGTCACTCAGGTGTCTAGACTAAGAAATTGGATATCCATTTTTTTAAATTCCTGACACCATATTTCCCTATAAATTTTGGCCATATCCAGCCCCAGAGTTTTGCTAGAGTGCAAATGCTGGCAATCATTTTCCTGCTCTAGCTGAGCTTAATGGCAACCTGCAATCACCACTCCCATTCCAGAGAAATAACACCACTTCTACTCTATTAGAGCTCATGGCTCTAATGAAAAGGATAACAGAGTATAAAAATTGAAGGAAATCATCATTATCCTTACTTGTAATGAATAGGATATGAGTCTTAGTTGAATTGTGAGTATGTAATACTCATGAAATAAAGCAAAATGTACTGGAAAATTTACTGTGTTGGTTTATTCAGGGATGTATCTGCTAACTGTTCCTTCCAGCTATCAGCGTTCTGTGCTGTAATAGTGAGTCATGCATGTTGATTTTTAACAAAGTTGTTTAAGGACAAGTGTAACATTTGCAGATCTGCAAATCTTTCAAAAATTCAGCATCATTTACATTGGCTGTTCTGATTTCTGTTAGCAAGCATAGAAGCAGATGCCTGTCTAATTTACCTGTCTGATAAGCTGTTCTTTGTAGTGACCTTGATAACAGCCTGAAGAATTAATTTCCTGGACTAATATTATTTTTATAATGTATTTATCACCAGCTGAGTATTTCTGTGCTCATAGCCTTACGAGCTGTAAGACACTGCGGCTGCACACAATGTAAGATGGTGCACAGGAATCTCTTTAATGTGTGACTAGCTCCGAATCAAAGATTTTTATCATCTATAATTAGGAGTTTGTCCCAGTGGGTGGGATTTTTTTCATCATAAATCCTTTCACATGCTATTATTTAGTTAAAAATACTGTGCTGTGTGCTTGCTGTCAGCACTAGAAAACAGCATAGGATCTCTAAATAAATGGAATTAGTGGATGGGCTGCTACACCCTGCCACCACATTCATCTCTGCAAACTACTTTTGATTTGATTATAAGTAATTTGGCTTGGAGGTCGATATTTTTATTTGTTCTAGGGAGCCTGTAATAAAGAAAAGTCTCTCAGCCTTTTACTTTGATGTCTGTGGGCACATGCCTTGATCATAAAGTGTTAGGCCCCACCAAAATTTTGAAAAACATCTCTTGGTCTCACATGGTCATGAAAATTCTTCCTTGTTCAGATCCTAGAGAAGGTTGTTATTTTTTTGGTTCTTTAGTTTAGCTTATAACTGAAACATGAATTTTTATTTTGGAGCATGGAGTAGTTTCACTCCCCTATGTTTATGCTCAGTAATATCTCACTGATAATTATTTTCCATGAACTAGTAGTGCGCAAGATAATAAATGTTTAATTAACCAAACATCTGAGAAAGTATTAGACTGATTTGTCACAACTTTGTACAGTTATTTTCATACATTCTGAGCTATTTCTGGTGAATGCAGTGGTTTTCTTAAGCTCACAGCAGGGCAGTAAAAGACCTCAGAAATAAACCTTGGCTGAACAGATTTACATGTGCTGCAAATCCCTTCCTTGTGGGACACTGAAGGTTTTCCATGGGAAGTTTGGTGCACTCAAGTATAATGAAGTTGTACATTGGGTCATAAAGAGCTCTTAGTCCTAAAGAACTTTTGCCCTGCCAGCAGGGAAGGTATGTGAAACAAATGTAGAACAAATATAGAAATTCTTATTAGGAAATGGTTCCTCCCTGCTGGCTGTAAGCAGAGGTTTTCCTTATGGGGTCAGGGGTGGGGTTGGGGCTGTCCCTACACCTTTTTAGTGTGCTCAGCACAGCCCAGCTCTCCAGACGGACCTGGCCTGGCTCTGTAGGATTCTGGATGCTGTTTCTGCTCACGTCTCTTCCACTTCTGCCTGACAGGCACCGCCAGTGTGGGGCCAGGCTGAGGCTGTGTTGGTGCAGCTCAGGAACAGTGCAGGAGCACTTGAGGCTGTAATTGTGTGAGGCTGAACCTTTCATCTTCTGTTCTTTCCTTTTTCCTTCTCAATAATTGTCTCCCCTTCACCACAAAATGTGCAGGAGAAGAACAGCTTTTCAGGAAAAGTGTTTTCTTCCCGTAACTCTGTGGTGGAGTGAGAGGGAGAAATGCCAAGGAGAGCAAGTAAATTGATGTCAGTAAGTTCACAGTCACAGAGGTTGCTTTGTCTGTGTTTTTTCTTCCCCCACCACCCTTCATTATAGCATAAACTTCCAAGTAACCTGCCATCACCAGAGCACAGGGGGAACAGAAGGCAGCAAGGGCCCTCTCCCCTTCATCTGCTTTGTCCCAGGAGCCTGTGACTTTTTTTCCTGTGGCTGGATGGGTTCAAACTGAGCAGGGGATGAAGTGTTGATCAAGTCACTGAGTGAAGGTGCTGGCTGCCCATCTGACTGTGGATATGGGACCTTTCTGGAGAAGAATGATCACTGATGGGGGACTCCACAATTCCCATGGACTCAAGCACCCCCCACAATCCATCCTTGAAATAAACCTCTTTTGGAGTACAGACATCCTTTATTTTCTTCTCTTTTGGACTCCGTTCTTTTTATAGCATCCACATTTTTAATGTGTATATATGTGCACACACATATATATATATATAACTGGAAGTGAATTATTTTCTCTCAGTAAACACAAATAAAATCTAGGAATGGAAACCACAAGGGTGGATAAACACGCTATTCATGCTGGGTGGATCTGTACTCCCATGGGGGGAGGTGAGTGTCCTAATTTCAGAATAGCACAGACTGAGTTTTCATTAAATCAGTAGATGTTTAATTATATAATTTTGAATGGGAAAGTGGAGAGTGTGGACATATATCTGCAATGAATCTATAATTACATAGTAATTTCTGTAATTTTGTCAGGTTTTTGTTGGTTTGGGTTTTGGTTTTTTTGACACGTTGATGATTTTCCTGGGGTTGGTGGGACCCATGAAAAAGCAGCTGAAGTTAGTAAAGGGGAAACCGTGTCTATGTTCCTGCTCTTGGGCTGAGCTTTTCATTTCGCTTTCTGTCTGGAATTCCAGGCTGGATGCTAAGTTTGACTCTCCCTACACTTCTGGGTTTGTAGCTGAGGCGGAGCTGTGCTAGGGTGATAGCATGAAGAAATGGTTAATGTCATCTTTCACCAGGGAAAACAACACAGTGATTACTCACCTATGATTCTGCCAAGCAGCATTTAACCTTCCCTGCTGGATTCACTCCTCCTGCTATGGCAATGACGGTGGAGCACAAAGGGATGGGTTCCAGCTGTGGGAGGTGGATCCTCTCTTGGTTAAAATGGGCCAGCTCAGGGAGTGGTACTAGTAAGGTACACCACGGCAACGTTACCTCAAAAACAATTGCATTTAGAAGTTTATTATAGAATCATAGAATGGATTGGCAGGGTCATTAAAGATATCTATTTTCAACCTCCTGCCACAGGCAGGGAGACCTTACACTAGATCAGGTTGCTCAGAGCCCCATCCAGCCTAGCCTTGAGCTCTGACAGGAATGGGGCATCCAAAACCTCTCTGGGCAGCTTGTCCCAGTGCTTCACCACCTTTAGAGTACAGAACTTTTTTCTAATATCTAATCTAAACCTATTGCCTTTCACTGTGAAGCCACTCCCCCTTGTCCTGTCACTCCAGGCTCTTGTAAAAAGTCTCTCTCCATCTCTCAGGCATTGAAAGGCTGCTATCAGGTAGCCCCAAAACCTTCTCTTTACCTCCCAAATAATTCCAATTTTGTGCACCTTTCCTCATAGGAGAGATGTTCCATCCCTCTAATCAACTTGGTGTTGTCCTCTGGACTTGCTCCCACAGGTTGATGTCCAATTTACCTGTATAAAGAAGTTAATGCAAATATTAGATTGGATGTACATGTGCAGCTTTATTTTTGTCTGGGCAGACACTGTGTGATGGAAATTTAGGCTTGCTTGGTATTTGTGCAAGATGTCTAGAGAACCATGACACTGAATCTTACCTTTAAATTACTCTTTCATTTGGACTTGTACATAACCTTGCACTGACTAAGAAAATTCATGTCACATTAAACACTGGCGTTGGTAATGATCAAAATACCCAAACCACCTGTGGAAGAATACATAAGGAGATATGACCACCAATATCTATCTTGCCTTTGGAGAGTATGGAAACATGGAAACAGAGGGCACATAAACAGTGTTAAAATTTCTTGCACTGATTGTCTGAATCCCTTCAGCAAGACAAAAGTAGAAACTAGAGGCTGCTTCTTAAGGGGCCTGTAAGATTTGTATTTTTCTAACTGAGCACAGTTTATCCCTGAAAGATCACTTTTGGTGTTGGTAAAGTGTGCTCTGGCTTCTTTAAAATGCAGGCTGAGGCTTTTGTAAGACAGGAGGTCTTGTTCGTCTCAGCTTCAAACCGAGGCTTTAACAGCTTTTTTCTTCTGAAAAAGGAAAGATTCTTTTCCAAACGAGCCAATATTGCTGTGGAATATGAAATATCTGATGTTGTGTGCAAGAGGTCTTGATGCTGGTCAGTTTTCTGTAGCTATAAAATTTGTGAGTCTGACAGAGAGATGAAAAAAAAAAAGCTTTGTTGAGAGATCACCAATATCTTTTCCTTGTGATTCCTTCCAGCAGAAAAATCCACCAGAACCTCTCTATTAGACATTGAGCTTTCAGATCTTGGAGGAGGGATATTTTAATCTTTAAGGTCCACATATATAGGAATGTTTGTAGCATCTTGGCCCTGGCATGGGTGGAAGATGAGAAGAAAAATAAAACTGAAAACATGGCCTTTGATTATAAGACAAACTGAACTCTAACGGAGGTGATTAGAGACAAACTGTAGACTTTGTTTGGCCATAAGGCAATAGAGTGATTTTCTTGTGTGCTGGCCTGGAAGGCTGCCAAGCTGTTTCTCAGTAACTAATCCCGAGTCAGTTATGGGCACAGAAAACAACACCACATATCCAGCACTTTCCAGGGAAAGGGGTCAGGCACTGATGGTGGTGATCGCTGCAGGGAGCAAGTTCTCAGTTTCCCAGCAGGAGCACCGGGTCCATATCACTCTCGCTAACTCATCTGCTCCCAGAGAGGCTGTGGGGGAACAATTCAAGAGAAACTGGCCTTGGATCATTATAAACACAGTCAATTCTGTGAGGAGCTAATGATGTGATGGCTAGTGGATGGCTAGGGAAAAACAGACCCAAGATGAATCAAGCCTAACTTTGAAAGGACACGGTTCTTCCTTGTCTTATTTCTTATCTCATATGAAAATCCCCTTTTTCTGTATCACCATATGAAATCATGTCCTACCCAAATACATGCCCTGTGTGGGCCTTTATGGGGTCACTGTCACCTGGAAGGCATTCTGGCCACAACAGCCACCACTATGAGCTTAGGGCAACATCCTGTGAAACTTAAACTACCAGAGTTGCAAGGGACCACTGCTACACACTCAGCACGTCACTTGTCTCCTTTGCACTCCACTGTTATCAAAGAATTAGGATCATTAAGGTGAGGAAAGACCTCTAAGATCATCAAATTCAACTTTTAACCCATCTGCATATTTTTTGAGCTCTTCCAGGAACAATGATTCCACCATTTCCCTCGGCAGCCTATTCCAGCGCTTGACAACCTTATTCGGTGAAGACATTGTTCCTAATATCGAATCCCTGGTGCAACTTGAGGCCATTTCATCTTGTCCCCTTGCTTGTTATTTGGGAGAGGAGACCCATCCCCACTTGGCTAAACTCTCCATTCAGGGAGTTGTAGATAATGATAAGGTCTCCCCTGAGCCTACATTTCTCCAGGCTAAACAGCCCCAGGTCCTTCAGCTGCTCCTTGTCAGACTCGTGCTCCAGCCCCTTTGCCAGCTTCCTTTCCCTTCTCTGGACATGCTCCAGCACCTCTGGAATCAGCACTCGAGTAACTCAGCCACATCCCTGATGGTTCTGAATATCTCCACATGAGCTCTGGGACCAAGGCAAGCCCTTTGAATGAGGAGCAGCAACGGAGAGCCCAAGTCTTCCTGTGCACACACAGTGCAGCCAGGGGAAATGCCACCCAGAGGGATGTCCTGTGTCAGCACAGGCCCTTGGAAGCCACACCACTGCCAGGAAAAGTCCTGGGCCCTGGCACTGTCCCACCACAGCCCATAGGACACTCGGTGGGATGGGTTCACTCTGTGCTAATGAGCTCTTTCTAAACAATGACCTGACATGGTTCAGGGAATCGCAGAGTCCCAGGCCAGGAGCCTTTCCCTAATGGGCAGTGGGAATGTGGCATCCCAATTTTGGGTGGATGGGAGTAGGGAGAATAGCTTGGCTCTGCCTTCCTGCCCTCCTGGCCAAAGAATGAGTTTGGTTTGTATAGAAATATGGGAATGCTGAGCATGTGAAGTGGATGAGATGTTTGAATGTGGAAGCATTGGTCCATACCATGCTATTTTGGGGTGGGTGGGGGTTTCCTCAGCTAGTCATAAATGCTGTTGTCATTTTTCATGTAGTGGCACAGCTATCAGGTTTGTAAGTAGTTCTTAAAAACCAAATCCTTTAGGGTGTTTTTTTCTATGTGGATTTGGGGTTTGGTACAGTGACCTGTGAAATCTCATCTGAGCTGTTGCTGGGATGAGAAGCTCAGTGTAATAAAGAGAGCCTGACCTCATGGCCAAAGCCAAGAATGTGATCACAGAGTCATAGAATCATTGAATAGTTTGGGTTGAAGGGGAAGTTAAAAAATCATCCAGTTCTAAGCCCTTGCTATGGTCAGAGACACCTTTGACTAGATCTGGTTGCTCAGAGCCCCATCCCACCTTGAACACTTCCAGGGATGAGGCGTTCACAGCTTTTCTGGGCAACCTGTACTAATGCCTCATCACCTTTATAATAAAGAATTTCTTCCTAATCCTCAGATCTAATCTAAATCTACTCCTTTTCAGTTTGAAGCCATTTCCCCTTGACCTGTCACTGCCTCATCCTGTGAAGCGCTCCTCTCCAAATTTCTTGTCTTAAATATGAAGGTTTCTCACTGTTTACCAAGCCAAGGCTGTCCTTGACCCCTCCACGGGGGGAATTTGAGGCAGGCTGCCTTTCCTGTTTCCTCCTTTTACTTCTGTGTGAACTTTATCTAGATTAATATCTGTTCTCCTGAATGTCTCCACATCCTCAGACTGAGTTTTGGGGGCTCACAGCCATAACAGGACACATCTATTTGATAGCAGGCCTTGCTCATTAGGGATAGAGCTGACTTTGAGGTGTCCTGTGCTGCGCTTTTAGCTTTGTTTCTTTATGATCAGCAACAGCAGCAAATGGGTGTACACAAAACAAAACACCCAGCTACATTCCTCACTCATTCACATTGATCTAAATCCAGATTAATTTCACTTTAATGAATGAGCAACTAAGCCAGGGAGTTGGCCTATCACCATACTTTGTACTAATTAGTATTTTTGTTACCAGTGCCTGCAGAAAAGCCAATCTGTTTTGTATTCTGCGCTGAAAAAAACACCCTCTGTGGTAATTTTCATCGCCAGCATGTATGTCATTCCTCTGGGCATCCACAGCCTCTTAGAAAAACCTGTTGTGGGGCAAAATAATTTCACCAAGCTTCTGGTGCTCAGCAAGCGTGGGGCGCGGAGGGCTGGACATGCTCTCTGCCATGGGGACTTTCCTGGAATTCACGCTGGCCCCCATTTGCTCATAGCTGGGTTTTGTGATCGCTGCTTTCCATACAGAATAGCTCAGCTTTTGTGGCATCCTCGCGCAGAGCAGCACGAGCGGCAGCTGTGCTCCGCAGCCAGGGGAGCCCTGCCTTTGTTGGGGGGTGGGTCCTTGCTCCCAGTCATTCAGAGCCTCAATTAAAGGAGGTAAAGTGTGGTTATTAGTTGTGCTCACTGGGGCAGAGCACAATGAGGTTGGCTCAGCGTGCGGGGGAACCCCCTGGATGGCTCAGACGGCCCAGGCCTCCCAAAGACCCGCGGGGAAACGGGGAGGGGAAAAGGACAAAGCTCCGGGAGCTGGTGCCAAGCAGGGACACTCGGGCTAAACGTGTCAGAGGCAGCCCTGCTCTCTGGAGGGGATGTGGGCGATGCGTGGGAATGGTGCTGGTGCCAGCAAATCTTGGCAGTGGGGCCTTTGTTCGCCGGCGCTATTTGCTGAGCTGATGGATCCCATTTCCACTGCCCTGGAGGAGAAGGTGGCAAGGGGCCAACTGGTCCACACTGGGGCTTGGGCGGTGTGTTTTAGAGTTATTAAAAGGTTCTTTTAAGGAGTGGATTAACTTCTTCAGCTCTGTTTTTCCATCTCCTGCTTTCCCCTCTCATGTGAGTTCTGCGTAATTTTTATAATGAACTTACACTTTTTTGCCGCTTCAGGCTTTTGGCCACTCTAGCTAACAGCAATTATACAGACTATTTATAATCTTATCAGAAAGTGCTGATGGAAAGCTTTAATATGTCTAGACATTTTCTTGCAGCAGATTTCACTGCTCCTTCTGTCACACAAAAAATCCCAGGCCAGCACGTGCCCTGATACACTTCTGCAAGCACAAACTCATTCTCCCACGATCCTTACCTAGAAACAATTTCTTCTTCAGGTCAGCACCTAAAATATCCACTTCCCAAGTCAGTACCTCTGCAAGCCATGTCAGATAAAAGCACAAGCCTTCACCTCACCTCACCTCACACAAGCCTTCACCACATTCACTTAAGGTTCAAGTCTCTATTTAAGAGGGGAGGAATCCCCTCTGCAAAAGGCAGCTGGGAACTGTCTTAGCATTGAGGTTCTGTGATAACATTAGATCCTTTTCCAGTTCTCCCCCTGCATGGGCAACATAGAACTGCAAATCAAACCTTGCTGAGTGCAACTTCCCTAGGAAGTTAAGCTGAGATGTCCTTTTCCCATCTTCCTTGAGGGACAGACACTGTGATCCAGGTGAAATAACAGCTCTGATTGCTCAGTACTTGAACAGATTTCTAACTTCTGGATCTTATGGGCAATTAGGAATGACACTGCAGGGTTGATTTGCTCCAGTCCTCCCTGATAAAACCAAAGCCCTGTCCCTTACTGGGTGTTTGTGAGCCCTCCTGGCTGTGATTTGTTAGTATCCAGACACATGGACATCCCAGACAAGCTCTGTCCCTGCTCTCCATGCTTTTACTTTGCTTTGTGCCCAACACACTCTCTATAAAGTCTGGGAAATAACTGCTAAAGAGACCCAATAATTACTTTTTGAGGTGCCAATTATACAGGTATCTGCCTCTCTGCCAATGCAGAAAAGGGGAGGATTACCTAAGAAAATAGGTTGGATATTAGGAAAAAAGTCTTCACAGAAAAAAGATTAAGCATTGGAACAGGCTTCCCGGGGAAATAGTGGAGTCACCATCCCTGGAAGTGTTCAAAAAATGAGTGGGCATGACATTTTGCAGTATGGTTTACTGGGCATGGTGTATTAGGTTAAAGTTTGGACTCAATGATCATGGAGGTCCTTTCCAACCATAATGATTCAGCAATCCAGTGGTTCTATAGGATAGAGTTAAAAAAATTAGTCTGGCCAGTTGTCAGTGCCTGTGTGGCTCTTTGGTGCAATGAGAGCATCTTCAGCACTGTACAAAGGTGCAAATCCCTGAAGTGGCTGTGATGAAGAGGATCCCATGGGATCCCCGTGCCAGGTGATGCAGACTCAGGATGCAGAACTGACTGTGGAATTTCACTTCCCAGCGAAGTTGCCCCACCTGAAGCAGCAATTCCCTGTATATGCTCTGCAGAAGCATCACCTGCAGAGGGAAAAAAAGTCCAAGAGGAAAGAAATGTGTTTTGGCCTAAATTTGAAATGCAGGCTTCAGAAGGCCTTGGAAAAAATTAGGCATGTGTAAATAAAAAAATTTAAAGAAAACTCCAAACCTGTTGGATGTGCATTAAAATGTGCAGTGACCCTGCAAAAATAACTTTGGGGATCAGTTTTACTACAGACAGCTTGCTGAACTGTTGCTGAGGCAACTGATATGATACAGCAAATCTCCTTTCCTGAGCCCACAAAAGCTTTTCTGAAACCCCTTTCCTTCTCAGGCTGGAGAGGTGCATGCACAATGAGTATGATGCTGAATGTTGCCCTTCAGGACTCATCAGAAGCTCTCGAGCTGATACACAGTACTTCTGCCTCTAATATTTTATTTTATTTCAGATTTAAATGTCAATTCCAAATCTCTCATTCCTAACTGACAGCAGGTAAAATTATCCACCTCCCACACCATGTATCCCTAGGTACATGGGCTAGCAGACGTTATGTTTTGTAGGAAAAGGAACCTCTCAGAATTGATTTGGGACCTCTTAATTAAATGCCTGTCATAAGGAAAATGCTAATTCATCAAGATCAAAACTTATGGGCAAAAACAATTTAGATGAGTTTTTGATCATGGAGAAGGATTGGAAAAAAAAACCCCTTTGAAACTATTAAAATGCTTTATTTTGAACTTGGGGTTTTTTGTGAAGTGGAGAAGTTCTGGTTTTGGTTCAAAACACCAATTACTTAATATGTTTAAAAAAATCAATGCAAACCATGTTCCCCTTCAGACATTCAGTGTACTCAGCTCCCTGGAGAGGGACCATGGGGACAGGGACAACTGCCCTGACTCTGCAGGTCCCCTGGAAACACAGATTCTCTCATTCTGGGCTTTGTGGCTGTGTAGCTGAAAGTTTTACTGCATTAACTCATCCTGGTGTGCCCGTGGGGAGGCTTGGGCTGTGCTGCTGCAGAGTGGCACAAAACCAGCACAGTTTGATTGCAGGTACGTGAATAGGACATTGCAGGTGTATTGCACAGTGTGGCAGCTCTGTATTAATGCAGAAGGCTTGGTAAATGGGGGCTTTTCTGGCACAGATAAGCTTTTAGTGGGGAACGAAGATCTCAGTGCACAGAAGTGGCAAAGCTGTAGCTGCTGATTGATACCCATGTGCTTTTTGCCTCTTGGCTCATTTCTTTTTTGTGCTCTGGTTTGATTCTTTCCCTTTTCTCTTCTTGAACAGTTGTCTTGGCTGAAATATCTTTTCAGACCTCCTTAGAAATGAGTGGTTGACATTTTTGACCCGGAAAACCTCTGTCGGGGCAAAGAAAGGGGAAAATGACATTTGAACTATGTGCACCTGGCTTGAGTAACATCGCTGAGCTTGTGTCTGCTTTGATTTATTGCACACAAACCCTTGTTTTCCAGGCTCCACTTATAAAATTCTTTGTTTAGTGGAGTGTGGAGGGGGCAGATGCCCTCAAAACCACTTCCTCCTTTGTTGCTTTTCTTTCAGCTGCTTTTAGGCTTCAGGAGAGATTGCTGAAGTGTCATGGGAAGGAAGCACCCAGAACTTGTGCAAACCTCCTTAGAAAGCTGGGGCCTGGTGGCATGTTTGGAACGGGCAGGTGGATGAAGCTGTTTGGATAAACTTAATACTAGACTGGAGTTATCTTTTAAAATTTAAATCCAAAGTGAATGCAGTGTTTTCAACCTGGTTATTTTTAGGTGTGTTTGAAAGCTATAAAACCTAGATAGTCTCCAAAAGACCTTTAAATCTGTAAGATTATTAGATGGATGGCTTGCTCCTAAAGGATCTCTTCTGAAGAGCTGTACCCCCACAGAAGTGTCCCATTGCTCTCTCTAGGTGGTGGTGGGGCTGGCACGTGCCTGCCACTACCTTCAGCCTCGGTGTGGCCAGGAAAGGCCAAGTTCAGGATGTGGACAGCAACCAGGCAAACTTCTGAGTGATGTGCATCCATATAACAGCATCCTTCAGCCAGGATGTTATTTTAACCTGGTTTCTTCTAGGAGGAAGCTAAAGTCATTTATTTGTCTTAAACCCCCTCCATTTTGTGAAGGTGATGTTACAATTCTTTACGAAACAAAACCAAACTCTTGGCCTGAGTAATTTCTTGTATTTATACAGAAATTTCTTTGCTTTGCTCTTTTGATATATTTATACTGCTGCTGGTCAGAGTCCCAAAGCCACAGTTACAGTAGCCCCCAAAAATACCCACGTGGAAGGAGATACTGTTCAATTTGCAGTTGTATAATTACACCAGAAGAGTAATGGCAGTCAGAGTCCCTCTTAAACTTGTCCTTGAGCTATATTTCTCTCTTGGAAGTTATTTGAGAACAGCTAGTGTATATTTATTGATCAGCTGAAAAGCCATGAGCTTCGAAACAAGTTGCTTCTAATTAATTCACTTTTGGAACTACTGTGAGGGGACAGAACGCCTTACCTGGATTTCTTGTTATTATTCTGGAAAAGTAATTGCTTTTACAGAAATTTAACAAATAAAATAACATTTGCAGTCTGCCCAGGATTTGCTTTTTTAAAAAATCAATTATAAGCTGTAACTTGGCATCTCAGCTCTCTGGAAGTGCTCGGATGAGGAGACTCTGCACTCTTGTTTCCGTGTTGTGGCGCATGGGAGGATAATGGACAGACTGTCTTGTCCCTGCAGCCAGCAGAACTGATGGGAATTGATGGCTTCAGCAGATCTGTAGCTGCACCGCTCCATTGGGCTCATTTGGGGAATGTGCCTTTCGTGAATGCCGAATGCAAGTGAGATTGATGGGGTTTTATAGCTGAAATACTGTAATGTTCCTATTCAGTGAGAACCAACCTACTGGAGCTTCACACCAAGTTTATTTTTAATCATCTCAGTCGTTTCAATTACAGGACTAACACAGAACTGCTGTTTTAAAAGCCAAATGAAAAAAAAGAACCACCTCTTTTGTGTTGATAGCATTTTATGACGTTTGAGTCCATCCTAAAACCAGCCATTGCTGTAAGAGATTTAGCATTTTTTGCTACTGTTGCTACCCTGCTGTGAAATTTGCTGCTGGCAGAATTTTGCTTCCATATTACTTGTGTAATAGCACAGGAAAAAAAATAAGAGAGATCTGCTTCTGTTAGTGAAATGCTTCTCCTGTTTCTACAACCAAGTGTGGTATTGATCCTTGTAAGTTTTTTAAGGACTATAAAGCACAGATGTTTTAGCTTGGGTCTTCTTACCGTTGAAATCTCACTGTTCATTACACTGGTGGATATTGGAATTGATCCATATCCAATGGTGCAAAATCCCAGAAGATAAAAACTTTATTTTCTAAAACTTAATGAGTGAGAAGGGGAGAGAGAAGGATGGAATTTTTTGATGCTCGGCAGTTCTGTGGTTGGCAGGTGAGACGACCTGCCTGGAGTGCTCTCTGTTCCACCCTCAGACTGCTCATTCCCACCTACACCCCTGGAGAGGCTCCATGTGCTGATCTCTTCTTTCTGCACTCTTGGAGTCCTCCCGTGGGTAGGTGGGGTGGCTTTGTCCCCCACAGCCAGGCGAGCCATACCTTTGATCTCTGCTCTTCGTCTGGGGCACAAGGCCTAGCAGGAGACTTTTTCAGCCTTGCAGCAGCCTGTTCTCTCCAGGCTCTGGGATACAGGCAGCAAACACAGCTAAAATTGTGCCAAGGAGCCCAATAGCTGGGCCAGGAGTGACATTTTCCATCTGTGCCAAGAGAGCAGCCACTGGGGAAGGGCTTGTTGCTGTGGCTGCTGGCTCCTGGAGGATGTGCTCCAGCTCTACACCATCCTGTTAAATATTTCATAGGTCATCAGCATGAAGATGTGCTCATGGAAATTTGTCTGCTGAGGCAATGATTGGCCACTCAGGAGGAACCCTGTAGCTCACAAGGATCAAGTACACTTGGCATGGCGAAGCTGCACCTCTCTCCCAAAATGAGAGAACGAGGTGGACTCGTGCCCCAGAGCAGCAATCAGCTCCTGGCCTGGATGGAGAGCCCTGCAGCTGCTAATTGCTTTCCTCAAAACCTTGTGCTGTTTGCCGACAAGCTCCTTGGCACACAGTCTCTGTGTTTGTTTAGGGGCAGACACAAGCAAATTAGCTTGGAAGTGCCAGGGCCTGATACTATTTTCATAGTTCCCAGAGTGCCACTTATTCCCTGTGGGAGCATGTGCAAATTAATTCTGTATGCTGCTCACTTAAACGGTGCTAATTGCATCAGTCCTCTTGACAATATACTTCTGCTGCCAGTCAAACAACGAGTTTCTTGCATTTGTGTGGGTGCTTTAGAGAGGGAGAGGTTCTCTGAGCATCCTGAAGTGCAGGTGCCTCTTGGAAAGATGAGTCCTCACCAAGATTCAGGAACTTCTCTAGGAAATTTTAAAGGGGGTCTGAAGATGAGCTATGGGGTCAGCCTAGAGGTGAGGCTGATGGGCTGTCAAGAGTTCCCTGTGCTGGTGGGGTGTGAGTACCTGTGGCAGCACAGTCCCTTTGGGAATCAAGATACAGAGCATAGGACAGAGACAAATGAAACATAAAAAAGGCAATTGATAGTGACAAAAGGAGAAGACAGAGATGCTTGGATCCAGGGTGAGAAGACGGTATAAATGCACAGCACAGCCTGCCGCATTGTGGGGAAAAGAGTACTTTTCACATCTCTCTGATCAGTTCCAGTGTAAGTGAGGGAGGACAGGAAGAAAAGTGTAGGAGAATGATTTAACTTTTTTAGTTTTACTTTTTCTCCTTCAAAATGACTGCAAGTTTTGCAAAGGCCAGGACTCCCTGCATTCCTGCTATTTAAATAGGATACAATATTTCTTGGCTGTGCACTCAGCCCCCACCCCACTTTCCCATTTGCACTGAATGCATTTAAAAATTGGTGACCTGTGACCATAAAATCAATTAGCATTTTTGCTCGAGAGGGTCCTTTTGATCTGCATTAGAGAGCCCTTATCAAAAGATGATATTTATGGGCTGTATCTAAACTAGTACCCATAAATATGGCCAGAAGCATTCCTGGGCAGTGGAATGTGCTCATCTGCCCTGGAGTTTGGCACGTTTCGCTCCAGGCAAGCTGACACTCCATTGGCACATTTCTAGGGCCTAGATGGGTACTTCTAATGTGCCAGGAGTGTTCATGGTCAACAGCCCTTCATTTTGGAGGCTAAGACCATTTGCTAGCATGGATATGGGCTTGAACATGCCTTGGCCTCATTGCCCAGGAATGCACCCAACCATGCTTGTTTTAATTGGACGGATGTAACTTTGGTGCCTTTGATAGATGTCTAATTTGGGAACCATGTGTTCCTGGGTTTCCCCTAGAAACAATGAGAAGAGAGTCGCTTTTTCAGGGCTACATCAGGGCACCTAAATTGAGTTTCTGCTCTGAATTGCTCTTTGAAGGAGCCCTGTGTCTCCATTCTATAGAAAGAGCCTTTCAAATACGAGGGTCCTCTTGCCTGGGACCTTAAATGTGTGTTTCATGAAGGCTCTCTGGGGTATAATAGCCTGGAGTAGTTTGGCTTACTCTCTGTGTGGAATCAACCATCTACTGAGCAGTGCCAGCGCTGGATGGGTGGTCACACAGAGATTCCCTTTTTCTGGCCATTGTGCTGGAGAAAGGGAGGGAGCCCTGCGGACACAGATAGCCACACTCCCACTGAAGTCACTTGGGACTGTCTCAGCAGACAGAGGAGCCTGGAGAGAAGCTCAGCTGGGCTCTGGTGCATTTTCAGAATAATGTTTTACTGGAAAAATGCGACAGCCTTAGGACATTATGAGGTGTAGGGTGGGCTGTGGCTGTGTTTGCTCAGCCTGGAAGCTGTGCTGTGTGGAGGATTTGCTATTCCCTTTCCATTTCATCACGAGCATTTATGAGCTCTACAAGACAGATGGAGAGGGAATTTTCACAAGGGTATGTAGTGATAGGAAAAGGGTAATGGTTTTAAATTTCTCCAAAATTACCCCCAAAAAGGGCAGGTTTAGATTAGATATAATGAAGAAATTCTTTACTGTGAGGGTGGTGGGGCACTGGCACAAGTTGCCTAGAGAAGCTGTGGATGCCCCATCCCTGGAAGTGTTCAAGGCCAGGCTGGATGGGGCCCTGAGAAACTTGGTCTGGTGAAAAGTGTCCTTGCCCATAGCAGAGGGATTGGAAATAGAGGATCTTTAAGGTCCCTTCCAGCCCAAAGCATTCCATGATGCTCTGATTCTATCCCCGTAGTAACAGAGAGCCTTTGTGTGAGAGCAAATATGGAAACCTCATCCAGAATCAACGTAGGCATTATTTGACAGAAAAAAGGCAGGATCGACCTTGACTTCAGCAGCCACAAACAGGGGATTTTCCTGGCACTGATGGACTTCAAACTGCACAGTGTGAAGTTTCAGTGTGATTTCAGAAAGGCAGGGAGAGTTGCACAAGGCATTAAACTGCAAGGTGTAATCATATAATTGCTGTGATGCTCTGTTGTACCTACACCTTGCTACAAATTATAATGTTAGAACAGACACTATTGCAGTATCATTACACTGTCAGCACCGCCCGCCACTGCAGCTGAAAAAAATGCCACCTTTTTCCTTATAAATTTGTTTCCATGCTGGGTGGCACTTTATGAATTGGTTCATTTGCAGGGAAAGAATATCTGACAACAAGCATTTGACAAAAAATATCCAGTAAATATGGGCAGAGAGTAGAGGTATTCTTTTACAAGAAATATTTTCAAAAGAGTGGGGAAAAAACCCACTTAAATGTTGAGGCTATAAAATGGTGTATGTGCAATGTTTTATAAAAGAAAAGAAAAGAAAAGAACAAATAAAGGTAGCTCTATATATAGGAGTCATCAACTGACTGCAGGGAATTAAATGTGCTGGAGGAACTGCTGCACAGAGAACCGCCTGCGTAATTAAAGAACAGAGCTAATGGGCTCTGAGAAAGCTCCTCTGAGAAACTACTTTTATGAAATATTCTTGACTTTAAGAAAAATTTTCTCACCAGGCCCCTTCCCCTTTAAGTGCAAGCTTCAATGGGAAAAATTGTTTCAGTGTAGAAAAAATAAGCAATGCTGTCTACATAAAAAAAAATTAAGCCCAACCACCCCTTAACCTAAATTTCTTGTTCTTATGAGGCTGTCTGGTCTAAAGTTTTGGGAGACAATTTTTAGGGGAGCTTGCATTTGCCCTTCATTGCCTTATCCATGAATAGAATTATGAGGGGCTAAACTTCATTGCCAGGGGATGAGACAACTCAAATGTTTAGGTTGGGAGTATCACGTCTTTTGAGAGAAACTAGAGAATCTCTCTTGTGGGAATGGAGTAATGATGGAGGTACAGAGTGTATCTGAATCTCTGCCAATGCACTGGGTGCTGCTGAGATTCTGGAATCCTGAAATTCCCATCCTGGAAAGCCAAAAAAAAAAAAAAAAAAAAGAAACACGGCAATAAATAATGTTTGCTTTAACCTTCTTGTGCTTCTATTCTCACCTCTCTACTTTATTCTTGTGGAACTTGACAGCTACACATGTTCAGCATTCATTATACACAAGTCCCCAGAGGAGTCCTTGGCAGCTGAGGGCTTACTTATTCTTGAAAGAATTAGAATGAAAATTAAGAAACTGTTTCAGCAGAGTCCTATGGACACAAGGATGGAGTGCTGGCAATGGGGATTTGTGTTTATCACTTTACAGGGAAGGTTTCTCTGTAGAAAAATCTAAGGGGCAGCTGAATCACACCATTCCTGGACAGAAACTGCTATAACAGACGCAATAGTGACTTTGCCTTTTTTTCCTTTTCCTTTTCTCTCTCTTTTTAGTCCTTCCTTCCTTCCTTCCTTCCTTCCTTCCTTCCTTCCTTCCTTCCTTCCTTCCTTCCTTCCTTCCTTCCTTCCTTCCTTCCTTCCTTCCTTCCTTCCTTCCTTCCTTCCTTCCTTCCTTCCTTCCTTCCTTCCTTCCTTCCTTCCTTCCTTCCTCCCCCAACTCCACCCACCTGCTCTTCTCTCCACTCCTTTCTCATTCTCTTTGGTTTTCCCCTTGGTTTTCTATCCTGTTTCCTTGTATTTCTTTTGAAATAGCTTGGAGGCAAAGAGTTTTAAACAACCAGATCATTGCCATTGTTCTTTCCCAAACTCGCAGCCCTATTGTAACATTTTAATGACAAAAGGTTATTAATGTTATTTTTAGTGCTAGTGAGTGTTCCTGAGCCAACACATTCTTTGACATGTCTCTTTACAGAATATGTACTCTGTAGGACACATTGTCTCTTGCTTTTAAAATGTTTGACAGCTTTGGGATTTTTTTCCATAGGGAAGGTTCTAAAAAATGATGTTTAAAAGTGAGGTTTAAGTCCCTCCTCATCAAACAGATCTGGATGTGATTTGCTTACAGAAAAGGGTGTTTTCTGCAGTTAAGTTGCTTTCAGAAATTCTTCCTTTAACAAGAAACTCATCCAAACCAAGGACACAGTTGGTTTTTGGGCTGCCAGTGCAGACGGAGCACTCATGTCCAGCCTCTCCTCCACCAGCACTCCCAAGTCCTTCCGGGCAGGGCTGCTCCCAATCCCTTCATTCCCCAGCCTGGAGGGACACCGGGGGTGGATAGCAGGGGCTGCCCCAGCCCAGGTGCAGCACCAGCACTCGGTCTTGTCAAACCTCATGAGATTCCCCTGAGCCATTCTCGAGCTTGTCCAGGTCCCTCTGGGTGCCCCCATCCTTCAGGTGTGTCAGCAGCATCACTCAGTGTGGTGTCATCTGCAGATTTACATACATGGATCTTCCTACTCCCTCTAATTATGGACCTTTGAAATGATGATTATGTAAGGCTATTAAAAATTAAAAAATTGGTCCATATGTATAGGTATAGAGTAATTTTCCTGATCTCACTCACAAAAAAGTAATATTTGATGCTGAAGCCAGTGAATAAAGTATTACAGAATGGGAATTATTATGTATCCCTATTCAAGAATAATAATTTTATGAGAAAGAGGTCATCTCTAACAAAACTAATTTTCTTCTGTGGAGTTACAGTTTGGTTGATATGGTAACTACCTTGATAAAGTACATTTGTTCTTTAATAAAGTACATTTTTTCTTAGGCATTGTTAATATGTATTGAATAGCATTTGCATTAAAAAATAGCACTCTACAATGGATTAAGAACTGACTGATCTCATGTAGCAGGTGTCAGTGGAAAGTCATCATTCCTAGTGCAAGTGTAAGGGGAAATATAGCACTTCTGATGCTATTAAAAATTTCCATGAACCCCACGGATAAAAATGTAAAATCTTTGCTGATAAAGATTTTGGATAAAGCAAATGATTGACAGAATATTATATAAGGTTGCAGACAAGGAAGAAGTTTTAAACAATACATATTTAAAGGAAACTGCAAGCTTATATAGATTTGAAAGTCATGTCTAGTGAGGATGTAACAAGGAGCAGGGGCTGAAAGCTCAGGTCAGTCAGCTATATTTTCTCTGCTGCAAATCTGTAAAGATCTACAAATTAGCAGAGCTTTAGCTGCAGTGCAGATTTTGTTACTGTCTCTGCCATTTGCAGTGGATGCTCATTGCTGCAAATCCTCTGAGCATCGCAAGTGTTTGCGATGGTAAAGTACCAACCTCGTTTGTGACTCTGTGAATTATTTTGTGTCTGGAAAGCGAGAATTGCAATAATTGTCCTTCCCTTGCTGACTACGTATGCTTGTGCCTTAGATACAGGCAGGCAGGGAGGAGCCAAAGGAGCACAGGGCATTCGTAAAATAAAGGCCGAAGTGAGGCTACAGTTCTTTAAGAGGTAATAAGAGATTTTCCTATCACTATCTGCCCATGTGAAAGGTCCCTTCCATACTTTTTGTAAACCCCTTTTAATTAGCGAAAGGTGCTACAAGGTCTTCCTGGAGCTTTCTCTTCTCCAGGCTGAACAACCTCAGCTCTCTCAGCCTGTTTTCACAGGAGAGGTGCTCCAGCCCTCAGATCATCTTTATGGCCCTCCTCTGGACCTGCTCAAAATTATATATATGATGATATATATTTATTATTGTGTATTTATTATTGTTATAATATCAGACCTTTACAGACACCATATCTCTAACAGGTCTTCTCATTAAACTGATCCCTTGAGCTGCCCGTCCCCATCATTTGCAAATGTGCAATAACCTACTGATTTGGGAAAAGACAGCATAAATAAAAGTTATTTCATAGGTATGGCAGGAAAGAGGCGGATACGTAGACAGTTCTCTGTGGAAAAGCATTTATCTGCAATTGTGTTGACACTAATTGGGAGCATGAGAAATGCCTGACAAAGGCAGGGTACTTTCATGACTTTTTGAAATCTGTGTGTAGGGGTGAATATTCTTCAAAGCTTTAGTCATGTTTAACTCCGATTTCTGCTTGAACAAAGTCAAGGAGGTTTCCCAGAGTAGGAGCTGTCCTTTCTGAAAAGTTTGGGCAGCACCCTGATGTCAGCTGGCCCTTCAGAACTTCCCTTCCAGTCAAGCTGAGAGTCGGAAACACATTCTGTATTTTCTTAAGTTTTTTGTGACTTCCATGCAGATTTACAGACAGGAGAAAGACACAAATCCAGAATGTCATCCCAGCTGATGGAAAGGCTTGGTTCGTTTATCCTGCTTGTCTTCCTGTCTACTCAGTGAGAAAAAGTGGCTCAAACCCAGAGATAGTGTGTTGGGTCTCTTGTCTACCATGCAGTTAGGAAACAGGAGAGAGGGAGGGTATTTAGGAAGTGCAGAGCCTGGGCTGGAATTATTGCTGAGGGACCACACACAAGTTCTGAGCAGAACCCAGAAGATCAGCTTTTGTCAGTTCTGCACCTTCCAAAATGATCTGTTTCCTTGGGGTAACTTTGTGCTGTTTCCCTTGCTTTTCAGATGTCCTGTGCCCAAATGTCCACGTGGAAGGAGATCGGTTCAAACACACCAATGGGGGGACTGATGAGATTCCAGGTAAAGACACACTTTTCTGCTGTCCCTCTGGGAACTGAAATAGTATAACTGTGCATTTCTTGTGTGATGCTCTGATTCGTTACACCTTTCCTAGCTGGAATTTTCTTATTCCGACACATGCTCAGTGGTGGAGGAATGTATTAGAAACTGTGAGGCTGTAAATGAGTTCTCTGTTGACAGCCAACACCAAATTAATCACAAGTGTCTTTTGATGTGGCATCAAATTAAAAAGCCAATGGAGCTTAGTGTAATAGCTAGAGGAGTGCAATAAGTCTTGGAGATCACTTTTTTCTTACCACTGCACTTTTAGTGAATTTTAATGTCCATTTATTTGATCTGTGATTGTTGTGGAAATCCAAGCACAATGGTAATTACCACTGAAAAAGGCTTTATATGTGTATTTAGATAAATAAAAGATTTTCTGGAGCACTGCCGAGAGATCAAGGGGAAATGCAGTCTGGTGATACCTCTGCTTTTCTGTGAGCTCTGATATATCTTTTCAGCCAGATGAAGGACTTAATCTGTCAGATATATGCGTGGACTGTGCCTCTTTCCCAGCATCCCAAGACTGTTTGAGTGGCTGGCAGAGAAAACCTGCCCATCAAGGCTGCATTGGGAATAATTGTGAGCGACCCAAGAACATAACTTGCTGCAGTGGGAGGCTGAAGGCTCTTCTGCAGCTTGATTATGAGTAGAAATGGTCAATGCTTGACAGCTTTGCTACTCACTTGGAATTTGCTCATTGGAGGATTTTCATTGCCTGCACAAAATATCAGCTCCAACTGTGCTGTCTGTGGGCAGCTTATTTTGGCTGAAGTCTGATTACATCTGAGCCGGTGGTAATGTCGGGTGGTAACATCTTTTCTGATCATTAGACCAAGCTGATTATCCCCAAACACCTATTTTGAACTGCTGCCTATTGCTGGGTGTTGCATTAACCTGTGCTGACAATCCCCCTGTCACTGGGCACGGCAAACTTTAGGGCTATTCAGCTCTAAAGAGTCCTTCTGATTCTGAACGAAACTATTTGCAGTGGAAGCTGCTGCTCAAAATGAGCTGGAGGATCGTGTCCCTTCTCAGATGATCACCTTCTATGTGTTCATTTCCAGAAGAATTGAGCTGCAAATGGATTCCTATATCCAGTTTTTGTTTATCTGAATTTTTAATTCAGACTCTTTGCTTTACTTCAAAAATATATCTTTTGTTGAGCAATGTAAAGCACAGGAATCCCAATTCAGATCTGGCACAAAGGTTTTGAATAGAATGAAGTGTAGATGCCTACATGCAGTAATATTTATATCCATGTGTGTATATGTGTATATATATACACACGCATATATATATATATATATATATATATATATACACACACACACATACACTCTCTTAGGTTCTTCCATAATATTTTGACGTATTTTTCCTTTCCTTTTCAAATCCCACTTCCCTCCCAGGAAACAAGCCAATATTCAGCATATTAACATGAGAGACAACTTTGCTGTTTTATGTAAGTTTGGGTTGGAAGTGTCCTATGGAAATCACATAGTCCAACCTCCCACTCAAAATGGGTCTGCTTCAAAGTTAAGTCCACTTTGAAGTTAGAGCAGGTGGTTCAGGACCTTGTATAGCTGAGTTTTGAATATCTCCAAAGATGAATATTTCAAAGGTCCTCTGGACAACTGTTCCAGTTTGTTCAATATCACAGTGATTTTTTTTTTTCACTTTATTAGGGAATTCCCTAAGCAGAAATCAATTTTTTGCAACATGTCTGGTCAGGCTGATCATTCAGGGCTCTCATTTATTTGACCTAAGGGATCTCTGTTCACTGCAAACTTCAGTGTCTTAACAACAGATTAGTTACAGTATTTAATTAAAAGAGACAACTCCAGTCCCTCACCAACAATACAGAGGATTTGTAGACGGCTCCTGATTACTCCAATATGGTGGGAAAGTTATATATTTCTCATCTTGTTCCTGGTGATTAGGAAAATATATGTCTCTACCCTGGAAGAAATGGAACAGAGAGTCTGGGTCTGCTAAGGATTGTTATGCTGCTGAGATGGATCATATAAGATCAAAGTGCTGTTCCAGTCCTGATGTGCTCTTTAGTTACTCTACAACATTTTCTGAAGACTCTGAGCTCCTGGGTCTGATTCCAGCAGAAAATCATTGCCTTCTTCCAGCTAAACTGGAAAATTTCCCTTGGCCCACTGTGCTGCGTTTCCTATTCCAAAAGGATGTGTTGAGATGAAAAGCTTTTGTGTTCTGCTCCGAAGGGAGCTGCACTTCAGTTTGAAAGCTCAGCCTGTGTCCTGCTCCCTCTCACCTGTGAGGGACATTCAGCTCTGAGCTGTCTGTGGTGACAGCACCGAGGGGGAGAATGTTCCTCTGCCACCCAGGTCCTCCCATGTACAAGGATTTTAAGTTAACACTAGAACTTCACAGCTATGTCTTGCACAATCTTCGTTTTAGATGGATGCAAAGTGCAGTCTCATGGGGTAGAAGTTGCAGGAAATCTCATTTTTGGGACAGGGAAAACTGTATTTAAAATCTTAGATTTAACAGCTTTTCCTCTCAGAGAGGGACAAGACATTAGAACTAGGGGTAAGAGGGGCAAAAATATTTCTGTGGATTTCTTTTCTTATTTTTTATTTTTCTTATATTTTTGTTGGGTGAAATGCAGCAGCAGAAGGCACAGACAATTGTTTCACTCTGGAAATCACCAAATGCAGCCCTTTCTTGTCCACCCTACCTGCCTACAAGTTATAGAATGATCTGCTGCATTTAGTTCTGTGTCTGCTTTTAAGTGGATGTGAATTGAGTCACTCTGTATCAGCAGAAGTAAAAATAGAAGCTAAACTATAAAATGAGCTATAAAAAGAGCAACTCTGTGAGATAAAGGGAAACAGTGGTGTGGCTGAGGTGGAAGATTCATGGGATTTTGTTCAGTCAGAGGCTGAAAATAGGGGTGAGGGTAGTGAGGGCGGCTCCATGCAGAATCAAATAACTGCATCAAAAAACCACACGGTGATCTGGAGGAGAGCCAATGCTCTAAACTAATATTTTCCTTTAAAAAGACAGATGATTGTTTTTCTTTAGACAAACAGGACTAAGTAAATCTCATCTATCTGGATTTCAGCACACATTTGTTGAGTACTGCATTGAAAGTCACTGCTAAAGTGAAAAAGGGTAGAGATTAATAAATGTAAAGTGAGCCAGAAACTGCCTGGCAGGGAGACAATTATGAAGTTTCTAGGAAAGGGAGTAACAAGTCAGAGAGTAGGCAGTGATTAAATTCCTCAGGGTCTAGTTTTAGGTCTAATCTCCCCTGTGATTTTCCACTCTATATATTTGGATTAAAATATCCTTGAAGGAGGAACTGGTTGGCTCCAAAAACCCAGGGATTTTTTTCCAGCTAACTTGGGACTAATAGTTTAAAAGGCCTGTTATGGTAAGTATGGATCAATATCAGGATTATAAACTATAAACTCATCCTGTGGGAACTGATGGTGTCTCAGTCAGCAGATGTTTGTACATCACAGTCCTGTGCAGCTGGGGAAAGGTCACTGGATATCATAGAGAAGGGAAGAATTCATGAGGCTGGGCAGGGCTTTTGGTTACTGCTTATCTAGAAAAGTGTGTTCAGCCCTCCTTAGCTCAGGAAAGATGGATTCAGCCTTGAGGAGCTATTGGTGTGCTCAGGAGCCAGAGATGGGCGATTAAAAATCTGTGTTTGGTTAATCTTGCAGTGTGCAGGTGGAAAGGGGAGCTCATGCTGATCTCTGTCAATAGATCAGAAAAACAGCAGGAGGGGGACAGGGGAGCCACTCAAGCTGAAGGACAAAGGCAAGAATAAGAAATGACTATCAGCTGTTTAAGAGATACATTCAAGGCATCAGAAGAAGACTTGAAGCTGTCAGAGATATGAAGTGCTGGGACAAGAGGTGAATAATACTAATGGAGACAAAAAAATAGTAATGGATAGTCATAAGTCCTCTCATAGAAGAGGTTTGTACTCTGTGACCCTCTGGTCTCAAAGCATTTAAATTAAAAATCTCCAGCTGTAGCCTTCAGGAATGGTTGCTACAGTGAAAGAGGATTGCATGAGTAAGAATATATAGGGAGCTTTACTACTGATAAAATTTTGTCAGTGAAGGGAAGCAGCATCTGCTTAACAGTACATAACACATGAATTCAGAATATAATGCTGAATATGCTGCTGAATGCTTAAGAAATCAACAGGGAATTTTCAAAGAAAACAAGAAATTTACTTAGAATATCACTTTATCTTCCAGAAAGTCTGGTATTTTAAAGTAATGCCTAATGATGGTTTAAACAAAGTTCATAGAGCATTCTTGTGGGTACCATGTTTTGTTTTTGTTTTGTTTCTTTAAAGAGAAATGAAGACAAAAGAGGGTTTAACTCATGTGCCCTAAAATATTCAATAAAACCTCCCCACTTATCATACTTAATACCTCTTATTATGCTGAATTGTCATTTTCATTGCATCTGCATTTAATAAAGGATCATGGCCAAGCAGGAAAACACAATGATAATATTTTGCATCCTGAAGATGTGCCCTTTGTGTATTTTTAGGAACCATAATATTGAATCAAAGCTACACACGAAAGTTATTTAAAATGAATTATACTTCTTGAGGTTTTAAGACTTCACATTTGAATTATTTGTATTTTAAACTAGACCTGCTGGACATGGGATTTGGTTGCAGAAATCTGGATGATCCCTAGAATTAAGAAGGAGCTGAGCTCTAGTCCTGAGCATTACCAGAGGAGATAATACTCCTCAACAGGTACTGGCTGCTGCTCTCAGGGGACTCTGCCATGGAAGTAAAGAAAGGCTTGAAGTGATTTCCACAGAGTGCTAAGAAAAATAAACCCTGGGGTGGGACAATTCCAACCACTACATGGCATTAAACATCCCACACTAGATGGTGTTAATGGGGCAAGGGAGGAACATAAAACCCTGACTTTAACTCCTAAGGAGTCGCACAGGTTGTGCATGTGAGCAACAGCAGAATCTGCATTCTGGGTTGAACCACAGACTGACCTCAGCCTCCAGCTCTCCTCCCTGTCTCTGAAACCTCCATGTGCAAATGACCAAAATTCCAACACGTTTATGGCCTGGGTGTTTTTCTGTAACCTATAAAGGGTGTTTGGGCATTTTACGATGAAGGCACTGGTTGTAAAACTCATGCCCTACAATTACAGGCTGCAGTGGCTGTGTTTTACTGTCAGTTTGTCTCCAGTGTCCTGTGGTTTGCAGCACAGGGTTCACATTCCAGAGATGCCAGTGACTCACTAGCTAATTACAATATCCCTGGGACTATTTATATTTGCCCACTGAAACACGTGGTAGTATGAGAAAATTGGAGCGTCCAGACTGCTGAACCTGCAGGACGAGCACGTTCAGCCAATGTTCTCCTGGGGAAAATGGTGTATTTGTGGTGCCTGTGTGACAGGCACTGTGCCCTCCCTCTGCACTTGGCAGTCTCCTTGGGAAGCCCCCGAGAGGCCAGCGAGCAGTCCCTGAATAGCTGCAGAGATTTGTGAGGGATCACTGCCTTGGCACAGGAGATGCACAGACACAGTGGTCACCAGCAAACCCTGCACATGTGCAGTGCCTGTTCGTGCAGACATCACCACACTCCTCCCCATCCTCGGGGCTATGCACAGCCAGGCAGGACTGGAAGCAGCTGTGACATTTGTGAGAGATGGGGCAGAAGGATAAAACTTTGCTGTGCCATGGCGCAATCACTTTTCTTTTGTGTTTTTCAGTGACCCATCACCAGGCAATGCTAATGGGTGATAGCATTGCCTGGTGGATAGAGTCACTGAAAAACACGATAATGGATAGGGCTCAGGGCTTCTTATTTCCTCCTCCTCCCACGTTTTCTCTAGGAAGTCCCTCAGAAAATGTGAAACTGGGCTGAGCTGAATTTGAAACTGAGTTCCTGACATACAGAGATCTGGCAATAGTGGCTGTAACTCTTGAGTAGCAAATAGGGAAAGGAACAGCTGACCTGTACCTGTAGGCACAGGAGTTATGTGCATCCCCTGTGAGCTGGAGAACATGGCTGGACTTGTGCTGTGGGGTGGATTTGTCCTCTGTGCTGGCAGATGTGACACCTGCAGTGCAGGTGACCTTATCCAGTTCCTGTTGGTTTGTTTTTTAGGAGTCTATGTACAAATCCTATGAAGAGCAGCTGAGGGAGCTGGGGGTGTTCAACCTGGAGAAAAGGAGGATCAGGAGGGACCTTATTGCTCTCTACAGCTTCCTGAGAGGAGGATGGGGGTCAGTTTCTCATGCTGTGTAACAAGTGACAGGACCAGAGGAAATGGCCTCAAGTTGTGCCAGGGGAAGTTTTGTTTGGATATTAGGGAAAATTTCTTCATTGAAAGGAGGGTCAAGCATTGGAACAGGTTGCCCAGGGAACTGGTGGAATCACTGGAAGGATTTTAAAGACATATAGATGTGGTACCTGGGGTCCTGGCAGTGTTAGGTTAATGGTTGGACTCAATGATCTTAGAGATCTTTTTCAACCTTAACGATTCTGTGATTCTACAGTTCTACTGTGCAACAGTTAACCTGAATGCTATAGCCCAGATCACTGCACTTAAAAGGTCTTTGAAGTTTTTCAGAGGTTGACAAATGGTTCACTCGTGTTCAAAGGCATTTTGATATCTAGTAACTATTAAAAAAAAAAAAAAAACCCAGGTCAAGCAGGCAAATAATTACCAGTCTATCATCTATGACTTCTAAGCACAGCCACTGCAGTCCTGTGGGTTGACTCTAACCTGTGCATGCCCGATGTCCAGATCCACCAGTCATCCAGCATGGGGACCTTGGTTTCTTTAGAGCTTGTGTGCCAAGGAATTCCCCTTCTGCAGAAACTGAAGAATTGGCAAATGAAAGTGTACGGTCCCCCCAACAGGGAGCAGGGAGTCATCAAAGTGTGCATCAGGATTAGGAGCCTGGAAATACTAGAGCATCCTCTAAAGTGTGCACAATCAGGCTGAGACCAACAGACCTGGGATGAGTTATTTGAATTAAGAAAAACATGTTTCAAATGAATCTCTTTATATGGTCAGAGATGTAGCTGTTACACAAGGCCATGGATCTCAGTGGACTCCTGATGCTCTGAATGACCTGAGAGCATCAGGGCTGTGCTGGAGCAGGGAGCCTGGCTGAGCTGCCCAAAGACATCAGGAAATATGGAAAATGACTGCCGAATTTACTTTAAAATGTGCTGCTGCAGGAAGGAAACTGGTGACAGCTGAGCAGTCCCTGTGAAAGACTTTCCCTGGTCTGAATCCCAGCAGTGACGAATTCTGACATCTGCGTTCACACAGAAGGTTTAACAAGGGTTAAGCATGCACATGAAAGCACACATGAATTATTCAGATCTACCTGCATATTAAACAAAAATAAAAATAAATCTGTCCCCAAAGCTTTTTTAATTTTTTTTTTATTTGACTAATGGTATTTGCTTTCTCCCAGAAGTTAAACAAGCCAGGTCTTTTTCTTATTCCAGTGCATTTGAGATTGATGAACAGGAAATAAATTCAATTTTGTCTGTTCATAGCCCAAGAAGCAACCAATCCTTTGGCTATAAAAAGACTAATAGGTTGTCTAACTAAGATATATTTTCAGATATTTCTCAGTCTAAATATTTTTAGATTAATTCTCATTCAGAAACCATCCCATGGATTTTTCATCAGTGCAAGCTTTCTGGTTATTGTGCACACATAATGGGAAGAAGGCATACATAGAATCTTCATAAAGTACATCTAATTCTTGGAGTTAAATTAATCTGTCTGATGAGAATTCTCTTTGATGACAGTTGTGGCCAGCTTTTGGGGTACTGGTAGGTCTAATCTGTTTTGTTCTGATCACCTGGCATAAGCAACCATGACAGCCTCTTAAAGAATAGTCCCTACCTGCTTTCGTATTAGGCCTTGTTCATCACACCCAAAATTAATGAGAATACTTTTATTTTCAAGAATAGGTATTGGTCGAGTTTTCCTATAGCCGGACAGCATTACAAGGAGCATCTAGCAGATCTCAGTAAGATGTTTTTCCTTAGATATATTTTCTTAGCTTAAAAGTAATACTACTTGCTGGTACAGAGGTTTCCCCTCCTCACTGCTATCCCAAGGGATGACTTTCCAGATGTGCCATTTCATGGCTTTCTGGAGAAACACAGAGCACCTTGACACCCGAGGAACTCAAAAGAGGCCTTCAAAATAGGAGAACTAATTAAAACCAGAACCTAATAAAAATGGTCCCAGGTAAATTCAGCTGGTTCAAGCCTATCTGGCCCACAAGGACATCAAAGGAATAATGAACTCCTGTTTAATCTTGTAAATCACTGGAGCAGGAAAGGAGTTGAAAGAGGCCCTATGGCACCAAGCCGAGTGTCCATCACTGAGAAAATGGAGATGACTTCAACACAAGAAAAGCCTTCAGTAATGAGGCAAAGAGTTCAGTGTCAAAACCAGCTTTCAGTGTCGTTCAATATGCCACTTGCAACTGTTTGAAAACTGAGAGGCAAAAGGGTAAGAGAGAACCAGGGGACTGATGTAGATAAACAGAGCAATGCATCACATAAAGTGGTGTGTTATTAACATGGGATCAGGTGTTGAAAGGTGCTGCCTCAAAGGCAGCTGCTATATACATGAATTTATTTCCTGTTTTTACAGCATGCTGGGGGTTAGATTACAACAATCTTTACAAGGTGGGGTGGCTAGAATTGTGTATTCACTTACTTGCTTCTGTTTTTTAATTCTCTCTCATACTGTATCTTTGGTGTAATTTTCTTACTGGTTTATGTTTGTTTTATCTTTCCTGGAGTGTTATCGTTTCTTTCCTGTGGAAGGGTACCAAGTGCTCTATTTGCCCCCTCTGTTTTGGCTGAAACTTTAGACTGATGTTTCTGAAAGAGTGCCCCCATATTTCAAGCCTGCTCACCTGCCTCACTGCCTCTGGAAGGTTTTTTGAAGTATAACTCCATTATATTCCTCAAGTATGGTTTCTGCTCCTCATAATCCCAAATGTGGTTTAATGCTCGAGCTGAGATGAAGCTCCTTTTGTGGTCTGGTTGGGACTCTTGTGGCTTGTTCCTTTCCTAGGGCCGAGGAAATACAGAATTTGTGTCTTTCAGTGTTGTGATGCAGAGGAGGTGAACCAGGATCAGGAAACCAACATCCTGAGTGGTGACATTGTGTACCAGGGGTAAATCTGATAACTGATTTTTATAAAATTGAGACCATCTGAAATGTGCTCTAAGGCACCTTGTTGAGCGTGAGCTGGAAGGCTTGCTGGAAAATACCTCCTTCATGCTGGTTTAAAACCTGGTCCATGTGCTTCAGCTAAACCTCATCATTAACTCAGGGTCTTAGCTGCTCTCCCTACTGGAATCTGGGGTTCTGGTGAAAAGAAAGTTGGGTCAGCATGAAATGCTGCTTGAATCCCAGCTGGAACATCAGTGGAAACAAAGGTTAATAGCAAGAACCTCTTTAAAACACTCTTGAGGCCCTTAATCTATAGACTTCGGAAAGTTTTATAGTTCCAAAATTCCCTTGCAAGCTTCTTGTAAAGTTTAGCTAACTAATTTTTTTAATGACCTGTTCAACCCATTTAGTCATCACTACAGTGTTTCATCCAGGGCTTGTGGGCAGCCAATAAATCTCTGGTTTGTTCCTCCAGAGGCCCAGTCCTTAATGCTGTGGGGATAAGTCAGGGAACCACTGCTGACTGATGATGCTGAATAAAACTGCAGGGAGAGCTGAATGTGGGGTGAATTACCCATGCAAGAATAAGCTGCTTTTTCTTCAATTTTTGCTGGAGAGGTGGAATACAGTTAAATAAACAGGGCAAGAAGACAGAACTCTTATCCTTCTTAAGTCTCTGGAAATAATTTCTTCTGACAGCCAGAGATAGTTGGAAAAAATTATTCAGGAGAACTACTTCCTTTCAACCTCCTTTTTACAAACATTAGCAATGGCACAGATCTAAACAGTGTGAGCTGCAAGACTCATCTACCTGGACTTGTGCAGTGCATTTGACACTGTGCTGCATGACATGCTGGTCTCTAAATTGGAGAGACATGGATTGGACAGATGGACCACTTGGATAAGGAATTGGATGGGTTGGCACTCAAGTTATCTTGGGTTGGTATTGGGACTGATGCTGTTTGAAAATTTTTTGGTGACATGGACAGTGGGATCGAGGGCACCCTCAGCAAGTCTGCCAAGCACAGAAAGCTGTGAGTGCAGTCACACACTGGAAGTGAGGGATGGCATCCAGAGGCACCTGGACAGGCTGGAGAGGTGGGGCTGAACCTCATGAAGTTCAGCAAGGCCATGTATGAGGTCCTGCACATGAGTCAGAGCAATCCCGAGACCAAACACAGGCAGAGAATGCATTGATTGGAGCCCTGAGGAGAAGACCTGGGGGTGCTGGTGGATGAGAAGCTCATGACTCTGCAATGTGCTCTTGCAGTCCAAAAAGCCAATCATGTCTGGGCTGCACCCAAAGCCCCATGGGCTGCCGGTTGAGGGAGGTGATTCCACTCCTCTATTCTGCCCTGGTGAGACCCCATCTGGAGTGCTGCATCCAGCTCGGGGTTACCCAAAGTAAGAAGGACATGGAACTGTTGGAGAAAGTCCAGAGGAGGCCACAAAGATGCTCAGAGGGCTGGAGCACCTCTGCACTGAGAGATTTGGGGATGCTCACCATGGAGAAGAGAGGGGTCCAAGGACACCTTCTTGCAATCTTCAGTACTTAAAGGAGGCCGACAAGAAAGCTGGAAAAAGACATCTTAAAAATGCTTGTGGCAATCAGACAAGGGAAAATGGCTTTAAACATAAAGAGAGTAGGTTTAGATTAGACATGGTGGAAGATCCTTGGAGATGGAGACTTCAGTGAGCTCTTAAAAATATATTTGAAATCTGATACTCTCTCAGCTCTTGATAGGATTTCCTTTCCTGAAGATGGAAGAAATGTCAGGAAGAGCAAAAATACTGTAGCAGATGATGGCTTCTATAACAACAACAGCAACACATGCTGAATAAAGTAATAGGTCTCTGCTTTGGGATTTGGTGGACGCTTCTACTCCAGCCCTGAGTTGTGACACATCTTGGATGTCCAGAAATAGATCCTTTCAGCATAAAGCACTGTGGAAAACAAGGATGCCAAATGTTTAGATACAAGACAAGAAAAATTACCTTCATCTACACTCTCGTTTCATATAACTGATTGTCAGGCATATCTCATTAAATACAACATGTAACCTTACAATATGGCATGATAGGATCTTTTTTCCTCTCTTTTTTAGAGTATATATTAGCACAGGAAGTAACTAAGACAGGTAACAAAAACCAGGGCTCTTTACAGTGGCAACTACCTTGCAGACCATATTGGAGGAATTAAAAGGGACACTGAGGGGACAGAAGCTCTTCCATGTGGGCACAGACATTCCATGAAAGCTTAACTTTCAGGACTGCAGAGATGCTAGACAAGATCCCATATTTGCTGAAAGGCTCCCAGGTTTTACTGTTTTTCATAGGAATTTATACACTGCTCTGGTGTATGGTAAAGTTTAGTGCCATTGACTATCCTCTAGTAAAAGCAGTGTGTGCTATTTTATCTCAGGCTGCACAGATTGCTGTTTTCAGAAGTGTCAGTGAACCAACAAGTGATAACAACCTCCCTGATCTCCTGGTCTTGGCTATTGGTGGCACATCATCAGTGCATTGAGAAGGCTGATAATTCAGCTGGGAGTTTGAGCAAGACCAGAGAAAGGAGCATTTCCTGCAAAAGCTGCTTCATTTGATATTAGTACACTTGTGGTTGGCAATCCACTGTAATAAATATATTCCAGATGGCACACTTGAGGCTGTGATGTCCAGTGCCTTTCCTGACCCCTTTTTCAACCCCTTTCCACATTCCCCTCCAGGTTGTTGTCTCACCAAAAACTTTCACAATTAGAAGTATACCAGTTGTTCCCCCTGTGATTGTTATCTTGGGGTCCTTGGGAACACAAGGAAGCGACTTTTTTTCAGAAAGCATCTTTGGGCAAAATAAGAAGTTAATAGCTCTGTCCTGCTTTGAGAAGCCTTTCCAAATGTGCTCACTGCTGTGTTTCCTGGCTATTAAAACTTACCTTTTCTTGCTCTGTTTTTCTGGCTTTGGGTTGTGTTTTTATTTTGTGGTTTTTTCACTCCTGAAGACATAGTCAGGAAAATCTCGACGTACACATGAGCTTCTACTATGCTGTCCATTCCAGATCCTTAATGGAGCCAGGCAGAAATCCAGCTCATAGTCAGGGCAACCAACCGTGGCCCCTTCAGTCAGATCTTCAGATAATTATCATGAAACAAAGGTTGTAGGATCACAGGATGAGTGCAGAGCTGTTGGATCACCCTTTGGCCATGCTTTAAGGTGCTGGGTGGCAGTGTGGACATTTGTTCGGTATAAGAGAATCTGGCTGCACATTACAGTTAGATGATGTATAAATTGTCCAGTGCCAAGTTTTGCCATCTTCCCCCTGTAACAGAAATATCTGGGTGTGTTTTCTGATTCTGGAAAACAGGCTGCTTCCTGTAAGGGGGTTATAACTCTCACGTAGTGAGACATTTGGCTGATTTGATCAGCAGAGCAGTGCGTAAGAAATTACTTTTCAAGCCAAGTATGCTGTTACAAATCTGAGCCTCTCTTTCAGCTCACTATTTTAATTTTAATATGGACTAGGTTCTGCTGCTTTTCAGGAGATGTAATCATGTTAGAGGGTTTCAGTGGCCCCATATTGTTTTAGAAGCTCTAATGTAATAAGAGGCTAAGATCAAAGGGCCTCTTATTAAATGCCATGTTTATGGCATTACTGATTAAGCAGTTTATGAGCCAATTGGGAAACCACACCTGCCCTGCTACACAAAAAGCCACCCTTTAAATCAAAGTAACTGAGGACGGGAAAATCCTACCCTTTCGCCCTGTGCTTGAGCATGGTGCAGTGGGTAACAGCATCTTTGTCCTCGCTAATTTAGGCAGGTCTGTTCTTCCTCGTTCACTTATAGAGAGAACTGGGAAGTTCTGTGTGGTATCTCATTTTCCATATGTCACTGACAATATGGTGCCTTCTTGGTGGTGGGAAAATCAAAGAACAGCCTGTATTTCTGCTATAACTCCAGCACAGAAATGCTGTGCAAAACATTTAACTGTTTGGGGAAAGATCTCACCGAGCAGTTTTTACTGCACTGTTAATGGACAAACACTGCCAGGTGAAATGTCCTGGTCAAATGTTGCAGAAATGATCACAGCATTACTTTTTTTTTTTTTTTACATTAATATTGTTGTTCAAGATAAAAAAAAAATAAAATTAAAAGCTTCATGCTGTCTTGCTTACAAACCTAGTTCCATTTCTAAAGTCAAGGGAACATAATCCATGCAAAGTGCTTCCAGACACATGAAGTAAACAAAATAATAGTAATAATTGTAGTAATGTTAGCACTACTAGTAGTAATAGTACTAGTAGTAGTAGTGATAATAGTAATGGTAATAATATATTTGCTTGTCCTTCAGCTGAAACAATCTTAGAGGTTACTTTATTCCATAAATTCATTTCAGATTTGCCTATGTGTTTTCTTTCCAGTTCCACTTGAGTAATCTGCCTTGACTCCTTTCTCAGCTCAAATAACAATATTTTGGGTTTGTTTGTTTCTTCTCTAGAAGAGATTTTGAAAATCATAGCTGATTAATCAAGTTGATAGCTGAATTTAAAAATCTGAAGCCTTTATTTAATCCTGAGGGAAAACGAGGCAATGTGAATATAAGTTATGCGTAATTTGTTAACATTTTTGTCCTCTTTACTTTACTCACTGCACAAAATGGATAGCATTGCCTGTAAGCAGAATGCATCTCAGACAACTTCAGTACTCTGAAAATTCCTGTCTGTATGAGCTCCCTTTCTGCTGAATGGAAGGAGGCACTTCCAGGCAGGGCTTCAGTCCGTCTTTAGCTCAGTCTGAGACAGATGTGATGAGATGCCTGAAAGATTTCTGTATTTCTCTGCTGACTCACAAGGAAACTGAGGCAACCTGCATCCATCAGGTGTCTCCTTTACAGACAGCTAAAATTAGGTGAGATGCATTTCATCCTTGGCAAAGTTCTTAATTTTTTAGTGTAAGGCCTGATGACAATTCTACTGAAATCCTTCAGCAACCAAAGTGTCCCTTACCTCCAAGGGCTTTGGTTTGAAGTGGAGTATTCAAGAGTGGAGGTTATCTCACCAGTAGGCAATATCTGAATTTGATGCAGAACAAATTAATAATGTGATTAAAAAAAACACATTTGCTTTTGAGTGTGGACTCTGACACACCTAAAGACTTAACTTTTCCCTGGACCTACATTCCATCTTTCAAAGAGCCATCCTCATTCATCAATTAATTAAAAATACAGAAAGAAATTTTTGATTTGCCAATCCATAATCTGGATAAAAGAAAAAAATCCTATTATGATTTACTTTTGTGCTGTATCCAATCCTAAATGTAAATGTGATTATGTTGTGAGAGCGTGACTTATTTTCATTACACCAAGTTCTGTTTGCAAAACAGTTTTGATAACCTTGTTTATATTTCATGGCATTGTTTAGGCTTTTGAAACTGCATTTTGATAGGAAATTCAGGAAAAAAAAAAGAGATTGATTGAATTGTGTTCTTAACTTGTTTCCACTGGAGAAGCATCCCAATGTGCACAGCCTCAGAGCTGCTCATGATGTGAACTTCATTTGAATTGTCGGAGAAAATGAGATCAGCTTTGGGTCTGAGCTAGTGATGGGAAAACTTAGCAGGAAGTTCTTGTCACTGTAGCCTGTCCTGGTGTATTTTTAGCAATGGAGCTTTACAAGACCCGTGAGGTGAGCAGGATTTCACAGCTCGAGGCCTCTGGTGACCGGACACGAGGACGTCACTGGGGCAGCATTTCAGCCTTCACCATCCACAGCTCCTCTCCTGTTCCTGGCTCACAATTTCCCTCCCCAGACCGTGTGTCTCTGGCTGCCAGCAGCACTCAATTGCTTTCCTCCCATTCCTGTGTTCGGTGTGCATGAGGGATGCGTGCTGCGGTGGAATGAGCAATATGGACAAGGCACGGTGCTGTTTGTGACAGCCAGGGGGGAACTCTCCTGTCCTGGGGGGGTCTATTTTCCCTGATTTACAGCTCCAGTCCAGGCTGATTGCAGTTTGTCGGAGGGGTGGATCGCTGGAGTGGCTGCAGAGGTGATTATGAGGTGCGGCCATGAGGCCCTGGAGCATCTTAACTGCTTTATTTGCCCTCCTGAATGCCCATAATAGCTGAAAATAGAGTGGACAGGAGGGAAAAGCTGTTGACAGCCAGGAAAGTTACTGTAATACTAAAGGCCTCAACTTGGCACCAGACAGCCATTTCTGTCTTTGCAAACAATTAAGATTATATTTCCTCAGAAAAAGCAATTTCTTCAGAAAAAGGTCCAGAAAATGATGGAAGCTTTATATTTTATTTGCTGTTTGCTATCTCGGTTTGCCTAGGTACTGGCCCACACTGGTTTTTACACCTATTTATTAATCTAAATGTGAAGAATAATATAATTACATTGGTACCTTTTCCTGTTGAAGTTATTTTCAAGCTCTGCAGTGCCTTTCAGCCTGAAATGTTCATGTGGGCAACCAAGAAACCCAAGAATCTTTGGGTTTAAGTTCATCACATAAAAATGCTTATCTATCCTAGAAAAGTTTTAAGAGCTCACTAACTGAAAAAAGTTGAAAAAACTGCCATAGTTCTATCATTTAAAGAAGTAGTACTTTCATTTAAAAGCAATTTATCCAAATAAGCTGCACTTATGTCATCAGGAATTACAAAACCAGGAGTTAATGTGTAATTGTACATGTGTGAGGGGGAGAAGATGTTGGAATAGCCTGAATAAAAGCAAAACACGTATTCTCTGCTCGGTTGCTCACAACCTGCCTTTTACAGTGCCTCTGCCTCTAACTCCACAGTGTGTTTGGCTCTGGGAGTGGCTGAGAGTTTGGATTTGCATCCTGTGGAGCCAGTTTGGAGCTAAAAGCAGGATGCTTGCATCCACACAGTTCTGCACCTCCAGGAACTGGAAGCATTCCTGGCACCATTGCAGCCCCACTGTCCTTCCCAGGGTTTGGCAGCTGTGACTTCATGTCCAAAACCATGGATTCCTTGTGGCTGGGATGGTGCTGATGCTGGAGCTGTGCAGACTCACTTGTGTGGTTTATGACTGATCTAATAACAGCTTGTTAGAACAAAGGCAGAGGCTTTAGGAAAATTACTTTAGTCAAGATTAATAGCTCATGATAATGGTAAGTTATCATTATAAGATTGGACTAAGACGAAGTCATATTAAAATTATATGAAAAGTGTATGTGGTTAAAGTTCTTGTACAAGTAGTTTTCAGGAAACACATTGGAGTGGATACAGTGGAGGTCCCTGAAAATGATGAGGGCTGGAACACCTCTGCTCTGAAGAAATTTTGAGAAAGTTGGGGATGTTCAGCCTGGAGAAGCAAAGCCTCCACGGGGCTTTCTCATGGCCTTTTAATACGTAAAAGCGTCTTGAAAGAAAGGAAGAGGCCTTTTATCAAGGTCTGTAGTGACAGAACAAGGGGCAGCAGTTTTAAACTGAAAGAGGGTAGATTTAGGCTGGAGATAAAGAATTAAATTTTTGCAGTGAGGTTGGGGAGACACTGGGCCAGGTTGCCCAGAGAAGCTGTGGGCTCCCCATTCCTGGAAGTGTTCAAGGCCAGGTTGGATGGGGCCTTAAGAAACTTGGGATAGTGGAAGGTGTCCCTGCCCATGAGGGGGATTGGAATGAAATGATTTTCAAAGGCCCCTTCCCACCCAGGACATTCTGTGTTTTCTATTATTCTATGAATAAGTGTTTCAGACTTCACCTGTGCATTTTTCTGCCATGGGGATTTAATGAATTATACAGCATTTTCAGGATGTTGTGGCAATGCAAACATTAGCTACTGATTTCTGAAAAACTCTGTTCAAGCCTCTGACAGCTTGAATTTATGCTTGGTTTTGACTTTTTGGACTGAAACGATTAGACCATATGAGAATTTTGTTCTGGCTTTTCCCAACAAGAGCAAGGCTCGTTTCTGAAGTGCTGTTTTTGGGCTAAGATATCTATGTAAGTACAGTTGGAGGCATGTCCCACTGCCTGATTAATGTATTTTATTTATATTTCTGTAACGGATAGGATTTGACCTGATGGATTCGTTCAGCGTGAAGCAGATTTTTGGAATGAAAGAAGATGGGATTCAGAGTGCTTATGTACGGCTTGGAAGCTTTCCTGTTGTTCAGAAAACTGAGTGAGTACTCTGGTTTTTCACTTTATTTTCATCTGAACCTCTGCCTTACCTCATCTGGTTCCTCTACGTTAACCCTTTAGTAATTTTCTCATACCTGCAGGTATATTTCTGCTTTGAGCAGCTCTTTCAGTTCAGCTCGCACACAACATGCACAATGTGGTTGAGAGACTCAGCACTAACTACAGCCTCCATCCTGGTAGAATATGACCTGTATTTGGTGTATTCAGAGATTCTGAGGAGCAGTATCAAGAGATTCACAAAAGAACTTAGGGCGTCACAAATAGCTTCTAGAAGGAATATTTGGGAGCGCTCTCATTGAGACGGAAATTTGCTAAACACCAGAGACCAGTTGCTGGTTGAGGTTACCAGTTAGTAAATATGGGTTCTGGCTTTGTAGAAGAATGAGCAGTTTTTAATCCTGTGTCAACATGGATTCAGTCCTCGGAGTCTTTTAGGACCTAAGGCTGTGTCGCAGTCTGTCACAAGTGTTTCTCTTGGGTTGCCACTTGAGCCCTGCCAGCATTAGCCTTGAAAAGAGTGAGTGCATAATTTCACTGAGTAACTATGAGCCATAGATTGAATTGTCATCATTAACATTTTTGCAGTAAATTTCTCTGTGCTGGTTTGAACTTTAGCTTAAAAAAATCAATATTACTTCTTTTCCTTCTTATGGATGAGGGCTGTTATTTTTTATTCTGTTTTTAGCTCTTTTACTCAGCTCACTGCATTTTTGAGATTGTCCTATGACTTAAATTTGCTTGATTTCATATCTTTTTCATCCTGGAATAAAAAAGGGATTGATTTGTCCTTTCCCTCTCCCTCTCTTTCTCTGTATTAATACACAGTTAAAAAAAAAATTTTAGAAAGTAAAAATATGATATACTGAGAGGAAAACTGTTTGCTCTAGAGTCCATATATTATATCAAGTCTAAGGGTAAGTAAAGTCATGATCTATGAGCTGATTCAACCCAGGCAAATAAAAACATCTTAGGCTTGGTATATACATAACTGGTCTGAGTGTGGATGGAAATAAACCATAAACCTATTTCATTTGGATGGGAATAAACCTATTTCATTTGTCTCACTGTGATCTATGGGTTCTGGGTGATACTATGACAAATAGCACAATCCTTGGAGTATGAGCAGGAACTGTCAAGTAAGAGCTGAGAAAGTTCATATCATGCAGCTCAGTCACCACTGGTGCTGTTGCCTTTTCCTGGCCCTAGAATTATGAGCCAGACCTGGTTAAAGGATAAAAGCCTTTTATACCTCGATATTTTAATAAGGATCCTTATGATGCACAGCTCGTCAAGATGGAAAAAACACCAAGATGCAAATACTATATAATGCGTATACGATTTTTATAGACCTTGCAAATTAGCATATCTGACAGGGATCTCCCAATAAGAAGCTTTAAAAAATGGCGTGACTACTCTAAAGAATTCCCCCCGAGATGAATCTTGAACCCAGTTTACAAAATATGTTCCAGAGAGAAGGTTTCAATCAAGGTTGAAACCTTGGGTTCTTAAGATAGCCTAGGGCTTTCTGGCCTCCTACTGAGGATGTTTGGGCTCCCTGCCAAGCAGAACCCTAGAACTAAGCTAAAATACCAGGCCACAAAAATTACAAGTATGTAGGCTAAGGATACAGAGAATATATGAAAGGTATATAAAAAGAAAAAGGCAAAAATCATCAAGCATCACTGCTATGTCCAGTCCTAGTTTCCATAATTCAGTAGGGATAAATGGAGTGAATGAAAGTTTGAAGAGATGTGGATCAAGTGTGATGGTGGGAAATTCAAGAACTGCAGTGTAGACAGGTAAATAGGAAGCAGTTAACAACTGAAGTGATCATTCTCTGTAAGAACCTCTGGGAAATCTTGGTAAAGGGTCTTTTTGACTAAGGGCCGTGGTAGACTGAAAGTCCGTGGCTACTTGGCATCAAAAACCAGCAGGGAAGAAAGGCACGCTTTTAAGGATGAATGTAATTAACCACTGACAAAAAGTTAGAACAGATTACAGAGAGTTGTCCATTTGAATGCCTTTTTCAAATTAAGGGTTGAAGCACTTTGTTGTTGTTGTTTCTGTTGTTGTTTTCGCAGAAAGACTGAGGGAGTGAAGCCAGACCAACCAGCTATGACAGCTTTCCATCTGCTCAGATTACACCCATTTATTTCTTGTTGCTGTTGTCTTTAAAATAAGCAGAATATTTTATCGTCCGGGACAATTAGAAGTAAAACATCCTTAATTAGTAGATTGAAATGAATAAGATTCCTCTTGAATGATTCTGAAACATGGAATTAAAAGAGGACTTTTACATTTTCAGCCTTTTGTATTGTAACTTCCACACTCCTGTGGTTTGGGAATGAACCCAAATGGGTATAACACCATGGAAGGTGTTTGCATATTTGGTTCATTTTAACATTTGTATGCCAGGACTCTGAGATGCTGCATATAGGGTCATTGCTCACAGAAAATGAAATCTTGTAAAGCTGCACGAAACCGATAACTGGAATAATAAACCAAACAAAAACATCTGTCGTGGCTCACAGATAACCTCCAGCAATGTTTAGCAACTGATAGCAACATCTCATAATTAGACACAAAATCATTAACCGAGTAATATATGTAATTCACTTTATTATCTGCTTAAAGGATTTGTATCCTTTTATACAAGCAATAGTACTTTTACAAAGTGCCAGATTAGCTGTCTGGGAAATGTGCCTACTCATCTCTGATCTGTAACCTACAACTATGAACTTGCTTCCTCTTTGTGGTGAGGCATCATCTGTGAGAAGCAAACCCAGCAGGCAGAGCTTGGCTGCAGTCAAGGACCTGATTACTGAGGCACCAGCAGGTCTCTGTAGCTGCCTGAGAGCAGGTCCCAAAATCTGGCTGGTGCTTCTCCCCACTCCTCATGGAGCTCGGGCTCTCCTACTGTTTGTTCATGGCTCCCCAGTTGATCTTCTGGCCAAAACTGTGCCCCAGACTTCTGTTTTTGAGTGCTCAGGCTTGTTTCTCGTTACTGGTGTCTTGCCTAATTTAATGCCAAGATTTTGGCTCACTCTTTTTCTGTCCTCCATGGCTATCTTCTAGCCCCAACTCCAGGGCTTTCCCACTGGCCATGTCCATCCCTCAGTTTTCTCTTGCCTGGTCTGGTTCCAGCCTGACTTGGTCATGACCTTGGCTACCCCCTCACAGAATTACCTGATGCTTGGCCAAGCTTCTGGTCATGATCTATTTGCTCTTTATATCAGGGCAGTGTTTTCTGGGCTGGTTTCAGAGTCTTGGGTTGTTTAGGGCATGTGTACCTTGGTGTGTTTTTCTGGGGACTGTGTCTCCTGACATCAACTTTGACTTCAGTCACCTGTCTTCTCCCTGAGCTCCTGCCCTGGCCTCATCATTTGTCTCCTTCCCAGAGAAGAAATTGTACAAAAAGCCACCAAAAACTCCTACACTGAACATGGAACTTGTTGAAATCTTCCTTGTTTCTAACTTAAAAAAAAAAAAAAAAAAAATCCTATGAAGCACAGCAGAGACAACTAAGCTTGTTCAGCTTAGAGGAGGGAAGACTCAGGCAGAGAGGAACTTATCCTTGTGTATAAATACCTGAGGGGAGGAAGCAAAGAAGACAGAGCCAGAATCTTCTCTGTCATCTTCATTGACAGGACAAGAAGGAATGGGAATAATTTAAATCCATGAAATCGAAACACAAGAAAAACTTCCTTTAGATGAAATGATTTCATGAGGTCTCTCACTGTCTCCTATTTCTAATAAGGCAAAGGAGATAAAACATGACTGAGGTGAAATGATTGAAGGCTTTTTTGGTCTTGTAGAGAGTAAAGGACTGTAGGGAGAGCTGAGAAACACAGAAAAGACTGCAGCAAGGAGAGGAGAACAACTTGTTCGCCTGGCTCCTTGTGGAAAAAAGTTGTTTTGGGAAAATTAAACTACAGCAAGTGAGATTTAGGATAGATTCCTTTTCTTACAGCATGTAGGATAGTGAATGACAGGAAAAAATTACCTAGAGAGGTTGTATCTATTCCATCACTGAGGTTTCTGAAGCAGAAGCCAAAAAGATGTCTGCCAAGGCTATATGGGTGAGGCTCTCTTGTGAAAATCCTTCTACAGCTTTGTCCTTTTCCCTTTTTCTTCTTTTTTTTTTCCTCCTGTATTTCTAAGAGCGTTTGGTGATGTGATGCATATGGAAATGAACTGTCTTTCTCCAACTTGGTTTTGCAGACCTCAGTGGGTTACATTTCATATTACCAGGTTTTAGCTGTTGTAAAATTGGTCAAAATTCTCAAGTACATTAATTACACTCTTCCTCACCAAATGTAAAAACCCTATTAAATGTTGTTACGTTCAGTGCCTGAAATGAGAACTGATAATATCAATTTTCTCCATAGTGTTTTTATAGTTGTAGGATCTCATGCTTATTGTCACAGATGAAAGCTCTTATTGCAAATTAAAGCATGTGAGAAGGTCTCTTTGTATTGAAAGTCGGCAACGGTTAAAAGAGTTTTCTGCCTTCGTATTAAAATTTTTGTCTTTGTACAAGCTGTGATTCACCTGACCTTGTGGTTGAGTTAATTGACTCTTAGACTAACCTGCAGCACCGGGGGATTCTTTTGTCTTGGAGTTTTATAAGGGCCTCTTCTGCAATCTGTCCTGTTGTCAGAATTATAGACCAAGGAGCTGGCGGAATGCTCCCTGTAGGAACCAGGCATCCAACAAAGTTCTGTAATATCGATCATCAGTTCAATTCAGCCTTGTGTGAAAGAGGAACATAAACCATTTCTGGGGACAGCAATTCCCGGTCTTGGATCCCAAATTAAAGCTGAACTTCTAGACGGAGATAATTTTTAAGTGAGGAAATAAGTTAAAACTCCTAAACAAAGTTTTTGTTATTTATGTAACAATGCAGCTCTGTAAAAGATACAGGGACCAATGACTTCAGGAACAGCTTTTATCACATCTTCAAAGCAATGAGAGTGTCTTTAGATTTGCTTTTGGCATGAAAACCTTCTCTGTTGGGAGCTTGCAGCTGGTTCCTCGGCAGCTTTAAAAATCAGTTGAGGGTGGCAGGTAATAGGTCATTATGACTTCCTGTCAGTTTAAATCTACCTGATGGGCTGTTTGTCAGCCTTGTGTGATGAGGTGTGGCCAGACTCACAGGGATATTTAGGCACCTAACTCCCAGTTATTTCTGTGGGCATTAAACATCTGAAAACCATTTTTGAAATTAAGCTTGCATAATGATACCCCTGTTCCCAGCTCAGAGCTGTCCAGAATCATAAAATCTTTACGTTTGGAAAAGACCCATAAGATCACTGAGCCCAACTGTTACCCTATGCTTCCATGTTCGTCACTAAACAATGTCCCCAAGTGCCACATCCACACTTTTATTTGAACATTTCCAGGGGTGGCGAATCCACCACTTCCCTAGGCAGACTGTTCTGAGCCTGACCCCTTCTCAGTAAAGAATTTTTCCCTATTATTTAGTCTAAGGCGATCCTCCTTCTGGATCCTGTTCACCTCCAGATGCTCCTTCTGGCCCTTCTTGTAGATTTGGTAACTTCCAGGCTACTGGGACCTCCCTGGTTAAAATAACTAGTACCAAAAAGTGAGACAGCCTTGTCTGCTCTCCTAAAGGAAGGATTTTGTAAAGGAGATAGCAGGAGCCTGCTTCAGTTTTCTTTTGTGTTGCAAGAATTCATAGAGTCTCTGTGTCCCCAGAGGGAAAACCAGCTCATAATGGTGCATAACCTGCATGGGCACTTTATACAGCAAAAGCCATGTTAATGGATGAAACCAGAGTGTTCTGAATTTACAACTTGGCTGAAAAGATAGGGGACTCAAAGCACAGATTAAAATATGATTGAAGATTTTGGCATTCGGTGACTGACTCTCAACCCTTGCTGCAATTGCAAAACAGTGTTCTGGAAATTTTGAGGGCTTTTTGCTTTTAATACAATTAAAGGCCTCTAGTTTTATGTGTCTTGAACTGTGCCAGTTTCTGCATAGTGATGGATTATGCCATATATTCGTTAAGACAACATCTTCATAGTTTGCTCTTCATTAATTGCTGCCATTATGTTTTGTTTTCTGTCGAGTGCTTATGCCTGACTGCTCAGATGTCCTGAAGCAAAGACATGATATTTAGGAAGGGTTTATTTAGGAAGGAGGATAGGAACAGGTTGGCTTGGGCATGAAGAACAATGTTAACTGGGACTCTTCAGGTGGGAAAAGAGGTGGCTTAGAGGCATTATAAGCAAAGCTTGAAAAATTATGGATGGCATAAAAAATAGCAAAAGAATAGGTTCATTTTGTTTCCCTGATAAGAACTGAGGTCCTAAACAAACACAAGGAGGCTCATTATGCAATGGGCAGCAGAGGGTGATTCCTTGTCAAGGGCCGTTGGGAATGTCCTAAGTTTACCTGAGTTCAAGGAGAGGGTGCAGAAGTTTATATGAGATAAATCCACAAAAAGTTATTGATATAGGAATTGCATTTGTCACTGAATTTGACTCCTGTATTCCAAAGATCTGGAGGTAGGAGAGAGATGATTTTTCTCTTCATTCTTGTTCTTAAGCATCCAGTAATGGCTAGTAACAGAAAAAAAACCCAGTGATACTGGCTTAGTTATCCCTTTGTCCTGACCCCCATATTATGACAGGTTTTTATGCTGGGGAAAAACAGTGCTGGATTTGGTTACTTCACGTGCTTGGTTATGTGCAGGGGTCATGGTGTCACACTGAATAAATTTTTGCCTGATGTGTTTGCAATCTTTGATTTGAGAAGCTTCTTCTCTTATCCGGGAGTGCAAGCTATGGAACATCTTGGAAAGACATGAGGTGTAGTGCCTGCTTTGGGGCAAATATTACAATATTTGTTGCTATAATTTGGTGCATTTATAGAGGGTTTTGGGTGCTCCTGGACAGTCTCAGAAATTACAGGACTCCGGTGTATCTGGAGCAGAACAGAATTATTTACAGGTTGCATGAACAGAAGCATGAAGTGAAAAACAACCTTTTTAACATGATGAATACTTGACTGCAGGTTTTTATTATATTCTACCCAATTTGAGAGCCATTGGAATGAAAAAAGGGCCCCACAAAGACAGAACCTGGAGGGCACAAGCTCATGTTCATCTCTCTGTAGGCTTCCAAATAAAGCAGATTTTGTAGAAACTATGATGATACTTCTAGGAAGCATTGCTGGGACACGGAGAGAGTTTCAGAAGTTCTGCTCTTCACTGCTAAGCCTGATACATTGCTCTCTTTCCCCTCCCCATGCCAGGGATGTATTTCCACAAGGTCTGCCTGATGAATATGCCTTTGTAACTACCTTCAAATTCCGGAAGGCTTCCAGGAAAGAAGACTGGTATATCTGGCAGATTATTGACAAGTACGGCATACCACAGGTAAGAGGCTCTTTTGCAGCCAGCAGGAACAGCCTTCTTTTTTTTTTTATCATGAGCCAGTTTTCTTGCCTTTACCTCCACTCCTTTTTCTTGTGAACTGGTAAAAATCCCGTTACTCTTTCAGTGGATTTTGCTGAAATCCTCTACCTTTCATTCAAAGCCTGAAGGAAGGTTTGTGTAGGCCTTGGTTTTATTACGATGCTGATAAAAGTGTTAGTTGGAAAGAGGGCCAAAAACATAACATCCTCGCTCTTGAAAAACTGCTGGGTTTTCAATTGTTTTGTTCAGATAGTTCTGCTTAGAGAAAATGTTTTGCCTGTTTGGAAAAAGATTGTCACACAGATGTGCTACAGAGCAGTGAGTTATGTCAGGTTTTGCGCAGACTTGTAGCTATCCTGTAAAGGCATTATGGGTTCCTGCTCTGGTTGTGGGTGTGACACCTATTATAGCTCCATGACCCTGAGTCCTGGCTGCTGCACAATTTGATTTAATGACTTTTTTTCAAGTAGTCTCAGGCTCTTAGAAGAAAAATACCATAGGTATCTACTAAAGGGCTGTCTGCCTCTACACAACATGTTCTTAGCAGCTTGGTAGAGTTTAGGTTCTCGAGGGTGCTTGGGGGGGAATGGTTTGGATGGGCTCTACATTTTACTGCTCAGCACCAAATATAGTTGTGATGGCATTACCCAGGACTCTAAACTGGACTGTCAGCATGGGCACACAACAGCCATGTAATTCAATATTGCTGCTTTGGGACTGGTACTTAAAAGGGTTTGGGGAGCTCTCAGTGAAGGATGGGAGCAGTTTGAAGTCTTAGCTAACTGGGTTTGAGACTATGGTAAAAGGTTTATATGAAAGTTATTGTCAGCTGCAACTTTGTTAAATGAAATGTGATTTACTGTGCCACATTCATTCCTATCTGCTGCAGAGTGAGAATGTGTGCATCACTCAGTATTTCTTGGAGGAAGTTGAAAACTTGAACTGCTTAGGTGAGAAGAGAAAAAAACACTCAATATTTCCAGTAATAATTTCAAAAGAGCCTTAAACTGTGGTGCCAGAAGTGCTTTAGAGCCCCATGAGCCTTGTTTCATGTGAAGTCGGTCATGGTTTGGCCACTGCACTGCAGACCTGCACAGCTCCCAGACACAGACACCCCTGAGCCAGCCCTGATCCCAGCTGGCATTCCCAGCTGGCATTCCCGGCCAGCACTGGGCTCAGCTGCACGGAGAACTTGGGTCAGATGTGGAGTCAGCCTGTCCTGGGCTCCTCACATCACACACAGCTCGGTGCCAAGGTGGCCCAAACTCCTCCCGGCTCTGCAGCTGTGGACACAGCATTCCTGGCTCTGCCTGCTCCATTCCCTGCTGCTTGCTGGTAGCTGCCTGACTTTGGTGGAAGAAGATATCAGTTTGTTAATGAACTAAAAGCTGCTTGTCTTCAAAAGGCTGTTTTCGCCTGCTTTGTGCTTTGTTAAGACAGGGGATAGGGTACAGCTTGGTTTTCTGTTCAAAGCAACTGAAATAAAGTGTGGGCAGTGCCACAGCTCAGCAGACTGGTTTCATATCAGGAAATGGAGAATTTTCCCACATCCCATGGGGCATCTGAGGACATGTGATGGGAGTAAAGAGACTGCTGGGAAGTAGTGGAGGAGCGCAGAGGATAGAGGGATCCAAACCAGGTTCAGCTCTGCGCCTTTGGGGGCAGTGCCCCTGACCTGTGCTGCACCCAGCCCTGGCAGCAAGGTGCCTGTGCTGAGACCACACCAAGGGCTGTACTCACAGGAGGAGGCTTTGGCTGCTCACGGCTCTGCACCAAGGCCTGTGCAGCCCATCTGATCTTCCAGCATGGGTGGAGGCTCCCTGTCCATATCTCCCACAAAATTCCATCCTCTGCTCTTTGCTTGGGCTTCTCACCGCAGGCTGTGCCATCCCTGCCTTTGGGGTGTTGGTGGTGATGGAAAGCTGCCAGGAGGAAGGAGAAGGCTTTGTTCCTTAGCAAAAGCCCTTCTGCTTCCCTGCAGGTGTCGATCCGGCTGGACGGAGAGAACAAAGCTGTGGAGTACAACGCTGTGGGGCTCACCAAGGATGCTGTCAGGGTGGTTTTCCGAAACGCACGGGTCAGTGACCTGTTCGACCGCAACTGGCACAAAATCGCCCTCAGCATCCAGGCCAAGGCTGTCTCGCTCTACATAGACTGCAAGCTGGTGCAGATGCTGCCCATTGAAGACAGGGAAAACATTGACATCCAAGGAAAGACGGTGATTGGCAAACGCCTGTATGACAGTGTCCCCATTGATGTAAGTATGGCACTCGCTGGTCAGAGGAGGGGCGATGCTCAGCATTGGGTTTGCAGCATGTGAAAGAATGGGGTTTTGGGGGTTGTGTTGTCACTGACCCTTTTCCTGAGGCAGCATCGCTGAAATGTCACCAGTGTTACATAGCTAAGACAGATTGACACCTTATGATGTACAGGACTTTCTGTCTTTTCATGTGAAACTGTGTCTCCATAATGGATTAAAAATGAGAAATTTGTTTCATCTTCCTGTCTAGTCGCAGAATGTGCTACAGTTAGAAGCAGAGACAAAATTGTACACAAATATCATCAAACTGGGTACTGAACTACACAGAAAGGTCTTCTCCATCTGATCTTGGCATCATGAATGTTTCCACGTGTGATAGAAAGAGATGGGGAAAAAAAGGAAGCTTGTTAACTCAGGAGGGTTGTGATATATTTTCCGTTCCTCAGATATTTAATGACTCTTAGTACAAATGAACTAAAGTCGAGACACACAGGTTGATTGTCCAGCAGCACTGTTACCCTGGTAATTGCTGTTTGAGACTCGTATAATCATACCTAGCTGTGCAAAACGGATGGCACATGCATATCAAATGTGTTCATAACATTTCTCATGCAGAAATAAACGGTCAGAAGATGCAAGGCACAACAGGAGAAAAACAGACCTTGTGTCTAGACGAAACTCTAAAAGGGATAGATGTGGCCAGTATATGTCTTCTCAGACAGAAATTTGGCCAGAACATGGGGATTAGCATGAAAACCTTCACTAGAATTTGAAAAGGCATTTTCAGGGTCTCATTATCTCAGCTCTGGGAGCATGCTGAGATATTGGTCTATTATTGATAGGGAGAGATGGAGATTGACTACAGGATCCATAGAACCGCTCTGAAGTTAGCACCATCTGTTTTTTGTTTGTATTTGACTGCTCTGTTTGTGTCCAAGCAAAAGAACACGCAGTTTTTAATAATTCACTGTCCCTGAGAGTGTTGCCTCCCTTTGTCTCCCAGTTTGATCTTCAGAGGATGGTGATTTATTGTGATTCTCGTCACGCCGAGCTGGAGACCTGCTGCGACATCCCCTCTGGACCAGTAAACTCCTTTTTGTCATTTATTCATTTTCACATGAACACTCCTCATTGAAATCTATGACACAAATCAGGGAATATATGGCAGTGTGGGATTATAATTTTGTTTAATAAGGGTGATTGAAACCTGACTGTGTAATTGGCAGTGTAGCAGTGCCAGAGGAGGACCACAGCAGAGGGATGAGTCTGAGGAATTTGAAGTTTCCAAGTTCCTCTTTCCTTGTCAAACTGTCAGGGGAAACAAAACCCCGAAATGATGATGGAACAACAGAAATGCAGCATGAAATATTCAACATGTTTCCCACTGGTTTTACTTGGAAACAGCTAAAAAACAGTGCCAATTGCTGCTTATTTTCCTGTGCCCAACTCTCACTAGAAACTTCCACACTCCTTTCACTCTTCTCCCCTCAACCTTGGTTAAAGAGGTTCATTGTTCATTTTGTCACATTTTCCCCTATGGCTTGGATAAATGGCTTTTGTGGGATTTCATTCCTCAGGAGGACACATTTGGCTGTGTGTTACACAGTAGTGCCTGCAGGGTTTGTCTGAAGGGGATGGAAGGGGAACTTTCCAGCACAGAAGGCTTTGTCCTGATCTTGGGTGTTTGGGTGCAGTGCCAGGTCACAGTCCTGACGGAAGCACCTCCCCTGGAAGTGAGGCCCACTGTTGGCAGTGAGCAAGTTGGACATCTCAAGATTTTCAACTGCTCCTGTCCTCCTGGACAAAAGGTGAGTGTTGAGACGAGTGTGTTTCATTTGGGATGTCTACAGAGGTAATGGAAGTTCCCCCAAGTGTTTTCTCTTTACCTAATTTAATGATGCTGATCATTATGGTGGTCCTGGTAACAACACTGAAAACAAAGTGATCATTCTTATCCAGCTCAGTTATGTGCATTCTTCTTCAAATAAAATAAAACAGATTCTGAAGGTAAATGTGGCCACGTTGAAAAAGATCTCATAGCTTTTAAAAGCAATGGTCTGGCTTATTCTGGCCCTGACTAGGATCTTTGAGAAGCCAGCTTCATTGTCATTGCTCCTGAGGGCATGTCAGCTTTATTCTCTTCTCTGCTTGAACCTAAAAACATTTTTGTTGTCCTCGATAGTTGTAGGATCGAGCCCCTTGCGTGATTATAAAATGAGAAGATCAGTTTGATTAATCATGTCTTTTTTGTCTCAGGGGGAGAGGGGTCCACTTGGCTTTGAAGGCCCCAAAGGTCAAAAGGTCAGTAATAACTGCTAGTTCATTTATTTAACAAAAACAGCAACAGTGAAACAATTTTAGAGTAAACTGAGGATCTGAAGATTTTGAGAAATAAGAGCCAATTCAGTATATGACCAAGTTCAGTTTTGGATGGGCCTGGGACTGCAGAAGTTTCTGTCCATCTTTTATCTTTATTCTACACTTACATTTAGGCTTCTCTCTTGCTGCTTTATGTCATTCTTAGAGTAAATGTGTTTCAAAATCCTCTCCTGTAGCGTCTAAACTGGCATTTTAGCAAATTACTGTTATTTGCCAGGTCATGCCTAGCTTCTATGGTAGGTCACCTGGAAAACGAGGTGCTGCTTCCATGCTGTGCCTTGCTCAGCAGTAATATATGTGCATAGTTTAGGGAGCAGCCTTCTAGTCACACTCTAGAAAATTTCTTGAGACTAGGGATAAAGGATCAGTCACAATCTGTTATCCTTACCAAGATTGTCTGAGTCATGATGTTAAATATAGGCCACTTCCCTCAGTACTCTTCTTCCTAGATAAAAGGGTAGGAGAGTGGTTGTGATGTCTGCTTCAAGTTTCACAGTGCAGCCTTTTTATTACCCTGCATGTTCTGCAAGCTTCTTTGATACGCACGTGTGCATTCAGCATAAACACATTTTCCTTCTGTGCCTGGTTACAAATAGAGCCGTGAGGCAACAGACTCAAAGAGAGCACTTGTACAGGAAGAAAATGGAGAGCCACAACATTGTTGAAGAGCTGAAAGTTGGTGGTGTTGGTGGTTCCCAGTTTTACCCATCCGTGCAGTTGAAAAGATGTTTGGGAAAAAGTTGCATTCAAAACTGTTTCCATCTCAATCACTTCTGCAAATTGAGCCACTGAATTTTTACCTCTTTGGTCAATAACTGAGTTTCATCCCACCAGAAATCACTTTGCTCTTATGAAAGACTGTGGAAGGGGAAAGGAAAAATCTCTGGGTCTTGGAATGTCAGACATCCTCAGAGATATATTATCTTTTGGCAAAGCTTGGTCTGCTGCCTGTAGGGAGAAGTTCTGCAGATAAGAATATGTCTTTTGGAGGATGAAATGAAAGAACATGGGCTCATTACTGCTCAAATGTGCCTGGCTGAAAGTGCAGAAAAAGGTTCCTTAGGCTTCCACACATATATAAATAGGAGCTTTCTATTTTAATCCGTGACAGCTTAAATAGTGATGGGCTATTTTGAGCAATGGCAAAGCCATGACTGTGGTGAGGAGGTTGCAGAAAAGACAATGATGATAATGTCAAAAGGGCCCCGCAGCAACATCCTATTGTCTTCCCCTGCTTTGCCAAGGTCTCTGTGCTGGTGAGGGTGTCTCAGTGTGTCCCATGGGACAGTGCTGGCACGCAGGACACACCAATGGGATACTCCTGCAAATGTGGGTGATTTTCCCTGGCTGTAGTGGTTTGAGACTTGTACACAGATGAGGCAGGACTGTCGCAGTCTCAAGGACCTGGGGATGATGCCATTGGAATCCAGGATCTGAAACCAATTTGGTACAAATCTGATGATTTGAGACAAATGACTTACCTTCTCTATCTGCTAAATAAGGCAAGTAGTAGATTTTTCTCCCAGATTGCAAAGATGTTGTGATTAAATAACAAATACTACTCTTGACAGCAGTTCTTACATCACTATTGCCAAGGACTAGCTTGTCACAGTCCTTGCTCTATGTTCTAGAACGAATTTTTCTCCCCTCTCTCTCTGCAACATTACTGAGCCACCCAGGCTAAAATGCTGGCCATGGGGAAGGAATCCAATGCTATTTGCGACTCCCCAACATTACCACCCGGTATTTATTAAAGAAAGATGAAGATAATGAGTTTCTGATCTTCAAGCCTTCAAAGGACGGGCAAAACATGAGAGCTTGCAGTTATTAAAAAAGTGGAAAAATTTCCTGGGAGATAAACACCTCTGCCTTAATCACCCCTCCTGCCAGACCTCAGTCGATGTGTTTTGGAAGGAGATATGCTAAAAATCATACTGGGAATGAGTTAGAGAGGAAATAGCTGTGGCAGAATTGGCTAATGTATCTGAAGCTGGGTCCTGTTGATAAATTTTAGATGCTAATGACAGCCCAGTCTAATACATTTTCCTTCCCCAGTCCCTCTGCAGGCTGTGTTGTTTGGAGGAGCCAGAATGGCTGGCTGGGGCACTGGGATGATGATCAGCAGTCTTCTTCTCTCTTCCAGCACTGCTATTGATCCAAGTTTAGAGAAAATCCTTTCTCTGTGTGATGTGTTTTTGTCCACATAGAAATTACAATGCTTACCTGCCACTGTGAAGTTTGTGAAGTTCAGCTGGACAAGCTCTAGCAGGATGTATCTTTTCCTCCAAATTAGGAAATGACTTAAAAGGGACGGTTGCATAAAAATTTTTATGAATTTTACCACAGCCTTCTTAAGGCTGACATAACTTTTTGCAAATATGCTACTTTATACATTTTGGGTGAGAATCAGGAAGGAGCAAAGGAGAATCAGGCAGAGCCCTCTGCTCCCCAGCAGCTCCCAGTGCCAGAGGAATTGAAGGAACTGGTGGCAGCACTGCACAGAGCATTAAACTAGTCCTAGTAGTGGAAATATCCCCAGCGGGTCCTTCCTCTAATTTTGACCAGTGTGTGAAAATGCTTTGCGGGTATTTTTTCTGCACTCGCTGGTTTTGGCACCACTTTTAGTTCTGTATCTGATAAATATTTCTGAAATTTTGTATCTTCTTTGATTCTTTATCCCTTTTACCCCTTCCCTTTTTAGGAGAACAGTGGAGGAAAAATTTTTCATGGTTTTTGATTGACCATATTTCTCTTTTCCTTCTCCAGTTATAATTTTTCCACCCATCATAAATTATATCTTTTCAACTGTCTCTTTTCTGTGTAACTTTCCCTCTCTCCAATTGGAACAAGCAGGAAGAGAGACTCTGTGTGTGCTGCACACTTGTGGGAGGGAAGAGTTAGCTGATACTGAAAATTTAGTGTTACTGAAAACAAGGGGTTTGAAATTTAAAAGAAAAAGCTCTAAAATCATAATATTTTCAGGTTATTTTTTTCACATTTTAGGCATGTACCCTCTAGGTCTTATGCAAAGCACTTTTCCAAGTACTTCCTGTTTTAATAAAAAATAAGGACTTTTGAAAGAGAAAACTCTCTGCCTTACAAGTACATTCTGAAGGCTTCTACCTTTATTTTCACATGAAAAATAGAATAAAAATCGATCTGAAGACTTGGATATTCAACACATGCAATTAGGCACAGCCAGTCCTTAGGGCAGGAGCTGAAATCTTGGCTGTAGAGATGGTGGGACCAAAAGAGTCCATAATTTCAGTCAAACCCTTGTTGCATCACTTTCCTTCTAAGCCTAAGAAAGGAATGAATTAACTCTGTGATATTAACACACTTTCTTTTTCAAGGGGGAAAGAGGCATCCCAGGGCTTCCTGGACTCCGAGGAGAAAAAGGAGAGTCAGTAAGTAAGAAAGATCCAATGATTTTAGTTAAGGAGATGAAAATGTAAGTATTTTTTTCTCCTTTGTGGTGAGAACTTGTCCACAATGTTGCATGTCCTGGTCCAATATGTTCTCTCTGCTGGGCCTGAATCCCAGGAGGAAGCTGCTCTGATCTTCCTGGCACTGACTGTGCTCTCTTGGAGAAGGGGAAATGGAGGGTTCATCCCTGAGCAGAGCTGATAACTGACACTGATATTGACCTTCTAATTAAATATGCAAAGTATGGACCTTCTAATTAAATATGTAACTTGGATGCACTTGATCATACCACAGCTGCACATCTGCTGGGGACAATTTGAGGCAACTGAACACAAAGGAGATGCAAATCTCTCACGACTTTTTACATTCAGATGACCAACTGTATCTCGCAGCCTTCCCCAGCTGCAATTAATGCAAATGCCAGACTGAGTTTTTAGGCAAGAAAATCTTTAACCCTATGTAAAATTCATTCCAGTAAGCACTGTTGGCAACTTTGCTTTTGGAAATGTAACATCAGACTCTTCCATGAATAAAAAATAAGATGTTTTTTCTGGCTGCAGTAGGAGAATTTGGGATAAGTTTTTTAGTTTAATTTGTCACTGAATTATTATCAAGGAATTATGCCCAAAGAAAATTGCTTTCCCTATAGTAGCTGTGACTTGTGCATCTATATATAAAGAGAGACAGATCTTGGATCCATAACAAGGGAAACATGAAATATATATCTGTAGTGTTGTTTGATATCCTTGTTTTCAAATGTACATTTTCCCCTCTTTTTTTTTTTTTTTTTTTTTTCATTTCTAGGGCAAAGCCTATGGCATAGGAGCAAAAGGAGAAAAGGTAAAATTTAATCCTTCATTGGTCCAACAAATGAGTTGCTTGCTCTTGCCTTCTGTAGTTCAGAGGTTGCTTTTGGAGTGCATAGGATGCAAAAGATGTGATACAGTTGGATCTTTGTGGCAAACTTTTATGCTGTGTTATGCCTCTTTCTGCAGACAAGCTTTTGGGTGTTCATTGCTTTTTCCCCTTCGTGTTCTTTGAGTTTCCTTTGTGCATTGGCCATGGAAAATCTTATCAAATTGAAATCAAAATCTTTGCTTTGTGTAAGCAGCAATCAGTTCATGGAGGATAACACACTAAAGAAATTGGCTGGAAGGATGAAAAACAAAAGGAAAGCATAATTTTGAGTTTATTGAATTTTTCAGTAGGATTAAATTTGGCTTATGAGAAGTTTGTCGTAGTCTTTCTTTCAATTGGATCTTTTCATTAATAAACTGAATGACAAAAGCTGGAATATTTTTTTACTTCAAATATTAGGCAGGTCAGAGTAATAAGACTTGGAGGTTAAAACTGAGAATACAGAATAACCACTGAAAATTTCTGAGTTATCTGTCTTGGAAAACTCTTTCACTGGTGATCAACAGTGGGAAACAAGTAGCATGACCGGATTAATTTGCACTAAAAAAAGATGGTGATTTCGAGGCAATCCTGGCTGCAAGCTTTCCATTCTGCACAAAAAGATGTGTCTCCATGCCTAGACTTCAGAGGAGAATTAGCTCTTTCTGTCTGCAGCTCCATATCACACCTGGTCAAGGGTGTTTGATCAAAATGAAATTTCAAGTTGCAGGGAACAATGGAAAAAGATTGACAGGAGGCTATAGGAGACGAATATATTAAGAAAAAATTTGTGGTTCACATTGAAAATGAGATTAAGAATCTGTCGAGCTGTTTTTCAGAGAATCTGTGGCTATTCAATTGCTCAGAGAATTTAAAACAATATTGGATTGGGAACAGAAAGGAAGAATGCTGCACTAGAGAGAACATGGCATTTAGGGCCATTGCATCTTCTCATTTGTTCTTTCTACGATTATGATATATTGATTGTATATAGTGGTAATTCATCATGTGAAATTACAATCGAAATTAGGGTTGCTCATGGCAGGAAATATTATTGAGCCAGGCTAGAGACACGGGGACCATAAAGAACACATTTCTGCATTCATTTTCCTGCAGTCCTCCTACTGACAGCCACTATTTAGCCTTTGAGACTCAGGACTCAGCCTTTGGAAACCAGCTCGTGTTTGGCAGGTGGTGAGAGTCACCAGTGTGGTGGGAAACATGATGTTTACAATATGAGTTTTGCTGTAGTTGAAGCAAGTTCTTGTTTTCTGACGTGTTGAACTCTGCAGAAAAATGCCAGAAAATGTCATTCCATCTGTATTATTTTCATGCATAGGCAAATAGGTTTGCAGGTCTGGAGGGGGAAAAGTAGAGAGACCTCACAATATGTACAGTTGGAGTAGCCAAGGAGCACTGAGTGCCCAAACAAATGTGTAGGCTTGGAGGAGTTTATGGTCAGCTTGCTGTGTTTATTTGGTACTTCTGCCAGCTGAGGCAGCTTGATCCCAGCTGTGGAGGGAGGGCATTTGGGACCCAGGGTGTTTGTGCCCCATGTGCGCCCAGTGGCTGAGTGTCAGTGCTGTTGCTGATGCAAAGATATATCAGATATATGTTGTTGGCTTGATTAGAAAGGGAGCCTGGGGACATAGAATCATAAAATCATAGAATATCTCAAGTTGGAAGGAACACCCTGCCCCTTCCAGGACTACCTAAAACTAAACTGTGTAACTGAGAGCACCATCCAGATCTCCTTGAGCTCTGACAGGCTTGGTGCCCTGACCATGCCCCTGCAGAGTCTGCTCAGTGCCCAAGATGTAGCCAGAACCGCAGGGAGTGGGGCTCTGAGTGCCTGAAATGCCAGTTACCACCTCTACTCCTGAAGAAAAGTGGAATAGCCTATTAAAATTAATAATTAAAATTAAAACCTTCCCAGACAGGAGAACACCTGGAAGGAGAGGATTCATGTGTCTCCTTTGCCTGCTGTGCTGCAATGGCTCCATGAGCAGGAATTCTTGTTTTTCCCTTTGGCTGTGACAGCTTTGTTTTCTTGATTTTTATGGGTATGAGCCAGTGCTGGAAAGCTGGATCAGAGATGCTGGACTTTACTAACAGCTGCAGCCTGTGTGATTGTTGCTGTGCTTGTGCTGTGGGATCCTTTAAAAGGACAAGGCTCACATCCTAAATGTTGATGGAACAAAGTTGTCTCATCTTTGAAAAGACTGAGATGACAAGATTAAAATCATCCTCTTATTGTAGTCTTTCTCTCCAGCTGTGCCAGCGCCAAGCACCTGTCAGACCACACTGTTGCCAAGTGCTGTTTGTAGGGCATTTATGTGAGATCTGAGGCATTTTGTAGAGGGAGAATCCTGTGCTTTTCCAGGAGGACAGCAGAGGCACTAAGTTCGCTTCTCCAAGTCATTACCTTGGTTATATCACCAAGTTAAAGCCAAAATGGTGCTTGTATTAGAATTTATAACATGTCAAGCACATCATTAATGGAAAACCCAAAGATAATAGCACCTGTGGCTAAAAATCTAATTCATGTCGACATGAGGACTTGTGTGACTTTTAAACTCAGGAAATTCACTGTGATGGTTCAAGCAGCAGCCTGGCATGTTCTGCCAGGCCTAAATAGCTCAGAGTGATGGAGGATGCTTTTTATGTACAGAAACATGCACAAGCAGCCAAGTTATTGTGCACAAATATAAAAAAAAGAAAACACCATAATGCATCTACAGTGCCCTTGAAAACCACTCTCAGGTGGATTTCCTGGAGAGGTGGGATTCAGCTGTTGCTGGTCTGTAATAGATCTTAAATTTCCATTGTTGACTGTCATCTTTCAGCCCTTGGAGTTCTTAATCCTTTCACATTAGATGCAGGCTGTCATATTTCTTCTCATAAATCTGTGTGCCTTTACTATGTATTCATTCACTTTTGCAAATGCTTCTGTTGTTGAACTGATTATTATACATGGGTAAATATCCAATTCTGTAATGTCATCACCATGAAAGGGAATGTTTTAGCTTTTTTCTGGAGGTTATTCAAGTGGATATCTGCTAAACCAGATATCAGATGGCCTGATCCTGGAAGGGTTATAATTCACATCTTCAAATCTCCATTGATTCAAGAGGAGTAGGGGCAAGAGAGGAGTGAGGGCAGCAGGAGCAGCTGGAGAGCATTTTTGAGGCTGATTCAAGCAAAACGGGGTTTCAGTAACTCGATCAAAGTCAGAGAATTCATGTCTGACAAGGGAGGTTCTGTAGAGCATGAGGTCTGCATTCCTGGGGCACAGCCATCCACATCACCAGCCAGCCCTTCCAATGCCTCCGTGCAAAATTTATCTGGGAGGCTTTCAAAAACTTATCCCTTTGTCTTGCAAAGCACAGAGCATTATGCAATGGTGTTGAGCCACATTTCTAGCATCCCAAAGGCCAAGGGCAGTGAGAAGGCTCTGCAGGCAGCAAGGTGCTTGGAAAAGTAATGACTTTGGAGAGAATAAGATGAAAATCTGTCAAAATTTGAGTGGGAAGGAGATATCAGTGAGAAATTATTTTTCACTCTTTCGTCTGTTGTAAAACCTAAGGGGAAGCAAATCAACCTACCTGATGGCAAGTTTAAAATGAACAAAATGAAGTTGATTTTCATCCAGCAGGTATTGAGACACCTCTAGTCAGTACAAAGACATTCTCTGCCTCAGGATGCCAGTGCACCTCTGCAAACAGTGATTGGTGACAGCAGGACAGAAGGTTTGAGAAGTTTCCCCGAAGGAAAAGTGAGGCAGATAGGACAGGAGCTTGCTACACCTTTGTCTTGCCTGCTGGTAGCTGTTCTTAGACTTTTGTACAACTCTTGAATATTCCTAATTTCCTCACTGCCCAGAAAGAGCATTTTCTTTCAATTCCATGAAAGGAATTTCCATAGTCTGTTCAAGGCTTGGGCCAACACTATCCACACCTGTTGAAAAAGAGTAAGAAACACAAGAAAGGTGTCTTGAAACAACTGCATCAAGTGATCACTACCACGATTTTTCTACAGGAAAACAATTTGTCAGAGGAAAAAGCTCTAGCCCACCTTTTGCAGAGGTGGTGGATGAAGGTTCTGTTATGATTTGCACTGGGACTTCTCTCACTAATGAGTTTCCAAGAGTATCCAAGCTTTCCTTCTGTGCTTTATCTGTTTCCCTTCATGCTAATAATCACACAGGCAGCAATGAATATGAGAAACAACTTTAGTAGATTAAGTCTATATTCTCCTAGCAATTTTTTTTTCATGGTAATGACTCTCTCTGATAAAAATGCAGAAGGATTATTATAGGATTTCTAAGGAGAATAAAACCTCTGAAGTGGCTTGGCTTATTAGAGATGCAGTGACTGCAAGACCAAGGATAGAAATGAAAAGCAGGCAGATAGTTAAGGCTCTGGGCTAGACTGTAGGACATCCAGACCTGAAACTTGACTTTAATGGGCTTGCTGAACTTGGGAAAGCAGCTAGCCTTCACTCCTCTAAAATTAAGCTGAAGAACCTCTTTCTCTCCAGGTTTGTATATCTTACCTGCTAGATCCTTTGAACAAAGGCTTTGCTTCCCCTTCCCTTCTCTTCCAAATTGGAGTTATTGCCATTTTTAGGGCTTCTCAAAAAGCTGTGGAAACATACTCTGTTAGATACAGTCTCTCCACACCGAGCCCTGTGCTCTCTGTCTGCCCTGAGGCAGCTGAATATACGAAAGGCCCGACCTAAAAGCTCTGTTGCTTTGTTACCCCTGTGCTGTGCTGTCAGCAGGACTTACCAAATTAGCACGAGTGCTGTGCCTTTAGATCAGGGCTGGCCAGCATCCAGCGACTTGGGACACAAGAAAATGCAGTTCTGCCTGCAAAAAGTGCTGCAGGCATAGCTGGAGTCTGATGCTGCAGGCTGGTTGGATGGTGAAGGAGAGCTTTCATCTGTGTATTTTTAAGGGATGCATTTTGGGACCAGGAGGATGGTGTGTGTGATTAGCTTGCAGGTAAGGCTCAGGCTGACTGTGATATCTTAGACCCAAGGGCCAGAGGTGAGAGCTTGGAAACAGCTTCAGTACAAAGGAGGGAGAGCAACCAGCTGCACTTCCAAAAGCAGGATGTGTTCTCTGAGCTCTTAAATGATGTGGGGCCTGAGCTTACATGAACCAAGAAATAGCCCTTATTACTGAAACTTTCAAATAAAACGAATAATCACTCCAAGAGATGATATGTGTGTCCTTTTCACTGCTGAAACCATGAGCCCAGAGCAGAGAAGATGCTCCAGTGAGGTTACACACCTTGCTTGGGCTGCTGTGGTGTTCAGGTAGTGTCACCAAGTCCCCAAACTCATAAATGCCACCCATTTTACCCAGGACTGGTGAGCTGAAGGGTTTCCCCTGAGAGACTAAGGCAGCAGCAGGCTGCAGGAGCCTTGGTGCATCAGCATCCCTGCTGGCTCCTTCAGAGAGCACATCTTGACAGTAACAAAATGGGAAAACATCTCCAAGTTTAGAGATAATATTGAGTTGAAATTTGAAGACAAAACAAAACCCCAATGCCCTGTCACTGATGTTCCTTGGAGACAGTGGCTATGGAAACATTGCCTCCTCAGGGTTGCATTCTAATGTTCTTAGTGCTCAGTTCTTCTTATTTTATTGCAGAATAAAAAGTAATGTGAGTGTAGATAAAACTGACCCGGCAATGAAAAGTGAAAGCACAATCTGCAGGGCTCTTTTATATATGTTTTGGGTTTGTTTGGTTTTTTTTTCTTTGGTGCTGGGAATCATCTCTCTCAGGACCTATTCTTAGCTACTGATTCCATGTAGTTAAGGTCACGCAGCACTTAACCTCTCAGTCCACCACTTAAACATCTGTATAATAATACCTCCTCTACTTCATAAGGCTGTCATGCAGTTCAGTGGAGTTGTTAATATCTGTGATTTCTTTCCAGAACCCTCTTATTAAAAAGTGAGGTCTACTAATGTTACTATCTGCCTTAATATGTTCTGAATCCTCTTGTGTACATGGGCCAATTTTGGTCTGCATGCTGAGTATTTTTGTGTCCCCTTAACTGCAGTTAAAGCATATTCTGAAACAGCTAAATAACCATGGTTTGATGCAGTTCTTTTTCTTAACCATAATTAGAGGGTTTTAGATAAATTCTGTGGGTTTCTGTGACCCAGAATAACAGCTGCAGATTGCAATAATTCGAAGTCAGCTCGCATACTTATTGTGATTGTGACAGTTTAATTCTCAGCAGTGTAAGAGTACTAGTAACTTGGTTCTTTTTTTTTTTTTTTTCCTTACATAAACTTAGAAAACATGTATTTGTTTTCAGCAGTGGCCCCTGGCTGGCAGGTACGTTGCTGGTATGCAATGACATCTACTGGCAGCCACAAGTTTGCAAAGTCTCCAGCACTTGTTTCGTTAGAGGATTTCTCTGCCAAGATCCACTGGCAGTGGGGAAAGGAAGCATGTGAGAGAGATTTGCCAGCTTCATGTTTCTTCTGAAAATAAATTGGGGGTTGTGGGGGGGGGGGGGGGTTTGTAAACAGATTGTCTTTATTCTGTAATTGATAAATCTTGGAATGTGGGATGCTCCTGAGAGTGATATTGCAGTGGATAGGTATGGATTATCTGCCTGTTAGGTGGAAAGTAGAACAGCTTTCCCAGCAGTCTGGAGCACACCCTCCGAAGTGCAGCTCATAGCCTAATGAACCACAGAGAGCTGAGGCATTACACGAAGTAAGTTGCTATCACTGGTCTATCAAAGGTATCCTCAGCATTCCCTGCCCCTCTCCCTGCTAGTTAACCTATCCAGTGAAGCAGACAGAATTTTCCCTTCCCAGCTCAAAGCTGTTGCTGGGCTGTTCTTGGCTTGGTGACAGCTGAGGGTGCAGGTGCCTTGTTCATGGTCTCTCTGAAGGTGTCCTCTGAGCCAGGGCACCGCTGGATTTTATGCTGTTCTTAACTTGCCCAGGTGCAACTCTGGCCCCCTTAATTTCCTCTCCTGGGTCTCTCACGCTTTTTCTTAAGCACTACCTTGAGATTTTGTGTGTCCCAAAGCCCACAAGACCTTTCATCTCCTGCACTGACAGGACAATGGTGTTTTGGGTCTCAGACCCTGCTAATGAATATACACACAGTACTAAGTGCCAGATAAGGAAATGTGAGGGATTTTTCACTGCAAATGTTTGCTTCCCTGCTGAAGCAGTGTGTGGACCCTTAGTGGTTGTTATTTGAAGGATATCTGATACATTTGGTATTGTGAGTAGGTCTGGGTCTCTGGAGACTCTGTTTTTATTTCTGTCCTTGTCACTGGCTCCAAAGGAGATCTTGACCAGAGCTTTTCCCCTTCTCCTACCTCAGCTTCCAAGTAAAATGGGAAGAAGGATCATGACCTTTGTCATGACCTCTGAGATGAAAAAGACCTATGGAGCAGCACCACTTTATAAAGAAATAGCATAAAATCATCAAATACTTTGAGTTGGAAGGGACCTTAAAGACCATCTAGTTCCAACCCCTGTGTCTGGCTGGATCAAAGAGATTTATAGCTTTGGCAAAGACTTGACCGAGCAGCCTCAGGTGTGTTTGGCAGTGAACAGCAGTGCATCATTGCAAGTTATAAGTAGGTGGTGATAAGACTTTAGGCAGCTATTCTCTCCAGTTTGGGCGTGACATTTAGAGAGAGGTGTGGAGAGATGTTGTTCTTGAAAAGAGCAATGAGAAGAATGATCAGTGATTCGGTAAATTTACCCAACAGGGAGAGATTTAGAGGAAGGGACTCTGCAAGGAGGGAGGAATCATGGACTCGATGATGCAGTTTATCCTGAGGAAAAGCTTTATACATATTTCAGTGAGGCACCAGAATATAGACTAAGAGGTGAATGTGGAATATCAGTAGCAAAAGAGGGTTAAGAGCAGACCAACACCAGAGTTTGGAGTGCTCTGACACATTACTCCTCTGCCCTTAAGTGCTCTTCTTGGAGGTACTGAAATTTTTGAGGGGTCTGTGGATGATCTGAAGCATCGGAAGCTTTCCAGAAGCAGAGAAAATGGAATTTATAGATTATTCTTGCAACAAAAAATATCAACCAATATATGTCAAATCATCCACAAGACCAGAATCATTTTCTGTGTTCTTTTTCTAGATGTAAGGACTTTAATTCATCAATGCCACAATACATGACTGGAATATTTTTCAGTTTCAATGAACACTTCCCTCTGGCACTTGGCAAGCTGTTTGTCTGGTCCTGAGCAATGTCAGATGCTGGCAAGGAGCATCAACTTGTGGTTCAGAACAAAGAAGTTTTTGAAGCAGAGTTATATTTTTCATATTTAAATGTTTCTAATAAATGTATCTTGAATTGAAGATTCTCTTGCCCCAGCCATGCAAACAAGAAAAAATGGACTTTTGGGATCTATTAGTCCTACTTCTGCAAATCCAACTCATTGCAGTCCAGTTTATTTGTCAGGTTATTCCTCTGTGCAGTGGGATTGTGGTACCAATTGTTTCCAATTATATTTTACCTCCTATTCATTATGTTCAATCATAGATAGCTCTGCAAACTCTTGACCATTTCTTAATTTGAACATTCAGCAATTGATGAAGCAACTCTAGCTGTTGAACCAAAGTATTTCAAACAGAAGAGCTTCCTTTTGTACTCTCCTGCGCTCTCTGCTGCAGAGGTGCTTTCTTTAGTGACATTCTCCACTTGGCTCAGCCTGGGCTGGAGATGAAACAGCATTTCAGGAGCTGTCAGAGGTGTCTGACCACCCCAGCCTCTCAGCAATCACCTGTGAGGGAGTGGTGGGGAGGCAGATAATATGAAGCTGATGGACAGGATTTGGGCACCAGTGACAGCTTGGAAGTCTTTAGGATATTTCTGTGTTGATCTGAACTCTACAGTGATCTTGGTTAGTGTAGAGCTGTGCCACATGAGTGACCTCTGATGTATCTTTTCTCCTGCGGTCACAAACTTGTAGGTGACCATGTGTCAAATTAACTACAACCCAGCTGTTGCTTTACCTATTTTTACGAAAATGTGGAGTATCAGATTTCTTGAGAGAAAGATATCTGTTGGAATCTCTGAAATCAAATGATGCAGCTGCTCTCTCCAGAAGAACAGTGATCATAAAATGGAGAGTCAGAATGACTGTTCTGGTCTCATGGTGGGGTCCATGACATTCGTGAACATTCAAGTGTTCAGAGAGCTTTTGAAAACATGGTTCCCTGAATTTCTTCTGGGAAAATACCTTTTGAGGACAACTGACTTCTATGTAATGGATTAAGTAAAATCCTTCATATGTTTGAAATACAAAAAATGCTAATAGTTATCATTTAAACAGTTGTTTGCACTGGGCTGGATTTCCTGATACTCCTTCAGAACCTATGACTTCAATTGACCCCTGTCTATCAAGTCCACATTTCCATTCTGTTTATTAAATCAGAATATAATACAGAGACCCAGAAGAGAAGATTTTCTTAATTTCTTTCTTATTCTTTTCTGCAGTAAAGTCCAAGTTGAGATGAATTTTTTATTTTATGTGGAAGGAGAAGATTAGGCCAGCTTTAGTGTCAAATTTGCCAAGATATTAATAGGGTTTTAGCATCATTAAGCTAATAGAATCCTGCATCTGGGCACTGGAGAATGGCAGTCATTTGTGCTGCCTGTCTGGTCAGCAGCTTTTGAAAATGGAGCTAGGTGACATATATCCACCGCAGCTCTGCCTCTCAGATGATCTGCAGATCATCCCTGGCTTTTAGTGAAACCTTTGTCTTTGCCTTGCCTCTCTACAAAAAAAACCCCAAAAAACCAAAAAACCCACCAAAAAAAAAAAAAAAAACCCAACCAAAAAACCCCAAAAAAACCCAAAAACCCCCACCCAAACAAAACAAAATAAAATACCCCCCCCCAAAAAAAAACCCCACCACAAAAAAACCTCACCTCAAAATTTACAGTATATTTCAATAAAATATTTATATTGTCATTGGTTGTCTCCCTTCAATGGGGAAACCCTGAAAAGAAAGATATTGCACTCTTCCAGCCCATGAGGTCTCTTGGAAGTGTTCTAAGACATTTGAACCCGAGGACCCCACTCAGCTGGTGACATCTCTTCTGTCCTCCCACTGCACGTGACTCACTGAACACTGGGGACAGTTCAGAGTGTGACCATGGATCAGCAGTAGGACACTCACCCATCATCTTCTCATTTATTCTTCATCAAGCTGCCAAGTTAGGTGAAGGCCAAAGAGGCAGGAGAAAGAATAAATTTATGGTTAGGGCACTGACCTAGGGCACAGGAAATGTGGAGTGAGTTTCTGTCTTTGCCCCAGACTCTGGGACCTTCTGTGTGTTCTCTGCTTCACTGTACCTCTGGCTCAGCACCCTCATGAGGTGACAGCAATATCACAGTTTCTGTAACTCCCTTCTCATTTCACAGGGATGCTGTGAAGTTAATTAACAAAAGAGAGAGGTGTGTGTTAATGGTGAAGTGCCACCACTGAACAGTTCAATTTTACTTCTGTTTTCATTTCATCTTGCCCAATTGTTCTGTTTCTCTTCAGATCTTGCTGTTTTGTCTCCTGCCTTGGCTCTAGACCCCCCAGTCTGTGCAGCTGCCAACGTGCTGAGTGTGTGATTCATGGGGTTCTGCTCCGCAGATTTTTTGCAGGTCTCCCAATGACACCCCCATTGACATTTTGTGACAGGGTTAGAAATTTTCATTTCATACAAGGATTAGAAAAGTGGCACTTCTATGTGAGATGTAGACCAGTTTGGAAGATAAAATAAATAAGATGTATGGAATTGACCTTAGAATGATCTATCTTCTGTTGTCTGCTCTGTATGCTGAAGGAAAAGTCCAGTGATTTATTTGAATTTGACAGGCAAATGAGAATCTAACCATGTGTTTTGGACTGACTTTTCCCCATTATTTTTTTTTGTTTAGTTTGTTCTATTTTCATTAATGTAGGCCGCAACCCAGAGTTTCAAATAAAATATGTGATTATAGGCCACAGCTGTTCTCAAGTTAGAAGAAATATTTGTAAACTTGGCAGCTGCTTGAGGGGCTGCAAATGGAGGAAAGAAAAACATTCAAATTTGAGTGGATTGCTTAAAAACTTCACTGAGGAATTTTTCCTTTATGTGCTTCTGATGTTGCTCTAGGATCAGGTAGTACTGAATTGTTCTATCTCTGCATCTTTCCTTATACCTGCAGATTCCTTTCTTCTCTGTTTTAGGTCTCTTCAGAAAAAAAATTGTTATGAGGCTGGATATGGCAAAACCTGTGCACTAGTTTTTCCCACTCTGATGAAATGTCATCTAGCAATTAAGGTTATTTTCTCTATAATTTCATTGTTATCTCCACTCAGACCTATCAGGATCTACATGGGATGTTGTGCTGGGGGTAGAGTTAATTTGCTTCACAGTGGCTGGTGTGGGGCTGTGTTTTGGATTTGTGCTGATAATACAGAGATGTTTTTGTTATTGCTGAGCAGGGCTTGCACAGATCCAAGGCCTTTCCTGCTTTTCATACAGCCACGCTGGGGATGAAGCTGAGGGTGCAGGGGAGCTTGGGAAGAGCCAGAGCCAGAACAGGTGACCCCAACTGACCAAAGGGATATTCCAGACCATGGGACATCATGCTCAGTATATAAAGTGGGAGGAACAAGGAGGAAGGGGGAACATTCGGAGTGATGGTGTTTGTCTTCCCAAGTCACCATTACCTGTGATGGGGCCCTGCTCTCCTGGAGATGGCTGAGCACCTGCCTGCCCATGGAAAGCAAGGAATTAATTCCTTGGTTTACTTTGCTTGTGTGTGTGGCTTTGTTTTCCCTATTAAACTGTCTTTATCTCAACCCACGAGTTTTCCAGCCTTTACCTTTCTGATTCTCTCCCCAGTCCCACTGGAGTGGCTGCGTAGGGCTTGGCTGCTGGCTGGGGTTAAACCATGAAAAATGTGGATATAATTTGGTCACAGACCATAAACATAGCGTTCAGGTGAATCTGTGGGGTAGTGGGTCTCACTGTAACCCAAATGAGGGGAATCTTTGCATGACCTACAACAAATTCAGGTACACATGCACATGGTGATTATGGAGGGATTGCTAACCTGGAGCTGGCATGATCTGGTAAATCCACGGGATGCTGGTGTACCAGGAAGACATCCTTCCTCAAATATAGAAATGGAATAATTCTGCTGATGTACACGAAGTAACAAAGGAACCTCTCTGGGTGTGTCTGTCCTTACCCAGATCACCTATTTTTGTTTAATGGCAGAAGGCAAGAGGAGTATTTTTACTTTTAATCACCCCAATATTCTGTTTGCAGCAGCTGAGAGTCACCTGTGCTTTGAAGTTCCTCATGATGTGACATTTCCTTTGGTCCTCTGGGTCTGGACAACCCATGTTCCCATGTGAGCCCTGCTCTGAGAGCCCCCTGGAAGAACAGATGTAGTGGTTACCCTTTACTTTGTATCCATTGTGTGGCTCTGAATGCTTCCTTTTAAAAGCATATACAAAGAAATGTAAAATTCTATCCTTTTTACTGAATTCTGCTTAAAATTTTTACTTTAGTATGGTTCAGAAAACCTTCCTAATTTTCTTGTAGAATTGTTGTCAATTCTTTGAGCAATGAAAGATGGAGTTTTCAGAGTGACTTTTCTAGTGCTGCATCTTCAGAGCTTGCAGTATTTCATTTTTTAAGAACTTCCTAAGCCAAGCTTATTTGTTACTGCAAATGCCATATTTTTTACTGCAAAATACCTCTCAGGTACCACTATCTGCACATTCAAGTTATGTCCACAAAACTATTGACCAAAAAAGTAAAAGGATCAAGTGTAAAACTATCCCAGAAAATGTAGGCTAAGCCTAAAGGAAGATGCCTTAGAAGCTCTAGTCTGTTTCCCTCTTTATCAGAAGCCTATTCTTCTTTTTCTGGTGCTTCTCATTTCCCTGGTCCTTGTTACCTTCCTATTCTGGTCCTGATGCTTCTCCAGGAAAGGACAGCCTTTGAATTTCAGATATTCATAAAACAGATGGGTGACAATAAGAATGCATGGCACAAACATCTAAGTGTGGTTTCCATGTCACCACCCGATTCCCAGCGTGTTGAAGCTGGGAGTGCAGCCAGTCTGTGGGAATACAGGGTTATTTTAATCCCTCTCAGTGGCACAGCCAGGTTTGGCCTTTGTGCAAAGAATGTGATGGAGCTTTGTTCCCCACAGGGCTCAATGGCAGCTGCCAGAGCTTACCTGTTCTCCCAGTGTGGTTCACCCCAGAGTATTTGTGGACTGTGTCTGCTTGGCTACTATTCCATGCACTCTCTGCTATTTCTTTCTTGTATTTACACATTGCTTGCAATTTTAAATGGAGCTTTGAAGCACAGTGGTTGTCATTTAATGTTTATTCATACCGTGTCCAGCAGTGACCCAAGCAGGGAACAAGTAAGTTGTTGTTGTAATTCAGGTAAATAACCATAGAACAAGTATTGAAAAGCAGAAATTGGCATTTGTAGAAATATGTAGCTGTGTGCTGTGTAATCTCTGTATCCTCACAGCCCATGGCAGTACATGACTTCAGTGCTTGCAGTACTGCCTGTCCCCCCCTTACACTTCACTGCCACAGTGCAAGAAAACTCTTCTGCTTGCTTTGGAGCAGACTTGCCAAATCTAGGCTCTTTTGACAAATATTTTGTCAACTGCGAGCTAATGGCCATGTTTATTCCCTTGCTAACTTTGGTGGAAATGTTTGATTAAAGGCTGTGCAGCTCAGAAGGGGAAGCTCAACCGAAGTTTCTGTTTTTCTGGTGGGTCAGGAAGGGACAGCAGGTTCATGAGCTGGGAAAGGGAAAGTTCTTGTTTAAATATGCTGCCTTTCTTTGAGCCTAACTGCCAAAGCTGTAACATCCCCAGCAAGATCTCCTCTTGAACAGCATTGTTTTGGGTCCCTGCGATTTCTTCCTTGGACAATTTCATTCTTCTCTAACTGCAACTATCCATGGAAAGTAATTTCCAGCATAGATGTGGCAGCAGACACCTCTAATCCACAAGTGCTGGGGAGAGAGGAGAGCTCATTTTCTAAATCAATGGACCTAATTGGAGGGGCTAAGGGGAAGGAACAGATATCTTTTGGGTACACCAGGACTTCCCTAGGTCTTAGCAGCATGCCAAGCACAATACTTGGGATTTTACCTGATTCAAAAATTCTGGTAGACAAGTGAAAAGAAAAGGGGATTGTTCTGCAATGCAGTTCACAAAGTTAGCCAGTTAGGGGGGAAGAAAAAAAAATTACTTGCTTAATGAAGTAAATTGCTGTGACAGCATGACTGTTCCAGTTAGCTGCACCCTCAGCAGGGTTTTGGCAGCTGGCTGGGAATTTAAGGGTTCGAGTTGTTGATTGCTCTCCCATCCCTGCCTGTCACAGCTCCTTTGGCCCCGTGCAGTGCAGCAGCACCAATGCCTCTCTGCTTTACTTTTACCCCTGCTCACTCCTGTGAAGAGCCTGTCAATGTGAGCTTTTTGGAATAGACTACATGATCTCCTCTTGTGCTTTCATTGAGGTTCAAACATCTGCAGAACCTACCCTTATCCTGACATGTTTTCCTGCTTACTGAGGGATACAAAGCAGTCAGCTGGGGAAATGGGGGTGCTTAGCCTGGAGAAAAGGAGGCTCAGGAGACCTTATTGATCTCTACAACTCCCTGAAAGGAAGTTTTGGTGGGGTAGGGTGGCGGTCTCTTCTCTGAGGTAGCCAGCGAGAGGATAAGGTGAAATGGACTCAAGTTGCACCTGGGGAGTTTTAGATTGGATCTTAGAAAAAAATTCTTCACTGAAAGGGAAGTCAAGCATTGAAACAACTGCGCAGGGAAGTTAAGGAATCACTGTCCTTGGAAGTGTTGAAAAAACATGCAGATGTGGCACTTGGGGACATGGTTTAGTGGTGGACCTGGCAGTGCTGGGTTATGGTTGGACTCGATCTTGGAAGTCTTTTCAACCCTTAACGATTCTAGTGGAAGTCAGCAGAAGGGGCAGAAAAATAGGAGCCCTTCCCACTCTGTAGCCTTTTCAGTGGGGGTTCCCCAGAGGACATTAAACCTGTCACTAAAGTCTAGGTTGTTTCTGTGCAATTTTCTCCTTAGAGAGAAACTGGAAAAGCTGGTGGATACTCTCCTGTCCTGCATGAATATTTCTATGAGCACTGTGCTTCAAACTTATTGACTGCTCATAGGATTAATTTGTTCAGCTTTGCCAAGCAGTTGCTATTTCATGGAGGAGAAAAGGAAAAAAAAAGGCAAGAGAAGAAGCTAATTAACTGGACCTTATGCAAACTCCTCTTGCTCTGCATAGAAAAGACTCAAATTGTTCTCCTACCTGTGTGACACACTTTGCTGTGGAAAAGCAATTCCTTCAAGTTATATTGACCTCTTAGAGAAAATTATTTCCTCAAAAATCATGTTTGCTATTTGATGGGTTTTCTATCTCATTAGAGAGCCATTCGAATATAGCAGACCTGATTTTTATCACCAGCTGCATTGAAAAGTCTGGAGTGCTTTGTGAAGGTCCAGTTAGTGAGAAATGTGATTATAAAGATTTTAATTTGCATATAGAGCACAGATATTTTTCAGATACTATCTTTTATTTACCTTTAAGTGACAAATACACCTATAAATAAATAAGGCTGGATTTCAATTTGTCTGTTGCTGTCTGGAACCTTGCCCTAGCAATACATCCATCTGAGTCTGCTGGACTAGACATACAGAAAAAAAGTCCCAAATAAGATTGCATGTGGCAGCATTTGACCTGAATTTATCTGCATGTGTTGATAGTCCTAACGCATACACAGGCAACTCGGAAATATATGCATCAACTTCTTAGTCAATTTAATGTTCTTGCAAAAGGATTTTTATGTGCCAGTGAGCTTTTACAAAAGCAGATGGGGAAAAAGCACTGTCTTTTGTCCTAATGAGAGAAGATAAAGGAAAAAAAAATCCAACATTTAAATTTTTCCAAAAATTTCCATGTCAATTTCCATGCCATTTATTTAAATTAAAAAAAATAAACCAAACACCCAAAACAAACAAAAAACCCCAAAACCAGAACCAAACACAACAACAAATCCACGCCATTGGGTACTTGGCATTGTAGTAAGTTGGCCATGCAAAGCTTCAGGTTTCTCAGGGAAGAAAGCATTTCTTTGCTATGCTTCAAACACTTTCATTTAACAAGAGCAGGTTTCTAATCTTGTTCTTGGAAAACTACTGGTTCTGGATGGTAATTACAAAAAGGAGGGACAGGAATGCACTGGAATGGAAAACTGAAAGTGAACCTGTTCAAATATGAGCAAGTTCCAGGTGACTGAGCACAGCATTGTTACAGCAAGGGTGAGAAGTTGGACTCAGTTCTCAAGAGATGACAACTCACTGTCTGAAATACACAGATATACCACAGAATGATATGGCATTTGATATGAGGTATTTTTTCCATTGGTGTTGTAGGGGGAAGAAGGACTCCCTGGCTTTCCTGGACTGAAAGGGGATAAAGGAGAAAAAGTAAGTCCAAGTTTTTATTAATCATCCTCTGAAAAGTTGAACAGTTTATAAAGCTGTTGTGGAAGTCTAATGAAAACCGAGCCTCCTCTAAGTCTTTTGTTTTACTTCTGTGTTTTGTTTTGTTTCATTTTGTGTAAGCAAGGTGCTAGGAAAAGGAGACTGATGTTGTACTGTTTTTCATCAAAGTGCAGCTTAAGGTTTTTAAACCTACTGGCGATGCTCAGCCACAGCCAAATGTGTGAAGAGCTCAAAGGCATGAATTTTGTCTAAGCTTTGTAAAACTCCAAAATATATAAGTGTGGCAGAACAGGAACTCAGTGCTAACACACACAGAAACACTAGTCTCTCTTCAATATGAGAGCTTAAATATATTTTGGACTGTGGTAGCTTTTAGCTGTTCACTGTGTCATCATCTTAAAAAAAAAAAAATTAAATCCACTACTGAGCTAGTTCTGTTGTCTAGTATTTTCTTTGGACACAGTTGTCAGAAATCCTTTAATCATATTTTGCAGGAGGAATTTTAGGAATTCAAACTTTTCCCACCTCATAAAAGCGCAAGATGTCCCTTCAAGTAATACACGACAAACCAGCCCTGTACAATCACAGCCCGCAGTGGCATCTTGCAGTGCCTGTGTCTTTTTCTCATTTGAGACTTTTTTTATAGCACACTCAAGAAGAAACTGCTGCAATGCCTAGAAGTGAAAATACTAAGCCAGTTCCTCACTGCGTGTGTTGACTTGCTTGTTGTTTGTCTATTGTCTTTCCATTCTCCATTTGTTCTTTAAATTGCCAGCTGCAGGCAGCAAACTTGCCTTTTCTTCACATTTGCTGCAGTCTCTGTTAGCTGGGGAGCTAAAAATCTCAGCTATTTAGTTCCATCCATCCTGGTGCATAAGAAGTTTTCAAATGTTAACATTTTAAATTCAAGTGGTGCTTGGCTTTCTGTTTTTTTGTTTTCTACACCTCTGCACATTCAGAGCTCTGGGACTCACTTCCCAGTGGCCAGGGTCATTCCTGAGGAATGCTTGAGTTTTTCAAGGCTTCTTTTCTGTTTGCTTTTATGCTTGCTACTTATGTATATTATACCTTTGCCTAGAGGCTTCTGAGCTTCGGAATGGATGCTGTATAATCAAGGAGGAAACAAAAATTAAAAATGTAATTTTTTGAGACAATGGAATGGTGATGAAAGAGGTTAAGGGAAGATGATATGATAATGTTCAGATGACTCAGTTGTTATGTGTCTAATTAGCTCCAGAGCTTTTATATTAATTTATTCTTAAATGAGTTAAGTGGCCGAGAGTGCCTAGTTCCTCATTAGCAGCTCATCAATCGTCCCTAGTGTGTTAATGTCAGCAGCAGCTCCTCCAGAAACTGTAAATAATAAATGTTTGTGTTGAAATGTTTCTGCTCATTCCTTATTCTTGTCCTGATGCACTACTCGTGTCACTGCACTTGCAGAGGGTGTTAATGCTGCGCTGATGATAACTCTGTTGTTCTTACAGGGCTCCCTGGGCTCACCTGGCCCCCCTGGGAGGGATGGAGCAAAAGGAGAAGCCGTAAGCCTTTTTGTGCCTCCCGTGCAGTTCTGCTTTTCAGTGCAAGGCAGGCAGTGGGAATCAATCTGCCTTGAGTGGAACACGTCTGGGGGGTGTGTGTGGCCATTTTAGAAGCAGTAAAAACAAATGGCAGGAGGTTAATAGCCCCGAAACTCTCCCTCACATGTTTGCAGCCAAGGCAGGTATCCTATGGATTAACCATTGCTGGAGGCTCCAGGGGCAGCTCTGTTATCTCTCATTAAGGAGGGAGAGGCAGCAGCCTGTGCTTTGGGACCTGTTGGTAAATAGCTGCAGCTGCAGAGCCTGGCCACTTGTTCCATGGCTGGCAAGGAGTCCTCAGCTCATGGAGATGGCAGGGGAGATGGCAGGGGACCATCTTGTGTTTCCACAGCAGACACGGGTTGGAGATATTGGAGTCTTGGTCACAGAAGCAAGGACCTGAACTCCTCTTGTGCATTGATAAAAGCTAAGATAAGAGGAGGAGGTGCAGGGTTAGCTCAAGCAAGGAGGCAGCATAGCAAATACTGCCTGGAAGAGGACTGCAGTTGAAACACAAAACTGCAAATATATTTTCCAGTATCTTATAGAAGTGTGTTTTAGAGCTTTACATCCTTTCCCCAGCTTGATCACCATCCCTTAGAATTATTTTCAACCTGATGGCGGACCTTCACCATCCCATTCACTGTCCCTTTGTGGCAGTCACTTGGTGGCAACTGAAGGAACTTGGGAAAGGATTCTTCTTCTGGGAAGGGTAGGCATACACAAAAGGAGGGACACACAGAAAAGAAGCACTTTTCTTTACATCCCATTTCTTCTTTGTGCCACACTTGTGCTACTTTGGAAAAACTGTGGCAATTTTCCAATATTGCCACCACAACTGATGCAACTTCATCCCATCACACATGGCATGGGATAGGACAGTGGCATACTTGTCCTTGCAGAATTCCTTTTGTGTTTATACACTGCAATATCACAATTCAAGAACAAATGCATTATGCTGACTCCAAGGAATCCATCTTTGCACACTGTAATCCGTGCAAGCTGTTCACAACTTAGGGAATTCATTTCTTGCTACTTGGTTGTGTTTTGAGAGCAGATGAAAAGCTGCTTCAGTTTTCATTGTTTCTTTCTGCTTTTATTTTTGTGAGGAAAACACACCGTAAACGTTCAGATTTCTGTATAATGGTGCTTGGGATTGTCAATATTTCTAACTGCATGTACTGAATGGTTTGAGCTATCCCAGCCTTTATATAGAAAAGATTTGTGTTTACCAGCAATCTTGCTGTTACTTGCAGGGTGAACCAGGACAGCCAGGGGCATTTGGACTGCCTGGGCCAGCAGGTCCAAAGGTAAGCTTTCCATTTCTTCTGTATATGGGCAGGCATATTTTTTTCACTTTTTATGTGTATCTTGCTTGAATTGCCATAACTATTGTTTGACAACTACTGTTGTCAAAACTCCATGTTTATGACATTTGATATTCTCACTGGTGAATGAAGAAACCCAAAATGCTCATTTTCATCAGAGGTCTGCTAAGGTATCAACAATTATGCAAAGTATGTAAAAAGAAGAAATACCTTTTGTTCAATCAACAACGTAGCTGAAGAAGGTGAAGAAAACATGTTTTGGGGCACATAAGCCTTTTTTCATGTCTTCAGTAGCTTTCCTAACTCTCACAAATATGAAGATGAGAATTATTATCTCTATGACGTGAAAAAAAATCATGTAGAGATCCTAGCCTGGATGTTTCTGCCGATTTTGGGAGCTTCAGTTTTGCACATTGAACAGTGCCTGAGTGATACTGAACTTGAGCCAGTGCTTGTATCACTGTGTTTCTTTAAAACAAGGTGCTTCTGAATGCAGATCTGGTGAAACTTAGCTGAGCATCAGAAATGTGCCTGAATTTTGAAGGAGTCATTCTTTAACCTCCTTTCAAAGTCTCAGCTTGCCTTGTTCCCTGGTTACTGAGGAGATAAATACCCCTCAGGGGTTTCAGTCTTGTTGTAACACAAAAAGTAGATGGTGCACTGTGACAAGTGTGTTTTTAGGGGTATCATGCACACAGAAATGTGCCTGAATTTTGAAGAAACAATTCTTTAACCTCCATTCAAAGTCTCAGCTCTCTTTGCCTTGTTCTCTGGTTATTGAGGGGATAAATACTCCTTCGGTCTTGTTGTTATATCACAAAAAGTGCACTGTGACAAGTGTGTTTTTAGGGGTACCATGCACAGCAAGTTCAGCTCATCCTGTGAAAGGTGCTGCAGGGACAACAGTTTGATTGCCTGAATTAACTTCACCCAGTTCTGTTCCTGAACAAGCCAAGACCTTTGAATATCTCATCTTTTTCTGGAAGAGCCATTTCTAGTCACCTAAATCTCACAATTACTTCACGGAGGCCTTTGTCCTCAAATAGGAGTTAAGTACCTCAGCACCTTTCTGGGTGTAGCCTTGACTGTCACTTGGCTCTGAGAGGACTCAATAAAGCAGTTCACATAGAAGTCCTCTGGGTTCCTCAGCTATGGAGAGCCCTGCCTCCAAAATGTCCCTATGTTTTTGCACAGAGGGAAATGTTCACTGTTTCCCAAAGCCCCATCAGAAGGGTATCAGAGCTAACGGGGTGCTTGTGGATCAGCAGAAATATTTGGCAGCCATCCCAGGGTTCTCTGTGGGAGCCATACTGGCTTCAGCAGGGGATAAATGGTACATGCAAAGCAGGGCTGGGCTGAGCTGAGTGAAGGCACACTGAATATTTTGCCTTTCAGTGGGATTTGGATCTTGGATGAAATGAAGTGAATTTATCACTCAAAAATGCTTGCCAGCTGTGTATCTCCTATCAAGTAAATAAATACATATTTTCTCCCTGTCCTGCATGTCTCATGGTGGAATTACAAACCAGCAGGCTATATGATGCTCTTTGTGGTATGAAGTTCCTCACAAAGCTTTCACAAACCAAGCTAAACTGAGGCACCTACATCTGCCTCAAGGTGGATTTGATCCTGTGCCATATTTCCCCCAGGTTCATCAGGAACATGCAGTTTGGCCAAGTAATGAGGCATTGCTGAATAGAAGGAGCTCACACTTTTGGGCTGGGCAGAACAGGTTCTGGGGGGGCTGGACCTAAAGACATCTGACTGGACAGTGTCAGGTGCCCCCAGGGAAGATGAGAGCTTGGCCAACTCCAGCCTCTCACAACACCTAAATATAAAATGATTGTGTGTTTTCACAGTGACTTTCATTTATCTCAATGGATGCATTGGCTGTGTGCAGTGTCCTTGAGCTGGATTCTGGCCTGAGCTATTTTAAGAAACGACCCTGACTTTGCTGACAGGGCTTTAAAATCTAAAATAGGAATCCATACTCCTTTGCGTCTCAGTATAAAGCCTGAGCACCTCACCAGTGTGGAACAAGGTGTATAAGGATGGGTGAAGTTGGCAATTAGAGAGGTCACACCTTCAATTACTGGTGTAATGATTGTTTGAAGGTTTTTTTGCCAGATCACTTATTTTTGTCATCAGCATCAATATAGCAGCTCTGGGCTCTACCCCAGGCTCCATGGGGAGCTACCTTGCAGTTTCTCTGGCTGGTTGGGTTGTGATCCTTCCTGGCTCAATCCATCTTCATTAGCATTGAGCCAGGCAAGCCCAGTGTGTGCTCAGCAATGATACCTGTGCCCCAGGAAATTCAGCCCCGTGTTTATCTCCTTGGCTTAGGAGCCTTTTGCTTCAGTGGGAATTGCCAGCACTTTCTTTTAAGAAGTTGTCTTGTACTTTTTACAGACCTCATTAATTGTGTGAAGCTTCCAGTAGCACAGATAAGGGTCCTCCAGACTTCTGGTAATGGGATTTCAGTCCAAAGAGTTACAGAAATGGCTGCTGAGCCCATTAGGGTACATGTATAGGTTACAGGAATTAAATGGCCTTGGTATGTCATCCCTGGTTTTACTGCTTTTGCTGCTCACTGATGTCCCCAAGAAAGATTGTTCCTAGTTCAGTGTCTTCAGCATGAAACTTCACAACCCCACAACATGGGGTTTGTTGTGGGGTTTTTTTCTTTTTCATCAAACCTGGAGGGTAAACCTCACTTCTTCCCAAGATGGATGTGTGATCTTGCTGGCTACAAGCTGGACAAAAAAGAAAAGTTATCAAAGTCATGCTTGTGCTGAGGTGTTGGACATTCTGGTTATAGAAGGTGTCATGGTGGTCTGAGATGGCAAGAAGTATCCACTGGTCAGTGGAGAAAACTCCCACATAAATATGTGGGACCTGGCAAGTTAATTTAAATTGAATAAGTGGGTTCAGAGAAAAAGGGCCATAGCTCATATTGTTCACTGTATGATGTTGTAATAGAGAAATAAAGTTTGGATTTTTAAGATCAGGCCCTTTAGCCTGTAATATCCTGCAGCAAATATTCAACCTTTTCCTTCTTTTTTTCCCCCTGTATCTCTAATAAAAGGATAAAGAGGTTTTTTGTGGTTGTCATTGCTGTGGCACAGACATAGCTATAGCATTCCCATCTGAACTGACAGTTATCTGCACTTAATAGAAAAAGCAGAGGGAGAAGGGGAAAAAAATCAATCCTTTGAAATAAAAAGTATTAGGTAAGAGTTTCATTTTGACAAATTTCCTTCTTGCTTGCTTGAGCTGTCGAAGGTCTCACGCTTCTCTGGTTTACCAGACATGATCTCAGCACAGGCCTTGAGTGGGTTCAGCACATCTCACCCAGACAAACCCAGTTTCTCTGTAACTTTTGCTGTGTGTTACAACCACGTTTTATATAACAGTACTGAGTTGGACTTTCATAATTTGGACAACTTGGAGCAGGACTCTGTTTCTCTTGGGGTTTTGCCTAGACTTTGGTAGCAGTATTTTTCTGGAGGCTGAAGGGGAGATTTAGGTACATGTCTGCTGCTCTCCCTCTGCTATTAGAGGGCTTGCAATGCTTCCTGACCTTGCAGAGGTTCTCATATATCTGATGTTGTAAAGATCCCAGAGCCACCTTTGCTGTGCTTGAACCCTGCTCTTGTTAACCTGCACTGGGGGAAAAAAAAAAGCCTCAGTTCTGCTACTAATTAATTGCAAACACATCTTGCATTTTTAATTTTATTATCTTTTTAATATGAAATGTAGACATTATTTTAAAAATATTTAAAAATAAAATCTCTATCTGTTTTGAAGCCTTATCCATTACAGCCACCCAATTAGGGTTAGACAGGAGTTAGACAGACGAGAGTGGTGGGAAAAGGGAAGTGATATAAGTAAGAAAATAATCAGACAAAAAGGTGATATAAGATGCCAAACCAGTTCTCTAGGTCTGCTTGTCAGGCCCAGGCTGTCTCCATAGGATGGCTCCGAGGGCTGAGCCTGTTCAGCTGAGGATCCACATAATTTTAAGGCATTGTAAGACACATAAAAACACACAAAGAGTGCTCTCCATGTCAGTGTACCTTCTCCAGGTAGAGTCAATGTGCAAGCAGCTGAAGGACTGATGAAATGTACCTGATCCTCTTGCGTTTTTTCTTATTATTGAAAATAAACATTGGAAAATGTAGTTCTGATCTGTTTCTTTTCATTTACTCTTCAAAACATGAAGTCTGTGGTCATTTTGTAGTAATGTATACCTTTGCTTTGTTCCATTAACACTGTGTTCAGGAGCCAAAATAGTTGTTGTGTGCAACAACTGACATTGCCAAACCTTCTGAGATAACCTGTATAGAAACTTGTATGGGACAGTTTGCCTTTGCAGGTTAAGTCTGCAAGCAGAAGGACAAAACTTGCTAATGTATGAGGGGACATAGGAAAATACTGGGGTGTCACTTTGGGTAAGTATTTGGGAAGTCAGATATTACTCCTGTATTAGCACTGAGAGACTCAAGAAACTTCAATAGCTCAATGTGAGCTTGGAAGAGCAACTTAAATTTCTAACTAATTTTATTCTTGGTTTTTATGTCAAAGAGTTTCTGATGGTTTACTGTATCTCAATTCCTCGCCAGGGATCTGAAGGAAAACCAGGTCCTCCAGGAATTAAAGGCTACGTAGGTGCACCGGTAAGTCATGGCTCTTGTTCAATTTCTAACGCTCTAGAAACTTTCTTTACTTTTTCAGTGTCTTCTGCCCAGCTATTTTTTTTTTTATTATTAAGCAGTATATAGTCTGTCTGACCACTTATCTGCACTATGTCAAAGTGGTGAAATTTTCTTCACTTCACTGAGTTTCTTCTGTCTTCTTTAAATGAGAACAGACCTGTAGCCAGCAGAGAGGTGTCAGCAGGAATGACTTGATTACAGAGAGAACAGCTGGTGATTCTGTGATGCTCCCACTGTAATGCAATTGCTTTGGTCTGTGATGATGCACCATTTATATGGTGCTTGAAAACTTCATCAGAACACCAGGAAAAAATACCACCTCTCAGCAAGTTTCCAATCATATTTTCAAAACTCTCAGGGGATAGCCTTTGGGCTCAGAGGACTAACCTGCACTGAATGAACAGACAGCAAGATCAAAATAAATTAGATTCTACCCAGTTAGTATCTCTGTCTTTTGGTCCCAGCTTGGTAAGCAGCCTTTAAGCTGATGTTGGAAAGGCTGATTGGATTTTATGAGATTTGAGGACCCAGGTGGGTTGGGGCCACTCCCCACAGGCTGGGGGATGAAAGGATTGTGAGCTGCCCTGGTGAGACATGGGGTGTTGGTGGATGAAAAGTTGGATGTGAGCTGATAATGTACACTCAGAGCCTAAAAGCACTGTGAGCAGCAGGTGAGAGAAATTATTCTGCTCCTCTGCTCTGCTCTGGTGAGACCCCACCTGCAGGGCTGCATCCAGCACTGGGTCCCAGCACAGGAAACATTCATGGACCTCTGAGAGAGGGTCCAGAACAGGGCCATGGAAATTGTAGGAAGGCTGGAACACCTATCCTGGGAGATTAGGCTTAGAGCAGAGATTGTTCAGTCTGGAGAAGGCTCCAAGGAGACCTTATTGTGGCCTTTCAATATTTAAGGAAGCCAAAATTTTAACAAGATCCGTTCTGTTAGGACAAGGGATAATGGTTTGAAAGTAAAAGGGATTAGATTTAGATTAGATATAAGGCAGCAAGTTTTTACTGAGAGGATGGTGACACTCTGGAAGAAGTTGTCTGAAGAGGTGGTGGATCCCACATTGCTGACAACATTCAAGGGCAGCTTGGACTAGCTGCTCTAGTATAAAATATCACTGCCCATTTAGATGATTATGTAAATCATCCTAAGGGCCAAATATACCCAGATATGGTGCTTTCATTAGCTTGAGCTAAGACTCCACTATAGTGTAAAGTCAACTGAAGTTTAAATTATTAGAGCAAGAAGCACTTTAAGCTCTGGCAGTTTCAGAGAGGTCATTACTGACTGAGCATATTTGTCTCTCTATAGCTATTAGTTGATTGCTCAGTTTCTACAATAAAGGTAAAATACAAGGCGTTTGCTGAGCCAAAGGAAGGTGAAATCCCTTTGTGCCCATTGAGTCGATTGTCTGTGTTAGTGCCACACCAAACCAAGCTCCAGCAATGTTTCTGGTGTAGCTGGGAGGAGGTGAATTATGGAGTCCTGAGGAACACTGGCATTGGATTCACAGCACAAAAATGTGCTGGGCCCCCAGGACAGAGTGCATCTAACCTTTGCCAATTCTCAAAGCTACCTGCTGTCTGCCTGGCTATCACATCCAAACCCACCAGGAATGGAAATTCTTGCTTGTTTATGCGATAGGTTTTCTCATCAGTATTGTCCTCTACCAAAGTTCTCGTTGTTTACAAGAAACATGAAAAATGCAGAGCATTGGTTGTTTTCCAGACCATCTGTGGCTGTGGTGTGTTCCCTGTCCCTGCTGTTGGCAGGAGGGTCATGTGTCTGCAGGCAATATAATATTACAGATGTTCTTGGGCTCACAAGCAGTCCCTGCTCTATGAGTCTGCTTAGACCATGCCTGTGGCCAACTCTGAGGACTGGCAACACACAAAATGTCCTTGAGGTTCACTTGAATAGCTTGTGCAGATGTGCACACTGATTTGGTGACTAATTACAGGAGGTAACTATTCCTCGACTTGGATTTATCTTATAATCTCTGTTTCTTTTTATTTTTAGGGTCTCCAAGGAGAAAGAGGAGAAAAGGGAACACGAGGAGACAAGGTATTCCTGCTGCATGCTAGGAAAAGCCAGGCCTTTCCTTTGCCCATTATGTGAGGTGGGCTGCCACCAGCAGCTCTGGAGGGGGATGAATGATGGAGTTTCCTCACTGTGCTGCACTTTCAAGTGCTCTCCACCTCCCATGGGTGTGCAGGAGGGCTTTCTGGATCTGTGCTGTCTACTAAGCACACATTCAGGGAATTCTTGTCTGTGTGTTAGCCAGGTATGGAGGAGAGAGAGGAGGAGAGGAGTGAAGGTTGCCACTGTGGAGATCTGGAGGGGTGTCTATATTGTGTGCTCCACCTGAGAGCTGAGGATGATCACTGCCTGCCACTGACCATGTCTGCATCCAGCATTTTCTCATGTCATTCCAGTTTTTCACATTATTCAGCTTCCTATGTTACTTTCTTCGCCCATCCCCAGAAACTCACTAGTAGTAAGCAGCAGGTAATTTGTGCTATGTTAAAAGCTTCACTCAAATGGAGCTGCTTCCCAGTTCCATGTTCCCTCCTGACTGGGAATGGCTGTTTTACAGAGTACAGGTCACTCTGGAATTTGAACCATATTTGCGGCTCAAGGACGAGACCAAGTGCTTACCATACCTGGAATAAACATTTAAAAGGAGAGCTGGGCAGGCACAAAGACTTGGTTATTTCAATTTGCTCATTGTGCTCAGAGGGACCTCAGATGTGCACCCACTTCTGCTGTAGACCTGCCTCGAAGTGCTCGAGGTCCCCCAAAAATGTCCTATCTTTCTTATGACTCAAGCTGGTCCTGACACAGGTTTATCCCAGAGAGGGTCTGGCAGCTTTGCCTGTGTTTGTGTAAAGGAGGCACTCATCATCTTCCTGGCACAGCTTCGTTCCCATTTCTCAGTCTCTCTCTTCTTCTGGAGAGGAAACCCAACCATTAACACAAACTTTTGCCTACTGGGAAAAATTATCAATAGACCCTTAGCATGAGATATTGTGCTTGCCTTTACCAGCGTCCTTTCTGCTGTTTTTGATGAAGTAGCCACGATCATATTTTGCATTACCTATCCTTGTTACTGCAGCTAGAGCAAATGGCTGGATTGTACTTTATCTTCCTCATGCTTTTCCCTCAGCCCTTTGCAGAACTGGGTAGGTGTCCTGTGTCTAGCCAGTGCCTCCGCTCCTTTTCCAGAGGCAACATTGTCTAATCTGCTGGAATATTTGGCTCCTGGACGAAAATCCATCTTTCTGACATCACTGTGATGGGAGAGGAAGCTAGAGCTGTGTGTGGGCAGGCAGCTGACTAAGTAGAGGAAGATTACAGTGGGGAAGAAATGCATTAGGTTTTGTTTCATTAGAAGGATCTGCACAATTAGAGGTTCCCCCCCATCCTTTTTTTTTTTTCCCTGGAGCAGCCAAATCTCTGCTACAACAATTGTGCTTTGATTTTTTTCCAGGTTTTAATGATGGTCTCAGAGCACCCACTGCTTTTGCTTTAACTTTCACCAGTCAGTACTACTGTGAAAACAGTGGGCGTAAATTCGGTGGGCCAAATATTTTCTTGTCTGCTCTTCAGTCTGTAACTTGAATACTGACACCTACGCAACCTGTGTTTCTGTGTGCCTGAGGAGAAAAGGGGTTGTAATATCAGATGGGAGCACTAGTTCATGCACTGAGTATTGTTCTATCAAGCCTTCACCCTTACTGTCAAAAAAAAAGCCAAAAGTATTCCATAATACATCTTGCTGCTTTATTTATATATCCTGGGACCTTGGATGTAAATGCTGAGGCTTTATAGTGAGGTTTCCAAATCCAGTGGTACTGGTTACACCTGTACTTTAGGAAAAGCACTGCACCATGAGGGATTTCCCATGTCCTTTTGCATCCAATGAGCTCATTGTCTCCACAGAGACAAATATGATGCACTTGCCTGCCACCATAAGCCATATCTGTATGTGACACTTCGCATGTTGATTTAGGCAAGTCCAGCAGGTCAGTGTGACAAGGGGCACTGCTTTTGCTGCATAATCCTATGTCCATTCTGTAAACTCTTGCCTATTTTATTGAGAAGGGATTGTGTAAGGAGGCAGCAGGGATGGTCTGCCGCTGCCAGATCCCTCTACAGTGGGTTTTTTCTCCTCCAGCCTTTTCCATGGCCCTATAGACTCCTGGGTAATCCTTTCTCCAACAAATCATTATATTTTCTAAATGGTAGAGGTCAGAGAACAACACTGAAGTTTTGGCAGAATTGTCATTTCCCCTGGTTGATTGTGACTCTTCACCATTTTGTTCTAGTGGTTAAAAGAAGAAAAAACAGTAGAAGACAGGAGAAGGAAATGGAGCCTTAAAGTGAAAATTTGAGAATGAAATTTTAATGTGTTTGTTCTTTCTGTTGGGAGAAAAGTACCTTTCACTGAGTAGCCTTATTTAAGGAATGGAAAAATAATAAAAAGTATTTAAGTATTTATAATGACATATTTTTTTTCTGAAGAAACAGCAGAGAACACAATCATTTGGAGTGCTTTTGAACAGCTTTTTTTGTATTTGCTTGTATAAATAATACATTAGCCTTTCCCAGCCCCCATTGGTAGCAGTAAGAACATCGACACTTTTCTGTTTTGGCAGCTAAACCACCATGTGTGAAGTACTCATTGCTGCAGTGTATTGATGTTAAAAATTCTCCTGGGAACACACTGCACATTTTGTCAGCAATATACCAGGCTGTTGCTTACTTAAAGTCTTAAATTCAGGATATTTGTACTTCAGTCAGTGCAAAGAAAAGCATTAATGTGGAAACTATCACCTCCAAACTGAGTGGATCTGGGTGTCTGACACTGGTTTTCAGCTGCTTTCTATATGATATGGTCTCTCTAATTTCATTCCTTGAATACATAATTTGAAATAACGTTTACGTTAGAAGATTGATTGACTTTCTAAGGAGGAAAAATAAATAGCAATTAACAAATCCATTTCTGACTTGCCAAATCAATGTAGTTTAGAAAAGAGGCTAATTAAATCTAATGCTGTAAGTGTGGGCTTGCAGGTAATAACAATTTTCTAACAGGGTTTAAGAGATATAAAAACATTTTAAAAGTAGCATAAAACTATTAGCTTTCTTTCACTGCTTGTACTTGCAGAATTTGTTTTTACATGCACATTCACATTAATATTGGCACTGTGTATGTGTGTTTCATAGTTTATATTCAGCTCTGTGTGCAGGATACAAGTAAAATCTGTGTTTCATTTTACAGAGGTTTAAGGATTTTACAGAGTAAAAGAAAGTCTCTGTTTCTAGGAGTTTTTAAACTAAAGAGGTTGGAGTGGTCAAAGGCCACAATCTGTAGGCGAAAAGTGAAATTCAGCACAAGCATCTAATGGATACTGTTATCTCTATCAGGAACCTTGATTATAAAATATGAAATATGTTGAGCTTTAATATGTAGTAGATCAGGGTCACAATTCAAAATTATCCTGTAAACACAACCCCCAAAAGCAGCAGAAGACAGAGAAGGGGCAGCTGCAGCGTGTTTCATACACATAGGACAACAAATTGCAGTTATGGATTGGGAACAACTGATCAGGGAGCTGTCTTGTGGAAGGGGGTTTGGTGTAAAGTAAACATTATCCTGGGATTTAAACAGAAGAATAGTCTATAAAATATGAAAACATATTTCTGCTCAAAGTTAGCCTCAGCTTCGACGAGTGTCATGCACCTAGCCACAATGTAGATGTGGAAAAATTGGACACTGCACAAAGGGGAGCAACAAAAATGATCAGAGGACTGAAAAACATGCCCATGAAGAAAAGTTGAAAGTATTATGGTTGTTTAGTCTAGAAAAGTTTGAAAGGGGAGTTTTGTAAATCTTCAAATACATAACAGGTCATTGTAAAGATACAGGAAACAGTTCCCCTCTGTGTGGGTTTAGGGAAAGACTTATTAGTCTGGAATTGAGGCAAAAAAAAAGTCAGGTTTAGGTACAGGGGGAAAAAACCCGTATCTTCAGGTAATAAAAATAAAGTAGTGAAATCTACTGCATATGGACTTTGTGCACTGTCCAGCTCTGGAGACATATAGGAATAGATTAATTGCTCCCCCAGGATACAGAAAGGAAAAGTGAAAAATGAAAGATTTTTCTTTACTGGGTAAGCCTGACCTATTGCTGGATTGCTTAATTATTTTTGTAAAAGCTGTTCTGGGCTGTTCTCCTGGAACAATGGAGCACATTGTCCAGTTTACATGAACCCACCTCAGCAGGCAGAGGAAGGATGCCACCAAGGAAAGCTAGCACACAACTGCTTCTGCTTGCACCAACTTTTCTTGGTACAGATGTGGGAACTTTAGCCATTCTCTCTATTGGACTGGCTGGAATTTCTTCCTTATTCATTACTCTTGGAGCAGGTAACATGGACATCACCTGCAGGGCAGTGACCTAGACACCCCAGATTTGAGTTACAGTGGTTCTTTCCCTTCTTTTTCCAGGGAGACAGAGGCCTGGATGGGTTCCCTGGAAAGCCAGGTTTGGAGGGGAAACAGGTACGTGGAAAATACTCAGTAACTGGAAGTGTTTCTTTGGAACAACTGGAAGCTAACTCTAAAACTGACACTTATTCTGAGTGGCTGTTGAGTTATGGCAGGGCTCCACCATGTCCCTATTCTGAGGATCTTTGTTGGCACAGCTTTCTTTTTCTGTTGGCTTGGTTTTATGATTAAACTATAATGCAATATACACTTACAGGAAATGCCAGTCCTTTAAACGCGATAGGTCAAATGTTTGTCTTAATTTTCATTAAATACATAAGAAAGCACTCATAAAAAATTCAGTTGCTTAAGCCCACAACAGGAAAGAGAGAACTGGATTTAATATATTTGGTTTGTTTTCAATAAAAAAAAGGTTGGAACTATTTACATTTTTAAGACAAGAGGAAAACAGAAAATGGCCTAAAAGATCAGTACATTTCTGCTGATCAGACACACAATGCTTTGTCTAAGACGGCTATCTGTAGATTCCACAAGACTGTTTTCATTACCCAGGGAATGATACATAATGAGAGGCATCCTTTCCTTCCAAGGATCTTCTGGTCTAAATAGCAAAGGACAGAGTAAGAAGCAGAGGCCAGAAGTGATTTGCCAAAAGCTGTGCAGCTAATCACTGCCACCCTTGAGCCTGAGGCCTCCAGGCTGCAGCATCTGCATCCTGCTCTGTTCCTCAGCCACAGTTCACCTTGTACCAAGAAGTGTGTGTCTAGTTAGTGTTTATCACTACCCTTGTAAGAATGAAATCTTTTCCGGTGCTACAGATGGATAACGAACTGGTTTATACTTGCAGCAAATGTTGATGAAGTAGGAAATTTCAGAGGGATGTGAAGATGGACATTGATTATTTAGTACTTGAATGATTTCTCCAAGTGAAAACCTGTTACAGAAGTTGGGTTTTCTGAAGCTTTTCTTCCTTCTTCATGTCTAGACACTTAGAAGGTGGCAAATCTTCATGCCTGAATTTTATACTAAATTTTGTGTTTGATGTACTCACTGAACTGCACTTCTTCTGAGCCAGCTGAAATGGATTGGTGTTATCGTGGCTGCTGTGGCATCTCCATCGTTACTCTCTTTCCTCTCTGTGCAGCAGAGTCAAAGCAGCCTCATGTGCTCTATTAATTCCTCCCCAGTGCAATACAACATCACTGTTTGTGCTGCCAATACCTGCAGCCTTATATTTCTCCTGCACTTTAGAAACAAGGAGTTTTCTCTCAATTTTACCTGTTTATAGGGCCCTCCTGGCAGCCCTGGCCCCCCTGGCGCTAGTGGGACCAAAGGAGAAAAGGTAAGTTGGGATGGGATGCACAGAGGGGATTTAGAAACACGTTTGTTAGTTCTTCCTTGGGCCGTCATTGCTAGAAATATCCGGGCTGTTGGCCTAATAGTTATCCCATTTATGTATAAATGAAGTTTATATACATTTAAATGTTTCACTTTTCTAACATGGCTTCAGTCTGAAATGGCTGTGTGTTAGAGTGTCTGGTTATGGCTCCTCTGCTCTTAGTTTAACGCTCATAGTGGGAGTAGAAGGAAATAAGAGCGTAGTTTGGGTCAGGAAATCTTCCTCATCTAAGAAATGTGGGTAGAAATGTCAATATGTTTGTGTAGAAACTGTTTTTCTGACCCAGGAGATGTAGAATTGACTCAGAAAGTGACAACAAAATTACTCTGAGCCTCCTACCTGCAAAATAATTATTCAGTGCTCTCAGCAGCAATTTTGACCTTGTTATTTTACAGACTTGCTAGACTATTCAGGGCAGCCTTATGTTTCCCTCTTTGTTAGAGATGAGGTTGTGGTTTTGGTATTTCCTACCCAGATCTTTGGCATGAGTGGAAAGGCATGGCCAGTTCTGGATTTCTTTCTCTTTTTCTCCTCTGGATTAAGTCAGTGAGCCTTCTCCAAGAATGCAGAGATTGGAAGCAATTCCCTCTATTCTCTCCCTGCAGTAGTGGTCAGTCATAAGTTTTAAAAATCCATATTTCTGAAGCAGCTGCAACTGGAGCTTCCAGAAGATGTTTCTCTCCATGGTCTGATATTTTCAGGGTGGCTGGTGTGTGTCTCTTTAGTACTTCTCACATAATATGGGCTCTTCAGAAAAGGCTAGTTTTGATGGGACCCTGGGCAACCTGATCTAGTGGGAAGCATCTCTGCCCAAGGCACAGGGCTGGAACCAGTATTTTGGACAGGCTGGACTGAAGGGCTGAGCTCAATGTTATTAGGTTCGAAAAGGCAACGTTCTGGGTTGTGCATTTTGGCCAAAACAACCCCTGCAGTGCTCCAGGCTGGGGCAGAGCAGCTGCAAAGCTGCCCAGCGGGAAAGGCCCTGGGGGTGCTGCTGACAGTGGCTGAACATGAGCCGGTGTGAGCCCAGGTGGGCAAGGAGGCCGGGGGCAACCTGGCCTTGTGTGTCAGCAACATGTGGCCAGCAGGACCAGGGCCAGCAGGACCAGTGATTGTCCCTCTGTGCTGGGCACTGGGGACGCCACACCTCGAGTGCTGTGTGCAGATGTGTGCCCCTGTTCAGATGTGATTAGGGAGAGATGCCTCTGCGTGAATTAAGGTGCCAAGGAGACCATCTATCAAAGTCAACAGGGATTTAATTTAACAATAAATGTGGGGTAGAGCGCTAGAAAGGAATAGAGGAAGGTAAGAAGGAAAGAGGGGGAAGAGCGAAGTGGGGAAGAGATCAAACAGAAACCAGTCCAACACGCTTGGCTCCAGCAGTGTCCCATCGGTCCTTCCTCACTCTGTATTTCTCGCCAGGGTCGGTCTCGATGGTTCTTGTGGAGATGGAGGGGTGGAGGAGGGGTGGAGGGGTGGAGGGGTGGGCCCCGGGTCATTTTTCCGGGCTTAGCACCTTTCTCCAGTCCATGTTTCCGGTATCCAGGGAGGCGTTTTCCAAATTGCCATGTGAAAGGAGGATGGGTGTGTCTGCCGCAATGCTGAGGCCGAAGGAGCATTTCTCAGCTCCTAATGCAGCCTGGGGCAGGGCGGGGATGCTCCCGGACAGTGCAGCCCGGGACTAAAGTCAGCTTCTGTGGGATTGTACAAGGCAGCGCTGCAGTCCTTCCTCAGCTCTCCCCGGCCAGGCTGCCTTGCTGTTTGCTCGGCCGTGCCGGGCTGGGGCTGGCAGCAGGACCCACCTTTGGCCAGTGGTCACCTCATGGCGAGCAGTCATCTGTGGGGTGCTGGCAGCCGGGGTCACTCCTCCCGCTGGCCCTGAGGCAGCCGAAGGACAGAAGCCGGCACAGAACCCGCCGGGCCGTCTTGACGATGGAGCGCCATGGCCGTGGGGCCGGGGGCCGCGGGACAGTGGCCGTGCCAGCGGGGGAAGAAGGGACACTGCATGGCAGGGGCCGGGCAGGCACCGGGCAAGGCCCTGCCGCTGCCTCAGCCCCGCAGGGCTTCTCCTGGGGAGGGGCGGCCTGGGCACGGCCAGGCTCCATGCGAGCTGTGCCGGCCTCCTCCGCGGGCTCGGCAGGCACGGCACAAACCGCAGACATCTTTGTGTCTTCGGTCAGTGCCGTGGGGAGAGGCTCGCTGTGCCCCTCGTCGCAGGGATCGCTGTCCAGGGCAGAAGCTGCTGGCTCTGCTTCTTTGTCTTGTGGTGGGAGAGACAACACGCTCTCTGGCTCGCTGTCCCTCTCTCCTGCCGCTTCTGGCTCAGCTTCTTTGTCGTGCAGGGGGGGACACAATGCACTCTCCGGCTCGCTGTCCCCCTCTCCTGCCGCGTTTCTGTCAGAGAGATCTTCCTCTCACTTTTCCAATACCTCGTCTATCCGAGTGTCCCAGGATGGCACATCCTTGTTGTTAAAGAGAGACCACAGCTCCTCAAACAGGTCAGGAGGCACGAGCTGTGAGCAGTTTTCAGTCTCTCCTGCACAGTCTTTGGTACAGGTGGAAAGGCCTTGCAGCATAAAGGTCTGCAACAGGCCCCAGGGTGACTTGATGGATGCCTGAGGATGCAGGTGGTCTTGATGGAGCTTTGTCCATCCAGGGAGGAGAGGATGTCTTCCTCCAACTTCTCTAGCTCCTCTGCCTCAATATGCAGAAGATGCTTCAAAGTCTCCATGCACAGCAGATTGCCAGGTGCGCTTTGCTCTGCTGGCCCACAAGTTCCCTTCTCCTCCCCGGGGCCTCCATACGAGGGAGAAGGTGAGAAGCTGGAGGTTTCCTCAGGCTCTGATGCGGGGAAAAGCTCACTGGGTCCCTCATCCCAGGGATCTTCGTCGAGGGCAGAAGCTTCTGCCTCTTTCAACAGGGCAAGCGACACACTCTGTGGACCACTGTGCCTTTCTCCTGCAACCTATGTGTCAGGGACCTCATCCTCCTGCCAGTTTTCCTCTGGATCCTTTGGAAAAGTGTCCCGGGGCTGCAAGTTATCAGAGCCAGGGAGTGGCTCTGCCAACCGAGCAGGAGACAGGAGCTCGGAGGAGTTTCCTGTCTCTCCTGTGGAGCCTTGGGTCAAGCCAGGGGCACTGGGCAGCTCCTGGGGCTCTGCATCCGCCTCCTGGCAGACACTTGGCCACTCCTGAGTGCAGGTGGACTTGCTGGATGTGCCTTCACACAGGGAAGGGGTGAGGCCTCTAAACAGGCCCCTGGATGTTTTGCCGCCGTACTCTTCCTGCGCCTCAGTGAGCTCCTCCATCTCGGTGTGCCTCAGGTGCTTCCAAGCAGGCTGGGTCCCTGTGTGGAGCCACATGCTACCTGCAGGTCACACGGGTGGCAGGCGATGGCCCTGCCTTGCCACTGACCCTTGCCAGAGCCCTTCAGCTGTGCTGTCCGGGGAAGGTGTTTTCTGGGCCCTGTCAGCAGCCATGGTGCCCCATAGACCAAGTGGCACAAAATCTCTGTGGCCGCTGTCCATGGGGCCCCTGGACCATGCTCTGCCTCTGGCAGAAGACCCAGAGGCTGCTGCTGCTGCTGACAGAGGGATCAGCTTGACCCTTGCAAAGGCTGCTCTTGGCCCTTGAGGGCTGAGCTGGTGTGGAGGTACCACTGTCAGTGGAGGGCTGTGGAGAGGTGGCAGGCCTGGCACGGACAATCTTTTTGGCCGTGTGACTGTGCTGCTGTAGGGCAGTGAGTGCCTGCCCTCCAGGCTGTCCTCCTGTGTTACAAGTTCTGGGGGGCTCCCTGAGGTGAGTGGTCTGGGGGGCAGTCTGTCCATGTGGAGGGGTGTGGTCGTCGTCCAGGTGACCTGCAGAGCTGCCTGTGGCTGCATCTGGGGCACCTGTGGGGAGCAGGAGGAGGAGCAGGATGGTGGTGGCTGTGCAGGCATCCTGTCCCCCCACCGTGTGCAGTCAAGCCCAGCCCTGGACCCAAGGCAGGTGCTGGCCATGGCAGCCAGGCTGGGCTGCGTTCCCAGCTGCGCTTGCTGCCTCTGGGGCATCAGCACTGGCTCCTCCCCAGAGCAAGGCCTGGTGCCAGTCCTGGCTGGTGGTCTCTGCCCTCCGCCCTCCCCCAGGTCCCAGTGCAGCCTCTCCCTCCATCCCAGTCCTCCATCCTCGTCTCTTCCCTGTTGCCGCTTGTACAGCAGCATCTGCCCCTCACGGGGTTGGCAGTAGGTGTTCTCCTCCTGCCTTTTTGACATCATGGCAGTGCTCTGATGAACACTGGCCACGGGCACCTGGGAGAGCTGCTGCTTCCTGAGGAGCTGCTGCCTCCTCAGGGAGCTGCTCTCCTGGGAGTGACCACTCGAGGGGTTTGGCCCTAGAAGAGGTGACCTGTGTCACAATGGCCTCTAGGCATGATGCCACCGCTGGTCACAAAGGCCTGGTGGGAACAGCCACCCCTTGTCATGGAGCAGTTTCCATTGACACCGCTGTTCACAAAGGCCTTTCTTAGGACTTTGTCTCTGCACTTCGCATACATTTGTTCCTCTCCCAATAAACTGCAGCTCTCTCTTGTCTCACCTTGTGTGTTTTTCCCCTAAACATCCCCAAAGAAGCCCTGTGCCATGCCAAAGTGCTTTTCCCACCCAGCCCACCATGTATCCCACCCCTTGGCCCTGACCTCAGGTAGAAAGATAGTTAGGAAGGCAAAAGCTCCATTAGCACTTCATCTGGCCACCACTGTAAAAGACAATAAAAAGTCTTTGAAAAGATTAACAACAAAGGAGGGTCAAGGAAAATCTCCATTTTTTATTGGATACATGGGGAATAGGGCAATGAAGGATGAGGACAAGGCTGAAATACTGAATGGCTTCCTGTGCCTCAGTCTCCAAGAGTCAGCCTGATTATCTGGAGGACAAGCAGCCCCCTGAGCTGGCAGACAGGGACAGGGAGCAGACCAGACCTCCTGTAATCGCGGAGGAAGTTGTTAATGACCTGCAGAGCCACTTAGACACTGCCAAGTCTATGGGGCTGGCTGGGAGTCCCCCAAGGGTGCTCAGGGAGCCAGCAGAAGAGCTCGCTAAGCCACACTTTGTCTTTTATTAGTCCTGGCCAGTCAGGAGGTCCCAGGTGACCGGAGATGCCAGCGTGACACCCATGCCCAAGAAGGGCTGCAGGGAGGATGCAGGAACTGCAGGCCTGTCAGCCTGACCTCGGGGCCTGGCAAGGTTCTGGAGCAGATCATCGTGAGTGGGATCACACAGCCCATAGAGGACAGCCGAGGGATCAGGCCCAGGCATCGTGGGTTTAGGAAAGGCAGGTCCTGCGTGAGCAGCCTGATGTCCTTTGACGAGCGGGTGACCTGCCTTGGGGCTGAGGGAAAAGCTGTGGATGGAGTCTCCCTGGACTTGAGCAAAGCCTTTGACTCCGTCTCCCACAGATGAGTCCTGGAGAAGCTGCCAGCCCAGGGCTTGGGCAGGTGCACTCTTTGCTGGGTTAAGAACTGTCAGGATGGCCGGGCCCAGAGAGTGGCGCAGAATGGTGCCACATTGAGTTGGCTCCTGGCCACTAGCGGTGTCCCCTGGGCCCAGTCCTGTTCAGTATCTGTCCTGCTGATGTGGACAAGGGCATCGAGGGTACCCTCAGTAGTGAATTTGTGACCACAGCAAGGTGAGTCAGAGTGTTGACATGCTGGAGGATAGGAAGGCTCTGTAGGGGGATGTGGACAGCCTGGATCGATGATGTGAGACCAGCAGGATGAGATTCAAGAAGAGCAAGGACAGGGTCCTGCCCAGTCCCAACAAGGCCCTGCAGTGCTCCAGGCTGGGGCAGAGCGGCTGCAAAGCTGCCCAGCGGGAAAGGCCCTGGGGGTGCTGCTGACAGTGGCTGAACATGAGCCGGTGTGAGCCCAGGTGGGCAAGGAGGCCGGGGGCAACCTGGCCTTGTGTGTCAGCAACAGTGTGGCCAGCAGGACCAGTGATTGTCCCTCTGTGCTGGGCACTGGGGACGCCACACCTTGAGTGCTGTGTGCAGATGTGTGCCCCTGTTCAGATGTGATTAGGGAGAGATGCCTCAGTGAGAATTAAGGTACCAACGAGACCATCTACCAAAGTCAACAACATGGGTTTAATAATAACAACAACAGGGTAACTTAACAATAAATATGGGGTAGAGAGATAGAAAGGCATAGGAAAGAGGAGGGTGAGAAGGAAAGGGGGAAGGTCGGGGGTGCGATGGGGTAGAGAGAGGGTAGAATGTGGAAGATCAGGAGTAGGGTGGGTTGGAGCGGAGGAGAAATCAAGTGGAAGACAGCCCAAGACACTTGGCTCCAGCAATGTCCCATCGGTCCTTCTTCACCCTGTGCTTCTTGCAGGGTCGGTCTCGATGGTTCTTGTGGAGGTGCGGCCCCAGGTTGTTCTTCCACCTTTCTCCAGTCCGTGTTTCGGGTGTCCAGGGAGGCGTTTGCCTGCTTGCTATGTGAAAGAGGATGGATTTTCAGTTGCCCGCAGTGCTGAGGCCGAAGGAGCATTTCTCAGCTCCTAATGCAGCCTGGGGCAGGGCGGGGATGCTCCCGGACAGTGCAGCCCGGGACTAAAGTCAGCTTCTGTGGGATTGTACAAGGCAGCGCTGCAGTCCTTCCTCAGCTCTCCCCGGCCAGGCTGCCTTGCTGTTTGCTCGGCCGTGCCGGGCTGGGGCTGGCAGCAGGACCCACCTTTGGCCAGTGGTCACCTCATGGTGAGCAGTCATCTGTGGGGTGCTGGCAGCCGGGGTCACTCCTCCCGCTGGCCCTGAGGCAGCCGAAGGACAGAAGCCGGCACAGAACCCGCCGGGCCGTCTTGACGATGGAGCGCCATGGCTGTGGGGCCGGGGGCCGCGGGACAGTGGCCGTGCCAGCGGGGGAAGAAGGGACACTGCATGGCAGGGGCCGGGCAGGCACCGGGCAAGGCCCTGCCGCTGCCTCAGCCCCGCAGGGCTTCTCCTGGGGAGGGGCGGCCTGGGCACGGCCAGGCTCCATGCGAGCTGTGCCGGCCTCCTCCGCGGGCTCGGCAGGCACGGCACAAACCGCAGACATCTTTGTGTCTTCGGTCAGTACCGTGGGGAGAGGCTCGCTGTGCCCCTCGTCGCAGGGGTCACTGTCCAGGGCAGAAGTTGCTGGCTCTGCTTCTTCGTCTTGTGGTGGGAGAGACAACACATCCTGTGGCTCGCTGTCCCTCTCTCCTGCTGCTTCTCTATCAGGGAGCTCTTCTTGCTCCCACTTATCCTGTAGCTCATTTAGAAGAGTATCACAGGTCACTGCTTGGTCAGACCACAGCTCCCTTAAGCGGTCAGGAGACACAAGCACTGAGTAGTTTTGTGTCTCTCCTGCGGTGTCTTTTGTCATTCTGGAAGTGTGGTATGGCATCGAGGGGCCTGCAGCTGGCTCCGGGCTTGGACTTGATGGATCCCTGAGGACACAGAGAGTCTTGATAGGGCCTTCCTTATCCAGGGAGGAGAGGATGTCTCCAAACACATCTCCATGTGCTTTGTCATGATCCTCTTCCTCCAGCTCCTCCAGCTCCTCCAGCTCCTCCAGCTCCTCCAGCTCCTCCAGCTCCTCCAGCTCCTCTGTCTGCATAAGGTGCTTCCAAGCGTCCTCAATCTGTGCGCACAGCTGCTTGAGATGTATAATTTTCTCTGGTGGCTGACGAGTCCTCCTCTCCTCACAGGGGCCTGCAGACCAAGGAGAAGCTGAGAAGCTGGAGGTTTCCTCAGGCTGTGATGTCAGGAGAGGCTGGCTGTGCCTCTCATGCCAGGGATCTCTGTCCAGGGGAGAAGCTGCTGGCTCAGCTTCTTTGTCTTGCGGTGGGAGAGACAACGTGCTCTGTGGCTCGCTGTCCCTCCCTTCTGCCGCTTCTCTGTCAGGGAGCTCTTCTTGCTCCCGGTTTTCCACTGGCTTCTTTACAAGAGCGTCAAAAGATGGTGAATCATCATAGACAGAACCCAGGTCGGCCAACAGCTTGTCAAGAGACGCAAGCTCTGAGTAGTTTTGTGTCTCTCCTGCGGTGTCTTTGGTCACGCTGCAAGTGCTGTGCAGCACCGAGGAGCCTGCAGCTGGCTCCAGGGTGGGACTGGATGGATCCCTGCGGATGCAGCTGGACATCATGGGGTTTTCTTCATTGTCCACGGAGGAGAAGATGTCTCCAAAGAGCTCTGCATGTGTTTTTTCTTTCTCCCGCTTTTCCCGCTCCTCTCTCTTTTTACGCATCAGCTGCATCAAAGCATCCTCAGTCTCTGGGCACAGCTGCTTGCGATGTGCAGTTTGCGCGGCTGTCTGACGAGTTCCTTCTGCCTCTTGGTGGACACCTGACCGCTCGGGGGTGCAGGTGGATTTGATGGACCTGTCTCCTGATGGGAGTGGGGTGAGGCCTCTAAAATGGGCTCTGCAGGTGCTGCCACCATGGCCTTCCTGCACCTTGGCGAGCTCCCCTGTCTCGGTGTGCCCCAGCTGCCTCCAAGCCAGCTGGGTCCCCGTGTGGAGCAGCACACCGTGTGTGGGTTGCACAGGTGGCAGGCGATGGCCCTGTCTTGCCACTGTCCTATGCCAGAGCCCTTCCTTTCTCCTCACCAGGAAAGGTGTTCCCCGGGCCCTGCCAGCAGCTGGAGCGCCCTGCGGAGGATGTGGCACAAACCATTCGTGGCCACTGGCCATGGGGCTCCCAGACCATGCTGTGCCTCTGGGAGAGGACCTAGAGGCTGCTGCTGCTGCTGGTGGCAGAGGGGGAAACTTGACCCTGGGAGAGGCTGATCTCAGTGTTGGAAGGCTGAAGCAGTGAGGAGGTGCCACTGTCAATGGGGGGCCATGGAGAGGTGGCAGGTCCGACACAGACAGTCTCTCTGGCCGTGTGACACTGCTGAGGGGCACTGAGTGCCCGCCCTCCAGGTTGGCCCTGTGTGTCCAGGATCTCGTGGGGCTCGGCGACAGGATCGGTCTGAGGAACAGTGTCAGCCTGTCCCCAGAGATGGGTGTGAGGGTCCTCCAGGTGACCTGCGGTGCTGCCTGTGGCTGCCTCTGGATCACCTGTGGGGAACAGGAGGAGCAGGATGGAGGTGGCGGTGTGGGCACAGTGTCCCCCACGTGTCGGCAAGCCTGGCTCTGGCCCCAAGGCAGGTGCTGGCCACGGCAGCCAGGCTGGTTTGGGTTGCCAGCTGTGCTTGCTGCCCTGGGGGCATTGCTGTGCCTGGGCTGTCCTGGCACCAGCTCCTCCCCAGAGCAAGGCCTGGTGCCAGTCCTGGCTGTCTGTGCCCCAGGGTTTCCCCCAGGTCCCAGTGCAGCCTCTCCCTCCATCCCTGTGCCTCCATCCTTGTTCCTCACCTGTTTCCACTTGTCCAGCAGTGGCTGCCCCTCACGGCGCTGGCCCTGGGCATTCGCCTCCTGCTGCTTGGGCATCTTGAGGCTGCTTTGCCAAACACTGGCCACGGGCACCCGGGAAAGCTGCTGCCTCCTGAGAAGCTGCTGCTTCTTGAGAAGCTGCTTCCTCCTCAGAGAGCTGCTCTCCTGGGAGTGACCACTTGAGGTGTTTGAGGCCTCTGGGTCACCACACAGACCCATGTCACAATGGCTTCTAGGCATGATGCCACCGCGGGTCACAAAGGCCTGCTGGGCACAGCCACCCCTTGTCATGGAGGCCTGGCAGTTTCCATTGACACCACTGTTCACAAAGGCCTTTCTTAAGCCTTTGCCCCTCAACTTCGCCTTTGCTTGTTCCTCTCCCAATGACCTGCAGCTCTGCCTTTTCCCACCTTGTGTGTTCTTCCCCTAAACATCCCCAGAGAAGCCCTGTGCCATGCCAAAGTGCTTTTCCCACCCAGCCCACCATGTATCCCACCCCTTGGCCCCGACCTCAGGTAGAAAGATCATCAGGAAGGCAAAAACTCTGAACTTAATTTGGCCACTACTGTAAAAGACAATAAAAAGTCTTTGTTTCAACCGATTAGGAACAAGGGAGTGCCAAGGAAAATGTCCCATTTTTAAGGGCTGCAGGGCTTGGGGAATACAGCCACGAAGGATGAGGACAAGGCTGAAATACTGAATGGCTTCCTGTGCCTCAGTCTCCAAGAGTCAGCCTGATTATCTGGAGGACAAGCAGCCCCCTGAGCTGGCAGACAGGGACAGGGAGCAGACCAGACCTCCTGTAATCGCGGAGGAAGTTGTTAATGACCTGCAGAGCCACTTAGACACTGCCAAGTCTATGGGGCTGGCTGGGAGTCCCCCAAGGGTGCTCAGGGAGCCAGCAGAAGAGCTCGCTAAGCCACACTTTGTCTTTTATTATCAGTCCTGGCCAGTCAGGAGGTCCCAGGTGACCGGAGATGCCAGCGTGACACCCATGCCCAAGAAGGGCTGCAGGGAGGATGGATGCAGGAACTGCAGGCCTGTCAGCCTGACCTCGGGGCCTGGCAAGGTTCTGGAGCAGATCATCGTGAGTGGGATCACACAGCCCATAGAGGACAACCGAGGGATCAGGCCCAGGCAGCGTGGGTTTAGGAAAGGCAGGTCCTGCGTGAGCAGCCTGATGTCCTTTGACGAGCGGGTGACCTGCCTTGGGGCTGAGGGAAAAGCTGTGGATGGAGTCTCCCTGGACTTGAGCAAAGCCTTTGACTCCGTCTCCCACAGATGAGTCCTGGAGAAGCTGCCAGCCCAGGGCTTGGGCAGGTGCACTCTTTGCTGGGTTAAGAACTGTCAGGATGGCCGGGCCCAGAGAGTGGTGCAGAATGGTGCCACATTGAGTTGGCTCCTGGCCACTAGCGGTGTCCCCTGGGCCCAGTCCTGTTCAGTATCTGTCCTGCTGATGTGGACAAGGGCATCGAGGGTACCCTCAGTAGTGAATTTGTGACCACAGCAAGGTGGGTCAGAGTGTTGACATGCTGGAGGGTAGGAAGGCTCTGTAGGGGGATGTGGACAGCCTGGATCGATGATGTGAGACCAGCAGGATGAGATTCAAGAACAGCAAGGACAGGGTCCTGCCCTCGTGTCCCAACAAGGCCCTGCAGTGCTCCAGGCTGGGGCAGAGCGGCTGCAAAGCTGCCCAGCGGGAAAGGCCCTGGGGGTGCTGCTGACAGTGGCCAAACATGAGCCGGTGTGAGCCCAGGTGGGCAAGGAGGCCGGGGGCAACCTGGCCTTGTGTGTCAGCAACAGTGTGGCCAGCAGGACCAGGGTGGTGATTGTCCCTCTGTTCTGGGCACTGAGGAGAAGTCCTGTATTCAGTTCTGGGCCCCTCATGACAAGAAAGAGATTGAGGTGCTGGAACATTTCCAGAGAAAGGCAGTGCAGTTGGTAAAGAGTCTAGAGGGTGAGTCCTGTGAAGGGTTTCTGTGGGAGCTGGATGTGTTTATTCTGGAGAAAAGGAGGCTCCGGAGGGACCTTATTACTCTTTACAACTCCCTGGCAAGAGGTTGTTGCCAGGTTGGGATCAGCCTCTACTCCGAGGCAACCAGCGACAGGACAAAAGGAAATGGCCTCAAGCTATTCCAGGTTGTACATTGGGAAGAATTTGTTCACTGAAAGGGTTGTCAGACATTGGAAGGTTCTGCACAGGGAGGTGGTGGAGTCACCATCCCTGGAGGTGTTCAAGGAACAACTGGACGTGGCACTCAGTCTTGTTGCCGTGGTGGTGTTCAAAGTTTGGACTCAGTGACCTTGGAGGTCTTTCCAACCTTAATGTTTCAGTGATTCTATCTTCAGGGTCTCTTCCAGCCCAAACCATTCTATGACACTGAATAAATAACAAATAGTAATTGAACTTAAGAGAAAAAAATACGGAAGATATGCTGGGTCAATCAGAGATCTACATGAGTAATGAATAAATAGAGTGTGGAAGGAAGCTATGTGATAAATTCAACACCAGTCTGTACCTAAAGTAAAGGATATACCTTCTGTATGCACAGTCTTAAAGCATAATAAATGGTGGACATTGCTGGAGAAAAATAAACTGGAACAAATCGATAGCCTAGATGGCAAAAAATCATGGAAAGAGGGTGTAGCATCTCAGTGTGCTGCAAACACTGTGGCATGATTTGCTCTATAAAATGACTTGGGGAAAATGGTACCATTTCTCACTTTTTTTTTTCAAAGATGTCTTGGTTACTAACAAGCAAAAGCATTTTGACTTCCTAAATATCCATCCCCTTGGGGGTCTGTTAAGGATCTAAGAATCAAGCAGATTTCTTTGTGAGGTATGTGTACAGAGCAAATACAAGATTTTTTGATGCACAAATCTAATGCTATTGTGCACCCAGTGCATCACTCATTTTTAGTCACTGAATATCATTAAAATCAATGTAAAATGTCACAGTAACACAGACTACAACCAGTTCCTGTGTATATTCATCAGCAAAGCAGAGAAAACAGTTGAGGTTGTGGGTCCAGATCTATTAATTATGGGATGGTATTGAAAATAAGAATGTACAACAGCAGTTGAAAAACATGCTTAGGGGGTTGCTTTTGTTTTGCACCGTGTTGTGTATTGTGCCATGTTGTGTTCTGTGTTATGTTTTTTCATTTCTTTCCTGTTTCCCTGCAGGGTGAACCAGGACTTCCAGGATTGCCTGGCACTTCAGTAAGATTTTTTTTCTAGCTCTCCCAAAGTTTGTGTATTATTGCACGAGACAAGAAAGTGGAAATGCAGAGTGGGAGGATCTCACTGAGAGATGTTCTTAAATACTTTGGGTCATTTCGGTTTTTTTTAAAGAAGTTTTTTAAAGTGAGGACTTTTGAAGAAGGCATGTCACAGGTTCCAACACAGAGATGCTCTGCCACAATTTTGGGAGATTGTGAAGTTCAGGACTTGAGGCAATGAAAGCATTACCTCAAGTGCATCAGACAGAGCAATAATGTGACAAGACTGTGTGGTTTCTGACAGTTGTTGAGTTGATTCCAAATGGCCTTTGGTACAAAGAGCCTGTGAAAGTTGTAAAAACAAATGAAATTTCACTATTGAGTAACTGAGTGCCTTTGACATGGACTGGGTGTGAGAGTTGGGGCAGGAGAAGAAAAAGGCAGTTTCTGATTAGAGGGAATGGTCTTTCCTTGGCTTATATCTGAAAAAGTCCTGGTGGAATATAAGACAACTAGGACTTGATGTGCTGAAATCAGGAAAGCTGATGAAAAAATTAAATTGAGAAAACAGAAGAGTGGAGTTTATTTTTCCTGGGGCACTAGATTAATGTCCTTTGTGCATCCCTGTGCCTTCAGCAGTGCCTTCACTGGTGCCAGAGACATCTCTGGCAGGGATGTAAGGATGCCCAGAGCTTTGTATTGTCTGTATGAAGAAGTCATCTCCAAGTGAACAGAGAAAGATTTACCACAAAGTATGCAGAGAAGAGGTCTAGAACTGAGTTCAGGATGGGCTGGTAACAAAGCAATTCGGGGGTATCCCTTTTATTTTCTGAAAGAATAGGATTAAAATTAGGAAAAAAACACTCTTCACCTAAGGACAAGAATGAGAGGCTCCCTGGTAACCATGGGAAGGTCAGCAGGCAATTCCCTTACTCAGAGTCTGGTAGAAAGTAAAGGAATTAGAAAAAGAAAACTATGAAAAAATATCCTATTCAGGTAAGAACATTTTGCTGTCCTGCTTAAATGTGATATTAATGATGGGACAGTAGTCACCAAGAAATTTTGAAAGATGAGTATAACACCGGAAAATGAGACTAAAACAGGTGGGGCATATCCCAAGCCAGTCTGCTTGTTATGTGATTCCTTCTGCATTCAATAGATCTTTGTAACTTCAAATAAAACAAGATCTGGGGAATTTACTGACTTGTTGTTATGATGAGATAATGGATTAAGTTTTTACTGTTTATGCAGCCACCCAAATCACTTCACAGGTAATTACGTGAGCAAATCTTGTGTCAGCCAGAGCTCTTTAAATAGAGAGCATCCCCCAGCCTGCAGCGGGATTTGAGGAGCTGTAGGAGTTATCATGCAACTTGAGGGAGCAGCAAGGGGTGAAAAACACCCAGTGGGGGCCCATCATACCTCGGGCACCTTCTGTCTTGTCTTTACTCTTTCCATCCTTTATGACTCTGCATTTCTGTTGCAGGTGCATATTGAAGGCCTGAAAGGAGAGGAAGTAAGAGAGACTCAATTATCTCTTCTTTCATTACAAGGATATTTTAATGTAATTCTGTTGCCTGATGGGTTAGATTTTTCTTTAAAATAGTACTGTAAAGGGAAGGTGGATGGAAGCATTTTTAGGGCATCGAGAAATAAATTTTCTTATTTACAGTGGACAAAATAACCAAGAAAGGAAAAAAGGAAAATATCCTTCTCAGATGTGGTGAATCTTACATGTATGAGAAGTATGAACTGTAGAGTCAGCTATGCAATTATTTAAGGACAGGGATGTGTTAACATTAATATTAAACTACATTTGAGTTTTATGCCCAGTTTGTCTCTGAACCTGGGCACTCAAATAGGGAGGACATATCCATTGTCTCAGTCTGTTAGTCCTGTATATAAAAATACATATATGTTTAAAATATGATTTTGTGTTGGTTGGTATGTAATTTTCATTTAGCTGTTACTTAAAACAATTGCATGCATCATATAAATGATACTTTAAAGCCCTTCAGAGCTTTGCTGGCTTGGAGAAAATGCTGGTGGAAGCTGCTTGTGCAAAAATTGCTCTTCACCACCACCAAACCTCAACCCAGAGTGTTTTAGTGGAATATCCAGGATATCCCAATGTCTTTGGTAGAGTTACTACCTTTGAGAAACAGAGAGCTAGGTGTGGATAAGTGCCTGCTGAGTGTGGGTGGATCAGTCTGTCTGCAGTTTAGTGAGTGCTGATAATTTGAGTAGCTGGAGATTAAGGAGAAAACCATCTGCTCTCTGCACTGGTTCTTCAGGACTTGTGGGGAAAGGGGTGGTATAGATCCTGTAAGAACAGATAACATGTCTAATGTGCCCATGCGCATTTTCATAAAGATATTTTAACACTTTTTTAAAAAAAACCCAAACATTCCTGTAGGGAAAGCCTGGGCCACGAGGACCACAAGGCCTGCCTGGACTTCCTGGACCCCCAGTAAGTTGTTTCTCTCACTGCTTGCAATTTCAGAAACTGAAACTCAAGCTCGAGTGAGGCATATGAAAGTCTTATACATAATTCAGTCTCTAAAATATTTAAACAGTGCCCACAGCTTCCAGTTTTTTTCATTGCTGAGAGAAGGTGTTGTGCTGTGGGTGGCCTGTCTGAACATAGGGAGGTGACAACCAGGACATGGGCAGACTTTGCCTCAAGGCTTTTGTCATGCAGAACCTGATTGTTTTTCTATTTCTAATGTCCTGAAGAGCTGTATGGGCATTCAGCACATCTCAGAGAGGCACTGACTGATAACTTGCGAGCTGTCATGTCATGAACGTCAGGGAATTGTTGCTGTCAAAGCGGTTGGCGTTAGGCCACAAGGTCATGGCTGAAATATTTCATGAGTGAAAACTCAGAATTGGGTATGTGTGTTTATATTTCAACACAATTTTTACAACAGTTTGTACATGCCAGCATTCTTACTTCTGACTTGAATTGTAGCCTATTCTGGTTATATTTTATGACCCAGCTCTGCAGGATGTCTCAGTTCAGACTGTCACTGCTGCCTCATTTGCAAACTCTGTTTCCTTTCTTTTGAATTGCTTGCTGTGTTTCACTGTTGATTGGCTTTTGTAAAATTGATGGCATTGTGAAGATGTGTTACTTAGGCAAATCTGGTTTGAATTATGTAATTTAAATGTAGTTGTGTGCTCTGTATTTAATCAGGGCATTGTCACTTTTCTCTATCTTGTTTACTCATTCTCTTCTGCTCACAGGACAACATAATTATCAGGTAAGAGTTGTCTAGGTAGCCATGCAGTAATGGTAGCACAAAACAGCTAGGAAATTGTTATATAGTTCACTAGTTTTTCTTATTATGTTAACTTTCTAAATCTTTTCACTTTTAAAGGGAGAGCCTGGTCTGGAAGGCAAGCCTGGAGTCCCTGGTTTGCCAGGTCAAAGGGTGAGTTGCTTTCTTTGTTTAATCTGAGTCTCAAGAGGCTTGGGACAGCTTTGTTCAATAAGGTTTGCTGCTTTCTCCCTCCTTACATATACTTTTCTACTTATATAAGAATCCTGAGGCCCAGATCCTTTCCTGTATTCCTTATAGGTCCAGGCACTTTCAGTACCTCTTGGAGCTGACAGGTTGAATGCAGTGCAGGTTCTTTCTTGCCATGTGCTCTCCTGTATTTACATCTGCTCTTTACTGCCAAGAGGATTCTTGATATGGCTCTGAGTGTACAGAACTATTACTAATGTGGTCAGCTTGAAAGTTCAGAGAAATTTTGTTGCCCTGGAAGTAAAATCAGTGTAAAGACTCTTGCAATACTTATTATTTTCTGTTCTGTTTGGTCTGTACTCAAGCAGAGGGTCCCCAAAATGGTAACTGGTGTACCGTTCTCCAACAGGAGCTTAGTTTTCCGAAATATGAAAAAATCTTGGATTTTTTCTGACACAGAATTATGTTTTCAAGTACTGCTAAATGGTAAATTTCACAGTAGGCCTGATGATATTACATTCATACTCAGAACCTTACCTTTCCTTGCTTCAGCCTGTTCATATGAGCAACATCTTACTAGACAGTGTAGAATCAGAATATCCTGAATTGGAAAGGAACAACAAGGATTGTCGAGTCCAAGTCCTGGCCCTGCACAAAGCAGCCCCAAGAATCCCACCATGTACCTGAGAGCACTGTCCAAACTTCTCTTGAACTCTGTCAGGCTTGGTGCTGTGACCACTTCCCAGGGGAGGCTGTTCCAGTGCCCAGCCACCCTCTGGGCAAAAAGCTTCCTGATATCCAACCTAAACTTCCCCAATTCAGCTTGATGCCATTTTCCTCAAGTGCTGTCACTGGTCACCAAAGAGAAGGGATCTGTACCTGCCCCTCCTCACAGCAATGAGGTCTCCCCTCAGTCTCCTCCAGGCTGAATAGGCCAGGTGTCCTCAGCACTCCTCATAAGGCCATTTTCATTGCCCTCCTTTGGACACTCTCTAATAGTTTAATGTCTTTCTTATACTGTGTCACCCAAACCTGCCCCCAGGACTCGAGGTGAGGCCTTCCCAGTGCTGAGCAGAGCAGAACAATCCCTGCCCTTGCCTGGCTGGTGATGCTGTGGCTGATGAACCCAGGACAAGGCTGTCCCTCCTGGCTGCCAGGGCACTGCTGACCCATGTTGAACTTTCCATTGACCAGGACCCACAGATCCCTTTCAGTAATGCTTCTTTCCAGCCTCTCATTCCCCAGTCTATCCATACATCCAGGGTTGCCCCATCCAAGGTGCACTTGCCATTGTGGCATTTGTTACAGTTGGTGTTTGCCCCATCCATTTGTCAAGGTCTCTCTGCAGGGCCTCTCTGCCCTCGAGGGAGTCAACAGCAGAAGTGAGATACCTGCTTAGCCTTTTTGGAGGCAGTCACTTGGGTCTCAGTACTGCTGGTTAATGGGTCACTTTATTAAGTAGTCACAGAGACTTGATCACAGCTCACTCCTTAAAGGAGATCTTGGGGTTTGCCTGCAGTGCTTTGTGTCAGCACCAGTGCCATTGTCAGCCTGTGTGAGAACCTGTGAGCATAGAAGTGTGATGAGCAAACAACAGTACAGGGAAGAATATATACCTTGCTAAGGGATTTTCTACAGACTTTCCATCGGATTGCATGCTATTAAATTTAGCTGTAAGCGTGACTTTTAGGAATCTTCTCCTTGGAAAGATAGTGCATGCAGTCTTTAGCCAATGCCTCAGTGGAAAAGGGCATTTACTTGCTTTCTTGTATTTTCCCAGTCCTTGGAAAATATCACTTTAGCAAATAGCTCTGCAGTGCTTTACTCATAAGTTGGTAAATTAGAAATTATCCTGGTTTTAAAGCCTGCTGTGAAACATTGTTTCTTGAATAAGATTAATAGAGCATATTAGCTGGGTAAAGGACAGTGATCCGTCAGGATCTGCAACAGGACAGAAAATGCTGCTGCTAATGATCATTTGATTATAGATGTCATTTGATCTGCTCTGTCTTAGAATTTTTCCCTAGACTCTGTTTTGTCTAGCTAGTTAGACTTCTCCTAAGGGTGTTTATTAGTCACCAGGCATCTTAGATGAATAGATATAATTTTTTAATTAAAGGCAATTATTCAATGACTGAATACATGAGATGAATCAAAGTCCTGGACTTGGTGGATCTGCACAGATCCTGTCAGGGGGCAGGAGGTAACAATTCCAACCTGAACCAAACAACTAGGTTATGTTCATTTCATTAGTCAGAAGTGCCTGGCACATGATGTCTGCATTGTGACAACAATACTCTCACATCAGGAGCGCACTGTGAGAAGAAAAATGCTTTGCTGTTCTCAAGTGACCTGTGAGACCTTTGAGTGACAGACAATACTGTCCTGATTTTATTAAAACTGCCTGAAAAAGAAATAGGACTTTGAGATTCTGGCTTCATTTTAGGGTGGTTTTGTGGTTTTTTTCCTCTTCCTGTCCTTCTTTTTCTTCCATCAAATTGAAGAGAATTGAAGTGCTTTGGTTCTGCTCTTAAGTCTTTGATACCTGATCTACTGAAATATTTGTTGGAAATAAAACCAATTTTTTTCTTGATAGACCCAAAAGGTACAGATGTATGACATGCTCCTGGAAAGCACACAGATCTGTGGCCAGTACACATAGGGTTCTTCTGAACTGTACTCAATAACTTGGATTTCAAGAATTTGCCTCTTATTTAAATGTTACAAGTTCATTCAAGTGATTGAAATTTCTGAAAGGGACCAAGAGAAAACATTTTTCCTGCAGCAGTACTTCCCACATAGGCATGAAGTAGGAGTTATCTAGACCCTTTTGAGTTTAATATGCTGGACTGCAGCTTAGTTTTATAAAATTGCATTGATAAACTCTTTCCAAGTTCAAGATACAATCAGTGCAAACAAAAAAACAGTACAGGAGTCTCATAGGCTAGTGAGAATAATCTTATGAAAAGAAAATAAATGGAAAATATATTTATAATATAGTAACTTTTAATGAATGTTCTTCTCCATGTTTAAGACTCAATGTACATAAGTTAGGCAGATTAATAATAATAATAATAACAATAATAATAGTAATAATTAGGATGCTCTTAAAATTGGGAACTCCTTGGTTCAGGGTACACCTTCCACCCAGAGGAAAAGTGTTAAGAGCACTTGGTAATGCAGGATGGGTTTATCCCTCTTAGCTGTCACAGGAGAGATAAAGTTAACAGATCTCTGGAGGGTTGCTGAGCTCTTCCCATGTTTGATGGTGGAAGAAATACAGGCATTTGACTTTCCATTTCTGACCCATCTCTCTCCTGAGAGGGTTGTTGCATATGATGTTGCTGTTCAGGCCAGTCACAACTTCAATTTGGCAATCTACACTATTTCAACTCTTATTTCTCTGTGTATGAACTGCCCTTGATTTGAGCCATCTTGGGCTCACAGGATCCAAGGGAAGGAGAGAGCTGACTGGTTGCTCCAGGGTGAGATAGCTAAATAATCCAGGAGAGAAGGAATAAGTTTGCCTAGAAAATTAAGTAGGTTTTTTGGAAGGAGCCAATCCCAAGGTGCAGTCTCTGTCAATGTCCAGAAGTCCTTCTAACCCTTTACTTTGCCACAACTGCCCAAATAATCATCCATAATCTAGCCAACCCTGATGGTATTTTCATCCTCATGCTACAGAGATGCTCTCACTTCAAAATTTACTGGTATTATCTAATGCATGTGGAGGCTGCAAAAGGCTGGTGCTTTCAGGGATTTCAAACATTGGTTAATATTGCTGGATTTCTTCTGGTTTCTCTAGAAATGCAGAGGTAAAAGGGTAGGGTGAAATGGGTAATCCTAGCATCCCATCTAGGTTACAGGGGAAACAATTGGCATTTATGATAGCAATCATACTCGTTCACAATTAAGAATGTTTTATGTGTATTTTTTTCCAAATCCACCTCTGTTCCTGGGACCAAACTTTAGAGAAAAACATGCTAAGAAAATATATGGCCATTCTGGCTATTGGACAGCAAGATGGGAAACAGTCTTGGGCTATGATACCTTTCAAAATTTCCCCTCTAGCAGAGTGGAAACAACATTTTTCCTTGGTTTCCTATCTTCTGTGTAGTAGACATCTTTCTGATGGATGGTTGTGTTCATAGTTATTTGTGGGTGTTTGAAATATTCAGATGACTTTGCCTGCCCTGGCAAAGTTCAGCCATGCAGAAATCAAAATGTAAGCAAATTAACAAAAGGAAGGAAAAAGAGATGCTGTAGACTAAATACGAAGTGAAACTGTAATTGTCAGTAAGGTAAATACATCAATTTCCAATAAAACACACATTTTAACTGTGCTTTTGCTCTAATTACTAATAAAGGCAAATAGTTTATATTTCATTTAGTTGAATGACTTACTTATTGAATGAATAACACACTTGCCTGATTCTTACTACTAATAATATTAGTTTAATTTTTGGGTTTCTCTATCATATTATTAGGCAGTGTGACATTCCACTGAGCTTTGCTTTCATAGGTATAATTTCTCCCAGCAAGTATTTCTGTCCTTTATAGACAGACTCTAATGCTTTGGAGCAAATCTGTTGTAGCTGGATTTCAGCTAACCTCCGAGTGGCCCAAAAATTCACAATGGGAAACCTCTCTGAGGCTTTCTGTCAGTATAATTATATGTTGCTGTAAGGGATTTCTTAGTGTTTTGGAAAACACTGAAGGTTCTCAGCATTATACCCAAGGAAAGAATAAAAGGCTCCTCTCACATCTCTCGTTGCTGCCACAGATGAGTGTTCCTGGGCATCAGCCTGGAAATGGACAGTTTGTTAGTGGGACATAAAGGAATCAAGAACACTGTGTTGTTTTGATGGACACAATTAAGGATGCTTCCTGTGTTCCTGGTACCAAATCCACCTCTGTTCCTGGGACCAAGCCTCAGAGAAAAGCACTACAGCATCTCTCTTACGAGGAAAAACTGAGAGAGGTGGGGCTGTCCAGCCTGGAGAAGGGATGATTGAGAAGGGACCTCATTAATGTCTCTTGGTGTCTGCAGGGAGGGGTCAGAGCATGGAGCAGGCTCTGCTCCTGGTGCCCAGCAATGGCACAAGAGGCAATGGGCAGGAACTGATGCACAGGAAGTTCCACCTGAACATAAGGAAGAACTTTAATGTGCACTGAGCAGATTGTCTAGAGAGGGTGTGGAGTCTCCCTCACTGGAGATATTCCAGAACTGTCTGGGCACAATCCTGTGCCATGTGCTCTGGGATGGCCCTGCTTGAGCAAGAAGGTTGGACCAGATGACCCCACTGTGGTCCCTTCCAGCCTGACCCATTCTGTGATGATTCTGTGATGATTCTGTGATGATTCTGTGATGATTCTGTGATTTTGTGAGCTGGCCTCAATGATTTAGCTCTAGCTCCAGCCACCTTGATGCGTGGCTCCCACATGGATAGGAAGCTGGAGGTGGCTCCTCTCCAGTGTCTGGCCCCACACACCACATCCTGTATGCTTTATTCATAAGCTTACTTATTTATTTAAATGAGTATTTTAACAGTGTTTTTTCACGGACATCTTGGCAGTGGGCAGCATGAGCATCTTTAACTAGAAAACATATGTTGAATCATGTGGTGATAGGAGTCCTTCAAGTTAAAAATGGGCTCTTGCTGGGTTTGACAAGATAAGAAGTGAAGGATGTTGGAAAAGTAGAAGGAACATTTATGAATAGTGGATGTACTTGAGTATATAATTCAAATTTTTATTGGTATTAGAGTCCTAGAAATGATTATAAACTTCTTCTGGTACCCAAGGACCCTATAATCACTCCTTTAATTTTCTTCTTAAATTCTTTTGTATGTAACTGCTGGTTTTCATTTTTTTTTTTTTTTTTTTTTTTGGTTTTTTTTTTGTTTGGTTTTTTTTTGGGGGGGTGGGTTTTTTTGTTTGTTTGTTTGGTTGGTTTGGTTTGGTTTGGTTTTGGTTTTGGTTTTTTGTTGCTTGCTTGGTTGGTTTTTTGTTTTGTTTTGTTTCATTGGTAATTTTTTTTAATGAGAAAAATAATTAAAAGATCAGATTCTGGCACACCAGCTAATGAATCTCTGTCAAAACTGAGGAAAATATGATGCAAACTTGTTTTGTTTCTTGCATTTTAGATTTTTCATTCATTAAAGTCAGCAGAAAGCTGACTTTGTTGTGTTGTTGTTGGACACATTGTTGTGTTGTTTCTGGACATATTTCAATAAAGAAAAACAAAGGGAAAATTTTATATATGAATCTTGAGCATCTATATGACCATTCACATCATCAGGGATGTGAAACTTCCTTAATGGTATTTTCCTTCTAAAAAGAAAATCAGTCTGGATGAGAAGGAGAAATGAAGGAGAAGAAAGTCTGTCTCAGATATTTACATGATTTCTCTTGTACCCTCCTACTATATTACTAACAGCCTCAGAAATATTAATGATTCAGTGTCTATTACACATGGGGGAAGAACAGATCATTTTTATAAAATATGCGACTTGCCTAAAGTAACACAGCAAGTCAGCTGTTGGGTGGAGAAACAAATCCAACCTCCACCATAACTCCAGTGCTTTCTTCATCCTTTCTTCCTCATTTTTCTCATGTAGGATTTTTTCCTTTTGAATTATTTGAGGTCAAACCCATGGGGACATAGATGCTGCAGCATCCATACAGGTGACCTTGTCTCTAGGGTATACTCTGGGTCTTGACTTGTCCTTCCCTTGCATCAGTGAAGTTCTCTGGTTCCTCTGGAGGGATCTCTTCTGCTTGCAGAGGAGTCAGTGAGCTCTGCCCCTTGGTCCTAATGCCAACCTTAGAATTGCCTCATGGATTCCTCTTAGAGATTGTGAATCTTTTCTATTCAACCATGCACCAGAGTTCTTAATTATTTTATTTCTTAATGCATGAAGCAGTGCAGGGGACCAAAGGGACACTGCTTTGCCCCTCAGCCTGTGTCTACCCTTGGTGCCTCCCCCTTGGCTGCATCTCAGCACTGTCACTTCCTTACCCATCTGTAGGGAGAAGCCAGGTGGGATTGTAGAGATTGCAGGAGATGCCTTTGTGTGCATGAGAACAACCCTCAACTTTAGGACTATTGCCAAAATTTGGGAGATACAGGATTGTCAAAGACAACTGGAGTTTCGTTTTCAAGTGGTGTCTGTTGTCTTCATTTCTAGCTTTTGTGTTTTGTGTACCCACATTACATTGCTTCACCAGTTTGGGGGTGAAAGAGGCTGGAAAATCAATAGCAGTCTTTGGTCTGCTCTCTAATGTGTGCTTCTCTGTTGAACATGCAGGGTAAAAAGGGAGAACCAGGATTCCCAGGAATCAATGGTCTGATTGGCCCTCAGGTAAGCAATGATTTCTTCATTCTTTTATAATATGTGGAAAAACAGACTTTTGTGGCAACAGGGGATTTGGAACCACAATGCAGCATGTGTGATCTTCTCTTCTGTACCGTATTTGAAGTTCATGTTTCTCCTTTTAAGAGCCAAATAATTTCTCTTGTGATTGAGAGAAGTCTTTCTGTCTGACAGCAATTATTTTAACCTTCCACAGCTTTTCACCATCTTTGAACATGGACAGGTGTTTTGTATGTGATTTCCCCATTTCCTGTGCTTAGAGCACATTCCAGAGGGAAATCACTGGTTTAAGTTTTGTGAGGAAGTGGCATGTCTGGAGTTAATGACCCCTTAGCTCCTTTGTTTTAAAGCTTCTGGCAAGTTAGGGCTCCAAATTGCACCATGACATCATAAGGGGAAAATAGTGGGGTTTATGTTAAGAATCATCAGAGAGGATTTAGCTCCACATTGGATCAGCCCATTCTGCCCTGTATTATGGTAACACTGACACTTGCCTCTGGTTTAGTTTCTTGCTAACTTTGGAGACAAATTCAGCAGACCTGAATCACTTGTGGGGTCACCCCTGCAATAAGAAAAATATCCTGAGAGTATTGAGAATGTCCTCAAGCAGGAAAGATGCAACCTCACATTGAGCTGACCACTCAGAGTAAAACCGAGCATTTCATGTGTTCCCCTTTCAATAATAAATTAACAAGGTGGACCTTGGCTTTAGGATTCTGTTTCAGTAATTGGTAAAGTTTGGGGAAGAATGATGAGCCTCCCTCGCTACAGCTGTTGGTGATGTATTGCAAGAAGCAGCGCACTGCTAGACAGCAGATACTGATTGCTCATTTATTTGCTTTGGCAATCTATGCCCTTGTAACCAGGAGAAATGATCTAGAAGTGGTTTGTGTGGCAGGATTTTTGTAATGAGCTGTTCACATGTCTGTGGAGGATGTCAATGAGGCAATCCAAGGGTTTGAGACCCTGTGCAGGTGAAGTCCCTTGTGTCTAGCTGGGAACCTTGCCCTGCAAAACACCACTTGATACTGGTTTACATACTTTAAGACATTTTCCTTCAGTACAGTATCTAGTTTGCAAGTATTTCAGCAGCAGCTTGCAAGAATGAAGGCACTATTTCTAATGGATTTAAAAGATTTTAGAATCATAGAATATTCTGAGTTTGAAGGAATTCATAAGATCATCAAAGTCCAACTCTTAACCCTCCACAGGACACCCCAAGAATCCCTTCATGTGCCTGAGAGCGTTGTCCAAATGCTTCTTGAACTCTTGGATCATTGAGTCCAGCTCCCTGCTTTTATTGTGTTCTTTAAAAATTTTTCTTAATTTGGTTCATTGTTGGCTGGGTTTTTTTAATTGTGTTTCTTTCCTTCATTTCGGAGGAAGATTTTTAGCCGTACATTATTTTTAAGATACCTGACATTATCCATCCAAACAATGTCACATTTAGCTCAAGTTCTCTGCAAATTAAACATATATATGCATGTGTTAGCAATTTTATAAATGTATCTGAGAAAGTTGCTGACATAGGATTAAGTAATTTCCTTTTTGCACAAGCTAAATAAAGTTAGCAAATTTTATGTTAATTAAAACTGCACAAAATGCTAGCCCCATCAAGGGATACTTAAATTGACTCTTCCTCCAAGCTAACTGCAAGAAAGGTAAAATATTGTTCCTATTCCTGCAGTCACCCTCTGTTCTGGACATATTATTGCAAATTTCCATATTTCTCTTTAAAGAAAATGCTTACATTCACTTTGTGACAAAACTATTTTTCAGCTTAACAGCACTTTTTGTGGCATTAGATTTTTAAAGCATTTTATCAGCATTTTCTTTTTTCTTTTATTATTTTTTAATTTTCTCCTTTTTTTTTTTTTTTTTTTTTTTTTTTTTTTTTTTTTTATTAGACTATGCTCCAAAAATGCCCAGGAAGAAAAGTGGTTTCCTTATACTGTAGTTACATAGATATTCATTCAAGTTATGTATGGAAGCTTGTGTCAGCTGTTCCTGTGCTGTCCCCATGGTGTTGAGGGCCAGCTAATTTGAGTTGGCTGTACCTAAATGAGATTAGGACACAAAAACAGTTTCCCTTGCCTCTGCCATTTTAAATTTATGTCTAATTTTGTTTTCTGACCTGATTCCCCCCATTGATACCTGTGTGGACAAAAGGAAGGAGTGGATGTGGGAGCTTTAGAAGGCTCATTGTTGCTGAAGGACACAGGAAAGATCTTCTCAAGTTTTTTATTGGGCTTTGTCAAGAAAAATAGTTGCTGTCATGCTCAGTCCAACTGAGAAGCCACAGATCAGGCAGCTGTGCAGGGGAACTCACTTAAGGGCTACTCTTGTGAGTCCCTTTCAACTCAGGATATTCTGTGATTCAGTGATCCAGTGAGGAACTGCTGTTGAGATGAGTCAGTTCATCTCTCAAGGACCATTTGAAAGCCAATTTAAGTGTCAGACCCTGAAGCAGCATCTAGGAGGCAACTTTGCTGCTAATCTGGGGATGTTTTGTGACAATAGGGTAGCCCTAGTTTTGTCTTTTCTTTGCACACACCAACTCAAACCAAATTGTAATATAAAAAAAAAATTAAATATTTATTTTTCCTTCCAAATCAGCTGTGGTAGTGAGTCTGTCCGTGTGCTTATTTGCTCCATGTTGTCTGGTCAACACCCCCAAAACCAAACATTTATCTTCCAGTGAGCTTTGGAAGTGTTGCATCTTGCGGCATCATTAAGCCATGGAGTAGAAACTCTGCCTATTTTTTTCCCTTTGGATTTGAATGATATTCTGGCAGCAAGGACACAGACACCTGAATTTATAATGTGTTTATGTTGTTATTATTTATTTGTATTATTTTAGTGTCCAGGAACCTTAATCATGGACCAAACTTCTATTGCAGTAGGATGTTCAAATGCAGACTGAAAAATAAGCACTTCTATAAAGAACTTTCAGCTGAAATAGCTGGCTCAGGCACTCTGAGCTGTATCCCTGAATTACCAGTGTTGGGGTTTAGCTCCAAATGCAAGCACTTTTTGGGTTAAGAATGGGGATGCAGGTGCCTGCTGCTGTTGATGAAGATCCAATTAATATCATCAGTGGAGCCTGAAGCTCTCTCAAAACAGGCTCTGGATTCTCAAAACAGACACTGAGGCACTGTCGAGGCTCCCCGAGCTGAGTGGGTACTTGCTGAATGCCTGTGAGACAGCAAAACACATCAAAACTCAGAGATTTAAACAAAAATACCATATCTCAGCCTTGCAATACCTCTAGGCTCTTACTGAGGCTTGCCTTATGTTTGATAAGCTGGTGGTATAAGACCTGAGAGGAAGACCAGTACAAGCTGTACCTATTACGGTCCAGGCTGGCAGTGATTTAATTAGTATAGACTTGTCTGTAGGGTGTGAGCTCAAGCCCAGATTTTCTTAAGCAATTCAGGAAATAAATGATCTCCTCTGAAACGCACAGTGTCCTTAATGTCCTTTTTAAGTTGCAAGTTAATACTGCAACATGTAAGAAAAGCATGTGGGCCCCAGCTGAAAAGCTCAGATTGAATTCAAACTTTGCCAGTGCTGCTTGGAATTGGAAGATATTGCTTAGAGCTATCTTTAATAAGATCTATGCCTTCGTAAAAATTAAAAAAGTCTTCACCTGTGCAGATTACTAATAGTGCTGAAACAAAAGACATTTAAGGAGGTTTTTTAAGTTGTTTTTTCTCATTTGCTGCACTGACTCAGTAAAGGAACACTACACGAACACACAGGGAAATAAATCATCCTCTGTAGACAAAAGAGATCATGTCCATAGTTTACACTAAGTGATTAAATTAAACAAACACTGCTTTTCACTGGAAGCAGGAAACTCTCCTAGAGAGAATTCTATGTACAAAGTCAACTTTATTCAGTACTTTTAAAGAGCTGCAAAGACAGTTTTGAGAATTTTTTGTTGACAGAACTTCAATTTAATGTTGGTACTCCTGTTCCAATGCCACCTGATGAAATGACTGGAGACTGGATCCGTGTCTGAGTTATGGCACTGTCACTGATGCTGACTATAGGACATATATTGTAGACAAATGCTCAGATCTGTTTGCTCTTCAGGCTTTTGGTTTTTAGTGTCATCAGCATCAGCTTTTTTTATATGTCCTCTTTTGTATTGATTTGTAGAGAGCAACACCGTGCTCTAATGCAGCGTTACAGAAAGTAACTCAGTAATAATTTCCATTTTAGATTGGATATAAGGAAAAATTTCTTTACTGAAAGGGTGGTCAAGCCCTGGATCAGGCTACTTGGGGAAGTGATAGAATCACTGTCCCTGGAGCTATTTAAAAGATGTGGCACTTAGAGATGTGGTTTGCTGGCAGCTGTGGCAGCCCTGGATTGATGGTTGGACTCGAGGGTCTTAGAGGTCTTTTCCAACCATAACGATTCTCCGACTGTATAATTCTCATTCACAGTAGTTTTGCTGGTGATACTGTAGTGGCTGGGGTGAGAAATGAAAAGCAGATTTGAGGAGCTGATCCTGGAATCCACTCAGATGCAATGGAGGAGAATTGGAGCACTGGAGTAGCAAGGGACAGAGTGAGACTTGTGGGCTGCTCCACGGAACTGGCTGCAACAACTTCATTTCTGATGGAAAAGGAGTGTAAATAAAGGGAAAACAGCACAAAGCCAACTGGAAGGGTCTGTGGGGTCTTTCTGAGAGGTGAAATCATGGGGAATGTCTTTGAAGTGGAGACAAAAAGAGTGAAAGGGCTGTCAGGTCCTCAGTTACTCATTTTGCTCTCACTGTGGCAACAGACAGTGCTCCTGCAATGTCCCTTGTTCATGGAGCTGGCTCACTGCATTAACAGCCCAGACCACAGTCTGTTTTAATATGGGTTGAGGGCTTATCTAAACCTTTGTCATAGTGTAAGAGAACCCAGACATTGGCATGGAATCGTACACAGAGAATATGTCTGTGCAGGCTTTGCCTTCAGGTATCTGGGAAAGCCATCAGACTTCAGTTTTCATTGTGGAATGCCATTGAGTCATCCCTTCTTTCATGGAAAAGAGATTTAGGCCAAGCAGCCTACTGATGGAGTCACAGACAAAGGTTTCTGTTCCTTCTCAAAGCCTCCTTAGGGAGTGCAGAGCCTAAATCTTAATATCTCTGCCTTTCCCAGTCCATCTTCAAGCAAGGTACACACTGGAAGAGGAGAGCATCCTTTAGTGGATTCTGGAGGACAGACACAGCCGTTCCTCCAGTATGAACAGACAGATTTCTTTCCTGTACACTGTTAACTGCATTACATGGTCTAAAGAATGGAACTGGATTAAACACAAGCCTGAAAAAATCCACCCCCACAATGTTTTTAAAGATGTCCCATCACATAGCACACACACACCTCTACACGCTATTTTGATTTTAGATTTTAATGAACATTTGAAATGTTTTTGTTTCAAAACAACAGTTTGAGAATATTCTGGTCTAAACATTTTAATGAAAATATCTGTGTTTTGCATTTGTTTTCCAAAGAGACTTTGTGTAGATCTGTTTTAAAATCGAGTTTTCATGTATCACTTTTTGCTTCAACATGTACAAAGCACACATCAGAGTGTTTGCCAGCCAGAAAAAAATACACCCTGTGATTATTCTCTTTTGGTTCAGTTTTAACATGACAACATTGTTGTCTGGATTTGGGATAGCGGCTCTCATCTGTATAATTCATCAAATAATCTCTGAGAAAGGTGGTTGTATAAATCAGGTACTTTAATCTGGATTCACTTAAAAATGGAAGCAAAGGAAACAGATGGTATGAGATTTTTGGGGTAAACATTACACACAGTCCTGCTGCTGTGGTTTTATGGTGTTGGGTTTTTTAAATCACAAATAGATTCTGTCAGTTTGATGCATTCTAATATTAAAAAAGAATATTCCTTGCTCTGAATTAAACTCAGAATTGAGGAGAAGGGCTGCAATAAGAGATGTTGATATACAAGTGAAGCAGAACTTCTCTGCACAGTAGCAAAAGGGAGGGCTCTATAAAGGACATTTATGATATATTTCTGCCATTTTATTTCACTTTGTCCCATCACTTGCTGTAGCCAGGCTGCAGAAAGCAGGAAGCCCAGCAGGACAGTTGATGTACTGGTGTGTGCAGTCAGCTGGAGCAGCTGCCAGCACCCTGTGCATCTCCAAGGGATCTGCTGGCCATTCCATAAAACTGTTCTTCCTGTGTCCATCTCAGAGGAGATTTTATCAGAAGGGCTTCCCATTAGTAGGTGTAGCATTTGTTAGTGCAACATGTAGTGAGGCTACCCGTAAACCAGTTTGAGCATGATATCCTGGGTAATTATCTCTTGGAGAGCAATGAAATGGAATTATTAGTGGCAATTTAGGAAAAGGATCAGTTGGGATTCCATTTCAGGACTTATGGTTGCATAAGGTTATTGTGGTCTAGGATATGCGAAGTTTAAGAGAACAATTAGAAATTTTCTTGGATAGTGAGAATACCAAGAGTTACTGGGAGAAAAAGTTGAGATGAGGAGGATGTAGCACTTCACATTTTAGGGATTACGCTGGTAGCTGACAGATGCTGGAGTAAGACTTTACTTTTAGATCACTGTGTCATTGCTTTTAGATCACTTTTAGGTCATTGTGTGGGTTAACTCACATCATACCTGGCATTGCTTGGGCTGCGACTGGGTCCTGACTGGGGTTTTTCACCTCCTGATAGAAATTCCCCGTTGTAGGGCCATGAAGGATGTGTGTTTCATGGTGGGAGACAGTTCACTTATTGACAGAGAGGGAACAGTATTAAATTATTAGGAAGGAAGCAATGAAATTGTCAAGGAAAACCTGCAAAGGTAAATTTGCACATAGTCCAATCTGAATCAGTTTGTTGCTTTTCTAAAGTTTTGCCTTCTTTTCCAGTACTCCTCCCACTTTTCATGTCTTGGAGCCCATAGCTTCTGTAGGGCCTCTCAGCAATGCCATGTAGAGGTAGAATAGGACCAAGCAGAATTTCCATGTCCTTGGTATCAGAGGCTGCTCCATCCAGCTGTGTCTGCACACAGTTGTGTCTGTGTGTGGTATTTTCTCTTGTGCTGGCCTAATTTGGACTGTTGAGTCTTTTCCTTGAATGGTGAAGCCTTTTTGAATGAAGGATGGTCTTGACCAGGTGTCTCCTGATGGGTGTAGACTCTTTAAATGCAGAGCCCAACTGCAGGATTCCTCAGGAATTAAATCATCAGCATCAGTGCATCTGGAGGCACATCTTTCAGGGGATGTTTTAGCTGTGTTCACATTTGAGGCACTCTACAAGTAAAAGTGTTGACAGGATAATTCCATGACTGTTCTGAGTTGCAATGAAAGCAGACCATGGGAGGCAAATGAATCTGAGGGATCCTTTTCTGGTCACTTTGCCCCATCTATTGGTGAGAGACTGTCTTAGCTCCTGGCTGAATTACGGGAATGTATTCTATAAGATCACTTTTCTGCCATCTCTGCCAAACCATGCCACAAATAGCTCCTTGTCCTCACTTTTTCACACCATTTCCTTCTCATAATCTACATTGTTTTGTTAAACATAAATGCTAGTATTGATCCATGACTTGGAATACCTTAATATTGAATGGTGACAGGGAAAACGCTGTCGGGCCATTTTCTGGCTTGTATCAGTTGCTCAGTTTCAAATCTTTACAGAGGTTCTTGGTGGGTTGGGAAGGTTGTTGTTTTTTAAGTACAATAACAGCAGAACTCCCCTTATGCTGAAAACTGAAAATGAATAAGGTTGTCATGTTAGAAAGACAGAAAGAGGAAGTCAGGGTAAGATTTCAACTCAGTCATATATCCATTTCTCACGCTGTTTGCTCAGATCTTGATCCAAAAAATACATGAACACATGCTTCATTCTGAGCATAGGAGAAATCCTGTCTTGTCTACAGGGGAAACTGGCAGTAACAAACACCTTTGTATCTCAAGCAACATATTAAGATCTGTCAAGGCTGGAAACAAATTTCTCATAGGAAGCCAAACTTAACAATTTGCTCAATGCATAAAAATAAATCCTTTAAATCAGGTGGTTATTGAGAGAATGTTTTCCCTAAGAGAAACAGCTGTTGCAGGGAGATGAGTAAGAATGTTAAGATATTTCCAGCTGAATGTGTTCATCAACCTATGAGTTCATGAGGATCTTTTACTACCTACCAGGTTGATGTCAAGCAACAAAATGGTGGCCCATTTTGTTTTAAAACACTTGAGTCACTGCAGCATCTCTCCGTATTCTTAGATTTAGAGTTTTACCTCCACTCTCCCCAAAAAAGCAAGCTCAAACCACAAGCCTCTTCCATTCATTAGTTGCTTTCAGCAATCTTTTTGCAGTGGTAAATTATTCACTTTGAAACAACATGAGTCGAGGTTAACTTAGACTGTACACTCCAAGGAATTCCACTGCTCAAGCTTTGTGTTGTAGGTTACCACTGATGGCCTTCAACTCCTCCATCTCTTGTGCTGGAGTGGAGGATGGAGCTCCCTAGTGGCAATGGCAGCAGTGGCATTAGCAGAACATTCTGTTGTACCTGTGTCCGTGGCCCCTTGGTTTGGCATCGTGCACTTTTTGGGTAGAAGTTAAGCAAATAAAGCTCAGTGCTTTTGCCCATTCCCTATTGCACAGGAAGGACCTGAGGCTTTCAGCCACTACCATAGAGTTTGATAAACTGGCTTTGCTTCCTCTCTTGCAGGGACCTCCAGGGCCCCCAGGCACTGCTGGGCCCCCTGGACTGCCTGGACCACCGGTAAGAAAGTTTGGGGGTTTTTGTTTTATATCAAGGAGAAGAAAAAATGGCTGGGGAAAATTTTAGGTCATGGCTTTCAGAGGAAACAGAGTTAGGGCCTCTGGCAATGTGTGTTTTCTCTTATATTTTCTCACTGCAAGGCCACAGCTCATCCTAGAGCACAGCTTCTCCCTGCAGAGCCTTGGAACCACATTGGTGCTTCCTGGGGATATTTCAGTGTCTCCAGGGCTCTCATGGCAGTGACCTGACTGCAGTGGAAGGGAAAACTGCATTTTGGTGGAAAGCAGCAATCCCCAGTGAGGTTCCTGCAAAGAACAGAAATACTGATTTATTTTTTCTTCTGATTTCATTTCTCAGGGACTGCCAGGAGAGATTGGAGTTGCTGGTAAAACTGGACCACCTGGACCAGCAGTAAGTGTTGAGAAGCTGCTTCCCTCACCTCCAAGCTCTCCATTACTTCAGATAGTTTAATTCTCCAGTCTGCTTTTTTTCCCACATCTTGTCTGTACACAAGGTTTTTACATGGGCTCCAATACTGTCACTTTTAATTTAGAAATTAATCTCTGATACCTTCTGTGAATAAGAATTTTACCAGGTGCAGTCTCACTATTCCTACGGAATTAGATAATGATATTTTCTTGATATGATACGTTTCAAAATTCCTTTTGCATTTGACACAATATTGTTTTTCCAAAGCTGGAATTTCCTGAATCAGGCCGAATAACTCATGACTAAAATATCAGATTTAGCAGAGCATAGCAATTTCTGTTGGGTTTTAAGTCATAAAAGCTGAATTATTAAATACTTAGTACAGAATTGCCACCTACATCCTGCAGTGTTTGGGGATTGACTGACACTTGGAAAATGGAAGAAAACTTTTTCTCACCATTTTAAATGCATTACAGGAAATAATTTTAATTCTTATCTTGCTGAACCACTCTGTTACTATGTGTTACAGAATTTAATTTTAGGAGTCTATGTATTGTGTAATAAATTACCAATATTTAAAAGGAGAAATAGTTGTTAAAATCTTTATAGATAAAGCTAACAGGGACTTATAGAAAAAAAGTTAAAATGTAAGTAAGATACGTAAAAAATTATTTAAAGTTCTGCAGTGCATAAAAGCTCTCTACTGGAATTTCTTTGTAACAATGCTGACATCCAGTGGTCATTCACTAAAACCGGGATACTGGAAAAAGGGCACAGCAAATATGTACAGTGTGAGAATTTTTGTGTATTTTGAGACACAGTAGGAAAAAAAATTAAAACAAAAATGCATGAGGAGATTTTTCTTCTCTTAAACTTAGGTGAGTGGCAAGAGGGATGAACTGAGCACACTTACGCTGAGTTTGCTGGTAACAATTTAAAGAACTGGTACTTATAGCTAATTTTTTCCTCTTGTTTAGGGGCTGCCTGGCAAAGATGGACTCAGTGGGCTTCCAGGTCTTCCAGGTCAAAAGGCAAGTGACACCACAGACCCTGGGTTTAAGCTGCTTACCTGGGCAGATCACTGGGGTGAACGAGCAAGGGAAGCAGGGAAAACACAGTTGGGCAATGCAAACAATCATTCGGGACATCCAGTGATTCTGGCAAGTCAAGGTGTGTATCCAAGGCACAGAGAAGAACAAAGAAGTGTAGCAGGCTCCAAAGATTTTCCTTCCTTTCCTCCCTGAAGGGCTGGAAAGAAGAGATGCCACCCCCCTGAGGCTTCTCTAGGTCTGTGTGGCAGAAAGTTGGTTCTTTATTATTTCCTACTTCTTATGCCCCATTTGAAAGCTTCTCCAAATGACAGTTTGGGGAGTTGTCTCCTCTGTTGTCTCTGCATTGAGAGAAGGGAGATAGGAGATATAGAGATAGGGGACACTCTGTTCAATTTGCCATTCCTGTGCAAATAAGGGTCAAAGAATTAGACTACAAAGGCCAAACTAGATTTTGGGGATGCTGATGCTATATTGGATTAAGGAAAACTGTTCTTAACCATCCATTGCCTTGGATTGCATTGGCAGAAGTTTTCTTGCTTCTGATAGCCCAGCTCCCATTTATTGATGAATAAAGGTGAGGAATTTGGAGCCCATAACATATTTCTCATGTTAAATAAACTTTGGATTTTATCCACACATCCGTTGTAGTGCTCATTGCACTTCCCAGCTACATAGCCACATTTCAACCACTGCAGCCTCTGCTGTCCATGCTGACACCACCCACATTGGAAGGTCAGTGTTAAAGTATTTACATAATGGACCCAGTGACCAAGGCCCTAGTCCTAAAATTTTACATTTTTTTGAAACACTTTTTTACTTTCTAACCACATACAGTTTGAAGAAGCTGAATGGATGTGTTGTTTTTCAGGTAATTCACTATGGACATCTTTAATGTAACAATGATTGTGTAATTCCAGAAATTCTGCAATAGACTGCTGCAGATGTGATTGCAGACAGCACTAGAATGGGAAAATGTTCCAGGAAGCATATTCTGACATGACTCCATTTACACCCTCAGGCTGATCCTGAGGAGCTGAGTTAAAATATTCCTCACCATTGACTGCAAATGTGCTGCACAAACACCAGAGGAGTTTGTGTTTTCACTTCTTGTGTTCCCTGCAGGGAGAACGAGGGGAAAAGGGTGAGGAAGGCTTTCCTGGAAAAGCTGGCCCTAAGGTAAGGGATTTTATTTCATAGTTTGCTGTATCCACTGAGTCAGCCAAGGTGTGATTTTGGAAGGTTTCATACCAAAGTCAGGAGAGTAAGATTCCTCTGAATTTGAAGACAATGAGCAGATGGGGCTCATTGACTTTCATGATGTTCTGAAATACCAACCCTTGTTTGATGCTCCTCTCTCAAGCCCAAGTGTGCAGGGAGATCTACCCTGGACGTTGCGTTGGCTCCCTGTGGTCTGCATTCCCAAGCCATCAAAAAGGCAATTTCAGAGCCTGTTGGGATGTAGGCAGAACAACATGGATAAGTAGGGACCACATTTTGCTAATGAGAAAGTGTTCTTACCGAAGGGTCAGGTCCTTACGGTGTTATAGATTTGCTTTTGTTTTTCCAGGGTGAGCCTGGGAGCCGTGGCCAACCTGGTGAGCAGGTGAGCAGGAAAAAGTCTTAACTGCAAGACCTACCTGTCAAAGCAGTATAAAGTGACCACATGCAATAAAAAGCCATTTGCCAATGAAGGTCTGGGCATGTCATTCTCATCTGTGATTGAAAATGCAACAGATGTGTGAATGAGACATATGATTTAACTGAGTAATGCAAAAATTCCCGAATAATGCATATTTTCCAAAATATGCAAAATCCAACTTTTCATTGTATGCTGGAAAATTCAGTCATCTTATTCCTGGCAGACAGGGAAGAAAAAGAAGGCAGAGCTGCATAAGTGCTTATGTTCCTTCACACCTCATGTTAACACGAGGTGCTGCTTCTAGAAGATGAGGACCTTATTTGTAACTACATGATGCAAGGGGTGATGCTGTCATTTCTGAGATGTGAATTCTTGCTAGGAAATAACCTCAGATGACAGTTACACAGTTATCTTAGTCTTTTCACATTGGAATTTGGGTTTCAGCACTAGACTGCTGAGCTCAGGGAAGAACAGGGACAATGTTCTGCAATATCCTAAAGGACACAGCTGTTCAGAGACCAGTCAGGACTAATAACCACAGATGCTGACATTGTTATCTGCATGTCACCTTCTCAACTGAACTATAAAATTCTGTAGAAAGAGAAATCTGTATAAGACTCTTTTTTCTTTGGAAAGATGCAAGGCTCTGTACAAGATTTTGGGTACAGAGTCTATCCCAGCTATGGAAAATCTTAGAGCCACAGTCTTCTCTTAATCCAACCAGTCTCCGTCTAGTCTTCTTCTGTAAAGATGAAATAGGAGAATGGTCATTGCCACTGCTCTCATGAATAAATATGTGCAATAAAGCAGAACAAAAACCACCAACTGGACCTGGAGGGAGTAAGGGAAGAAGCTGTCCATGAGGAGTCTCAAAGAGCAGTTTGCCTCAAGCTGCAGCAGTCTCTGCATGACCATTTTATTTTAGGAACTGATGGCTAGTTTTCCTATTTGTCACAGTGTTGTGATCAGACTCCCTGCTGCTACCTACCCCTTTCCTGTGAGGAGTGAATGAGGGAAGTGGGTTTGTTTATCCTGGAGAAAAGGGGGCTCAGGGGGGCCATATCTCTCTCTACAAGTGACTGAAAGGAGCTTATAGCCAGGTGGGGCTTGGTCTCTTCTCCCACGTAAGAAGTGACAGAACAAGAGGAAATGGCCTCAAGTTACACTCAGAGAAGTTTCAGTTGGATATTAGGAAAAATGGAAAGCATTGTCAAACATTGGTGTTTTGCATTGTCATTCTGTCCTTGAACTCATAGGAATTCATTGATATTTTGCTTCAGGACCTTTTCAGAGGCCAAATTTACACTATGGTTTATTTTCTCTCCAAATTCTCCTTTTTCTTCAATTTTAGCTGCTCTGATTGTTCTCTGAATCTCAGGAATCTCTGGCATCTCATTGTCATTTCTATCCCTGGAAGTGTTCAAGACCAGACTGGATGTGTCATTGAGCAACCTGGTCCAGGGCAGGGTGTCCCTGCCCATGGCAGGGGGTTGGAACTAGGAAATCTTTAGTGATTGTTATGGGCTCCATTCTATGATTCCATGATTGCCAGGATCCCACAGCAGCTCTGAGAAAGCACCACTCCATCTGTCACCAAATGCCACTTTAAAGTTCTCCCACCATCACCCTGATGTTCTTAATTATCCTTATTTACCAAGAATTTTGTTCCTCACCTAATTTTATCTACAGACTCATTGCACCTCTACCATGACAATCTTTTGGTTCTCCCTGTACTTAAGATAATCTCTTTAGAGCAGGGATTACTTCTTCTTAGTTCAGTATTTGTACAAGACTTAGTGAATTTGGGTCCTGTCCATGACTGATCCCCTTTGTGATATTGCACTATAAATTCAGATAGAAAAGAATTATAAATAGGAAACTACACGGTTATTTTCAAATGACAAACTGGGTCAACTGGGAGCTAAATTTGAGAGTGCTTGATATATTTAGGAGAAACCACATGACACGGAGATCATTGTTACTCCAATAAAAAGTATTATAAAGCAGAAACTCAAAGGAAATGTTCAAACAGAAATCCAAATGTGCAATAATTCACTCAGAAAATTCTAGATCTGTTCATAAGGTGACATCTGTACCATTCAGATTGATACAGCACAGATTTTGCATTTCCAGACTATACAAGCTCATCAAAAATGAAAATAAAAGTTAGATTTTATTTCTTTATCTGCTTTTATTTGCTTGCTTGGTCCTGCTACAGAGCAGCATGAAGCAAATATGTCCTAAATTCTGTGACATCAGTTTACAGGCAAAAAAGGAGAAGTCTTAACTGCTGGTTTAAGCAATGATTTAAGAAAACTAAGGAATTATTTTATAATTAAATTAATTTCATTCTCTCTCAGCAAACTACATCTACAATCAATCCCATGAGAAAACTCAGGCCGAGTCTGTCCTACAGTGTTCTAGGCTTCACACACTTCTTTGTTTTATTTTCAGGGTGAAGCAGGTTTTCCTGGTCCTAGGGGTTTACCTGGACTGAGTGGAGAAAAAGGAGACCGGGTGAGTGACTTTGAGCCACAAACTAATCTTTTTTTGGCCATTTAGCATCAACACTTATCTTGAGTGTGCCTAGATGATGTTCTCTCTTGGTGTGATGGCTGTGGTGAGCAACTCATTGTCAGCCAGCAGTGTTACCAAGCACCCAAAAAAGTATTTCCTGCCTGGTGACTGTTCCTAATTGACACAGAGGTGCTAATGAACAGTGTCTATCCTAAATGTGAAGAGTTGTGCCATCCTGCTTGTGAGGTAATAGAAAAGGTTAGGACTCTAGAGGTTAGACTGCATTTTAGGACTCACTTTCAGATTTACTTGCCTGATTTCAGAACATTAAAAATTCTTGATAAGAACAAAAACTCACTAATCCCCCTTGTCACTGAGCCCTGGGAAAGGCTTCAGAATGGCTGGGTTATTTTCTGCTGGCCTGACTTCCACCCAAGTCCTTGTGTCTACTGCTTCCCCTGGGTAGCTGCAGAACTCTGGAGATGTCTTCATACCTGGAAACATTTGGATCAGGGGCCTGACAGTAAATTTAGCCATGTAAATGAGGTCTGTAATCCTGATAACTGACAACATGCTTGAATGTGATCAAGGAGGATCTAAAATCACCTGAGATTTTTCCATGCAGTTTGCTCCATTATATGCTTGGTAGAGCATAGGATATGTTCTATTGGAAGTGTTTGAGGCCAGGCTGGATGGAGCTCTGAGCAACCTGGTCTAGAGGAAGTTGTCGCTGCCCATGGCAAGGGATTGGAACTAAATGGTCTTTAAGGTCCCTTCCAACCCAGACCATTCTATGATTCTGTGATTCGCTCTGTAAATAAAATCATAGAAGTGTAGGTAAGATAACTCCAGTTTGGTTACAGGATAAATACACTTTTTGTCTGTACTTTGAGGAGTATCACATCATCTTTGTTAAACATCTCTCATTCAGAAGGCCAAGTTACCTGGACAAAATAGAGACATAGGCATCAGGGAATGGATGATTCAGAAATCTCTTACATAAACAAAACGGTAATATAAATATCCATTTTGGGTCTTAACTGCTGTTCTGCTGCCTCTCTTTTCCAACTGGGAAAAAAATCTGTTTTTTTATAACTGTATCAGGCAGTAGGATCTTCTATGAACAAGTTATTTTAGGATTGGTGCTTTGCTTTCTGTGAACTCAATTGATATTCATTGGTTTTGAAAATATAGTGGATTTTTGAAGCCATCTTCAAAATGTTACATTTTTAATTACTTGCTCTACATCTTGGAAGATAGGTAAGATAACTGAAAATGTAAAATATTTTAGTGAGGCTGATGCAATCAAATTAAAATGTGCACATTTCTTGCTTTCCTTTCCCTACTTTTAGGGAGAAAAAGGAAGAGATGGTTTCCCAGGAATGAAAGGTGAAAGAGGAGAAAAGGTAAGTCATGAAATGACCCTGATCTTCCTTAGACAAGAGAGGAAAACAGGCAGAGGGGCAGAGATAAGTGATAGAGGAGGCTATCTGAGGAAGATTAGAAAATTTGGAAGACGTTTAGCTGAACTTTACAGAGAAGCAGCTGAAATAGCTATGTGTGTGGGATGGAGACAATCACTTATTGAGCAATGAAATCTGATGAAATAAAGGATAATTTCTTTAATTCAAGGAAAATTTTCTTTGTGTTATAACTGGCTGATATAAATGAGTCTGGAACTAAAATCTAAAAAGTTTTATGTGCCTGTCTGTGGTGTAATAGAACAATAATTTAAGGAACAGTCTGGGCTTCTGCTATCACAACACAATTAATTTTAGTGAAAGTGAGAGAAGTAGAAAAAGGTAATAGCCACCAAAATTTACATTCAACCCTTGTGAACATGAAGGTGAAGAAGGAGCACTGACTTTGCAGATGCTTGGGGGTGTATAGTGAAAAACTGCCCTCATTACAGTGACAGTAGCATTCAGGATGTGGGGTTTTTTCTTCCTAGGATACAAAATTTCTCAGTTTATCAGTGATGTTTACTGTCTGTGGAGGTGGGAATTCTTTCTTGGGAGGTCAGCTGCCATCAATGAAGCACCTGAATCTCCTGTGTCTGGGAGGTTAACAAGAGCTGTTTGTAGTTCTTGGTTTTCAAGTGTCAGGGGACTGATGTTTTTGGAGCACAGCCCCCAGGAAGGTCAATGCCAGCTACAATATCCAGATTATAATGCTCAGGAGATCCTCCAGCAACAGTATTGTTTTAACTCAAAATTAGGTGAGAAGTGGATTTAGAAGCTTAAATAATTGATGAAAAACATGGAGTTTGTTTCATCAATGGAAGAAGTTCAGCTGAAACATGTTTTTCAAGCAAGAATTTTGTTCAACTTTAATTTAAAAAGCAAATTAAACTCCACATCCTTAGCTGTATGGGGCAACTTTAGAAATTCATTGACCTGTGAAGTCAGGTCAATGATAAAATCATAGAGGGATGAAGACAACAGAGTGAGAATCCTGCATGCAACAAAGCAAGGACAGCAAATGTTCTGTCCAGAAGTGTCACTCAGCTGGTGGGTTTGGTTATATCTCATCTGGTAATGCTGCATCTTCCAAATGATGATGTTGAGTTTTATTGGGGAATCTGTTTATGTAATTGTTTCATTTTTCTCCTCTCTCCAGGGTGACACAGGTTCCCCTGGACCTCCAGGCTTACCCGGAACAGTAAGTGAGATTGTGGCTGTAACAATATTGAAGGCACCATCACACTTCTTCCACATAAATTCCTCAGAAACAAACATTTTCAAGTTTATTACTTCTCTGCAGAAAATTTAGGGCCTATTTACTCTCAGATTATCTCCTTTTGTTTCAGAGAAGCATTATCAAGGTTTATTTGGTCTTCCTTTTTTTGTGACATTGTGCCTTTTCCTCTGCCTCTTTGCAAAAACAGACCAAGAATAGATGAATATATTGCTTTTAAAATGAAGATGCAAAGTTACTTTGGGGAGCTTGAGTGTAATTACAGTGAAGTTCACTGGTGATTAAATAAGCACCCACTGAATGACAATACACAACATTAAGGCTCCACATGTATGACGCAAGAATGACCCAGTCACAACACCAAGGATGAATCTGTGTTAGCAAAGGCAGAGAAGGCAGCTCACAAACAAAATACAACATGGCTGGCCATGGAGATGTGCCCCACTGCTCCAACTTCCTGTGTTTGTAGGGAGAAATAGTTTCTATTTGTCGTGGTTTAGGAATGGTATTCCCCAGTTTAATGCCCCTTACCCCTTGAGACTCCAAAAACCACATGCTGGTCACTCATTTCCCCTTCTCTCCTCTTCCTCCTGAGTGTGGCTGGAGAGGAGAACTGGGGGCACAAAAGGCAAAGATCATGGGTTGAGATAAGAGCAATGTACTGGAAACAGCAATAAGAAAACAAACAGCAACAGCAAAAATATTAATAACAAAAGTGTACAAAAGAGCGAGTGTGGAGCTTGACCTGACTGCAGCCATGCCACCCAAACTGCTCCGTCCAGTCAGGACAAGCATTATCCCACTGCTCCATCTGCTGTGCTTGCTCTATTACCCTTCTTCTTGGAAGTGAGAGAGAAGCCCTTTCCCCCACCCCTGGCAATGACATAAGGTGATATTGAATAACATCATGTCTTGGCCATGCTCCCTCTCACTGATCTAGGCTGGAACCAGGACACTGTTCCAGCTGTTAAAAGTAGGTGATGCTTTTGACATGTGTTCATGTCATTGAGAACTATTATTTTCTTCAAAATTTTATCAGCTCTGAGAAAAGATATTGTGTCTTTCTGCAAAACTGTGTCCTTCAGAGTTACTACAGAGTAATGCATAGAGTATTCCCTAAGAAAACAATGTTGAGATGTCATGTACATGGTACAAAGCAGAGGGAGAACACACCAAGCTCAACCATGGTGTCAGGAATTTTAATAATACAGAAGATGTCTCCAAATGGAAAAGTAGCTGAAGATTGCCAGCAGTAAAATTGCTATAAAGTTTGAAGATTGATTGGTTTTTCATTGTGGTGGGACACACAGGATAGTCTTGAGTTTATGTTCATATTTCAAATATTCTGGGAGATGTGAGATATTTGTGGGCTTCTTTCCAAACATCCAGATGTTACAATGAGCTTCTCTTTTATAAACCTACTTATGGGTGTATGGAATGTGTAACGTGTAATGACAGGAGAATATGTAAACTATCGCATTTTAAGGAAAATAGGCAATCCTGTTTTTAACACTCTGGTTTCTGTTCCAGACAGCCTTCTTCACCCCACAGCCCAGGATTCCTGTAAGTAACCTCTCTAACAAACATGGCCTCTAGCTTATCCCCTCTTGTATCTGATAGGCACACAGCCCTTAGTGTTTTCTGTGTTATCTAAAAGCTCTCAGTAAAGAACTCAGATTGAGTCTGGTTCTGGGCATTCTCATCACTGTAACCAGCTATGATGGGAAGGCCAAAGTTGTGCTGGTAAGAGCAACAGTCAAGTCAGTTGTGGCTGAGACATAGCTGTGTGTTATCCCAGCCTCTTAAACTGGATTTAAAAATTAAGTTTTATTTCCCACTTGCAGCACCTAGTGGGAAATATATAACATAACATGATCTGTGAATAAGTTTGTTATGGATCAGGACATTTTATGGATGACGTTTTATGGAGTTAGGCTGTAAGAGTGTCATTGGAAGGAAAACATATATGCCAGGTTCTTCAGAGGCTGAGGAAGGAAATAAGCATGTGAGGTAGTACTGGAAATAGAGACAAGATTTCCTTGGTTTGCTTTTCCCCTTGGCTCAAAGTTTCTGCTTATGTGTATATATACACACACACTAAGGAAACATACAGAACAATGACATCTTATGTTGCATTTGTAATGCTACAGTCACAGAAGAAGTTATTTGTTTCTTTTGCTTTGAGTGTATTGCTCTTGTAAAGGAGCTGCAAGACAGTAAGGAATAAAAGGCTTGAAGTGTGTCAGCTGTTCAGTTTGCTGGGATTTCTCTATGTGCGAGATAACTGTGGTGACACCTGCCACCTGCTATGTGCACAGCTCTGCACATAGCACTGCCAGCTTTGGGAGGAGAAGGGGAGGTAAGAATAGTTACCTTTGATTTACAAGTGTACAAATTAAAGTGTCAGAAGGAGGTGATAAGCCTTAGGAGAGTGTCATGGATAATGTTATAGAGGTGTCAGGACTAGCAGGGTGCACACAGTTGTCATGCATTCTCCAAAAACCAATCCTTGCCATTGTTTCCTACTGAGTGTGGTGCATAGTACCAGGGAGCTTTTCCATATATATTTAGACTAATGGGTTACAATAATGAAATATTCTTGGAGATGGGGTTACAGTACCACAGTGGTGGTCAGAGGCAAAAGCAGAAAAAGGAGGAAAGAGCCAAAAGCAGAAAAAAGAGGTGGCTCCTCCCTTTGCCTTCTGTCTCCCACTGTGGCTGGCACAGCTGAACCCCCACTGCTTTTGCATTCCTTTAAGTGGCACAGGAATTACTGAGGCATGATCGAGACTGCAGGAGGACACTGCCGAGAGCAGGTCAGGGAAGCTGTAAGTCCTGTGGCCCAGGCTGGTGGCAGCTGTCAGCTGTCACTGTCATTTCTGTGCTGTAGGTAAGATGTGGGTGGCAGTGGATTAAGAGCAGCTGCCAGTGGGCAGCACTAACAGGCAGTGCTAACAGCCTCAGCAGAGAGAAATGGCTTTGGCAAACTTGAAAGGACTCACAGGCAGATTTGCTGAAGGGCTGGGTTAACAAAAGCCTGTTGTGCCCTGGGCTGCAGCAATGGCCAGCAGGTCGAGGGAGGTGATTCTATCCCTTTGCTCTGGTGAGAGCCCTCCTGGAGTGCTGCATCCAGCTCTGGAGCTCCAAAAACAAGCACATCTTGGACCTCTTGAAGCAAATCCAGAGGAGGCCACAAAGGTGGTCAGAGGACTGGAGCACCTCTCCTGTGAGGAAAGGCTGAGAGAGTTAGGGCTGTTCAGCCTGGAAAAGAGAATCTCCAGAAAGACCTTATAGAACCTTTCAGTACCTAAAGTAGCTACAAGAGAGCTGCAGAGGGTGTTTTGACATGGACATGTAGTGACCAAACAAGGGAAAATGGCTTTAAACTGACAGAGGGCAGGTTTGGATTAGGTATTTGGAAGAAGTTCTTTACTGTGAGGAGGGTGAGGCACTGGCACAGGTTGTCCAGAGAAGCTATGGGTGCCCCGTGCCTGGAAATGTTCAAGGCCAGGTTGGATGGGGCTTTGACTTACCTGATCTAGTGGGTGGCATCCTTTCCCCAACCCTTTCCAATGGCAGGGGGCTTGGAATTGTGTTGATTTTAATGTCCCTTCTGATCCAAACCATTGTACAATTCTAGGAAAAAATGCTTCATCTATCCCTGCCTGCTGCTGTCAGATTGGCACTACTGTACAATTCAATTATCAAAGAAAAAGTGGGAGAAAGGAGAATATTAAAAATGTCATCCCTTTACCTCCTGAGTTACTTCTTCCCTTTGCAGTTTTGTTTTCTCTGGTAAAATATATCCTTATTCCCAAGCAGTAATACCATTCCCACCTACAAATGTATGTCTGTGCTTTGTTGTTCTTCTGTTTCAAAAGAGTTTCAGAAACTGAAATGTCATTGCACAAAACAGCTTTCAGGCACAAACACACAGGTTTGCAGCTTTAGACCTTTTGCTTGAGCTACTTCAGGTGGTCCTGGTATCTTTCTGAAGGACGCTAGATGGCATCAGGGACTGCCTGGTTAAATGTCGATTTAATGGGATGCTACTTGTAGAGTAAAATTCCTCCCATTATTTATCACAGGTGATAATATTTATTCATAATGCATAATAAATGAAAGCATAACTAATATTTATGCAGCTACATTTATTTTGTCTGTTAGAGAATCATTTGAAAATGGACTGTGAATTCCCAGGTGTTGCAGAAATGATTGGCAAATAGCTGACGTAAATAAAATTCAAGCTGATTTGTCTGGCTCTGCATTTTAGCTGATCACTATTCCTTGCTTCTGTGTGTAGCTTAAATCACTGATGTTCTTGCTCTCCTTGATTGCATAATTGAAACACTTGGTATGATAAATAATGAATAAGTAATGATTGCTGTTGCTTGAATACATATGTTCATAACAATATACAAATGTGAGTATTCGTGTAGTGCCTGGTTTATTCCACCTAGTTCAATAATTCTGTGTTTTCCTTTCCAATTTATAAAAAGCAGAAATATGGATTTATTGATTATTGCTCTAGACCACAGGACAAAGCTGATGAACTTCTGTCTGAGTGCATATTCAATTTACTGTAAGGAGGAAGAACAGGAATAAATTAATCCTATTAGGCAGTGATGGTGGTGCATGAAAAAATGTCTTGACATTGGAGAAGGGAGAGGAAGCTGCATGAATGTATGGAGATGTTAATAGAATTAGAGATCAGGAGTAGCTGCAGAGTGCACACCTCTGGAAATGCTCAAGATGAGCACTGAACACTTCTCTCTTAGAGCTGGAATAGGGAACTGTCTTTATGTGGGATCATTGTAGGATGACATTAGGTCTGTGGTCCTAAAGGGAGATAGTGCAGTGACGCTGGTGATTTTGCTATTGGTCACATCATGTGGCCTTTTAATATGTTAGAGATTAATTGATCAAATTTTGGGACGGTACATTTTTAGCCACTGTTCTCTATGAGGGGAAAATATTCTCTTTTTAAATGGAATATTTTCTCAAATAGTATCAGAACAGACCAAGAAGTCTAGACAGTGATCTCCGTGTCTTAGTGTGGGATATTAGTTTTTAGTCATTGACGTCAAAGCCCTCTGAAGAAGCTACTCTGTGTTAGAAATGGATAATTGATTGAAAGAGCTCTCTTTTCTAAACAGGACTAGTGTGAGTCCCAGCCCCAGAAATAACTTTTATTTCTCTCTTTGTTTTACTGTTTTATATCAGGGTGAACCTGGACCAAAAGGGGACAAAGGAGATCGAGGAGTGAGTGGAGAACCTGTAAGTACAGCCAAATGTTTCTTCAGCTGGTTTTGAACTTTAGCAAGGAGAGGATATGAGACTGATCAGTTTTAGAGGGAGAGGGTGGGACATGCTCCTTCCGTAGTTGGGATGCTTCTCTCATCAGAAATAGGCACAGTGATGCTTGTCTTTGTACTGCCTGTAGAGGAAGCTACGTGACTACAAGAATTTAAGCACCTACTCTATAATTCTCAGCCTCAGTAGCTGAAAGAGGACTATGGGATTTGCTAGACAGAGCTTGGCTGACAGTAATTTATGTGCAGATTTTATTAAGGGATTTTGAAGTGATGTGGCCCAGGTGAATTGTGCATTTGGCTACTATGTTTGTATTCTGGACTCTCCTGTTCTGGATGGAGCTCCCAGAAGAGACAGAGTCCTGTGCAATGACAGCCTCTGTAAAAATCACATTTCTCTCCGTGAAAGGAGCTCCTTTACCTCTCCCTCTGTTTTGCAGGGGTTACCTGGGGTTCCAGGTGAACGAGGTGGGCCAGGACCTGCAGGAGTACAGGTAAGATGGCCCTTGAAGAAAAATCTTTGACATGACCAGAGAGGAGTGCCCTCGAGGTCTGTGTCACTGTAAATGATTCTTCCAGTATGCACCAGCAGCCCATTTCTTTATTTTTTCACTGTTGTAAGTTCAGGGACTTCTATAGAGGTGTTTACTTATGCTGGACATCAGCACAACAGGAGGGAAATCAGCTCAGAAATATGGTATCTCTGTAAGCATGATCAGGATTGTCTGAGAGACTTCTTCCCACTTCATGGTCCTTCAAGAAGGCATCTTGTACTGCTGCCACCAAGCCACAGGTCTTGAAAAAAAATTTAGAACTGTAGATAAATCTTCCTCCCTGAAGGAAGACCATCAAAGTTCAGCTGGAAATGAAGTAGTTGGTAGGCCTGAGGATAGGAAGGGGTTTCACCCAGATGCATATCTGCAAGTTTCAGCATCCTGTGCTGAGAAACAGCCTCTGAGCTGATCAGTCATTAGTAATTCTTCTTAAATCTCAGGGTTTTATTTTTATAGTTCCTTTTCTTGCTGCATAGAGAACTAGGAGCTATTTCCTCTGCCATTAACTCCTCGGTGAATTGGCTAACAAAAACCATTGCCTAGTACACATTCAGGCATCTTGAAGTCTTTTTGTCTGGCAGGAAATCCTTTCCCATGTCTAATCAGCTGGTACCTCTCTACTTTCTGCACAGGGTGCAAAGGGGGAGAAAGGAGCCCGAGGAGAGGCTGGAGCCCCTGGTGAGACTGTGAGTAACTGCTTCCCTTGCAGCATTTTTCCCTGACAATAACACATCTGAAAGGACACTGACATCAACATCTTGTGGATTTGCAATCCCAGGCTGCTTGGGCACAGGGCACATCCTAATCTGCAGCTGGAAGAGTGGCTGTTTGTGGGCAAACAGGCCCATCTGCACCAAACACATCAATGCCCCATTCAGCGCAGCTCAAGACTGTGCATATTTTCCTGCTCAAATCTCTCCCTGACTAACAAAACACCCTTTTCTGGATATGACTGTGCTGCAATGTCAGCCCAGTACAGGCAGCCAGCTGGAGCAGGGAGCTCACTGCTCTGCAGCAGCAGGAATTGGGTTTTGATCATGGTTGCTTTTAGGCTTCAGTGTCAGTTCTGCAATTTTTTAAATACTGGCTCATCCAGAAGACTCATCCCACCCCCCTTTTTGAAGCATTTGTTGTAGAGAGTGCTGCTGCTGTCTGGCTGTGTGCTCAGGAACAGCAAAGGATTCCAGTCCTGTTTTATTATTGTGAGAGCTTATAAGCCCCTTGGTGACTGAATAAAAGGCCACAGACTTTCTTTGCAAGCAGAGAAGGAAGAAACACTGAAGGACTGTTTGAAATAATGACTGAGACAGGGGATGACTGCAATTAGGAGAAGGAGGGAATAGGAAATCTAAATGATGTGTCCTACAGCACTGAAATTTGTTCTTCCACCTTTGTGTTCCTGATTTCCCTTCTTGGGCTTGTGCTTAGACATTGTCCCTAAGGAGTGCTTTGACCCTAAACCCTGAACTGCCTGTTTTCAGGTGTCTTTCACTCTTGGTTGAAGGACCTCTCAGTATTTTGGAGAGGAAAAGAAAAAGAAGGCAAAAACCATCACCCATCCATCAAACCTATAGAATGGTTTTATGTCTTTGTATAACCTGCTTGCTCAGAGGATGTTAATGATATGGAAATGCAGGTATTTGCAGGCCCCTTCTCTTTTTTTTGCCACCCTTTTACAAACTGCTGCTGCTTCAAGTGTTTCTAGTGGCTCATAGACCAGTGACTGTAAATAATACAGAAATGAAGAAACCTTTAAACCTCTTCTCTGAGGAAAGACTGAGAGGATTGGGATTATTCAGCCTGGAGAAGGCTCCAGGGAGACCTTAGAGCCCTTCCAGTACCTGCAAGAGAGCTGGGGAGGGACTTTCTACAAGGGCATGGAGTGATGGGACAAGGGGGAATGGCTTCAAACTGAGAGTAGGTTTAGATTAATATTAGGAAGAAATTATTTACCATGAAGGGAGTGAAGCACTGGCACAGGTTGCCCAAGTTGGTTGGTCTAGTGGAGGGTGGCCCTGCCTGTGACAGAACATTTGGAACCAATTGATGTTTAAAGTCCCTTCTGACTCCAATCTATGACTCTATGAAACATCTAAATATTGCCTGGTAACCCCAAACATACATCTCTATGGAGACATAAATCCCCAAACATATGTCCTCTAATATCTCCCATGGAATTCTGGGGATACACATGGGCTTTTTCATGCTATAAAGCTTTCAGTTGCAAATGGAAAAAGACATGCAATTCAAAACTATACGCTCTGGATGGTTTGGGCTATTTCACCTATTTAGTGCAAAAGAATGTTTTCAGGTTTTGCTCCCCACAGCAGAGAAAGGTAGAATTGTCAACAAAGCATATTTTGTTGACCCAGATTTTTTTAAGATAAATCAACATACTTTCCTCTGTTCTTTTGATGTTTCTGGCCCAGACTTTTCTTTCTGTATCTGAGCTAGATTTAGGATTTATTTTGATAGAAGGTAGCTTTAAGGTCCCAAAGAGAGCCTTCATCTATTTTGTATTGTTTCATTACACTTTACACTAAAAAGTTTCAAACAAACCTGCTATTTTTTGCTTTCTTGTTGTACAACACCTTGTCTGACATGAAATCCAATCTCACTTGTAGCATCTTGTTCCTATGGTGATACAAGTTGTGATTTATATATGCACACACACACTTAATTTTCTTAAAACAGGGTGTGAGTGGACCAGCGGGGCCCCCAGGTCCAAGAGGCTTGCCAGGAAATGTGGTAAGTATGCACCAGTGTATTTGTTTTCCCATCTGTGCCCTGATTTCTTTATTTAATCTGTTTAGTTTTCCCTTCCATGGGGATTACTATGAAGTTCAAAAGGCTGTGTTTCATTGCACTTGTTTCTTATGGCTGAATTGAAAGATCTGGAGGCACCTGGGAATGGTGTATCCATGAAATATCTTCACATATTCATTTTATTAAGGGGAGGAACAGAGCTGCTTCATTCCTCACCAAATTGTCAAAAGAAATTTTTGCTGCCAACTCCTCAAGAGAAAAAATTCAATGTTTATTGTCTGTTTGGTTTTGTTTTCTTTGCCTTGTTTTCATTTGTTCTCTCCTTTTGTAAACATTGCTTCTTGATATAAAAATAGCATGGAAAACCCCCACTTTTGTTATGAAAGCATGTAGGCATTTGAGCCTAAAGAGCCTTGAAATCAATACAGTGTCCCACTTTCCTGGGGGCTTCATCACCATTATTAAGTTTTGCATGATGAAACTTCATATTTGCTAAAAAACATCTTTGGACTAACTCTACTCCCAGCTCCACTAGGGTCATTTTCTTTCTGGTTCCTGGGGTTTCTCTGGGCTTAGACTGGAATAGGTGATAAACAGGATTTAGACCTCAGAATATAATGTGTGCAGGCACGGTGGTATAGAACATGGGACTGTTAGAACCAGAGTTTATTACCTGGGTGATCCAAGAAAACCTAAATTGCCTTTCTACTAATTGTTAAGATACATTTGATTAGATTGTATTAATGCAGTGATTTAATTTCAAACTGAAAGGTGATACTGAAAATGAAGAACTTTTCAATTTCATATTCCATTAAGCAAACTTCTATGCCAGTAATACCAATATATTACCTATAAAAGCTAATATTGTTGGAAATAATTTTTACTGGTGCAGAAAGGAAAATAATTATCACATTCATTCTGAGGTCAATCCAATCTTAATGGTGCCAAGACATGATTTCACACCTGAAAATGGAGTACCATTCTAAAATGTGTTTTGGTGGGTTTGGAAGTTACAGTATTTAATTTAGAGCTCTAAATCATCTGTATTTTGACACGGAGTCCTTTGAGATCTGCCAAGATATTAAAAGGATTGAAAACTGAAATAGAGGAAAAAATGAGCATAGCTACTTTTCCCAATGTTGGGATGCTTTTGGCTTCTCTGATACAGAGGTGATGATTTGGAGGACCTTGGTAGTGTATTAGGAACTGCTGAGGATTTCACAAAATGAAAAAAAACAGTTACTGGTAGAATGCACAGGTGTGGTAGTCGCTCAGTTTCCGCTTTTTCTTTTCAGCTATTTTTTATATCGAGAAAGAAACTCCTCCTTTAAGGACTTGTTACACAGCTCTTTTGTGGTATTCTCTGGATTACAGATTTTCTGTACTGGGAAATGTAGAGCTGATGCTGATCCTTGAGATAAACTGTACTGAACCCACAGATCTGCCCCTTTGTTTAGGATCCAATACTGCCTACAAAAAAACTTTTAAGCTTTAAAGTTCTTTTCTCTCCAGGGTGTGCCTGGAGGCCCTGGACTCCCAGGAAGGGCAGGAGAAAAGGGGGAAAAGGTGAGCTGGTTCTTTGATGGATTTGTTTCCTTTTTTCTTTTTCAGTCTGAACTGAGTAATTATTTCATAGGTTCAGGGATGGTTAAGACACTTGGGTTCATGAGATCATCTTGTCTGAACTCCTCTGTTACACATGCTGTGAGGTTTTCACCCAGTTGCAACTTTTTAATTTACCTAATAAACCACTGGGATAAGACTGGCTATGGTGAAGTCACCTCTATGCAATTATGGTTTTCTGCTGTCCTCGTTACCTGACAAGAGCAGGCATTTGGTGTTTTAAGAGACTCCTATTCATCACTGTAAATCCAAAGCTGGAAGAAAAGCTGGCTTTATGTCCCCTCTCATGAGCTTTCTGAGGTCAAGGGGGTGTGATTTGGTCATGTACCCCACAGTGCCCAGCATGCTGGAGTCCCGGTCTTTGTTTGCTGGAGTAGGAATGATTAATCAGAAACTTGGCCCCACATATCCATGTATTTGGGGCTTAAAAGGGAAGGAATCTCAGTTCCTTCAATAAAATCTTCTTCCAAATTACTGAGCTCAGCCTCAGGGTCATTTGAGGACCAAGGGCTCTCTCATACAGTGTTGCAGATAGCGATGCACTTCACTAAGAAGAAGCAACAGTGTATTTTATTGATATAAGACACCAAGTTAACAAAGTTCAGTGGTAAATGCCACAGTGGTTTAACAAGATTCAACGCAAGGTACACTGGATTATTTACTGCATAGAGGACAGGGTCAGACAAAGCTGCCAGGGAGGCATTGAGTTCAGAAGGGATCTCTTTGCATTCTAAACTCCTTCTCAGAGAGGAGTTTAGGTGTGGCTGCATCTAGACTTAGTCCCAAACTTGATCAATATTTTGTCTAAAGCATTATATGTGCACAACCAATCCTTTATGTCACTTATGTTTCAATGTTTCTATGCACTTATTCCCAATTTGTTTGCTGAGTGTCTGATGTGATTAGATGTTAATTTGAGGGGTAACCTTGAGAGGCATCTGTGCTCAAGGGGAGATCTGGGCCTGCAGCCCACTGCAGACCCTAGTTGTCCACTGTTTATGGGGTGAAATAATTGGCTCATATTTTCATACTGACTACAAATGTTCGTTTCTCCCAAATTTGGAAAGACGTTGATCAGCACTGTAGTTAGGTGGACATTGCCCAAAGCAGCCCTTGCCTGTAGGGCTGTTGTCTGCCTCCCCTGCACCCACTGTGAGTCAGATGCAGCCATCACAACCAGACGCAAGCACTGCTACTGCTGCTGATGGGTGTCACTTGGGCAAGGTTAGGGGAAGCAAAGATCAGGTTGGGATCAGGGCACGTTCCAACATTTCTTGGTGCGACAGCAGGGAAAACCAATTTTGGCAAGATCAAGTTGGGGTGTGCTCTGTGGAGAGAGCACATGGCCCCATATAGTTGATTCCCAAAACATTTTGAAGGCTCCATTTACTTTCCTTAATGGAAATTACAAGTGCCTTGAGATTACTGAAGGAAAAGACTTCCCATAAAAGAGGTTTCCTATGATACGGAAAGAAATCCAGATGAGAAAGCTAGGAAAAATCCGTCTCTCACGGTTCCAATGAAAAACCTGAGATGGGAATTGTCTGTAGTATTTGAATGAATTCTGATGGATTGTCTTCTACAGGGTGATGCTGGAAAAGAAGGAAAAGTGGGTTTGCCTGGGCCACCTGGTGAGCCAGGGCGTGCTGGAGAGCCAGGTTTGCCTGGGAAGGGTAAAGATGGAGAAAGGGTAAGTACTGCTGCTGAGCTTTGTGCTTGACTAATCCAGTATGAGATAGACAAGTGTGACTTCTTTAAAAGAGTGTGGATTTTCCTGAATCCATGAAAGTCCAAGCTGTGCAAAGTGTTCCAGACCTTATCTCTGCATTAAAAAAAAATGGCAAAGAGAACTGAAGCTGTATTTCTGATCATTGCATTGAAAACAGAGGCCTCCACAAGGAGTAGCCATTGTCCTTGTGACTAGTACAAAAATTATTAGCTTGATGGAAGTTCCCTAAAAGCATTTAATTCTAGACCAATTAGGAGATTGCTTAATTTAGTTACATGTTGTCAGTAAAATATTGCCAGGATGGGGTGAGCTCAGGAGGGCGGTGATGGGAGAATTGCTGCCTTGATTATATCAAAGTCCAGGCTCCTGTTTGGCTGGGTGGTGACAGTTTTCTTGTTTTGCTTCTGTCACTTTAGGGAGAAAGAGGACCACCAGGATTGCCAGGACCCTTTGGACACAAGGTAAACGTGGACTTCATTGTGGACTGCTCTTCTTAATCACTTGAACTGCAAAAATGAACATGTTGCAAGCATGGCCTGTTTTCCACTGGAAAATAGAGTTTGTGAAGCTGTGACTTATAAATGCAGTTCTAGCCTAGTAGGAGATTCCTTTCTTTATTATTCCAGTATCTCTGTAGATGCAAATACTGAGATATTAATTAGCTGTGTTCACTTTCCACATTTAATATTCCTTCCAGCGCCGTAAGAATTCAACACAGGTGGGGGTCTAAGTGCACACCTTTTCAGGAAAACTGTGGCTGGGACCCTTTAATCCACACAGACAGGGAGACACTGCATGGCTCTGGGATGATCTGCTCTCAGGACCACCTGTCAGGCCTCAAAGAGCACTTTTCTGTAAGCACTCATTCCCTTCACCTCTCTCCAAGGAGAATGTGAATGATTTTCTAGTGGAACCAGGTAGCTCTGGTCCCCCTTCCTCTATTAAAGCAAAGATTAGCTAGTTGAAGTGGTGGATGACACTAATTTCTTCTGCTGAAAGTAATGTTTATTCCCTTATAAGCACACAGAAAAGAGAGAAAGGAATAAAACAGCAAAAATCTTTGATTCTGGGAGGATCTGAATTGTGCTTAAACCTTCAGTCAGACATTTCAGAAATTCTCCTCTTTAAAATGACCATGTCCTGATCTGGACTGGAGGAAGAATCAGATGTTGAAACAGATTCTGTAAATGATAGAAGTAGGATTACAGCAGTATGAGACCCAATACATCTAGGTCCCATATTTTTGAAATAACCATACTGCTATGATTTTTTTAAATTTTGATGCATTTGGTGTAAATGCACTGTAGTCTGTTCGATATATCTTTGACAGTTCAGAACACACACCTACACCCACACAGACACACACTAATAGACTGGGAATTAATACAAAAGTCAGACAAAAAAACACTAAAAGAAATCCTATTAAGTATTCTATTCAATATCAACAGAAGATGGTAAAAGTCTTAATTGTGTGTGGGAAAATACTATTGAAGGTTTTGTATTAAAATTATCTTTTTGAATAAAATAACTGATAAGGAAGCTGTGGAGTGTTTGAACTAACCAGAATACATTCTTTCTCACTGGCCTTGCAGTATAATTTCTTTGTAGTGTAAGATTAGTTTAAGAAGAAAGCAAGAAAGGGGAAAAATAGGAGATATTGCAAATTTAAATTTGAGTGTGCAGAATCCACAGGTAACAATTTTTCTATCGTGCTTCTATATAGCTAGAAATAATGTCATAATAAATAGCATAAATAAGATTCACTGTTATAAATCTACTGCCAACATGAGATCAAATCTCACAACTGCAATGCAATCCATAAAAATCTTATTGATTTTTCCTTATAACTAGAAAACAGATGTTGAATTAAAGTCTTACTGCTGAATTCTTTCTTAGCCCTCTGTCTGCAATGGACATTGAACAATGTCAAGCTGTTTTCTGTGCTATGCAGGTTTTACTTTGAAAATCCTGTTTTCTAGAAGGGAGGGGTCTCCTTTTGTAGTACAGTGCTCAAGACACAGAGGTAGAAGTGTTGACTTAATTTTTACTAGAAGAATTTCATACACTTCTGTGGTTGGTAAAGGAAATGAGCACATTAAGATGCAATAAAACATCCCTAATCCTGTCTTCCCCAGAGAAATAATCTATATTCAGCAATTTTTGTGCCTTAGCCTTCTACTATATAAACACAGAGAGAGAAAAGTGATTTATGGTGCTTAGTGCTTCCCCAAGCCAAGGAAAGTGCCTGATACCCTGGTGAAGCCACTGTCTCTAGAAGTGACAGATGGATGTGGCTCTTGTGGATATGATTTGGGGTGATTAAAGTGGTGCTGGCCTGATGGTTGCACTAATTGATCTTGAAGGTCTCTTCCAACCTTGGTGATTCTGTGAAAAGCTGGAAATTCGATGTTGTGCACTAAAATAAATGCAAGTACTTGCAGAGGTTGTGTTCCAGCTCAGTTATGTGCCGTGGCACACACTGAGCCCACAGAAGTGGTCTGGGGCTCATGTGGTGGAAAAGGTCACTTTTCTTGGCATGATGGGACAGTAACTGTGTCATATCCCCGTGCTGCCACAAGCTGAACCTGTTCCTCTGTGGGAGGCTCAGGTGCAGATGTGCCAGTGTGACATTCTGATGTACAGCCTGCTTGCATTTCAGCTCATTTTCTCATCAGTGCACAAAGCCCTTAACTCCTTCCTTTGTTTCAGGGTGAGAGGGGAGCTCCTGGCCTCCCTGGGCAGCCTGGAGACAGAGGTGTGCCAGGAATCGGCCTGCCTGGACCCCCTGTAAGTAGCAGGTCCTGCTGCAACCTCTAACAAGGTGGAAAACCAGGCATTGCCACCTGGGCAATGCACTGCCTGTGCTCAGCTGTGCTGAGAGCCTGTGGGACACTTTGCCTTCTGAAGATGCAGATTCCAGACGAGTCCAGAGGCTGCCTGGCTCAGGGGTCACATGTTTGCTGTGAGGGCTCCTCATGCATTTGGTTTTAGTTGAAACAGTGGGAAAATAGGGCTGATAGGTATCACTGGCTGTCTGTGGTGGTTTTGGCTTGGCCCAGTTTTTGCCAGTGAGTAGGGTGGGGTACAAAGATGGCTCCTGCATGTCCTGTGTGAAGATTCTGGAATTTTTCCACCATGTCCAGCAGAGCCAATCTCTGATGGCTCTGAAGATGATGGACCTGCTGCTGGCCAAACCTGGGCCAATTAGAGATGTTAGTTACGCCTCTGTGAAAACATATTTAAGAAGAAATCAAAACAACGTGAGCACGCACTTCTTTTTAGCCAGGGTGAAACCCACGACACTGTCACTCCTGAATTTTCTGCATCATCCTGACACACTGGCTGTGGATGTGAGTGGAGATCTGTGCTGGGCCAGCAGCTCTGGTCTCCTGGACAGACACAACCTTGCTGTTATATAACCCCTGTTGGGAGAGATGAGTGTGACACAGATGCCCACATCAGTGACATAGTGACACTCTGATAGCAAAATACAAAAGCAGATTGCTGAAACTGTTGTGTTCTAAGAGGGACAGTATCCCCATAATTTCCAGCAAATATTTGGTTGGTTGGACCTCATCCAGCTCTGCCCTCACCCCCTTTATATCAGTAGGTCACAAAATTTGGATTTTCCTATTGCTGGGCTTTGATCACTCCAGTACTTGTCATGCATAACTCCTCTTGAGATGAGGGGGATTTGGGAGTGCTCTGGCTGTAGCCCTGCTCAGAGACCTCCAGATATGCACTGAATTTGCTAATGATATACGTTTAGGAGGAATTAGACTCTATTTCTGGCTGTAATTGCTAGAGGACATCTGAGCCCTTGCATTGTTTTGCAATACCTTGTACATGCCATGGTCCTGTACCAATCAGTCAGTGTTTGGTTATAAATGCTGTGTTTAGATATAAATGTCCCAATTAGTACAGGAAATTGCCTTGAAATGATAAGTCATATTGCTGGGTAATGGATTGAAAAATCTGGCTTTCTGAGGTGTAGCTCCACTTAATATTTGCTTTCACCATGCTGAATTCTGAGTTAAAGCAGGCTGGGTCAGTCATGTTTCACACGGTGACTCTATCATGGCTTTTGTGGTCCTCACAGGGTTACCAATGACTGCAGGTTTGCTGGGTGTCAATTGTAATGATTTGCCTAAAGAACAGTGGTGGTCTTGCACTTCTCAATGTTCAATCATTAATTAAATTAAAATAAAATTAACAAGTGAGTGTCTGGCTTGTTTGAAAATGACGAGCTTGTGGATAGTTTTTAATTACAGATTTTTAGATTCAGTTCAGGGCTAAATGAATTCACGTCTGCATCCTGATGTACACAGGATGACAAAGTTGTTCTTCATTGGGGATTCAGCATCTTCATATCCATAAACACAAATGACTAAGAACTTGACTCCAAATGCAGACATCTCTTGTCTCACACCAGAAGATTGTTTTTTTCTGTGTCTTCGTTATTTGCCCACTGTCAGGATGTGTAGCCACCTACACACCACACTATTCTCAAATACGTTTTTTTAATTTAATCTGCATTACTAAATGCTTTAAAAAAAATAAAAAAAACCAACCAAACAAAAAACCCAAACTACTATTATGGTGTTTTTTTCCACTGTAGATTCATCATAACCTCAGCTCCAGTGCAAAGACTGGAATTGGAAAAAAACTCCTTATAACCTTGAATCTAACAGACTGTCACAAAGACTGAATGCCACAGTAAAAAAAAAAAAAAAAAAAAAAAAAACCAGCATAAAATCAGTGGAGCTGCTTCAGTGCATATTACACACTGAATTAAAGGCATCAGTGTCTACCCTTTTTAGCGATGTGACAAAATTGTGTTTATAATACTTCAACTTCAGAGCTGAGAGCCAGCAACTCTTTTTAATTGGAATCCTCACCCTGTTTCCTCCTGTGCCCTTAACCCCCCTCAGGATTTGCTCCCTGCACAAAAAGTATATATGGATGAGGAATATTTTTTTTTTACCTTATCTGCTGAAGTATTGATTTACAATTTACGTAACACTGAGCCATAAACTTGAGCATTAGCAGAGGGTGTTATTCCCAACAGAGGAGGGGACAACTTGGAGAATTGGGGTGAATTCACATGTTTGTGCTGAAGTTGCCTAATGGATGGATGTGCAGTATAAGTAGAAAGGTTTCAATCTTGCCCTGCCTTGCCTCGTTGATATTAATTAAATTATGCATTTAGCCATTTCTTTAGCACAGTACTAGGGTGTCTTTCATGGAGGACTGTATGAGGATTAGTGAGCTCCTGTGCCTAAAACAGAAAGGAAAAGGAGAAGAGTTATGGTGTGAGGCAATTTATTTAAGCCTAGTTTTGGGTGTGTTTGGAACACCAGATTGGTTCACCCACGCTGGGTATGGGCACTGCATTAGTTCTGTGGTGTTCCTGTAGAAATACCTTCCAGTGGCTCACACTACTCACTTGCACATTTTGAGTTGCACCCCCAAACACACAGCATGCACAAGCCCTCTGAACCCCCTGCTTTGACCTAAATTAAAGAGCACAGAGGTCTTGTGGGATGTTTTCCCTTGTGTAAGAGGCAGCTGAATGTGGTGATCTTCAGGAGCTGGGGGAATTGTCCTGTCCCAGCCCAAGAGATGTGAGGGTGCTGTGGTTCTGTCTCCAGGCCCAGCCAGCAGCGAGGCTGAGCACAGATTGTCCTCAGGCACATGGAGTGCACACACATCCACACTCACGAGTGCAGCCACAAAATCCAGTGCAGAGAAAAATGCCTGAATGCTGCAGGACCCACCCTGGTCAGCCAAAGGGGGACGGGAGTTTCAAATGTTTTGATTGCTGTGTCTTTTCTGTTCACAGGGCCCTGCAGGACCCCCAGGAGACAAAGGATCACTGGTACAGTATGTCTTTCTAGCTACAGCCACTTTCTGTGGGGAGGGGTCAACCACACTGATTGTGATTTCATGGAGGCATGTGCAATTGGTTTGGTTCTGCTCAAGGATTGGTCAAAGGGTGGCTGACTCTCCACAGGGAGCTCTTTTGTGTATTTCCAGGTACTTGTCTGCTATACTGAGTTGTGAGAAAGAGCTGATCAAGAGTCTTGACCTGGTGGAATCTTTTCCTTACGTGTCAGTAGTCCTATAAGAGAAATAATGAGTGACTTGTTTCACCCTTCATTGAAAAATTATTTCAAGGCCCATAATTCAAGGGCACGCCACATGCCTTATAGCCAAGGCCTCAAAGGTTTAAAATAAACCATTTTAAAGTATTTTTCTTACTTAAATCTTACAGATTTCAGTATTCACCAAACACACTTTAGTCCCTCAACATTCAGTTTTTCAAGGATGGAATCCATTGGTGTGGAACAAACAACTGTGTGTTGTGGTCTCAGTAGACACTGGCATGAATTTCCAGCACAACAGCCAGTCCTAGACAGTGTGATGGCCTGGAATTGAGGAGATGGACCTTCTTTTCTCCTCTACTGCCCTGTGCTCAGTCATATTTTCTCCGTGTTCAAAAACCTGCCTTCTATAACAAATCATTATTATCTCTCCAATCAATGTATGTGAAACTTGACTTTAGTGATGCCCACGAAGTCCCTTGAGGCCCAGAAATGACTGATACCAGGATAGTGAGAGATGTAATTATATTTTTTCTTAAACTCTCTCACAGTTGTGTAACTGCTGGTTAATTTTTCCATCAATAACTGTTGGATTAAGGATTTCTTCTCTTCAGCTAAGAAGCACCTCATAAATTCTACTCATGTTACTGGGTTTGTCTGTTCTCTCCCTACCAGGGTCCCCGTGGTGTGCCTGGTATCCCTGGACCACAGGGGCCTCCTGGCCAGGATGTAAGTAAAATAAAAGTGTAAGTGCTCAAGAAATTTGTCAGTGCTTGAATCTAATTTCCTTAAAAATTTGTGCTGATAATCAACTGCAGTCACTGAGTGTTACTAGGATAGTAACACTAGTGTAACACTGAGTGTTACAAGGGAGATGATTTGAAGAAGTGGAGCTTTTACAATTTAGGATGTCAAAGGGGAAAACAGTTGGAATAAGGAGGATTGCTTCAAGGAAAGTGGTGGACATCGCCACTGAACCATTTTAAAATGACACTGGGGAAGGGACTTGGCAGCATACACTAAGGAAAGATCCCACACTGGAAAGGGATGGTGGTTAGGCTCTCTAGGAACTTCTTAGAATCCACTGAGATAAGTACCCTGTAGTGTTTCTGTTAAAACAGGGCCACAGCTGTTAAAAAGCTCTTTATGAGTTCATTTTTCTGCTACTGTGCATGTTTGAGGACATTTTAACCTCTTGGTGCATTGTCCTCCTGCTGTCTCAGCGGGTGAGTCACAGAACTGAGGAATAGAGAGGAACGACGTGGCAGACTCCCAGCTGGAAAGGCGGCCCCACTCTCTGCCTGGTTCTGCTTCAGTGCTGCATCAGAAAGAGGAGAATTTTTTTCCTCTGTGATGGGGAAAACAGTCCTCTGAAGGAGGCTCTGAAGATTTTGAAGGGCTTGATCTTTGGATTTGTTCCTGTTGAGGGAACACTGTGAGGAGAGGGAAGTGACCTTCCGTACCTCTCCTTCTCAGTGCTGCTCCATGATGCTGTCATGTCTGAAATGGGTACCAGTTCTCACCAACTCCACAGCAAGCGATTTTCAACCCTAGTGTGGCTTTATTGACATCCATCACGGGGCCTGAATGGGATACTTTCCTGTGGGAAGAGGGTCTAGTTTTCTTCCCACCTACTTACTGCCCAGAGAGACTGTGGATGCCTCATCCCTGGAAGTGTTCAAGGCCAGGTTGGATGGGGCTCTGAGCAACCTGGAGTAGTGGAAGATGTCCCTGCCCAAGGCAGGGGGTTGGAATTGGATGATCTTTAAGGTTCCTTCCAACCCAAACAATTCTATGATCCTATGATTCTATACTTTGTCACAAGACAAGTGATTATGCCAGGCTATTCTTCCAGAGCCCCTGAGAGCTGAAATGGTCCTTTGCCTCCATCACCCTGTGTTCATGAGCAGCCAGAGATTTGGGATTGATTGTGTCCTTCTGCCTGTCCCTAGATCTTGTCACCTTGCTTCAGATGTTTGAGATTTTTAATCAAGCGATTTTGAACAGGAGATGGAATAGATGGGTTTATTAGAACTGTACAGTGTGAGGAAAGTGTCAAAAGCAGCTTTTTGGAGTCTCTTTCTGGCTCTGCTCAGATCAACATTGGTTGGTCAACTCTTGGAGACTGCAGCACTAAGGTCTTCATGTCTTTCTTTTCCCTGCAGAAAATTAACCTAAACACAACCATCCCTCAGGCTACTTATGAAACACATTCCCCATTACACTCACTGCTTTAATTGCACTCAATATGTCTTTTAGGATGTTCTGTATTGTTTGATCACCTGTTAAGCCATTCTACCTGTGTTTCAGGAGGTGTAAATGGAGGTACAGGGCACATTCTAACATTCCTTGGATATGTCAGCAGGGATAACCTATTTTGACAAGTTCATGCATTTGCATTTTCCTGATCTCTATCTTTATTTAACTAGCACAAGGAATATTTTGTTCTGCTTCTGCACTCTTGTATACCAATGCAGTGTTTCTGTGTCCTCTGAAACATGTCCATTTTTGTTCTCTGCTGAGTTCAAACAGGATATCATTGGATAGGAAAGCTCCAATTTGAATTGCTAATATGAATTTGGTGTGCAAGTCCCAAGCCGTGCAGTGTCAATTGCCTGAATGACTTGCCTCAGTGTCTTGTACTTTTCTGTGGCCTTTGCAAATGTATTCCATGTTTTTTTCTGAGACAGAAGAATTCTTTTAAATCACATTTACATGCATTAAATTACTCTCTGCATTATTTTTTCCAGTTGCAAACTCATCAGATGCTTGAGGAACTGCCTCCTATAAGTTGCATTCCCAGATGATGCAAATCAGATTTACAATTGCATTAGGGAAGTGGAAGAGTCAATACTTCTTTTGCAATAGCTTTGGCCAGAATTCTCTCCCATAGGTGATGAAATTGGTTTTTTTTATATTCTAGATTTTTGCTAAAAGCATGTGCCATATTTTTTTGGGATAGCTCAAGGTCACCTTTTGAAATATATGTTGGCTACTCAATCTAATATCAAGAGTTCTCAGGACAGTGCCTTGTTTTATTAAAATTTAGGTTTTGAAAATACTTGCCTAGGTTTACGGTACAGTTGTGCTGGTTTGGCCTTGTTTTGTTCCTCTTAGCAAAAGCCTTGCTATTTGTTTGTCCTCTAGAGTTCATTATGTCCCTAAATCCCTACAAATTCTCTTCTGCGACAAAGCTGGGGCATGTTGTCTTCTTCCATATACATAATTTTCTTGTCTTTAAATTTACATTTTTTTCTGATTAACTAAAGCTCCAATTCTTAAAACCTGAAAAGTGCTTTTTTTAGGTCTTTTTCTTCCCGATAATATGACTAATTTTTTCCATAACAGAACTACTATATGTTGTGCCTGCTTTAAGGACCTCAGTCACTTAAAAAAATTACTTTCTCTTGCTTTTGGAAAAAAAAAAATCCAAATCACATTTTAATCTGGCAGTATTCCTGTATCGAGCATTAAAATAGTGTAGCCTTAAATACCTTCTGTCAGAGAAATTGGCCAATCTCCTAGTCTGGGAATTATAAAAATGTATTTCTACATGTTAAATGTTATATGCAATGCTGTCTCCTCCAGCTGCTGCAGACCAGGTGCTTCCTCCATAGTAGGGACAGGGTTAGATTAAATATTAGGATCAAATTCTTTACTGTGCACAAATGAAGCCCTTGCATAGAATGCCCAGAGAAATTGTGTATGCCCCATCCCTGGAAGTGTCCAAGGCCAGGTTGGATGGGACTTGGAGCAACCTGGTCCAGTGGAAGGCATCCTGGCCCATGGCAGGGGGTTGGAATGAGATGATTATTGAGGTCCCTTCCAGCCCGAACCATTCCATGAGTCTATGAAAAGGTTTGTAGGATGACAGGAGAAGCCATGGTGGTCAGGTGCAGGGCTCAGCCAAACAAATGCACTGACCACCTCTGTTTTACACATGACCAGCCCCTTTTATACCCTTTTCTGTCACCCCCTCTGTTTGTTACGGTCTTTTCTCCTACACAGCTCCTCATGCATCTCCCCAGCTCTATCAATCCTTCAGCCCTCCCAGTTCATGGTCCCCCAGTTTACAATCTTATTACTTGCAAGGTCTGGGTTGATCTCCCAGGAAGTGCAGTCTATGGTTCCTTGATAGCCCATCAGTTAGTGTGAGTGACAAGATCTGCTTCTTTTTGGGTCAGTGTCTTGGCAAATTTAGTTTCTGATTTCCTCCTTTTCCTTTAATTTCCTAGTTGACAAGGTCCTGAATCAGGTAACCTTGCTGGAATAAGCTTCCTCATATTTCCACATGCCTTCTTCAATTATTGTGAATGTCCAGGTTTGCTTCCCATCACTGCCATCCTTTTTTTTGGTCAGGTTTGTTTCCTTGAAGTTTTAATTTATGACTTTTTCCTTATCTTCCTTTGTTGAATTTGGAAAGGTCCTTGACCAGATACCCCTAAAGGAGCAGACGCTCTCTGGCCAACCACCCTTGCACTACATGTTTTGGGAATCATCTGTTCTGCCCTGACTGTCTGCTGGGAGATAAAATGTTTCTGTTCAACACATCTATTTAGTGTCCTTAGAGTAGGAAACAATCTGAATGAGACATTCTCTTATCCCACTATTAGCAGTGAGGGCACCTGTTTAATAGGCTCTTTCTGTATTTTGATTATGATAATTTTAATTAACATAAACATTGAATTAATCACTTTTAAATTAGGTTAATTATTTATGGTAACTAAGTTCCAGCATTACCGGGAAGTTAATCTTTCCCCTGCGTTTGCTTTCATAATTGCAAAGCCTTTGTGGATGCATACATTACTGCCACTGGTTTTGAAGAGCAGGGTTTTCTGTTCTGAGGTTGATTTTCCCATGCAGTTGGAAGGAGAGTTCCAAGGAGCCTTTGTGTTTGTTTTAGCGTACTTACACCCCAAACCAGAGTACACTTATTATATCTCCTATTGTCTCTTTATTGCTGTGATTTATAACCCATTTAAGCTATTGCATTTCAAGTTTAATTTTCAGTCTTGTAATAGAACTATCCCACCATATGCCTGTGTGACTTATACACTTCATACACTTCTCTTGAACACTTACATTTCCTTAGAGACTTCCTTTGAGTATTTTCACATGCACCACTTACCCGAGCATCATTTTCCCCATCATAGATTTTGCCTGTAAACTGCACCAGCATTTAATTTCTTCTTAATTACAGAATCACAGAATATTCTGAGTTGGAAGGGGCACACGAGGATCATCAAGTCCAAGTCTGAAGTGAATGGACCATGAAGGGATCAAACCCACAACTTCTGTGTTATTAGCACCATTTGCCAACCAACTAAGCTAAATATTGTTTTTCAGCATTGTCAGCAGCACAGTTTCCATCAGTTCCTGTTTAAGGACCATTCCTGTCAGATTTTGCAGACTGATGCTCTGGATATTGTGCATCACACCTCCTCATGGCTGACATCTTTTCCCTGTGCTGGTGTGCTGTACCTCTCATTGGATATTCTACTTTGGGCCAGCCACTCTTGGCTGCAAACTCCTGAAAGTGTTCAAACTTTATGAGCCTTCCAACACTTGTTGTTATTTGGCTCTCTGCATTTTCCCACGTCGTGTTAGCAGCATTCCTTTTCAGTGCCATGCAGTTTTTTGGTCAGACTCATTTCCTTTTTTCTGAATTTTCTGGCTTTCTCATTTTCCAGTTCCCTCTCTTCTTAGCTTGTCAGATGCAGTTTTAACTTCCATGTCTTCATTCTAACATTTTCATTCTGGTCTGAGCAATCTGAAGCTGGATCAGGGAAGGTTTAGGTTGGATATTAGGAAAAGGTTCTTCATCCAGGTGGTGGCCAGACATTAGAACAGGATCCCCAGGCAAGTGGTCACAGCACCAAGACTGACAGAGTTCAAGGAGCGTTTGGACAATGCTCTCAGGCGCATGATGTGATTCTTGGGATTGTCCTGTGCAAGACCGGGAACTGGACTTGATTTTTGTGGGTCCCCTACAACTCAGGATATTCAGTGATTCTATATTTGCAACTCATCCTTTTTTGTCAACCTTTTCTAACTCCAGGCCTTTACAGACCAGCAATATTTCCTCTACTTTTGACTCTGCTTCCATTGGTCTGTTCTCTGATAATGCACCATGCTGAAGTGCCATCATCCTACATCTGGTTTGTTCATTTTGGCTCACAGAAGCATCCTCCAAAGGGCATTCTCTGTTTTCAGACTTGTACCTTTCAATTGTTTAACTTTTCCTGGTGATTCAGTGGTTTTTTCAGGTTTGTCAGCCATGGCACAGAGCTTAATCTCTTTTCCTCTCCCATTTCCACTCTGTTAGAGACATCACCAGCTCTACACCATACAGCATTCAAGAAAATAGGTCCATCCCTTTTTGTCTCAAGACAATCTGATACCATGTGGATATGATAGCTGTGTTTAATCCATTCCAAGGATTTCAATTTTATTCACTCTCTTCTTATGTGTCTTTTCATGTAACTAAGAAGTCTTTCCTACGTTCTTTTTTTGACAGATCTTTAAATACTCAAATTACACTGCTAGTGCCATGTTCATATTTCAGATCCCAAAGCAGAAGGCTGTCAGCGAGCCCTATGGCATATATTTATAGCTATGCTACTAGTCAGCATGAAAGACATTTCTGAACTGTCTTTTCTGTGTTGCTTTCTGATCCAGGATTATTCTCATGGCTCAAGTTTTTGCTTTGCATCACACTTTTTAAAGCAAGTTCTGTGTGAGTCTTCCTGAACAAAGTAGGTCTGGGAATATAAGAACTGTGTAATTTTTATTTAGCCATCCCTCTTCCCACTTGCAGAAGGGACTGAGAACCACAGTGGAGAGGCTGCCAAAAGCATGACCTGACAATTAGCATCTGTGAAAGGGAAGGGACTTTGGGAACATTGCACAATCCTCTGGATTTGCCTTGATGTTCTGTGGAAGAGGCAAAACTATAAATGACTAAAATGTTTACTTATGTTTACTCAATTCCCCAGAAGGACATCTGGGGAAAATTGTGAGCTAACCGTCTTCTTCAGACATTATCTTCTCTTTGTTTTCACCTGCAGAAGGTTTGGTTCCTCAGGAAACATGAGTTCCTTCATGGACTTCAGTACTACTTCAGTTCCACTTTAGGCCCACTTCAGTTTGTGTTTAATTTTCATCTCCCAGAAAGTCAAGCTAGTTGAAGGGTTTTTGCTTGCCCAGAAGCATTTTATGTGGCCACAGAAAAAGCTAATAAATATGTTTTCCCATTTTTTATTTCCTCTAACAAGACATACAGGATTTAAATACTAAGTGGGACTCAAGGATGAAATTCAAGTTTGCCCTACAGCTATAACAGTGGTGTATGATGACACACAGTGCACTCCAGTCATTAATCCTCACAGCCCCTGTCTGACTATCCATGTAAATAATGCAGTGAACTGATTGGTGACAACAGGCTAACCTGGGACAAGGTGGCAGAAAGAACACCAAGTCCCCTTCCTGGCTAAGCATTTGACCAATTTTTAAAAAAGCTTTCCAGATAGGAATATTAGATAGTCTCAAAGAGTCTCCTAGGTGGCCCTGCTGAGCCTAGACTGGTTGAAAGTCATTACTTGTACCTTGATCAGCATCCAGATGTTGATGCAGCCCAAAAAGCCAATCATGTCCTGGGCTGTATCAAAACCACTGTGGCCAGCAGGTCAAGGGAGGGGATTCTGCCCCTCTCCTCTGCTCTGGTCAGACCCCACCTGCAGTGCTGTGTCCAGCTCGGGGGTCCCCAGCATAGGAGGGACATGGAGCTGCTGGAGCGAGTCCAGAGGAGGCACCAAGGCTATTGAAAGGATGGAGCAACTCTCACAAGGAAAGGCAGAGAAAATTTGGGTTGTTCAGCCTGGAAAAGAGAAGACTTCAGGATGACCTATTTGTGGCCTGCCAGTACCTGAAGGGAGCCTTCAAGAAAGATGGAGAAGGACTTTTGACAAGGTGTCAGAACTGAATATATGTAGGTAACCAAGAGAGCCAAAATCCAGAGCTAAAGTGTAAAGAGTTGATTTATTCTGTTACCACACTGGCAGAATGGAGACACAGACACTGCTAAAATGGGCAAAAAGCACTCAGGATAACCTCCAAGCTTCTTATCTCTCCTTCTCCCAGCAGGGAGGCCCAAGCCTGCGAAGAATGCTTTTTAAGCTTTTTGCAGCATTCTGATATCTTCTACAGAATCTCTGCTTCTCAAGACAGAAAATGACCCAAGGAAAACACAACATGTGAAATTTTCCATGCCAAATATTCTTAGTATCCTCCTGCTGCAAGGTCATGAGTGAAAACAGCACTATTTTTCCCTCTTCACCAAATCTTCCACTTTCAACCTTTTACTCCCCACACAAGGACATATAGTGCCATGAAAATGGGGCAATGGCTTCAAACTGGAAGATAGTAGGTTTAAATTAGATATATGGAAGAAGTTCTTTACTGTGAGGGTGGTGAAACACTGACAGAGGTTGCTCAGAGAAGCTGTGGCTGCCCCATCCCTGGAAGTGTTCAAGGCCAGGTTGGATGGAGCTCTGAGAAACCTGGTCTAGTGGAAGGTGTCCCTGCCCAAGGCAGGAGGGTTTGAACCAGATCATATTTATGGTCCCTTCCAACCCAAACCATTCTATGATTCTGTGAACATCCTGGGTGGCAAATCTGGAACCATCCCAGAGAAAACTCCAGGTAGAACCTGCTGCGGAATCAACAAAACTGAACACAGATAAGATGCTTTTAGATGGTTAGTAGAAACTATTTCTTTAGAAACAAAAATAATCAGGTAGGACAGCTTTTGTACGTGGTGAATTTCATATGCTCTTTAAGGTTTTCAGAATGAATAGAACATGCATTTGGTTGAGTGATGACACAGGGTGATGGACCAGGTGGATATAGGAATTGAGCAGAGAATGGTTTGGGGAAATCTCACTGACTATCTTAAAACATCTCTGCAAGCATCCTCACAATGCAGATTTCTGTCACCATCTGGACAATGACCACCAAATCAAAAGATTTGGTTTCCCAAGTGAGCATTACTTTATGAAAAGATTTTTCAATAATCTTTAGACATGGGTTTTGTTTTGTTTTTAACAAACTAATTCCTTGTTAATGACGCAAGAGATGCACACTGAGGGGTCAAGGTTGTCCCTTTTCCAAACCATGATTTTCAAGATCTAAAATTCTGAGAATACTGGTTATTTCTTTGCCTTCTTCTCATGAAAACTGCTACCACTACACTGCCACAAACAAACAAACAAACAAACAAACAAACAAACAAACAAACAAACAAACAGGCTCACTGCTATTTCAGGTGCAAGGGACCTGTTTGCAAGGTTTGTGCAAAGCAAAGTCTTGATTTTGCGTATTACAGATGTCTCGAGAGATTTAAAGCTTCATCCTTCACACTACTGCAGTTTTTCCTATGACCAGAAGACAAGCTAAAGAAATTTCAGTCTCTGTGTGACTCAAATGAATTTAGCAAGGTCAGATGGTAGGAAAATGAACTTTAGAAGGTGTTGAGAGGATGTTAAAGTTGCAGATATTTGGAGGAGTTTGCTGTTTGTCTCATGCAAGGAGCAGTGCTGCTCAGAAGCAGAAAGTAAAATGTGTGCTAGTCCAGAGCAGTCAGCATAATGCAGGAGCACCCAGGGGGTTATTGTATGATAATTTCCCAAGTTTTTTTTTTTTCTTGATCTGTAGGGTATACCTGGAAATCCAGGGGAAAGAGGACCTCCTGGAAAACCTGTATGTAACTTCACTTCTGTATTACATCTTCCTTTTAATTCAGTTTCCACCTCTACACTTTGCCTCAGAAGTGCACTTGGGTGTTTTGCCACTACTGTTTTTTCCCAGCAGAGCAATGGGAAAACCTTAGTGGTTTTAACCCCGTAAGGGGCTATGGTTTTTCTGTGATGGCTTTGGAATAGTATGAAAATAACTGGATATTCTGCATGTAAATAAAAGCCAAAAATTTTAAAGGCACTTCCTTAGCACCACTGTGCAGTATCCTCAGCAAAAACTCACCTCAGGTGTGATGAAGTGCATTGATAATGGAGGGTGGGAAGTGCATGTTTGGCCCAGTGAGTCCCAGGCAGGACAAGGGAAACCAGTGAGAATCCATGAGCATGTTCAGGAAAAATTCTTATGTCTTGATGCCTCTTAAAATTGCCTGAGATAATGAATTTCTTATTCCACAGGGCTCCCCACCTCTGCTCACTCCAGAGGACATAAATCTCCTGGTAAAGGTAATCAGCCTTTCATGAGGGCGGGACTTTATCTCTTTGTTTAATTCAGACCTGACTAATGCTCCGTGACAGGAAAATGTCTGAACTACAAGTGCAAAAGGTGTCTTTAAACACTCTTTCAAAGCTCAAAACTTGCAAGTCTCCTGCTTGCACTGGTATTGGGACATGAGCTCACACTGGAGATCAAAATCCCTTCCCCAGCAGTGAAATGACCTACAAAGTTTTCTGTAACATCTCTGAGACTTTCTCAGCTCTTTCTGAGGCATGTATTCCCAAGGAGAAATAAACATCATCAAGTTGCATTTTCTAAACAAGAAAATGGAAACCATTTTAATAAAATGCTGGATTTTTTCACATATGCCTTCAACAGTGCCTGGACTAAATTTGGGTAACTCTGGGTGCAAATTTAGTTTGCATTGTGAATCTAAAAGGATGCAGGTAATTAACCCCAGAAGGACCCGTGTTTCAAAAGTGATAATCTGTCTGTCTCTACTCTCCATGTAGAGCGTTGTCTGAGAAATTAGTCAGCCTTTGATAGGTGTTGACTGGAAAATCCTTACCAATTTACATGGGCTGAGTTGTGAGGTTTTTAAGCTGTCTTGAGACCTGGCAAGAAATCTTTTCTTATTGATTAAAAGAAACTAAAAAATTACTTTCTTTTACCAACCACATTAACCAAAGGACCCTTTTAAGATTGCTGCTGTGAAATTATTCTTCATGGAAGAGCTGTCTTTGTTTTGTGGAGCCCAGTATTGCTCTGGAGGTTTCACTGTAACATATTGTTTGGGATTTTTGATCTGGACAAGAGCAAGAGACTCATTCTTGGGTACAGGATGTCATTTTGATGTTCTTTCATTTTCTTTCTTTGCTTGTATTATGGTTAAACACATTAGTGCATTTTTTTTTCTGCTTGTTTTTTTTTTCACTGCACACTTGGTACAGAAAGCAACACCTTGAAATCCCAGATGAAATTAGGGCTCTGCTGGTAAGGGTGTTTGTCAAGCACTTACATTGTAAGTAGGTAAATGTGGATGTAGGGACTGAGACTCAGAAAGATAGTTCACCCCACAGTTTTGCAACAGATCATTGACAGAGTTGGGTGTTGTAGCAGGAGCTCCTGGCTCTCAACCTGATGATCTGTTTTGTGCTACTCTCTCTTAGGGGCAGGATTCCCTCCCCTTTTACTGAAGGGAGTCTGCCTTTGAAATGGAAATGTCATACATGGACTCAATTTTCTGAGAATAGCTGTAATGTAAAGACTGCTAAGATGATGCTTCAAAGAGGTTTGGAAGGAGGGAGGTTGTGATTCTCCCTGATAAAATTTGGCCAGGAGACTGTGACATTCACTTGGTGTCCACAAACTCCATCAAATGAATTCTCCCTGGCCATGCTGGCTGCTGAATAGTTTCCCCTGCAGAACCCTTTCTGACATTGTGCTACACCTGATTTTTCCCTAGAAATCTGTCCTCTAAGCAGTTACCCAGCTCTTTCAGACTGGAGCAGACACAGTTTTCTAGCAGTCTTGTAGATTCAAACCAATGTTTTTCTTGATAGTCTTGTTAGTCTCCGTGACCTCACCATCAGGAAGAGCTTTTCCTTGGTTTTCTGATCCTGGATGACCATTTAGGGCCTAGAACTGATAGGAAACATCCCATGGGAGCATGTGTGAGCTCAGCTGCTGACCCTCACTCTGCTTCACACTGCCCTCATTGTGGTTCTTTAAGACAAATTCACCCCAATCCTGAGGTAAAATGGAAAATATTTACATATTATACCAGCCCACGGTGCTGCACTCATAGTGGGTGTCTGTAGGGCCTGCAAAGTGCCTGCAGCCTCTTGCTGATGTGTTTCTCCATGTTCTCTCCCAGGATGTGTGCAGTGAATGCCCTCCTGGCCCACCAGGACTGCCAGGCATCCCAGGTTTCAAAGGAGATAAAGGTCTCCGGGGACCACCAGGCAGAGATGGCCAGGATGGGAAAACGGTAAGAGAGCTGGGGGAGTGACCATGCCTTGGATCTGCCATAACCTTGTTTTTTCCATGAATATGGTTGATGGTTTCTTATAAGACAGTTTGGTTTTATTTATTTTTCATCAACAACCTGATGAATCTCTTCTAGAGGCCTGTGGAGTCAATGAACTAAATTGGTGTTTACCTCTACCTCTTCTGCGTTGCAGGGGATTGCTGGTCCCAGAGGTCCTCCAGGCCCACCTGGGCTCGATGGCCCAAAGGTTGGTTGGTTTTCTTCAGTTGTCAAATGGAAACTTACTTGTGACTGGTTAGTTGCACTAACTATTTTGGGAACAAGTTACCCAACGATGTTGTGAATGTCCCATCTCTGGAAAGGTTTAAGGCTAAGTTGGGTGGGGTTTTGAGCAACCTTGTTTAGTGGCAGGTGTTCCTGCCCATGGCATGAGGGACTGTTTCACTTCAGTAGTGTCTTCCATCATTCCTTTGTTCACTCACAGACACCCAGAAACATCTAAAGGGCCTGATTCTTGAGGTTGAATTTCATTACATTGGTGTTCTAGTGATGGATAAAGATTTGAGAGTAAGTTTCAACTCAAATCGGGGGAGAAAGAAATTAAAGCCTCAGCAGTATCCGCCATGCCTGTTCCTTTCCTCTTTGAATCTTATATGCTGGGACCAGTTAAATTAAGGCAGCAATGGGCTGCTGGGCTATAAATACCTCATCTGCCATGGTGGTCTTACCCACAAACTCCAAATATTTCCTGAAACATGTTATTGGAAGAATTCCTTGTTTCAGCTATATGTTCCTGCCTCATGGTCCAGGGACATAGGCCAACATAAAACTTCCATTGTCTGAAGTATTCCAATAATGTCACATTTCCAGCATTTTCCACAAAGAGGTCTGTCACCAGTCTGCTCACAATGCCAGTGCCTGGCCACAATTAAAACCTTTACAACTGCCTAATGTGAAATAAATCAAAACAAATCAATGGGGGGAGAGATAAGGTGATTTACTGATGGGCCACAATTTTCTCCAGACATCCCTTCATTACTGACTGTCTAAAATAGCTCGTATTTTAACATTGTGTTTGCACTTGTTAGAGTGCAGAACAAGCTAATAGAGTTTCATGAATTAATTTCATATATTGCAATTAAAAGTGTGGTGGGGAGAGCAGCACAATCTCAAAAGTAAACACAGAGTTGATCAAAATGAAAGTATGGTCCAGGATAAAATTTACAAGAGAATTAGTAAACCATAAAGCCAATAACTGGCAGAAATGCCAAGCAGTCTGAGAAATCCCACATCTGCTTCTTTCTTATATGCCATGAGAAAGCAGAGATTTAGGCAGCAAGAATGGATGTGAAAGAACAGGACAAATTTCAAACTGTACATGTGCATAAAGTAAAATCAAGTAACTGCTAAGTCTAGATTCAAGTCTAACTTGAATTCAATACAAAGAGTTTACAAATGCAAAAAGGAAGTATTGTAAGACCCCTGGGAAGGAGCAAACATAGTCTTTGTGACTCTTTTCTACATACCTTAGGAGCATCCTTGCAGGGGAAGACCCAAATTGCTCTGCACTTTTGGTTTATTGTCCTTACCAACACCATCCCAACTATTATGTCCCACTCTGAGAGAGAGCAGTAGAGCTGCAGATCTTTGCTCATGAGCAGCTTCATTCCTTCTGGCCGTACAAGTTAGAGCTCTTTTTATTCATAAATAGCAGCCCTCTTTCCACCCTTTGTATCCTAGATCCTGTGTGGTAAACCAGTGCATTCTGTCCATGGCCAGCAATTCATTATTGTTCTGTGCATTGTTCACACCTTGCTCACCATCACCTCAGTAATTTTCACTGGTAATGCAGATGTGTACATTTGAATTAGCTGTCTCGGTCCTGTGTCTGCAGAACAGGAAGAGAAACAGAGAGAGAGAAAGAGGGGAGCACTCTCTGGGTCTGAATTTTCTGGCTGCACCTTAGAATTCTGGTTTTATTGCTGTTGTCCCTGAAGGCTGTGGACACCCCACGCCTTTGTGGGGCCAGATGATTCCTTATCAAGATGTGATTTAGTGCAGTTCCTAACAACCTACCTGCTTTTTAAGGATATGTAATTCCTCTTTATGCCTATGAGACTAAAACATTAAAACCCAGCTATGCTGGATCTGCTCAAAGGGCATATTCCACATATATTCCTGGCTCCAGCAGTGGTAGTGAAAGTGTAGAGAAGGATTTAAGAGGAGGGCAAGGAGGGCTTAGTCCTGATTCTTGAGTTTTATTCTTGAATGTCCAAGTGCTTTATGAAAGAGGTCAAAAAGCTGTCACAACACTGAATCTCATTGACTTCCAATGGCTCTTTTTTTATTTCCAGGGTGCTAAAGGCGACCGTGGTATGACTGGGGAAGTAGGAGAAAAAGGTGAACAGGTAAAAACAGAGTGTGCTTTCCAGCAGTGCTGTCACTGTGATTGTTCCTTCATCAGTAACTCCTGTGATACCTGTACAAGGACTCCCTTCTCAGGCAGAGCAGGAAGATGGGAGCTCTTCATCACTGACAATCCACAAATGGGCTATGCTGAAGAGTGGAACCGCAGAAATCCTCCACAGACTTCCATCCTCATCTCCAATAACAACCCAGTACCATCTGTTTCCTCATCTCTGGATTGAATGCATTGAATCCTCTGCATTACCTAACCCTTACTCATTTCCTTGGTTAATTCCTAGATGATATCCAGGAGTTCAGATGCCTTTGGGTTGAAAAAGCCAATCTTTCTATTTGTCTTAGATGATGAATGTAAGGAGGACCTCTTTTAGGAAGGACTGAGATGACACAGGAAAGATGAGAATGATTTAAATTAAAGCAAACTTTCATAGTTAATTTTGCCAAGGGCTGAGTCACTGGTTTAAGGTGCAAATCAGCACCTCTTCAATGACATTTGTAGGACAGTTTGAACAGGTTTGGTTTCCTGATTGACCTCCTGTCTTGTGCAATTCCACAATACCTGTTCTCATCTTCCATTAGCATAGACTAAAATACACATTGGAAAATTACACCTGAAATTTAACTATGTTATTTCTGAAATGCATGCTTTGAAAACCAAAGTTTCACTTTAGAAAGCCATTGTTCTTTATTTCCTTGCAACCAGCTCTTTGTGAATTGACTCATTTTGATGTTACCTCACAATAGTCACTGGTTAACTTTTATACGAGTAGATATGTGACTAATGCATAAAGAAAGTCTCTGTTTTCATTCTGCAGGGCCACCCTGGAATGCCTGGCTTCTCAGGGGCTCCTGGAAGCCCTGGTCCACCTGTAAGTTCCTCTCTTGTAAAGATGGTCCTGTAGCTTTCTTACTAAAAAACGGCATTGCAAGCTCCATGTGGTGGAAAGGACCATTCCCATCTGTCTGTGCATTGAATTTACATTTTTCAGTGGGTTCCTAATGATCCCCTGAGTGTGATAGAGTTCCCCACTCATGGTAATTGCTATTTAATACATTGGCCACTTTCCACTGATTGCTTCAACTCATTCTGTAAATTGTTGCTAAGCTTCAGTTGCTCTCTTTATACAACACAAAGATGATGATGAAAACTCTTCCATAGGGACTGTTTAGTACATGTATAGGTGCTTTCCTGTAGGTGGAATAAGTTGTTAGTCTAGAACTGGCAGATCTAAGAGCATTTTACTTCTCAATTTTACACAGTGGTATGAGACTGGATTTTCTCCAATTTTCATGTCATGTGAGTTGCTTTTGAATTAAAAGGCCTTTTACACATCTCCCTCTCCATCACAGTCTTCCTCATTCTTAGTTCTGCTCTCTCCATGAATACAATTATGCTTCTTTGTATTTAAAAAGGGCTGACAGTGCAGAATCATGGTTGAAATCACTCGACTCTCCTGCTGGTGATATCTCTGCTTTACTTCCTTCAACTCTGGGGATTTTTTCTGAGTGAAGGACTTTTCTCTCCAAATTATCTTTCATTGCCCAGAGTCATCACTGCTCATATTGCTGCTTACAGTGCAGTTTGGCTCTGCAGTGCTGAGGGTGTGCCACCTTCATCTGTTCTGAGGATCAGCACAGCCTGAATTCACATTGCACTGACTAAATGACAGGACATACCAGAAAAAGGGGTTAGATTAAAATTCCATATTTGGATGGTAGCAGTGCCTAAAGGATGGTGAATGCTTTGCTCCTGGGACAACATGTGGACTTGCTTCGTGGGTCATTTGAGCTCCCATGAGCATTATTTTAGGAGAAGTTAATAACAAACACGTTTGCTGTGTCTCTATTAACATAATACTGCTACGACTACTCAGTTACACCAGTGGGATTAAAACACTTAAAATTGTCCTATGAGACCTTCTGAACAGACTCACAGACAAAGGAAATGTGCAAAGTAAAACTGAGCCTGTCAAAACAGAGCAAAATGTGATGTCCCCTAGACAATTTTGTTCTTCAGCTTTTGCTGACTTTTCCCTCTGTCTGCATTGACTCCAGGCTCCAGGAGTTTGCCTGCCACAGAGTGTGCTTCATAATTTCTGTTCTCCCGTAATTGCTGTTCTTCAGAGCTATTTTTGTCATGATTGACTTTTTCCTATTTGTCCCCTATTTTCAGAAGGAAGAGCCAAGACTAAACTCAAATATCTGACTATTTTTGGCTTTGGAGGCTTGATTGAGGCTTGAGAAAAGCAGAGGCTTTTCAGTGATGAATGAAGAAATGGAATGAATGTTGAACTGAGTGACTAAAGAAAGCTCCAGAGTTGCCAATTGTGGTAGGGAATGTGTTGACAAACATGTAAAATGCATTAATCATTCACATGTTTCTGCTTTATTTTGTTTAGGGATCAGATGGGGCACCAGGACCAATAGGACCAGCAGGAAACCCAGGAGACATAGTAAGCTCTAAGCTCTGTGCTTCACCATGGCTTCACCTGTGTTTAGGTCTGTGAAGTAAAGCTGAGCTGGCACCTGTGTAATGTCCTTAGAAAGCTCCCCAAAATAGTCAGCCTGCATCAACTCTACACCTGCCTGTAGAACCTCCACAATAACCACAAATTACTCTGTTCTTGGGTTGTTTTTTTTTTTTTTTTTTTTTTTTTGTTATTTTTACCTCACTAAGTGAAACTCCAAATTAACCAGAGGATAATCCAGTCCATGGGACCTCTGTGGAAGTTTTTGTACCTCTTGTCTGTCCTTGCTATCTCTTAGTCCAGAGCAGGATTATTAAATATGTTAAGAAGCTTCATGACCTGAGGCTAGCATCTGAAATCTGTGTGGGGTTTATCAAAATATAACCAGCAACCTGTTGAAGGATGTCACAGCACAGACTGCTCAGATGCTGGGGCCTGACATAATTTCTTGGTACCACCAAAAATACTAGTATAGGTATAACCTTTGAGAAGCCCGTGAAGAATTTTGCTACTGCTGTTTCATTTGAAGGGTTTTCAGATGCTACTTTATGGTAATGCATCAGAAAACCCTGGAAGAGACAGGTAATCTGATTGATGCTAACTTCATCTTGAAAAGTTTAAAATGAACCTTCCCTGAAGAATACACACTGTTGAGTTGGAATACTTTAAGACTGTGTAGTTCTGTGATTAATTTCTAGAGCAAGGTTTCCTAAGGGACAAGGTGCCTTTTGCAGATCCATTTCACAGCCTGAACTTCTTCATAAGGGAACAGTGATGGTCCTTGTGATGGCTGTTATGAAATCAGGGAGCACTCTCAGCAGAGAGGCCAGAGATGAGATGAACTGGCTGACTGAAATTCCATTTCTAATGGATGATAAGGTTGTGACACTGTGAAAGACCTGGGATGATACTGTCCAGTCCTGTGGAGTAAGGGGACTTCTTGGGACAGTCAGCAAGGCACTTCTTGTAACTACTCTTTTAACAGGTATAAAATATATATCTGCTTCCAGGCTGGAAACTTCATCCAGGAAGTTAAGGATGAAATATTAAATAGAATTAAGCTTCAGGAAAAAAATTACCAATTTGTAAGAACTCATAGATTATACTGAATTTTTTATGTGAAAAGAGAGCCATCCATTCTAAACTAGAAGGAGTTCAAGGAAACCTCACAGACTGTGTGACATGGGCTACAAGACCAGCTTCTCACAGCTGTCCATTGTCAGACTCTACATGTGATAAATCTTCATCTGTTAGAAGCATCTTAGAAGCTTGCCTGACCCGTAGTGTTTGTTCTTTCTTTCCAGGGCAAAGATGGTCCCCCAGGTCCACAGGGCCCACCTGGGCTCCCTGGACTTCCAGTGAGTGTGATTAAGCTTCCTCTAATTCAGTACATTAAATTACTCAGGCACACATAGGTATGTAAAACAAAGAGGTGACATTTCTGAGGTGCTTTGAAAGCCATGTGTGGTCTGTAGCAGTGTCTGTCATGCTGATGCAAGGCCCGTGGTCCAGGACAGTGTGGATGCTGTATTTGATCACTTTGAAGCAAAGTGTTAATAACAATGTGACTCAGATCTGTTCCTTGCCTGTTTCCTCATTGGAAGAAACACTGTTATACAGAGCACAAAAATCAACTTATGACTGTAGTGTAAGGGCAAAAGGATTCAGAGTCTGAGATATTGACTTTATCTGAATCCACAGTCAAAATGATTCCTTTGCACTGACTCAAGTTCAAGTGCACCTTGGGCATAGGCTCCGTTATTACAGAAAATGTAATAGTACAACCTGTTGGGAGTTTTTTAATCTAAGGATAGAGCCAGAGAAAATTCTACTGTAAGGTAGCCTACATGAATGAAGATAATGACATTATAATGATTTATAAAAAGCTGGTTTTGGAATCCTGATTTAAGATTGTTGGAGTTCTCACCTTGCTGGAAAGGGAACTATTGCCATATTGGAAAGAGAAACAGTTTATGCTGTTACAGGGGTGCGGCAGCGAGAGGTTTACAACAGAGCTATGGAAGTGGGGAGATTTTGGAGGTTTAGGCAAACATCAGCATGTCCTGATGAGCAGAGTTTTCATACCCCCACCCCAATCTTCCTTATCGATTCCTTTTACCCAGTTTTGTATTTCATTTAACAGGGCATTGCTGGAAGCGATGGCAAGGATGGCAAACCAGGATCTCTGGGGGAGCCGGTAATGTAATTTAAAACTGTTTTGCTCAGGCAATCAGAAGCTGCATCCAGTTGTTGTTTTCGGAGCTGCCTGTCTCTGGACTCCTTAGGGGGAGCAAGGAGCCTGTTTGCACATCTGTTTTTAACACCAGAAGGACTGTATTGTCTTGAGCAATTTATAAGCATGTCACACGAGCAATCTTGAAAAGAATTGGGTTTTTTTACTTTTACAGCTACCATAAATACACTAAAACTTAGTGACTCCACTTTTACAGCTGCCTTAAACACCGAGGAGAAGGAAGGTTGTCTTGTACCATTAAACCTAGTGATCCATCCTTTTGATAGAAGTTTATGGGGCATTTAAAGTTTAGAGGGGGTGTCTTTAAAGAAGCTTTTTTCTGGATTGCTCTGTGACAGTTCTGTTGTCCAGAATTAGAGGGTTTATATTTGATTTTCTCTACTTAGTCTATACTTGCATTTGCTGAAGGAAAAAAGGCTGAGCCACGAAGTTGTCAGCGAAAAGGAAATGTTAATAAATTTGGCAGTGAATGTTATTTCTTGCAACTGTGTGTGTTACATGAAGAATGTACTTCAAGTATCAGGCATTGCCAGCCTCTTTCAGTGACTTGTCAATTGGAACTTTAGTGGTTCTGGGAAGAGCCAAGTTCCCAGTCATTAGGACAACTGCTAAGTAGAGGAGTGCTTGTCACAGCAGCTGCAAACGGTTTGTGTTTGCACCAAACCACCCAATTTCTAAGTGCTGATTTTGCATGTGCTGATTGGGTTTTGGTGCAGCTCTGTGCATTACCCCTCTGACACTGCAAAGGTGCACCAGTCCAGATCTGTGAAACACATCAGGAACTCAGAGTGCAGGTGACAGTGCAGGTCGAGGTGTGTTTGGGAATGTCTCTGCTCTTCTTGCAAACTCAGACTCAAGCTCCCTGGGTTTTACAGTTCTCAGTGACGTTATGTCTAAGGGAGAAGAGTGGGAAGTTTTCAACAGCAGAGAGACAGAGCTGGGGCTCTCTCTAACATGAGCATCGTTGTTTCCCACAGGGAAAGCCTGGAGAACAAGGGCTCCCAGGCCGGGAGGGGGCCAGAGGATTACCGGTAGGTGAACCTGAAGGGTTCTGTCCACTCAGTCTTCTGTACTGTAGTCAGGAAACATTTCTTGGGCAGATGAGGTTCTTTACTGATGGAAACATATAACCAGTCATGGCGTTGTCACTAAATAAATACATAAATAAGAACAAAAGTAGAACACAGACATTTCTGAATTCTTCACACTTGGAGAAGATTAAATCCCTTACCTAGAAATTAAAGCACATTACCTCATGATGCCCCTCTACCAGAAGTCACAGGTGTTGCCCTTGTGTTCTGTTACATGTCCTTCAGAAGAGTGGGGACAGTAAAATTTAGGGTTAAATATTATATTGTCTCATCACACCAGGGATACACAGGGCAGAGCACTGGTTTTACAGCCTAAGGAGCTATGGAAAGCTTTTTCTATGAGGTGGCCCTTCCTAATTACTCCCTGGGACACAGCTGCTCCGTGCTGACCAGTCCCCAGTAACCTTTGAAACAACTGGAAAGGTTATTAAATAAACTTTCAAGCTAGCATTTTCTTAGTTTTTCGTGCATCAGGGTGATGGATAATTATTGATTTCATTCCCTTGTGCAGGGTTTCAAAGGACAGAGAGGAGATACAGGTCCCCCAGGTCCCCGGGTAAGTAACAGGTTCCTCATGGACAATCCTTTGGAGAAAGATTGTGCAACGTTGCCCTTTCTGAGGCAGTAGATTAAAATGATGACAGTGTTTCATATGGCTGTTTTTGACTATGATTCCATGGGCCACATCTATGGCACAAAATTGACAGCAGCTGTCTTCATTCCCTCTGCTGAACTTCTGAATCTGGGGAAGGTGAGGCAGCTGTTAGAGCTGAATCCTCTAGTGTTCCCTTTGTGATAGTCCTTTCTGAGCAAGCCTCAGCGATGCCTCCATACCACATCCTCCTGGCAAAAATACTGACAAGGTGAGGAACCCTACTGCACTTGTTGGACAAGTAGTAGCTCTCCTCCAAAACTGCTGAAGAAGTGCAAAACAAGTTCAAGAACAAACTAACAGAAATGTGAATAGAAATGTCACTTTGACTTAGTTGCCTGTGGATCATAAAACCCAAACCTCAGGTCCTGCATGAAGATTTATTCTCCACTCTGTTTGGAGATCTTTGGTATAAAAGGGGGAATACAAAACTGAATGTTCTTCCACCTAATTCTGCTTTTTCTACAGGGAAATAAAATCACCTGCTTACAGAAGCTTATGTGAAAAATCCAGTGCTGCAGTTCCTCATCTCTTCCTCATTATGATAGCTTCTGTATCATGAATACGTTGGTGGTTTTCAGTGCCTGCAGTAGCAGTAGCAAATAATCTGCTGGAAAGCAGAGCACTGCCTTGTGCATCACTTACAGGAGATGTTTCTGAGTTATTTTTATAAGCTGCGTGTCATGTAAGATGAACGAGGCTCTCGCTGGCTTTAGAAAAGTTTTCACTGAGCTCAGTCACACTTTGCAGAAACCCCATACCACTTATAGTGGTGATACTGGTCTGAATTTGACCTTGAGCTGATCTCTCTTCCCTTTTTGCTGAATTGCAGGGGGAGCCAGGTGTGGCGGGTCCTGCTGGTCGTGAGGGGCCACCAGGGAAGGATGTAAGTGCACCAGTTTGAGCAGAAATGAATCTCCTTCTCCCTGACAAATGAAAATTTTAATTCACAGCGACCCTGACCTGAAACAGCTGCAGAAACTGCAATAAAGGGTGAATTACTGCAGGGAATGACTTGTGCAAAGATCATTAGGGGAAATAGAAAGCCTTTGTCACTGCTCAGCTGCTGACACTAAAATGTCAGATGTATGTCTGGATAAGCAGAGAAAGCAGCATGGTGTGAAACCCAGGCTGTGCTGTGTAGTCATGGTCCTGCCTTCTGGCACCCATCTCTGAGCTCTGCAGGTCCCACCAGGCCAGGCTCTGTCACGCTGCCTCTGCCACAGCTGTACCTGACTGGGTGTGCCGCTCCAATGAAGTCTGTGAAATACCTATGGAATAAGTTGCTGCTGCTCAGGGGAAAGAAAGATGGTATAAACAGTTCCTCTGGCATGATTAGTGTCAAGTGTAGCCACATAAAAAAGTCCTGGGAGGGTGCAGCTGACGTGGGATCCTGCAGTGGCTGCTGAGCAATGTTCCGAGCTGCTGATGTGCCACTGCTGTGGGACCTGGAGAAGTGGCTTCTCATTTGCACCCCCTCATGTCACTGGAAACTGGTGTATTGTAAATGATACCCTACAAAGCAGAATGTAAGCCAGACCTAAAGGAACCCCTTGGAGAAGATGGAAGCAGCTCTGAAGCCTTCCTGAAGAGAGAACAGACTTGTCAATTCTCGAGAAATATCCAAGAATCTCTTTCCCTAAGAAATACAGCTTTAAGATAATCTGATAATAACCTGATAGAAATGGTTTTTGCCTGTAATCAGGCTGCATTTAGTGGTAGGTGTTTAAAATTCAAAGGGTTGGTCTTCCTCATAAATAACTGAAAGGGGGCAGAGAGATTCCTTTAATACTGTTTCCACTATTATGTGAACAGTGTAATTTAGTAGGAAGATTTTAAAATGTTTGTTCACTTTCCTCTGTGCCAGATCTTTCTCACTCACCAGAATACTTCTCTTCCTTTCAGGGTGATCCTGGTCCCATAGGACCACAGGGCCCTCGAGGACTCCGAGGGCAGCCGGTGAGTTTTCTCTCCTGACAAACCAATTCTGGAGATACAATATAGTTCATAGCATGGTTTGGATTGGAAGGAACCTTAAAGATAATGTAGTTCTAACCCCTTGCCATGGAAAGGGATGATACCCACTAGACTAGGTTGCTCAGAGTCCCATTCCTGGCCTTGAACTCTTCCAGGGACTGGGCATCCATATGCTGGGTGTAGTGGGAATGTTCTGCAGTCCAGAATTGGTTTGAAAGAAGAGAGCTAAGGAGGATTCGGATGATGTTTGATTAAAACACTTTGCCTTCTTTCAGAAAGACAAAGAACAATGATATTGCTAGAAACTGATGAAGACTCGCTAATAGTGCAGTGGATTGATGGTCGCTGACTCAGAGGGAAGAAAAGTTCAATGGATTCTATCAGGACTGCAGAATCAGAAATACTCATATTTCAGTCCTGCCTCTGAGATCTCACTCACTTCTCACATGCTCTCAATTTTCAAAGGTAGATGATCACTGTGGGTACCCCTGCTGAGTTATGTGGGGTCCAGTTGTGATACTGTTCACCTGTACAATTGTATTACACTTCAGTGGAGGAATAGCAGTCTAGTGGACATTTCAAAAAGTGCCATTTGGGATGGCTCAAAAATTACTTTTATTAAATTCATGGGGCTTAAAATTCTGTCTTAGAAATTAATTCTTAACAAATCTGAGTCAAGGTCTCTGTTGCTGAACTAAGGCACATCTTTAAGGTATTGCAATGAATGAGTTCTTCTTGATGGACCTGGTAGTGAAACAGATTCCACAGCATGATCCACAGTCAGGCGAAAATGCTAATTCAGCCAGCAATGCCAGGAGCTGGAGCAGCAGGTCCTTCCAAGCTAGGAGGGTTGGGGTTTAGATTAGACTGCAAGAACATATGGAGAGCTCCTGTGTCTACTTCATAATTTATCTCATTATTCCTGTACTGCTGCCATCACTCACTATTGTGTCATGCCCCTGCATAACACTAGCAGTGAGTGAAAATATTGAAGAGGTAGAAATTATCATAACTCCAGGCCATATTCTTCTTTGGAGAAGAGATGCTTATGGGTTTGTGTGTTGGAGGACAAAGTATCAGTTTCCCTTGTCTGTCCTCTTGTTTCTTATCTAAAAAGGAGTTTGAGGCACGAATTTGAATATTGACAGTACAAGGGCTGGTCTTTATGGTCAATCCCAGTGCAGGGAAAGACTCTGCATGGTGAGTTGAGAGGAACAGAGTGTAGAACTTCATCTCATCAAACTTTGTAGATGATCAGCTCGGCTGCTTTGTTGAGGAACAGTGAGAAACGGTCCTTTCAAAAGAAGATTTGGCTCATTCTGAGTTGTCTGGTGTCAGGGAAGTATCTAAGGCCTCAAGACTCAAGACAAGTGTTTCTCTCCATCCCCCAAAAAAGAGGAAGTCTGAGATAGTTAAACAGAGTTGTGTCTGAGCACTGGTGACTTGCAGCAGACAGAGCAGGTGGCCCCATCCATCCAGAAGGATGTTCCATATGATAAGGACAAGGGTGAAGGAAAGGAGAAGAAGCTCTGGTTTGGTCCTCCTCAGGTGTGTGGATTTGGGTCCACATCTCAATTTTTGTCCTGAGATCAGCCAGGCAATCAGGGATGCAGAAGCTATGAGGTCAATTGGAAATAATATTCTTCACAGTCTATCAGGGGAGGAGACTGAACAACGCTAAAGAAATGGCTGGTGTAAGTGCAGCTGGATATTTCTAGTTTTGGCATGCATTACATCACTAACCTTTTTCCTTTTGACACAGGGCAAGAATGGAGTGCCTGGAGCTGCAGGAGAACCTGGCCCAGCAGGTGTCCCAGTAAGTACCACAAAGGGAAACTTGTGCAGCCAGGAGAGGTGACTGTTGGAGTGTAGGTGGAGTGGATTATGTGTAGCTGGTTACCCTGAGGTTTCCATGTCTGAAGATGGGTGATCTGAAAATCACTGGCTGGCCACGACTTTGGAGGGGGTTTGTCTGTGTTCCTGGAATTGAGATGCTAGCTGGGTCATCACTTTTCCCAGTGAAAGTTAAGTGTTCACAGCAAATGGAAATGATTGATTGCCTAGCATGGGAAAAAAGATTGGCATGCCTCATCTTCACCAGTAGATTTAATTTTGCCAAGCAGAGAGCATGCAGCCAGCAGAGAGTTGTCACAAGGAAGGAGAGGGCCTCGGGGAGCTGGCAGGCTGCCATCGAGGAATAGTGGCAGCAGAAAAATCCTTACAGGCACTTGAGGGAAGAACAGACAGCGGGCAGTAAACCAAGATCAGGAAGCAGAGTGAAACTCCCCTGGGGCCATCCTGTGAGGAAGAACAGCTTGGAAATGAAGAGCTGTAAGAAGGACAGTGAGGAGCTGGTGGTTTGGTTGTTTTTTAGGTTTTTTTGCTCTGTTCTGCTGCTGAAAATTGTCCAGAATTCAGCAAATTCATGCAAATATTCCTTTGTGTCCAGTAGCATCTATCACAATGCAGGGCTCTTCCCTCTATTGCCCATGGAGACAGTACAGCTTGCTGGACTGCTCGATGAATAGGGAAACAAAGGCAGAGCAGGAGGAATGTGAAAAGTTACAGCAGGACTTCACTCTTTGTGACACTTGGAATGTCAAAAAGCCACCTCAGCCTTGCCCCAGACTTGTCCCCTGATCAAGCATCTGCAGGGTGTCTCAGGGAAGACACACACTCTTTCTGTGTGGGGAGGTGGGGCAGGGGTAGTGCTGTCTCACAGCCTTTCTGCATCAAAAAATAAAAGCCACATTTTTTTTGTCCTTGACATAAGCTCTTCTTACCTTCCTGGGGCTGCTGCCATTGCTTCTTGTTCCATGCATCCTTGCTCTTGCCTTTTCAAACTTTTCTTCTTTTTGTTACACCCTCCCCTGTTCCCAATGCCTATCCCTGCTTTTTTACCTTCTGGGTCTTTATCAGGTCACTGTGGCTTTGGGATGCCTGGTGAATGCCAAGTGGGGATTATTATTTTAATCATCATAGTGTTATCACAGTACCTATATGATGTGACCCAGGGACTCACCGGGCTGCTTCCTGCACAAACAGCACCATAGCAGCCTTTGCTCCAGAGGATTTAGTGTCCAAAAATAACATAGGAGATTGAAAAAGGATAAAGTCAGATGGATGAGGAAGGGGAAACAATGAGACAGTGTTGGTCAGCAGAACAGACAGTCATCTCATCATTACCTTTCTCTGTCATTAAAATGAATCCTCTCCTTTTCATAAAGGTTATTATGGGAAGTATCTCCTTGTGCTGTACACAAATCCATTTATTTTGAAATGCACTAATTTCCTTCACAGTGTGGTGTGACAAGCCAATATTTTATATTTCTATTTTGTGAAAAAAGGAGACGTGAGAAAGGTTATCATGGCAATAAGGATGATTTTTTCTTTCCACCTTCACAATTCTTGACTTGTGATCACAAGGTAAAACCTGCCAGGAGCCTCCTCCTTTTGCATTTGCTGTTTGACAGTGCCCATCACAATCCACAGTGCTCATGCTTCAGCCCACACACAGCAGCACAGTCCAACCCCTGAAGTCTCTGGGGCACGTTGCACACCCTAAATCCATGTGCTTTGTGCTTGTCAGGCTCATTGGTCCTCACTTTGCACAACTTTTACTCTAAGAAGAAAAAGGGCTGTGTTCTAAACTAAAAAGAAGGGGACAAAGTTGTGAGAGCAAAGATTAAAATAAGAGTTAAAATCACATCAGAAATGTGCTAGAAATGGTTCTGTATCATGAACTGTCATTTAAACTGCCCTGATCTGTAAGGAAAAGACAGAGTTTGACAGAATATCACAAGAGATAAGTGAAAGAAAGACATTTTCTAAATTGAACCTGTAAATAAAGGCAAAGGAGAAGCTCTGTAGCTGTCTGTTTGTTGTATTCTCAGATTTGAGCAGTATGACCACCTGCAGTTTCCCCGTCATCACCTATCCCAGCATTTCCACTCTCAAGCCTCCCTTATAAAAAATGTGGCACCACAACAACCATGGGACACACCTCCTGCCCCTGCCATAATTGTCCCTTCCTTTTCATCTTCTCCCAGGGACCCTGCATAGCTTATCAATAATTCAACCATGCTGCCTGCAACCTGCTTTTTCTAAAATATTTTGTTCTTCCTGGTCAGTTTTGGGAGTCTTGCTGCTAAAGTGAAATTTCTCAGTTCCAGTATATCTGTAAATGAATGCTCTGGGAAAGAGGTGTTGGGGAAAGGTCTGCTAGTGTTTGTCTCATTTCTGTCCTAAGGGTCCCAAAGGAAATAAAGGAGAAACAGGCAGCCCAGGACTTCCTGGCTTTATAGGACCACGAGGACCACCTGTGAGTATGTCTGGGGATGGATTAGATCCTCTCTTTATCCACCTTTCAATGTTAGACTGATGAAAATGGGACACAGTCATCTTCAGTTAGGTGGAAAAAAAAAGCATAAGCAGGAGATCTGACAAATTGAGAAGCCATGTTATTTTACTTCCAAAGGAAAATGGACTGCAAAAAAAAAGCATTTTTCATATGCATGAACAACTATAGTCTCATGTATGGAGCTGGTACTTGTCAGTCAGCCCTGATAATTAGACTGCAAGAACATGGCTCAATAGTCTTCTTAATACAGGTATGGAGTATTTAAGTTCTCAGACTATACTTCTGCATGCGCCTTAGACGGACTAAACAGGGAAATTGTGAGTGCTGATAGTAGTACAGATATTTCTGATTCTGATTCTGTTCTGAGGGAAATTCCTTTGTTGCCAGAAACAGAGGTACATTGCAATTAAAGCATTCATGTATCTCCCAAAGTGGTCTAAAATAATACCTATAGACATGACAATATCACAGCCTCAAAATCCAGTATCTTTAGACCTTTCAAGATGTTAAATTCCACTGGAGGGATGGAAAAGGTGAATGTCAGGTAATTTTCTATTTTCTAGATCTGTTGTGACAAAAAAATGAGATTTAAAAGATTTTTGTGTGGCTCCAGCAGAGCTGAGTCTTCCACAGGATGGTTCTTTTTTTCCTTCTGTATTTTTTAATGTTTTATTTTATTTTATAATTTGAAAGAGAGCTTTGGAATGAAAAGAGGAGAAAGGAATATTTCTCTGGAAAATTAATTTTAAGCAGCAAACATGGTGGCCATTTAAAACTGAAGTGGCCCTAAGGAAAACTTGAGTGAGTGAGTCTAATGCAGCGTAATTTGGAGCTGATGTGATCACACATCTGTGATTAGTTCCATTCCCCATGGCTACACATGTGATGCTAATACAGCTGAAGGTGTTATGCTTCCAGGTTACAGGGAAAATACCACCTCCATACACATTACAGATATGATCATGTGTGTTGATTGCAAACAGACTTAGAAAGATTAATTCCTCCATTCATGATATAGGAAAGTGGGCAGAATTTCAGCTATAACTACTTTAATGTTCATTTTGCTTTATCTGCAGTTTAGGACTGCAGTGACTTTTTTTCATAGAAATACTAAAATGGAAACTGTATTGTCTAATTACCACATTATAAATGGAGGGAATATAATCTAAACAGAAATAATTCTAAGAGGGTGTTTATTCAAATTGAGATTATTTAATATAGTTCTGAAAGAACAGGTGAGCACTTGGGCTTAAAATTCCTTTATCACTGTCTCTGTATGTGTTATTCCAGCTGCTGTAACACAAGATGGTACTTCTACTTACAAAATTTACTTCATTTACATCTTTAGACTCTTATGGGTATAATGCTAGTTCTCCTTAAGTTAAACAAGACCTTATAAAGTGTATGAAGCTTTGGAAAGTGTTGATAAGAAAAAGGAACAAAATGTATTGAAAGCAGGAACACACATTCAGTGAAACATCTGCCCTCAGACAGCTTGTTAGAAATTACTTCCTGTTCTTTGTGTTTGTATGGGGTGCAAATTCACTAAAAAATGCTTTGCAAATAGTAGAATGTGTCCATCCAGGAATGACTAATAGCAGTAGGATAAGGATAAATCATGCAAACCTGCTAGTGTGTAGAAGAAAACTTGTGTTGTTATCAGAAAGGAAGACTTACAGTTATTAGGTGGAGTCTTCTTAAAACTCCTCCAGTGTGATGATAAATTCACTTTCTGTGTGTCTTAGGGAGAACCAGGAGAGAAAGGTCCTCCTGGAAAAGAGGTAAGTTAAATTCCCAGTTGTTTCAATATAGGGCTGGTGCCATGGGAAGAAACCATCAAGGGTGTTATCAGGGTTGCAACAAATTGTTGGGGTGTTTTGTTTTTTTTTTCATAGAATGGTTTGGGTTGGAAGGGATCTTAAAAATCATCTATTTCCACCCACCCTGCCAGGGACAGAGACATCTTCCACTAGATGAGGTTGCTCACAACCCCATTCAACCTGACCTTGAACCATTCCGGAGATGGGGCATTCACAACTTTTCTGGACACCTGTTCCAGTTCCTCACCACCCTCATAGTGAAAACTTTCTACCAAATATCCTACCCTCTCTGATTATGAAGCCATTGCCTCCTACCCTATCACTACAGTGCCTGACAAAAAAGTTCATCCCCATCTTTCTTATAAACCCCCCTTTTAGTACTGGAAGGGGCTCTAAGGTACCCCCCAAGCCTTCTCTTCTTCAGGCTGGACAACCCCAGCTCTCTCAGCCCGACTCCACAGCAGAGGTGCTCCAGCCATCTGAGCATCTTCATGGCCTCATCTGAACTTGCTCCAACAGGTTCATGTCCTTCCTGTGTTGCTGGCACCAGAACTGGACACAGCACTCCAAATGGGGATTCACCAAAGTGGAGTGGAGGGGGAGAATCACCCCCCCTTAATTGGGAGCAAGTGGGGAGCTCTCAGGAAACTGCGTGACTGTCACAGAAATAAATTTTCCTAGGGTCACAGGAATCATTACAAAGGCATATGTTTTATTGTTCACTGTAATTATGGATGGTTGTTTTATGTTTACCTTTATTTTGTTTCAGGGCACACCAGGGAAACACGGTGCAATTGGCTCCAAAGGAGAGAGGGTAAGTTGGAGAATATTACTACTTATTTCATTATGTTGAAATAAATAGAGCTATTTTGAGTTAGGGGCTGGGGGCAGAGGTCATTCAAAAGTGAAGCATGGCCAGTGCTTCCCAGTCTCCCAGCTCTCTTTTTAATCGTTCTCAGTCAGTAATAATTTGTGGATCATTTGTAGTGCACCAGATGTTGTACTCAGTAACTTTGCCAGCTCAATTGCGAGTGTTTCTCTGTGTTTGGAAATCAGAAGTTTGCCTCTTATTTTGTGGTGGTAATGTTATTCTTTTCATTTAGGGTGAGCCTGGAATTAAAGGCGAAAAAGGCCCTCAAGGAGAAAAGGGACCTCCAGGTGATCCTGGGATACCTGGTCATAAGGGCCATCCAGGACTGATGGGTCCCCATGGACCTCCAGGGGACACTGGGCAAGTTGGACCTCCTGGTCCTCCGGGACAGCCAGGATTTCCAGGACCAAGGGTGAGATTGCCAGAGACAGGCTTTGTACAGTAATTTCCTGCCACAGGGATCAGAAAAGTGCCTCAGCATTGAGGCTGACAGAAACTAGAGCAGGAGTGTGTTATAATGGGGAGGCAGTGCTTTTAGCTCTTGATATCCATAAAGGGGAGCTATGGCACATCTCAGGGAATCATGGAATCAGAATGGTTTGGGTTGAAAGGGACCTTCATGACCATTTAGCTCCAACCCTGCTGTTGTGCCACACCTTCCACTAGACCAGGCTGCTCCAAGCTCCATCCAGCCTGGCCTTGGACACTTCCATGGGTGGGGTTTGGGGGAGGGTTGTATGGGTATTGAATTGCACTACAGGGAAGCTGAGTAATCCAGACCCATAGCCAGTGTGGCCAGTTGCTGGCACCTTTTACACCTAAATGCCTAAATCAGGTCCTGTGATAGTGGCCGTGGCATTGGAGTCTGAAAAAATCCTTTCTATAAGGGCAATAATGTGTAGCACTTCATACAGAGGACTAACACCTTCTGCTGCTGCTGGTTGTTATGAGAGACAAAATGCTGAGCCGTGGAAAGGTCACAGCTCTATTCCTGGAAATCCTGGAGTCAGCTCATCAGAATTCATGAAACACTATTTTTGTTTAATATTCTCCCTCTTCCCCCCCACCCCTTTGGGAAACAATCTCACTGCTGAGAATGCCTGAGGGTGGTGTATGTAGCAGAATGAGAAAAACTACCAGCAGCAGTGGAGCCACTGTGCCCATCCTGAGGATGAGTTTGAGATCATCTCAGAGGAGAATAAACAGAGAATAATCTCTGTTGTAAAAGCTGACTAAATTTTAGACAAAGCAGTTCTTTGTGTGTCTCAACAATACAGAGATTTGATGAAATCAAGTGATGATTATGGAAACTTAATGTAACTAATAGGGTCAAGACTTGAAAACATTATTTGTAAGCCTTTAAAAGTATGCCCCACAATTGTGTTTTTTTAGTGGGATATACACTAAGAGCCATCACAAATGGTTAGTACTTAATGACAAAATAGTTTCTTTTGTAACCAGCAACACATCTTTTTCTCATGCAAAATTTGTGTTGGGAAGGAGGCAGCAAATAGACCAACTGTGTACTTATCAGCAATGTTAATGATTAAAACTGAAATGTCACATATAAAATCTCATTTCTTAATGAAGAGTAACTTCTAATTCAGAAGAGCTCACTACATTTTTATAAACATAGAGGACACAAACTGCATCCTTGTATGTTAAAAGAATAAGTGTGTGGGAAAAGCAACATTTTTGCAAGCAGCTCATACAGAAAAGAATGTAGTCTTTAGGCTGACCAGAAGTATTTTCAAAACTGACAGAAATACAAAGAATAATTTTAGCCAAAAAAATGAAATGTGTACTTCAAGTGGAACATCTCCCTCTCTGACTTACAAAGGAAAACATTTGATCTTGCTGCTTGAAAATGGTTTATTGTTTAAATGTAGCTACATTTTTTCTTTTGAGTTTTTGCAAAGGTAAGAGCCTCACTACCCTAAAAACATTTTAGAAATTATTTACTTGGAAAGCCACAATCCAAAAAATTCTTCCACCTATCAAAAATGCTTTCATAATTAAGTTGCATCATCCAGAGCTGTTGTTCACATTACTTTGGGTTTTTACAGCTATTACAGCTGTACAACAGCAACATCACAAAAGAACTAAGAGAAGGGATGGAAGATACTGTGCCTTGGGGCTGAGTAGGGGGCCAAGGCCAGGCAGCCACATCCCCTGTCTCCCTTCAACAGCCTGAAATCAGGGAAAACCTTGTACTGGTTTGAAAGAATAGGTATCATATGCATAAACTGGCTTCTGTTTCCTGAGATAAGGCCTGTTGGCAGGGGATGCATCCAATATGAGTGTTTTTAGCAAGTCCAGATATCCAGCGTTAGTACCCTGGGGGCACGTGTATATCTCTCTGCCAGGAAACATGCTGTGATAAAAAAGGACATGGGATCTCCACTGTGATCAAGTAGGGCCGAAATGTCTCCTGATGTGATTGCTACTACTTATCCTGTGACTGCATAGGAAGATTTTTCCCAAGGATGGAGATGGGAACAGTACTGCAACTATTGCCCTCAGACCAGGCTCCCTGCTTAAACCATTGAGCCCATGGTTTGCCAGCAGGCTGGAAATTGAGGATGCTTTGCAGCCATCTCCCACAGAACAGTCCTGGAGAAGCTGCCAGCCCAGGGCTTGGGCAGGTGCACTCTTTGCTGGGTTAAGAACTGTCAGCATGGCCGGGCCCAGAGAGTGGTGCAGAATGGTGCCACATTGAGTTGGCTCCTGGCCACTAGCGGTGTCCCCTGGGCCCAGTCCTGTTCAGTATCTGTCCTGCTGATGTGGACAAGGGCATCGAGGGTACCCTCAGTAGTGAATTTGTGACCACACCAAGGTGAGTGGGAGTGTCATCATGCTGGAGGGTAGGAAGGCTCTGTAGGGGGATGTGGACAGCCTGGATCGATGATGTGAGACCAGCAGGATGAGATTCAAGAAGAGCAAGGACAGGGTCCTGCCCTCGTGTCCCAACAAGGCCCTGCAGTGCTCCAGGCTGGGGCAGAGCAGCTGGAAAGCTGCCCAGCGGGAAAGGCCCTGGGGGTGCTGCTGACAGTGGCCAAATGTGAGCCGGTGTGAGCCCAGGTGGGCAAGGAGGCTGGGGGCAACCTGGCCTTGTGTGTCAGCAACAGTGTGGCCAGCAGGACGAGGGCAGTGATTGTCCCTCTGGGCTGGGCACTGGGGAGGCCACACCTCAAATCCTTTGTCCAGTTCTGGGGCCCTTAGTTCAGGAAGGACATTGAGGTTCTGCAGCAGTTCCAGAGAAGGGAACAGAGATGGTGAAAGGTCTGGAGCACAACTCCTGTGAAGACTGAGGGTGCTGGGGTTGTTCTTCTCGGAGAAAAGGAGGCTCAGGGAAGACGTTATCAGTGTCTATAACTGACTAAGTGGAAGATCTATGCATGTGGGGGTCTGTCTCTTCTTCCAGACAACTAGTGATAGGACAAGAGGACATAGTTTCAAGCTGTGCCAGTGAAGTTTAGGTTGGACACTAGGAGGAATTTCTTCACAGAAAGTGTAATTAGATATTGGAATGGGCTGCCCAGAGAAGTGGTAGAGTTACTGTCACTGGAGATCTTTAAGGAAAGACTGGATGTGGCACTCAGTGCCATGGTTTACTTGATATGGTGGTGTTCAGTCAAATGCTGGGCTTCGTGATCTCAGAGGTCTTTTCCAGCCCAGTTGATTCTGTGATTGTTTTGAGTCCCTTTACATTCCTCTTTTAGGCAGAGCCTGCAGCCCTGTGTGTTCTGTGGGTGATGACACGTGCTGAGCCCTTGGGGGAGGGTTTAGTTTGCGCATCACAGAAGCACAGTGTTTTGGGTTGAAGGGACCTTAAAGATCATCTACTTCCAACCCCCCACCATTGGCAGGGATGCCACCCACTAAATCAGGTTGCTCCAAAGCCCACCCAACTTGCCTTGAACTCTTCCAGGGGTGGGGCATCTGCAGTTTCTCTGGGCAGCCCATTCCAGTGCATCACCACCCTCACAGTAAAGAATTTATTCCTAACATCTAATCTAAATCCTTCCTCTCTTAGTTTAAAACTGTTCCCCCTTGTCCTATCACTGTCTGATCCCTTGGCTGTGGTTGTCTTGTCTCATCACTGTGATTCTGACTCTTTAGGGAGAACCCCCATCTCTAGAGATTCTAAGGAGACTCATCCAAGAGGAGTTATCCAAGCAGCTAGATGGTAAGTAATCAGTACCAGGAAGCCAGAAGATATATCTGAGAGTATGAAAGATGCTTTCCATACCTGTGCTGGCACCTGAACCTCTCCTGCTAAAGGAAGATGGTATTGCAGCAAGCTTGCTTGGAAGATGTGTAAAAGGAAATGTGTTTTACAGCTCCCCAAGCTTCGATGTTCCCAGCAGTAGCACAGAAAGTAATCAGACTAGACCATAAACTTGCTTTTGAGGTCCCAGCTGGAGAAGAAATGTTCCTGAATTTTCCCTGTGACTTGATACTCATCAGTGTAAGAAGAGGGGCTGGAGGGTATGTGGGCTGCTGTTTCTCTCAAAGTATGTGAATTGCAGACCACTGCTAATCCCATTGACAGTGAGATGCAGAGCTGTAGTCCTTCTCACACAGCTCTTGAAGCAGCTGACACACAGCTGCAGACATTTTCCTCCATCCTAAAGATCACAGGTAAACGGAGTGATTATTTCAGAGTTTTTATTTACACACTCAGTCTTCGATGTACACACCAGTCCAAAAGCATTTAAGATTTAGGATCAATGACGAGAAGATAGAACACTCTTCTCCCTCTGTTCTGTAGGATGTTTATGTGGTGCTGAATGTGTTTTACGAGCTCTCAAGATTGTTTTCATGGTGTAACCCCAGCCAGCAGCCAAGCCCCACACAGCCACTCACTCACTCCCCCACCTGTGGGATTGGGGAGAGAATCTGAAGGGTATAGGCTGGAAAACTCATGGGTTGAGATAAAGACAGTTTAATAGGGAACACAAAATCTGTGCCCGGAAGCAAAACAAACCAAGGAATTAATTCCCTGCTTCCCGTGTTCAGGCAGGTGCTCAGCCATCTCCAGGAGAGCAGGGTAATGGTTACCTGGGAAGGAAAACCATCACTCCAAATGTTCCCCCTTCCTCCTTGTTCCCCCCACTTTATATACTGAGCATGATGTCCCATGGTCTGGAATATCCCTTTGGTCAGTTGGGGTCACCTGTTCTGGCTCTGGCTCTTCCCAAGCTCCCCTGCACCCCCAGCTTCATCCCCAGCATGGCTGCATGAAAAGCAGGAAAGGCCTTGGATCTGTGCAAGCCCTGCTCAGCAATAACAAAAACATCTCTGTATTATCAACACAAATCCAAAACACAGCCCCATACCAGCCACTGTGAAGCAAATTAACTCTACCCCATCCAAAACCAGCACAGTTGTTCAGGGTCTTAGGTCTGAAATGGCAGGCAATGTGTGCCTGCCTGGAACAGTAGAATATGCAGGGAGCTTAGTTACAGCTTCTGACTTCACAGCCAGAGATGGGTACATTAGACTTTAACTCCATGTGTGACACAGCCCAGAACAAGAAAAGCTTTCTCCCTACAGACCAGAGACCAGCCATGTGTAACAGAAGCAGTAGGAAAAGGCTCCTTTTCAGAGCAGCGATGGTCCCAGTTTAACAGGGATCCACCACCTGCACAGCTAAAGGAAGGACATTTCAGATTCTTGGAGGACAAGGAGCAGAGGATGAGAGAAAAGTTTATGATAAAGTATGAAATTTAGGAGAAATTTAAAGCTACTGAGAAATGAGATTTAAATAATTTAGAGAGGATCAGGGAGGCACAGTCATGGATTGTGGGGGGAAAACAAATGGGTGGCCCTAGAAAAGTGATCTGTGACAACACTTGGACTTTGCTGGGCCCCTGGTTCTGGCTCTCCATCTCTTTGAGCACAGTCCTTCTAGTCTAACAAACCCATTTCTCTCTCTTCACAGCAAAGATACCCTATATCCTGGCTCACATACAGCCTGCACAGGTAAAAGCATCCCATGGCAGACCAGGACCTCCAGGTCCCCCTGGGAAGGAAGGACTCCCAGGAAGAACTGGTCCTCCAGGAGAGCCTGGCCGGCCTGGACAGACTGGGTCTGAAGGGCCACCTGGACCAATTGGTCCCAAAGGTGGGTGAAACTTGGTGTGTTGGGACAGTCCAATAAAAGGATGGGTCCACTCTGCTTTGGCATCTGCCTTTGCTTTTAGTAGCATATAAATAGTCCTTGAAATGCAGGTGTTGGAAGAGACCTGTTGAACCAGAGGTGTTGAATATGACCAGCAATTGCCAGTATGTTCCACCTCTGGCCAGAAACTGGACAAGTCTTTATTTGCACTTGATGTTCCCTCTCAGAGGACTGGCCACAATTAGGAGCTATTTTTACCAAATATATTGGCTTCAGTGTGTATGAAAGTCCTATAGTAGTGCTTAGTTCTGTAGACCATGCTCATCAGTTCATATTTTTTCTTTCCCTCTCTACAGGAGAAAGAGGAGCAAAGGGTGAGAAAGGAGACACTGGCGTTGGCCAACGAGGGGAAATTGGTCCTCCAGGAATTCCAGGTGTGTTATTCAGAACACCCCACAAAACACATCACTTAGAACCACTACCAGGACTCAGGTCTCTCCTGTATTAGAGAGACCACCAGGATGACATAAATACAACATACATGATTTCTGTAGGATGTGGTCCAAAGGGAAGAACTATGTCACTGGCCTCAGACCTCAGCCTGATGAACGAGTATAATGATCCATCTCAGTTACAACAAAGTTAACTGACCTTTGGGTCAAGTCCAAAGGGAAGCTTTAATTATTAGATGCACTGTGAAGTGTTCTTTCTGTCCTTGGCAGAGTCTTGTGACCATACTGAACCCAGAGGTTCAGGCAGCTTCAGATGTTATAAAAGGTCATGTTGAGCACCTGTGCCTTGGGCATACATCTTCTGCTTTACTGTTACTGACAAAGCCGCAGCAATATGGTTTGTCTGCAGTCTGAAATTAGAAGCCATTGATCAGTTTTACCTTCACTGCTTTCTTGGGGAAGGAACTACGGGAAACCCTTGTAACCCCATGGTCTGCATTTGGCAGACTGGCCCTGCATTGCCTTCAAATAACAATGGGCCCTCTGTGCTCTGCCCCAATGAGTTATCCCTCCAAGTTATCTCCCCAGTTATCTCTGGCTCTTGCCTCCAGCTTTCACATCCTCATCTCCTCCCTGTGAGGACTGTATGTCATTAGTTGTCTCATGCAGCTTCACAACTTCAGCATGACGATAGAGGAAGAGTGGCCATAGCAGACCTGAGCATCCCAAGACTGCCATAGGGAGTGGAAGTCTTTATTTCAGAGGAGACACATTGTTTAAATCCTTGAGATAGATCCTAGCCAAATCCAAATCTCTGGAAGCTGCTGCCTGCAACCCAGTTTGGCAGCAAGGCCATCTCCTGTGACATTACACTGCTGAGCACTGCACCCTGAGGGTGCCACTCACCAAGGGCATTTTGTTTCTGTTTCAGGCCTCCCAGGGGAGCCTGGTTATGCCAAAGACGGGATGCCAGGACCACCCGGCCCTCAAGGCGAAGCTGGTGTGCCGGGTCTGGCAGGTCCCCAGGGACCCCCGGGAGCCAATGGACAGTGTGACCCCTCTCAGTGCGCTTACTATGCAAGCCTGGCTGCTCGGCCCTCCAATGTCAAAGGGCCATAGTGTGCAGGGAGCACCCCCAGACTTGTTTTGAAAACTTGAATTCCTCACACCTGCCAAGAGCTCTCCAATGTCTTCAGCTGTGTTTCTTTCGCGGGAGGTCTTCTAAAGCCAACAAATGCTGCCGGTCGGTCAGATTATTTTTATGAATTATAATTATTATTATTATTATCTTTGATGTGATATGTGAACTTTTTTTTTGTTGTTGTTTTCTCTAACATCAGGGCATATTAAAACGTTAAAAATAAGTGGGGTTTTTTCCTCTTTTGAAGAGCATATAATAGCAATGCGTTGTGTGTCTGTTTATGCAAAACCATTCCAATGCCACATTTTTTATCTGTTATCTGATTAATTCTTTACAAAGCTTAATCCCTTACCCTTTCAACTGAAATCAAATCCTGCAGCCTGGGGCATTAACTGTGACACACAGGCACAGGATGTTTGGTGCTACTTGCCATCCGCATGGAGAGGGGAAAGATAAAGCCATGCCAAAGCTGGAAAAGGGGTCTCCAGTACATCCAATTCCAAATGGACAGGCAATTTTGAACAGATAGTGTGTGCTTTCCAGAAGATCCTTGTTAAATGTAATGTTCTTCTGCTGATAAGTGAATCAATATTCTATAGGAGCTACTTTTTTATGGAGTCATGTGGGATTTTATAGTAAAGGCCTGAAGAGATGACACAGATGATCAAAACCTTCTCGCTACTCTCTGTACTCAGAGAGTTTGGTTCCAAGAAATGGAGCTTACTTCCCTCTGTCAGGAAGATGCCTCTTCAAGATTGTCCTCTGTCAGGTCAAGGATGCCAAATCCCCCTTGCACTGTCAGCACATGCACAGCTCCCTACCACTGCTTCTCCCAAAAATCAGCCAGAACAGCATAGAAAGTCCCCTGGTATTAAAAACTCAGGAAGCCAACTGTGACCCAATTCACTGTTTTGGTTGATCCACTATGACAATAACTTGGCAAGCTGTGTTATTTAGAGGCTGTGTGCCTAGTGCTGGCTGGTCTAGGAGGATGCTGGTCTCTCATAAAAGGATCAGAGCAGAGAGGTGTTCAGAAACATGGGGAAAATTGTGTTTGAGGGGAAAAGCAGCAAGCCAGACAGTGGCCCTTTCCCCCATCAGCTAATTGCCAAAATCAATCTGAGAATGTGAAGGCAAAGTAAAATGGGGATGGTGTCTGAAAAGACCTTCACAATAGGTCATTTGTGAGATTAACCCTCTGACCAAGCCACGCCCACCCACTAAGTGCAGATCTGAGAAGTGATCAGGCCTCGGGTATGTGCCAGCCAGCAAAGCAGCTGCACTCTCAAACCTCCTCTGCACAAAGCAGTTTGTAGTGAGAGATGGGAGTAATGGACCTGACACAGGCACTAAGTGCTGAATGTGTTTGGGAATCTCATCTGCTCTTTTGGAGACAGAAAAGAGGCACCCTGCCCTGCTAACACATTCACCATATGGCATGGTGCTTCCAAACTGGCCAGCCCAAGCAGAAGCCACAGCTGTTGATAACCAGCCCAGAATCAGACCCTGAGGCTAAAGCCCAGAGATAAGCATTTGCCAGCCTTGGAGTCCTTTTCTCACCCAATAGCAGATAAAATTTGCCTCTGCTTTACTGAAAAATGAAATTAAATAACATGTTCAAATGCCAGGGTTAAACAAAATCTTTACTGTGTAGCTCTCAGTGGTGCTATTTTTGCTATTTCCTATGCAAATAAACTCTTTGATTTGATTTTACTGTGTTTCTTGCTATGGGAAGACCAATCAAAGTGAAAATACCATGAAGTGAAAAGCTTACCACTTTTAAGTTACCCTCAATGGTATATCTGGTACTGTACTGCATCTTGGGTCAGCTTGCTGGATTTTACTGTTAAGCAAACATCTTGATCACATATTTAACAGAAACATTTTTCCTAGTCCAGGCTGAGTGAGATTTCATCCCTCCAGTGGTGAGGCAAAACAGGATCCCTACTTGAGAGATGCCTCCTAACATGGGATGAGACATTGTTTTGGGTAAATTTGATGGAAATGGACAGGTGCTATGGAAGTCAAACATGTTAACTGGGCCATGCCAATGGGACATTTAATTCCTGTCATGATAGTGACTCCTTTGTCTCTACAGACTCTCTCTCATCCTGTGTGTCTGATGTGCCACGCATGGTATAGAATTCAGTACATTCTAGTGCACTATGAGAAGGGAACATACATAATGATGTTAAACAAATTTTAGGTTCTTTAGCTCCTGTGAGATCATAGAATCATAGAATAATTTGGATTGGAAGGGACATCTAAGGGTCATTAATGCAGTCCACAGTAGGTGAGATGCTGCAGTGACATTCAGCTGAAGGAGATCTAAGAGGTTTTTTTTGATAACCCTTTTCATTTGAATGTCTGTGGGAACCATTTCCAAGAGCCTGTAGTAGGAGCACAAGGGCCACACTTGCACCTTTAATTGCAGCTGAAAAATCTGCATGGGTTAGACACAGACTACATCTTTGAACATTTTCCATCCATAAAAGGGGACGCAGCCTAATTCCCTTTGCTCCAGCATATTCCCCAGCATATGGCTATCTGTTCAGTCTGCTCCTGGAGACACCCCAGACTGTCTCTGTGCCCTGAATTCAGTGGGTGCCATTTCCCTGCTTTTCCTTAAACCTTGTTTTCTCTGCAGCCAGTTAAACGACATTTACCAGGCAGAAACTGTCGTTAGAGAGCAGAGAATGAGGCATGAGCTGCAGACCCAGATCAAGACCTGTGTTTGTGCCCACACAGATTTTAGTCATCAAAGGAAGGTTTCTATAGCTGCCACCTCTTACAGAAATAAGCCCTACAGGAATGTGCCTAAAAAGTCACCTGCAATAACAGGTAAGAAAGGAGGGTGTATTCAGAGGATTTTGAGAACTACCACAGCTTTTGCCTCAGTCTGTTTGTGTGTATTTGCAGTCTTTGGAAGGTGGCCTGAGATTACTTTCCAAAGGAGGTCTGCCATCTGGGAAGTCAGTAAACCTACAAGTACAGCCCTGGGCATGGTCAGAAACTGCCCTCCAGAAAATGCAGGTGTCTCTGTGCCTGAGCAGGTGACTGTGTGTGTATTGTCTGTCCAGCACCGTGCAAGGTGAGCACCACAGGCAGGAGGTAGCAGGTAGGGCAGGGACAGTGCTGGTTGCTCTCTCCTAACAGCCCTTGAATAAAGGAGAGCTGTGACTTTGGCATCTCCATGTTCCTGTCTCTGCAACCAAGTGTTTAGTAAATCACCATGCAGTCTATTTACTGAGGTTTAAAGCTGGGAATAGGCTGATTTTCTGTTGGATTTCGTTTTGGCCCTGTGGCAATGTACTGTTAAAATTGCATTAGAGAGCCAGACAATATATTATTCACATTTTTAAAAGTACATGTAGGATTTATGGCACCACTGTCAGTTGCTCTTTTTTTTCCTTTTTTTATATGACATGTAAATTACTGTAATTATAGCAAACAGACCATTATTTAATTTAATTTTTTGCCTGTCAAATAAACAAATTACAAAGACAGAACAAAGCAACGGGATCGTTTGGGGGAAATATTTTTTTTTGTGTTAAATTATTTAACAATTTCTACTTGTTTTCTAAACAGTTTTGAATTAGCTGCTTCTTGGAAGCTGTATCAAAGGCCTGTGGTTTGTTTTTTTTTCTTTCTAGAGAGACAATAAAAATACTGTGGCAGCTAAGCCCAAACTCTGGGCTCTGACCGTGGAACTGGTTGGGAGACAAACATAGATTTTACATTCTAGGCAATTATTTAAAAAAAAAAGAAGTTAAAAGTTATATTTAAAAAAAACCCCAAACCTAAAATAGAGAATACTGATGTCTCAGTCTTTTAATGTGGAAACTAGCCAACCTCTGCCCTGTTGAAGATTGCATTCTGGCAGCTTCTGGAGTAGGACTTAGTGCCTAGGAGTGGCTGGCCATCACCATCCACAATATATGGGGCCAGAGACACTGACAGGGACTGGCAGATGTGATGCAGGACTTAGGGAAGTCTTTCCAGAGCTTCAGTGGGTGACCCATGGGAGATCATGTCAAATAATACAAAATGTTTGTGTCTGGGTACCTCAGTCCCATGTTCAGTCTCTCACAGTGAGATTCAGAGTCCCAGAACACAGAATATCTTGAGTTGGAAGGGACCTGCAAGGACCATCAAAGTCCAGCTCCTGGACTTCAGGGAGTCAAGCCTGGCACCTGCACTTTGGTGGCTCCAATGAGAGCTGCAGAGCCTGGAGATCCATTGAGTTTATCCTAAAGTTGCAGCACCCGGAGCTGCGTTGACTACAGTGACTACATTTCAATGGAAAAAAAGATCTTATGGTATGTGTCTTTATCTTCCAGCATCAGTAACTCACATGCCCCCAAGTTGATGTGGGGATATTCATGTTAAAGGTGGTGGCACGTTGGGTGATCTGTCACCAGCAGCGAGGCCGTTCGGGGGGAGAGAGACAAGGTTACTGCAGGAACTTGTTCTGTCCTTGGGCCATGAAAATTTTCTTAAAATGACTGTGCTAACTCAACAGTTACAGCACAGACTGAAAAAGATCTTAGTAGATCCACCCTTTCAGCCTCTGTGAGCTGGAGCTCAGTGCTGATGAGGGTTAAGGACTGAGGTACCCAAACTCCGTGGCTTGGGAGAAAGAGCAGCATTGGGATGAAGCCAGTCTGGAGTTAAGGCAGGCTCCTGCCCCAGCCCTGTGCAGGGGTGACCATCCACCAGAGACCACCAAGAAGAGTCCTCCTTGCTGCTTTTCTGTAGAGCCTGAGCTGCTGGGGGAAGTTTCTCTTTATCGGCCACCCAATTACCTCCTACATACTAAATTTGGTACCTGAGGTCATTAGGGCAGTAAGAGTCCATCAGGGTTTGGATTTTTCTTTCAACACCTTTGTAAATGATGAAGTTGAATTAATAAAAAACCTGCTTAATTTCATTGATTTGGTTTAAACGCAGAGGTCACAAGCATAGCTATTTGTCTTCTGACTTCTGAGATGGGAACAACAAACTAGAAAAACATGAAGATGTGATGAAGAGGAGACTGTTTTTGGTAGTTGCTTTACAAAGCAGATTTTTGTTGTAAGGGTTAACATCTGAACGCCTTGCACGGCTTGTCTGGACAGTATTGATGCTGGCAACATTGCTGAAGTTTTTCTGAACTGAGAATGAGAACATCCTGCTGGGTCTCTACGTGATTATGTGTTGAAAATGTAGGCTCTTTCTTTCTTCCTTGCATTTTGTGACATGAACTTTATGTAGACAGCACAAGGGGATAATTAGGAACATTAATCATACTCTGACATTCCTGATGAGCCAGCCATCAGCATCAGGAAGAAGGATGTCCTGCAAGATGGAGCAGAGAAGGACCTGCCACTTTCATAAAGGAAAACACAGGTTAAACTCTAGGTTTGAACAAGTGCAGCAAGAGAACAGTACCAAAAATCACAGAAACTTCTTTCTGACCACAGCTTAGTCTGTGCATGACATTCTGTCTGAAAGACTCGGGTTTGGACTTGAAGAGAAAAGCCTGTTCAAGCAGAAGGCAGCACACACAGCAATTTGGTTTATTTCACAGGACAGATGTATTGTGTTCTTAGAGACACATTTTTCCCCTTAGCAGTGTGGGGGATGGTTTTCACCCAAGTCTGAAATTACTGTCAGTGCAGTAACTACTTCAGCACCTTCTTGATGGGAGTTGAGTATTATTTTTACAGTTATTTGTGAGGTCTGTTGGAAAGCAACCTCTCTGCAAGTGAAAATCTCACTTTTCCTTGGCTGCTGCATTCATGTCTGATGTACAGATATTTCTAAGTTATTGTACCCATTCATGCTTATGAAAAATTATTAGACTCTCTCAAGTTCTGCTGAATCTTTTTCATGTGAATTCCATCCCTGGAAGGTTTCAGTGCCAGGTTGGATGAGGACCTGAGCAACCTGATCTAGTGGGTGACATGCCTGCTCATGGCAAAGGTGTTGGAACTAGATGATATTTAAGGTCCCTTCCAACCCAAAGAATTCTGTGATTCTATCCCAGGAGCCTATAATGCCTAAGCAGCCTCACAGGCAAGTGATACAGTTTTCTCTTACAAATGCTGAAAACTTATCTGGAGGAAATCCCGGACTTGATTGCAATATGATTGTGGGTTTTGCACTCTGAATCCAAGTCAAGGGTGACAGCTGATACATGCCGGGCCTGAAAATGTGTATTTCAGGGTGAAACTCAAATAAAAACCACTAAAATCTAGAATGTAAGCTCTGAGAGCTGAACAAGAATCCCCAAATCCTCTTGCCAGCATTGTCTGAATGGACAGCTACTACCACTCACCCCCCATCTGTGCAGCCACACACTCCCCTGGTGCTGGAACACAGGTTCCAGCAAATTCAGGACCATCCTGGCCTGAGGAGATCAGAACTGAGCAGGCTGGGAAATCAAAGCTGATGTGCTCCACATCCACAAGACCTGACCTGGTAGACCAGCTTAGACTCTACCTCTAGCACATTGTCTTCTACCAGCCTGTGAGGTGCTGTGGAGACCTCTCTCCTTGAGAAGCATTTGAAATGGTGGTCCTAAGCAGTTTTTTAGCTGAAAGTCTTATGGATTAGTGGATGAAGTAAAAGAAGTCGGCTTGCTCAGCCTGAGGCTTCAAATCCACAATTTTCTCCTTCCAGAATAATGCCCTGCTCTCTTCGTCACATGCTGTGCTGAGTGGCTTGGGATAAACCTGGCATTTTACACATCTCCTACGAAACCTATGACAGCAAGGAATAGAAATTTGCTTTTAAATGTGCCAGAGCAAGTGCAACACAAGAAAAATGGTATCTTCATGGTGTAGGGGTTCATGCACTTCGCAGGAGGGAGAAGGACTTCCAGATTTAAAAACTGATCCTTTATTGTATTTGCTGAATGCTAAAGGCACAAACTGACCTGAGAAGAAGATATGTTCATGGTTCCCAGTTCCCAGACCACCAGGTATGACTCTGTCTTCTTCTTGTCCCATTTCCCATGTTCTTGTCCCATTTACAATGTGCCTTATCTACTCTGCCTTGCTACTTCCATCACAATCCCAATCCATGTGAATTCTTCAGGCAAAAGCACCCTTGATGCTCCCAGAAGGAGAGAGCTACACACAAGCAGAGATTTGAACACATCTGCTGAAAAACAGAGGCAGAACTTTTACTTTCTAACCACTACTCACTGGTTGCAGCCCTGAGAGGCCACAGCACAGCCCAGGAGCTGTGTTTGTGTACTCTGCAGAGCAGGAGGGGAAACACCTGATCATGTGAGAACACCAAATGTTTACTCAGTAGGATGTATCTGAGCAACTCAAACACTCTGCATGTGTGTTGGTAACATGCCCAGCAGAGCAGAAAGCTCTTAGAGAACCTTAATCCACCGAAAACCTCAGAGATTGCCTGTGGAGCACTAAGTGATTGTGACTGACAGTCTCCATTCAAGCAGCCGCCGTCCTGGGGGGACATGGACGCAGTCACCTCTCCCAGATGTGCCTGTCCAGGTCCTGATCCACTCTGGAGGTACCTTCCAGAGCACGACCCAAAGTATGAAGAGAAGAAGAAGCTCAAGGTCTCGGGCAGAGAGCTGCTGTCAGTTCCCACAGAGGTCTTTGGCCTGGAGCAGCTGCAGGTGCTCGAGATGAGCCCAGAACGAGAGAGCTGCCTGCGGTACCGAATGGAGCTGCTTCCTCAGGAGATCAGCTGCCTGAGGAACCTCACCTGCCTCTACGTGGACTCCAACAACTTGAAGGAAATCCCAGCTGAAATTGGCACTTTGAGTCGCTTGGAGAGGCTCACTCTGAGCAACAACAGCCTGAGCTCGCTGCCTGCAGAGATGGGGGCACTGCAGAGGCTGCACAGCCTCCACCTTGCCAACAACAGCCTCAAGGAGCTGCCTGCGCCCCTCTGCCAGCTCAGGAACCTCACTTTTCTGGATGTGAGTGACAACAAAATAGACACAATCCCCTCCAGCATTCGGCATCTGGAGAAACTGGGAACGTTGCTCTTGCTCTTTAACTCACTGGAGAGCCTTCCTGAGGATGTCTGTTTTTTAAGGAATCTGCACACGCTTTGGTTGGGAAACAACCATCTACAGTCCCTTCCAGCAGCCTTTGGGGAGCTGGTGAACCTGGACTGGGGATACAACTACTGCTCATGCAATTTTGAGGGGAATCCACTGGAAAATCCTCCCCCTGAAGTCTGCAGCAGAGGTCCTGAAGGGATCAGAGACTATTTCTTGTCCCTTCATAGGATTTGGAGAGACTAAACCACTGGTGTCAGTCCTCTTGAAGGGACTGTAATCGATTTATTCTGCACAAATTATCTGCACAAGCGAAATGTGTTTCAGACAGAAAGGCCTGGTGAAATCACTCTGTGGAGCTCAAAAGCTTCCTCTCTGCTGAAAGGTGATTTCTCTGGCAGTCTTTTTTTTTTTTTTTTTTTTTTTTTTTTTTAAGTAATATTGAATGGTGGTGTATACTTTTCAAAAACTCATCCAGGGACAACTGTAATCTTTTTTTCTTATTTATAGTTGCATAGACTTATCTCAGGAAGTGTTGCAAACAAATATCCAGTCTGAGAAAATGAGCAAGTCTGAAAGGATAGTCAGGTAAACAACTGGTATGTAAATAGCAATAATCTGTACTCTTTGTTTGCACACTAGGTTGGGGCTTGAGTCTGGACTAGAAATAAGTGCAAGCTGAGATTTCTGGAAGCATTTAAGGTCAATACTAACTTGTGGATTTGGCTTTGCTTCATGTAGCCCAGAATCTCATCATTTTCTGTGGTATTTTACATCAAACACACAGATTGGATCAGCTCAGGCTTCTGTCTGGCTCTGGATAAAAAACAACCTGTATCCAGGTCCCACAAGGTATCGTGCAAACAATGTCTCCACTCCTCTGGCAGGACACAGTGTGTTTCTCCTGCAGAGCAGCATCAGCCAGGCTCTGCAGAGTGCACAGTCAGGGCTGTCACACTCTCTGGAGGCAGCATGGACCTGGACTGGATGTGCCAGCCCATCCAGAGCAGACCTCAGAGATACAGCTCCTTGGAGCTTGGTGATGCCCAGGGGTAGCCCAGATTTAGAGCAGACAGCGCTAGCAGAAAAAGTTTTCACTTTTACTGAGTCTGGGAAAGTGTTCAGAGCTATTAAAATATGAGTATGCAAACTTCCTGCAAGGGAACATTCTGAGAATCCCTGTCATAATCATAAAAGGCTTCATCAGTGCTACATTATGGAAATTTGCTGAGACTCCTTTCTATTTCATTTTGCTCTCTCTTCCCTCTATCATCAACATTTTCCTCCCACCTCTCCTTAACTTTGCTCTTCGTGGGTGTTTTCTCTGTGGCTACTCCCTCTGACATTTGTATTTCATTATTTTCTCATCAAAAGTCTCTCATTCTCTAATAAATCCTGTTCTTTGCCCTCTGTCTCCTTTGTTTCCTAGTTCTCCTTTGGCCAACACACGGAAAGATGCAGTTTTCCATTTTTCCTGGAAAGAGGGGCTGAGTCAGGCCTGGTGGGAGCTGAGTATGTTCTTACACAGAAAAAGGGAGAAAGGACTTGAAACATTGACACACGGGCCATTAATTGTCTTGTTCATTTTCTTCTCCTTATAGCAAAGATCAGCACAAGGAGATCTGAATTAATGCTGAGTTTTTTCTGGGTGACAGAAGCACAACTCCAGATATGTTTAACATGAACTGATTTTTACATTGTTCTGCCCCTGACCTCCGTGAATTTTTCAAACCAGCTGTGACTTTTTGGTGTCATGGTAACCAGATTCATTATATCAGTGGGCTATCACACAGAGAGAGATAAATGAGTGCATGGCAGCAACGGGCACACAATTACATCACACCAGCTCGTTCAGTTTTCCTGCAGCTGATTATTTCTAAGACGTGTGACTTAGGAAAGAAAGGAGTAAAGGGACCATGGTGCCTTCCTCAGTTGGCTCTTTCTGTAGCAGCATGGAGAACTGGAGATGAAGGAGCAGGACAATGAGCTGCAAGTCTTTTGCAGTTCGGGTTTTCTCAGAGGAGATTTGGGACTGTGTGTGAAGTAGCTCCTGGAGCTGATGCCAGCTCAGGCAGAGGCTGTATCAAGGTGGCAACATTAAAGATGTTGAATGACTGTGGTCTTGTTCCTGTTCCTGTCATTGATGCATTCTCCAGATTCAAACAGGTCTTATTTCCCCACTATTTCTGCTGGTTCCCCATTTCTCTCACCCCATTCAGTATGTGCAATCATCTTGCCTTTCTAAAGCTTGCCTGGTTTAGGAAAGGAGGTTAAAGGCAGTATGACCTAACCCAAGTAAATGTTATCACCCTGGTTTTGGATATGTGTGAGAATTAAATTGTAGTAATTGTGGTCTTTTTTAGAGGATTGTGCCTAACACACCAAATCCTTCCAGGACATCTCCTTACACAGGTGCTAAGAGGGACAATTTCTCATGTTCCATGTCAAACCCTTCAGATTCAACCTTCCTGTTTTTCTTCTACATTGCACAAGTTTTGGGCTTGTAGGTTCCATTTCCAGTTTTGGCAGCCTTTCCCTTCTGCTTCTCAGCTGGTGATTCCTGAAAGGCAAGCTGACTTCAGCTTCTTTGGGGGCTATATAGCCTCTCAAAGCTTTCAATTTTGAGTTTGGCCAATGTGGTTTCACGTACTTTGTTTAATTTATCCTCTCTCCAAAACCCACAAACATAATTTGTGAAGCTTGATTGTGCCTGCTAATAATATACCTCTCATATCTGGGACTGAATGGAGGTAAAAGGGGGGGATTAAAGAATGCAAAAAAAGGGAATCTTTAAAAAGCAGTGCCAATATCTCCGTTATTCTCTAGTCTGTTGGGAACAAGAGAAATTCTGAGAAACTAATGCAAGTGAGGGCACTTTGATCATTCTATCAATCTGCTTGAGCAGACTAAATGTCAGTCAGATTATGTCCTGACACTTTACTGTCTGTTGACCCTTCCTTTCCCTTTTTCCTGGTTGCTTCCAAAACCCCACTTCCCCAATTGGAAAACCCAGTGCATATACCCTGCAATATATGCACTGGCATCTGTGTTAATGGCACAGTTACGCAGAGCAATGAGTAGATCCTGGTGTTGTCATTAAGATGGCATTAAAATCTAATCTCAAACTGCTTATCCTGTATTTGTTGTACCTTCTGTATTGTTGCTAAGCATCCTCCTTTGCTTGTGCTCATTAAAACTTCAAGTGTTAATATCAGAGGATGGCAAACTGCTATGATATAGGCCCCTGGTGAAGAGACATGGAGATAATCCATACTCAGGGGTGAGGGGGAGGAGGGAGGGGGGGAATTGTCAAATCTGCCTATCAGTATTGATGGGAGTTGCGCTTGCATTTCCCTTTACCCTGTCTTGCACTGCCAACAGCCTGGCCTAGGAGAGCATCGTCCCCTGGAACCACACAGGACTTCCATTTGAAAACTTTGAACTCTTGCAGCAGAGCAGCAATGAAATGTAAAAGCAGTGAGTGGAAATAGCTCCGAATAGAAATTCAGGGAAATATGATATATAAGGGCAGAGGGCTTTTTAATTTAACATACAAGTACATAACACTTCACAGGCTGGTAGCTCAAGATGGACAAGTTCTGACTACAGATAAGCTGCATATTTTTAATGCTGGAGAGTTCACCTGAGGATATGACAGATTTTCCACTCCCTGAAATCTCTAAACCCCGCAGTCTCACTCACCTGAAGATATGACTGTATAACACTTGCTTTGTTTTATGCAAAGTCAGACTTAAAAAGGCTCCTTCTGTCTTTAAAGCATATGTTTACAATCTATGGCTACCATAAATCTAAAAGATTAGATCCCAGCATTTACTTACTTCTCCCTCAATTTGCCTTTATGTGAAATTCAGCTTTTTAGTTTTTAATGGCTATGAGCAGTACTTAAAAAGTTGAAGGTTCCTAAGTTTCACAGTCAGGGCTCTTGTGGCCTGTGATGGGGTCTCTGAGTTGGCAAAACAAAAATGAAAAAGCAGCTGCTGTTCTCCTCATGCCTGTTGGAGTCGGCAGCAGATTTCCAAGCTAACAAATGAAGGGCTGGTCCTAAATTCACCTTGAGTGGATTTTAGCACCGAGCAGTTTTCCAAGATTTTGAAAAGTCTTGAGGCTGATCAATCAGGCATACTGCATATTAACAGACTTCAAAGCAAACATGACTTTGCAGACTGCCAGGAAACAAGAGACACTGCAGCACTGTCCTACCTAGATGACAAACATATTTGTCATTCACATATAGCTTGTGAATGTGCTGTTGTTGGGGAAAAAGCCATCACCATCGAGAGAGGCACAGTGCTTGCTGGCTGGATGGACCCCAGCACCACCTGCCTTTCTGAATTCTGGGCTCTGCTGCCTCATCTCAGAACTCGAGTCCAACTTCAACAATGACAATTTTTAGGTGATGCAGCACTGAATCAGTGCTCAGGCCTGACATGAATCCAGAGGATGGACAGGTTTAATAATCATTGAATGCATTTGATAAGTCACTGCCAGAGGAACCAGATTCACCTGAAGATATTTCCCTACACTTGGGCAATGTTACCACAGGAGAAACAAAGCAATCTATCCTGGGCAAGTGCCATATCATTCAGCACATTAAATTGCAATGAAAACCTAAGTAGCATATCTAATGAAGATCACTCTAAGCCATACCCACCATGGTTTTTGACTTCCAGAGTGTTCTGCCCACAAACCAAGAGACAATGGTGCCTTAATAAATGCTACATCCAAGCCGTGGAGTTCTTATGTTTATTTAAGATCTTAGCAGTCATCAAGCTTTTTATTTTTCTGCCACCCTATGGAAACTATAAAATGTGTTGCCATTCTCACTGCCCTGAAAACAGCTTTCCTTGAACAGTTCAGGCAGCAAGAGGGGGAGAGTGATGCCACAAGCAAAGCCCAGATGGAATAACCCACACTGAGACTTTGTACTGAAACTCAGTGGGTTTTGTCAGACTTCAGACAGAGCCAGTCTGGAGCTCTGCTGCTGAGATTCCCAAAGTGATCCCACATCCAATCTTTTGGCGCGTGAAATTTTTGAGGACTTGCTTTCAGCAGGACGCACTGACTCCTGCATCAAAGGTATTGATCCAGCTGAGGTCAGCCCATTAGCACAAAGTTGTGTCTAAAGAGAAAACTTCCAGGTGCTTTTCAAGTCTCGTTGTTGAAAAATTCAAACTGAAACTTCTAATTGTAAAGAGAGCTGCTTTTTGTTTATTTTGTTTCCTATTCCCTGGAGATTTAGAAAACAGATTACTGTACTCTTGTTTGCAACAAGCCTTTTACATACATGAAGCTTGTTGAAGAGCTTCTTATGAGACTTCCTAAAGTTAAATAAACACTGAGCCTGCGAGTCTTTCTGCTCTGGCCATGTTTTCCACACCTCAGGTAGTCATCTTCTCCTCTGGACTGTTGCTGCACACCTTTACTGAGCCAACATGTTCAAAACTGAGTATGAGGTACTGAAGTTTTCCTAGTGACAAAGGAAGGATTATTACACATCTCAAATGTTATTACCCTGTTTGTTTACTCCTGCATGTGGCAGTTTCTTTTTTTTAACAAGGAATTCACCTTGTCATCTACTGCGATTCTACACTTTGCTACAGAGCCATTATTGGCAAATTTTGGTATTTATGTATTGTATAAGCTGAAGTTTGTGGCCTTGCACTTGTCCCTGTTGAATTTCAGTTTCCCCTTTCCCACCCCAGACGTGTTACACAATTCTTCCAAATCATTCTGAATTCAAAACCTGTCCTCCTGTGCTTAAGGTGTCTCTGAGCTTTATGCCATCTGAAAATTTAATAACCATACTTTCTTTTGTATCATCTAATTCATTAATGAAAGCATATGCCAGGATTGTATCCAGAAGAGACCTGGCTGAACTCCATTTCTACATCCTTCCACTCTGACAAAGCACCATTGATAACCTTTCTGATATGTTATCAAAGCAGCTTTGCACCCAATCGATCACAGTCTCATCCAGACCAGGCTGCCGGGGCTCACTTATGAGAATGTCACATGCAACCCTTTTGAAAACCTTAGTAGGGGGGTAAGATTTGTGACAGCTACTTCTCCTTTATTCTTAAGGCCTGTTACCTTGCTAAAAGTGGAGATTAGATCAGTTCAACACAATTTATTCTTGACAAATCCACACGGGCTACTTGTCCTTGCTGCTACATGGAGCAGCTGTTTCATGTTTCAAGCTGTGACTTGTTATCTTCCAAGGGCTTATGAAATGTGCATTTGTTCCAGAATTTGTGCAAGTCTCAAAGGCAGGTGAGGATCATTTCCCATCCCTCTCTCCCAACAAGAAACTATCTTTAATACAACAGCCACTTGCTGTTTCAACCTTAGGAGAAAAATTCAGGGCTGGTGGGGGACCAGGACTGCAGCAGAGCTCAGCAGAGCACCGGCACATCCAGGCTGGAAGGATTTGGTAGGGTCTGTTTTGTGTTGTGGCCAGTCCTGATATGCTCAGAGTGGCCCCATAGTGGGAGGGAGTTGGGGGCTACAGCTCCTCTTGCAGTTTGGGAAATGCAGCTCAGAATTATGTGGGATACACTAATTTCCATTTGCTTACTTGGCTGCTGTGCAGAGGACTTCAGCCTGGTCACGGCTCGGGGAAAAGGCAGGTACTGGGAGGGGGAAAAGACTCAAGTCTCGAGGTACCTAACCCATTTTGGTCTTGTCCTGTCAGCTGGAAGCTCTCCTTGACTTTTTTTCCTGTGTCCTATTTTCAAATGGATGTCCTTAATCCTATTTCTCAGACTCAGAATGGGCCTGAGCAGCATGAAATTTCTCAGAAGGCAGCAGGAAACTGAGAGTTTTGATCCTGAAGTAACTAGCTTCAGTAGCTCACAGCATGTGTCTGTGTGTGTTCCCTGGGCAGCTGTGTCAACTGGAGGATATCTGCACCCTTCCACTTGTAAAAAGGCTCAGATCAGCTCAGACATCATCTTTTGATCTAGATGAAAGGAGGATTCCTTTTTGTTCTCAACACTCGTGCTGCCTCTTAGGAGGATGTCCCTTTGCATTGGGCCTGTATGTTCACAGAAAGAATAAGGGAAAAAAAAGTTATTCACATGGGCTAAATATCTGCCAGGCTGATTGCTCCTGCATCATTTTCACACATAAAATTACTGTAGCACTTCAGCTATTTCTAAACATCCACACAGTGATAACAGCAGGGTTCTGTGTCTGGTTGCTACTGGCAAAGTTTCCTTTTTAGGTGTAAAGCAGGCCTTTCCCAGACTGAGTAACTGTGATATGTTCCTAGAACACTAACAAACCTAAATTATCCCTTATTCAGTTTTTTTTTTTTTTTTTTTTTTAAACTGTGAGGTTCAAGCACTTTGGCTATGCCCTTGATTCACTCTTCTAGTATTTGGTGGTGTCAGGATTTGCCCAGCTGCAAAGGGCTATATGGGACTGAGGCTGAGCTTCTCTGTAGACTCTTTCTGAGCTGATATCTATCTAAAAGCTGCCTGCTCTTCCAAGGACTTAGACTTGATGACCCTCCTTGTTCTTTTGAGTTCCTGTTCCCAGTTGTCTGTTTATTAGATGGTGTTGCTTGTTGGGAACATGCCAAACTGATGCTCTGCATATCAAGAATTTTTCTGTTTGAAATGTTATTTTTCTTTAGCTTTTGATTCTGTGTTTTGTGCTGCAGGCTGGCACCACTTCTGCACAGTTCTGACACATTCTGCACAGTCATATACACTGGGATTTTTTGTTGTTGTTTCCTAGAAAACTTTTGATGATCTGCCTGAATGAAAACTGGAAAACAAAATAAAATAAGTTATGTAATTCCATGTGTATGTGTGTGTAAGGATTCTGCATCCTCACTCAGCAGAGCCATTAGGCAGATGCCCTGTACAGATCCCAGTTCTTTGCCCTGTTTTAATATTCAAAGCACTTTATAGACTCTTCTGGATGTCATTGCATTCATGCCAGACCTTCAGAGAGAAAGGATAATAATGGTCTGACATTATACAGGAAAACTAACATTTGCTTTATTTGAATTAGGTAGATTGTCATTGGAAATGTCTTGCATTGCAGACATTGGTAGAAAGAGCATAAGCCAAAATGATCTTTTCTGTCTAGAGAAGAGCACATAGGGTATTCTGCAATTAATTTTCAAAATCAAATGTGCTTTTCATTAAAAATCATCCCTTGCCCCCTCCCAAATAAATTTAAATAAGAACAGTGCTTTATTTCACAATTAACAAAACTTTGTCTGTAACTTTTGTTATTACAAACAGTAGCAGCAAATCGACATTTTTTTTTCTGTGAAAGTGTATTTTTTCTGTGGGCATTTATGTTGGCAAAATACAGAGGTTGTCATTGCATAAAAAGATGAAGATTTTTTCATCTAATTCCCTGAATAAAAAGAGCATGGCTATAGGCATAAATTTAAGTAGATGTTTTCAGAGCTGGAGCTGTCGAGCTGCAGCATCATTGAGGGATCTGCAAAGACTGATTCCCTGCTATCTGCAGGATCAATTGCAGACCTCAGTCTCTGACCCTGTGTGCAAATGGCCTCAAACCATTCCCACTGAGGACCCTCCGTGGGACAGTAGTGCTGCACACTGCCAGCCTTGTTGGTGCTTCTTGGAGGAGAAGGTGGATTTACCTACATGTTTTTCTGAAAATGAGACTCCCCTACCCCTCAAAATTCCCAACAGAGAAAGAAAGCTGGGTTGTTATTACAACAGAAACTATGGCAATAATGATTTTAAACCCAGGAAAACTCTGAGTGGGAGGGAACAAGTTCGGGCTGGTTTATAAACACAGCTCCATACTGGCAGTCCAGTCCTTTGTGTGAGATTTGTTATATCTTCAGGAATTTTTGAGTAGTTTCTGGGATCACAATTTACTGCACATGGTACCCTCTGGAGGAGTTTCTTTTCATCCCATATTGATCCTGGCTGCCTGTCTCTGGTGCAAGAACCATGTTGGTTCAGATTAAGGGTTATCTCAGACCATCTCTGCAGCATTTGCCCTCTAATTAGGGCTGTAAAAAGTAATCTTAGGATAAATAGGAACAAGGAAAAACATTAAATACTACCTTGTACATCTTTGCCAGTTCCTGAGTATTTACAGTTTAGGAGACACCCTAACCTGTCAGAGTTTGTCAGATAATCCCAAAATCTCTCCTTCAAGTTCTAGTCCAGTCTGTTTTGAGCCTGCACAAACTTCCTGCATCCACACACTCTTTAGCAAGGAATTTCCTAGGTCTACAGTCCCATTTCATAAAGAATCACCCCCACTTGAGGTGTCTTCTGATCTCTCTTCATGGTACTCTGAATATTCAGTTCTCCTCCACCCTCTTTTTGCTGCTTGTGAGATATTAAAGGGTCTTAAAAAAAGGAGGGAGAGGGACTTTTAATCTGAGTAGATGATGATGGAAAAAGAGGCAATGGCTTTAAATGGAAAGAGGGCAGGTTTAGATGAGATGTTAAGAAGAAATTCTTTATTCAGAGTGGGGTAAGATGCTGGCACAGGTTGCCCAGAGAGGTGAATGCCCCTGAAAGGTGAAAGGGAATTCCTGCCTTCTCACTCCTCACCACAGCCTTTGAAAGGAAAACACATAAACAACATGTGGAACACATAAGACTGGTCTCACTGAGTTTTTTTCTCAGTGAGAAATTTTGAATCCCTTCTTTTTTTTACAGCCCCCTCCACTCCAGCAGTTTTTCTTTGCTCTAAAAAGAGCATTTGTTTTTCAATTAAAATAAAATAATTTTTGAGATAATATGTTAATTAAAACTAAATGTGTTTGGGACTGAATTACAAGTCTCTGTGGGATAAAGGACACCCCAGTACTAAAAAGGAAAGGTGCAAAGTCATTGAGTATGAAAGTGTAAATTTGATCTATAGTGAAGTCTGCTTTTGTTCCACTTGCTCCTGTACAACTGCAGCAATTTACTTCACTTGACCTTTACTGTGAGATTTCGAAAGGAAATGTTTGATATTCTACTCTACTTTCAAGAAACCTATGAGGCAGATAAGTAATACTGCTGCCTTTTCCAGATTGTTCCCTGAATAATTTCTTTGATGCAAAGTCAGAACTCAGAGACCTTGATTTCTTGCTTAACGAACTCTTAGGAAATAAGAAACTGGCACTGAACACAGTGAATCTTGACATCACAAGTCCACACACTACTGTTTTCAACAGGTGGAAATCTGCCTGCCCCTGGAGATAAGCATTCTGACTTTGTTTCCTCTGTAGTTTGTATGACTTGAGTATCAGTTATAATTTTCACGTGAAATTACCTCTACAGGAGACCCTTCAGAAACCCACCACAGAGTCTGCAGGACAGAAATGGATCTTTGCCCTGTTCACAGGCGAGCTGTGCTGGCTATATATGAAGTGGATGAATCATGGGTGAGAAGGACATTGATTTAATTCTTTCCATGTTCATTTTACTCTCTGATTCCAATATACATCTCTAGATATCTGCACAGAGCATTCCATCATTATTTCTGCCTTTTTAAAAGACAGAGTTGGAATGGAATTTCCAGTTCCCATTAAAACTTTACGCCCTGAGCTTTGTAGGACCATCACTGTATTAGAGCACTATAAAATATCTACGCAATATCTACCCATGAACAATTGAATGAAACTCCTACAGTGGGAACTGCACTAAGAGAGTTCTGCAAAGCTGCATGTACAGTGTGTTAGATTCAGAACTAGGGTCTGATGATGAGCACTGAGAGGGAAGGACTGGTTTTTAGGAGGGAGTCTTTGAGGGCAGCATCCAGGTCTTTAAGAAGCTGAGTTCATTCATACAGTGAAGTATGTGATTCCAGAATCCAGTCTGTGGTATTGGCCACTTTTTATGGTCAAGACTAATCTTTTTCACAGAATAACATCTCTCATGTCTTAATGAAGAACATAGGCTTTTTCTTTAACCCTCCCACTCACTTCCTTTTGAGTGATATTCACTGAGTAAATCACAAGTGTATTTTTTTCATTATTGTTTTGTGTCTTGTCTTTCATTCCTTGCCTACTTTCCTACTAAGTGAGTCCATGAGGAAAAGTGAAACCAACAGTAACACAGGCAGTGTTTCAGACTGAATTTTGTTGCACCTATTGAAGGATGCTTAGCTTTTGTACACAAATAGTTTTTCCAAAATGGTCTCCAAAATGAAAACGAGATTTCACAACAGCAGGTGTCCTTCTGCCTCTCTATTACTGTTTTTTTTTCCCTGATGCAAGAGAATTTTATGCAGTGTTCAGTACATATTATACTGTGGATGCATAAACTCCCCACGGATAACAGTGCTAGAGATAGCAGCAGGGATCAAGAGCTACAGCATATTTGTGTGGAGAAATTCTGTAAAGAAAGAGAGCAGTGAAAATGCAAGGCATGAATTCATTGCAGCCTCCTCAGCTTTCAGACCTGTCAAAGGTCTCAGTAAATGTAATTACATCAGTCACATGCTTTCTCCACGCCAGGTTAACAGAACAGAAGGGAGACATAGAGTGGCTGATAAGCTCCTTGGTCCAGATTTAATTCAGTCATATACGTGTGGAAAATAAATTGCATACAGAAGTATTTTTGTTACCTTTATGGTGAATTATCACAACGGTAAGAATTCTGGGCCATTATGTGTCTGCTTTGAAACCTGAACAGATAAACACACCCTTGCCTCTCAAAATTAAAATCAACTTAGTACAAGACTATGGTCAATGAGCATTCATGTTCACACTTGTCTGCCTGGGCTTATGCCAAGGAATTTGAGAAAACAGCAAGTGGAGAGAAGATATCAGATTGCAGGGATTGCTGTTAAGTCTCTGCCTACTGGACCAAGGCTTGAAAAGTCATCAGGTAACATGGTGAAAACAAGTCCAGCACAGCAAGGGTCACAGGATGCTTGTCTTTACTAAGGGAGAGGAGTGATGTGCTGAATTAGACACAGGGGGAGACAAGAAAATGACATTACACAGGCTGCTTGATTTAGCTGCTGCTCACTCACCCATCAAAGGCGTCTCAGGGTAGACTAGATTCTGTATGCTGGCCCACAGCAGCATCTCATTTTATATAGATTTTTCTGGCTGTTCACTGTTTTTATCAACATCTCTAGAACAACAACAAAAAAGAGCCAAGTCAGTAAAATCGTGTGCAAGTTATTGAAGAAGCTTAAATCCTTCAGGTTAGAAGCAGTAGTTTCTACCCATTTTTTATATAATGACTATGGAAGTTGTCTGTGAGCACCAGAAAGTGTTTTCAGAAAAGATTGCTTTTATCTGGTTGATAAGTCTTCTATTTATAGTTGGCAAATATTTCATGGTTCAGGTTTATGAGCACACTGTAGACTTCGGTATCACAGCTTTACCTTAAGCCAGTTACAGCCACGCAGCACGCTGCACATGAAGCTTTTTGCTGGGGGAGCAATAGAAGATGCAGCACTTACATTCTTTTCAAAAATTCAGAGCTGCTAGCCACAAAGCCCAATAATGAAGGAAAAATTGCATTATGCCTCAGAAAACTAAACTTAATAATTTGGTTTGTCAATGAATAACAAAAAAAAATAGAAGGTACCCAAAAGCTGTGAGTCCCTTTGCTCTAATATATTCAAGTATAATGATGAGGAAAAGGATCCCAAGCAGGAAATCCCAAACTGTGGGTCCTTGCTGACTCTAATCACCGATAAAGATGCAGCTATCTTTGTGCTCTGTCCCATGGGATGCCTTACCCAGAGTACCAAAATACTGTTGGACAGATCTGGAGAACAATGACATTACAATGCTGTGTTCTTCCTTGGATACAAAGCAATACTGCACTTTTGTGCCAGTCAGACTCCTAGGGGAAAAGAATAAAAGAAAAGTGCCCTAAAACTTAAGCAATGCGGAAGAGATATTTTTCAAAGCTGGGACAAGAATAAGGACATGAGTTTTTGGTGTTTCTCACTCAGAATTGCAGGGGTTTGCATGCTATTATTAATAGAGCAGGAGATACCTTTTCCCAAAGAGCTTAAGTGGTGCCAGCATCTGTCATTCAGAGCAGTCCATTATTTACCACATGGGAGCTGTCAGGTTTGATCTGTTCCCTGCAGACTTAAGCCTGGTACCCCAGGCAAGCACTCACAGAGAGTGTCACTGACATCCCACGGGAGTCCGGATCTGCCTAAGAGAGATTAAAATATCCTTTTAGAGTAGAGAATAAGGGATAATAAGGAGAATCATCATAGCAATGTTTGGAATGTGTATCTTACTCATGCCTTGCACTCTATCCAATATGTCTGCTTCTTTGGGAAACTTTGTTTGGACCATTAATTCACATTGAAACAACCCCAAATATAGAGCCATATTAACATTCTTAGGGGTGGGGATATATAAAGCCTGTGGGGGTTTGCCAAGGGTAAGACAAAGTGTACCTAAACCTGTGGTGTCTCTGTGTGCTAAAGCCTATTTAATAACCAAGGAGACAGGAATTTTTACCCTGCCTGATTATCTCAGACTCAAACACACTTTGCCACACAGTGTTTGCATTCATCAGGATTCATCTTCCCTCCCCTGAAGGGAGGTTGCTGTTGGTTTGGGATATTTGGAAGGAAGTCACATCAGTCTGCACTGAGCTGGTTTCACACCTGCAGCCCTTGGGCATTACTGGTGAGGTCCCTGGGTGTCCCCCTGGACTTGACCTCATGCATCTGTACCACCCCCAAGCCCTCCCTCCATTCTCAGGGTCTTTCCTCCAGTCAGGATCTTCACCTTCTTCTTTCCAGGCCCCCAATTTCTTCTCAAAAACCTCATTATTATTTTCAGGTATAAGTCTTCTTTCCAGACTGAGAGCCCTCAGTTTTCCCAGTCTGAATGGTTTAGGTACAGAAACACAGAAATTGATCACCCTCCTATCTGGTGGTCCTTTTTCATATCTGTTTACTGATAGAAGGATTCAGGATGTGCCATTTATGTTTTGATCAGAACTTAAATTTATAGCCAGCCTCTGCTGTTGCAGCAAGCAGCAGATTCCTGCTTGAGAGTTCAGTTTGATTTCAGGTATTTCCCAAACGCAAAGAAACATGGAGTGGTTTGGGCTGGAAGTAATTAGAGTCACTAGATGAGAAGTGTGATCACTTAGGATATTTCTGCAGTCTTAAACTGTCTCCAGAAAGCATTGCTGGAGTCAGGTGTTACCATTTTTGAAATTTCTGTCTGTGGTTTAATAGAACTGTGTCCACTTCTATAGTCTCATCTCAAAAACTGCTTAAATTTGATACTCCCATAAGTTCATCAGAGTTCCTTCAAAACCCCACAGCCCTTACTCTTAACTCCAGCATATTTTATTCCCTTTTTTTTGAGACACAAATTGACAGTCACTGTTTTGCCCCATGCTCTGTGTTTTCAGCTACAGAACTGACGTCTCTGACCATAATTCACTCACTTATTGCTAGAAGGTTGAGGTCCTGTCCCACACACACTCAGAGGGCAGAAAACTGAGGCAAAAACAGAAATCTTTGCTAATTTTGACTTTGATTATAAGATCTTTTAGGCAGAGCAGAGTAGCATCTCTTCAATCTGTTATTTCCATGTATAGGAGTCTTGAAAATGATTAATTTAATAGTAGTTTTCAATGTATTGTGTAAAAAAATTCAGAATTTTTTTAACTGTCAGGTTGTTGTGATATTTGAGGGTGAAATTTCTGGCACGGAGTGGTTGATCTCCCTGCCTTGTCCTCACTCTTCATCAGCAACAGAGGCCAAATTGTTCAGTGTGAAAGTAAACATTTCAAAGTTCATAGCTCAGCAGCTGGTGAGTCACTCCCGAGCCAAGGGGAATGTCAATAAGAAGAGATGCATTGTGAGAGGTGTTTCGTTTCTGTGGAGAGATTCCGTGATTCATTATCAGGTCTGGCTGCATTTTAATTGAAAAGGTTAGAAAACTGTGTTTTGACCTAGGGATTAATAAGGAAAATAACACATTTTTGATGGCTGGAATGTCTTAGCTGAAACTTTTGCTAAGATCTGCTTGTAGCCATTAGTTGTGCATGTCTTTCACGTCTTTTATTTGTACCTGTGCACTGACATTTAGATGAGTCTTGTGCAGGGATTGTGTTGGAAAGCTGTGAAAACAAAACAGAACAATGGTCTCTGACCTAAAAAAGACACTGTCAATGTAAAGCATGAAAAACAATCTGGGTAACTAGGTATGTACAGGTGATGGGGAGGCACAAGCAGAGAAGAAACCAATACAGATCACACGAAATTCTCTGAAAGAGGCAAGGATTTGAGAAGCAGTCATGTGGGTCACACAAGGGGAGGTCAAATGGAATGAGTGGAATGACGCTGCCAGAGCTGAGAGAAGACCAACTTTTCATTTATTTAGGCAAGAAAAACCATTTTTTGCTTTTAACAATTAGGGATAAGAACAAAGAATAGGATTGTCGCTCCTTGAGAAGTCAGGGAAAACAGAGGAGAAAGAACTGTGTGTGGTTAATTAAAGGAAAGCTTTTATTATCATAACTGAGCTAGTAGAGCCAGAGAGGGTTAAGATTATGCAAGACTTGCCCTCATTTCTGTTATTTGTAACTTTGCCAAATTTTAATTATCCTGGCTGAATTTTTTCGTGCTGGGTGTGTGCCTAAAACTGAAGGGTGTGTATGTGTCTCTGTGTGTTTTACTATTTCAGTCATTATGAAAACTGAGAACAGAAGAAAGATATTTCTTTTCTATGTGAAACAAAGACACCAGCCTTTTTTATTTCCTCAAGAAGCTCTAATGCACAGAATAGGTTAAAGTCCTGTTGTTAATATTAATGCTAGAAATGTATTTTTTGGCTAGCAATGGATATCCAAGTTTGTAAATCTTGGAAAACATGGTAGAAGCAAAAAGCTCTGAAGGCATGGGTGCTCTTAGGGATTCTGCAGCATCTCCCAGCACCCCCATGAACAGTGGTAGCACCTGCAGCTCCCATACATCGAGCAGGACCTTCTCTTCATTGACCCTTTCACAGGATTTTCACAGGACCCAAGGTCTTTCTGAGTATCAACATCCACATCAGTTATGCGAAGGTTAGTCCAGGTGAGTGTTAACATGCATGGTAGGCTCCAGATAGACCCAGAGAAGATGTGAACTGTTCTCTAGGCTTGATTGACTGATTGGCCAAATCTCTGTTGACTTCAGGGAAAGTTGGACACCTACATGTTGACATCTATATGTAGGTACTTGGATCTGGAATTCAATCCCATCCCTCCTATCTCTGGAAAACTGGAGATACGGGTGTTGACAGCAGAAGGTGTTGACAGAGAATGAGTGCTGACAACAGAAAGCCTATGGCTTGTGTTCAGGGCTGCTTTTCGTGCAGGGATCAGGAGGAAGGGAGGGAGATTCTGGCTAAAGGCAGCAGTGGAGGGCTGCAAGCCAACAAATCTGAGGACAAAGTCCAAGGATCCCAGGTACGAAGAGACATGAGACTGGAGGGGATAGAGCAACCTGAATAAAGAGGTGTGGAAAGGAAAGACTGTTTGGAGTGGGCAGGCAACAAAGCAGATTAAAACAGAGCCAGTAGTAGAGGACTATTTTTATTGAAGGAAACTACTTTCTGGGTAGAAGGATAGGAGCAGCTTTTTTTCCCCTCACAAGAAAAGCAAAATAAGGCTCAAAGGATGCCCTTGTATAACATGCAACAGAAACAAATTCCTACACTTGAGAATATCTATGTCATAACCTCATTTCTTCATAAAATGAGGGACAGATGGAGGAGAAAATAACTTTTAGAATTGTGGTTTTCATTAAAAACAAAACAGAAAAAAGATCATCAACAACAAAACATTAAAATAGTCTTGACAAAACCTCTTGCACTCTCCACAGCCACGCAACACATGGTGTTCTCAGCTGGCAATGACCCTATACAGGGTCTTGTTCTAAGTTCAGATCAGAGGCTGGGAAACAACTAGCTCTGAGCAGCTTATCCACTTATCTCTCCATCATATTTACACCCGGAGTGAATCTTTGGCCAATCTACATTTCTTTCTAAGTCTTTTGAAAAGAAATCAATTAATTTCATTAACTAGCTCATACAACACCGCAAGGCATAAACAATCATTTTGCTGAATTACAGCAAATCTTATCTGGCATTTCTGCTTACCCAAAACTTGACTTCAGATAGCTTTGTGGAGCCCTTACATTTCAGAGTTTCAGACTGTCTGTGGTTTGTTCTAAATGTAAGAAAGTTACTGAGAAGTGCTTCAGATTGTGTTTTTAGACTTGTGTTGTCACATAGATGGATTTTATAATTAGTGTTTTGTAATGCCCAGGTGCCCTGGTCATGGATCAAGAACCCTCTTGCCTTAACAGCTGTACAAACACAGCCACAATGAGCTCTCCATCCTTGCAGAGAGCATCCCTTCCTCTTTAATAGGATGTAGTTTTGTTGAAGTCAGGTCAAACTCTGTTGTCAGCTACCCTGGAGTATATCTAAAGCCACTTTGTTGTTATTTCAACAAAAACACGGAGTACACAGCAAGGTTTTTCCTTCTAAGTAAATGCCCTTCATCAGTGTGAAATTGCCTCCTACAGCAGAAACCTATCCCTGAGCTCTGCTGCTTAATCCGCCAGGCGCTGACAGTTAATGCACTGAGTGCCAGCAGTGCCAACTGGCAGCCGAGTCCTTGCGTAGATTAAACCAATTATTTCTGCTCTCTGTCTTCCTGCTTCGTGCTCTCCCCTGACCTCCCAGGTCTCTCTGTTTACACACGATTTTATATGAATGCTGGAGAGTTTTGTTGTCTCTGTGTAAGGATATTCAGAGTGGCTCAGTGCTTCTGCATGTGCTGTTGGTGTTGTGCAGACTGACCAGCCAGAGGTTCTGGTGCACTGGAAGATGCTCTGTGTGTGGCTTCCTGCGTCCCTTCCTCTTTCAAAACCTGGTTGTGATGTTAGGTTGTTTTTCTGGTTCTGAAGGCTGAACCACCCAGTGGTTATCCTTATTTGGATGCTCCTGCCTCTCTGGGTGTTCCCAGGGTCAGGTCCAGGGTGGTGCTGCTGAATGGGCACGTGGAGGTTTAAAAAGAGGTTGATTTGTGTGAAGGTTTTAGGTTTTCTTCTCACCTGTGGTGTAGAAAAAGGGGTTTTTCCTAGTGAGGGACTGGGGAGGGTGGTGCAGTCTGCCGTGGAGTGTGCACAGCCTCACCCTCTCCTCCTTGTGATCCATTCACTATAGACCTTCAATGAGCAGAAAAATCTTCCCAGTAACACTTAGAGATGGTTTAAATATTCTAATGTCTGAACAAAGCCTAGGTCGACAGAAGTATTCTGAAGACTGAAAAATTTTCTGTTTTATATGGTAATTTCTATTGAATGGTACTGGGGCTGTTCTCACAGATAAAAAAGCAATAATGATGCCAGGACTGTGCTCTATTTTTAATGAGCATTTTTGCGCTGGACTGTGCCTAGCTAGTTAGTTTATTAAAAAAAAAAAAAAGAGTATTCCACTGTATCTTCATTTCCTATCTTCAAGGCATCTATTCTGCAAGCATTCAGTTACACAACCTGTGGCTGAACTAGAGAGTATTAATGAGTTTATCAGTGCTACACAAATCTGATGTCTCTAGGCCTTCAGGAAATAAATTTAATCTTGTTTGTAGTTACACTTTGCTGGAGAGACCAAGAAAGTTACTCCTCCACCTCTCTATCGTGACGGTCTTCCAGAGCTTCCTGCCAAATAGAGTGTTTTAACATTGATGAATCCTTGTGATTTAACATGAGCCATACCAGGTCTTCCAGAAACAGCAGCAAAAACATGTTCCTGAAAAACCAGAACATCCATGAATATTCCACCTACACATGTCCTGTGCCTCTTTGCCATGCAAATAGAAAACTGAGGGCTTGTACCAGACACAAATCTCACAGCAACATGAGAACTAATACTTGACACTGCTGAAAACTTATTATTATATTTTTCTTAGCCAAATGATTTTATCAGCTATTATCCAGTGGATAGATCAAGGATTGGAAGTATCGAAAGTTTTAGAACTGGTTCTAAGTACCATCAGCGCTAGGGCATGACCTCAGGATATGTCTTCATCCTAGCCCTTCCTTTTGCTAAATAAAAGTAGTCTAATGTATACTGCACTGAGTCAATAAGCCCTGCTGTGATTTCATATCTTTCATATACATGGCAGCAAAATGGGTGAAAAACTACCTGGTTCAGGATTTTCATCAAACATTAAGACTTCTCAAGAGAATGTCCTACCTAAAACTGATATGTCTTTCACATATGCAGTATCTTGTCGTGTTGTTAATGGGAGTAAAAATTGAACAACAAATCTTCCCATGGCAGAGAACCGAGGGACTCAGGATTTGTGACGGGCACTTTAACTTTACAATTTCTACTTGTCTGCTCTGCATGTTAACCCAAATGACCACCTCCGTGGAAAAGGTGACAGACCAGGCAAAGTCCCAGCTGAGCCCTTTAAGTTAGGCTCATGCTCCAGTGTAACACTGCAGAATCATAGAGGGGCCTGGGCTGGAAGGAATCATAAAAATCACCTCTTTTCAACCCTCTGCCATGGACAGGGACACCTTCTGCTATCCCAAGTTGCTCAGAGCCCCATCCAACCTGGCCTTGAACACTTCCAGGGATGGAACACTTCTCAGGGCAACCTGTGCCAGTGTCTTACCCCCAGTTTGAAGACCCCTGAATGAAGCACCTTAGTCTGCCACAACCTCTCCTTTCAGAGGGAGATGCTGGTCTAATCCTATGTCTAGAGTGCATGTAAAGGGCAGAACAAAGAGAAGTGAATGAAGGAAACTGAGGAGCTGTTAAAGCTTTGGTGCTGAGCTGGCTGGTGACCTTCTCACCAATAGCTTAATGACTGACAGCAATTTGCAGCTGTTTGTCAACATTCATAGGTGAGACCTCAGTGCAAAACATCTGAAGGATTTCCTCCAGGTACAGTAATTAGAGCATAATTACAGCCATTTACAGAGGAAGCATATTCTGTTCTCTCCCTGGGAACATGGAGATCTCTCCTCCTTGTGCTACAGCTCAGCTGCATCCAACAGCGCAGGGGCCAGGCTTCACATTGCATTTCTTTCCTATTTCTGGCTAATTGTTTAAGGCCTCTGCTGCACAGAGAGAATAGAAACATAAGAAATCTGGAAACACAAGATTGGCATCTCTCAACCACTCCCATTTCCAGGTGCTGAGCCTTTCCCTTTGAACTGCCTCAATAGGGAAGAGGCAGAAAGTTTTCTTCCTGTGCCAACTTGAAGCCTTGTTAAATCATTTGAGTTCACTGTTTCCTGTAAATATATGTATATTATAAGAGTTTCCAAAGAAAATCCCATTAACAGTGTTAGCAGCTAAAACTAGAGGACCTCTTCCATCTCACCAAGTACAGCCTCCTAAAACTTCATTTTTCTTCTCTGAAGGTAGATTTTCACCCTGATCTCCATCTGGAGAAGACATCTTCTGTGTTTCATGTGTTGCTTTGATCTTCATAATGGAGGAAATGGGTTTTTTACTAGTCTGAAACTTCAGCCTGGTAAAGTTTCCCTACTTCCAGCTGTGGAGGACCAGAGATATTGGCTAAGAGGGTGAAAATCACCCTGTGTTTTCATTTGCACTATAGGCACTCGCTTGCTTGAGGGTATTGATCCTACACAATTCTGTCGATGACATTTGCTAAATCCCTTTGAGTGCTAAGCAATATAAGAGCATCTCGCTGAGCACGAAGAGCAGCCTGGGAATTTTGTTGAGTGCCTTTTGATGATTAAATGGCTTTCAGTGGAAAATTATCCCTTTTATCAAAGTTTTTCCTCACCTCAAATATAAGGCAAAAACTTTCTGGAATATATTTCAGGGCAGCCTGGAACAGATTGCTCTTGCCCTTATCTAATTTTCACTTGAAAAATTGTCACAGATTTTCATTTTCCCTCAACCTCACCTTCCCTTCATTTAAACTGTGTGAGCTAAGTCTCTTTACGCTTCCTTCCCATTTCATCCCTTGCAGGCCTTTTACCACCTGTGCTATGGATGATGCTTTGTTTCAAGCTATTTTAAAACTTCACTACTTCAATTTCTTCGAGCCTGAGCAAAACACTGGCATGGAAGACATCATTAGCAAGATTAGATCAAAACTATCCTTTCATAAGGGGATGTTGCAGACAGAATCATTCAGCTCCCTACGTTCTTCAAAACAGGTACCACTTGAACATCAGAAGAGGAAGTTATATAAGGTGTTTTCTTTCTCCAACATGTTGCTTTTTCAAATATATAGCCCTGCCAGGCATGCTAAACAACATGCACAGGACAGTATTGATTAGCATGTCATTAGTTTCACAAGCAGAGCCTGGGACTGTGGGTACGCTGTGAGTAAACCTGGAGATGCTAATAATAGCTGTGAGCAGAAATAAGATGAAGATGGACTCTGCTCAAACATCAGCTCTCAGCAGCATCACTGGAACCGTTCAGGTGTACAGCTGGCTGTAAGTGGGAGCCTGTACTCAATACACACTGTGGCAACCTGATTAAAATCTGTGCTGATCTGGAGCAGCCCCACTGAATTAAATGTACGTGGAATCATAGACTCATTTAAATTGAAAAGGACCTTTAAGATCATTGAGTCCAACTATTGACCCAGCACTGCCAATTCAAATACTAAACCTTGTCCCTAAGCACCACATCTACACATCTTTTAAATATCTCATGGATTGGGCTCCACCATTTCCTTGGACAGATTGTTCCAGTGCTTGACAACCTTTTTGGTGAAACAATTTTCCCTAATATCCAATCTAAACTTCCCCTGGTGCAGCTTGAGGTTGTTTCCTCTTGTCCTATTGATTGTTACTTGGGAGAAGGGGCTGACCCCCAGCTGGGAAGAATATCCTTTCAGGTAGTTTGAGGGAGCAAGAAAGTCCACCCTGAGCCTCTTTTTCCCCAGAATACACACCGCAGCTCCCTCACCTGTTCCTGCTCCTCAGACTTGTGCTCCAGACCCTTCCCCAGCTCTGTTGCCCTTCTCTGGTGTCAGCTGAGATCATTGTTTGGTTGAAGGAGCTCTTTTTTCCCCATCCCGCTGTGTTCTCTCTCCTCCCCTGTGCCTGGCTCCTGTAGGGCAGGTCTTCTCCTAACCAGGTTAAGATGCACTCCCTTCAATTCTGCTTTGAAATTTTCTCTAACAGGGAAGACCAGAATGCTGTAGTAAATAGGACTCAGTAGAGAACATTTATTAGGTCAGGAACTATCAAAGTATCAATGTATCAAAGAAAGAAAGTGGACCTGAGAAAACATAGGTCCATTTGTTCTCCCCCAGCCCCAATCCTCCTCTCAAAAGCTGCACACACATCAAGGAGGTTAACATGGAGGAAGAAGCAGAAACCAGAAAGTAACACTCCAAGGAAGTAATAATTTTTGCTTTTTCCATGGTGGCAACTCTGACTAAAATATTTCGGGGATATCTGCAGTGAAAAAGATTATGTTATTTCAGGTTTAGCCAAAGATGGCAACTATTTTTTGTGGTCTTTTGCACTAATTTTGTGGTGAATTCATGGTCCTGAGAGATAACGACAAGCCCTGCTCTGCTGTGGGGCAGCTACAGCACATCAGCTGTCATGACAGGGGAAATGTATGCTGAGGAGCAGCAATCCTTCTTCCTACCTATCATTTAAGAAAAAAAAAAAAAAAAACCAACAAAAAAAAGGTGATAATTAGGTCTCTTTAGGAGGTCTGGGTGAACATCATGTATCTTTTACACAGGCCTCTGAGAAGTTTTTATTAGGAACAGATTTAGTTCATGACTAATCTGAACCATATTTAAACCATGACCTCACTTATTCACTAATTTCTATCTCAATAGGATGCACTGGAGTGAGGAAAATCATCGGTGTGCTATTTCTTCACATCACTTGTTTATATCTGCAATCATCTTTTTCTGTGAAAAGCATCTAAAAAGGAAAAGGAGTCTACAAACAAAAACTGCTAGACCTAGAAAGAAACCCCAGCTGTAAATCTGAGTCTTGTGGGGCCGTAGCACATTGCTTCCCCTGGAATAATTTCTTTCCCTTTTAGGTGTAATCATGCAGGAAGTTTAACATGAAAACCAACAAAGGCAATCCTTATTAATTTATTCAACACTATAAAGGTGTAACAGCAAAACAAGAAGATATCCCTGAAGTGCCTTTTAAAGATGTGCACTGCATAGCAAATGGATTTTAAAGTAAAACTGTGGAAAAAATAATTAATTCAAAGTTTGTTCATGATACCTGAAACAGAAATATATAAAAGAAGAAAGAGTGGGAAAAAAGGGTTTATGCAGGCATTCCAGTGTAAAACTTCCTGCCGTGGAGAAAATGAAGAAATTGGAAATGGTTAGATCCACAGTCCAAAATAGAATTTTATTATGGTTCATGATTTTACAGAAGTTTATATCCTTAAATCTCAACTGTAAAAATTAATGACTTGCTTAAAAGTCCAGATTCATACTGCTAGGCTTCAGATACCTGAAACCACTGCATGTGTCTGTTTGGAAAATGTTTCTTCTATAGAGAGACAGAATCTTCTTCGGAATAATTTATCCCTTCCTGAGGTCTGGAGGACGCTGGCTCTCCTCACTGGCTGCACAGACTCCTTAGAGAGAGAGTAGATCCATGTTTTTGCGCTTGTTGGATAGAGTCTGGGAATTACTTTGGGTGGTATTTTTTTAGAGTTTGCATATTAATCCTAGATATAAAGTAATTGGCTGTGAAGTGAAAATATTCATCTGATAAAGAAGGCAGAGTTTGTTCATTTCAAGCCTTGATATAAATGTTGCTCCAAAAGCTCACATAGATCCTGTCAGATTCTTAAAATCACATATTTACAAATGCAAATGGAGTCACTGGAGCAACTTTTAAAGGGAAAAAACCCCCAAACCCCATAATGAGATTGGCAACATTTCAAATAAAACATTTAGCTTTATCTATTTGGCTCGGTTTCAGCTTTGGCTGAAAAGAACAGGTGAGTTGGATAAGTAGTGATCACAAACCCCTGCGTGATTACAACTCCAGCAGTGTTTGAATGGGACGTGATGGCACCTGGGCACAGAACCACTGAGGAGCAGCAGAGCTGGATCCCTACTCTGGCAGCATCCTTTTCATCATGAGAACCACTGAGGAACAGCAGAGCTGGATCCCTACTCTGGCAGCATCCTTTTCATCATGAGAACCACTGAGGAACAGCAGAGCTGGATCCCTACTCTGGCAGCATCCTTTTCATCATGAGAACCACTGAGGAACAGCAGAGCTGGATCCCTACTCTGGCAGCATCCTGCTCCTCATGTCAGAGCAAGAGGTGGATGCCATCCCTTGAGGGCAGAAACACTGTGCTTCACTTAATGCCTTAGTGTTAAGTCTGCTGGAAGGGCAGCAGAAATTGGTTTGGTTTTCAGATACTAATGAGACAGTTAAAGTGGGATGGGGCATAAATTATAAGTCTGCTTAAAGGATCTTGTTTCTGGTGTGTAGAGAAAGATTAAATGATCAAAGGGAGCTCAGGGAGAGCAATGTGCCCAGCTTAGCTGCAGCTGGGTAGATGTGCAAAAGGAAACCTGTGGTGGCCAAAGAGCAGAAATGAGATGAAGAGAGGGAGGTTTTTACCTGTGTGCACAGGCAAAGTAGTGGAAACACCATTTGAGAGGGTTTTGTTAAAGAAAGAACATATATAGAAGGAAGAAATTTCTATCTTGCCTGAAATTAAAAGGTAACAACCCTAAGTAACAGCCAGCTGAGTGCAGTTCTGTGTCAGAGGCAGGATGGAAGGAATGATCTGATTAACATTAGATCATAAGTTTAGCTGGGATCATTCTGAAAAATGAATGATAATCAGCCTTGTGGGATAAAACCTTCATAAAGCATACTTCTTTCACCATATCCAGCTTTTCTGGTGCACAGCTGAGAAGCTGCTTTCATTCCCACTTTCACAGGACAGTCACATGGAGTAACTAGCCAGTAAACACCACATCAAATGGGGAGTAGCACAAGTTATTCTTCATGACAGAACAGTATTTTCAACCTCCTCAGATGTAAAGCAACTTGTACAGAGACCTATTTCTGTTAACAGCATATGGATACCTGAAATAAACCACAAAGGTGGAGTGACCAGCTCTGAAAAACCAGTGATGAATGGAAATAAGGGAACAGAAGGACTTTGGTAAGTAAACCTTGCTACCTGCTTGCTTTGGTGTGCCTGCTCAGTAAATCTGTGCTCAACTTCCTTACTCTGGAAGTACCAAGGTGCAGACACTGAGTTTCAGGGGATAAATTCCTCTTCTCTTGAATGTGTTTAAAGTGTTCCAGTTTTGTAAATCCTGATTTACTTATATGTTTAACCAAATCAACAGTTTCTCATGGTGATCATGTTCCAGTATCTCTCAGTCTGGTAGAAAGGCTTGGAGCATCCCTTACACATCTGTCCTGGAGCAGAACACATAAAGATATTATGACATCCTTTCATCCAACAGATCAGTAGTTAGAATGCTCACAGAGATTTGGGAGATTTAACTCCTTCTGCCTAAAGGAAACAGAATCAGAACTCCTAATCTGAGGCAAAGGGTTTAAGCACTTGGTATAGCTCACAAAAGCACTGTGGAGTAGCTCCTCTCCTGTAGTTTATTGAAGCAGTTTCACTTTGATTTAAATAGTGATGAATTCTTAAGGCTGAAAGAGAGTGAGGGCGATTGTTTTGCTTAATGGCAAACCTTCCCTTGGGATAAGAAGGGAAAACCTTTCCATTCTTTGTTTCACTGAGCACCTAAGGGAAGAAATATAAATTAATGAAGAGTTGGGGGTAGGCAGGGGAAGTTCTGTGTAGTTACTGAGTTCACATAATGTTTTTTAGACTCTCTATCCACAAGTAGTCCAACTGCAATATGAGGTGCACACCACTTCTAAAGCTGCTCTCAGTACTTCATGGAACAGAGCCCTTTGGGCAGATTGAGGCGAGGAGATGTGGATTAAGATCAACAGAAGCAGGGCAAGGGAACTAATCTTGAGAGTCTGCCATGTGATTGTGAATAGTTTATTCATTGAATTTTTGAATGAAAGACATCACTATGACTGCTCCAGCTGTGTTTTCTAAGGAGCCTGGATACAGAAAATACAGTTATGAAGTGCTTATGTTTCCCTCGTGTTTTCCCCATGAAAACCTCTTTGGTAACACTGGAAGAAGAATTGCTAACTTTTGGGTCCTCCCTGGGTTAGATATGATTTAGACCTTCAGCTATGGATGCCTCAAAGCAAAAAGCTGTACATAGGATACACACAGAAAGTTAAGTGCCTGGAGCCACTCTTGTTATTTCAGGGGCATCATGGATAAAAGAGGGGCAAAAGAAGGATTTTGCAGCTCATGTTTTTGAAGGCTCTCATCCTGAAATCCTGTTGACTCACAGAAGAGCATACTCAAGCCCAGAGCTGTGTACTAGGAATGTTGCTAGGAATCATATGTATCTTTTGTCCAACAAAATACTGGAATGTAGGTAGCTGGAAGAAAACACCTGGTCTGCTCAGCCCAGCCCAGCACTCTGAACACCAGGAAAGATCAAATCAGTGCTGCTTTTAGATGAGTCTGCAGAAGGTTCCTGGCATAGATGCAGTTGCTCTGATACATGTGTGTGTAATAACACATGGCTTCACCTGCAGTACAGAGGTACCAGAGCCTGAAGACTTTGTCTACAGAAAAAAAGGATCAGAGATGCTTTTGTTATCCTGAGCTCCTGCAGGAGGAAGGAATTAGCTATTGGAAAATACACCTGAATGAGCTTAGCAACCACTTCTAGTTAATCGTGTGTTGGGCACACCTTAGCCATTAAAGATGGACCCTATATAACTAATGGTGGGTGAATCAACTGCAGGGGACAATTTTAAAGGGGAAAAAAAAAGAAAAGGTAATCAAAAGGAAGCCATATGTGGTCCAAAAGGCATTCTGGAGTAATTTCTTCTGCTGCAGTGTAACCTGCTGCATTCCCCCACACTGCAATGTCAGTGATAAGTATGCTTTTAGCTGTCTCTTGCTTCTGCTGTAAGCGCAAACCCACAAGATAAGCAGGAGAAAATGACAAAACTAATTAACCAGACCTACTGAAGAAACATGCAATTTGAAAATAAAGTTTAATCTTTATAAAGTTTAATCTAATAGCAGCTAGAAAATGAATCTACTTAAAGTTCAAGAACTAAAGTTATCTGTGTTCAAGTTTGTGCATTTCACCGGGGTTTCTAACTTATGCAATAACAAAGTTGCATGATTTTTTTTTTTTCATCCTAGCAGGAAATGAGTTTTTAGCTCTACCTTTGGGCATACAATTGATTTCTCACCATACTGGAGCTCCTATCAACCTGTGCTAATTGGCACCCCAAGGAGTCAAATTAAAGAGGGAGGAGGTTTATTCTGTCATGCCTGGGAGCAGTTTCCCCAGAATCAGACCAGAGCATGCTGGCAGAGCAGCACGATCGAGGCAGGTTGTACAATGCCTGTGCTGTGCCTGTTTTGAAGAGCTACAAGGTGGGGCCCCAGGGATTCAGTATATTAATTTGCCCTGCCCTAAATTGACTCCAATCTGTTTCAAGCTATTATTGATCGGAATGTTAAAGCCATTAGCCTCAGCATTTAGCTGAGGATATGAAGTACACTGAAGTTAACATCAGCAGGCCAAAGATACATGTGAGACAGAAACCACTTCTGGAGTTCCCATGAATTGATCCAAAAAAAGATAATATCTCTGAAATGAGTCCTTGGTTCCCACACGTCACTCTTGTTCTATATACAGTCATGTCTCCATGGTAAGCTGCTTTGAAATATTTTTTTAATTTTTTTTACCAAGTCAGTAGCAAGCTAATGGGAAACCAGGAAGGTGAGAAGTTTTGAAGAGAAGCTATTTTAAAGAGAAGCTAGAAAAATCTTATATCTGAGAGGGCAACAGGAAATAATTCGTTATAATTTGTCTTCTACTCTGGCCTTTGGGCTGACAAATAGTCCTATACAATTGCTCATGGAAATATATTTTGAAGCAATGAGTAGCAATGTGTCCTGACTGGGCACAAGGACAGTATGGGCACAAGGACAGTATGGTTTGGGGCTCAGAAATTCCAATTAGCCCAAGAGAAGCAGAGGCCCAGCCCCATTCATTTGAAACCGTGGAGTAGGATGGAAATGTCAGAATGAAAGATTGAAAGACATGAATAATCGGCTCTGTTTGCTGGGACTTGTCCAGAGTCCTTAATATTTGGAAATTCTCTTAAGCCCTACAGCAAAAGATTTAGCATCCTTTCCCAATATTTTGACAGGATGAATTATTTTAATTAAAAATTTTAATCATCAATAAAAATAACTGTGGATACTCCTGATACCTATGTAGATGTTCTGCCCCATTTAAAATTCTACATTTTGGCCTCATCCCCATCCTATACCTATTAATTACAGTTTAATCACATGGGTGAATTAAAAGTGACATTCCTTTGATCTGCTTTCAATTCCTCATCTCTTAATTTCTTGGAACAAGTATCTGGACTCATAAGAAAGGAAGAATCTTCTCCAGAGCATTCATTATCCTATATTCTTTTACCACATGCCATCCTAGCCATCTGCTTTCTTAAGTACAAAATTGCAGCATTTCAGGGGTTAGAATTTAGAATAGTCTGCAGTGTCCTTTGAAAAAAATGGATCACTCACACTTGGAATCTTTTCCCCATGAACAGCAACTGCTTTTACCTTCAGTGGTGAGCTGCTGCACATATTTGCATGCTCCATTACTTCAATCTTCATGTTTCTCACCTGTCTGGGTCATTTGGTTGGAATGGATAAAGGTGCTGACTGACAGCAACAGTGAGGCTGAGATTCTGATTTAGGCATTGGCTCTCATTGCCCGATCTGCTCATTGCAGTTTGCTATCCCTCAGGCTTCTCCAGGAGCAGAAATGAGAGCGTCCTTGTTATTTATTTCTGTGTGTCAGAATCTTCTCTGACACAGACCTCCACTCCATAGCAGTGCCCACACTGAAATCAACCAAAAATCTTAAGCAGAGCAAATGATTTAATTGTTTCTCTCTTTCCCAGCTTTGCTCCCATATGAAAACCTTAAGTAAAGCCCATGACCCAGGAATTACTTTTAAAGCAAATGTTAAATCCATCACTTAATTCACACACACAGACACACACACACCTGGAAGCATTCAAGGCCAGGCTGGATGGAGCTCTGAGCAGCCTGGTCTGGTGAAAGGTGTCCCTGCCCAGGGCAGGGGCAGGAATGAGGTGATCTTTAAGGTCCCTTCAAACCCAAACCATTCTGTGAGCCTGTGAGTCTATGATTTGAGCTCTTGTATTATACAGGTGAAGGTTTGAAACTATGTTGGTGTATTCCTGATAAAAGGATGCTGATCTGGGTTGGAGTATTGAGCTGTCACCATCAGATTTGGGACTGTGGGAGGAATTACTGTGGTCCTGCAGCTGTGGGATTCAGAGCATCAGTGATGTGCTTTCCTTTGAAAGCAATATTGTGGGTCTGGGCTGTGCCTGCTGAAGGACCAAGAACATGGGAAGGTGACATGAGTGGCTGCTCTCCTAAAAAGGGACAGCTCTTCTATGCTCTTCCCAGGTCTCATGTTTGATGGAGAGTCATGCTTCAGCCCTCAATTATGGAGCTGTGAGGAATAGGAAATGCAAATACACTAAGACAATTGGGAGTCTGAGACCTTGCTTAATGAAATTAGGGTAGAGATAACTGCCTATAAATATACTTGGAAGAAAAGAAAGGTAGCACCACAGAGGGAAGAGAGGTATTTAAGCCAAGTAATAACACACATTAGTAAATAAATATTGAAGGTTAGAGGGTTTGGGTTTTTTTTTAACCAGTGAAAGTCCACACAGGTAAACCTCTCTGAAATGACCCAGAAGAATACAGTAAGGAAGAAATTAAGTCCTGCAGGGTGATAAAAATTGACAGATTCATCTTCTCTGTCCTTCTGTTTGTTAAAAAAAAAAACACAAAAAACCCACCAACCAATCTGCTTCTATGTGATGAAACTTGAAAAGCTAGGACAGGGATAATGAGGAGGGGACAGGAATGCTTGGAAATTGTTTCAAGAGTAAAAATAGAAAGTAGAGCTAGAGGTTTAAAAAAAAAAAAAGTTTGAAACGTGTTTCTTTGGAAATACGACCTGCCCTCACAACAGGGAGCAGAAAGGAAAAGCTCAGCACCTGAGATTGGAAAATGCAGGAGAAACACAACAAATAGCAAGTCCTGACATGAGGTGCTTGCGTGGTGCTGTGCACAGAGGGCGAGAGGAAAAGTCACATTGCCCGGGAGCAGAGCAGCTGATAGCATCGGTGTTTGCACATCACCTCATTAACACCAGCAGCTTCTTGCCAGGTGCTGTCTTGTTTCAGGGCTGGACTTAGCCCTGTCACCACAGTGCTATTTTTATCCATAAACAGAAGATTTCTGAATTGGAAAGGACTTCAGCTGGCAAAAGGTATTACATCCCTTTGATTTCAGGAAACACTCACAGCAGCTCTACTGATTCAGGTGCAACAAGCAGCCCTGATGCTCGTTTTATTCCTCAAAACTGCTGCACATTGTTGAAAATGCAAAAAAAAAGTTATAAAATACACCAAAAGCCTACTATATTGTTTGGTTGTTGGTTTTTGGTTGTTTTTCTTTTTTTTTTTTTTTTTTTCTTTTCCAGAGGAATTAATCACTTATAGCTCCAACTTCAGATGTTGCACTCTCGGTTTCTCAGATATCAGTTCTGACATAAACAGAAAGCAGAATACTTCTGTTCCGCATAAAAGAAAGAAGGAAAAAACCCAAACAAAAAACACTTGAATGCCATTTTTCCAGGTCTAACTCAGGCTGACAGTCACTGTGGTCATTTATATGTTATACCAGAATCTCATTATTGCAAAATGTAGTTATCTCAAAATAAAATTTCCTTCAGCTGCTATCTCCATCATTCTGATTTCAGAAGAAGAAACAAAATAAAGCCAAGCTTCAATAAGATACACGTAAACAAAATGCTTTGACGTGAGCCAGCACCTGCAGCACGACGAGCTCACCTAATGCTGCCAGTGATGCTGTGGGTGTAGATGAATATGTATGCACATGTTTGGGATCTTAGTCCTTCCCACCACTTAACATAATCTAGATTGTGGTGGAGCTTCTCCTATAAACACTCTGCCTCCTAAGGCACGTATTTTTATTTTTAAGAGACGCCACCCAGAACAAGCTCGCTGAAACTGGTAAGTTATTTGAACTACGAAAAGATGAAGATAGAGAAAAACAGATTTAGAAAGGGGGGGGAAAAAAGTTATTTTGCATTAGAATAGGATAAAGGGATAAAGTGAGGGTTGGAAATAGATGTTGCAGATCAATATTGTTCTCTGTGCAAGGAGACATCTCAAATCTCCAAGCTGTCTGTCAGTCTTGACGTTAGCTCATTATTGTGCAAAATTTTGGTTATTGTCTTCCTGTAATTGAAATGCATTGAAGACTCCTCTTTGAGTGAGGTGTCAAGATCAGCTGTCAAAAGCTGACAAAAAGGAGGTGAAATACCACATAATCTGTAACTTCATGAATCTATTGTCTTCCCCATGATGTCGGCACTGTGTTCTCGCCATCCTATTGTTTGTCTAATTGAGACAAAGGTAACACTGTAAGATATTTACTGATAAATAAGGGTTGTATGGAGCTTCCAAAATATTTTTTCTTCTGTACTGCATGTGGAAATTGGGATGTTAGGCTATGAGCTTTCCTTGAGGACCTTGGTATGTTAGTATCCATAATGAGGCGTGATGTAATAAAGCCTTGTTGAAACAAATTATTCAAACAAAATGAAAAGAGTAATCTGTTTGTTTATTTGCTGATTCCCTGCTTGACTTTCCAGCTCAGTGGCTTGTATAAAGTTGTCCTGTAAGTTATGGGTTTGTACACAGTTGTATTATGCTAATCATAGAAATGGAATTAGACTTTCTAATATGAGACTATTCAGACTTGTTTGGGTTTTTTTTCCCCTCTTCCTGGGAAAATTATCTGTATGTCTGCTGCTTCTGGAGTAGCAGAAGTTATTCCAGAGAGTCACTGGAAAAGGAGGATTGCTGTAGTGGTAGAAAGAGCTAAGGGAAGAATAAAGGTACAGTCTGTGGAATTGTAGGTTGTTTGTCTTGGTGGTTGAGGTTTTTAGGGTGGCTTTTTATGGCTCATTTGAATTTCCTGGAGTGATGCTGGGACAAATGTGGCAGAATCATTTCCAGAAGGAGCAGAGCTGTGGACAGGTACTTGGATGATTATACAGGGTGGTTGTGTCAGCAATGCTCACAGGTGACAGGATGTGGGCAGAGGTATGGGTGGCATCCAAAACAGACCATTAAAATGTTTTTTTGTGGAGGGATGTCCAGCAAGAGAAAGATGACCAACTCTGCTCCCAAGGAAAGCATTTGCTCACCTTCCCCTGCAGCAGAATGACTGAACTCTACATGTGCATAGCTCTTGTTTGTTGGACTTGGCACACGCCCTTCTAATCAAAGGCAATGTCAGGGAGAACTTGCTGGAGTGTCTGCGGTGGTTTGAGCACAGTGAAATGCTGTGTGCGAAAGGAGAGACTTCAAAGGACGTTTGAACTGATGAATGTTTGGAATGTTTACTGATGTTGCGCTCCATAGAAACTTGCAGAGATGAAGGGGCATGGTAAGAGCTGCTGAAGGAAGGCAGAAGGTTGTGGGTGCCCTCCTGGGTGTTTGGGATGTCCATTAGTGAGTTGGGGTGCTCTAGCAGTTCTAATCTTGTCTTGTTCCTTTTAACTCTCCCCCGGAAATCAAACTTTCCCTGATAAGATATTCCTTAGCCCTGTCATCTCTCCTGCTGATATTTATTTACAGATTCATTAAGTACTATTTTCCATAGTTAGTTTGACTGGGGACTCCTCAGTGCTGATAGAAGATTGTTTTAAAGCTTATATAATCCCTGCCTGGCTTATTTGTTTGCAGGATAATTCTCCAGTCATGTTAACTTAATAAGACATCTTTTAATATTCCTCCTGTATTTCTGTGATCCTACTGGAAGGCTCTGCTGGGAAACTCAGCCAACCTGTAGGAAAAGAGTCTGTTTCAAGCCCCAAATTCCTGCATTTCTTTCCGACCTGCAATTTCCCAGTAACACTGAAATCAGCAGAATGGATCCCGACTTTGGAAAAGCCCAGGTGCTTCCTAGAGATGGGATCTAAGCTAAGCACTCGGATACATTTTTTATAAATTGATCATTTTTATTCAGGATATGCACTAGATAAGATTTATGGGATGAAATCCTGGCATCTGAAGACTATTTATTGACTGTGGTAGTGGCAGATACCACTATCTCTGAGGCCTCTAAGTTGGGTATTATTTTTCTGCTGTCTGAGTTATTCACGCAGAGCTGGATATAACACAAGTCCTGTAGGAGCCCTGTTCTCCTCTGGAGTGAGCTGGAGGCCAGAGGGAAGCCTGGAGCATCTTCAGTGGCCTCAGACATCTTCATGCAGGCAGCTCTATCCTGCCTTGGGTGAGAGCCCCTCTGAGGTAAAAGCACTCCCTCTTTTGCTATAGAAGAATCTTGGATTAAAGCATCTTCTGTCTAAATTTGATAGCTTCTATTTTAGACTGAATGGGCTGCGAAGAACAGTGCTTCTGATGTTTGGCACTGATGTCCACTGCTATGGGATCTAACAACAAACACAGCTCTTCTGGAAACACAAAAAATGGATTGAGAGATGAGGTTTTACTACTTTGACTGGAATAAAACATGTTATGTTCCAGTACCAAAAGGGGCTTACAGAAAGGGGGGAGAGTGACTTTTTACACAGGCGCATAGTCACAGGACAAGGGAAGTTGGTTTTAAAGTAAAAGAGGAGAGGTTTGGGTTAGGTGATGGAGGAAGATCTTTACTGTGAGGGTGATGAGGCACTGGCACAGATTGCCCAGAGAAGCCGTGGCTGCCCTGTCCCTGGAAGTGTCCAAGGCCAGGTTACCTGGGACCCTGAGCATCCTGATGATGTTCAGGGGTCAGTCTGTGTCATCCCTGTGAGTTTCATCCCTGGCCCTGGCAGGGATTCAGAACTAGATGATCCTTAAGGTTCCTTCCAACCAAAACCATTCTGAGATTCTATGATCCTATGTTATTTGACATTTCTGTGCATGCCTTTTTAATTTAAAATAGCAAGCAACCATACAATCAGAAGACTGTGTAAAATTCCTTTCTTATCTGAAGTTTCAGAAAGAAAAAAAACCCCAAACACGTGGAAAATAATATCAATAAGGTAAGGGAAGCAGCTGAAACCCTGTGGGGTTTGTTTGTTGGAAGACTTTCCCCAGGCACTGCACTTTTAGACGCTTTCTTGCATAAGCATCTTGCAATGCAAGGTTGGGCTGTGTTGTCATGGAGACTTTCAGGTTACCTCATCATTTTGCCAGAAAAGACAAATTTCAGAGTGGCTGTCACTGTACTAATTCAGTCACGAGACCTGACTTCCCACTGGTTCTGTGCCTTCAGTCCCCATCCTTGTTTGCACTAAATCTTATTTATGCCGTTGCAGGCATAAGAGTGCTTGAATGTTCTTTTATGAAGCTGTCTTCACGTGAATTCACAACACACAGCACAATAAATTAAGATGAAGGGAGATTTATGGCCAGGCTGAGAAAAGTCTGTAGAAAGACTTCAGTTTAAGGAAGGAAGAAATCTGCGCTGCCATCGTCAGAAACCTTGTGGACTGTTTGCTCTGTCCTGTGGCACTGACTGCCCAGAGCCTGGGGAAAAACCATCCAGACACTGTATATGTGATGTCTAAGCTAAAACCTGAATAGCATCATTATTTCTCTCTGTGATGATTCCAGATTCAGTACTGTGACCAAAGGATCTCCAGTGGACTTTGGAAATGCTGAATTTGAATGCATTCAGTTGCAAAGTGGTTTGTGCATATTGGACTTTCTCTGCTCTCTGCCCACCTCTTTTTCAGATGGGATTTGCCCTAAAGTGATGCAGCAAAATGGACTTTGCTCCTGCTATCTGCAGGGTTGGCTTCAGGCCGCTGCCCACCTAAAAGGGTTTAAGAAAAAAACAGCATCTAACTGCAGCAAACAGCTTCCAAACATGATTTTTGCTCTGACTTTCCTCTCCACTTTCCAACTCTCTTCAGCTCAAGGTTGCTGTAACATCGACCCCAACCTTCATTTTTGGGTATTCATCAATTCTTCCTCACTTCATCCCTTGCTTCCCCTGCTCCAGCCTTATACTCCCTCAAACCTTCATGATGCTCTTGCCTGTCTCTCTCTCTGTTTTGCCTGTCCTCTCCCTTCTGCAGGAAACCATGGATGTTATCAGATGCTGCTGGTATTAGACAGTTATGAAGGATTTGCAGGGATGCCAGTCTCTCTCTGTGCCCTTCCCCAGGAAGTTTGTGTAGGTGGAGGTGACAAATGACATGAAGCCCTCACAAGGCTGTTTCAGACAGACAATGTGGGAAGAAAATGGACCTCCGGTTGTCTGGGTTGCTTTGTCTCGTCTGCTGTCCCTCAGATTTATTTCACCTTTGTAGGATATAAAGATTATGTGAAATCTATTTAAGGCTGATGTCCTGAAAGGACTGTTTGTCCCTATGACTTTTTTTTTTTTTTTTTTTTTTTTTTTTTTTTTTTTTTTTAGGGTTGGAGTTTTTTTGTTGTTATTGTTTCTTAGTTTCTTTTTTTTCTTGTCCTCACCTAGAGGAAAATCAAAATACTTCTGGGTTGTTGTAAATTGTCAGTTCACATCCCCACTGTTTCTTTCCAAGTCAATTGATCTCAGGACTCTGAGATAAGAAACCCCCTGTTTTTGGGAGCAAGGGGGTTGCACTTTGGATTTCATCTACTTGGTAAAAAATATCTTTGCCTTCCCCTTCTGGATGATGCTTTTATCCATGTTAAAAGACTGAGCGGGGGAACCAATAAAACCCCAAATGATTGTAGGGAGATAAAAGGTTCTCCAATGGTCAAAGGCTCTTCCCTTCCTTTTTTCCCTTCTAGTCTTCTCTTTCAAACATTTCCCCAAATGCTTCAGTCCTCCTCTGGATTGCCCCAGCACCCCAGACACACCATGATGTGAGAAGGTTATTTGTGATTGTTGTGGTTGGAGCAACACCCAAAACTTCACTATCCAGAGCTGAGGAAGTAAGGGCAAATTTTGCCTGCTAAAGAGATGATTCATTTTGAGAGTCTCCTGGTGGTTCCTTCTTAGCTTCATCCCATGGTGCTGAGGGAATGCTGAGGGAAACATCCTTAACACAGTGATCTGGGAAGACCCTGCCATTGAGTCTTGACTTAAGAATCTCCTGGGAACTGACAAATTGCTATTAAGTCTTCTGGAATCTGCTGCTGGTATTCCCACACATAGCTTCCCACAAGTTTGAAATGGCACCAAATTCCTAGAGGAGCTCACCTCCATGGGAAGGAGAGTCAGGTCTAAACTGTCCCACTGATTGCTTTTGTAGATCACCTTGGCTTCTCCCAGCTTAAGTCAGCAGATACCTGTCAATTTACATTCCCTGGGAACAGATCCCAGAGAATACCATGTTCTGCTGAACAGCCTCACCCCATTCATCTTTACATCAGTGTTCAGCTTCAAGGAGTGCAGTGAGGTAGGAAGGGAAGTATTTGATATCTGTCCTGACTTGTGAGTGTATACTGCTCTGAGGTAGAGAGCTCCTTCAGGGGATAGATCCCTGCATTTCTTCTCAAGAGTAACCAAAGAGCAACCCAAGTGCTATGTGGTCTCTCAGTAGTAGAATGCAAAAGTTTTAATGCTTTTTTTTTTTTTTTTTTTTTTTTTTGTGATATATGCAGGGATTTTCCAGCAGAAAGAGTTTCAGTTGCTGCTTTGCTGTCACATGTCTAAGGCAGTGTTTTCCCAAAGCCAAAGAAACGTATACAGCAACACAAGGCACCATAACAATGGCTGTGGTTATGGTCTCAGTGCAAGGTCCCAGGCAGATTATTTAAGGCCTTTTGACGTGATACTGTTGAAAAAGGCATTCTGATTTTAAATGCTTTGAATTTCAAATGTGCCGCAGGTGCTTTGTCCCACTAAAATGCTCCTAGGTCTCAGGAAAGCTAGGCTGGGCTAAATGCTTGATGGTTATTTTAAGCAGTCTCCTGCATTTAGCAACCTGCCATAAATCTCACTTAGAAATACCAGCATACACATTTGTAAAATATGGACATGATGGAGCAGACTGCAGCTTTTAAGAAGTGACAGCAAAGCTACCTCATGTGGCTCTTTATCTGACCCTTGTTGGTCTTCAAATGCAGCACATTAGCCAAATTGTCCTACTAATGCAAGGTGTACTTGTGGAATAGGCAGAGATATTTCATAACCCCTAACAACATTCCTCTGCAAGCAGAAACAAAACAACCCTTAAAATGTATAAAATCCGGCAGTAATCTATTTCTTTAAGAGATTTTTAAATCTCTTGTATGTAGTTATTGACTAGAATGTCCCAATTGCTTTTGCCTGCAAAGAGCTCGGAAAGAATGGATTAAATGATTTTGTTAATTGCCCACCCAGCTTGGCTCAGATGGGTGCATATGTACCAGTTATATTTATTTGGCCGGTGTTCCTTTCCTCTCTGTCCTTTGGACTTGTTGTTCCCTGTTCTGTTACACTCAATCAAGGCTTATAGAAAAAAAAAAAAAAAAAGGAATAAATAAAAGAAATGAGTAAGATGTTTGAGTAAGATGTTTGAGCATGCTGTACCAGCAGTGTGGAAGGTACACAAGGAGCCCTGAACATCTGACCTCTCCTTCAGATGCTGCTCAACTCCTTGCTAGATAAGAAAGCTGAGGTGGAAAAATTAGGACCACAACAATTAAAAGATTATTTCACACTCAGAGTTGTGCAGAATTTAGGTAACATTTAGGTCATCGGTACCTATACATAACGTATTAATCTGATGTATGCTACACTTTATACAAGGAAGAGAAGTTCTGTTGCCACGTTTTTAAAGACTGGGTGTCATAGTATGTGACAGAGAAGTGGCTTGGCTCATATGAGCAAAGAAGTCTGTCCTGGGCTGGGATTCAGAGCTGTCTCTTGAGCAATGAACAGGAAACTGCTACCTAGCAGATTGCCAGCTCTGACTTCATGTCATGGAATATGGCAAACAAAGCTAAAGATACCAGCCAAAGATGCTTAGAAACACACTGTGAGCAGATACAAGACCTGTGGCTCTCTTAAGCCACCCCTGCAAACCAGTGAGTTACCAGGAATCTCGAGCAGAAGGAAAGGACAAGTTCAGGTAGGATTTGAAGAGTTAGCTTCAGACACAAAGATTATGATGAAGCTGTAGATAAATCCCCAAATGAGTTTTGATTTTTTTTAGCCAGTGGGCTGAGACTTCATTATAGAGCATATGCAAGATCACAGTGTTGACTTCTGTCCTTTCCTTCTTTCTGTATTCCAAGAATGAACATATTCCTGGAATTTACTGAGACAGGTGCTGTGCTGCCATAGATTATGGCAGCCCGAGGAAAGTCTTAGAACTGCATGTAAAATACCAGCTTAAAGCTCCTCAGCCAGCTCTGCCAGCTTGTGTGGGCGAGGGTTTGACCTTCTGTTTCGGGATGCCATTCTGGATGCCAGAACAGAACACTTGGGCACTGTGATCATCCACAGCCTCTTCCGGGATGGAGAATAATCTTATACCCTTCTGTCCTTCGGTGAATGAAGCCAAAGGCCAGACACTCTGGCTCCTGTCACCTGAAATCCTGGGAAGGTTGCCATAACACACTCTGTTTCATCTTCCTTCTAGCTGTCAGCTTTACTGCTGCCTGACATAGCACACAAGACACTTCAAAGTCAGACAGCTCTCAGGCAGTCACACTGGAGAAGTGGCAATGACATTTCTGTGGTTCCACTGATGCCCCTAACCTAATGATCAGTTTTTCGTGTGTCTGTGTAAGTCTTTTTAAATATCTGATGCTATTATGAAACACCTACCTGCCAACCTCAATGGGACATCATAAAGCTTAATTAAATGCTTGCAGTGTATTCTGCCATGCTGAGAGGCAAGGTGCTGCAGAAGGCAAAATATTATTACAAATAAATAGTCTATCACAATCTGGAAAAATGGGTAAAAAAATAAAAACATAGCCTAGTACAGTCACTTTCTGTTGCACTCTACAAGCACAGTGTAACTCATGAACTCTAAGAGATTCTCCCCAGAGGCAGGTCCGTCATTGATGCAAGAAGCTGTCGCACACAAAGCAAGTAAATTGTGAGTGTTAGATACAGAGCCAGGAATTGGGAAAAATTCTGCTTTTTTGTTTGTTTGGTTTGTTTTTGTTTGTTTGTTTTGATTCAAATGATTACCTTGCTGTGCTCAAGATCTGAGTGATCCACTTAACCTCTCTCTTTAGCCAGGGCAGATAAATGACTTATTTTGCCACAATACCCCTGGATGGTCTGGGCTCTTTTTGTACAGCAATAGGAGTTTTGACATAGATTGTAACTGGAAAAGTTTAGGTTTCTTGTTGTATATCTACACTGTACATATCTAAATATTCTGTGTCTGGATACATGGATTCAGTCAGCCAACATGCTGTAGAAGGATTTTTGTAGAATGTGTCTGAAATGCTCCAGTGTGTCAAAATATCTTCAACAAAGGTGAAATCTGGCTCATGCTGAGGCCATGAAGCTATCCTTATCTCAGCCACTGAGTCTGAAAATGGCTTGCAAAGAACTTGTCACCCAGAACATGAGGTGGGCATCAGTATGCTGCTCAGACAGTGCTGGGTTTTTTTTTCTGCTGATGGAGATCTTCAGTTGTTGTACCTCATAACAGCTCAGCTTGCTAAGGATGAGACCCACGGATTCTGCTTGTTCATTCACCTTCCATGCTGTGACTTGTTTTGCATTTGACACCCTTCTCTGGGCACAGCAACTGGCACTTCTGTGTCACTAAGTGGTAGCCATAAAGAAAATCAGCTACGCTTGTCTCTGCTGTCACCAGAGGAGAGAAATCCTAAAGGCAAAAGAAGATAGTGTGAATCACAAGAAAAAAATAAAATTCTCATCTCCTTCTGCACAGTCTTCAGGTATCATTTGTACTTCAGCACAATCACAGCCAGTGGGAAAACTCTAGATATTATTACCACTCTTGTTTTTATTAGCAACAATCTGGAATTAGAGCTGTAGGTAGTGCTATCTGTCACAGTGCTATCTGAGAACAGATTACAGACATCACGATGGGACACTGGGGCAGATAAAGTGAGGATCATTTGAGGCATTTCTCACGTTCTCTTTCTGGGACAGGAAAGCTTGTTTTGATTTTTAATATCTTTCAGGTATAGAAGCCAACAGGTTCATGTTGCTCAGAAGGCATTAAATGAAACTTTTTCCTGTCCAAGTGGGAGCTGTGTAGTGTACATTTTTGGGAAGTTACTGCAGAGCTAGGAGACAGCGGTGGAGAAGGTGAAAGTGGTGCTGAAAGACTGGAGTTAGAGCAGTAGTGGGAAGAGATAATGGCTAAAATGGTGGGGTCTAATGGGGGAAATAGACTTGGACTCATTGGGAGTGGCAGAAAAGCATTAAGATCTGATGTGCGATAAGTGATGTTGAGCTCCTCTTTGTCCAGTACAACCTTCCTGAAGGAGACTTGGTTTTAATGGGGAAGCTTCCTGAATTTTCCTGTTTACTGAAAATTGAGCTGATTAAATTAATTCTGATTGGGTTTTATTAGAACTTTAAAATGAAACATCTGCCACTGTTGCCTCTATCAGTACTGAACAGTTTTATAGGACAATAAAGCTACAAAAGCAATTAATTATATGCACTAATGCAAAAGCTGTAAATATTTTCAGTCCAGTCAAAGTATCTTAAATAGCATTTACAGCATTGCTCTTGGTGTTACTCCAAGAGGACAATCATAATTCATGTGAATAGGTGTTAAAAACATTGGTGCTTCTGGAAGCATTTGGAATTATGGTGATTTGTTCTTCTATCCTGGCCTTAATGTTCTGCTTTTTTTCACTAATATATGTAGTCTAATCCAGAGTACTTAACCAATAAATTAAGAAATCTGGCAGGTAAAAGGTAGGCTGGGGTGTCTCATTATCTCTACTTGCTCCGTCCTGCTTTTTCTCCCTATTCTACCACCACTGTTGTCGTCATTTCTCCGGGAAGGAGGTGGGACTGGGACGTGGAATGATTTGCTGTGGTAGCTGTGCCATGTCCTCACAGCCCCCAGCTCTGCTTAGCCAAACCCCAAGGCCACAGTGAGGGTCAGCCCAGAGCAGCTGGGCTGGTGGAACTGCAGCTCTGTGCTTTCTGTTCTCTGCCCTCACCTCCACTGACTGCCACTATCACCTGCTGGGTTTGGAGGTGAGAAGAAAACAAAAGTGTGGAGAGAGTTGGTGTTCTGGGGAGAGGATGTAGATCAGGAGATGAACCTGCTGAGACAGAGGTGATGGGAGGAATTGGGACGGATGGATGGACCTCAGACTGATGGAAATAATGGACTGTCAGGGCGATGTACTCTAAAAAGGGAACCAACCACTTGACTAAGAGTTTCTTTTTCCCATCTGGGGTGTAGAAATATTCCAGTGGTGTGCACCATGAGTTTTTATCAAACACAGATAAATATTTTTGTGAGAAATGCTGAAATAGACTTATTTTTCTTCTGGTCTGAGTGTTTGTACAAAGCAACCTTTTTTTGACAGATGTAGTAAACCATATTTTTGAGCTCTTTGAGTCCTTCACTTCAAACATTTATTTCTAAATCTCTTTCCTCTTTATCTTTGCATTCAATTCAGCCTGTTTACACACTAACTGAAGTATATTTTTTAAAGAGATTGATCTTATAAAAATGCTTTCTATGATGTGTTGTGCATTCTGAATTCGAGACTGAACTGAAACTTAAACCATTTCAAGAAAAACTTGAGTTATTCTTGAGAGTTCATTTAACAAAGATTAACTAGCAGAGATGAAGACAGACACATTGAAAAGGGGCAGAAATCAATGAACCCAAAGGTGCCTGTGTTTGTCTGTGGGGGATTTATTTTAGAAGCAGCTATAATCAAATGTATGAATTTCAGAGTTGTTAAAGTGTTAAAAATTCTCAGAGCCAGATTATCCTATTATCCAAATTATCCTATTATTCAAATTATCTGTCTAATTTTTTAGGGATTTCATTTGAAAGATTTTTTTCTCTAGAAATAAGTATTAAATATGCTACATGAAAACAGAACTTTCACTTCAGATTTCTGTTTCTGCAGAGGGGTACTTTAAGAAAGACGGTGACTGTGGTCAAGTTCAAAAAGAATATGGCTAATGTGTGATAGTAGTACTGCAGTCTGTTTGAATTTCAAGAAAATAATTGCTAAATAAAGCTAAACTATATGTTTCATCAATGCCAGCTGTTAATGCTGCAGAGGAATAGCCCTCAAAGAGAGTATGTGCATGTCCAGCCACGTGGGCTGAGATCAGCTGTGCCACAGTAATGACCAACACATGAGCTGTGCCTGTGGAGAGCTCAACCTGCATTTAAACAGCAATAATTGCCACAGATTTACCATGGTGGAAAAGCAAGTCAAGAGCTGAAAGCTTGGTTGTACATTTAGCCACGTGAAGTATGTGAATGAGGAGGACAGCCTTCCATACAAAGTTTGCCTTTGTGATAAAGGCACCAGTTCAGAACTCAATAAAAATAATAATAATAAAAAAACCAAACCAAAACAAACCAAACCAAACAAAACAAAACAAAACCCCCAAAAAACCAACAACCCAACAACAAAAAAAACCCCCAAAAAACCCAAAAGAACCCCCAAAAAGCAACCAAAAACCAAAAAAGTCCCCCCAAAAACCCACCCCCCTCAAAAAAAAACCCCAAAAAAACAAAAAAAGAAAGAAAAAAGAAAAAAGAAAAGCCATGTAAACAATGGGACTTTTTTAATAGCTACATCTTCATACAAGTTTGATATGGCTATCAAATCTGTTCCAGACATCATTTTATATTAAATGCCTCAATAATGGAAGGTGATTTCCACATTACCATTACTGTTATGAAGATCTAATACATAATCAATATGAAGTAAAAGCAAGCCGATTATTAATGACTGTGTTAATGAAAAAATAGCTAGAAAGATGGAGATTGCAGTTTTCCATTTATTTCATGTGATCAAATTCCAATCTATCATGTGGAGCACCCCTCAGAGTTCTTTAGGAAAAAAAGAATAAAAAAAAATTACTTGAGGGACTTGAATATGTCTTGTGACACTTTCTATTTTACAGTCAGTCACTCATAACTCAAATCCAGTTTAATTTTTGAGTGAGTGAGAGGTTTTATTGTCTCGTATCTGTGAGGAAGAAGAGGGTGGATCATGGTTCAATTCCAGGACATAGCAGAAAGAGCCCCAAAAACTTGCTCCGCTTGTCTTTGTTAAACAGTTTGTTTGGAAGAAGTCATTATTACAGTCACAACATTCCCCTTAACAACATTACTATGCAAAGCTCAAAGACTAAGGAAAATGCTGACTAAATATCTTTTTCAGAGCTCATCTGTCTCAGGAAGTTGGCTGGAATGCCTTTTCCCCATGGAGTTTCTTCAGAACAGTGTTTTTTGTGTTAGTTGACATATGTCTGCTTAGGACGGAACTTGGAGAAGCTTCAAAATGTCACTTGGAGCAGGAAGAGCATCAGCAGAGGAGATTGGGAGTGACTTCCTGGCTGTCCACACTGGGCTTCACCTTGAAATAACTTTCCTGTACAGTCTGAGATCTGACCGTGGACAAAAGTAGGGTGCCTGGAAGAAATTTGCCTTTACCACTGCAGGCACAAAGAGGATGCAGTTTTCCATGTCAATTCATAGAATCATAGAATGGTTTAGGCTGGAAGGGACCTTAAAGATCCTCTCATTCCACCCCTCCTGCCACGGGCAGGGGCCCCTTCAACCAGACCAGGTTGCTCAAATCCCCATCCAGTCTGACGTTGACCATTTCCAGGGAAAAAGTGTCCACAACTGCTCTGGACAAAAACCTGCAATTTTCTGAGTCATTGCATTGTACCTGAATGTAGTAAGAACCTCATTTGTTTCTATATTTATCAGTACCAAAACTGGGTTTTCTGCATTTGTGGGGCCTGTGTGAAATCATTCATCTGTATTGTGCCTCCTTAGTGAGATAACTGGGTTTAAACTCACCCTCAGACCAATAGCTTGCATGTCATACACTCTTTCATTCTAAAGAAGCATCTTTGCAGGGGGAAATCTTTTGAAAGATCTCATATTTCTTGCACAATCTTTTCATTGCGTTGCTCTGGCAGGGGTTCTTTTACTACAGTATCTCAAAGATCTTGAGAAAGTTCGTTCTGGCTGTATCACGCTCAGTGCCTTGCCACAGGCGATAATCCTGTGATAGCCTGAAATTCATAAATCTGTCATGCACCAGCCTAACATATCCAAATATCATGGGAGTTCCAAGTCTGTGTGTGGGATAAAGAGCAGATCCAACATGGGATTGGATCATTATACGTTTGTGTTGCAAGAACTCACACTAATAACGTACAGATATCTTAGCACAAGGCTGTATGAAAAGCAAAAATAGTTCTTGAAACCCTAAATTTTAAAAAAGAAAAAGAAAAAAAATCCCTGCTTTTCACAAACTTACAGAACATATTAGTCACCTTGCTGTAGTGCCTATTCATATTTTCTATTGTGATTGTAAAATCAGCTCCCTCCTTGAACCAAAGCTAAAATCCTTCTCACAGGTGAAAAAGCATAAGCTTTGACAATATGAGAAAATCCATTTTGTATTGCCATCTGCTTCTGGGATGTGAGGAGGAAGGGGGTTGATGCTGAACTGACTCTGCCTTTGTGGTTTCGTTAATCCTGCTGTGATAAAGTCCCACATCTGAAGAAGTGACTGTCAGCAGTTCCCCTGCAATAATGCACATGAAAAAGCAGGTGAACAAAAGAAATACAAAGCCAGAAGGAAAATGAAAATGCAGAAATTTCAGTTGTAATACTGCATGTCAAGTTCATGAGAAAATTAAACCTTCTCTGTTCTCATGCCCTCTGCTGATTTTATACCTTCTGGGGAGTTTCATAGGAACAACGGTCCAGTGCTGTGTGGAAAAATTGGAGTTTCACTCATTTCTGTGTCGTGGGCTTTTGTGATGACCCCTGGCTTGTCACTCAGTCCCTCTTGCTGAGCCACTGACTTAATTACATTTAACCAGAGTGAGATTTCAACAGCAGATTTGTGTCACAGGCTTCTTTATCCAGCAAATAACAACCCTGTGTATCCATGGCTAACCAGGATGCCAAGAGATGCAACTGCCCAGAAGCTGACAGGTGAGACACACAGCACAAATTCCTGTTATGTGCATTTAAACACATCTCTGTAATCCTTTGTTTCAGTCTTCCAGCCTCTCTACAACATGGAAGGAAAGAGCCACCACAGGCATCAAGAATTATTCTGACTGTTGTGAGAGATGCTTGGCACTGAGATTTTAAAAGTCAGAAGCCTCATTCTTCTCAAGAAAAGCAGATGGCATTTTGGTCAAAGACACGGCAAGGTCTTGTGACAAAAAAGCTGAATTTGTATACCATTGCTTGAAGGTGCTGATCTTTATTCTTCCTGAAAACTGCCACACAGGCTGAGAAGAAAAGATCATGAACATTTATTTTAGAAAGCTCTTTGTATGAAACACCAGACTCAGCTGGCCCAGATGCAATCTTAAATAGGGTCAGTACCATATCTCTTAGAAAATATTTGACCTAGTTCAATGACAGTTTAAAGAATTCAGAGGTAGGAACACATTAAAGAAAAAGGGTTTTCCCTGCTGCACCGAGAGAAAGGGTCTAACGTCATGGAGTAGCTAAGAATAGATGATTGCATTGTTCCCGCTGGTCTTATCTTGGAAACCACATATGCCTGCAGTGGGAGATCTGTGACCTTTGCTAAACTTTGTAATCCTCTCTTAAATGTAGCCTGAGATGAGCTACTACTCTGTCATATTTGTTAATATTGCACTCAATTCCCATCAAAAAATCTAAGGCTGTGTCAATGAAAAATATATTTTTAGCAGATTGCAAGATCCTTGTGTTAACTGTTGTAAAGGTTAAAAATGCAGTCTTTGATAATCCAGGGACACTAAACTTTAAAAGTAAATGTGAATGTTTGGGTGATGGTTGACTTTGGAGTGTCTGCCAGGTTTGTGTGCCCAGCACTGAAGATGTGCCTGCCAGCAAGTCTGGGCTGGGAGATGGTACCTGCAGCAGGAGACACTTTTGCCTAAATTGGAAAACATCTGAGCTTTCTGGGAGAGCCATACCTCCCCCGGAAAGAGAGGGAGCTGGGAGGTATCCCAAAATGCTGCTTGCCCTCTTGGATTTGAGCCTCATGGCAGAAAAACTTCAGTGCTTTTTGGTGTGTAGTCCTCATGGTGACCGTGGGATAAGGTCTGAAGTGTCTCTAGCTGGAGCTCAGGCACAGCTGGGAGCTCTGTGCCTGGAAAAGGAGACCTCCATATGACTTACCCTTTTAAATTATATGGTGTGGTTCCTGGATGACATGAAACATGAGATGAAATAAAAATGAAATAGCAATACATATTGTTAAATTGACACTAGAGTTGATTCAGGGTAGTATTCACACCTGGGGGCTGTGATTTAGACATATCTTCATGCTCTGCTCAAGAGGTTTCTATCTTAACCAGAAAAAACCCCAACTGTACAGTATTATTTGTTTCTCTCACTGAAAGTACCTTTCTTAATTTATTTTAACCAGTTGGTGTCAGATTTTTCCCCTCTATAAGGATTGTGAAAGGCAATAAATACCTGCCATGCAGACAGCCAACTCAGCCATGGCTGTTGATTTATTTTAAACAACTGCTTTGATTTTTTCCTTCAAGATTTACTCTGCAGTAGGAGGTGACACTGTTGTCTTGTGCCATTAATGTTCTTCTCTTCCAGTGACACAGCCTGTTAATTAGAGAAAGGAGATAAATTCAGAGACAGGTGGAAATCAATAGATCTTGATTTTAAAAGATTATTTTCATTGTTTCAGGTTTAAGCACCTTTATTTCAGTACAAAAATAAAAAGAAGCGGTTTTTTTTATAATTTTTGGTAGTCAAGATTTCATACTACTAATGTTACAGTAGTGTTTTAACCATCTGACCTCCCAATGCCTCTTATTATTTAGTCAGGTTATTTTTAGATTTTTTTCTGACTTCGAGATTTCTGCATGTGGCTTTATATTCTTTCAGTTTTCATCACAGTGATTATTTTTCTAAAGCTGCCTGATTTTCTTTTCCTTTTTCCTCTGATTTTTGAAAAGTGCAGCCATGAACAATTTGATTTGGCTCCAACAGAAAACATGAAATTCTTCCGCAAGGAGCTTGAGGGTGTCTAGTTGTGTCAGAACAGGGGAATGTTATTTACTGCTCAGTGATGCTTTAGGCCAAGGGAAGATCATCCCTTTAAAGCTATACCTGAGCAGTAGTATGAGAGCTGTGATGGGAGGAGGAAATAGAGCAGCAGTGATCCAGAAATCATTGCTGCCCTGACTCAATTCTCCTTTGGTTTGCTTCAGAGCCAGAATTAGCTGACCTCTTAGTCAGAGCAGAAAAAAGGGTGATTGCAAGTGGGAGAAGGCACAGAGAGAAGGATTCTTGACCGACTGTGAAGACTGTGTGGATGATTTTCTTGGTGGTCTGTAGCTCTTGTTTTTCAGCCCATTCGACTCTGACAAGTTTCGTGTGCACACAGAGACTCTCCAAGCAGGCCGTGGGTAACTTAAGGAATGCACAGCAGTTTTTTGCTGGCTAATATGCACGGCAGACACCTGTTTAAGGAGCTGGCAGGCTAAGCATTAATATGCTCACCGCAGAGCTCCTGTTGGCCAGGCGCTCATCAATCAGGCGGGGAAGGGCTCATCCTCATTGCTCCCTGGAACAGCCTGGTCCCTGCTGCTGCCATGTTCTGATCGCCTGTTTTTTTAATTAGGGTCTCATACCTTTTTTGTGTCAATACTTTTTCCCACTTGAATGCTAGCACTGCCAGCTAATTAGCTATTTTTTTCTGTCTTTGTTTTTGCCTTTCTGGTCTTGAGCGGTTTTAACTTTTGGGTGTTCACACCATGAGGATGGACATATTCACTACCACCTCCCAGCACTTTTGTTAGGAACACAGGACCAGGGTTATGCAGTTGTTCTGCACCAAGCTGGGTCTTGGTTCATAAAGAGCTGAGTCCTTCAGCCAAGGGCAGCCAGAGCCATCAGGAAAAAAAGGAAAAACTGGGCAGTTATAAACTAGAAATGGGTAGGGTTCTAAAAAACCCTCTACTAGGCATCCAGGCTGCAGCAGATTTTGGATAACTGAAAGAGAGTAGTTTTAGAGTAGATATTGCTGTAAGGGTGGAGAGGCACTCAGAGTGCCTAGAGAAGATGCAGATGCCCCATCCTTGGAAGTGTTTAAGGATGGGGCTTTGACACTGGTCTAGTGGAAGGTGTCCCTGCCATGGCAGGGGTTTAGAACTAGATACCCCTTAAATTCCCTTCCAACCCCAGCAACTTTATGAATCTATGATTTTACATTACAGTATTTAAGAATAGATAATGAACAGATTTATAACCTGCTACTATTGGAGGTGGAGAATACAACAGCTGGTCAATGAAGTTAATTTATTTTAACCTTTTGTGAGTGTACACTGCTTTATGGTCCATTCTTGCCACAATCAGTTTGCTGATTTGCTGATAGACTGCTTTTAGGATTGTATCTGTAATACCCTGTGATCCATTTGAGCTGCCACTGTTCTTTCACTACACTTTGAAATTGGACCTTACAGAGTTGAGGACTGGTTTCCAGTTGAAAAGGTAATGTTCAACTTGCTCCTTTCTCCTGTACCATCTGTCTACTTGACAGCAATCTAAAATGCTCTTTGTGTTACACTTGGAGTAAATACTATGGATCTGATAGCTGTGTGCACAAATCCTTGCTGCTTTTCTGACTTGGATTTATGCTTGGAGTTACTGTATTGATTGCCTAAGATGACATCTGATTTGTTCTTTGAAATTATACTGTAAAAAACAAGCAGAGCTTCTCTCCAGCTGAAGGCTGATCTCTGAATCTGTGCCTCCCTCCTCTTCCTCTCAGTGTTTTCAGTTTAACACATCTTAGGTGGAAATGGACTCACACTGTAATGTGTTAAACAACCATGCACATATGATGCCTGGCAAAACAGCAGGTCCAATTGCACCCTTATCTTCTTTTTCTTTTTTTTTTCATTTGCCTTCATTTCTGATCGCTGGACCCTGATGTGAACACCAATTTACTGCCTGTTTCTTGGCTGTTCCTATGGCTATTTCAGTCTAGAAAGCCATGCCCAGTGTAGTATGAATTAAAGAGGAGCAGGGTCCACTCGTGGCTTCGAGAGAGCAGCTTGTGTCAGCTCCAAACCAGGAGCTCCAAAGCCAAGGAACACCATTTGCACAGTGGGAAACAGATGTTTCAATACCTGTAATCGTATTTCCGCATGTCTGAATTGAGAACCAAATTTTGTGGCTTTAAATGAATCTGGTGAGTTGTCAAGAGGTTTGGAACTACCACGTTGGGCTAAAATTCAAAACCTTTTCATTGCTGCCCTGAGTCAACAAGTCTTAACAGGAGTGGAGGACCCAGAGCTGTGAAATGGGAAGCAAAGTTTCTACATAACAGAGTAGAGAGTTGATGATTTAAAATACATCCAGACTGCACTGTTTTTCCAAAGGAGTGAGGAGGATGCACTTTATCACTGAAGCTCTTGCTGACTTTCCTATTTGTGCCCTGGTCTGACACCACACACACCTGAGGTCATGTCAGGAGCTCCCTGCAGGAAAGCAGGAATCTCTCTGCAGACAGAGACTTTCTGTGAAACTAATCAAGGTGAGATAATTCACCTTTTGGGTAATTCATGGACTGCCTCACAGGTTCTGCTTGGGTGCAGAGAGGCAGCTGGACTTTAGATGTGCCGAGGTAATTTGACCTTCCCCTAATGAAATCCCTACGTACTCTTGGAGGCAGAATGTAGGCCTGAACCAGGGCTTGGTGGAGCTGCCCTAAGACTGTCAAACAGAGTTTGTGATTCTGTGTTGCACTTTGTGAAATTGAGATTCTTTTGTTTCTTGTGAACAGGACACAAGATAGTTGAAGACTGGGCAGAGGCAGAGTAAACCAGACTTTTCTAACAGGAAAGAAACATTTTAAAAGGGGTGAAAAAGACTATTGCTATGTAGTGCACCCTGCAAAAGCATTCACAGATGGGATATTTTGATGAAGCAGCTGTCCCATCCAAATGTAGCTGAAGCAGTTGGTTATTTCCCACTGAGACCAGAGACACACTTGGCAGGATTCTAACAAAATGTTAATGTATTGTGAATGTATCTGCCAGCCAGCCATTTGAACTGTCACCGTTCTTTGCTACAGGCTGCAGCACAGCAAGGGCAGGGCCACGGGCACTGAATTTCAAGGCATTTGTCAGAGCTGTCGTCTTGGTGCTGTCTCAAAGCAGAACGCACGCCAGCAGCCAAGTTTTGTTCAAAGGGAACATCCAACTGCATTAGTGTCAGCCTCTTTGCAGCATTGCAGGCTGGCTGTGCCTGTCCCTGGCTCGTTCGCTGTCTGAGGAGAAGGCTTGCTCACAGCAGAGCAGGGACACCTGATGATTCCTATTTATTTATCTACTTATTTAAAGTTTTAAGCAGCTTTTAAGTCAGGAAGCTGTACTTACTGAGCAGCAGTGATTCGGAGGAGAGAAGAAGCACAGTGTTAGACAGACTTCACTGGCTTGTGCTGTATAGCTATTAAAAGACTGGATCACAGCAGGAACTTGGGCACGGTGAACGGATGCATCTTGGAGGGGTGGAGGGGACTGTGCATCCCAAAAATAGGCACAGCATTTGATGCAGCGCTTCATGACACCCAAATTAGAACAGTGGTGGGTGTGTGCCTGACAGGTTGTCCCTGCTGAAGATGTTACTGTACCACTGTCATCCACAAAGATTGAAAATAGGTAGAAAACCTGGAGGATAATTGTATTTTTAAGAGATGGCTAGAAAGGCTTAAAGCCTAGGAGAAGACCGCTCTGGTCAGGTGGTGCCCTGTGCACAGCTGCCCAAATTTTCTGGCACTCCAAAGGGTGATTCCTCCATTGAAATTTTACAGAAGTCTTTGCAGATATGTCTCCAGTTGAAGTCTATTGTGTACTCTAAGCCATGCTCTATCCCACAGTGCCTTACAAGGTATTTCAACTTTTAGTTTTGGTATGAACAGTTCCCACTGTTCCCAGAAATGAGACTAACCTGGTTGCATAAATCCATGCTCATTTCATCTGAGCTCCCTGGAGCAGAGTTGCTGCATGGCACCATAGCATTTTTCTAAGTACACACCAAGAATGGTTGTGATAATGATGCTGATTACTGCTCAAACAGGTAAAGAAAGCATGTTTTGTTGTTATTATTGTGGATATTGCTTCACAGGCAGAATATCCAGGTGAAGTAAATGTGGGCAGAAGAGCAGAGGCTTTGCAAAGATTGAGCAGTTGAATTTTGATAGAATAATTGCTTACCTTTTCTAAAAATGAGACTTATACATATGTATTAGGATTGAAAAATCCCTTTGTTGGAAGTATACTCAGGAAACTGAAATTACTGCAACATTAAGGCTAACATACCTTCAGCAGTTACTAATGCTAATATAACTAACATCTCCTTTAATTAATGTTTGAACAAAATTAAACATCAGCACAGTGTAAACTTAATGGTGAATTTATCATTGAAGAAACTTTCATTTCCTTGAAGGACAAGAGAAGTGATAGGAAGAGTGTATTAATTCGTACATTGCCTACCATACCTCCTTTTCTGAAAAAATAGCACCATTAGGTTGTTTTCCTTTTGGTCCCTAAATACATTGAATATCATTAAATAGTTTGATGCAATTAATAAAGAAAGTAGCTTTATATTAATCATTCTGTATCCTCACAAAAAATCCTTGCAGTATCACATGAATTGCCAGTATAATGTGCAATGAAAACCAACAGGCACAAAACATGAGAAGTTAAGGTGTGCAGCTTCTGAGATAAAAGTAGCAATATAGGAAAAATAAAAGCCTGTGTTTTCAATTTTAAAAGAGCCTAGAAAATTCCTTTATGTGATTTTGTTGATAATGAGGGGGAGACATCTTTCTGAAGGTGAAAATACTGTGAATTTCAGGGTGTCTATTTAGAAATATAAACATATATTTATTTTAGAATAAAACATGGATCTTCTTTGACACAAAGTTGCCAAGTGTGCTGTGCATTTGGATTTGATTTTCAATCAAATTAGGTTCAGTTTATAATAGAACAATGTTTACCAAGTGTGTGTTTCCATGAAATGTCTTGTGTTTTTAATGAAGATAGGTGTACACTCCTGGAAAGCTTCCTGTGGTAAAACAGAATGGGATGTCATGAGAATGATTTAAGAAGGAGCAGCAAAGAAGGAGAAGCAGGATCAGATCTGCAGGAGCAAAAGTTTGTGGAAGAGGATAAAGAGGTGATGCAGGCAAAAGGAAGACCAAAGAAGTTATTAAAGAGTTTGGCTGACAAATATTAAGCTTTGGGGAGGAGAGATGATTCTTACCTTACTGATTATTCCAAACTTGTGAGCTGAGATTGAAAACCTCAGAAAAAAGCAAAGTCTGCAGTAGCTGCAGTGGTGGAGAACACCTGGCCCAGTGCTTAAGATGGAAGGTCTGTGTTGCAAAATAATCAGAGAATTTAGATATGCCTCAGACACTTGGAAAGCAACACAGAGGATATTCCACCGTGGCTGTGGAAGAAAAAAGGACAATTAACAGACATTTTTAGGGAGGAAAAGGCCATTAAGGTACAAAGGTAAATTACATGCCCAGAAATGCCCTTGATCCAAATCAATAACTGTTGTGCCCAGTTCCTGTCTGAGCTGCAATTCACATCTTAGATGGAGCTGTCAAGTGATGATGAAAGAAGGTTGTAGGAAATTGTTTGGAGGCACTTTTAAACCTTTTTTTTTATGCAATCTTGTTGGAAAATCCTACTAAAAATTGAATTTGATTTCTCTGATCTTGCCACGCAAAGTTGTACATTTATGTGCCAGACATGAGTGAAAAGTGTACCTCTTGTTAGGTTTGGCTACTGGATAGTCCCACGGAGGTGTGACAGCAAAACTGAGCAAAGGCCAGTTCAGCTTTTGGGGACTGGCAGGTCTGGGAGACAGAAATTAATGCTGAGTGACTGTTTGTCATCGAAGGAAAGGTCAAACACATTAAGGGGGTGACAGGAGGGAAGATCCTGGAGGGACACGATCAGTGGTGAGGTGTTCAAGAAGACACAGGTGTTACAAAACCTCTGAACGATGGCTTGGTGCAGTAGCTGGAGGAAAAGAGTGCACTTTGTACAGAGAGGAAAATAAGCAAATGGATCCATCCACCAGCAAATGGACCCACCAAGAGGATTTTCAATGGCAACAGAGGAACCAGACTGCAAGGGTGCTGCTGCATTGCTAAGTAAAACAGGTTAGGCATCGATCTCCAGCCCAGAGGTCAAATGGCAAGGGCTTGCTCCTCTTCTTCCCTCAGCTCACACTGCCTTCAGGGAATGGTGTCTGGCAAGTGCTCAATCCTAAACCTGCCTGAAAAGCTGCTAATTGGCATTCTAAATACACCACAGCAAGCTCCTGCTACCAATTAAAAGCCAAGAATTACACTTAACATTTAAGTCCATGTTTTTATGTACTAACACATCTCACCCAATGAAACAGGGAGTCAAGGCCATTAAAAATGCGAAACAGGCCATGCCATCAAAGTTTGAATGCAGGAAGAGGGGCTCATAAATTCAAAGATGGTGAGTGAAGAGCATGCTCCTGCTGTACCTGGGAGACAGGCATGAAAACAGGCATTGAATAAGGAGGAGAGAATTAGGCTGAAAATGAGCCATTGAGAAGCCCTGGGGTGATTGGGGTCAAGAGGGCAAGCCAAAGAGATAGAGATCAAGGACAGGGGAGACAGCTCTGAGTCAGCAGCACTGGAAGAAAATCAAGTGAATTTCTCCTTTATGGCCCGGGGTCCTTTTATATCATTTCTCTGCAGTGCTAGGAACAGCAATATTTGCTGTAGCAGATGTGGATTTAATTAATGTGCAGCTTGTTCCTTTCTCTGGGTCACTCTGAAACCTCAAATGGAAGGCAAGAATGCGTATGGGGAATTGCTCGCAGATTCAGATGGGGTGAGGGAAGACTGTAGGGTCAGTCCTGGAAGTCATGGGGTGAAGGAAGTAGCGATTGATGCCTCACCCTCATCTCTCTACTGAGGTCAAGGGTAGAAGTGAGACATGGTTGTTTTTTCTGAAATTGGAGCTCTGGACACCATGGCCAGAACGGTCTTGAGGGACTTTTACAGGAGCTCATTAACCTCCACTCTGTCACATTTGCATGGCTGTGTAGGTCACTACAAAATTTATTTTCCCCTCAGTTTTCCTGAACCCACAGAAGTCCACTTCCTCAGGAGGTGTTTCCCTAGAGAGTGCTCTGTGATAGTAAAGAGATCTCACAGGAATGGATAGAAGGGATGGTGTCAGCAGGAAAGGTCTGCTTTTTTTTTTCTGCACATCTCTTCCTTGCCTCTTGCAGACATTTTGACAAAACTGCCACAATTGGCATCTAAAAATATGATTTTAAAAAATACTGAAAAGTTAAGACCCTGGGGGAAAATACTAAAATTTGTCTTTGTCAAATGTTGTGGGAGTAAAAGGTAAATTTTTAGAACGATATGAAGATACTTATTTTGACAGATAGACATATGTCTGTTGAATGGGATTGCAAAAAAAATTAATGGAAAAATACACTCTGTAGGAAAGGTTGGAGTGTACAGTGAGACTGGAATAAGCATTTCTATTTGAATTGCCATTCCTACAGGGTCAATGTCGGATCTCCATGGCAAAGAAATTCTGTGCACAATTCCATATCAGAAAGGCTGAAGCAGAGGTAGCTGGGCTTTCTCAAAAGGGGGTGAACCTTTCAAACTTGTTTGTGGCAGTTGCAAGATTGATGGAGGGCGGTTTCAGTTCATGTGCTACTGAATGGAAAATGACAGCAACACTGCAGAATTGCTAAATAAGTGTCTGAGAATAAATTGGTCAGGTAATAACAATAGTTTGAAACATTGGTGAAGAGGGGAAAATTCAAGAGGAATGCTTCAGTATCAGCAGTATCAGCAAAGATTCTTCTGATTCCTCTGCTTGTTCCTGTCTGCATTCTTGACATCATTTTGCAGCTCATATTCCCTGTTGAGCCCACTTGTGCTTCAAAATCCTTCCACAATGACACCAGACTCTGGCCAGGACCCATAGATATGCCTTCTAGCCCAGATCCATAGGTTTATAATCTGACATGGTTGAAAGGAAGCTTTGCAAAGTCCATTTCCAAGCTCTGATGTGAGGCTCCAAAGAGTGACTGATTACTTTCCATTGCCAGTAACTTCATAAGGCACATTCTCCTGTAGGTGGCTGGCATAATAATTAGTTGGACTGAATTTGGTTTGGCTGATTTATAATAGGAGAAGACAATAAAGTATTTTGGCTCCAGCTATGGGGTCATTAGTTTTTTAATTCTCAAGGCAATGCAGAGCTGTCTCTGATAACTGATTTCTTGCTCCCTCTTTCTTTCTCTTTAGAAATATCTCATTTGTTAAGTGGCTGCCCCACTCTTGAAGCTCAGCCAGGTAACAACAGAGATATTGAAATGTTCTTATTAAAAGAAAGTACTCAGAGCTGAAAGCACTGCCAAGGGCTTGCTCAAACTCAACTTTAGGGGGTTGATTTCTCATGGAGGATGGGTTCTTCCCCATTCAGAAATTAAACATAAAGCAACATTTATGAAACCCAGAAATGTCTATTGTCAGAACAGAGAATGACAGTCTTACTTCATAGTTAGAAATGAACTGTGTTCATTTGTAAAGACTTCAGGGACATGGTTTAATGCTGGTCTTGGCAATTCTGGGTTAACAGTTGGACTCAATGATCTTAAAGGTCTTTTCCAACCTAAATGATTCTATGATTCTAAGATTGATCTTTATAATGAGATCATTCATTTATATTATGGTTCTACTATGGAAACTCCTCTCTAAGGTTGAAAAATATTTTATATAAAGAGAGAGATGAATTAGTACTACTTACTAAGTTAGACAGCCCTCCAGGTACAGAACTCCTTTTGAAAAGTGACTAAACCTAAACTTGTGCCAAAGAGTTTCCTGCCAGGCTGTGAGGAGGCAAGTGGGTAGATGGATTGGAATGGACTCAATTTAAAGTTGAGGTTCTTTTATGGCTAAGCAAGGACCCTTAGGGATGTCTCCAGGGCATCACCCACACCCCAGGAAAGGGGGTCCATGCCTTTCTCTAAGTTGTAATAGCAATTTAGTGACCCAACAATGCACTGTGCAACCTGATTGTCTTTGAAAATGCAAAGGTGCTTTACCTCCTTGCTGGTCGGTCCTGGAGGATCAGATCAGGGAAGATGCCAAAGAACAAAAAGACCCATGTCCCTTTATTCCCAAAGGCCTTTTTACACAACCAGTTGGCTCAAGAGAAAGTTCAAATATACCTTCAGTGTTCCACCCTCTTCTGTGAATGGTTCATTCAGAACCAATTTGTTTTCCAGTAGGTTTTTTCACTCCATGTGTAGGAGAATCAACCATTCACTAGACCCTCATAGTCAAGCTGTGCAAGATCAAAGGTTCTACTAGCTCTGGGCTTGAAGTGGATATCCAAGAGAGAATAAAAAGGGTAGAGTACCCTCGTGAAGTTCTTCCCTGAAGTTTCTCTCCCGGTGTTCTACTACTTTCCCCTTCAGGGACTTCCTGAGTCACAATTTGTTGCTGTGCCTCCTCAGTGCATTTATCTTCAACGAACTTATCTCACTTTGACACCATGCAGTCTTGTGCACTCAAAATTACTCATTCTTTCTCTGTAGTGTCCAGTGCCCCTGCTCAGTCCTAATGCAACACTATCCCACAAAAAAACCAAACCTCAAAGCAAAAACCAAACCAACCCCTCAAACATACTCTCCCCACAAAATAATACACCAAAACCCCAAACCCACAATTCTTTGCGCAAAGTAAAGCAACACATTTCCTAACTTAAATCTTTAAAAGCCTGGATTGTTGCAACCCAGGAGGGATTTTCACAGAAAAAGAAATCTTTAGAGCTCTAGGTATTTTAAATCAACACCTTGGCAACTTCCAGGAACTGTTTACTTAAGGGCTAGGAAGTGATATACTACAAAATGTCTATTGATGCTGTGCTCACCCCCTGCTTTTTTTCTTGGAACCCAGGGGCAGATGGTGAGAAAGGACAGAGATATTCACTTAGCTCTCCCCATTGGGTTATTTTCAAAAGTAGCAAAGAGTAAGAAGAAATAAGTCTTTTCCATTTCAGAGGGAACATGGAAGAGGCTCCAGAACCACTTGGCTGCAAGCCAAAAAAGCAAGGGCTGGTGAAGCTTTGTCTTTTCCATTCTCAGTGTCCTACATGGCCAGAGATACCAAGGAAGATAGGATAAAATTTCTTCTTTGATAAGGAACTGTGTCAGTAGCAGATTACTTTTTGTGGGATCAGATGGAATTGTACCTTTCTGTCATGTTTCACCAATTTGACAGTTCCTTAGCAAAGTTTTTGGTAGGTTTGTGCTAACTTCCCACATACATTTTACTGGGAATGTTCTAACTATTCTGACACATATAGAACATTAAAAAAACCAATCCCAACAAACATTATTAGTGAGGAGGTACTGGTAACTTCTGATTTACTCCATGGCTTTTTTGACTGAAGAACTTGATTCCAGCGGAAGAGATTTTTATCTTGGTGAGCCCTCAAGAAAAGTATCAGGTGATCAAACGGGCTGAAACAAAATCAATATTTCCAAAATCCTTCTTCATTTTATTTCAAAGAGTTTTGAATATTATAGCATTCTCAGGAATTTTAAAATAGGTGCTTAGCTTTTACTCTTCTGAGAGCTCTTCTATTGTTTCTCACCATCTTTCTAAACTCAAGCTTCTGGCACTTGGGATCCTGTGGTACTGCTCCAAAACAAAAGCATCCATACAAGATGGTTCCACTGCACTAGCATGGAGATGTTTTCCACCTGCTTTGTGCCTTTTCCAGCCTTACCATCTCTTCTATAACGATTTGTTAGCTTGTGTGTCTCTGGGGAGGTTTTTGGTACTTTTGAAATTGATGAAACTTTGAGTTTTTGTTATCGCATCACAGCATGACTGTGGAATGCTCAAGAGACCAGCAAAGGCAAAATGAAACCTTCACATACACTTTGGTCACTGTTCCTTACTGGTCCCTGCCTGGTCCCCTGAGTCAGAGGACCACCAGTGTAGAACAGCGACTTTTCCTTTGTGAACACTGAAATTGTAAGGGACTAACTGTATCAGCTGAATGTTCACAAGTCCGTGGGGCCTGATGGGATTCATCCCAGAGTTCTGAGGGAGATAACAAATGTTATGACAGACCCATCTATTTTCATCTACAACAGATCCTGAGAGTCTGGAAAGTCTTTGTTGACTGGAAACTTGCCAGACTTGCCAGTGATATTCCAATCTACAAAAAGGCACGAGGAGAGACCCAGGGAGCTACACGTATGCTTTTCTAACCTCAGTTCCTATAAAAATTTATGGAGAAGATTATACTGAGTACTGCTGAAAGGCATTTAAAGAATAATACAGTCATCAGGCACAGTCAACATGAGTTCACAAAAGGAAAGTCCTCTAACTAATTTGATATCCTATGTTAGAGTCACCTTCCAAGTGGCTGAGGGGAAGGTGATGTCTTTGGGTCTTAATGAAGGTCTTGATACTGTCACTTCTAGCAGCTCTGTGGACAAGTTGTCCAGCTGTGGGATGAGGGGGGTCACAGTGTTGGCTGAAGGGCAGAGCTCAGAGTGTTGTAGGGAATATTGCTAAATCTGGCTGGTGACTGGACACCGGAGGGGTTTCTCTGAGTTCAAGCCTAGCTCCAGTCCTGTTCACTACATTTATCAATGATCTGAATGCAGGAATTGGATGCGCCATTAGCAAGTTTGTCTCATATCCTCAATTACATATAAAGAAAGAAAGTACATTGATTGTTAAGTGGCTAAGACTGGTGATACTTCAAATCTACAGGAAGCTGGTGAATCATATGTTGCTCTCTTCTGACCTCAGAGGTGTCTGCTATACTGAATGAAACAATACTTCAACTGTGCCAACACCTGGTTGTCCAATTACACAGTAAATTTGAATTACTCTCTTTCCTACCTGCTTTGCTTCATTGAATTGATAACAGTGATATAGCTGTTTGTAAAAAGTATCTGGTGGACGTGTTGCTTGATTTGTTATAGTTTTCAAACTAGTGATATATGAACCACAGGTCTGTATTCAGTACACTCTCAGGAACAGATTCTGGAAGATTTTGTCAACCTTTACATTACATACTCAGCCAAAGACACTGAGTATGAATTCAATGAGAGATGATGAGACCAGTGCATATCTGAAGTCTGGGTTCCAGCTGTGGGGCTGGGTTTCTTGGAGATCTGTTTCTTGAACATTTTTAAGAGCACTACACCTTCAGTAAGCCAAATAGTTTGGAATGTGTCTTAGCTCTGTGAAAGAACAATGAAGAGTCTCTGTGCAAAAAAAAAAAAAAAAGCTGGAGTCTGTCTTTCAAAATAATGAATATGGCTTCTCACCTTCTCTGGCAAAGGCATCAAGGCTACTTTGTATTTCTGACATCTGTATTTACTGAAGACTAATATGAACCCATAATTCTTGAATTGAGAACTTTCTGTATTTTTATTTTTCTGTGTTTTTCTTTTCCATGGTTTTCTAGAAGACATCAAATACTCTCTTAGTTTGCTAAGCCCATCCTGTAGGGCTTAGCTCAGGAACTAATTTGCCTATCAGTCACTCAGCCAGCTCTATATTTGTGTTTTCAATGGAGACTTGATTGCATAGACTCAGTGTGGGGTAGATGGTGTCTGGCTCTCAGTGATATACTTGGAAGGATTCTGTATGTGAAAGCATATTCAGTGGGTGATGAAGTGAAAATGCATGATTTAATTCCATCCTTGCTTGATTCAATGTTTGAGTAAAATGGTAGGAAGTGTTGACTGCAGATCAACACGTGCTTTGCTATCCTGGAAAATTCCATGGGGAGAACATCCATTCATTTGTCCTACTCTGCTTCATTGGACATAAAAGGACTTTATTACAACAGTAACTGTGGTTTTATGTTAAAACCCCCCATGGTTTATTTTTCTTCTCCTGCAATCCGTGCTCAACATTATTTTAGAGGAGAAAGTGTGACATTGGGATTTCGCAACCAGGATTTATTGCCTAACCAGAAACAACAGACCTTGTTAGCTTTTCCCAGTGAGATGGAAACCTGATCTCCCCATAAATGCCTACTAAAGTTTAGACTGAACCTATGTGCCTGAAAATGGCAGGGTTTGGTCACACTTGATACTAACAGAGGATAGTGTGTGATACTACTGCACACTCCTTTGCTTCAACCATCATTCTGGATATTTTTGGGTTAATTTTGTGTCTTTAGTTCCCCTCTTTTGTTTTTCAAATGACTAAAAGGGAATTCTCTAGAGAGCCAACCTCACTTACTCCGCATGGCTCCTATTTATCAAGAAATTCAGGTGTTTTGCTGTGTCCTGCAAAATATAAATTTTCCTTGGAGGGAAAGGCTTCAAGGTTAATTGGAAAAGCATAAAGTGTGACTATAGCCCATGTGAAACAGACTTGTTAAAGACTGTCATGGCAAAGTGGATTCCTCTTGTGGTTTTTGTGGCTTAGGAAGGAAAAAAGTTGGGAAAAGGTGAAGCTTCTGATCCATGAACAATGGGGCTTTAAAGGTTCATCACACCTATTTAACCCAACCCTTTCCAAAGAGCAGATGTCAGAATTTTGCACCATATTTTTTTTAGAGTCCGTTTTCCTGTAAGTCTCCAAGTCTTACTTCTAGGATCCAGGTGTCAGTAAGTCCTATGCTTTTTCTTCTAAACCATGCAATGTTTGTGAAGTACCTGATTGAAAAGGAGGCATTTGAAGGAAAATAATAAGGTAGCCCACTGCATGTTTCTGGAAGTTTCCTTGAAGGCAGGAACTCAATGGCAAGATGAGAAAACAACATTTGAAAACCTTAGAAATTCTCCGTAGTTCTGAATGAGGGGTGAAGTAAGGGAAGTGCACAAAGTGAGGTGAAACGTTAGTGTTCAAACTGGTTTTGGAAAAGGAGGACAGAAAAAGGATTACTGAAACAGAAAACAAGGCCATGACAGGCCAGGAAAATGGATTTTGAAATCTCATGCCGAGCAGGCAATGAACATGGCCAGACCTCATCCATCAAGGCCAGGGAAAAGGCTGTTCCCAGGCAGAGTGGGATAAAAGCAGGCAGGAGAGGTGATTTAGGTACATCCAGAGATAGCAAAGTTCCTGTGAAATGAACCTGCCAACATACAGACTAAAAAGACCTAAATATTTATATTTAAGACCTTGCAAGATTAAACCTTGTGTTGCAGGCAGAGAAATTATTAAATCCATAGTGATGAAAAAAGCAAAGGAGCTCAAACTTTTAGGGGGAGTTTGGCCATAATTCAGCAGAAGCTTCAGGGCTGTTGATATGTGTTGTCACAGCTAATTTAGTATAACGAGGCACATACAGAAAAGCTGTTTCTTAATGTAATTTATGATTTTCAGTTTTTACAAAAAAAAAATCTTTGGAAGGGATTCTGAAACAAGCAAACAAACAAAAAAACATTAGATGTTTTAAAACATGAGATCTGTAATTAAAAACAGTAAAAAACAAACAAGCCCCCTCATTCCCATATAGTCAAACACAGCCTTTTACAATAACTGTTTTTTCCTACCAGTTTAAATCAAGAGTAATTTGATTAGGGGGGAGCATGCAAAAGGAGAAGAAAAATGTTGGCTTTCACAAAACAGTGCCTAGAAGTCATGGACTTCAGGGCACTAGGTTCAGGACAAGGATCTTCTAATCAGTCAGTAGAAGTGCTCTATATGTCAGGAAAATAAAAATACCTTGATACGTCTATTTCTTTCAAACCAATTGGAACTAGATTATAACAAGACATGTTATAGAAGAAAAAACTAAAACTTGGAGTGATGGTGGTGGGATTGCAAAGAATTCCATGTAAAGATCTCATTTGGAGACAGAAAGCCAAGATGACCTTCCCAAATAACATTCCTCTGCTACCTGAAACACCTGCATGGAAGATCCATCATGATTCTTTGAATGTATTTTCAGGCAAGACGTGTTGCTGTATTAAGTCCTTTAAAAAGAAGCTCAGGGTTGAGAATGCAACTCAAGAAGTGTTTAATAGGTTTTTTATTATACACCATGAGCATTGGCTGGCAGAACTCTCCCAGATGGATTTTGTTCAAAGCTGCCACAGGCACATTTTGCAATTTAGCAGTGGCCTGAGCTGTAGTGAACAGTTTCCTCTGCAGTTGGCAGTGTTAAATGCTCTGCCATTACTCTGGAAAAGCAGCTTTTGTCTCTGAGATGATCAGGACAATCACATTTTTGTAACCCAAATGCGTTTACAATCGCTTTGTTTTTCTTATCTCTGGCTGGTGTTGTGTTGTACTGATAGTGGTGTTGGTACTGACCTGGGAAGAAAGCAGAAAGATGTTGTGGGACAAAGGCATTCCGTCCTCTTTGTAGAGTAAGTTTGTTCAGGAAAGATAAGCCCAGGCAAAGATGCTGGTCCTGGCTCTGCTGGAAGAACTGATTATGCTTGATATTTGAAAATCACTCCTCTGGGCTGCAAACCTTTTCAGGAAAGCACTTACAGGCTTCCATGAGGCTGAATGCTTCTGAGTCAGCTGCTGGAGAATTTTCTCTTGATAATGGAAGCAGGTGGATTTTTGCAGTTTCCCCTTTCCCTTCCTCTTTTTCCTTTGCTGTTCCATAAAGATTTGCTCAGGGAAGACTGACCAGTGTCCTTCTTATCGAATTGCAGATGTACCAATATTGGTTTATTTGGGAGACTGTCTGCACCAAAGACGCTCTGCTGCAGATGGTCTTTGCCTACCCAGCTCTCACTGCCCTTTTGATAGCCTTGGTTTTGTGCTTTCACAGCACGGCTCTAGAAATTGCAGGTGCTTATCTGCTGTAAGAAAGATCAAAATCCTTCACTCTTAACATGATTTCAGAATCTTTATGAGAAGACTATGGGAAGCAGAATTAGTAATAAATATTTTTGCAACCAGAATAGAGAAAAAAAAACAGCACGGGGAAAATATTGTGTTGTAAGAGGATAAAATTTGCATTTTGTTGCTGTGAAAACTACATTTTTTAATGGGAATTTTAAAATTAAGATGATATCCTCTGCCAATTTTATTTGGAACCTTTGAAACTTCTATTTAAAAAAAAATCTTAAAATTTTTGTCTTTGGTATTTCCCTGACCTGCTTCTCTGCCACACACCTCTGAAATCCCAACACTATGTGTTTGTATTGTCTCAAACATTTGTATTTTATCTCTAGAAAATAATAACAAAATATTTGTATTTTCTCTCTAGAAAATAAAATAAAATATATATAGGGATTGAACAAATTTACTGAAGTAGAGGTATAAATGAATAACCCAGATAACCTGAGAAGTTAAAAACATTAGGATCATAGAAAGCTTTGGAGTGGAAGGGTGTTCCAACCCCCCTGCAATAGGCAGGGACACCTTCCACAGAACAGATTGCTCAGAACCCTGTCCAGCCTGTCCTGGAACATTTCCAGGGATGGGGCATCCACAACTTCTCATGGCAACATTATGGAAAGGGATCCCGTTCTTTAATGATGTGGATTCCTTGATGATGCAAACATGAAAATGATGCTTGTCACTTCAGGCTCTGCTGTGATAAAAGCAGAGATGCAGCCACAGGAGATGCTGGTGAAAAGAGACAGTCAGACTTCTCTCCTGTTTATCCTTCCATGGCTGGAGGGTGACTCTCTCCTTGCCTGGCTCAGAATATCCTGGTTCCCCTTCTTCATTGTCTTCTAAATCATTTGCTCATACCTGTCCATAGATGGAAGAAAATTGTTTTAATTTCTGTGGTATGTGGTTTTCCAGGTTTGCTTCAGACAATATCCTGTGGCTTTTGCAAGCTTCTACTTTGGATACCTCCTTGTGGTCACTGTGGCATCTTTATTTTCGTATCTGATGATGAAATATGTTGTCTGGAAGGTTCCTTAAGGAGTTTTCTATTCCCCCTTCCTCATCTCACATCTTATGGATGTTTTCTATGCCCAATGAAATTTGATACCCAAGGAAATACAGTTGTGTGTATTAATTTATTGTCTCTTAGCCCTGAATATCCCAACAACACCACAAACTATATTAGCAACTTTCAATGACCTGGGCTTTAAACTTGAGGTCTGTGAATCTGCACGAGTGTTTAACCATGCTCTTATTTAACAAGCGGGTAAGAAAAGCTTTTCCATTTTAGCAATATCACACTGCTGATCAATTTTGTTTTTCTGCAGTGCCTGAAGGCTTAGGACAATTGTGATTCTGTGTAGCTTTCTAGAATGGCTTGCAGGCCATAGTTGTAGTAGGGATGTATTTGCGATTTAATTGGACTGATGAAAAAAAAAAGAAGAGCCAGGAGAAGAGATTAAATTTTCATTTTCTTTCATATGAAAATTAATTTCTCTTGGTACTTTTTGGTGATGAGTAGGGCATGTTTCTGTCTAATTATGTAGCAGGACTTCCATAATTACAATTTAGCTCTTCTGGATTACATCAAAAACTATCCATCCCTCCCATGGCTCTTAACATCACTCCTAATGGGCTATTTTTTCCCACACATAAATTCTGCTGAGCATGGGGTAAGACCCTGCTGCAGAGATCTTTGGCACATCCCAAAAGTCCAGTACGGCTAGGAATCTTCCATCAATTTGAAGTTGAAATATAACAAGTAATAAAATAAAAAAAAAAAAAGTGATTTTTAAAGATTTGTTGTTGAGGGAGATCTTTTGCTTCATTCTGGAGCAGATCATATCTGTGTTGAGTTTGATTTTTAACTTTGAGTAATTCCTCACTGTTTCTTTTCACTTCCACAAATGAACTCCCTCACATCTCTAAAAGGATCTCTGTTGTATCCACACTATTGCTATTTTATACTTGAAAAGAAAGTTAAAAAAAATCAAATTTAGAACTATGCAGAGAGGAAATACAAACAGAAATCAAGACTAATTTTGTGCTCTACTCCTGGCAGGTGGCCTTTCCTTCCCACCTCTCTCTCAGAGCTGTCTAAAGGCACTGTCCAAAATACAAACTTAAGGGAAAGAGATTAGAAAAGCCAAGATGGGGGGAGGGAAAAATCACTTATTTTCTTCCATTGTCTTCCATTATTCACATTCGGCAGTACACTGATGAGTGGCAGATTCATGGCTTCCTTTGCAATAGCTCAGGCTTTCATACAGAAGGGTGAAGGTATTTCAAAAGCCAGATAATATGATTATGAAAGCATAAAGAATATCAGAGAGAATGTGCAGAGAGAAGTAGAACTCAGTGGTAGACTTTTTTTTCAAGGAGGCTGAATTTTAAAGTTTATTTTTATGTCCACTGTAACTGGAATCACAGTTGGTGTAGGGAGCATTGGAAATCAACTTTCATATGTATATAAATGTGTAATCAATATCTTTTACTTTCTTGAAAAACATCTCAATCACTTGGTCCAAAAGGCGATGATTATCATTATTTGGAGGGAAAAATGAGATTACCTTTACAGTTTTAATTGCTTCAGAATAAGTTTTGTTGAACTAAAAACCCCAATTAGTTTTGGTTTGGTCATCTGCAGAGTTAAACAGCAAAGCAGAAAAATACATTGTAATCTCTATGGAGTGCACTAGAGACCTCTAAGAAAAAAGTGCATTTTACTTGAGATACTATGTAGAATTGATGCCTTATCTCAAAAAGGGTATTTTAGACCTCAGATGAGTGCAAAGAAGGGTGATGACTCTAATATAAAGTACTGTGAGAGGTCTTCTTTGAAGAAAAGCTATGAATTTTAATACTACTAAAAAAAACCCCCACCAGTATTTTTGAGGAAGTAGATCAAGACCTTCTGTGTTTTCCCTATATCTGAACATTTGGAACTAAGCACAGTCACTGAAACTAAACAGTGGGGAGCTCAAATTCAACCAACAAAAATGTTTTTTTCCCCCCAAAATTTGTGATTAGGACATGCAAAGTCCTGAGAAAAGCAATGAAAATTAATTAGAAAGGGATGAGATGTTTGTACATGGATAACAAGAGGCTCAATAATATTGCTGGTAAGTTCTTTGAAGTGGATCCTAAATCCTGTGCTTTGGCATACAGAGGGCTGATAAAGATCAGGTGAGATTGATGAAATTTCCCCCTTTTGGGTTTTAAGTGTGTCCTCCCTTGGCCAGCAGTGACTCTGTCCTGGAGCCAGCTGGCATTGTCTCTGTAGGACACAGGGGAAACTTTTGGAGCTTCTCAGAAGCTGTCCCCAGACCCCCCTTTGTCCCAAACTTGGCCACACAAACTCAGTGCAGGACCTGAGGCTTCTAGCTGAGCTTGTGTGTGATTCAGCAAACTGCAGGAAATAAGGATATACTTGAAATTAAATGCTTATCCAAATGTGTTGTTGCATAGGAATGTTTACTGCCTAGAAAATCTTCCTCTTCACAAAATGCTACAGGAGGAAGCTGTAAAAAAAATGAACGAAGTCAGCATGAAATTGAAGTTTTCCACTGAATGTTTTAAACTGCATATTCAGCCCTAATGCTTTTAGATAATATTTCAGGCGGGCCTGAAATACTAAGTTTCTTCTGCTTAGTAAAATGTTTTCACTGCTGCAATGGCCTCTCCATCTCAACTGACTGGTTGTATGCTTAATTCTTTTTTATCACAGTTGTTCCCATATTCAGGAGCTACATTCTAAATATATCTATCCATATCTGTACCTGAATACCTCATGCTCTTTTGGTTGCAATTAAAACCTGGCAAATTTAATCTAAGGGGTGGTGTTCATGTTCTTTTGTTTGGTGGTTTTGTTTGGTTTTGTGTTGTTGTTGTTTTGGGTTTTGTTTTGCTTTTTTTAGGTGTTTACTGTCCTGCTGACCCACCTCTATTTCAATGTGCATTGACTTTATAAAAATATCAATTAACAGGGAGAAATCTCAGGTGTTCAATTAATCTGACACCTGAAATTTGGTAGTGTGTTGATTCTGTGGAACAATAAAAAACAGTTTAAACTGCTCTAGGTTGATATGTGGCTTTTGAGAAATGTGGGGTTTCTTTTCCTGATCATACAGCATTTAATACAGGGCAGCTCCAGGCTGAAGAATGAACAAATACACCTATATCCTTAAAAAAGGTATAAAGAGGAGACAACACAGAAGAGGTGCTGTGTTTTGAAAGTATATTTCTGGATGCACAATTAATTTCTCTGATACCTTATTGTTTAATTTCCACTTGTGGACAAGAAATAATCCTTGATGGGATTTTTGCTCAAGAGCAAGGTGTGTGCTTTGGTTTTAATGGATTCATAAAGGGATGGTAGCAGTGTTTTTTCAGCCTTTCCCAGCGTCTAAATCTTGATAAATAATTCAATAAAAGTCATCGCCACAGTGAATAGTAATTAGGTTTATGAAAGAAAGAACAGTTGCTTCAGATAAAAGAATAAGGGCCCTATTTCTCACAGTGCCCAGACAAACATCCATCACTGTTCACTCTCAGTGTAACAGCAGGCACGCTCCATACACAGCAAGCACGGCAGTTTCCACTTGAGAAAATTAGGGTTGAAATATATCCTTGTACTTTTTAGCACCACTGCTAAGTGTCAGGCAGTTAGCCTGTGCTTGGTCCTAAAGGCAGCTGAAATTTCAACTGCAGTTACACAGGAATATGAGATTTACCGTGACCAGCTCTTAGAAAAATGAATCTCTGACCTGTCTCCCAGATTAGCCAACTTTTTCCAGTTTAGATGACCAGAGTGTTAAGAATAACTAATTGAATAAGTCTGACTAGACCACACCAGGTGCTCTGTGCACTGTTAAGCACTGATTAAAAATATTTAAAGGCACAAACTTTATAAGTATCCAAACTTCTCATGTATAGCCGTGATATGAGTTTGTCATTCAATCATCTACTTTTTTTTAGCTGTTCACTTAAATAAGATGTCCCTGCTTTGTAGTACATTATATGCTGTCCAGTTTCTTTGACTATTTTGAATAGTTCACAAATTTTCAAAGTTCACTGTGTTCTTGAACATCTTCTGCTGCTGTGGCTCCTTCTTTAGGGGGTCAGAGGAGGGCAACATAGTCAAATAAATTTTTGTACCAATATAGTTGCATCAATTCTATTTAGTTTATCTTGTCAAAATCCTTTCAACTTTGTGAAGTTCTGCATTTCAAGGAATAATAGTCCATAAAAAGACCTTTTCTTTCCCATCGAAAACATTAAATAAATAATGACAAGAATGAAAAATACTGCACTACACTCTAACATTATGCAACCGGCATGACTGATGTGATTTATCAGTCTCTTACAACTCCTTTTGCTACTAAAGGAACTGTTCCATGAAAAATATTCTGTAGAGTAGGAGAGATGTGAGGAGATTTAGTTACATCTTATTTTTATGACACACATCAATATAGATTCATTAAAATTGCAGAAAAAAGCCCGCCAGTCACAGAAATCTTCCCTTTGCTTCCTTCCATCCTTATTTTCCACCAGGGTTCTCCACATGGGGACTATGCCTTCCCTTTGAACCACTGAGCCCAGAGTAGTATGCCCGCAAGGAACTCAACTGTTTTCCTTGCTGTACACTTAATATTTAATATGTAACGTTCAGCTCCATGTTCTAACTTAAATCGTTCAATAGACTATGTATTATTCAACAGAGGAAACTTAAAATGTTAAATAAGCAGGAATTTCAGATCCATTTATACAAGTGGACCTGATTACGTAACATTTCCTTGCTTTCTTGTAGGTTCATTATCACTTTTAATTCTTTCACTATTTGATTAAGTTTTAAGCAAAGCAGTTTGCCATCCAGGACATTTCTAGCATTGACCTCCTTTCTTCTAGGTAAGTACAAATGTGCAGTTAGTACTTAGCCCGAGTGCATAATGCATGCAAAATTAATAGATGGGCAAGATTTGCTTGAGTGTTAAAAAACCAGGACAAATGAATGTGCTAGGATTTATTTTCTCCTCTCCATATAATTTCTTGCAGAGGTTTAGAGGAACTTTTGCAGAGTGTTCTTTTATTAAGGAGGGTGGAGGATTCACACCTGCTGGCACATGTGAATTACTTATGCATTCCCAGCTCCTATTGTTATTTATCTCACAATAAAGTGCAAGCACATACTCTGGCTAAGGTGTCGTCAGTGAACCACAGAGCTCAAAACTGAGTCCAGAGAAAGGCCAAAGAGCAGCAGCACAGATTATTTATATTTATTGGGATTTAGGTATGAAAGAAAATATGAGGACAGTTTTACTGAGGTGTTTGGTTACATCAGTTCCATTTAAATAAATGGGAATTAAGTGCCAAATTGCTGCTTAAAAGACTGGCTGTCAGTGATATCTAAAAAAAAAAATTATACCAGGTCTTGGCTAGAGGCATAAAACGCCCTTAAGTTTGCTGACACCCATTCCAAAACAAACACATTTTTTAGCACAATCACTGGGATAATATGATGCCTGATAAATAAGACTAACCTTCCCGCCTCCCAGTGTGAAATCTAGAGCTGCTATGATATAATTCCTCAAGAAGTAGGAGACATGGCTGTTAGCACTTATCCTACCCTCATGCAGCAGTGGAAATTCAATCTAACAAATCCCCTCTGAGATCTGAGGAAGAAGATGAAGTCGAGTAGTATAAAGAGAAGCAATTTTTTTTCTTTCTTCAGTCCGTGACAAAACTTATCAATCTTGCCTGGGCAAAACCACCATTCCTGGATTGCCAGAAATCATCTTGTAATTTTCCAACCAAAGTCCATTTCTGAACATTATATATCCCATTGATCTTGTGGCAGTATCATACTTAAAGTTAGCTAACTCTTCCACTGTCTTGACATTCAGCCTGTACAATTACGAGTCACCATATCCTCCCACAACCTTTATATTCCTATGCCAAGTTGAGCTTTTTGTGTATCCTTGTCCACAATGATCCTAGTCCCCTTTTTAGTTCTTCCTTCCATTTCCCTTCTTTTCTCTTGAAAACAGGTGCTTGGAAATGCAAAACAAGATTCCACCTGAGGCTACAATTGGGCATTTTTTATGACTGTATGGGTAATTCTTTACCTGTACTGAACCAGATTCAGAATGCTTTGCCATTTGTACTGTGTCCATAGATTCATAGAATATCCTGAGTTCAAAAGGACCCACAGGGATCATTGACTTCAACTCTTGGCCCTGTTCAGGGCAGCCTCAAGAATCACCCCAAGTGTCAGAGTGTGTTCAAACACCTGAACTCTGTCAGGCTTGGGGCTCTGACCCTGTCCTTGGGGAGCCCCTTCAGGATGCAGCCACCCGCTGGGGGAAGAACCTTTAGTTAATGTTCAACCTAAACCTGACACAGCTTCATTGCCGATCCTTCAGGCCCTGTCACTCTTCACCAGAGAGAAGAGATCAATGTTTGCCTCTCTGGTTCTCTTCGTGAGGAAGCTGTAGCTGCAGTGAGGTCTCCTTTCAGTCTCCCCCAGGCTGAACAAGCCAAGTAACCTCAGCCACATTTCACACAACTTCCCCTCCAGACCCTTCACCATCACAGCCCTCCTTCAGACGCTCTCTAATAGCTTTAGATCTTTCTTATGTCGTGCTGTGAGGAACTTGCTCATGGGCTGAGCTCTCACAAGCACAGAAATGGAGCTCCTTGGGGATGAGCGGAGGTGAGGAGCAGCCCATTGGAATGCAGTGACAAGGAGGCCACTAAGGAAATAAGTTAACTCTGAAGGCACAATTTGCTGTTTATCTCATTTCTGGGGGATGCAATTTTGTCCTTATCAGTACATGATTTACTATCCCCCTGCATTTAGGCCATTCCATGGAGTTCTTGCTTTTCAGGCAGACATGTCACAAAACCAGCTCTGCTGGATTCACAGCAAATTCACAGCAAATTCACAGTCTTGGAGAGATCCGGCAGGAGCATCTGTCCCTGAAGGGATTCAGCCTGGGAAAAGGCCTGACCTGGAGCAGAGAGCCAGGGGAGGAGGGAGGAGCAGCCTGAGAGGGACCAACCCCACCCTGTCAGGGGAGAGGAGTCAGGAATGAAGTAGGGAAGGAGGGGTTTGGGGAAAAGCTGTGTGGAAGGTGTTTTTTGTGCTGTTTGTCTTTCTCGACACCAGAATATACTTTAACAGTAAATAAATTAAATTAGTTTTCTCTGTATAACCCTGTTTAGCCCATGACAGGAGCTGGTAAATGATCTCCCTGTCTTCACCTCAGTCCCTGAGCTCTCTCATTCTGCTTTCTCTCCTTCTGTCTCTGAGGGGAGTGACTGCACATCTGGGTGGGTGTTTGGCCCTTTACCAGCAATGACTGTATTGTCTAGTCCTTTTAAGGCTTCTCAAAGGGATTTTTTTCAGGTTCTCAATGTCCACTTTGTGTGGTTGAGGGAAGTGTCTTAGCTCTCCAGAAGACTGGTTGCATGAGGGTTGTGGTCTGCATTTCTGCATGTTTGTTAGAGCCCGCTGTGAGCCAGAGGCTGTATGACATGGCAACATGTGTCTGCACCCCAGGTTTGTAAGTCCTGAGAGCCCTGAGATGGATCAGCTCAGGCTTTGAGCCCCACTAATGCAGCTGCATGTCTCTGTCTATACACTCAGGCAGCAGAGCCTGGCTATTTTTGTTTCCCCTGCCAAGGGGGAAATGAAAATCCACCAGATACCTTCTGGGTGACCCTAGACTGAGGTTTGCCAGGAAATAAAAAAAACATCTGGAAGAATAGCAGATTTGTTTTTTATTTCAGCATTTAGGAGAAGGCAGCTTCCCAAAACATCTAGGCATGATCTGCATAGCAGTAAATGTTGTGTGTGTGAGGTACTGCAGAGGCTGTATTTGCATTTATGCTGAGAGAGCAGTGCTGCACAAGGAGGTGTGTTTGTAAATAGTTCTGAAGCATCGCCCTGAATTACAGCAGTCTGCCAGGCTCCTGGTGGTGAGAAGAGACATGCTAAGGATGTGCAAAGGAGTTAAGCAGGATTGCTTCATCCCAGGTGTGATTCAGAGGTTTATGTGAGGCCATGACTGACTTTTTAAAAAAGCATTTGCTCAAGCTGTCCTGAGGTAGGAGGCGAATTGTCTCAAATATTTAGAGACTGGCTGTTCCTGGCAGCATGAGGGATGATGATCAGAGGGATGGGGGCTTATAAAATAGAGAGAAAAATTTCTTACATGAGCAGATAGTGATAGGACAAGGGGGAACGGTTTTAAACTAAAAAAAGGAGAGATTTAGATTAGCTGTTAGGAAGGAATTCTTTTCTGTGAGGGTGGTGAGGCCCTGGCAGAGGTTACCCAGAGAAGCTGAGGATGCCTCACCCCTGGAAGTGTTCAAGGTAAGGCTGGATGGAACTTTAATCCAGCTGGTCTGGTGGAAGGTGTCCCTGCCCAGGCCAGGAGGTTTGAAGCTGATGATCTTTAAGATCCTCCCAAGCCAAGCCCATCTATTATTTTATGATTCTATGATAACTCCTCCTGTGTTTGCAAATGTGTGTTTCACTTCTGCTGTACATGTGCGTTCTGCCTCTCTACCAGAGGCTACCAACGGCTGGGAGTGACAGAAATCTCATCTTTTTCACCTAAATGCAGGAAACTCAGGGTGTGGGGTTATAGGAAGGGGTGCACAGAGTGTTTATAGGGGTGGAAGAAACAAAGGACAAGACTGTGGTGAGGAAGAGCTCAATGAAATAGAGCCAAGCAAGTGAATCTCATTTTTAATGTGGAAATGTAGCCCTGGGTGCTGGTCACTATAACTCGCATGTGTTTGCACCACCAGCACATGCACCAGTTTGGTTTACTCTAGAAATCACTCTCTACATAGTGAATGTATTATTCCCGTGAGTTATTTCCCACTGGTTGCCGTAAGTAACAGCCCTTCAATCTCGAAGTTTCAATGTGATTTTTATTTTCATGAAGGTTCCTCTTTGCTTCTCAAGCAATAAGAAGGAGAAAATAAAATCCTATGCAATTACGACCATTGGCACAGATATTTAAAGTGAAAATAATCACATTTGTTTATGGAATAAAAAAAAAAAAAAGAGAGAAAAATAGAGTAAAAATTGCTAGAAGAACATTTTTATTTCAGGGGCTGAACGATGAAGGATAACCTTGATGGTTTGTTTCTTATCTGCCCTCTAGTGTTCAGGACTCCTTTTCCTCTGGTGTGTGCTCATGTCCAAGGAGTTCTTTGAGCATGGGAAGTGAATAAAACAGAAAATGGCAAAACAGTTGAGTTAGTGGAAAAAAACATTCTAATGTCCTGCCCCACTTTAGTTCAAAGAATTCCATTTATTTAATTGATTTGTCATATTAGAGAAACAAGAGGACAAATAAGTAATCAATCTCATCTCCAATCTCATCTCAAATTTCTTAGTCTTTTTTAGAAGCTGACAAAGCCTTTGCAAGTCTGTGAAACTGGAAGGATTGAAATAATCAGACATCATTTTCCTTGTGATTGAAACAGATTTGTTGAACTTTCATAGGAATGCTCTTTGGGTAATTGAAAATGTTAATTTATGGTAATTTAGAACTTGAAAAATACAAATATGAGAGAATATTTTAGAAAACAACTTTTTCTTTTGAAACTGAACTTATCCTTCATAGCCAGCATTATGTTAGTCATCTTCCTAAAATATTTTTTTAAATTTCAAATTCAAGAGGAAAAGAGGTTTTACATAAAAAATTATTAAGTTATTCTAGGAACTTGGATTGAACCTTATTTATGCTAAATGTGCATTAAACCTGTGTGTAATTGGATTAGTTCTGTAAGGCCCAAAGTTATTTTTGCAAAAGTACACACGTAAAATATCTTCTCAATATGTGATTATGGACTAAATCTGTGTGTGTGTGTGTGTGTGTGTGTGTGTGTGTGTACACTCACATATTCAATGTCTGTGCACATTTGCATATAAATGTGAGCATATAAATTCATATCTAGTTATAGAAATAATGTATTTGTGGATGTCTATATGAATGTATATATATGTATATATTCATTTGTGATTCTAGGCCATTAAAACATAAGGAGTGAAAAAACATGGACTTCTGCATTTTTTTGGAGCAAGGTGCTGAGCTGAGTTTCCCACTCCAGCACAAAAATAATATTTAGTAATATTTAATTGATTGCCAGCAGCTCCTGGAAGCTGGGATGTGCAATGCCGCTGCCTCTGTCCCAGGGGAGACCCTGAGGGATCTTAGTGCCTCGATTCCCCTTGCCCAGCCAGAGAGTCACTGAACAGGCAGAGAGGTCACTGTTTTGGGTGAACATTAGTTTTGGTCTCCAGAAAAATGTCCTGGAAACTGGGACCCCTCAGAGGCCTCCAGGGGGGAATTCAGTCTAGCTATGATGAAGTAGCTCAAAATGATCCTTAGCTCAATTCTGGTTATTTTTCATAGCTACTGCTGAGGGTAGGCTGGAGATAAACTCAAATTGGTGTCCTTTTGAGTGGAATTTTGGAGACCCCTAGGTCTCTGCAGGAGGGAGAGAGCTTTCCTATCAAGGCACACTGAATTCCCTGCCAGGTTTTATTTCCCCAGGGCTGCAGTGAAGATCCTGCAGCAGGACTAACCACAGCACACAGTCCTGCTGTTCAGGGCCAGTACTGACAAAGTCTCCTTTTTCAAACTCTTTACGTCTGTGCAGAGTCACTTCTGACCTCTTGTGGGTGACACATCATTATTCTGCACCCACCTGACCCTTTTTGTTCCTTGTGGCATAGCTATACCTCAGCAGAGGATTTACTAAAGTTCACCCTAAAATGAGTAATGGTGGTGTTTGGTGGCAGAACAGAGTGAAAAAAACAGTTCCACTTTTTCCTCTGTTTCAAACAAAAATACAGGTGGTGATGCCTGCCCACATTAATGAATGAACTGCTTTTGCCTGGAAGGGAAAGGTACAGTTGCCTTCGGAGGATTGGGATGCTGGTGGAGCCCTTGTTGTTCATAACAAGGCAGGCAGGGCTGGGATGATTTCACAAGGTTTTCCCCACTTTGTGTCGGGTGACATGCAGCACACAGAGTGTTGTGATTTCTGTCAGGAGGTAGTGCTTGTCCTGGGGCTGTGCTGTGGCCACTCAAGCATAAGGATCCTGTTAAAATCCAAATAACCTGCGCCTGTCTGGGTTGTTTTTGGAGATTGCAGAGAATGATGCTAAATCCCAATTAACATAGAGGGGCTGTTACCATCCCCTGTCCCATGCAAGAAGGGCAAACAAGGGCATGCTCTGTGGTGGGAACTGGACAAAACCACAGATAAGGGTTCATCTCCTCTCAACAGGCAGGCTCCGAGAAAAACTTCTGCTTTTCACCTCAATCTGTCCCTCCTTTCATATCTCTCCTATCTGGGTGTTGGCAGGGAACTGGGTCACGCAGGCTTTCAAGGCAGAGGGAAACGTTTACTTTTCCCTTTGTGTTGAAGAGATTGAGCCTCCCTCTTGCCCCATTTAATTTCAGAGCTGGGTAATGAAGTCAATGCTATTGCTGTGTTTGTGACTGGAGAAGAAAGGATGCTAAAAAGAATGTGATGTAATGCTCTGATAAATTCCATGATTATCTTTAGCCTCCTTTACTTTTCCTTTTTATTGGCTTGACATGTACCTGCTGTGCCAATCTGTTAGCCAGGATGTCGTCACTGAGAAGTACACAAGACTCCTTTCACAGACTGAGTGCAAAGCAGGCTACAAAGGGAAGATTTGAAAACTGGGGAAAGTGACTTCTGTAGTGAGACAAGTCACAAGTATCACAGAATAAGCCAGAGGGTCTTTAGCTCAGTTCTCTGCTCCAAGCAGAATCAGCTGTGGGCCAGCTAAGATTAGTCAGGGCTTTATCCAGTCCAGTCTTGAAAATTTCCAAGGATGGACATCACACAACCTCTCTGGATGTTGTGCTCCACTGCTTGACTGTCCTCAGGGGGCAAAGGTTTGAATTTTTATCATTGGTTTTTATGCCTGTTGTCTCTGCTTTCCCTGCCACACGCCACCATGAAGAACCTCTTTCCATTTTCTGGATGATCTCTCCCAATAGGTAGGAAGGGGCACATGACCCCTTAACAATCCATCCAAAGCAGTATCTTATCCAGATGAATAGAAGAAGCTGGTCCTCCATGCTCTCCTTACTGGGAAAGTGCTTCAGATCTGATATTCTCAGTCATCCTCTATGCCGTGGTTTATCTGGATTCTCCTTGTACTGGGGGGACTGAAGCTGGCTTCAGTATTAGGTGTGCTCTGAAGAGCATGGAGGCAGAGAGGGTTAATCTTTTCCCTTTGTCTGCAGTTTGTAGCCTTGTTGGTACAGCCCCAGAGGCTCATTGTCTTTGCTGCCAAGCCTTGCACCCAGCTCACACTCCAGCAACACCCCCTGAGCCTTTTCTCCATCAGCCCAGTGTTTCCAGTGTCTCTTCCCAATCCCCTGAATAAGGGATTCTAAGGACACAGCAGGGTTTGTAAGAGCCACATTTTGCAGTTCTCCTCTCTGTTACTGGATCTATATATAACAATATTCTGGATGTTTTGCCATGATGTTGCTGTGGGGAGTGCCAGGTGCCTCATGCTCCCATCTGCACCGTCTGTGTGGGCTGTGGTGTGTGCACGTGGAGTTTCCTTTTAGCACTTAGGTGGCAGGGAAGACCATAAAATACACTCTGGTGATGGAGCTGCGCCCAGGGCTTTGGCTCTGTTCGAGGCTCTGTTGCTGATTGTGTGGCGGGGAATTTTCCTGCCAGGGTGGAATGGGAGAGGGGAAACAAAAATGTTTTCCCTCCCTTCCCCCAGACTTAGAGAGCTGAGAAGGAAAAGGAAAGTGACCTTCCTTCTGTCACATGCACATCCAGCCTTTGTCGTCATTCCCTGGACTCTGACCATGCTAAATTATATACAGTGCTCTGCAGCTGTTACTCAAGAATAACATGGGCAACCTACAGTGAAAATCCTCAACACTTCATTTTATTCCTTTTGGAGATGGACAATGTGTTTTTAAAAAAAATTTGGCAATAGCACATAGAAGGATACTCTGCTTTGACTGAATGCTGAATGTGAGTTTTGCTGGTGGGGTTCAGTTCACTGGGAAATCAAATCCCCCTCTGTTCCTGTCAAGCCTCCAGCTGAGAAGTCACTGAGCACAAAGACCCAAATCCTTCCATCACTAGTCATTCAGATATCTATATCTGCCAATATCCTGGCTGTTTGGTCTCAGTGTTACAGACATGGCTGGGACATGCAGTGAGTGCATTGTCATCCTCCCAGATCAGCTCTAACTTCACATCTACTCAGTCTTTGTCCTCCCATTGAGACAAATTATTTGGTGGCTTGTGTTATCACTGACTTCTGTTGTCATATGCTTAATCGAGGCACTAAGAGGAGGAAATGTTTTTGAATTATTTACCTGTGAACTTCAAGATAAATCCACTTTATGGCAAATCCCTGAAGTCCTGCAGCTGCTCTCTGCACCTGTGGTTCACCTCTTTAGACGTGTAGCAGTTCTCATTTCTCTTTAATAAATAATTAGCTTTAAGAAGAACAGCAGAGGCTGAACACAGGTGCTAAAACAGGGTTCTTTGATTTCTTCTCCAGTGTAGTATCTTTCACGTTTCTTTGAACTACCACAACCCAAAGAGCATCATATAACTGGCATATTCCCCCTTATGAAAACCCTTAATTTTCTGTTTATTTTAGAGTTACAACACATGTGTTTCACAAACACTGTTTGCCTTTCATTCAAAGAGAGAAGGGGTTTTTTTTTTGGCATTAGATCTACAAAGCAGGTTGGTTAATTTCTTCTGATTAACTTTTCTAGCCACCCAGAAGACAGGTGAGACCTGGTCCTATGAAGCCATGATCTATGGGATTTCAGGGGTCAGTAACACTGCATTTCTTTCCAAAGCAATGTAGACATGTCTCAAAAGTTTCTGCACTAAGCTCTTTCCTTCTCATGAATGACCTATTTGCTGAAAGAAAATATGAATGTAAGGTAAGGAAGTGTCCATTAGCAACCACAGTCATTACCTGGAGTGGTGGGAATGCTGAAGAATACCCTATTCTGGTTTTGTTGTGATGGGGGCTATGAAGCTGTGGTAAAAGGTGGGATTCATCAGCCTGGATAATGAATTTTTAATTTGCTTTGCCCAACTTTAGAAAAACTTTTAGGAACTTGACTTTTCCCTCATCTTATTCCTTCATGCCATTGCACTTCAGCCTTGAGCCAGGGAAGACTATAGTATCTCTAGCAGTTTCCATCTTTCCCATCTAAATGGGCTTTGGGATGTCGTTGACCTAGAAAGTGAGGCAGTGGTTGGAAGTTATAGGCCGGCACTTAGAGAAACTTTGAGCAGGTGCTCAAATCTCAAACATGAAACCTCCCAAAAATTCTGGTTTGCCACTCACTTGGGATTTGCCAACAAAATGCCATCCAGTGGCTGAATAGCTTGTTGCACTCAGGAATATCTTGGAGCAAGCTGCCTGCTCCCCTGTCCTTTTCCCACCTGTAATACACCCTTCCTCAAGCATATTTAGCTTTTCTGCATCATGGTTTCCCTAGGCACAAATGAGGATGATATTTTTCCTCTCCTTGCAAGGCTGAAACCTTGTGCTTACTGCAAGCAATGCTAGACAAGTGTTTGGTTCTGATATTTTAAAATAATCTTTGGTTTGGATATTTTAAAATAATCTTTATATGCAAACTCCAGTTAGTCGTTAGGTACTACTAGTACTGCCGGCCAGCTGGTATTTTGCATTATAAAAGACATATTTGAAAAAAAAAAAGAAGCTGAAAACCTCTAGGGAAGAGTCTTAAACAAACAAGCCCATCTGGCTGTTTAGTGAATTAATATGTATTTTAGGTGGGAGTGATACCAGTGAGTGTTGTTAAGGTTGTCCAGCATTTCTTATAGTAACACTCTAGTTTTTATTGCTTATCATTTTGCTGTATCTTAATTGCTTGGGCTGAAACATTTAATGCAGGGGCATCTTCCTTGGACTGAATTAATTTGGAAAAACTGCAGCCAAAATAGTTTCGATATTTCCACAGAGGAATCTAGGAGAAATAATCAGTTTTGCCTACATTAGAAATGGATCATATGCTCTTCTTTGGGAGACTGCAATTATGTGCTTAGGAGCAGATACTCCAAAGAGAAAAAAATAAATGGTCGTTATGTTGTGTCTGTCTTTCAGAATTTCTATAATAAGGCAGCCCATAAACCTTTGAATAAACACAGTTTTTGGGTGCTCAGCAGCAACTAGGCATAAACAGCTAAGTTCTCTGACATGTTGAATGTACTGGATATTTTCCAGTCTGTGTCAAAACACAATTTCTCTGCAACTTTCCTACTTTTTTTCTGTGAGGCTCTGTAGGTTAGGCCAGACCTAAGGTAGGACACAAGGTGGGAGATGCAACACTCAGGGTGAGAGGAAAGCTTGCACTGTGCCCAAACTAAACAGGGGAGGAAGTTGTCCTTATGATTTACTGCACAAAATTGGCAGAGGGAGGTCTAGGAGGTAACAAGGGGCCTAGGAAGAGACCAACTGATTTAGGTTTAGGATCCTGTAGGTTGACTGGGATGGATGAGTGTAAGGTGAGACTATAGGTGCATGGCAATGTTTGTGTGTGGAGGGAAAAGGAGGTTTTGTATAAAACCAAGGAAGAGGCCAAGAGCTGGTGAACTAAGGGAGCAGAGATCAGGAATCTGTGGAATGAGTGCTGGGAGTATGGGACTTGTTCAGGATTTGATGGAACGGCTCATGTCAGAAGTCATCTCCTGAGATCACATCAGACCTGGCCCTGCCCAAAGCAGGATCAGCTAGAGCAGGATACAGAGGAAAATGATCAATCAAGATTTGAATATTTCCGGTGATGGAGACTCCACAGCTGGACAACATGTTCCAGTGTTCAGGGAGTTCAGCATTGACCTCCAGAAAATCTCAGCTGCTCATGTGAGTGCCTCTGGAAAAGTCCAGGACTTGTTTTCCATGCACAAAATGTATGGCAGTGGCAGCCTTTTCCCTATAGGAGTGTTTAGAAAAATATTGATTGTGATTCTGTGAGGTGCTGCAGTAGTGAGCAGTGCTCTGGAGCTCCTAAGGCTGTCTGCAAGATGATGTTTTGGGCCTGGGCTGTGTTATTCACAAAATCCTTTGTTGTTGTTGTTGTTGTTGTTGTGTTTTTTGTTTTGTTTTGTTTTTGTTTTGTTTTATTTATTTTTGTTTTTTGAACTTCTAATACTGCAGTAGTTCCTTCAAGTCCTGTCAGATGTTTGTATCATGTTAAACATTTGAAATGTACTTATTTACTCTGTGTTTTCTATCCAGTATGCAGTTGTCCAGAGCTCTGAATGAGAGGACTGTAACCTGAGGTTTCCCACTGCCTTGTAGGTAAGGGAAGCCTTGGTGGGTAAAAGTAACTTTTTCTTACATAAAGCAAGGTTGTTTATTGGTAGGTTGGTTGTAACAAGATGCTGGACTAAAATTGAGTGGTTGAATGAACAAAATATTAAATGGATGGCAGCTGAATGAGGACTCTGCACCTTGAGGACAGGATAAAAGTAAAGACTTGGAAGGAGAGGTGTAATCTTCTCTTGGATGCAACTATTAAAGCAAGCCAACTCTGTGATCCTTTTTATATTATACTATGTGGGTTTTGTGTGAAATATATACTTGGTTAAACAATAACTTATACTTTTTGTAGTACTGTAGACTTTACCTTTAATTCTCCACTATGATATGTGAAAATACTGCATGATTTTAAATGCTGCATTATTTTAAAAACACCTTTATACTGTGGTACTCCCTAAGAATCTGTTATATTTCTTAGAATCATAGAATGGTTTGAGTTGGAAAGGACCTTAAAGATCATCTGGGTCCAAATTCCTTGCCATGGAAGGTGATAATTTCACTTGATCAAGCTGCCCAAAGCTCCATCCAACCTGACTTTGAATGCTTCCAATGATGGGGCGCGAATGGTGAAGATCTGACTGTCACCATCTGCATCCAAACAAATATTGATATATTTTACTTGACACTTCTGGTTATATTTTTCTCAAATATCTGTGTGAAAGGCATCTTTTGATCCCCTCTCCTGTTTTTCTTTTGCTTAACTGCTTCTCTGTTGCATAGCACGAAACTGGATTACGTGAGACTGTGTAATTCACATTAGAGGGTGTTTCAAATCCTGCTATAACAATGTGGTGCATTTGCTTCTTAAAAGGGTCTTGCCATCTAAATGCTCCTAGAGTGCACAGAGAAGAAATCAAAGCTCCAAGACTGAGAGTTCTGTTTGTTTTTGTGTGTCAGACTTTCCCTTTGGACCTTACCCTTTCCTGAATTTATAAAGTAGAAAGAAAGAGCCGCTGGAAACTGCATCACAATCAAAAGGTAAATTCAGCTTCTAATTAAAAGAGAAGCTTAACTTTCTCTGCCCATTACCTCCAGAGCTGCTGTGTTTCCTGCTGCTAGCCTGGAGCACACATTTAGCCTTACCTTCTTCTCCCCAGCCATGGTGCGACCTGTTCCACATCCATGGGGAGCATCCACAGGGATTTCCTGCTGCAGGCTGTGTCCCAGAGCTTGAGGAAAGCTGTTGCAGCCACGATGAGATCTCTGCCTGCTGCCACTCATTGTGAGCTCCAGGTGGAAGCTGAGGGTTGTGGTCTTTCGTTGACACGAGACACACTCACTTCCCTGCTCTGTGTGTGTGTTTAATTGTTAAAATCACAAGCTTGTGCCCCATCGTGTAAGGTTTTATGTGCTGACACTGAGGTGTCAGAGGAATGACAGAATCATAGAATGTTAAGGGGTTGGAAGGAACCTTAAAGATCGTCTGGTCCCAATGCCCTGAGCCATGCCAGGGACACCTCCCACTTGCCCAGGTTTCTCAAGGCCTTTTCCAACCTGGCTTTGAACACTGGCAGGGTTGGTGCATCCACAACTTCTCTGGACAGCCTGGCCCAGTGTCTCACCACCCTCACAGTAAAGAATTTCTTCCTGATATCTAACCTAGATTTGCCCTCTTTGTACCCATTACTCCCTGTCCTATCACTACAGCTCCTGACAAGAATCCTTCTCCTTGAAGGCCCCCTTCATATGGTGGAAGGTTGTTATGAATTCTCCACATGACCTTCTCTTCTCCAGGATGAACAGCCCCAACTTTCTCAGCCTGTCTTGGTGGGGGAGGTGGTCCAGTCCTCTTGTCAACTCTGTGTCCTCCTCTGGACTTGCTCCAACCATTCCATGTCCTTCTCATGTTGGGAGCTCAAGAGCTGTGCTCAGCACTCCAGGTGCAGAGGAGCAGAGGGGGAAAATCAGCTTCTTTGACCTGCTGGCCACACTCCTGTGGATGCAGCCTAGGATTCTGCTGGTTTTTCATCAGCCATCAAGTCCTTCTCCTCAGGGCTGCTCTGAATCACTTCTCCACCCAACCTGTCAGTGTGTCTGGGGTTGTCATGACCCAGGTGCAGAACCTTGCACTTTGCCTTGTTGAATTTAATGAGATTTGCACAGTCCCACCTCTCCAGCCTGTCCGGGTCCCTCTGGATCCATCCCTTACCTGCAGGGTCTGCACCACACGGCTTGGTGTGGTCAGTGAACTTGCTGAGGGCACCTCAGTCTCACTGTCCATGTCACTGACAAAGCTGTTGGACAGAATCAGCCCCAGAACTGACCCCTGAGGGACCCCACTCGCCACTGGACATTCACACACAGCTCTTTGTGTGCACCATCCAGCCAGTTCTTTATCCACTGAGGGGAACGTCCACCAAATCCACGTCTCTCCAATTTAGAGACAAGGATGTTGTGCGGAACAGTGTCAAAAACTTTGTGTAAGTCCAGGTAGACAATGTCAGTCACCCTGGTCCATCCACCAACACTGCAGCCCTGCCATAGAAGGTCACCAAATTGGTCAGGCATGAAGAGGCAGTAAGAAGTTTGTAATTCTAAGCTTATTTCAGTTATTTTAAGCCTTTTTTAAATTTAATCTTGCTCTTAGCAGGATTGGTACAATTACACTCCAGCTCTGGTAGTGTAGAGTAGCGGACTGAAGTGGAGTCTACAACCTGTGGAAATGTTTACCAGCCCAGTGAGTGCCCTGCAGCAGGGACTGCTCCACTGAACATCTATTAGTTATCCTGCTACCTAATGGGAATATCTGTTTCAGGTTATTATCAAATAACCCAGAGGCTCTACACAAAGAATCCAGAATATAAATTTTTCTGCCTGGGATGGGATATAGGACACCAAGCATGTCCAAGGATGTCTGTGCCACAGGGATTACTGCCAGTCTGGGAACATTCAGCAGCTAAACAGGCTCTGGGCCATCCTCGTTGCTGAAACCTCAGTCTGCTGTGGGGCTAAGGTTACAGTTAAGAGACATTTCCAGAAGATATGTTTTGGTTTAAAACTTTGTTGACAGGTGTCAGAGCTCAGATGGCTGAATTGGTGGGATAGATCTTCTGGATTGGAGTTACAGCTGGGATTTGCCTTTGCCTCAGGTTGTTGTAGATAAATACAGCTAAGTAAGTCAGCCCTTGTGTTTTCCTAACAACTGGGAGAGAGAAAGAGGCGCTAGGGAGGATTTAACTGATTTGTTTTAGAAATCTGTGTTAGGCTAAGTTGATTTGTCTGTTGTTAGTATTTAAAGCAAGAAGTTAATCTAGACTTGACTAAACGTAAGTGCCTAGTACTGCCTGAGATGCCCTAAGGGGTCTATAATTCGCTAGCAAGTGTGCAAGACATGACATAGGGTCTCTCCTTAAAAACTAAGGCTGTTCTTAAAAACACAGCCTTTCCTCTTGGCTCTGACAAATTCATCTGTGAAGTGTCCTTCCTTTATTGAATCATATCAGCTTATGAAATCAGCATGCTTTACATACTGCAACACCACTTATCCCCTAGTGAATGGTGCAAGTCATTGATCCCACCATGCAGAACCTTCTTGCATGACTGAGGGAAAATGAAACTATTTTACCTTTCTTTTTTAAAAGAAAAGGCGTTTCTTTTTTTTTTTTTTTTTTTTTTCTTTTTTGTGCTTTGTTAGACCTTTATATCCACTTTGTCCTCACTTGGCACAGCTGAAGATGCCCACTCTGCAGGGTACAGACAGGGAGGTATCAGAGCCATTGGTTTTCGTGGACTCCGCATCTCCTTTGAGGTGGATTTTTCTTCAGTGTTGCAGATTAGCACCAACAAGAGAATTAAGATGGGCAACTCCTCAGTGGTATAACACAGCCATGAACCTGAAGCTAGAGGCCAACCCTCTCCTGCTATTCTTATGTGTGTTCTTGAAATCAGAGCTTTCAAAAAATAGCCCCAATAAGCAAAGTTAGACAATATCAGCTTGCAAGCTGATTACACACATCTCAGCAGGTGCAGTTTGCAGAAGACTTCCTGATTTAGCAGAAATAAGATCTGTCTGTGGTCTCAGAGATCTATTCAGAATAACCATGGGTTTTGCTGTCTGCTAGTTAATAATGAGGTGGGTGATTTAGATGTGCTCACCATCATTACTGCAATGAGATCTTCTTGCCCTGCATTCAAAATTACAGCAGGGAATCTCCTGGGCCACACATGCAGCAAATATTTTTTAGCTCTTGAGATGAGTTTCAGGGTACTGTCTAATTTTACATGCATTACATTTTTAGAGATTAAAATAGATAACATATTACTTATTTCTTTTTAGAGTGCCAGAAAGTTCCTTTGAGTCAACTATTCCATATAATGTTTGAACAGACATCAAAATTGTTGCCTAAAAGGAGATTAATTAAAAAATCTTCAGGGATAGTGATTTATAAGATACATGGAGGCTGTGAAATGGGAAGCTACTCCAAGGAGGTGTGACAGCGTATGCTGGCTGTCACTTTTTCCTCCTCAGTCATGTAGTTCCAGGCTCTCCCGCAGTCATGAGATATATAGAAAATGATTTTATATGAACCAGATTATGGCTCTGCAAACGAACACGGTGTGGAGACACTGTCTTCTAGAATATCTTGAGAAGTGCTGCCAAGAGCACATCATAGAATCATAGAATTGCTTGGGTTTGGAGGGACCTTAAAGAACATTTCATTCCAGCCTCCCTGCTAGGGACAGGAACACCTTCCACTAAACCAGGTTGCTCTAAGTTGCACCCAACCTGGCCTTGAACACCTCTGGGGACAGGGCAGCCTCAGCTTCTCTGGGCAACCTGTTCCCGTGCCTTACCACCCTCACAGTAAAGAACATTTTCCTAATATCTAATTCAAACCTACTCTCATTCAGTTTGAAGCCATTCCTTGCCCTGTCACTACATGCTCTTGTAAAAAATCCCCCTCCCTCTTTCTTGCAGGCTTCTGTCTTCTATAACCATTTATCCAGGTTTGATACTTTAATAGGAAATACCATCCAGTGCCTTTTCTTGGTGCCACAAACTCACAGATTCATATCATCAGCAGCATTCAGGTCACAAGCAGAGATCTGGCAGCAGGAAGCAAATCCCTTTAGAAAGTTTCCACCAGTGATATTTCTCTTTTATTCAGTGTGTTTCAGACAGTGTTTCACAATGTCCTGCAAACAGTACCAGCTCCTGAAAGAGCTGTCATGGCTTATGAGCATTACGTGGCTTTGCACTGACATTTTTTGGATGGAAGTGACATTTGATTGTTGTGACCTTGTTGTGTCTTGTGATGTTCCGGTGCAAAATGAGAGCCTCACAACATGCATCTTTGATAGATAAATGGCAGCGGAATGCCTTGATTTCACATGTCTCTTTCAGTTAATACTCTGTATTTTGGTCATGTGGCAGCCCATTCACCTGAGGTCTTTTTTCCTTTCTTATTTTCAGATCATTAGACAAAGGCAAAGTTCAGCTTGTTTACTTCATGCATGAAAGAATTAGTGTCCTGTGCTGTGTAAGAGGGCTCCTTTCTGGAAGGTTTTTTTTCTCACTGTTTGGTGGTTAGAGGCAGTTACCTGTGGCACGGGGAACTCACTTATAAGGGGATTTGCGTAAAGAACTTTTACACAAGAAGATAGTAAAATCACACTTTTAAGTCCTGCTTTGAAGGCAGAGGTTTGGCCTTTAGTTAAAAAGGAAAAGTTTAAAATTACATCACAGCAGCAACTTTGAAAGTCATTCCCTTCGTCAGCTTTGCTGTTTTGTTCAGCTCCTTATAAAAATGCAAGAACCCCTAAAAAAGGAAAGCTCCCTCCTGGAAGCTGGCGTTTGACCTTTGCAGGGCAGCGAGCTCTTTGCCGACAAGTGCAGAATGCAAACATTTTGGATGCACCACTCAGTCTGTTTCCCCAAAGCCCCAAAACCGTGCCAAGGAGTGACCTCCATCCTCCCGGCTGTGGCTTGCCCTATGGAGAGGGCTCTGGGGTGACATCCCGTGCCCGTACACCGAGGGCTGCCGTGGGTTCGAGCAGCTCTGGGGCTGGGGCAGCTGTTGCTCTGAGCGGTGCCGCCGCCGAGTTGGGTAACCATGGCAACAGCATCACCGCCAGCATCCTCCTCCTCCTCAGCCGGCTCTCCTCCTCCTCGGCATCATCAGGAGCAGCAGCAGCAGCAGCAGCAGCCCTGGCAGGAGCCAGAGCCCGGCAGCCGAGGCTGCGGCCAGCTGCTGCCATCCCCTACCCGCACCGGCACCCGGACACAGCCCCGGCCCCACAGCCCCCGGGGGAAATAGGGCAGAGGGAGCTGAGGGAGCTGCACTGCAGAGGGATCCCAGACAAGCCAGGTAAGAGCCGCGGGGCTGCTCGCAAACTCCCCGGGATGGATGTGCTGTGTGCCTGGCGTGTGTTTGCGTGCGAGTGTTGGCTGCGAGTTTTCCGGCTCGCTCCTTCCAACAGCAGTGTGATGACAATTCCAGGCAAGCGTGTTTTCCAGCTCATGTTCCCCATCTCTGCCATACTGTCCCTCTCGCTCTCTCCTCCACCCAGATACATAAGGAATAATAAATAATGTTTTAAAAGGTTGTTGGAAAATGGGATGCCGGGGGGCCCAATGGGATCAGAGTGGGGAACGGCTGCGCTTCTAAAATAAAAGTGGGCAGCGGCAGCAGAGCAAAGGTTGACATGGTAATTAATAACCCTTAAAGAAAAAAAACTATGCGACAACACACTTCTGTCTCTACCCACTCTACAAATAAATCTCATCATATTCAGCAGAGTGCTGTAAAGCAGAGAGGTATATGAATAGCCGAGACAAGAAACCTCACTGTAGTCCACAACTGTCAGATTTACCTTAAGTGCTTTAAAATCAGATGAAATTATTGCAATATCAATGCAATCATACCTGAGAATATGTGCATATATATAATTGCAAAAATACTGCTCTTAAACCTTTATACGTTCTAAGGAGTAAAAAAATAAAATTATCCTTAGGATGTGGGTCTGATGGCTATACAGTCAAAGATGCTCACTTCATCTGTTGTGGGGAATGCATGTACTGGGTACATTTCGAAAGGTAGGAAGAATAGTTCTAATGCAAAGGCACATGAGGACAGTCCTTGTCATTTTATAAACAGAAGAGATCTAAAGCTGTGGAGTGTCCTTGTGCAGGCAAATAGATGTGGATGAGTGAGTATGTCTGAGGAGCATGAAGGGGGGAGGATAAGAAGTAAGTTTAAGCCAAGTGTTTAAGCTGTGAATGTTTGCTGTGTAATGACTGCAGAGAGCTCTTTCCACTTCCACAGAACTATTTTTGTTTGTTTGTTTGTTATTGTCAGCAGTAAGGAGAAAGAGATCTGACGCTGCTGCTGTCTCTGTCTCCTTCTCTAAAGCCCTGTTCTCCCTCCCTTGTCCTCCCCAAATCATCTTTGTCTGTGTAGCTGGAAATGTTTCCTAATTATAACATGGGGATAGTCTGGGTATGACCCAAGTACTGGTATACTTGTGTGTGTGTGTGTATATATATATATATATATATATATATATATATATCCTTGTATGTATAGTAAAGGTTAAGAAGCACCTGTCTCTCATGTTCAACCTGATTTGAAAATCAGAGTGGTTTTTGGTCCCAATCCTGTATTTTTGCTACATCTGTAGATCCCCTAAAATCAGCAGGAGCTGGAATATAATTTAAGTTTATAGGTACAGAACAGACAACAGAATTGCACCCACCTTTTCTCTATGTTTATAAACATCCTCCTCCTGCAAGCTACAGAACAAGGAATTTGGGTAGGTAGGACCTTATATCCAGTTCTTATGCAGAAGTGTTGTAAAAATCACCTGGGAATTATGTTCCATCCCTAGGGAAATTGATAAGGTAAGGGATAGAAAAAGCAAATATAGGCAGCTATTTGGAATCAGTGCTTTGAATTGAAAAATAATTTCTTGAGGAACTTGACCTCATCACAACAGGTCTTCCCTACAAGGGGCTCTTTGATCCATGTTAATAACAGTGCTCACAGACACCAAGTTTAACTGAAGAGGATGATTTTGGATACTTGTATTAATTAAACTAAAGCACTGTAGGGCTACAGTCCTTAAGAGACTGGGCACATTACATGGTGTGTTTCTGCATAAGATCTGGTGTTTGCTCCAAATCTAGAGAATATTTAAATCTTGAGACCTCTTTGTAATAACAGAGAGGAAATAAAAGTGCCTGTCAGAATGCCTGTAAAAAGAGCTCAAACCTGATCGTGTGTCTGACACTGAGAGCAGTAACAGAGCCACAATCCTGTTTACATGTGCTGCAGAGATGTAAAGTGCCTAATCCAGGGGCAGCTCAGTGAGACACAGAGCAGTGACCCTCTCATCACCACAAGCAGATGATTGAAGGTCAAAGGGCTCTGGGTATTGCACATTAACATCCTGAAAGTATTCCTACACAGTCCTGCCTTGCTGCTGGCTGGGGGCAGGTGATTATGGAGGAGCCAGGATTCATACACGGAATTTTGATTGCTACAGGGCTGCAAAACTTCTGTTAGAAATGACTCTGGGTAAGGCAGGGAAGCTTGATGTTTTCAAGAGCTCTGCTTGGCTGTAGAAACCCTCTGTGGAGGGCTGTTCATGGAAAGTCAGGGCACTGAGGCTGAGATCAGTGGAAACAACAAGGATGCTCCCCACGTCAGATATCCAGTATTTAATGCTCAGTGTCCCCCTCTCCTGCTGCTCTTTCCATTGCTTAACCTGGGAAGCTTAGGAGAGATTTTTTCATTTTACCTTATGGCTTTTTCTATTATATTTTATTAGTTTAGTAATGGAAGGGAACACAGTCTTTCTTTTGTTTTGTGCATGGCTGTTAAGAGCTGCTCCCTCAATGCTCACGTATTGTTCACTAGCACCATTCTAAGGAGAAAAAATATATCTCATGATATAACTAAGCATCTTTTAAAATCTTGCTCCTTATTTTCATTAGTCACCCACTGTGGCTCTCAGAGCTCAGAACAAAAGAAGACTTACACAACAGTTGCTGTTCTAAAGTCAGCATTTGCCAACAGGTTGAGGCAGGGATTTTGGAAATGCTGCAGACAGGGTTTTGGAGTTTTTTTGCTTTCATTGGTGGTTTTGTTTTTGTTTTTGGTTTGTTTGTTTGTTTTTGTTGTTGTTGTTGGTTTTTTGTTTGTTTTTCTTTAAATAAGGAAAATATTTTTTCCAGATCATGCTCTGTAGTAACCCAATGCAAGAGATGATTTGAAGTTGAATGTTGTACCTTGCCTTTAGTTTAACAATGCTATTCATTTTATTTTGAGCCTATGTGTACACTGATGTTTATTATTCTATTTAATAATCACACTCTGTTATTTTCCCTCTTGCAGTATTATGTTTTTTTCCTGTTACACTCTATGGTGATTGGCTACATTCACTATTTAGTGAAACAGACACTTAACCATGGAAAAGTTTTCCCAGTGAAGAGGGGGACAATGACATCTTTACATTAGAAACTGGACACTCTTTTTTTGGTTCCCTTAAAATTATGTAGCCAGTCTATACTTGATACTGAAATAACCCTTTTTTTGCCAATTTTCATCTTCTTGCAGAGTCAGACTGGTCTTGGCAGGTTCTCTTAGTCTAAATGATACCCATGATGATGCAATAGGAACCTTTGTGCCCACTGAGCATTTGCTTCCATCAACACTTGGAAAGGTTATAATAATTCCTTCCTGGTCTGTTGGCTCAGGTGGTGCAAGCTTTTGGTTTCTTTGCTCTGCAGCCCTGGGGTCCATCAGATTCCTTGCTCATGAGCTGAAACCTTCCACCCTTTCTCTGTGGGTGAGGAAGTCTGAGTGTCTGTGCTTTCTCCCAGCACAGCTCTGACAGAAGTGTGTCCACAAGCACGAATAGGTGCAGGTGTCTCACTTGGTGTGTATTTCTGGTCTCCCCTGTACCCAGCTCCCTCCCTTGCACGCTGGCAGTGCCTGCCATGCTGCAAGAACCTCAGGGCCTGGGATGGAGCATGACCTCTGCTAACACTGCTCCAGGAGGGGATGGGCTGGAGCCACCTGAGCAGCTGTGGCTGCTGGGCTGAGCCAAGTCCTCCTTCAGAAGGTCAGCACCACGACATGCCTGATCTCAACTTGTTGGGAGAGTGAGTCAGAAGCTGGCTTCCTCCAAATGTTCCAAATCCAAGAGGATATGATTTTATTCTCTCTCTAATCCTATTATTAGTGCCTGCAATGTTAAGGACTCTGTTATTCAGCAGTTTTATTTCTTCCCTGTTCCACTGCCGCAGACGGAGCATCCAAACAAAGTGTAAAAGGAAGAATTTCATTCTTTTGTACACTCAGATGCTGCTGACATCCATGTGCTTTCCCATATGGAAAGAGAATAGCTTTGAGGGGGGTGGGTGCTCCCTCTGGTCCTCCTACAAATCTGCCAGAAACCTCATGGCATTTCTGCTTCTCTCTCAGGTTCTCGCTTTGGTATGGTTTCTTTGTTTCTGTAGCCCCCACACCTCTGATCTGGATATGTTTCAGTACTAAGATCATTTTCAGTGGATGCAGAGGGACTCACAAAATTTACTTCACTTACTGCACATGAGGCATTGTAGGTAAATGCATATCCTGATATGCTCTTCCTACCTGTTGTGTTTTGTCATCCTTAGGATCATGGGAATAAGACAACCTAAGCAGTGCTTTGACCTTTTCCTGGTATATATACCTACCAAATTCTTGCTTTAGGAGTAGTATATCTAGTGTGTATATATATATATATAGAGAGAGAGAGAGAGAGAGAGAGCATGTATATCTAGTAGTTATATTCATCATCATTTCTTTTTATTTGTTCTTAGCTATGTAGTGGTGTCATGGACAGGTGGGACCTTGTGCACCCTACTGGGACTTAGAGGTGAAATTGCAGATATTAAACAACAGACTTGTATTGAAAATGCATAACAGTTGTGTGACAGCAAATTGATGTTTGTCTTATTTACATGGAAACTTCAAACTCTGGCCACAGCATGGCCTTTGAGGATTCACAGAATGCAGCACAATGGCAAGTGGGACTTCCTTATTGTAACTTGGCTTGATAGGGACTGTCTGTGCTATTAAGACTCTGATGCCACCATTGAGCAGCTGCGGGAGGACCAGGTTCCTTCTTGCTCCAGCGCTGGGCAAACAAATCTCCCCTCTGTATTGCTGTGCAGATCTTCATGACTGGGAAGGAATCCAGCTCTGCAGCACCTTCCAATGTGTAATTTTGGTTTCTCTGATTGTTAACATTGCATTTGTTTCTGAGGCTGGGAAGCACAGTCCCATTACCTTTTTATGGCCCAAAAGAACATGAATATTACTTGGAGGATGCAGCTTGAATGAAATGTTGCTTGTATCTCTGTCAATTTGTCAACCCACACTGCCAAAACCATTGTGGCAGTAGGAAAAGCAATCCTGTTGTATGAGAATGATTTCTTAAAGAACAGAGCAAAAGGACCAACATTTCCATCCACTGAATCCTACACAAGAGAGGTGTTTCAGTATGAAAACTTCCATCTCTATTAAATTATCTCCTCCTTTCCACTCACAGTTTCATGTTCTTCTCAGTGGCTTTGTCTTGACCTCATTGCGGGGAGATGATGCCTATAGATGATGTAACCTGATGTTCTTGCTAAATAGGCCCTTGGCTTGTAAGTGTCAGCTTTGAGGTGTCTGCATGATTTTATTTGCATAAAAAAGTCTCCCATTTGTTTTAGAGGTGATGGGGCAGCATGGGGCAACACCCACTTTTGGAAGATTGCATCCCTTTGTACGCCACGTTTCTGGATTTGTGTGCTCTAAAAAAATTTGGGTTCTTACTGGTATTTAGGTTCCTGCAGAGGACTCTGGGCTACAGGTTTTGGGCTGGCAATCTGCCAATACCTGTAGCAACTGCTGCCTCTCGGAGTGATTGAGCACCTGAGCGCGGCAGGTAGTGGCTCACATCTGCACAGCTCTTCTGCACCATTAGGGCCCGACTATCCCACGTCATAAGACATGAGGATCTCTGTGGGATGAGGCAGATGGATTTCATTAGAGATGAGCAGTGTCTGCTGCTGCAAGTGACTCTTTTTACAGGTGCTTACAGAGTGCACTGCCCTGCATAAACCTGTTCTGCACCCTGCAGTAGCACAGCACCATTTATTTTCTTTTCCTGACTCCCTTGGTTTAAAACCTCAGCTGAAAACTTGTCTTTTTTGTTCGTGCATCATTGTTTTCTCTCCGTTCCCCTCTCCCTTTGCAGCTGTGTTTAGGCTGAGCTGTGTGAGGGTGCAGTTTGCCAGGGTAGATGTTAGAGGAAAAAAAGTCTCATTGTGTGATGTTCCAGACTGCTTTGCTCTGCAGCCACCCAGCCCTTGCACCACTGGAGGCTGTGGGATGTTTGGTGCTGACCTCAGGAACAGCAGGAGTCATCCCCATGCACAAAAGTCTTTTCAGAAGGAAAGATAATGCACAAGGCTGTGAAGAGGTTGTTGTTTGAGAAAGGCATGGAAGCCTGAACCCTCTCGGTCGAAAAGCTTTTGTTGGCTGCCATGGATGGATCAAAGTCAAGTTGCTGTTTTAGCCTGGGATGTCACAACCACCTGAACATTCCTTGTCTTTGCTTGAGGAACCAAGCAGCAAAATCAGGGGCACTGAGAGGCAGAGGAGAGACAAGTCAGAGAGACATTATTTCAGCAAGGCTACTCTTTTTTGAAAGAAGTCCATATGCATGAATGGATGAAATGGAGATGAAAAATATTTCCAGAAGGTTACGTGAAAAGCCCTTAGATGTGCTCTTTCTTTTTATAGTGGGAAAGGGAGGAATAGATTTTGGATTGTATCAATTCCTTTGGATTGCTTCAATTCTTTTGGATTGCATCAATCCTTTTGTCTGAAGGAAAAAAGATTGTTGGAGAAAAAGAAAAAAAAACAGTGAATAAACGAGTGAGGGATGATCAGCAGACTCTCGCAAATTTTTAGTAACACTGTGAATAAGGCCTTGTTTTCTTTAGGCTCCTTGCGTTGGTAGTGGGTGACATTAGTGCTTTATTAAACTTGCCGTGCTGAGGAGCTCATGGGTTGAGTGCAGCTAATAATAATACGCTGATGGAGAAACAGAAGGTGGGATAGCTCAGCATCAGACATGGGAGTGCAGAAATAGTCGCTGCTAGTTGAACTAAAAATACACAGCAGCATAACCCTCTTGCCTACAGCACCACATGCTGAACACACTTTTGGGGCTGGCACTGGGGGGAATGGCTTCCTTTTGTTTTTGGCAGCTGCTGGATCAGCAGTGCTCTGTGATGATTTGTGTGTGTGACTGCCTAGTGCTACCTGAGATGTGCAAGGCCCCTCAGAGCAAGTGAATTAATATCCTTGCAAGTTAATCATTAGCCAGAGTCATAAACGGACTATAGGGTGAAATGGGCTGCATCAGGTGACTTATTCAGCCAATTTGTCCCAGGGTGGGACTTTGTGATCATGGAATCACCCAGCGACATGGGAGTGACCTGCAGCAGGGACTGAGATGTAACCATGGCTACTCTGTTCCTCTGCTCCCTGCTCGTGCTTGGGGACAAACAGCAGATGTCAAGACTGCTGCTGAATTATGAGCCTTGGAGTCGCTGCTGCACAATGTGGTCAAATGAGATTTATCTAATTTTTTCCTACAGCCTCCCAGGGTTTACCCAGCCTCTCCACTTGGCCCCACAAGGGTGAAATTCAGTTTAGCATGTACACATTTCTGTGCTATGAGCTTCAGAATCTCCATGACAATAAGCTAAAAGTGGCCCAGATGTAGTGGGGATAAGGTACCCTGAAATAGGTTAGTTAGATGAAATTAGGACACATCTAATGCCAGAATCAGCAGCACAACATGGATATCTGCTGCATTGTCAGATGGTAGATCAAAGGTGAGGAACGCCTTGTGGATGAATCACAACATCATAGAATAATTTAAGTTGGAAAAGACCTTTAAGATCATCAAGTCCAACCTCTAACCCAGCACTGCTGAGATGAGGAAAAGTGCTCAGTGAAAAGAGGGAGTTAATAGACTGTGTTGGGCACAAGTGATGAGACATTGTCTCGGGATAAAGGATACAAACATAGCATAATTCTGAGAGAGTGAAGACAAGCAAAGCCTAATGCTCTAATCTGGAATTCCTGCACTATGTGTGACAAAACCCAGCTGTGGTGGGACTCGTTCACTTGCCTGAACACAGAGACCTGTGGCTGGGCTAGGAGAGGGGAGGTGGCTGTAGCTCCTTTGGCCACCACAGCTGCAGGCAGGAGGGACACAGGGGCTGCATCGTCACTCCTGCCTTGCTTCCCTTCCCAAAGTCAGGTGCCTGCTTCCTGTGCAAGCACAGGTGCCCTCCTCAGAGGAGAATGTGTCAGGATATTGCATGAAGAAATGGCAGCTAACAGAACTGGTTTTGTATGATCCAACATAGAGGTAAGCCCTTTCCTCAATTCACATGAGATTTTCTTCTGTCTATTTTCTTTTTTTTTGCTATATCACAACCAGGAGATCCAAGGACACCAATCTCCTTTGTGTCTTCTCATGGACTCTTTGAAGTTTTAGGGTTCAGCTGGAGACAGAGCAGGCAAAGCACAGAGGTTATTTATCTTGGGATAGGTATTTCTTGTGTGGACTTCTCTGGGTTGAGGTTACCTTAATAAAGGGAACACCAGCAATGACAAGCTTCCTTTCCTGTCTTTCTTAGACAGTCTTAGCTTCTTTCTGGGTCTGCTATTGTACTTATTCTCTGATGAAGTGAATAAAAAAAAGCTATTTTTGTTCACAGGATAATTCCAGTTGGAAGGAACATCTATTCCAATCACCTGCTACAATCAGGGTCACCTGTGGGGTCAGACCAGACTTCTTAGGGTTTTATCCAGTCCACGTTTTTATACATCTATAACAAAAAGTGAGTGGCCTCTAAAATTTTCTAAATTGTCAGGACTAGGATCATCAGGAGCTTTCAGAGCGAGTTGGTTTTAAGAGACACTTGGGAGGTCTGGCAGTGTGTGCAAAGAACATTTCCATGAGGACTTCTGACCGTGGAGATATCCAGGGGAAACTGGCAGAGACTCTGAGCTGAGAGTGGTGTGCAAAGCATGACAGAGGTGAAAATGAACTTATCAAAAGCCTCCTTGGGCTGTCCAGGGCAGGTTTATTCTTCAGCATAAGTGGCTTCCTCTGGGGACTTGTGGAATATGCACTGCCGGGGGGAAAGTGCTGACGTTCAGAGTGAAAAGGGTCTGGCTTGCCTTGTGTCTGTACATGGTAGATGACTGTTCTGGGAGATAATGCCTCAGGTCAGTGATTTAATTATGTCTGGTTTGGAGACCTTTTACCATACCTGAGATAACTCAAGGCTTACAGAATGGCGTTTGGAAGAATCATCTTACTCAGCAGCAATAATCACCAATTACTAAGAAAAGATCACCTTACTTAGTCATTTCCCACTGCTCCCATCTTCCCACCAAGCGCTCTGTTTATAAAAGCTTTGCTTTCAGGATCAGTGCCACCGATAATCAGGAACCTCACATCACAGGAACATTTTAAAAAGACTTTGAGGGCCAACTATATAAATGTTTCCTCTTTTGTAAAACAGCTTGGGATTTGTAAACATATTAAGTCCACATATCTCTAAATAATTTATCATGATGAATTATTTAGTTGTGTAAGCTGTATTTTAAGTAAGGAAATATTTTTTCCTAATATGAGGAGAATTAAGATACTTTAGATAATTTTAAAAGAATTAGCTGCCATTTCACTCTTTGGCTTTTGTTTGCATTGCAATTGATTTTTATTATGAGTGTGTTCTTCAGGAGTGGCTGATATCAGGTCTGTAGTGTGTGAAGGTGACTTCCTCAGCACCAAAAACCACAAAACCTTTCAGCAGAATAAGGCTTATCAGAAATCAAGGAGTCCACTTCCTGTTGTAGATCTGCAAAGGGCATGATTTAGAACTTAGAATTTTAGAATAGTTTATTTTCCAGAAGAAATTGGGGATGGCAACTTCAATTCATGTAAAGTAAAGGTGAGTGCTGTTACTATGGAGTCCTTTGTGCGGTGCTTTTGAGTTTGAGCCTTATTTGTGAGATTAATTTGGACTTTGTTCCTTTTATATATATATATTTGAATAATTCTGTTGCATTTTCTTTTCTCTCCCCTTCCTTTTCCTCCCTCAACAACAGATGATTTTGAAGACAGCATGAATGAAACAAAATGTTGGCATGGTCTAGCTGAATTTCCTGACAAGATAAACATTAAGTTAAATGTGAGACATATGTCTTAGTGTGTGACTGTAATTTTATAGGTTCTTTTATATGTTATGGTTGGCAACAGAATCCCTGTAGCCTGCTCAGGCTAGAAAGAACAGTATTTCTTAGTCTTAAGAGAGATGCATTATCTAAAATCTGTATATACCACCAGCTCCGCCGTGTGAGTCCTGAAGAGAGTCTTGGTTATAAGACCTTTCCATTTCAATATATCTCATAAACAGAGATGGTTATTGAACCATGGTGCATTTGTGATGGGGATAATGTTCTTACCAGAAATACTCTTTCCTGCCTTCATCCCACCTTTGGGGTTGGACTGTCTGGAGCTGATGCATCTCCATGTGCTCCCAGTGTGGAGTGCAGACTTGCATTGGGTGAGAATATTTCCCTTGTGGTTGCACAGGTTAAAAATCAGAGGGATATTGGCTCTAGCTCATCCTGTGAGACTTTGGTTTGTCCAGCCAGACCATGAGAGGATAAATGCTGTGCCCCACCCCCAGCCCCCTCAATTTTGGGGACCACTCACATAATCTTGGAGTTCTTTGAACTGTAATGAAGATTTGTCACACCCCCCCCCTTACCTTTTTACACAAGGCTCTCCATGCTGTAATAGCATTGATAATTCTTCTATGGTTATGCGCTGTCCTGTAAGTGTATTTTATCTGAGATACTGCTAATGAGTGGGATTTATTTTGCTTTACTTTAGTAGAGTCAGCTTCATGCAAAGTAGCCACAAGCTTTCTTTTTGTGGACAGGGCAGAAAAATAGATATTTCTAAGGCACTACACAAATAACTTTTTAAAAATGCATGCTTTAGGACAGAAAGATCATGCTCAAGCTTTGTCTTCACTGTCTGAACAGGAACCTGGACAAATAGTTGAGGAACAACCATTTCCACTGCAGATGTCTCTCCTTTTACCGAGTGTATGCAAACTTATTTATTGTCAAAATATGGAACAGGGGACAGACATCCTGAGCTTTATCCCTCTTTTCCAGACACCCTTTACACTTGTCTTTATGGCATAGCAATCTTTTTTTGCCGAAGGGATCATACACAGTCCTCCTGCCTTTGCCATTCAAGTTTCCAGTCTGTTCTGGCATTTTACATGGCAAGATCACCTTCCCTCTGATCTGCCATCATGCTCCTCTGTGTGATGCCCCACTCTGGACTCCTGGCTGGTTGCTGGACTAGCACAGGGAAAAAATGTTGAAGCAAACCTAGCATTGCTTCACATTATGAATCCTAGAGGATTTTGGTTTTAAGATATAATCAGGGGATAAATGGCATATTTGGCAAAAATATAGCCTGTTCAGAAACAGCATTTGAACTTCAAAGACGCAGAATCCATGAGCCAGTTTGGATAACAGAGGCACTGTAACATCCTTAGCCTGGTGCCCAGCTCCAGCAGGGCATCCCTGGGATGCACAGCAGCTGGGAAGGATGCCTTAGCCCAAGCAGAACAGCGTCTGTTCCCTGCCCCTGAGAGAGCTGGTTCAGAGACAGCTCATGCACACCTCTGCAGAGGTTCAGAGATGCAGTACCCTTTGTTTGGAAGAGTAATTTAGTGCTTTGTGTGGGTGCGTTTATGGGAACACACAGATCCTCTTAAAGAAATAGACAAGGTTCTTGTGTTTGCAGAGGTTATGGCTGCACATTAGGAGGGGAAAAAAACAAAGCAAAACACATTTTAGTGCAGGAAATTTCCATTATTCACCAGCAGTTCTTATTTGTAGCTTAACAGCTTATTCTGAGTGGGGAAAGAAGAGGAGTTGGAAGCTGATTTCTGAAAGGATGAAGTATGTCTGGTACTTAGCAAATCAACAACCTTGTGGAAAGAATTGCCCCTGAAGGTCTAATTCTTACAACTGCTATCAGAATGGCAATAAGTGAGGCAAAGAATGTAAGGATATAGAGCCACTGGAAGGTGTCCAAAGGAGGGCTGTGAAGATGGTGAAGTGCTTAGAGGAGAAGCTGTACAGGGAATGGCTGAGGTCACTTGGCTTGTTCAAGCTGAAGAGACTGAGGGGACACCTCACTGCAGTCTACACTTCCCCATGATGGGAAGCAGAGGGGCAGGCACTGATCTCTTCTCTCTGGTGACCAGCAATAAGGCTCAAGGGAGCAGCACGAAGCTGTGTCAGGACAGGTTTAGGTTGGATGTTTGGAAAAGGGTTTTCACCCAGGGCATGGTGGAGCACTGGAACAGGCTCCCCTGGGAAGTGGTCACAACCCAGAGCCTGACAGAGTTCAAAAAGTGTTTGGACAATCCTCTCAGGGACATGGTGGGATTCTTGGGATGTCCTGTACCAAGCCAGGAGTTGGGTTCGATGGTCCTTGTGGGCCTCTTTCAGCTCAGGACATTCTAAGATTCTATTCTTCTGTGAGGCCTAGCGATCATTGTCTCTGTGAGGACTCTCCCAGATTTTCCTTTTGTTACTGTGGAGCATGAACTTCCAATGTGATCGCAGATTTATCCTGTCTCATGCACTGCGAGTCTTTCTGTCTCTGGAAGTGAAGGAGAGCAGCAATATGATGGCAGGTGAATACCTAAAGCCTGAGGTGTGCAGGATTGAGAAAAAAATTGAAGAATTCAGGGAGTAAACTTGAAATTTGTGACCTTTCTCCAGCCCTGATTGGACAGTCTGCTGCACAGCTGTACTGATTCTGCTGTTCATCCAGCTGTTCCTCTCTGTAGAGGACGATGTGTTCTGGAAACTTGTTCCAGAAATTTTCACTCCTCTGTCCTCTTAGACATTGCTGACGATATGTTAAGAAGACAATTTAAATGCTTCCTTCTTCCTCCGCCACTGTGCAAAGTACAACCCAGTGACTGCTGTTCACTTGATTTCTGTAGTTGTTCTCGGAGGATCAACCACAGAATCCTCGAACAGTTCGAGCTGGAAGGGACCTTAAAGATCATCTCATTCCAACCACCCCAACACCTTCCACCAGACCAGGTTGTTCAGGATCCTCAGGTCAAGAGGGTGGGGTTTCACCAGGAACCTGAATTATTAATTTAAGCATTTTGCCACTCCAGTCTGTAGCACTGGAACTGCTGAGGCAGAAGACAAACTCCTCCCTTTTAATTTTAAGGTAAATATTTATCTTGTTTTGTTTATGAATCTTTGTCAAGTCTCAGCACATCTACTGTAAGCCCCAAATCAGTGTTGAATAAATCCATTATTTTTTCCCCCAGATCATTGATTTAATGATCAACAAAGTAATTAAGATGGTAGAAAATGCAGAATTATTATGCTTAGGTGAGACTTGTGGCAACTTAACAAAGCTGTCTGAAAGAGGCTGAAATTCTCTGTTGATGAATACAAAATAATGTACAATGGAAAGAATTAACTTCAATGATTCATAGCCCTTGCTGGCTTAAAAATAAATTCTGACTACTTTAGAGGAAAGAAAGTCTTCAGAAAACCTTTCTATGTGTATGGTTCCTTAGGAAATAAAATCCTCTGTGAGTAAATAGAATATTTGGTGCATAAGAACTGGGATGAAGGTTATTTGTGAATAGGAAATTTAATAATTCTGTTTTATTTTCCCTTCAGGGAAATATTTGGCAATTAAAAATATTTTCACTTCAATTAACATGGGAAGTATTGATCTAGAATTTGTTCAGGAAAAAATCTGGAAATTAAGGTATCCAACTGGAAAATCCAAGGTTTGTTCTGTTTTGAAACTCCTTTTTTTTTTTTTTTTAAGTCACAATGCAATTGTTTTAGAAAAAGAAGCTATTTACATAAAAAAAACCAAAACAAAAACCTTAAATGAAAAGTGTTGATACACCGAGAGGCAGTGTTTCCCATCCATCAAAATATTTTTCTTTCTGTCAAAAAGTTTTGTGGGAAATATAGGGTTTTCATTTGGAGTCTGAGCACAAACACCCACCCACTCACAGGCTGAAAATTTCTTGCTACAGGTCCCATGGGTGTGTTCTCCAAAACATTGCAATGTCTCACCACAAGCACGGCCTCTCCTAAAGCGCTGCATTTTAATTTGGTCATTGTCTCCCAAGCGTCCATTTCACAGGAGCAGGTGACCAGAATTCAAACTGCTTTCTGTGCTTTGGGCCTGAGTAAAATGAATATGTTATTTCAGCTGAAAATTGAGGAAATTCTTGGCTGAAGGGTGAGGTGTTCGTGTTCTCAGTTTCTATGGAGTTAATGGAAAAGCTTTCTGTTGGATGGGAAAGGTTTTCACTCCTGGTTTTGATATCAGGGAGTCCTTGTGGCAAGTTGGGTGCAGTTGTGCTCTGCAGAACTCACTGCTGAGCACTGAGGATAACAGAAGGTGAAACAATATATATTGTCTCTTTTATTTAGATAGACAGCATTCTGTGACAGTTAAAGGCATTATATTAAATGTAGATTAAAAAACACCCCACTTTTAAGCCATGTAGCTTGCAAAAATATGAAACCAAATCAAATGAAACCAAAACAAAACCCCCAAAAACTAGGGAAAAATATCAGAGGGACATTTTTAAAAAGAAAATGATGAAGGGAGGGAAAAGTGCTCCATTTGCAGTTAGAGGATGAGAGGGTGAGTTTAAAATCAGGTTTTAAACAGAGGCTGAGGTCACAGAGGCTGAGAAAATGGAAAGATTCCCACCTGATTCATTTTTGCATCAAGCAATATCTGAGGAAAATTATAACAAAAGACATCTGCTGGGAAGCACATTTTATAACTTTTCATTATCATAGAATAGCCCAGATTGGCAGAGATGTCAAAAGTTAATTCAGGGGAGCAAAGAGGGGATCATGTAGCAGCCTGTCCTGTCACATCTGAAAAACACACAGAGATAGATGGGGACTCTGCCATGACCACGAAGAGGTTGTTCCAGGGAAAGATTATTCTCACTATAAAAACTTTCTTTCTTACACAGGGGTGAAACCTTTTCTGGTGTAAATTGTAACCATTGCCCCTTGCCTTCTTCATGCGGTGCCTCATGAAAAGACAGTCTGTTCTCTTTGTAGCTACCTGGGAATACTTACTGGAATAACGTGATGAGGTTCCCCCTGAGGCTTCTCTTCTCCGGGGAAGAGATCTCCTTCTGTCAATCCTCAGAGGTCAGGTCGTGGCACTCCTTTGGAGCCTCTCCAGTTTTTCTGTGTCATTCTTGAGCTGTGGGGACCGGAGCTGGACACACTCTGGTCACACTCTCTGAGTGCAGCCTTTTAGCCAGTTTCCTGCCCATCTTGCAGACCACTCATCCAGCCTAGCTTGCCATTTTGCCTCAGAGACGCAGTTTGTCTAATTTGTCTTTTCAGGATGATTTTCGCTTTTCATTGAAGTCTGTGTCATTGGTACTGCAATGTGGTGTTTGTCTACAGTATTCTGAAGTGAAAAGGTGAACTCCAGCATCTATTTCTTGGGTCATAAACCCCTATCTATATGTAGAGATATATCTAGGATTTCTTTTTTTTAAATGTTTGTTTCTATCAGTACTGAAATTCTTAGGTCACAGTGCACATAACACTAGGCTTTAGTACATAGAGCACTATCTGTATTCTGCTTTGCTTTTTAAATGTCACGGTGCCTTCCTTGCTAAAAGCATTCAGAAGGCCTGGGTTTGGTGCTGCATACTGTGTTACGCAAAATTAGAAAAAAAAGGAAATACTCAACCCAACCTGTTAATTAACTTCCTTAGGATTTTTTTTTATGGTTTGGGGTTTTTTTGGTAAAAACTAAAGTTCCATTTATTCAATGTGTAAGAAATAAGAATGCTGAACTCCGTGAAAAATGAGGGGAAGAAATACAAAGGTACTGCAGAATGCCAGGGCTCAATGTATACACAGAAAAATAATTGTAACAATGGAAAGCAAAACTGGAAATATTTTTTTTTCTTTTCTGTCCGCATGGTGAAGTTGTCCTGTAATAAATCAATTATTAGCAATCTTTTTTTCAGGGCTCAAAGGAGACCCATCTGCATTGCCGCAGTAGATTAAAACATTCAGTGTCTCTCTCAAGAAAAACCCCCATTGTGCCATAATAGGATTTAATATTTTCCATCATTTTGTAGCTGTTATTGTAAAAGGTGGTTGTTAAAAGCCACAGTACTCGTGATTACATGTTTAGAACAGGAAAGCTAAAGGTAGTGAAGTTCCAATGGGCATTTTTCTTTCTTTTTTCTCTTTCAGCTTAGAAACATCCCTTCACATCTTGTCCTACCTCTTTCCCCTCTTTGCCAGCATCTTCCATGGCTTCCCCTAGGTCCCATGTAAAATGGAGGCAGAGCTGTATAAAATACCTCTCCATATAATGGACTTCTCCTACTGCTTGGGCCAGGTCTCATCCCTGAGTCCCATTAAGAGATTGCTGCAGAAACAAGGGAAATTCTTTCATTGTAACTTCCCTGAAATTGTGTTGTGCCCTTACTGCTTTGTGTTAATGAGTCCAGGCACAGCTCCTGACCAGAACATGTCCTGACTTCAGTGGTGCTTCAGCAGCTTCAGCCTGTCCATCTTCAATTTCATGGACATGTGCTGACCGCTGCCTCCTGCTGTCCTGTGCTCACCCCTCTGTCCTTGTCTCTGCTGTCCCTGCATGGAAACTTACCACATTTCTGCTACAACTTGGTGTCAATCCCAGAAAACCACGGTGCTGACTGCCATCAGCTGCTCCCAGCTCTCTGCCTTTGCTTTTATCCTTCTTCCCATTAGCCAAGACAGAAAGCTGTGGTGATCTGCCTCTGGTTTTGGAGGGTAGTTCTTCGTTTTCAAAATTAAATCTCCTCCCCTTTTGTTCAGTTTGGGAAGGATGTTCCTGAGGTGGGTCTATCCTTGTGCTTTTTTGTGTCATACGAATCTCAGCTCCTTCCCTCTGTTAGTTGATGTCCCTGTCTCTGTAAGCTTGTTCAGCTGTGAGTGCTGAACAGGTCTGAAGTGATGCAGAAATAAATATATCTTTACTGAAATCTGTAACCACTTCATCTTAGGTGTGCTTGAGATTGCTATTTTTTCTGGAAGAAGGAGCTGGATTGTCCATGTTCTTGCTTTCATTCACTGCCTTCCCTCTCCACACCTTCGTTCCCTTACCCTCCGACCTATAGCCAATCTGTGCTTTTCCAAAATCTCATCAGCTTTCCCCAGGAAGGAGCTTTCTTTCTCATCCCTCTCTCTTCTTCTGTATAGTTCTAACCATCCAAAGCCCTGGAGCCAGCAGTGCCCTTGTGGCCAGGAAGGCCAATAGATCCTGGGGTGCATTAGGAAGAGCATTGCCAGCAGGTCGAGGGAGGTGATCCTGTCCCTTTACTCAGCCCTAGTGAGGGGAATCTAGGGTGCTGTGTCCAATTCTGGGCTCCTCAGGAGAAGAGAGACATGGAGCTCCTGAAGTGTGTCCACTGGAGAACAATAAAATATGATTAAGGGACTGGAGCATCTCTCTTACAAAGATAAGCTCTGAGAGCTGGGCCTGCTCAGCCTCAGGAAGAAACATCTGAGAGAGGACCTCATTAATGTCTGTCAGTGTCTGCAGGGAGGGCTCAGAGATGGACCAGGCTCTGCTCCTGGTGCCCAGCAGTGGCACAAGAGGAATGGCCAGGAACTGATGCATAGAAGTTCCACCTGAATGTGAGGAATGATTTCTTTACTGTGCAGTGACCATGGTTTGAAGAGATAGAGAGGGTGGGGGTTCTCCCTCGTGGGAGATATTGTAGCACTGTTGGACACAATCCTGTGCCATGTGCTCTGGGATGACCCTGCTTGAATCAGAGAGGTTTGACCAAAGGATCACACTGTGGTCCCTTCCAACCTGGCCCATTCTGTGATTTTGTGATTGGTTCTGTACTTAGGTGGGGACCAATTTTGCCAGGCAGGACCATGTTCTTATCTCTGCTGCCAGCTGTCTTCTGGAAGGACCCCATCCTCTTCTAAGCCATGGAAAGAATTGAGAGGAAATGGCAATATTTAAAATCATTCCTCTCTAAATGGTCATGACTAATTATGGAGGCTACAGCTACAGTAGAGAGCTAAGAGAGATGAGCTAATAAATGCCTTGAACAGGTTTCTGAAGTCTGTACTAGAATGGGATGAGTCACAGTTGCACCAGCTGACTGCAAATGAGTGGGTGGGAGGGGAAGAGGCCCCGTATTTTGTACAGGCAAGGTAGGGATAAAGAGCTATCTACAGACCTGGGGTATGATCCGGGGCGAGGTAGGACTGACAGCTCTGCAGCAGTACCATGGAGGCAACAGAGTGCTTGTCAAAGAGGTAAAGCCTGAGCTTTAAAGTTAAATTACACCTTGAAAGCATTCTGTCTGAATGAAGGAAGTGGGAGATCAGCAGAGGATTGGTCGGGCTGCGAGATGCCATGCAGGATTTAGTCTCTGTCTCTTAGTCTGACTGTTTGTACGTAGCTCCTTGAACACCAACATTAGGAAAAAGAATGTACTGTGATTTGAGTCAAATCAGAAAACACATTCAAGTTTCAGTGTTTAAGATCAATATGATGAAACATGAGCAGATAGTGACAGAACTATCTGTTACTGGGAGTTACAGTTTTAAACTAAAAGAGGACAGATTAGATGTTAGGAAGAAATTCTTCACTGTGAGGGGGGTGAGTCACTGGAACAGGTTTCCCAGAGAAGCTGTGGATCCCCCATCCCTGAAAGTGTTCAGGGCTGGATTGGATGGGACTGGGAACAACCTGGCCTGGTGGAAGGTGTCCCTGCCCATGGCAGGGGGGTAGAAACTTTTTTTTCTTTACAGTGAAGTGGAAACATGTATATATCCCTTTCAACTCAAGGCACTGCAGAAATCTCCTTGATTTCTATGAGTCTACAAAATTGTCTGCATCTGTGGTCTGTTACAGAGACTCCAGATGCAAAATTCCATTCTGAACCTGGGTTTGTGCCAAAGATTTGGTGAAATTATGTCAGAGGTTTCTCATTTGTCACCAAGGTCTTGCAGAGGCCAGAGTTTGTTGTATTTGATTTGCAGCAAAACTGTGCAGCTTCATTTGAGGAAAACCCAGAATGAGGGAAACTGGAGAAATGATTCCATACACTCCATGGCAGCCAAACCCCTGCCTTTCCATGTACTGTTGCTCAGCCCAGCTACTGCTCGTGTGCTATAGCACTAGGTCAGAAAGGGTTTGTCAGACCTGCGAAGATGAGCCGTGGCCTCTTGTTGCTTTCTGAGATGGAGCAGGATGTCCACCTGTGTGGGCAACACCTTCTACAGGCACTGAACTGCTGTTGGGTGAAGCTTCTGTGGGTCACAAAAGCAGATGTCAGTTCCCCATGTTCCACTGAATACAGCTGCGTGTGGGATTGGTGTTTTAGAAAGATGTGTGCAGCTTAAAAGATTTACAGGATTGGTGATTACAGACGGAAATATTTCAAATTGATGCAGAGGAGAGATGGCACGGGGCACAGAAGATGTAAGTCATATGCTTTGTCATTGAATGTAGTCTTGGAGTCACAGAGCCATAGAATCTTTCAGGTTGGAAAGGACCTCCAAGATCATTGTCCAACAATTAACCCATTGTCCAACAATTTGTCTTGGATTAGAGACAAATTACCTAGGTGGAAAGTGTTCTGAATAAAACACCTCCCCCACAGCAAAGACTTCCGGCACCCCTTCCCCCACAGCAAACAGAATATCTCGGCTGAAATGGGAAAGAGCCATTAATTAACAGACCACACAGTGGAAGGGGAAAGGGGAAAAGGGGTCATTAAACCTGAATAAACAGCTGATGAGCTTTAGTGTCCTTTTCCTCAGGTGTAGCTTCCCCTTTCTGGGGTCCCCGAGGGGCTGGGTGGAGTTCCTCTGGTGGCTCCCTGGACGATTCTCGTCCGCTGTCCTTCGGGGCTCCTCAGGTTCTCGGATGAGAAAGCAAGTCGAGGAAAAACGTCCAAAACGATGAAAAAAACAATCCCAGGGGAAAAAAAAAAATCAAAGAGAAAACCCAAGCAGCAGCCCCACCAGTAGCACCAGCAACCAGCAGCAGCAGCAGCTGACTGGGAAAAAAAAAAACAAAAAACCCAGTGTCCCTTCCTTCTCACTCCCCTGTAGAGCAGCCAGGGAAAGAGTTTCAAAACATCCCGCGCTGGCAGAGCTTCTCTCAGCTGCGGGACACAGTTAAAGCTACAGGACCATATTCTGGTCAAACATACAAACGATAGGGAATACAAGATATGATTAAGCCACCCCAGGACACCCAGCACTGCCAAGTCCACCACTAAACCATGTCCCCAAGTGTCACATCCATATAGTTTTTGAACACCTCCAGCGATGGTGACTCTATCACTCCCTGGCCAGCCTGTTCCAATGCCTGACCACCCTTTCCACAAAGGTATTTTTCCTAATATCCAATCTTCCTCTGGCCCAGCTTGGGGCCATTTCCTCTCATCCTATCATTTGTTGCTTGGGAAAAGAAAGCAACCCTCACCTGGCTACAGCCTCCTTTCAGGTAAGTGTAAAGAGTGATAAGACCCTGACTGGTGAGACCCCTGAGTCTCCTTTCCCAGTCTAAACACCCCCAACTCCCTCAGCTGATCCTCACCAGATTTGTGGTCCAGACCCTTCCACAGCTCCGTTCCCTTCTCTGGACATGCTCCAGCCCCTCAATGTCCTTCTTGTCATGCAGGATCCGAAACTGAAAGCAGGATTCAAGGTGTGGCCTCACCAGTGCCCAGTACAGGGAGATGGTCACTGCCCTGGTCCTGCTGGCCACGCTATACAAGCAAGCCAGTGCTGCTTATTTTAGAAAACTCACCCAGCCTAGACCAGGCATGGTGTTTTCTGCTCTCTCTGATGAGATAATGCAGGAGATGACTATTTTTCACACATCTTGAGTTTTTGAGATGTCATCTGGCCTTTTGAGGCATGCAGAAGGACTTGCTGCTTTCAGCATGTCATAGGCTAGAAAAATGGGTTACAGTCTTGCAGGTGGATAGACAGCAGTGGATGGAGAGTCATGAGTCGGGTTTAGCATGGGGTCAACAATGAATACCGGGAAAACAGGAAACTATGGACAACTCATGCCAGGAGGATGAAGACAGTATGAGAATGTGGTCTCCTTGCAGTATCAACAATCCATGCTGACTGATCTAGTTAAAAAAACAATATTCTAAAGAGGATAAAACAATTCAGCCAGACACATCATCAATAACTGATTATTTGCAGCTAAAATTAGACCTGGAATTGGCATTTTGTATCTTAATTAAAACAAAGGTATCTTTATCAATGAGCTATGACAACTCTGAGCAGACATTTCTTAGTGAATGTTAATCCCTCAGTCTCTTTTGATTAGTAGATAGGATTACATTAAAATTGATCCTCCTTCTGAGGTCCATTTGTGTGCTCTGTCTCAGTATTGAATTACATGGTTGGTCCTGTGCCAGGCACAGGTCCCCCATCGGGACAATGAAATCACAGCCACAGTGATGCTCATTTGTGTTTTACAGTATGCCATTTATTTATTACAAAAGGCTCAGGAGACTTTATGCCTTGGTGAGATATTATTTAGGCTTCAGATCTCTGTCAAACCTTATTACTCTCTTTAGTTCACTTTGTACAGTGCCAGCTTTTGAAGATAGGAAGGGAAAGGGTAGGGAAGAAAAACAATGTCATATTTAAAATCTAACCCTAGTGATATTTCCTCATTTATACAGACTGCACTGAGGGAATTGTTGAGTTTCAGCCTGGGAGAAAAGATTACTAGAAAAAAATCACTGGTCAAGCTCAGAGTAACAGGTATCAGTTTGGAAGTGTGTGGATCTCATTAAAAGATGGCTCATAAATGAGCTTCAGACAGCCAAACCCTGAAAGAAGCTGTTCCTAAATTGTGCTGACCTGTTGCAGTTCTCTGAGGGTGCCTGTGAAGCTGGTGGGAGTCAGTGACATGATCTTTACAGAATTCAGGAGCAGAGAAGAACTGCTGTGTCTTTGTTTTCTGTTTCAATGTTCTTTCTTAGTAATTGAGAGTAATTAAAGCTATGAACAACTCTCCCCAGGGAGATTGAAAAAAAAACTTCACAAAAAATAACAGAGAAGAGCTGTTGACAGTCTGAAAAGCTGGACAGCTTTCCGTTTAACTCCCTCCCACCTTTTCCATCTGTAGCTCTTGTCATCAGCCAGCGAGCCGGCCAGGAGACAGTGATGGATAAATGGTGTGCAGTCCCCTAAAGTTCCAGATTACATCTTTCCTTTCCTCCCCTTTCTTCTCTGATATCCTTTAATAGTCAGCTTTTATAAAGGGTGCTGTGTTCCTTGGCTTGTGCTGTTGTGATCTGGAAGCTATTTTCCAACATCTGACTGGTTCGCTAGGGAGTTACATGAGCATTTTGTAAGAGTGTGAACTGATGCCTTAACTGAGCTGGTAAGCATCATTCTCAGCCTGCCAAGGCTCAAATGTGAAGTGGAAACATACATATATATATATATGCATATATATACACAATTTAGGCAGAAAATATAGAGCATTATGGGATTCCATACAGGGTTGTAAACAATATTCTATTTCACTTTGCTTATGTGATTTGGCATTTCTCACAGAACTAATGCTCTGTGATAGCAGTGAGAAGGATGCCATGCTTGAGTGGAAATAACGTGGGATGTGAGTGATTGATGTTGCTTGAAATGAGGAATATAAGAGACTCCGGATAGCAGACTAATTATGTAGTTTGTTTATTTTCCAAGGAAGGTCTCATTACTATGATTGGTGTCGAATGGAGAAGAGGGATCAGTTATTCACTGTCTTGGATCTGTTTATTCTTTCATCTGCAGGTCTTTAAATGCCTAGAGATGGGCTGGTAAGAGTTTCAGAGGAAAAGAGACAGACACAGTACATGGTTATATTTTGTAAAAGAGAAGTTAGAGGGAGCAGACACCTTTAAACTACATTCCATCTTTTTTTTTTTTTATTTTAGTTCTGATAGCCATACTCAGGTAGACAGCTTATCATCTTTTATTGTTCTTCAGCCAATATTTCCCCTGCAACCTCTCCGAGCTTTCCAAATGCATTAAGTGCTACACAGCATTGTGTGCTTCTCAAAACTACACAAAAAAATGGGAGATGAGGCGTAGGTGCTAGAAATTTATTTTTTTACTGTGATCTTTCCGCTCAGGAAAAAGCAGCCTTAATTAGACTGGTTAAGAACTGATAGCAACCTTTATCAAGTGAAGTTGATGATGATAATTCTGTCTTGGAACTATAACACGAACATGAACATATGCAGCTTTAAAACAGTCTCCTGCCTTTGTAGTGCACTGAGACAAGAAACTTCCAGAGCAAATGTGAAAAAGAAACATAGGATACCTCCAGTAGTATAAGACTGATTAAAAAAATCGCAAACCCACTGATTGTTTCCTATACTTCAAATGTCTTCATAACTCTGTGGGGAACACTCATAACCCAGTTTCTTCTGTTTTATCTGGATGTTTGCAACATAAGGAATAACTTCCCCATGCTGCTGTTTTCCTGCAGAATTGGGGCCTTTCCATCCTGTGTCTCCAAAGACACCGTGGTGTGAGTTTGAGTTGTGTTATTTTGAGGCACTACTGTGTCTCACTCTGTTCAGGGTGACCATTTTATCGTGATAGCTGACCAAAAAATGAGGAATAGTGAATTATTTTTTAACATTTCAGAGTATTTCTTCAGCCTCTTGTGGCCAAATCTCTTTAGACAAATGATTGTTTAATTTCATTTAATTTTCCTAGATATTAGTGGCTTTCTCCCAACATAAAAGAGGTTTGTGCTAAGCAAACCAGTTCTATATTTTGCCTACTTAACTGCATGCAAGATGGAAATTTCTTCTTTATGCAGAAAGCTCCCTACTGTTGTATTGAGCCTTGGAAAGCTTTGGTTTTTCCATCTACCCAGGCTCCGTGGCTGTGCTCCCCATGCTTTTATTACCAGAAGTGACTGTTAAACCATAATGCTTCAAAAGCTGTTTTTCAGCTCAATGATTTATTTGTGTGACTAGGGAGAGGCTACAGATCTTTTGACTACTATCACAAAAATCAAATGAAGTTGTAGATCTGTATATCTTTTTGAAAGCAAACTGAGCTGTTCCTTAGATTTGTTTAATTTTGCTAGAAATGTGAGGAAACACGTTTTGGGAACAATCAATCCAGCGGTGTCAGCTCCAGATTTGACAGACAACATGAAGACTCGCCACAAAACAAAACAGTGATTTGGAAGGTGTCGTGGGTAGAAAAGTCTAATCCCCTGAAGCTTTGCTAGTATGGATTTAGGCACGAGTTTGCACTACTAACCTGTATTCTCGCTACCATCCTTGTTGTGCCTTCAAAATCAGGTTAGACTGCAAATGAGGACTGGAGTTGTTATGCATCCACCTTGACCTCAGTATCGTGTTTTATCTGGAAAAGCAGATTTTGTTTTCTTAGCTGTTTCAAACAGGCTCACTATCTAAATCTTCTGTACACAATCACTGACACCAGTTTTTGCACATGGTACTGGAAGACAACATAGAAGACAAGTCATACTGCCTTTAATTTGGTATTTTTTCATTAGTGGAAGGGTGCTCTTATTTCCTTTTCTAAACAGACAACATATCAGTCGAGATCTCTGGTTCAAGGTAAAGGATAGGCTAATTTCTTCATGATTTCTCTAACCTAGTAGACAACAGTAAATAATTCCCTTGTTGGTGATGCAAATAGTTAACCACTGTGGTAAACCAGGCAGATCCCTTCCCAAGTCACTCCTTGCTGCAGGTCACTGTCCTCCATTGATCCATGCAGAACGAGGAGGTAGAACTTTGTGGCAAGTCAATTGCCCAAGAGTCTCTAATGATAGTAGTGAATATGAGACAAAGCAAAAAATTCAGGGCCTGTTTCGAAGCAAAAATTAACCCTGATTTGAAATACGAGTGTATTCCAATGAGCATGATGAAATTTTAAGGACTTTCTACTAGTTGTGGGTATTTTAAGCTATTGAAGCTGATCTCCAAGCACGGAAGAAGAGAAGCCTTTTTTCATACCTGCCTTTCTCATACAAAATTGCTGAAGCCCATGGAGAAGAACATTTTACAAGAGCATGTAGTGATAGGCCAAGGGGCAATGGCTTCAAATTGAAATAGAGTAGCTTTGGATTTGATGTTAGGAAGAAATACTTCACTGAATTTGAGGGTGGTGAAGCCCTGGCACAGGTTGCCCAGAGAAGCTGTGGGTGCCCCACCCCTGGAAGAGCTCAAGGCCAGGTTAGATGGGGCTCTGAGCAACCTGGTCTGGTGGAAGGTGTCCCTTCCCATGGCAGGGGTTCAGAACTGGATGGTCTTTAAGGTTCCTTCCAACCCAAACCACTCTGTGATCCTTTCTGTACATAACCAGTGATTCCAGGCAATCATTGTGCGCAGACAAGGCGGCTTCTTGAGGCAATAAAACAAAACCCAAAACAAACTGCTTACTTAAAATGACCTAAACTAAAAAAAAGAAATCACCATGAAAGTTAGACTCTGCCCTTGTTTTGGCTGGGATGGAGTAATTTTCTTTCTAGTAGCTGGTATAGTCTGAAAACAGAGACCCTCTGATGTCAGGGCAAGGTGTTTGTTGCCTTGAATAAACCCAGTATTTCACCTGCTAGTTTTTCAGCAAGAAGCCTTCTCAAGCTGACGGCTGTGTGCAATCAATAGCTGCTTCAAGAACAGCATCCACAGATGGAGGGTGAATATCTGTAGCAATTTCAGATACAAATTTTGGTTTTCAGTTTATCAACATTTAGCAATTTCTTAATTATAGTACCCAGCACTTTGAGCTCTTTACCTTTTCAAAGCACTGCACGATTATTAACAAATTAATTGCCGCCTCATTGCCCTGTGAAATATGATGATAGTTATTTGATTATCTGGTTCTCCAGTAAATGAAAATAACCATTTTGCTTATAAGACTACATATTATATATGTGTGTATACATAGTGATATATATGATCTATATATATATATATAATGCAAAGAAAGTTTTGCTAAGTGAGGGCCCTGAAGCCACCCATTATGAATTTCTTTATTGCAAAGGTTATTCAGATTTACAGTAAAATTGCTGTATTGTGGCAGATTCCATAGGGAGAACAGGAAGAATGAGGGGAAGTTTGTCCTGTTATGGAAGCAAAGAATTGTCTTTTGTTCATATGGGAATCCATGGGGGTAGGAGTGTGGCTTAACAGGCAGAGGATTATCATCTCTGCAAGCTTCTCTGAGAAATGGGAAAGGAAACGATGTCATAGAATCATAGAATGGTTTGGGTTGGAATGGATCTTAAAAACCATTTATCTCCAGACTCCCTGCCATGAGCAGGGACACCTCCCACTAGACTGGGTTTCTCAGAGCCCTATCCAACCTGGCCTTTGACACTTTCAGGGATGGGACATCCATTTCTCTGGGAAATCTGTTCTGATGTGGATGAAATGAATAATATTTGAAGTATTGTAATTAGTGGGACTATAACTGGACAGTAGATCTGGATTTTTTTTTTTTTTTTGAGAAAGGGGAGCTTCCATTTAATTGATACTCTCTCTTTGCCTTCTACAAATTTAAGTATTTCCCTGTAAGGAACTATGATTTAATGTGAGGATTAATTAAACTGTTAACCACATTTATCTCCTTTTCACAAGAGATCATTCCCTGATGGGGGGGATGGGGAGAGAGAAGGGAGGGTCAAGGGATGTTTTATAACGAGTAATGAAAATATGGCAATTTAGGGAATTAACATAGTGTAGTGTCTGACGCAAATGTTTTTTCTATTTATAAGACTAAATATGTTCAGCTGTCTGAGCCTCTAGAGCTGCACATTGCGTATGATGGACCCCTAGTGCCAAGGCTGTACAAACAGGCAAGGGGAAGAGTTGCTTGCTGAGGGCAAAGAGGAGATCTAGATGACATAGGCCAGCTTCAGTTTTTGTGTCCTCCTTACAAAGTCTACACGTTTTTAAATGCAGGTGAAACATATTAAATGTATTTATCATATTTTCATATCTTTAAGGGCTACTCAGATAACTTTGCTTAGGCTTTTTTGGGATTGAGGTATATGTTTCGTCTTTGTGAGCAATAGTATATTTAGATTACTGGCATGAAAAGTCAGCTTCTCTGTCCAGTAGGTTTTTTATGCTTCCTTGCTGTGTTGTCTAATGGGTCCATGCTGATTTGGCTTAATAAAGTGAGGGCATTAGAAATCACCAGTTGTAAATGATGCAACCATACATCTCTTGAGAGAAATTTACTGCCTTTATGTCTGTTTGACCTCGGAGGCACTAGGAGAAAACAACACGTTCCTGTTTGAAAATTGACTTCTCCTTTTTTTTTTTTTTTTTTTCTGTTCATTGTCAATGTGTTGTGTGAATGACAACTTTAAGCTCCAAAGGCTCCTAAGGCAAGTGGTTTGGGGTGGTGCCTTGTCCATTTGATGCTCCACACACAATTTCATTTGTCTGGGTGGTACAATCCTGTATCATGATACTTTCAGACTTCAGCTTTGTTTTTCTTCCATAGTTTATTTGTGCTCATCTCAGGACCATGTTTCAGTATTTTGGGAGATTCAAAGAATCTGAAGATTCAAAGTTTGCAAAGGAACAAGGGATAGGTCCTCTTCCATGACAGAAAAGTATCTGGAGGGTATGGAGTGTAGAAAATAGCGAATACCTGCTTAGTTTTCATCACTTTTGTAATTGTGGGTTCTCTGTGTGAGGTTGTAGATCCTCCTGAAGATGACTCTTTATCTCCTTAATCATTCTTTTGTTCACTGCTCTCATTTCTTGGTGAATTTATTCCCCTTCCTGGATCATTTCTGCTGGCTTTATTTTTAAAACCAGGTTATGAATCTATTTTTCCAATAGCAGGTCCCTGTTCTCCAGGTTTTCGCTGGACCTTTTTTTGCTAGGGAGACTGAGTCAATGATTTGGCCACTATGTGCTTGTGCCAGATTTGTCCCTTGCCATTGCAATAAAACTGACAGCTTGTGTCTGGGGTTTTTTGATCTTGTTTTTGGTTTTCATTTTTTTTCTTTAAATGAATTAATATTCCCAGCTGACAAAACCCTCTAGCAAAAAGGATGGTTAACCTGTGAGCCATGTTTATGCATATGAAAATTATCTCATTCTGAAGATGTAATTAATATTCTGCTTCATGGGGTTAGGAATAAAGTCCTGAAGGTTTTATTTATTCTATCACTTTAAAATTTAGAATTTAGAATATCCTTTCAAAAGATTAGTGCAGTGTTGTTGACTAAATGGTTCAGTACATCCTTTTTATATAACCCTTTTGCTGGGCTGGATTCCAGATTGTCTTGATTTCATATGTTTTATATCTCCTCGAGAGAGATTAATTCTATGTTAATTACCATATTAAGGTCAGCTAAGTTAACAAATATGATTTGTGGTTTATATAACTTTAAAAGCACTTTACCTGATAACTTTTTTTGCATCTGATGTTTGAATACATTCAGGAAAAAGTTAATAATAATGGTTTTTAAAACAAGACAAACATTTTCAAATATTAATCTAAAGATCCAGGCTTCAGTAAGTGGCTTTGTGTTCTGTGGGACTTTGTGTTGGGGGGACTGCCAATACTGAAGAGAAAGGAGTAAATATTAAATCTTCACTGAAGCTCAGTGACAACCACTGTCAGACTTTATTCTGGTTTCAAACAGGTTACTGAAGAATAAAGGGATTATAAAAGAATTTCAAAATTTTTAAACTTCTTGGGAATAATGAGAGACTTAGAAACAGTCTACTCAACTGACTGACTGCAATTCTGATTTTCCTGGTTTAGAGTGCACTGGAAACTCTCCAGTCTCCACCAGTTCTATTGGCTGTAACGGGGAGAGTAACTAAATGCACACAAAGTCACCTAAATCCATGATTAAAATACAAATATGGAGCTGAATCCCATGCAAAGGAGTTATTTCAATTTCCTCCATCATTGCCTGGTGTGCTTGGTGTCAGCTCCTGAGCTTGGTCTCAGTGTGGTTATTGCATGTGTCTTCCATTTTCATTCTCAAAAATGTTTTCTGGGCATTCCATGTAATCTTCATACTATGATGTAACCAGTGGTCACCTCATCTCTGTTTTTGTCTGTCCTACTCTTTTACATGTAAAGATCACTACAAACACGGTGCTGCATGTGCACACTCAGTTTTTTTGGTTTTTTTGAGAGGCTGGTAGATTTTTATAGCTGAAAACACTTAATGGGAATGGAGTTTGTGACCCTTTGAAACTACTTCTGCTCGAACTGGTTGTGTATTGTTCCAGAGCCACTGGCCCTAGGGGAACCTGCCTCCTTCATAAGTCAATCTCAGTTCTCTGCCTTTCAAAAAATAAGGTCTGCTTTTTGTCCCTTCCTACCAGAGTTAGGTTGAGTAGATATGACCCAGTGTAAAATTAAGCCATTCTGTGCTGATCATTCTTTATTAAAATTTAACATGTTTAACCTTAAAAATTGTCTTTCACGCTTTAGTTGTTTGGTTTTTGTTTGGCTTTGGGTTTTTTGGTTGTTTTTGTTGTTTTTGTTTGGTTTTTGTTTGTTTGTGTTAACTCCCTTGCTTTTCAACTGTGCTGTCAGGCAGAAGCTATTTAAAAGCTAAAATTGTAACAAAAGTTAGAGTGAAGATCCCAGCATAGATCAGCCTCTGAAGTTACAAAAGTATTCAAGGAGAGGTTTCAAGTCTAGACAAAAATCATGAGACTGCAGGAAGGATAAATGTGGGTTCGTAGTCCTTTGCCAAGATCTTCAGCCAGGTTTCCGCTTTGCCAATTCCAAAGCTCTCTTGTTAAATATGAGCTAAAAAAGGCCACTTGTGGCATGAAGTAGGAATGGCTGGTGAGCCTTTATGGAAACCAGTTCAATACCTGCAAGCTGCCGAAGTACAAGTTGCCTGGTGTGCTGGAAGAAGAAAGTATTTGAAACAGCACGAATAACACAGTATGTGAAGTAATTTGCTGGGATGTGAGCTTTAATTGTAGCCTTTGGGTAAAGTAAGTGGTATTGATTCTGTGGATTTGGGGTGGCTTTGGTTTTGTTTCCCCATAATGGGAGTAAAAGCACAAAGAAACTAAAATGTGTCTCAACACAGAAACGAATTCAGATTTCTTGTATCACAAGGTTGCCCAGTGTTCATGGAATTGTCTTCCACCTTGAGATGAGAGCAGGGTGCCAGGCTGTTTTGTAATGAACAAGTATCTGTGCAGGAGTGAGACTGTGAAATGAAGTTTTGGAAAGGATACAGGGACCACTGCATGCACAGATTGGAAGAGTTGATCATGTTTGCTCCAGATCCAGCAAAGAGACAAACAGTGGAAAGATCCAAGAGCTAACGAGATCAGGTAATTTCATCAAAATGTTTAGTGACTAGAACATTCACTGATGTTTAGTGAATAAAAATTATGCTTATAGTGACTGTCTGTCTCTTGAATAATTACCCTGGCTGAAGTGACTGAGGAAAACAGGCAGAACTCATAAGCAGAAGAAATTTCTTTTGGAATTCATAGGGGTTTCAATCCTTTATGGAGTTTCATTTGGTTGGAAGTGTGGCTATTTAAGTCTTTGAGCAGTTGCCCCAAGCCATATGAAAACCACTCTATACTCACAGGCAATGAACAGATATTAATTTAACTTCTTCTCAGATGAATTATGAAAATGTGGTATTTCTGAACATAAACCCTAGAAACTCCAAATTATACAGAACAGTGAAATATGTATCTTCAGAGACATCTGGTAACCAACCCCATGCATATATTTTATATTTTCTGTCCAAGAGTATCTGAAACATTTTAGTCTTCAATAGCATCAGACAAGCACACAACACCGTGGAGATCAGCTAATGATGATGAAAAACGTCTTTTGTTGGACAGCTCTTCTGATCTGTTTGAACTCTATGGAATTAAAGCTCTTATGCATGTAAGAGAGGAATTTTTCAGTGGAAAACCACATCGACCTTCTCCCGGCAGCAAAGCGTTCACATAAGTCTCACTGTTCTGTGTGTAAGAAATATTTTCTTTTAATGCTCTTTAATTCAAATAGTGACATGAATACCTATTAAGGACAACTAAAATGAAACTTAAAAAAAAAAAAAGGTCCAAAGCAAGAAACTTTCCCTGTGATTCTGGAACAATAATCACATTTGTGAGATTTACACTGGTTTTGAACAATTGCTGTAGGGAAAGGCAGAGGGTCTGCTACTGACAAGCCTTGCTGCAGGAGCCCAGGCTTTAGTAGAGATGCACTTTGATTTCTAACTGATTTTGTTTCTGTAAGTTGTTTCAACATTGTTCATTTTTGTCAGGGTCATTAAACTCGAGGGTGCCCTTTTAAGGGGTTGGATGTGAGCCACAATTTAAAAGGCTTCTCCCTCGGTGGCAAGTACCAAAGCTTAGGGAAGTGAGAGATGAGACAGCAGCAGAATAACTGGCTGCAGTTAGAAACATTTTCAGCACAAATGACAAAAAAAAAATTCTTAAAACTGCAGGGTCTGCTTTTCAGTGTTGACATGCATTTGTCATGTTTGTACAAGTCTTCATTCACCATCTCTCTGTGCTTTGGGTAAGCACTTGGGATATTTTCAGACACTCTGTGGCTCAGCTATGAAACAAAACCCTAATATTATCACTCCTATCATGGGCTTTGCTAGCCATGTTCATAAACAACAGGAATACGGTCTTCAAAACATTTAGATTTTGCCATTAGATATCACCATCATCAAAGCAACAAGCGTGGAAATGACGTAAAGAATTCTCGTGCACTCACATTACATAAATCACCATGGGTGTATAATTTTGTGCAGGTATATTTTTGGTTGTATGCTCGTGTGCTGGTGGGAATATTGTGCAAGAAGTTGTGGCTGCCCCATCCCTGGAATTGTTCAAGGACACTTTGGATGGGGCTCTAAGTGATGTGGTGTGGTGGAAGGTGTCCCATGGCAGGGAGTTGGAACAAGATGAGTGTGAAGGTCTTTTCCAACTATTCTGTGATTCTGTATTTCTTCCTTTAGTCTGTAACAAATATCCCTTGAATAAGCTTCATCCTCAGCCACAGCATTTCTTGTATTCCCATGTCTGTGCTCTGTTGAATAAGGAAATCTTTAAATTCTAATATATCTTCACATCTTGCTTGCAATTTTTAAATACCCAGCTATCCCCTCTCCCTCCTGAGGACTGAAAAAGTAAACACTGTTAGCTATTAAAACATTTAGCCACCTTTTTTTAGTGACAAAACATTCTGGGCTGTTGACAGGCAGAGAGGAACGAAGAGATGTCGACTTCACAAAATGCAGTCTGTAGGTACCTCCTGTGTGCATTTCTTGCTGCATTAAAGTGTAATAATCCACTCACTCCAAACAGCTGGAATTTTATATGCTTAAAAAAACCCCAAACTTTATATATTTTAGCGTGAAAATCCCTGGGAAGCAGGGATTGGGAATTGCTTCATTGCTTTCAGGTGTTGACTGGGTATGGAAAGATTAAGAATTTAATGATGAATTTTCCTAGAAATGAATTATATTGGGTACTTCAAATTCAAGATAAGTTCCCTGGCATCTATCTCCCGTCTTTTCTGGTTAGTTGCCTGAATTCATATCACCATGTTTGCATTCCAGGCTGGCACAGTACCTCGTGCCAGGGCAAAGCCTGGTCTTCCTTTACTGAAATCCTGGTTGAAGCATCAAGAGTGAGTTATTGGGTTTGAGATTGCAGATCAGATGCAGTCCTGAATTCAATGGCTGAATATTTATTTCTCACACATAAAATGCACTGAAAAGGAAGAATTTGCTTCTCCTTTCTTCTTCCTTTCTTTCTTTTCTGACTCATCAAGCCAAGAGGTGGAATTTCCTCAGGGCGGAGGGAGAATTTTAACATGGAGAAAGGGGGAAACAACACCTCATTTCTCCTCCTGTATGGAATCCTGTTCACCCAGATTGTGCCATATGTGTTCAGACCAATAAAGCACAGCTCCTAAGGTCAATTTTCATGTGTGTCAGAGACAAAAAAGGATGATATCTTTCAGATCTTGTTCCTGCAGCTCAGGCTGAGCTGATGTTCAAATTTCCTGTTGTCTACTGTCATGCCTTGTTGGTCTGAGGGTTTCAAAGTGGATAGCTACCAATTTTCCTGTCATTTAAAATATAATGTTCATATGTAAGGGAAAGCTTGAAGGGGTTTGAGTCTATTCCTTTAAAATCTTCATTTTTGGTGTGATACCTTTATTCTGTGATACATTTGTCAAGGCTGTGTGTGCAACGTTCTGTCTCTCTTGTCCTGGAACTGTCCTTGCACTCTGAAATCACCTGTTTTCCTGGGAATATTTCTACAATGTTGGTATGAAAAGTATAAAAGTTCTTTGAGTTGAATGTCTAGAAGGGAAGAAAAATCAATTTCACAAAGTTTGATTCTGTAATGTATTATTTTCACATATATTTTTTAATATTTTAATTTTTAATTAGGGTAGTCATTGCTTATTTTAATCTTTCATGCAGCAATAGGAAAGAAAAAATAGGCCTTAAAAACTGGAATGCTTTTATTACAAACTCTCTAAAACTGATAATATTTTTTCCCATGCATGATGTTAGCCATAGAAATATTGGCTTTTCTTTCCTTTTAAAAGTTTTTTTGTTTCCCATAAAAACCAAATATTTTTAGATCTTCAGATGACAACTAAACAATAAAGAAACAAAAATAACAGTAGATACAACACTTCAGAACAAGGAAGCTAAAAGACGCTTCTATAATCCTATTTGCAGTCATATAAATTTCGGTTATAGATTACAGAATCACAGAATTTTTAGGGTTGGAAGGGACCTCTACAGATCATCCAATGCAACCCCCCCTGCCAAGGCAGGGTCAGCTGGAGCAGGTGACACAGGAATACATCCAGGTGGGCTTGGAATGTCTGTAGAGAGGGAGACCCCACAGCCCCCCTGGGCCATCTGTACCTAAATTCACACATGGGGGAATCATTCACACGTCAGGTGACATATTGTGCCTTTTCAGTTTCTCCTTTAGCCTTCTTCACTTTTCACTTTTAATAAAAGGAATAAGTATCTCTTTGTTTTTATTCTTTTCTAAAAAACCCAAAACCAACCCACCTATTTTTAAATAAATATTGCACACCTAGGTAAGTAATCTACTAAGAAATGAGTTTTTATGTCATACATCATGACTGTATTAAAACAGATGAGCCTCATGATGTTTGCTTTATGAAAGAAAAGTCAAGTTCAACACTTTTCTCTGCATTCTACAGCTCTTATCACTTTAATGTCCAGTGGTTAGTGTCAGGAAAGTGTCAATATGCTTAAAAATCCTGGGGGAATTTTTACCTCCTGACAATGCCACAGATGATTTCAACTCAGGTAAATGAACAAACACATTTCTGTACAAAACTGAAGTTTTGAAGACCTCCTCAATGCAGCATCAAAGAGATACATGCAACAAGTAAATCTACATTCTGAAATTTCCAACATTTGCCATACGCAGGTACACACGAGTTGGAATAAAATTTATTCACCATCCTGCTCCTCTGCAGACACCACAATCCTGTGTATGTTGGAGCTGATGTGATCCCACATTTGTTACGTAGGTAGCTACATGCCTGTTATAATGAACTTCAATGGTCATGCTGCGTTTTGAAAATCATTTTTTTTTTCCTAAGTGGGGCTAATGGTGATTTATTGACCGCTGTAAAACAGTTCATTGGTGGATTTGTTTAGAACAAATGCCAGTTCAACTGGCTAAATGACATTGAACTACTAATGGGAGACTTTAACAACAAAAGAAAATAGGTTCTCTTGTTCCCTTGATTTAGACTGTGAAGCTAGACAAAAAATCCACTGGAATGTTATTCTTTTATTCTCTACCGTGACTGGTGCTGGCTAACAGTTGTGTTGATGTCCTTTTAGCAACAGTGAATAGCTCCTAAAATGGCTTTATTGGTATTTCAGTCTATTCCTGGCACAAAAATTATACAGTGGGATGCGAATGAGTTCTGAATTGGTGGGTCGTTAAAAAAAAAAAAAAAAAAAAAGATGTACTACAATATAATTTGTTTAATAGCTTTTTGAAAAAGCAGATGTGCAGATAGCATATTAAGCTAAATTAGATGTTGAAAGAATGAGGCATTTGCTTGCTTGGTATTTCAGCAACAGAAGTCTTTCAGGCGGGCTGTATACAGGTGGTTTTCAATAATTATTAGTTATTTAGATTATTAGTGACTTGCTGGTGTTGAAGTACCAGAGTGCTTCATTTTAATGCACGTTTTCGTGTGGGCAATGGGGCTGATTCCCAGACTGGTTTGGCTTCCATAAATTGCAGTTAATGTGAACTGCAGGTGTTCAGAAGCTCTTAAAAGGAGAGGTGAGCAAAGAGATTTCAGAAAAACTCTGCCTGCAGTGCTCTTACAGCTGCAGCCCCCACGCCTCCCCTCGCATTTAGAGTTAAGTAACATCAAAGCTCAAGTGCCATCCATGAGATTTTATGAATTTTAAATTCACTATTCAGGTGGTTTTGTCACTAGAGAAGGCTACCTGGAACAGACATTAATCTCCCTTCTCCCAGGAGAGAGGTTTGCCAGGGTTTTAGGGGGCTCAGAGTTTCAGATTGGTTTTTCATTGATTTATTAAAATTGTCATGTTTTGTATTTAAAAAATTAAACATTAATGACAGTGCAGTAGGAGACAATGTGTCTTGTACCCTCTCCAAATTTATTTTATGTGAAATAGGGGTCTTGTTTCTATTCAATCTTCCCTGCAGAAGATAAAAATTTCAGCTAGTATTTTTAATACATTGAGATTAATTTTATATCAATTCCTATATGCACTTAGAGTGGTGAAGGGTAGGGTGACAAGAGGAACAACATTTTCAATTAAATTGATCTTTGTATTACTCAGCCAGAAAATTTGTATCACCTTCCAGTCTTCTCATTCATCCTTCTTTAGACTTTTTCTCTATTCCTCTCTTTCACAACACAAATTTTGGGGAGAACCCAGGAGAAAGGTGCTGATCTTTTTGCTGCAAAGGCCAGCCTACAGATGATAGCAGTAGAGAAAATACTGAATTTACAATTAACACATTTAATCTAAGATTTTATTCCAGAGATTATGCTTTCCTACAATTTAAAACAAAGTTCTGTCAAGTAAGGAAATGAAAAGTGCTAGTCAGTATTTTCAGGTTTCACTTTCTCTCAATATTGTTTAAATCAGGTGCAAAATGTAAATATAGAAAGTGCTAGAATACCATGGAGAAGATTTTTTTTCTGGGCTGGCCCAGTCTATTAATTTGCCCACATGTTGCTGCAGTGTATGAGCACAGGTATGGGTTTAAGTTTGGAACCCTAACAGCCTTTTTCTTTAGTCTGCCCTGCACCAATGACATCAGGCCTTTCAGTCTCATTTCTTCCCCTCCTGCTCTCACCCCTAACTTTGCAGTGTGGCTGACATGGCCAATATGAGGCAAGGAACGAGAAGTGTCCCTTGTCTTGTGGGTCCTCCAATCCATCACCTTTACAACCTGAGCCTGGTTCTCCCTGTGCTTGTTGCAACACCAGCCTGCAGTGCTCATGTCCCCCCAGGGCTCCTCGCATGGGCACTGCTTCATTTCCCCTCCTGCAGCCAGGCCTGGGGAGCACTGAGACGTTCAGGTGGGTCTGCACCAGCTGTGAGTCTCAGAGCCGTGAGCAGCTCTGCGTGGGTGTTTGCCAGGGCCTGCTGTGAAAGCTCAGAAAGCCGCAGAGCTTCCACCTACTTCCCTGTTGAGACAGTACTGACAGCCCGTCTTGCTTGTCTGATTGTTCTCAGGTTGTATTTGCCACTCTTCAGAGTCCTGGAGTATAAGGAAAGGACACTGAGGAGGTGGACCTGATAGCCTTTGTGTAACACTTGTTGATTTTTTTCTTACAGTTATGACTGATGAGTTATTCATTTAATTTTCCTCTGAAACATTCTTGCTCCTGTAGAAAGGGCCACAATAGCTCTGCTGTGGAATTTCTCCACAGCTGATGAGTTTCTCTACAGTTGATGACATTTCTCTACATATGCCAGCAAATACAGCACATAGTGGTGTCCTTTCCCCTTTTATTCCTCCTGTTGTAACAACACAGATGTGCAGTTTTAAATGCCCTGATTTAGCTATGCCTCTTGGGAGGAGATCATCCTTATGCTGTAGATTTACAGTCAGGCAGCATGGCTAGATTTAGCTGTCAGCATGTCATGGCTGCAAAGGACTGCAAAGCTTCTTCATATCATTTCTTACCTGAGTTGGAAGGCACCCCTGGAGAGCTGATCCATCCCATGCCCAAAGCAGGGGCGCCTTTGAAGATCTACTCATTTACACAGGGCCATGTCCTGAAGAGTTATAAATATCTCGAGGGATAGAGATTCCATCAATTTTCTGGGCAAGTTCCCAGAGTGAAACTACCCAGAGTAAAAAATATTTCTCTTTGATGATAATCTCCTTTGCTGCATTTTATGTCTATTGTCATCTAAACTAAATATTTTGGCTGATGTTGCCAACTTTTTCTCGTATATGAGGAGTTTCTCTGTTATTTATGCAGAGTTCTCTCTTGGACAGAGAAAATTGTTGTAGAGAAGTTCCTTACTGCAGAAAAGGTGACAGAACTCTGATGTCAAGGATTTAACCTGCTTTTTTGTGTAAATCCTGAGTGTTCTGAGCAACACCTTAGACTAAAGTTGTGCTGGACCCCTACTGGACTGCTTCCAGCAGAAGGTGCAGGTCTTTGGATTTGCCCATAACAATCAAAATAACACAGAGCACCATGAAGACTCACTTCAACTGCTGAATGCTCAGTCTTACCAAACCCATGTAATTCCTCATCTGTGAACCAAGAAATCCCACTAAATTAGCCTGGGGATGTTGATATTCAAATAGCATATGAACAGAAATACTTAGATAAGCAGAGAGGGAAACAAATGATAAATGACTCTGCAGAGCTGAATTAGAAGATAAGAAGGCTTCCTATGAATGGTTAAGACGTGAATTCTTCAATAGACAGAAGTGTCTGTTTTTGAGGTGCTGCTAGACATCTTGTACATTGCATTACAGGTTCTTCCCTCCTTATATGCCATTGAGATCTATTGATTTCATCTCCACTGCTTCAGGCCAGATGAGAATTTTGTTCTTAGTCTATTTTCATTTTCATTTAGTGCCCAGTGTGCAACAATATCACAGTTGCTGAGCAGGCAACAGAAAGCTGTGTTGGGTTTGAGTGGTAAGGTTTTGGTAGCAGGGGGCTCAGGGGTGGCTTCAGTGAGAAGCTGTCAGAAGCTTCCTCCGTGTCTGACAGAGCCAATCCCTGAGAGCTCCAAGATGGACCCGCAACTGGCCAAGGTTGAGTCCATCAGTTTTGGTTGGAAGCACCTCTGGGATAATGTGCTTAAGAAGTGGGGAAAAAACCCTTTGCAACCACAGCCAGAGAGAGGAGTGATAATATGTGAGAGCAACTCTGCAAACACCAGGATCAGTGAAGGAAGAAGAAGAGGGGCTCCAGGGGCTGGAGGAGAGGTTCCCCTGCAGCCCATTGGATACCCCACTCCAGAGCAGGTGGATGTGTCCAAAGGAGAAGGAGAGCCCCTGGAGAGCCTGTGCTGGAGCAGGTTTGCTGGCAGAACCTGTGACCCCACAGGGGAACTGTGCTGCAGCAGTTCATGGAAGATGCAGAAAGGACTCAGGATGGAGAAGTTCATGAAGGACATCCCCCCAGGGAAGGACTCCATGTAGCAGGGGAAGAGCGTGAGGTGTCCTCCCACTGAGGAGGAAAGAGCACTGGAACAACATGTGATGAACTGACCATAATCCCCATTCCCCATCCCCCTGCATTGCTGAGAAATTGAAAGTAAAGTTGAACCTGGCAAGAAAGGAAGAGTGGAGGCAAAGGTGTTTTAAGATTTAGGTTTTTCCTTATTATCCTACTCTGAGTTGATTTGTAATAAATTTTTTCCCAAGTCACATCTGTTTTGCCCATGATGGTCACTGGTGAGTGATCTCTCTCTGTCCTTATCTCATCCCATGAGCCTTCCATCTTAATTTCTTCCTGCCCTCTCCAGTTGAGGAGGGAAGTGACAGTCTGGCTTTGATGTGCCCCTGCATCCAGACAAGGTCAACCCACCACAAATGTGTTGAATAAATATTACAGATCAAGCTGGAGGAAAAAAAAGGTCAAGAAATATTCTTCTATTGAAAAAATGCTGCTTTTATCACAAAAAATAGTCATATTACAAGAAAGTGTTGATTGTGATGAAATTTTCATTTGAGGGGGGAAATAAACAGTAGAACTGGAACCTACTGAAACACATCAGCAATGGCACAATCATTTCTTAAAAAAAAAAAAAAAAAACCGAAAAAATACTCTGTACCTCTCAAGAAAGAAGAAAAACCCTCTCCAAGATTGTTCCAGGAAAAGCCTGCCATAGGAATCTCCTAAATTTGCCATTGATATTGATTTAAAATCCAGCTTTTTTCTCTGGAGAATGACCTAGTCTGTGAGGAACAAGGCCACAGGGACTGCTCAGGCTCACCATTCAGCCATGTCCTTGCATCTGTGACTTTCTTTCTCTGCATCTCTAAATCCACAGAGCAATTTGGACCTGCAGGAGGGATTGGCCGAATGGGTTTCCTTCCTGGAGATGTACACCAGGCTTTGTAATTTCGCCGAAGGTCTTTCAAGATACTTTATCATTTATAGACATAGAACCATAGACTGATTTAAGATAACCTGTGTAAGTCACCTGTACAAACCTCCTGGTCAGAGCAAAGCCACCTTCAAAATTAGATTGCTCAGATTGCTGAGTGACATTTCCAAGTGAACTCCATGGGTGGAGATCCCACAGCCTCTCTGGATACTAGTTAAAATCTTTGATCAAAGAGTTTACTTTGGTGTATATAAACACTTCTGTTACTTGTCAGCTTGGTTTTGAACTTCAGAATTAAATAATTTTGTGTTTTACACAATTTTCCTTTAAAACTTACAAATCTATTTTTTTCCTCCTGTTTTGCCTTTATGTAGCAGAAGATGAACATTTCTATATCCACTTGTGTCTGAGATCTGGAATTTCAAGAAAAGAGCAAAATATTTGGAAATTAATCCCATTTTCATCATTTCCTTTTTTTTTTTTTTTTTTACTTTGTCCTCTTCTTTCTCTTAATGCAGAGTGTGGAATTTATCACTAAGAGAATGAATTCTCTCACCAGAAATGTCTCCAGGTGAAATGTACAGATAAAAGAAATGGAAAAAAACCCCACTTCACAAATCCTTTTAGGTTAGAGAGTTATTACAAAGACAAGTTAATATTTCCCCTTAAATTTTGGAGTGTGGCTGAATGATAAAACAAGCAGAACTTTTTAGAAAACAGATGAAACTTTCTTGTTGTTAAGAACGGTTTTGGCATCTTATTTCAGGTTCTTAACAACTTCAGTAAATATTTAAAATGTATTGTTTAAAAATTAATACAGCAGGCATCCCTGGTGAACTGAAATAATTGAGCCTCCAGGCACCCCCATCATAACGCAGCTAATTAGAATAATATCAGAGAAATGCAGACCAAAGAATAAACTTCTAATACTGGCTCCATAGGAAATTATAATCCATTGGTTTCTTTGAGGTCCTTTGATGTTTCCTCAGGTGCTGGAATTAGCCAAGCACCAAGGTAGGTTCTGAAAACAACAGGCCTGATGTTTTTCACTGCAGTCATCTTCCATGTATTTTTTTTTCCCTTTTCTCCCAGACAACTGGTGATGGGACAAAGGGAAATGTTGCACCAGGGCAGGTTCAGGTTGGATATGAGGAAAAATTTCTTTGCTGAAAGACTTGTTGAACATTGGAACAAGATTCCCAGGGAAGTGATGGAGTCACCATCCTGGGAAGTGCTCAAAGAATGAGTAGACCTGACACTTTGCATTGTGATTTAATGGGTATGGTGGTACTTGGCTGGACATTGGACTTGATGATCTTGGAGGTCTTTTCCAACCTTGACAATTTTATAAGTATTATCTGCTTTCCATTGGGAAAATCCACTTCTTTTTTTATCAGCTATGGTATTTGTTCCATTTCACTTCCTTATATATAAGACGAAACCTCTCCAGATGTGGAGGATGTAGTGCTGTGGGTGCTACCTGTATGGGTGCCAGAGGTGTCAGTTACTGTCACCGAGAGGTGACTTGGGACAGATTTGCCTCACAATCACCACCTGCATGTGCAGACACTGCGCCAAGGGCAGGTTGTGCCTGTGCAGGTGGCACGGTACACCTGCTGATCCCAAATACCTGGGGACTGGAGTGAGTTGCAAGGAGAGAGGTACACAACCTCGCTGAAGCCGGATCTCTTTGCTAATGGCAATATTTTCCCCATAATTCTCAAGTAAGCATCAAGATATCGTTCTACCTCTTCTCCAAGATGCCCTCATCTTCAAAATACATATTTTCCATTGCTGGCTTGGAACATGCTGGCCCTGGTGCCCCACAGGAGGAGAAACCTGTCTTACTCCACAGCCCTGTGCCTACAAGCAATAAATTCATTAATTCTTTACAGAAGAGAGAACTCAGCCTGGTAGCAGTGTCAGCCCACATTCTGTTTATCCTTTTGGCCATAAAAATCCCACTGTTCTGGAGGCATATTATCTGCTCAGAGACTGGATTCCCCCACCACAATTTTTTTTTTTTTTTTAATTCCAAAGCCCTGCTGTCTAAGATGACCTTCCTTAAGCAAGAGCTGGCTTGCAGTAAATAAAGCAATAAATGCTTAATGTCACCAGTGAGGTGACCCATGATGATTTTTTCTGACTGCCCTATGGTATTGTGTGGAGATGTGGCTCTCTGTCCTCCCTACAGCTTGGAAAGAGTGAGGAGAGACTCCACCAGCAGAAAGGACCCTCTGCTTCCCCCAGCTTACTTCTGCTTCAACTCGGCAGCTTTTCTAGTGTAAGATGGGTTGCAGTTCTTGAAAAGCTGATGTCTCTCCTGCTACCTGAAATTCCAGCCTCATCTGGGCTTTTTTCTACCGAGGCAACATTCCCTCTGCATGGTTTGTTAAATGTGAGCTGCGTAGTTGGGAGATAACTGAACGTTTGTTATAGCAAATGAGGCAATAAACGTCTGAGGTTATGACGGGCAGAAAAGTCAAGGTATTTATCAAATTGCCATGGGAAATAGCTTTGCCAAGCATTAAGTAATAAACTTTCAATTATCATCTTTATGCTTCTACTGCAGAATTCTTCTGAGATCAGATTTGCTTTTGGTGGTTCAAATAAGATCAGAGGTGAAGCTGTTTTGCTCTGTGAGCACAGAGGTGATGCATGTCCCTGTGTGTGCTTATGTACTGTGCCTCTACTGCTCTGTTACTCTCTCTCTTTTTCTTTTTTTTTTCCCTCTCTCTTTATTTTGGAACTTCTTTTTCTTTTTGTGCCTGGGGACTTTCCCCAACTCTGGATTAACTGACCAACACGCTGATAGTGAGGATTTTAGGATAATCCACTAAATGGCTCTCTGAAAGGTACTTACCTCTAGATTCTAAAAGATTGTACTTTGTTATTGTTGTTGTTATCACTGTAGTATCATCCTCTGCCTGGTATGTACTTCCCAGCTGTATATTGGCTTCTCTATCATATCTTCCTTATGGAATAAGGGAGGATTTTCCCTTCTGCTGACACCTGGTTTGACATGCTCTCTTGTCAAAACACAAGCTGTGTTTAATGTTCAACCTGCCCTTGATTTCAGTAAAAGTCAAGTCAAGCTCAGAAGAACTTTTCTGTAGAAGAGCAATTTCTGTGTCAGCTAATGAAGAAAAATGCTCAAGGAAAAAAAAATCCTCAAAATCCTCAATAGTTAAGAAAACTAATGCTCTAAAGTAGTTGCTTGGAGCACAAAGACATATGGGAAAGATAGTGAAAAATTCATGCAAGCAGCTCACTTCTGAGTAAACCAAAAGGCAAATCAGAGTTAGGCAATGACAGGAGGGGAGATTTAAGTTGAATACTAGGAAGAAATTCTTCAGTGCGAGGGTGGTGAGACCCTGGCACAGGTTGCCCAGAAACGCTGTGGGTTCCCCATCCCTGGAAGTGTTTAGGGCCAGGTTGAACAGAGCTTTGAGCAACCTGGGATAGTGGGAGGTGTCTCTGCCTGTGGCAGGGGTGTAGAAACTAGATGAGCTTTAATATCCCTTTCTACCCAAACCATTCTATGATTCTATGATTCTATTATTCTGTGATTCTATGATTCTATGATTCAGCTTGGGGAAGAACTGCCTGGGAGCCATGGTGTTACTGCAGAGGACTAGAAGGAACTTTTTCTGACTCCCTTTTTGTCTCTAAAAATATGTTACAGGCCTAGAGGGACCTTCAGTTTGATCATTTACAAATGTGCTCATGGCAATCTCCATTCTGCAGTTTTCTCCTGATGTTCTCTTAGCAAACATTTCCCTGTCTAGGCATAGTTGTAGAATAAGGACGATAATGTAAGTTTACTTCCCAGGGGAGCACAGAGATGAAGCACTGCTGAAGTTCCCATACGACAGGTTTTGTAGAATCACTAAGTTTTGGCAGTGAAGTATTTTCCCTACTCTAGGAATAGTAATGAATAGTAATGAAATACAGTGTCTTATACCAGAGGTGAAGGGCTTAGAGGGGAAGCCGTGTGAGGAGTGGATGAGGTCCCTTGGCTTGTTCAGCCTGGAGGAGACTGAGGGGAGACCTCACTGCAGCTGCAGCTTCCTTGTGAGGGGAACAGGAGGGGCAGGCACTGACCTCTGCTCTGTGGTGACAGTGACAGGACCTGAGGGAACGGTCTGAAGTTGTGCCAGGGGAAGTTTAGGTTGGATATTAGGAAGAGGGTGTTCCCCCAGAGGGTGGTTGGGCACTGGAACAGCTCCCCAGGGGAGTGGTCACAGCACCAAGCCTGGCAGAGTTCAAAGAGCATTTGGACAATGCTTTCAGGCACAGGCTGGGATTCTTAGGGTTGTTCTGTGTAGGGCTCGGAGTTAGACTCAAAGATCCTTGGGGATCCCTCCCAGCTCAGGATATTCTAGAATTCTGTGTTCTATGGAAGTCTTTATGGATGAACATTCATAAATTGGCTCAGAAGAGACCACACATGGTCATTTGCTACTGACAGATTCCAGAGTCCTTTTAGCCAACTTCCAAAATTATCTAAAGCATGGAAACTAATTTTTCTCCTCTTCAGAGTTTATACTCTTCCCATCTTATTTTTATACAGTGCCGTTGTAATTTTTAAGACCTGCTATATCTGGAATCAGCTGCACCACCTGGCTGCTTAGCCAGCAGTTCACAAACTCGCCTTGTAAAATCAGACTCTTTGAAAACATACTCGTTAAAAAGCAGGCTTCCTCACAAGCTTTCTGGTGTTCTGAATCCCCACTGCAATCCAATGTGCTCTTTCATACCTCTGAAATGGCTGGTGATTTCAGAGGGAGTCTGTGATATGCTGGTTCTGTAGAATTACAACCCTAACAGCTGTAACATCACTAAAAGGATTATTCCAGAGAAAGTCTGTGTCGTAAATGAGGTGAACAAAGACTGGAACTTGCAGCTGCAGCTTTCTAACTATGCCTGCTGCCAAAAATGATACTCCCCAGGAAAGTCCTACTCTCTCCACATTTACGGTTTTTCTTTCAAAACACCCACATTTCAGAAAGTTTAGAAATAAAGGGTGCTAATAAGAATTTTTGTTGGGTTCTGAAGTGGTGGAGCTGCAGATGATGAAGTCCCTGACAGATGAATGGCTGTAAGGAGATGTCTGAGGGTTAAAGACACAGTCATGCTCATGTCTCCATCCCTCTATGGGAAGTTTTTTGTCCACCATCCAAGGAGAGCAAGGCTGGGAGGTATCTGTGGTTCACTTCAGAATTCTGTTTATTAGGCAAAATACTGATGAATGTGATTTTTTGCTGAAGAAGCATGTTGGAGACTCCCAGCACACATATCTTCTGCAGCCTGTGCTTCAGCAGGCAAACTTCTGTTTGAGGGCTGAGAGTGACAGACAAGGGCTGCCAAACTGTCAGAGCCAAAAGAATGAATTTAAATTTAGGAGCTGCCAGGCAAGGCATAAGGTGGGGACGCATAGTAGTAAATCAATGTTGACTGTGTTTAAGCCGTGTATCTCCACACTGATCCTTAGGGAGTTTCCTTCAGTCCCCAAACTCTCTCCCTTTCCGACCTTTGCAACCAGAACTTAGGGTTTGGGGTGAAATCACTGCTAGACATTGCATTTGGGGTGCAGTTTGCTGTTTTTCATGTTCTCTAAGCATGTCCAGAAGATGCTTTCTAGACTAGAACAAAGGACATCATCAAAAGGTTGCATGTTTTGGAGGTGCCCTGTCCCATTCCATTGGGAAATGGCACTATAGGTGCTCAGCCTGGCCAAAATTCTGTCCCATTCCATTGGGAAATGGCACTATAGGTGCTCAGCCTGGCCAAAATTCTGTCCCATTCCATTGGGAAATGGCACTATAGGTGCTCAGCTTGGCCAAAATTCTGTCAGTGGGACCTCATCCAGAATTGCAGGTACCAAGAGAGCTCTTCTGGTGGTGAAATCTCAGGTAAGGCCCTGGATGGAGTGGAAGGAAGCACACAGGTCGACTCATTCCTGAGCTTAATTTTAGCATAGTAGGGCTATAAATAGCTAAGCAATTTTGGGCTTCTGGATTTTAAATGTTTGAGAAATTTGGGCATTTGGTTATGCCAAAAAAACAGAAAATCCATAAGAAACAAACTGAAGTTTAGTTTTTGGGCAGAAGTTTCTACGGGCACATTATTCTGAATGGAAGAGAACATGAATTATATCAGTTTTTCTTCACAAGAAAATCTGGTTTGCTTTAGATTTAAAAGTGTTTTGTCAAGTTCCAAGGGTTTATTACGTATTGTTATTCTGTCTCTATAGGCATTATTACATTTTGTCTCCAATCTCTGTCTGGTACTCTCAAGACAGAAGTTAAATTTTTTTCAGAGAAATACAAACCAAAAAGAAGAAAATGCAAGTTTTGCAAATTCTTATCCAGAACAAATTCTTCCCCATTTTCTCATCTATGTCTCTAATGATGGATCCATTAGATGCTTTAAAAACCAGTGGTTAATTTTAAAATTGTGTGTTTTTATCTTTTTCTTAATGCTGCTGTAAGGATTTGACAAAGAAAGTGTATTGTTTTAGAGCATAATTTCAAATTGACATCGAGCTGAAAGGATCAATAATAAATTTCAGCTCAAACTGTGAACCTTCTGATGCTTTTCTAAATGAAATCTGCATGTGTCAGGGGTATTTTTATCCCTCTGACACAGAAATCATGTTTTTCAGAAGCCTTGGCTGCAGAAATAATGGCTTATTATACAAGAAGAGAAAAGGACAAGATATTTTAAACATACAGTTTAACAACCTCCAGTGGTATAAGTAGGTACAAACCCCCTTGATCTCAGTCAAACGGCACCAACATTTACTGCCTGAACACCTGACTGCTGAGGAATATTCCAGATGCCATGTTGTTCAGGTTCTGTGCCATTTGATAATTAATGTTCTTTGTACAGTATCAGCCCACAAACCCATTCAGCTTGACAGGTTCGTGAGAACTCTTTTTGTAATTTTTCAGAGTCATTTGTATCTCCTGATCTTAGCAGTGACATGTAGTTATATGCAAAAAAATAATTGAAAATAGCCGTTTTGCTGCTTTGGATGAGAGAGGAAACCTTTTCTGGAGAAAGTTTTATTGATGGCCAAATTTGTAATGTTTCATAAATGAGATGCAGAATTGAAGTTATTTTTTACTTCGACAGACACAGACTTTTTTTTTTTTTTCTGGCTTAGCATGAGCATGAAATAAGATTATGTGAAATGAGTAGGTTTCAGTGGAATCACATTTTATGTCTTGGTATACTTTGACCATGCAAATAGAAACAAGGTTTCTGTTCTGAAAAACAAACAAACAAAACAAAAAAATCCCCCAAAAAACCAACAAACAAACAAAAAAAGTTATTGCAAGTAGTCTGTCTAAAGGAGAGACAATGGAAAAGAGGTTAAAGTGAAAGTCTGCATTGTGCCAAGGGTATACAATGTAAAATGTGTTATCCTTTACAGATTTTATTTCTACAACCCTGAAGTTGCTTTTATATTTTACAGGTATCATATGTGAGGTATTGTGTGTGAGAATCTAGAACATGAAAATAATAACAGTATTCTGCTCTCTCTAGTGTAGATAGTGCTGATAAAGTCTTAACAGTGACCTCAGATGCAACTGTGAATAAGAAGACAGATACAGTGGTTTCTATTTTCTCATTTTTCTGATATCCCCAAATAGTTTAACATTGACAAAGCTGTTCTGTTGACACCAGTATAACCAGAATTTTACCCAACATCCTTATTTTTACTGCAGTCAGTATATTCCAGGAATCACTGGGCTATTACTCACAGTGTGATGTCTCTGCTGCCAAAATTTTATCTCAGAAGACACACAGATGGCCCATTTCTGCATATAAATACGAAGTAAAGAGTGCTGGAGCAGCCTAAAGTGTGTTCATCCTGCAGGAGTCGAGCCCTGCAAGCAGAACTGTGCCCCAGTCATCGCTGACTCTCCCCTGCAGGATCAGAGTGAGATTCTAGTGCAGGTGAAATGTCGATCCTGGCCCAAATTTGATTTTCTTACCTATCAGACTGTGTGCTGCTCCGATGTTATAAACCATGGAAAACACACTCAGGAGCGGCTCTGCCATCAGGGTGGAAACACGACTGCGTTTTCCTCGTGACAGAGGTGTAAATACTTGGGTCTCCTGTCTCCTTCTGCTTCATAGTGATCTTTATTCAAATGCAGAGGAACAGAACATTTCACAACTTGCTATTTATGGCCCAATGAAATCATGTGCCTGCCATAGTTGCGTGTTCTGTCTGTTTTCCTCGTTTTCAGCGCACTGTGAGAATTATATTTCATGGATGCCTGGCTGCTAATAGGAGGATGAAATCAGAAATCCAGAATGAATGTTTCTTCAATACATCAAGTTCACGATTGTGATTAAAACTCCAAAGATGTGTTGAGACTTTCCCCTTGAAATCACACAATTTTTTTCAGATTTTAATTATTTATTTTTTTTTTACAAGGGAGGGATCTTGTGTGAGGCACTGAAAGCTGATGTTGATGGCTATAGCGTGAGTAGGAGAAAATAAGCCTCTATATTTTCTTGCCCAGAATGACAGACCATCACTTCTGGGGAAGATGTGACTTGCTGCTTTGCTACTTTGTTCCAACAATAATTCACATTACTTTAACCCAGGGGAGCACCAAAGGGCTCTCCTGTATACATATATCTGAATACTTTCTATCAACTGTAGAAAGCAGCTATTTTATAGCATCAAAACTGGAATTTGGTTTGAAACTTACTATGTGGCATCGAAAAATTATAAGTGAAAAAATGCAATTGGGAGTTAGGTGAAGGGGACATCTACCTGTGAGTGGACAGGACTTATTTTCATAATATAATTCCTGTTATGCCTGGGATATTTTCTATTATTATTTAAACTTAGCTTTCTTTTCCATCCCCTCCTTAGAAATTAGGAAAATATAAATAAAATAAAAATTTCATTTAAATCTCTAAGAGATCTGATTAGTGTGATGTTCATACACCAAGTCCCTACATAAAAGTCTTGTATCCATTTTTAAATACTTTTATTTATTTTTCTGTTTGAGGTATAAAGTCTGTTGGTCAAAGTTGCATTTAGATTCCTAGCAATAGTTTTTTGTTCTATAAATATATAATTTGGAACTCTGATTCCTTTCAGGGGATTCTTTTGAGCTGTGTTTTGGAGAGCAGTGGAATGTAGGACTTTAAAATTTAGAGTTTCAAGTGAATCTTAAATGCCTGAAGATATGTGTGACTGTCTAGTGGTACTTCTGAGAGGCAGGTATCTAACTCTTGATCAATACCTGTTTTCTAGAAGTGGGATTTCTCATCTGTCCTTAAGAAGTTATGTCAGAGATAAGCACTGAGGTTCTCCTGCTAATCTGTGGAGACAAAAGGTGTGACTCATTTCAGTGTAAAATGGATGTAGAGAAATAGGTCAGGGGAATCTTTTTCTAAAGGTAATTTTTTTTCCCTTTTACAGACAAGTAGCCCATGTCTAGAAATAGACAGTGTAGGTACCTAAAATAGGTGAAATAGGTTTCAGTTTGAGAATGGGATGAATTCCCACATCCCATTCTGTTAAGGCGCTGTTTGCAGACATCCAAGTGTTCAAGCTTCCGTTGCTTCTAAAAGAGATGCTGTCAGCAGAGGCTGAATTGTTTCATCTGGGTGGCTGTTTCAGGCTAAGTTCAATCCGTTTCTAGGCTTTATTTGTTTGCAGATTTTAGAGAAAACACTCAGTTGCCTAATCATAAATGTGTGTTGTCATCTGAGGTTTTAAGATGCCTCATCTGATATTTCACTGCCGCTTCCAAAGAAAGCAGGACTCTCCCACATTGTGGGTAAACCGACAGTTGGAAAAAATTGTCTTATTTTACATCTTAGGGGGTATAAAATGACACTAGAGCTCTATGTGTAGGCATTGGAATTTCTCCCTCGCTGTTTAATTGCTGTTGAAAATAGAGCTTTAATAATTTCATATCTGGTGTTATGGGTGAAAATAGTAATAGTTTGACACTCTGGCATTTGATTCTGCAAGATGTCCTAAATTACCCTTTTTCAAAAGTATCTTACATAGATACAAACATTCTCAGGGGGCAAAATAAGAGGCAAAATGCCACTGCTTTTAAAACGTCAGTAAAAAGACCCTGGAGGCCCTCTGTTCCTTGTGTTTTGTTGATTTTCAGATCAAATCTGAAATGTTTGCCTGCACAGCAAGCTAGTGTCTGAAATTCAAAGTGAGATGCAAACATGAAGCTAGTTTCATCTCCTTTCAGCTCTGCAGGCCCATCATCACTTCTACTGTGAGTTCTGGAAATAAAACTATGCCTCTGACAAAAGTCATATGGAATTTTTAAATTGGCTAGACCCTCTACAGCAGAGGTAAAATGAGGCCGTAAGAAATCACAGACATTTCCTGGGGTTTGTGAGGCTGCACATAGCACTGAGTGCACTGTAAGTGCTCCTGATGTCCTCTGTATTGATTGTATTTCTAATACAAAACCCAAAACCAATGAGGGTTAAGAATTTGATTGTGGGGCACCAGGAATGATTAATCTGTTGCCAAGAATTAGACGATGAAAAGCCCACGGGAACAGAGCAGACATTTGTACTAAATACACCTGTTCTGCACAGGGCTGTTCACATGACTTTTATTTAGATGTTGATGTACTTATTTTTGTTATAAATTCCTGGCTAACTACATTCACTTGACTTCAAGTTCACTCCTCACTGTCTTGTTTGGAGATGGAGGAAAAGCCCTCTGCTTGTTTTAATACAGATGATTAATCTGAGCCTGACGTTCATTTGTTAATTAGTGCCTCTCCTAAGCTGAGTCTTCATTCTTAAGAAATCATGGATGTCCCCTGTGAGATAAATAAATATGAGGAACTCAAGAAACTAGCAACATCAGGATTTGGAGGCTAGTCATCTAAAATAATTCAATTAGCTAAGAAATACAGTCAATAATTTTCAAAATGACATTTTATTTCAAGCTGGTAGGAAGCAAATTATCTGATAAGTTCCCATGTGGCAGTGGAAATCTGAATAATTTGTTTGGCATAAAACTAAAACTTTGGGCTGTATCTCAGACTTGTTTGCAAAAGATTCCTTCTATGAATAAGTGTTTCATCCGAAATGTCATCCCAGATTCAGCTCTAGTGATGAAATTTCCTCTGCTCATAGACACCCTCTCTGCTTCTGACCAGCTGTTTTATTCTTACTGAATTCCTGGCCAGTAGCATCTGTAGCTGTTTTGGTTTGGCTTTAGCTCAGCAGCTTTGTGTGAGATTGTGTAAATAGCGTTGCACAAGATATTGGTGTGATAGATATTTTCCTCAAGTTATTCTTGTTCCTCCATGTGCTGTGTATTAGTGAAATGGGAGCAAAATTATAAAAATTATATCTTTGCTGGCTGCAAATTTGTAATGGTGTTGGGTTCATGACTTCATTTTGCTGAGATTATACCACATAAGATAGAAATGTCTAGCAGAAAAGAGTTTAATTTAATTTTTTTCAGGCGGAGTTTGATCTTTTTATCTGAGTTTTTCTGAAACTATGAAAATATCTGGATGCCTTCATATAGTGTATTTTGAATGCATATCTAAAGTTCTAAAGACATAAGAAAGTGTGCTTATAAATGTTTTTCATTCCTGAAATGACAAAGCAGGATTTTATTGTGTGAGATGCATGTAGCTGGGAGAATTACTCCACAACTTTCAGATTTGCAGTATTTTGCCTTGGGAAGAGTTCTCATGTGATGGTTTCCTATGATCCTTTCCCATGTTATGTTTATTTGAGTATAAATATTTATATGGGAAGAGTTGGGGTTTTTATAAAATAGCAGTATTTGGTGTGTTCACGGTCTGGTTCTGGCTTCTGATTGGAATTGTGTGTCTGCTTTACCTAAACCAAAAAGAAATAAAATAGAGCTCCAAGATCACTAACTTTAAGCTGTGCAAACTAGCAGTAGTTATCACTGCTATATTGTGAATAGTTCAGTACCAGGAAGACGCTCAGTACTGCTATGTGGCAGTGACTAAGAACAAAAATCAAATGTCCCTTAGTTTTTCTGAGTATTTTTCCAATATGGCATAGAGTGTCCCTGTGGACACAGAGCTTTGAAAAACGAGGTTAAAAAACCCCAAACCCAAAACAACAATAAAACAGGGGATAAAGTTACCCATTCTTTATACTGTTTGTCAGGAATAACAGTCTGACAAAAAAATTAGGAAGGAAATAGGAGTGTACCTAAGAGGAAGAACTTCACTGCAATGTCATGAGGATGTGATATCAGTACAGCCTTGTCCTCACAAATTCTCCAGATTTCTGTGCCTGATGGGGTTTCTCCTGTGAATGTCCATATGAAATTTCTTCTACCAACTACATCAGAAAGCTGCAGTTCACTGCTGGTTTTTGTGCACCTGCAGTGTGCCATGGACATCCAGTCTGATCACAATGACTCCCAGAAAAGCAGAACTTCAAGGGACATGGAGGTGATGTGGCAGGGTTGTGGCACTGGTGCCACGGTGGCACCTTTCTGGAAAACTCCCTGTCTGTTATGCCCAAGTTTACTTGGCTTGAAATATTTGGGCGCAAACAAAGAGTGTTTCAGCGGAAAAGCCCCAAATTGAAATGTCACCTTCCTCTTCAGGCACTGTTTGTGTTGAAACTCAAGCACCTGTGTTAAAGACACCACCAAAGCCAACACTTAGATGCTGTGGAGAATCAGGAATTTTCAAGCATTAATGGGTTGCCAGTGTCCCCAGTATCTAAAAGGAAATCCATCTCCATGTCCAATTGAGCCTCAAAAGCTCATCCTGTCAACTTTTACTCATTTGAGAAGGGGCCACATCTCCATGAGGTGACTGAGCAGCATCCTCATAGCACAGCAGGCACAGCTGAGGGACAGCTGTTCTGCAGCTGGAATAAGAGCCACAGCCTTCAGGAAGAATTACAACCCTTCTGTCAGGCAAACTTTCTTGCTGCACAAAACCTTCTAGAGGAGTTTGCCAAGATGCTGAGCTGAATTTGAGAAAGAAATGTGTTTCCTGTTGTTTTGATAGACTCTGCTGGCCTCGCTGTATTCAACAGCTGTACCTCCAGCCCTGTTGTGTTGGCTTCGTGTCTAGCAGTGGCGCAGTTGGCCCTTTCTATTTTTGTCACAGATCAAGCAGTGCCATGACAAATAAGTCAGCCTTTTCCTCTGTTTGTAAACGACTTAATTTAGCTCTTGCTCTGTAGGAAAACCTGGTGCAGTTATTTATATCAACATGGCCCCAAGCACTTAAAACAAGTCAAAATTCTGATTATGGCTCTGCATATTTTATTGCCTGTGTTTAAATCACACTGCTCTAAAACAGCACCTGTTCCTCCCTTATCACATCCCAGTTTAATAATTTCTGCCTATCCAAAGAGTTGCTACAATGGAAAATGGTCTGTAGCTTCTTTACTTACTATAGCAGTCCATGGCCCTTGTCTGCTTCAAAACTTGTGTGCAATTTGTTAAATATTTTACAACTGAGGATGGTGATGAAAAGATTATTTTTAACTTTTTTTTTTCTATGAGCCTGAGAGTAAATCCATATAGTATTAATTTCAGTATTGTAAATATTCCCTCTTCCAGTAATCCCAAGACCCTGATTCTGCTGACACAGCTCTGACCACCTCTTTCTGTCATGTTCTCTCACCAACATCCTTATCTTAGAATCATAGAATCATATAATGGTTTTATATTTGAAGGGACTTCAGATATCATCCAGTTCCAACCCCCTGCCATGGGTAGGGACACCTTCCACTAGGCCAGGTTGCTCTAAGCCCCATCCACCCTGGCCCTGAACATTTCCAGAGACATTTTCCTACCCTGTCCCAGCCTTTAAGCATTTCTGGTGATGGTAATTGAACCACAACTGCTTGTGGAATTTCCAGTGCCCTGAATTCTGGTCTTGTGCAGTGTGTGAGGGTACAACACCTCTTGTTGTGCTGCTCTTTTTCGGTCCAACACTGCAAGCACTCCATTCAGCAGCTCCTTACAAGCATCAGTAGCTCCTCTGACTCCACATGAAACCTTAATATCTGCTGACTGAGTTTCCTCTCTAGTAACTTCAGATAATTTTATTGACTAAAAAGGGCAGCATTAAGAGCCTTTAACTTGCTCAAAACTTGTATCAAGAGAACAAGACAACAGAGAACCTGACTTGTTAAATATGCACATATTTTCTTGAACCAGCAGAGTCGTCTCTTTTTTACAGTCTCTTATCTCCCTTATAACACAACTTTTGAAGTCTGAAAAGCCAAAAAAACCTCATCTATAATGTCCAGGTTAATTCCCAGACCTTGTGTGTCCTGAACACTGCAAGAGGCAGAAGTGGTTTTGTAGATAAGTGTCTGATCATGACACGATCCATGTGCATTAAGTGAGGAGATAATGGAGATTCCATGGCCAGCCTTATCTTTGACATTTCCTATCTTCTAAGTGCTGAGCACCTTTCAGTGATAATCTGAGTGCTGATTACAGCTGGATTTCTACATATGTACGATAAAAGGCAAAATGTTTTCAGGCAAAGTAAAGAAAAACGCTGTATCATCAAGTTTTGAGGATTTGCTTTTTTTTTCCTTTATCCTTTTTAAACCCATATAGGAATCATAGAATAATTGAGGTTAGAAAATACCTCCAAGATTATCAAGTCCAACAGAAGGCACAAATGTATCTATAGAGACACACATTCTGCCTCCCTCACCCTTTCCATGCGTAATTCTGCAGATACATTCAAAATCCTGTTTATATGTGGAATTTTGCTATGTATGACATTCATCTAACTAGATGTGGACTTGGGTCACATGTCTGTACCTGAGAAAGTTGCCTTCAGCTCCCTTGGAAGCCAGCAATGGTCACATGAATCCTGTGGAGGGCCTTTTCTACATCCCTACTGACTATAGCACGACTGAACACCTCATACATAGGAAGACATTTTTAGTTAGTGAGACGAATTTCATAGGCAAGTTCCTGTGCTTTAAATTTTTCACAAACAAGGATAATCAACGCAATTAATGTGAAGAATGTGCTCACTTAGAATGTCCTCAGAACATCTGAAGGAGACTATAACTTGTCCAAGAAACTCTGCAGTGAATTTCATCAGGCAAAATGCAAAATAAGCATTAAAGACCTGACAAGGACAGTTGAGTTTACAGCACAGTTATGCAGTGCCATGAAATTTTTTATGACCAGAAATGGAAATGCAGTCAGAACAGTGCCAACAAAACATATAACTCTGTAGGCTTTCTCTGTCATAACTGTCACTAGTTTATTAGCTGTGACTAGTTTGTAGCATCAGGATGGTGTTCAAGTCCCTCTGCTTCCCCTCTGATTCTTTGGTGATGTCTCTATTGACATGGCAGTTTGTGCTCCAAGCAGAGCTTCTTTACTCATGCATCAGGCAGCCCCAATCTCATTCATCTTCTCATCTCTCCAGCCCTACAGAACCTGATGCTGGACTCGTTACAAGGAGGATCTTGGTCAAGCTGCTGTACAGGATTCAGAAGAGAGACAGAATTGACCTTTAGCTGGTGCTAAGCTTTTGAATGTGGCCAAAGATTCTGATAAACTCCCAAAGATGTAATATAGACCTATGCCCATGCAGTTTTGAGTTCAGTCAGGTATGAACTGGAGTAGAAATTTTTAAAAAAGATTATAAAAATAAATTGTGATGTTTTTCTGTGAGTACATGAAAATAATATAAGGTCAGTTCCCTAAAGAGCTCTAATTTCCTTTATGAAACCAACAGAAGAGGCCAGACTGAGAAGAATATATCTCCTATTACTGGGAAGAGGAGCACAGTCAAATGTGAGAACGATGGATAATTCTGTCTGAGTGCCCTAAATAGGCTTCAAATAACTTGCTGCCTTTTGATGCATCTTGTGTTTCTAAGACTGACAACGGGAATATCAGAAAAAAAAGATTCAGGTGAACAGTGGGAATAAGACACAAAAACTGCTGAAGATTGAAGATGATGGTGTTCTCACGAGTCTGAAGTTTTAGCTCTCAGCTGTGCATAAAATTTTAAAACATCTTTTTCTTTTGAAGGTTACAAAGAAGGAATATAAGTCAGAGAAGGAAGAGGTAGGGAAGGTGTGAAGAAGAGAGGATTAGGTAGCAGTGGGAAGCTAGTCCAGGGGAAAGTTTGAATTATCTCCTTTTTCCTTCTGTTTTGCTCTCCCTCCTCTTCTGTCTGAATTTCCCCTGCTGCTTCATTTTTTACACAGTACCAACAGCAGGTTATTATTAACTGGTGTAAGCAGATAGTGATTTGGGCTGAGCTGAACTCAGCACTGGTATCCTGACAGGCACGTGCTAACAGAGGACAAATCGAGGTTGCTCTTCATTCTTTTTTTTTTTTTTTTTTTTTTTTGAATGATCTGACCTAAATTTGCACAGCTGTGTTCACATTTAATCCTGTGTAATAGCTCAAAGACTTTATATCTCATAAGAGCAGCCTACTGGCACCTGACATTTATTCTGGCCCTCTTCGGTTCTGCCCTAAAAATCCTCTGGCACAACCTGGTATTTTTGGGTTTTTCCCTTAGCAGATTTATTCTTCCATCTAAATACCCTTGAAATGACCAGTTTATGGAAGGTGTAATCTAGACTTGCTTCTCAGCCTTCTTGGAGCTGTTCACCTGTACAAGATCTCTCTTGTAGATTGGTCCCACAATTAGAATGGGAAAGGAATTGAAGTAAGTTGTGTACTTGCTGTCCTGAGTGATTTTCTTTGGATGCTTTATTTACAGTCTGTTTTCACCCCATGTGGTCCATATATTTGAAGCGATTGATCTGGAGAGAAAGTTCTCAGCTGTGGGGTTCAAGTGGTTTTAATCTTAACATTGTTTTTTCTTGAATGTTGAATGGGTATCTACCCCCAGTGAACTGCGTACCACTGGTACTCTGTGAATTCCAGTTGTAATGCTACAAAACAAACCACAGTGGAGTTTGTAAAAGCATGAAAAGCTCCTTTCATATTTGCTCCACTCTGTATAGTCTTTTGGGCTATGAGTAATTTTTTAAAGAATCATTTAATATTTGACTCTGTGTCTCTAACTCAGAGTTAGAGACAAATCAACAAACTTTGGAAAAAGTGATTCATGGTGTTGCACTCTTTGTGAACATATGCCTAACGCATCTGACAAAATTTTGAATATTGATTTGCCCAAGAATATTAAACAGCAATTTTTTTTTTAAATATTGGAAGATTATTTTCAGGGCTTGAGTCCAAATTGAGTTAGCTCTTTAGAGCATAAAAACCAAATTAATCTTTATGATTTTAAACCAGGCTAAATGCTTATGCACTGGATGAAAAGCATGTTTCACAGATGTGACTGAATGAGATTATGTGCCTTGTATTTGTTTTCACCTGTATCACAAATCTTTACTTTGGCTTCCATATTGAAGAAAATATGCAAAGGATTACAGCAGACTGGAAACCTAAAACCTTATCAAAAGAGCTGTAAGGGATTACCTGTGATGCTATCTCATTCTGTAAACGATGCTGGGTGCTGTTAGGTGGTTGTAAAGATTGGAGATCTTACAAAGCAATCCCTGACACTTCCATGACTAAAGAGAGCATTAGAAGGTTTCTCATGGTGGAGAATAATTTGATTTCTGGAGAAGACTTGAGACTGAAGCCTTGATTGTTATATATATTAGAACAAGCAGAAAGTCACAAACAAGCATTGACCCAAAGTCTAACAAGACTAACAGGTTTTTGGGCTGAGATTTATATCATAAAATCATGGAATCATTTAGGTTGGAAAACACTTTGAAGATCATTGAGTCCAACTGTGTATGTACAGCGTCTACTGCACTGGTTTTACATGGGAGAGAGTTGATTTTCTTCACAGTAGCTGGCATGGAGCTATGTTGGATTTCTGTTGGAAGGTGTTGATAACACAGAGATGTTTTCATTACTGCTGAGCAGTGCTTACACAGAGTAAAGGACTTTTCTGCCTTTTGCACCACTCCATCTGTGAGGAGGCTGGGGGCGCACAAGGAGTTGGGAGGGGACACAGCCAGGACAGCTGACCCCAACTGACTAAAGGGATATTCCAGACTATATTTGATCCTGCTCAGCAGATGAACTAGGGAGAAAAATGTCCTGGGGGCACTGCTCAGGGGCAGGTTGGACACTGGTTGATTGGTGGTAAGCAATTGTTTTTCATTTGCATAATTTCTCTTTCTTGGGTTTTAGTTCACTCATTTTTGTTTTTAAATTTTTCTTTTCAATACTCTTATTGCTATTATTAATGGTTTTTACTAATATTATATTTCAGTTATGACATCATTCTTGTCTCAACCCACAAGTTTCCTCACTTTTACAGTTCCAGCTCTCTTCCCCACATCCTGCTGGGGGCGAGTGAACGAGTTGTGTGTGGCTTCGTTACCAGCTGGGGTTAAACTACAGCACTTCTTTTTACCACCTTCAGAGCTTGAAGAGTTTGGGATGATAGACTGATCAGAGCATATTAGAAATTATTTATATGTTAACATTTGTGGATCACAATACTGATTAATCTGCTCTTGATATTAGTTTTTGTGATCGGCACCATGCTCTTTTTTTTTTTTTTCCCCAGCTCCTTTTAAAGATGGGTGTTGGCTTTGCAGTTTGCTGTGCTCTGTAGAAATTAGTGATCTTTTGCCTGGGAGGTTTGTTACTAAAACACTGATCTTGAGTTTAATCTGGTGTTTGGGCTCTGACCCGAAGCCATGATTGTACTTCTGGTACTATCAGACAATTAACAACTATACTTCTTTCTAAAAGGTCTAGAAATGGGGGATATGGGGGATCTAAAGCCCAATGCAACTGGGAAAGAAATATTAGAAACATATGAAGGAATTTGAGCCTCTTCAGAGGTAACTGGCACTGAAGCACAGCTCCTTTTGGTATCTCAGTTATCTGGGGCCAGCTGGATGTTCAGAGGGAGGGTCCCCTCCAGGCATCACACAGCTGATGCTACATGGAGTACATGGGTTGCACTGATGGGCTCAGATTGGAAATCCTGAGTGCCTGGGAAAAGTGGATGTGACTGGCCAGAGGGTACACGTTCAGGTGGCCAAGACTTGTCACACTGAAGAACTCGAAAACAATGGACAGATGGACCAGGCTGCCGGAATTGAAGGGGCCCAGGTGGATCTGGATTTGGAACATATGGGTGAGCTATTTATAGCTCAGTGAGTCTATGACACATCAGGACATTTAGGAAGAGATGTAACAGACAAAAGGACTTGTGATCAAGTGGTGGACTTGACTATTGATGCCTTTGATAAGCCTTGTCACTTTTTGTATCTTTAGTGTTGTACTTCGATTGGCTCCTTTTAAAGTACAAAGGAAATATCTTACTGCCACCCAAAATTTTAGAAGAGAAATACTGGCTTGATTTATTTTAACAAAATGAGGTGTTAACTTTTGAAATCGCTGTTTTGTTGAAGACCTCACCTCTCCCATTTTGCTGATTTACTTGTGGGAAAAGCTGACAGGTTCTGTAGAGTGGAGAACAGCTAATGACAGTGTTGTAGTGAAAGGACTTAGTGACATTTGTGATTGTTTTGTCTCAGGAAATTAATGTATGCTCAGACAAGGCTATTGAGATGCAATCACTGTCCTAAGAAATGGTATCCAGTTCAGCTGCATGAAGGTGAACAATTAAAATAGAAAACAACAATGAAAAAGACATTTGGTCTAATGAGTTTGCTTCTGCTAATCCTTTCATGTCAGAGCATATTTTTGTGTGTTTACTGTCCTCCTTGTGTTGTGTTCCTCTTCTTAGAAGTACAGCGGGTGAAGGCATTAGTGGAGAGGAAAATAAAGCTACTCGCTGTGACTTTATGCACTTAATCAAGAAATTCTTAATAAATAAATAAATGGAAATTATATATAGAAATACAATAAATGGGTATTTTATATATATATAACTATTATTATTATATAAATAAATAAATGGATACCTAGCTTGAAACAAACACCAGCTTCTGAAAAAAATTGCAATAAAATAAAAGATACTTTAAAACCAGTAAGGACAGTGGTGGTATCCTGGAGATAGTATGTGCTGTGTTCCTTGAGGTAACTGTATTCTCCTAAATGAAATCTTCCAGGTTCGTGAGTCATTGATTGTCCATGGTCACATGTCATTTTGTTCTTTTGTCCTTGGTGTTTTTTAAATTTTATTCCCCTTTTTTAAACCTAGTTTCTCCTATGGAAATGGTTAAGAACAGTGAAAACACTAAAAATATGTGGTTTATGGTTTAAAAATATGTTTTATTTTTTGCTTGGATGGAATTGTGCCAATGTTAGAACTTACGTGGACTGTCAGATTATGTGGTGTCCTGTCCTTCTATCCAATGTGCTCTCTCCCCATCTCACCTTCCTTTCCTCCCTTTGGCTGGGGTGACAGTGGTTGCTGTTTCAGGAATCAGGGGAATTGTCAGATCCATTTTTATCTTCAAGGTGTTTAATAGTGGTGTGTGTGGGACGTAATCAACTAATCACTTCCTGGCAGAGGGCTTGGTCAGTTGACTGGATCCCTAAAATGTCATTAAGTACAAATACAGTAAATTAAAAAGGTTGTGTTTGGCCAGTACAATTTCTTGAACAGTTTCCAATGCAGAAGGTATCTCCGCTCACAACAATGGAAAAGTGGGGAGTAAAATCCAGCCTTCCTTTAAAAATGCAAGTGAGACGGTCTCCAGTCTTTAAACATATAGATTTTCATAGGCTTTATTTGTATAAAGGATTCTGATTTTCGGTTACTGTGTCCTTGCTCTAAGTAAAGCGACAATTGAAATTGACTGTTTCTTGCTGGGACACCAGCTCTGGCTGGAAGGACAAACAGTCAAACTGGTGACCTGCCTGGTGCCACTGGTGTGTGTAGGAGAGGACAGCCAGTGACAATGGCAGCAGCATCTGAAGCAATCCAGGGCTTTGGAGTGATGAGGGTGACCATGGGCGCTGCTTTCACAGGAACAGATGGCCAAAACACTTCCCTCATTGCTTTATTAGCTTCACATTGATATTAGTGTTGTCTTCAGGTCTCTTCTGAAAAATGCAGGGAGTTTAATATAGAAACAGACATTTCAGAAATACAAATGTACTAAAGCCTTCCCAAGAATGACCTCTATATTTTTCTTTAAACTGCTTATTTGATAACTGATGATACTTCAATACTGGCAGCATTCCCTATTGTGTTTACAATGCTGATGTCATGGCAACTTTCAGTATTATTTTTACCAACTATTCCTCTATTTATAACCCAAGGTTGTCCCACACAAGGGTTGATCAGAGGTCTTTCATGACCCCTGGATTTTAGAGGGTTATGATAAGGTTCTTTTAAGCAGGCACTTGGTGCAGGAGTAAAAAATCAGTGCATCATTTTAATGATCTAATATTTTCTTGATCCAGGGGTGCCTGAAACTGTTTTGTCAAGTTCCATAGTTTCTTTCATTGAAGAATGCTACCCACGTTTCTAATCATGACTCTTTGAACTTTGCGTAGTGCCATGAAAATAAGGTGCACCAGAGACCCTTTTTAGTACTTGTGAGGTGTTCCCTGATTTACCACGCTCTAGTGCTGGGGGCATAGATTTGTGTGCTCTGATCTTCTGGTGTGCTGGTGGGGTGGATGGAAGTTCAAACTAATCCAGCAGGTGTTTGCACTTTAATTCTGGTGATCAATGAGGGAAATAAGTTACAGAAATAGGTTTTTTGTTTGCTTGTTGGTTTTTTTGTTTGTTTGTTTGTTTTTGTTTTTTTTCAGGATAACTCTTCTATGTTTGTTTTGAAGAGGTGTAAAGCTCGAAAAATATATTACAAATATAGTGCAGACTTGTTTGTCTATTACTATGTATTTAACTTTTATCATACCTTAGTTAATCCTAATTTCATGCCATCCTTTCTATCTTTGACTACACTGGCACTAGTCTGAACTTGCTGGCCATCCTTTCACACCTCTCCTCTTTAAACAGTTGTCTTCAAAAGTATGGAATTTCCTTTGATCCTGAGCTTTCAGTGTAGGGAAATACGCCTCAGCCCAACATGCAGATTTATTGCCAAAGGCAGTTCTTTTAATTAGCGCTCTCCTCAAGACTAAATACCTTGTCAGAGTATTGCTTTGTGGTTTGTATGGTTTCCTACCAGATTCCCACACAGTCTGCCATTTGACTCAGGCAGGATTATCACACACACACAGACACACACATAACCTGGTGGATATGTGATATTCATGACTTGTAAACTGTATACAACTTCTTAATCTGTGCCGAAAAGCAAAAGGACAAAGTATCAGTTTCATTCCTGTTGAAATGGGGCTCAAAGAAAACAAAAAAAAATATTACTTTTCTTCCCATGTACTCAGCACTGCTTAGGTCATACCTTGAGTGTTGTATCCAGTTCTGGACCCCTCAGTTTAGGAAGGACCTTGAGATGCTGGAGCATGTCCAGAGAAGGGCAACAATGCTGGTGATATGTTTAGAACACAAGTCCTATGAAAAGCAGATGAGGAAACTGGGGGTGTTCAGCCTGGAGAAGAGGAGGCTCAGGGGAGACCTTATCACTCTACAAATCCCTGAAAGGAGGTTGTGGTCAGGCAGGGATTGGCCTTTTCTCCCAGGCAACAGCAACAAAACAAGAGGACAGTCTTAAACTGCACCAGGAGAGGTTCAGGTTGGACATTAGGAAGAATTTCTTCACAGAAAGGGTGACTGGGCATTGGAATGGGCTGCCCAGGGAGGTGGTGGAGTCACCATCCCTGAAACTGATTAAGAAAAGACTGGATGTGGCACTCAGTGCCATGATCTTCTTGCCAAGGTCGTAGGTTGGACTTGATGATCTCGAGGGTTTTTTCCAACCTCATTGATTCTGTGATTCTGTGACAACTAATAGAGTTTGAATACACCTTTGGCACACCCAAATCATGGCCTGACACAAGCTAATATAGAGTTCCTTACCTTGGAGGCGTATCAGATGTGTATCTTAGCAATTCTCCTTTTCTTTCTCACAGTTACAGACATATATTACATATATTTTACCTCACATCCTTGTCATTCCAAAGTTTGAGGATGGTGAATAAAAAATTAATAGCCTTTTAACTCTGCAATGAGATCTTTTTGAAAAACTGTAATGCTTGAGAGGATAGCCAGGAAAAAAACCTTAGTTTAAAATAATCAGTGTAATAAGCCAGTCAGTTGGAAAATTGCTAATCAAGAGCGAGCCTTGAGAAAGCTAAAGCCTAATGCTTATCTGAGGACTTCATGTATCAAAATCCTCTTCGCTCCTGCTTCATTAAAGGACGTGGTCAAATCTATGAGTGCCATGAAAATTATTGATTAGCAGCTCTGGAGAAATTTTTCACTTTGCATCCGAGCTAATGTCCCCTTAAAGCCCTGTATCTCGAAAGGGGAAATTGTTAAGAGCCCTGACAGGGGTCTTCCTCAGAGACTGCACTTGTCTGCAGTCAAACAACAACTAAAACGTTGCTTATTAATGTGTTAATGAAATAAATTAATCTTTATCCTCCCATTGATCCTACAGACAATTTCCAGGCAGCTTGGCAAATTGCCAGAAGTACAGTAGCGGGGGGGGTGGGAAGGAGGGAAGGGCAAAAAAATAATTGAAAATCTGTCCAAAAGCTCTAAAAGTCCTTGGCTTGCATCTGTTATAATTATGGAAATGTTAAGGATCTACACTGGTGCATTAAATAGGTCTGGTTTGGAAACTTCCTTCCTTGGGTGAGGCATGACCTCCTCAGGTCCCTTCCAATCAGAATTATTCTTAGATTCAATAAGCACATGAGATGTTATATGTAAATGGCTGTAATGCTTCAAAATCGTGATCTGACTGTTGTGGCCTATTAGGTGCCACGATTGTCAGCATTTTCTTTAGAAGAATATCTTCCATTCATTAATTTTTAAATTATTCATATTCCCTCAGAGGCTTCCCTTCTGGGATTTTATTTAAGTCATAAAAGGGGTCAAAAGCAAGAGAAATCTGAATTCTGCTCTCATCTATCTAGGGTTCTTGTCTTTTTGGCCTGTGCTTTTATAGAAATGAGCTGTGCTGACCCTGGAAATCAGCCATTTCATAAAATGGGAAGAAAAAAAATCAATTTCCCATACAAGAGCAGCAAGAGAGTTAATTAAAATTTGCTCTGAGATTCTTGCACATAATATGTTATTTACTTTTTGCTTCTTATACTTTTCATAATATTATCATTCTGTCCTCAGGCTTAATTAGACTTCTTACCTCTCTTAATTACTGCTTTGATCCAGCTTTTAGTGAGTTTTCCTGAAGATGGAGCCAAATGATGTCATTGGAAAGATTCCAACTGATATCAGTCGATTTCAAGCTTTGCATGAACCCTAAGATGCTGACTAAAATGAAATAATCCATTCATGGATTTGTTAAGCAAAATACTTCAAACGTTTATAATGTCTTTATATATGTGTTATTTAGGTGATGACCTGAAAAAACCATGTCTGAGGTTCAGGGAACGGTCGAGTTTTCTGTGGAGCTACACAAATTCCATAATGTGGACCTCTTCCAGAGGGGGTGAGTTGATGTTTCCATTAATTTGCAGCTGACACCAGAGGAGCAGCTTACAGAAAAGAGTTAAATTGCAAAACAGGTTCTTTTCTGCCAAATGCAGTTATATTTCATGCAATCTCCAGGGCAGAGAAGGATGTCATTGGGCTTTCATTGCTGTCAAGGAAGATCAATGTACATTACTTTCACTATAAAGTCAGACTGACTGACTTGTTTTTGCAATACAATGTTGTAATGCTCCAAATTATTTTAAGCCCCTGTTCAGATATAAGTACAAGGGCTGCTTTAAAATGCTTCTGGACTGGTTTTCAGTCTCCGTGGTAAATGATAGCTGCATTGAATTATAATGCAAACATTTTCATTTTGGGGCCATAAATCTAATGACTATGTTCTTTTAATGAAATTTAGCTGAATCGCACTGTTTCAGAAGGGAAAATGAACACTCATGTCTGTCTAAAGCTCTGCTTCTGGTGGCTGTGCCGATTTTTCACATCGCCCTAAGATAGAAGGACATGTACAGTCCTGATCTGCTTAAACTTTTGCCTCTATTCTTTTTTCACCACTCTTCCTCATAGTTTTTATAATGACCTGGTGGCTGTGAAGAAGCCTGATCAGGTGTGAGTTGTTGCTCTGCTTGCATATTGCACCCCACAGGTATTCTTCAGTGAAGAAAAATGAGATAAAGAATCACTTTTTGAGGAGACCAAGATACTCAGGTCAAAAGAATGTACTTCGTGGAAAACAGTGCGTCTAGAGGAATATTATTTTCTTTCACTTATGATAACTGATGTTTACAGAATGCTACATATTCTCTTTCAAGCCTTAGCTTGCACAGGAGTGGTTCACAGCTGATCTATCTCAAGCACAATTTCCCTCATGAAAACCAGAGAATTGTTTAAGGTATTGGGATGGATTAGGTAGAGCTCTTTCCATCAGTATAGAAGCATTTTGTTATTTGATTTACTTCGATGAACTGTGTGGGAAAAGTGCTGGGAACTTGAATGAAGGAAACACAGCTCTATTTGGTTTTAACAGCTGGCATCTGTCATTCTGTTGCTCTCTCCAAGAGAATATCCACCAACTTTATGTTAGGAAGTATTCTGATTATGTCAAATACTGGTGTCAAACTGAAAAAAACCCTCTATGCTTGAGCTGCTTGATTTATCCCAGCTATTAAAAAAAACCTCATGTGCTTTCTCTTCCTTATGATAACAGAAGACAGCCCTAGCTATAGATTTTTTTCCCCTTTATTTCTGGTGATCATTGTAACATCTTTGATTTTCCTCACAACAGAAAATCCACACCCATCTGTGGGCTAAGTGATTTTTTGGACTTAGACAATAGTTTGTTCAGAGGTTAGCCGGGAGTCTTTCCATGTTCCTGTGTGATGACTTGCCTGTTTTTTGTTGTATTGGTCTGATTTTGCATTCAGTCATTTCTGTAAAATGCTTTCCTTGGCTTTGACAGTCAGATCAAATCTCTGGTGTGGGGGTAAGCCTAGCACTAACACAGATAATATATTCAGCTGTCACACTAATGAGTTCCTAATTACCTTTGCTTTTTTCCCCACTGGTACTTACCTTGCTTTACTGATTAATATTCCAAACACATGATACTATAGGTTATACTGCATTAATTTGTTTGCAGTAATTTTTCTTTCTATGTATCCTGCACGGTGTTACGTTTGCTTTCCTTCTATCATTTTAACCTTTGCATTTCCAGCCAAATCCTTGTGTCTCATATTTGCTGGTCGCTATCCTCTGGCTGACTTCACCTGCTCAGCAGGCCCTTTCAGTGTAGCATGAATGTGTGAAGAGAAAGAGTAGGTGAGCTTGCCAAATCGTATTTTAGCTTGGGCACGCTTTTTATTTTGCCATTTTTATATTGCCGTTTTTGATATTCGCTATCGATGTCTGGGTTATCTTGGATTTACATGACCTCCACAGATGAGAGTGTGGTAGAATTAAGAATGATATTTATTTTCTATTTTACTAACATTTTTCTTCTCTGACTTGTGAATTGTGTCAATATAATTTTGTCCTGCTGAAGGTCAGAAAGGTGATTTATGAAGGGTTGTCTATCAGAAAAGCAGAGAAACTGAAATTCATCTTAATTTCTGTGGGAACCCAACAGGCCATGTTTTCTAAATATTAAAAGCATGAACAAAAATGAAGAGTATTAATATTAATTTATAGCACCTACTTTTTCTCTTAATATTTTGGTACGAAAAAAAAATAAAAATCAGGAATATAAATCTCCACAAATACAGAATAGTCCTGCTCCTGTATGTTTAACCAACAAGGTTGAAATTTCTGGTTTGGAACTGCATAACTGCAGAAATAAGGGCAGTATTTTCCAAAATACTTCGCTGTGGCTAGCTGTCCTTCTCAAGACATTGGTCTTTGGGAGACTGTGTCTGTGCCAACCGTGAGTCTTTTCAAGAAGAGCACTCCATTCAAAAAAAGGAATGAATACATCAACAAGATTTAGCAAGAAAATCCTGGGACAATCAGCCCTTCTGGAACCATTAGGTGACAGTTAATAATCAGGCTTGATTAAGGACAAGATCTGCTGTCCGTAAGACACAAAGTGTTTCAAAATGTTCAGCTGCTGGTAATGGTCCTGTTCTATTTTTGATTTTACTGGATGCTGTTTTGAATTCTGTATGCATGCACAGCCAGTTGCCACCTCTACCTCCCCACGAGAAATGGAAGATCCTTAAACTATTTGAACTGCAACTTGTGATGTTTGGATCATGGTTTTTTGCCTGTATGAATAGTTATTATTGAAAAGAGGCTGATACAAAAATCAGGACTTTTTTTTTTTTTTTTTTGTGTGAAAATATTTGTTTTCACGGTTTTACGCTTGTCGCAAATGTATGTCAGGAATGGTCAGTAAATGGTGTGCAGGTAGTTTGGTCAGTTACTGGTAAATTTATCTTCTGGAACACAAATATAACCATGTCAGTATTTATAGACATCAAAGGTTAAATGCTGTAGGTGCTGCTATAGAGGAAAAAAACCATTTTCTTTGGTGAAACCAAAAGACTTGTAATGCTGCTTGATGCCAGAGTCCTAAAGGTTAAGTAATACGTAATGCAATTTCTGGAAGGAAAAACATTTTTGAGTTTTCCGTCTTTAATTCTTTCCATCATGTGCTGCTTAATAACTGGTGACATTTTCTCTAGTGAAATTAGCTAACTGATTCTGATTTTCCTTAATAGAGTAGGAAATAAAATTATCCCTGACTGCCAGAGATCAATTAATTGATTTGTCTGGTTCTGTCAGAAGCAATCTTTCTGCACCTTTTTTTTTTTTTAAAGCTTTTCAAAATCTATTTGACTGAGGAAAAAAAATGAACCCCATAACTACTGTATACACAGGGTGAGTAATATTTGGAGTTTCTGAGGAAGTAGAGAGCACAAAGAAGGTGAAATAGTGACTGACTAGTGGTAGGATTCTGGCAATGATGTATTATAAAACTAGGATCGAGGTAAGTCACTGGTTATTGATCACAGGGCTGAATCAACTGCTGATAAGCCTTATCAATCCTCAAATTCTGGGCTGCAATTTGTAAGTGTTCGGCACTTCCACCAGTGGTTTATGTGTGTGAGGGGTGGTGCTGATTAAAGATGAGTGGAAAAATGAAGTCCAGTTTCTTCTAAAAGGAATGCACTTGGAGAAAAGATCAGCTTACAATACCCTGCAAGGATCAGACCAAGGATCAATAGCATTCAGAGCTGCTGGAAACAAGATCTTCTGACGTAACAGACAAAGCTTGTATGTGCAAAACATCGTTGTTAACTACCAGATGGACAACAGGGCTTCAGTGTACTTAGCCATGAAGTCATTCCTTTGGAGACAAAATGCAGCAGTTCCTTTTCCCAGCAAATGGGTTCACCAATCCACCAGTGCCTTTCTTGTCAGATGCGTACATGAAAAATACACATAATTCAGAAATTCAGACCTTATTTGCCAGAGCTTTTGAGGTACACTGTCAGAATACATAATTTGAAAGTGTAGGACAGAAGTAAAACTGGGTACTTTGTTCATAAAAATATGTATTTCTTCAGACTTCTCACCTATAATGAAACACAAATCACTTTTGGACTCTAAATCTATTTAATTTTGAAAATACTGACCTAGTTAATTTATGATGCATGAATTCTCTCTATTATAAATGAAACAAACAAAAAAAAAGAAGGCAGGGGGGAAAAAAAAGGAAGAGGACTTATAAACAGGCAAAATGATGCCTTTTTGGAATAAGAAGTGTTGTCCCTTGGAGCAGATGTATTGACAGAACTGACTTTTTTCTTGTTGTGATGATGTATTACCTTCACTTTAAGGCAGCATCAGATATCTTCTTAAAAAAAAAAAAAGAAAAAAAAAAGAAAAGAAAGAAAAAAAGGAAAAAAACCCTGAAGAGTAAGAAGACAGTGACTCTACATGGCCATGCAGTGATAGCTGAGAACCTGCTGCACTGAACTGACAATATTGAACTTAGTTTGGCACATATCTATACTCATGAAAGTAGCTGAAGTGCAGGTGTGCAGGAAGCTAAACATTAATGTCCTGAAGTGTAGCAAATGGCAATTTCAGGAGAATCATGAACGATGAGTTATTGCCATGACAGCTGCCAAAGACTATTTTCTCATTTGGTTAATGAGTACAGCCATCTTTAATTTCTTGGCACCCCGTGTCTGCTGAAGAGAGTTGGGATCTTCTGTGCCAGTGGTGGGGGGAAAACATTGAACTAAATGGAGTGGAGCCTGAGGAATGAAGCTGTTCTGCAGGTGAAGAGCATCTCAGCAAACTCCATGGACTGGGAATTGATTGGGCAGTTGAAAGTAGGGTAATCTATCTGGAAATTATCTTTCTCCTTCAAATAAGTGATACTCGGACTTATCTGACCCTAAATACATCAGTAACTGTTCTGTGTCACTTTGTCACTTACAGACGACTGAGCTAAAGGACAACTCCAATGTCCTGATAGGTTGGATAACCAAGGCAATATCACAGAATTATTACAAATGCAGAAATGAGGGACCTGGATGGATAGATAGTACTCAAGGCCCTGAGTAGCTTTACATGCTAGTTTGTGATTGTTTTCCACGAGCAGTTCCCAACGATCCTTAATACGGAGTTAAAACCAGGCATGTGCCAGGTCAGAGGGAAAATTCTGGACAATGTAGTTCTTTAGAACAAACACATGTTGGAGAGCCCAGAAATGTTATAGTAATTTGAGAGCTTCTGAGAACTCCAAATGTCATCTTACCACTCCTCAACGCATATGGTGCAGCTCCACCACTTGTTCTGCTCCCATTTGGTGCCCATGAAACGCAACATGAGTTGACTGAGTCATCTGTTGAGAAGGAATGTGCTCAGTTTACTTCAGCCACCCCTCACACATGGGATAGCAAATGTTTCTTTCTTGGTCAAGCACACTAGAATGATAACGAGTCATTGAAAGAACTTACTTAAAAGTACACACTGCACAACATTCAGCAAATTGGCCTCTCTTCATGGGTCTCAGAGGAAAAAAAGTTTAAATGTAATCTACTGAATCAATACATTCACTTTCTAGCTCTCTGATCCTGGTCTTGTTAGAGTTGTCTCAGGTTTCCCCACCTGGAGAAAATAAACAACGGGGACTTAAAAAGACATTTTGAAGGATCAGTAAATGCTGCAAAGCTATTTCTGATACAAAGATAAAAGGTGGTGATACAGAGAGAACAGTTTGGTATAGATACTTTGGCACCCAAGTGGAAAGTTGTGTACACACCAGGAAAATTCATAAATCAAAGGTAAGGATACAGAGAAGGCATTCTGCTTGCTCCTGGAAGACAAACATTAAAATATTTCATATAGACAGTGCTAGCCAAGAGGAATGTCATGCAAACAGATGGGATCCACTCTCCTAGGAAATAAAATGCAAGCTGTGATGTTAGATTAAAGTCCTGGGCAAAAAAAATAGAGTTAAAAAGAGAAGAAAAAACCAAAATGAAACTTTTGGGATTTAGCCAGCTTTTAATTCTCATCAGCCATTAACCTGGAAGACAGCTCATTCTATCATCTATAACATTAAAAATTGACTATTATAAGATTTTCTTCAAAGCTCTTGATGTGTAATTTGGCACTGTCTTTCCTATTTTTATGAATCCAATTCATAAAATAAAAATATTTCTATGAACAGAGGTCTTAAATTTAAAGTATCATTCCCTAGAGTATTACAGAGTGGCTTTGATTCCCCTTAAGTTCTGCTAAGGAAATGTATTAATCTAGTGGACTAAATGCATGACTTTGAGGTGAATTTCTACTTGAACCAATAGACTTTATACAAAAAGTGGTTGCTCTTTGTTCACAGGTCTTTTAGAAGTAGCTGTGATCGTCATTGATGTACTTGGGTCTAACTGTTTTACCCTTCTGAGTGTATTTCCTTAATGAATTGATAACACAAGCCCCATAAATTCTTAGATGTCATTGAGTGCAGTGTTGAAAATTGAGCTCCTCTGGGATGTGTTGCATTTGTTGAGGAGCTGGACGTGGTGACATCAAGACTTAAGGCGTGGAGCGTTCATACAGGTGAAGAGCAGAACCTAATTTTGTTAGCAAACTGCATTTCTCAGCTAAAGTCACATTTTAATGATAATCAAGTAAACCTGTTTTATGCTGTAACTTAAACAGCAAGATGAATTACTGGAGACCACCGTGCCGATGATAAATCATTAAAACATAAACTTCGTGGTCTGAAACAGTGATGCAGAGAGAAGCTGCACAGCATTGTTTCTATGCTGAGGAAGAGTATGGTCATACTCATCCTAGAGTCAGGGAATCATTCATGCTGGAAGGGAATTTGCCTGGTCTTCAGCCCAATACCTGCTTAAAGTTGGACCAATTAATAAATCCAGACCAAATCACTTAGGGTCGTGTCCAGTTCAGTGTTGAAAACTTCCAAGGATAGAGATTCTCCAGACTCTGGACAGCAAATTGTAAATCTTGAGTATAATCATAGGATTTTATTTTTTCCCTTACAACCAGGGACTCTAAGAAGGGACCAGGTCTAGCTGTTCTTCCAACAGTTTGTCCTGTATTTAAAGACAATATCACACAATGTTTTCTGGGATATGGACAGTGGGTCCACAGAGCCATGGAATGGTTTGGGTTGGAAGGGACCTTAAAGACCATCTCATTTCAACCCACCTATGTAACAATGTAATAAAACATTCCAAATACAGATAATGTCAGCTGCCTCCATCAGTTGTTGTTTGCGGAGTGCTTTAGGGAGGAAAAGTGCCAGAAGGGCTAAAAATACCACAATCACCCTCACATGGAAACATGGGGAAAAAATTCTCATTTCCTAAAAAATTGCACACAAGGAACACAGTGGTATTTTTAAATCATTTCATAATTATTTTATTACCAGGCCTTCTCATTCACTGATTTCTGGAACTCTCTCTTGTTTAAAATAATTGCACTGACACAGTCTATGCTGATGCCATGTTTCTGGCTTGTTCTAGTTAAAATCAGTGCTTTAAAAATGTGTCACTTCACTTGTTCTTAAGTAATAAAATGTTGCAGCACCTACACATAAATCCTTTCACAAGCCTGAGGGCTTAGATCTCCCTCCATGACTTACATGTACAGAGAGCTGAGTGATTCCCAGCAGCAGTCATGAGTCCATCTGTAACTCTCTGAGTTAGGAACTCTAGTCAACATCTCAAGTATAGCTGTGTATAAATATAAATCATGTGAAGTGAATTTGAAGCTACTTTCTGACATAATTCACTCAGAAATTCATCAAAGCAGCAATGTAAATGTCACTTGAACTGGGGTGATATTTGCTTTCCTCAGAGGAGTTAGTATGTAGATGTTAAGGGACAAAGGTTTAATTTTTGGTCAGCCAAATGCAACATTTAGCCCAGTTTGGGGCTTTTTTAAATTTTTTTTTTTTTTTTTTTGCTAAAAAAGGACTTGCAAAAAGCACAGCTCCTTTCCACTCCTCTGTCACTGATTAACAACAAGGAATCGTTTAACAAGTGAATGAAACCTTGATTTAGTATTATCTTTTTATATACTTTTACATATTTAATTATTTTTGGTGCTTTGGGGTACAGCCTTCCATGGTTTTCATAACAATTTTGAACATTAAAAGTTTAATAGTAAATAGCACAAGAGTTTCTTGCCAAATTGCCTCACTCCAGAAAATATGATTTTAGAAGAAAGGGGAAGGGTTGGCATATAAAACACAGACATTACCAAAGACTCAGCTACAAACTTTTTAGTTACAAACATGTACATAAACATGTACATAAACATGCACATAAACACAAAAGGTGACTAGCTTTTTTAAAAAATCCCATTCTGTATGAGATTTTTATGAGATATTAATCACTAACATCTGAGCAGCCCCCAGCAGTGTTAGATGAAGGAAAAAAACCCCACACCAATATTGTCTCTCTCTGTTATGTCCCTAATACACATTTTTTTCAGAGGAGGCACTGCCTAATGTCCAGGAGATGTGGTTCAGCTCTATTTCCCTGTCCCACATTCGAAGCAATCCTGTCCCTTGGCAATACTGTTCATATGCTTCATTGCACTTTTGTAAGGTGCATTTTAATGTAACTGTTCCAAGCTGAAATAAAATATCTGACTGTTGTTATTTGTTGGAATGAGTAGAGAGTTTGGGAAATTACTTGAGGTGGCCTGAACAATCGTTTTGCTCATCAACTATTATCTACAAATGTGGGAATAGTAATAATATCTCAGAAGATTGTTCTTTATAGGGTACAATTACAAATGCTCAGATGTTGTGATAGAAAATATAATTGTATATGGGAAAGGTTTCTTCAAAAGGAGCTCTGACTTTCATTTTTCAGATATCTTTGTATTCATCTTAAAATATCCCAAAGTTTAATTTTCAGAATGGAAAACCGCACACAATCTCTTGATCAGACACTTTTAAGATGGCCTATGCTGGCAACCTGTTGGAGGTTGGGGGGGGGAAGTGGAATTTTTCCCATTCTGTTGCTAGGCAAGTAACGATCGGTACTTAGAGGACATTTTACTCTCACAAAAGAGACAAAGACTTTTTGGCTGGGCGGGCACGGGAACAAGAGATAGCAAGACTTGATAACGACACACGGACTCGCTCACAAGTCTCGGAGGAGACAGCAGTGGAAGGAACGGCTCTCCGTTTTTTTGGCTGCGACTGCAGGAAAAGAAAAGCCCGGCTTTGCACTAGTTTTTCTCTACCTGGTGGGTGAGTTCTCGGGGCACGGGACTCCAATCATCTCTTCCCCTCCGGGAGGGTGCATCTCCCAGCTGCACTGCAGCGGAACGGGACCCCCGCCTGCCACCACCCCGCGCCCTGCCTGCTGCCCCGCACCCTGCCTGCCACAACTGCGGAGTTTCCTGCCGCCTCCTCTGCTGGCTGGCCCGGGTGGGCTGACCCGGCCGCTCCATCTCCCGGCTCTGGGCTCTCTGCTGCGCCCCCCCGTCCATCTGCGCTCCACCCTGCTCCAGCCCGTCGGCCATTACGCGCGACACAGGTCCAACCTCGCGGCACAGCGCCATCTGCAGCTTCCCGGGAGTCATCGCACCTGCCCTGCTGGTCTAGGAGCCCAACAGCGCTCCTGCTGGCCGTGACCATGACTGCACCAACCGGGAAAGTGCCTGACAGCCCAGGGACATTTGCCACCGAGTTTTTTTGGTTTTGTTTACTGTTTTTCTTTACCTTGTTTACTGTTTTTTGTTACTGATTGTTTACCTCAGTATAGATACTAGTAAAAAAACTCTTATTCCTTTTCCCATACCTTTGCCTGAGAGCCCTTGATTCTAAAGTTATAATAATTCGGAGGGAAGGGGATTCACATTCTCTGTTCTAAGGAAGGTTCCCACCTTCCTAAACAGACACCTGTCTATCAAACGAAGACACAACCCAAAATAATGAATCTTCTTTTGGCATGTAATCCTTTAGAGTTTCCTTTCTAAATTAACTGGGAACTGGATAGTTTAATTCTATGGATGCAATTAAACTATATGGTGTTTATGCAGCAGACAGGGTGCACGAAAGATGCAATGAAAAAACCAGTTGTCCTTTGTCCTTGCATTAATGGAGTTCAGTATATTGTGTGTCTGGATGGGGAGAACTCTTCTAGCACTTTAATTACTTAATGTGCTTGCTGCAGCAAAAGTACATTAACAAACACAAATCAATTTCTCCCATCAATCCACGTCCATTTTGTTACTGTGGAACACTAATTCATTTGTGGGGGATAACATCTGCCAATAAAAGGTATTACAAATAAAATGCAGTTGAAAAATGAACTGTTGTTTAGTAATCTCTTGTTCCTATTTGGCTATGCCTAAGTCTTTATAATGATGTCTTGCAACAAATGAGAAGTCAGTTTATAAAGTGACTGTTTGGAGTGATGTCTGCAACCAAAACCCACCACAAATACTGAGGAAGCTGTGGATTTTTAATTTATTTTGTAATTTCTTTTTGTTGACCAGTTTAAAGTAATCTCTCTGGTTTAGATATTTCCAGGACCCACATGTCCTCCTCACAAAATAAACTTGATGAAGCAGTGGAAAGAGACAAGGTGATGCAGCAGACCTACAAGAGTTTAGGGAAAGTGACTGTGAAGATTCTCAGAGAGGAACAGCCCTGGGTTGTTCAACCACTTAAAACTTTATAAAATATGAAGAAGGCTAAATCATAGAATACTTTGGGTTTGGGACCATAAAGCTCATCTTTTTCCAGCTCCTCTGCCATGGGCAGGGACACCTTCCACTATCCCAAGTTCCTTAAAGCCCCATCCAACCTGGCCTTGAACACTTCCAGGGATGGGGCAGCCACGGCTTCTCTGGGCAACCTGTGCCAGGGCCTCACCACCCTCTGAGTAAGGAATTTCTTCATAATAGCTAATCTAAACCTCTCCTCTTTAGTTTAAAATCCCTTGTTCTGTCACTCTCTGCTGGTCTATAGAGTCCATTGCTCTCTTATAAGCCCCCTTTAGGTACTGGAAGGCTGCAATGGGGTCTCCTGGAGCCTTCTCTTCTCAAGGCTGAACAGTTTCTATTCTATCATTTCACCAGTAAAAAAGTCATTAATTTTTTCCCTCTTTTAATCTCCTAATGTTTCCCTGCCCGCAATCAATGCTGGGTTATTCTTTACTTCTTGCTCTGCTTCAGAATTCTACAGAACTTAGTTGATGCTCAAGCCTCTTAGGATGGTCCAATCCCAAGATTATCCTGGTGTCAGATAACATCCTGTATTTTTCAAGATTCTCTGCTAGCCAAATTAGCAAGGTACAAAATCCACTGAATTCAGGCACTGAAAGTCCTGCAAAAATTAAGGGTAGTAGAGAAACTGCTAAAGGGAGCCAGAGAGACTTTAATTCTCTGAGGTGGATGGCAAATCCATAAATGGTCACAATTTACACCAGAAAAGGTTTCATCCCTGAATAAGAAAGGAAGTTCTTAGAGGGAGGGAACAACCTCAGGGTCATGGTAGAGTTCCCATGTCTGGAGGATTTCTAGATGGGACTGGTCTAGACAAGGTTGCTGGATGATCTCTTGGCTGGATCAGATTATCTTTTGAGGTCACTTCCATACTAGGCTATTCCTTGATTCTATGACTCTAGGAAGAGTATTTCATTTGTGGATCCTGCTGGAAGATAAGTGTGGGTTTCACTTCTTTCTGTTTTGGAAATAAGCCCTCCTCATACCTAGAGCAGATTTGCAAACAACTTGGAGGCTTTACTGCTGCAAAGATAAGTGGCTGCAAACTCTTGGTGTTTTCAGGAATCGGTGGCAGCTCGGGTGGACATATCATTTGTCTCTACTGTTGTGTTGTTCAGTATTGTTCTGATTCTATTGTTCTGTGAATAATTTCTCCTGAAAGAAAAATTTCTGAACCACAAGGTTTTGTGAATTCTTACATTATTAATATTAATATTTTTTAGGATTAGCTCAAAAATTAGATCAGAGCTTTAGCAGAGGGGACAGATTCATGATACCATTGGGAATGAAAACTCTTTTCACCTCCCTGTATAGATTTTCTGTAAAGGACTGAGGACCCATATTGACAAAAACATCGTGAAGAGGTTTCAATGTAGTTGTTAGTACTGAATTCATTCAGCAGAGAATGGGATTTCCATCTCTAGAGCTGTCAGGCCTGTGCCAGCACTGAATGTACTTTCAGAAGAGAGTATTCATCCTTCTTGGTAGAGGGGGAAATGTCCCTTTAATGTTGCCAACACTTCAATGAGAAACATAGGTGAACTTTGGCAAGATCCCAAATTTAGCAATTAGTTTTATTTCTGTGGAATGAGTGGGTAGATATAGAGATGACCCATTTCTTGAGGAAGATTAGGAAAGAAAATGTAATGCAGACATTGTGTCATGAATCTGCCTCTTGAAACTGTTTGTTGGAAAAGGAAAGCTGAAGGGTTGCTGTAATCAGGGATGTCAGGTGTCCCTGTGCAGGTACTGGAAGCAGGGAAAGCAGGCAGGGTATCTGTGGGGAGAGGCTGGGCCTGAACCCTGCAGGACATGGACAGTCCCAGGGGTGAGGAGATAGAGGAGCTGGGAATGAAGGAGTAAGGTTGAGATTGGGAAAAAGGCAGGGAGAGGAGTCAGGAATCAAAGAGTGTGGCTGGTTGAGCCTCAAAAAAAAAAAAAAAGAAAAGGGAATTGATGCAGGGGAATGTGGTTTATTTTTGTTTTATTTTTGTTTATCATCATCCTACTCTGCTTTTAAGTATCAATAAATTCATTTCCCCCAAACCACATATGTTTTGTTTATGATGGTAAGTGGAAAGTGTTCTCCCTATCTTTATCTTGAGCCAAGATCCTTTTTTGTTTTACTCTCCCCCGCTGTGTTTTGAGGCAGGGGAGTGAGGGCTGGCAGCTGACCCAGGTTAAACTACAACACCCAGGTCCATCTCCAGGTGTGCATTCTCTGACCAAAGCTGAGGAATGGTGGAAGTCCTGTGCTTGTCCTGCATCTCTAACTGTCACTTCAGCTGTAATATCTCCTATTTTTTTCCTGATCAAATTATCTCTATATTGTTCTATTTGTTCTAATAAGACTGCAATCTCTCTTTTGTCACTGGAGCTTCCTGTTCTGCCTCTAACTGTTCCTTTAGCACTTGATCAGAGATGCCTTCTGTAGGCAGCCATGCCTTATATCATCCAATTTAAACTGTAAAGCAGACATCTGAATCTGGTTATTGTGCTCTTGCTGTTGTAATCTTTCTTCATTTTCTTTTAATTCTCTTACCACTTTCTTAATTCTTTGAGGTTGTTGTCCCAACCAGCTTACAGTCTCTAAGACCTCATTACTTCTGTTCTCCAGTTCTTGCACCTGTGCTACCAGTTTCTCTATTTCTTTGTCAGAGGCTGTAAATTCTTGATGGTTTTGCTCCTTTCCTAATAAGAACTTATTGCATTCATCCATCTTTTATTTTATTTCTGCTTGCAAAAACTCTACCTTGTATTTTGTAAGCATTCCAGACGTCTTTGATGTTACTTCTAAGTTTTAACTTCCAGTTCCTTAATTCCTTGCACCCCATTAATTTTTCCTTTTTACAGCTTGTTTATCCATTCATTTGCTGCTGTTTTTCAAGGACTGGAATTTGTTTTCAGAGATATACAGGCTCCAATAATTACTTAGATAAGTCCTGGTTTCTATGCAGTTGTTCTCCATGTTTTACATCCTATTTTATCATTTGAGAGGGCAAGCTCAAATGGTGCTTTTCTGCCTGACACTGAAATTCTAATTTATTCTTTGCTAAAAGTTCTACTTCCAGTCCTAGAAAGCAATTATAACAGGAGCAGAGGTGTTACAATTTTGTGGCACATCATTTTCTTTTTATTTTCTTATGGAGTTGTATAGGATATGTGCAACATCGAAAAAATGATGTTTTGTACAAACATGTTTTTGTTCTAATCTGACACTGAAAAGTGTCCACATTTCCTATCTCTTCTTTGAGGTGTTTTTTTCTTTTTTTTCTGATTCGATATTGAGATCTTTAGTCTTTTAGAATAGGGAATGCTGCCTTTTTGGGGTATTTTTGGGTTTTTTTATTTCTTTATTTGCTACATGTATGGCACAGACATGTAAATCTCTGTTTATGTCTCATAGGAGTTACCCTCATAAATAAAGCTGTCTGTCTGAATTAAGAACCTCATTTTGAGAAGATATGGACCATTGCAATCCCTTTCTCTTTAACAGGAGAAAATTGAGTTGTAATGAGTTCTAGGAATGGGATTCCAAAACAGGACAGGACCAAAACCTTCTCTGAAACCCACCTGAGACATCTTAGGAAATGGCTGTCAGCATTCAAGGAATGATGCTCTCAGTCATGTGGTTTAGTTTTAATTAGTCCTGTGGGAAGCAGAGACTTGGACTCAATGATTGATTGGACCAGTGATGGGACCCTTCCAACTTGAGATATTCCATGATTTTATGACTTGAATGAAAAAGCCTACTCCCCTCAAAACACCCCAGAACAAACAAAGCTGCACTTCAGCAGAAACCACTGAAGCAGCATCTTTGTATTTCTGAAATAAATTTCTGTTTTCTGACCTTAAGAACTGAGCTGGACCCAGACAGAAATGCTGAATTTTGTATTTTTCTTTTCTTTGGTACTGATCAGCCACCCCGGGCTCAGTTTTATGCAGCTCTGCATTGCCTTTGGGAATTTGCTCTGTGCTGTTGCCAGATGCTCCCACCTTGCACCTGCTGATGCACCTGAGCTGAGCGAGACCTGATGCGTTGGGTCAGTGATGCAGAGCAGGGCCCATAACCCCAAATTGCTTTGGGAAAGAGGTGGAAGCGACTGTAAATTCCCCTTGGGCTCTTTAAATGTCAGATGTTGCGGTAGCTGAAACTTTCTCAGAGGAACCGAGAGGAAAAAAAACAGCAGCAAACTGGTGGGACAACTCTGAGGTGTGAAATATCCTCTGAGTGTTGGCCAAATAGTCTCTCCCTAAGGTTATGTTAATCCTACTATGTTGATTGGTTGCTGTTGTGCCCCTGACTCCGCCCTTCCCTTCCCCTCATTGGTTCTCATTGTATCACACACTCCACCCCTCCCTTCTTCCCATTGGCTGCCATTGTATTTCCCCGCCTCCTCCCTAACCCTATTGGACCTGGGCCCCTGTATCTGTAGTCACGCAGAGTGACCTGGCCTCTTACCCTGCTGGATTCCCTTCATGGAATAAATCCCTGGGCTGTATCTACGCATCTGGGCCCTCTGAGTTCCTTGTTGCTGGTAATGCTGGGCCTGTCAAAGGCTCTGGGGTATGTGTGTGTGTCTGTGCTACCCAACAGCACGAGTGATAGAGAAGGTACCTGCATGGTGTCAGAGGCACTGACCGAAAGTGTCTGTCTGGGAATCGAGACGCTCACGGAACACGCAGGAGACCACATCTTACCCCACCACCGCCCCCGCGTTAGTCAGGCCCTAGTGGATGCCCTTTCCATGGTAATGTTCTGCCAGGCAGCAATGACTGAAATGGAGTCCAATTTTGGCAGATCAATAACGGAGCAATGGTTGTCTGGGATCAGGAGACCCTCCTGAAATTGTGAGAGACACAGGCCTAGCCGTGAGATAGAGCTAGTCAGAAACCACACAACCTGACCTATCTCCATGGCTTTGTTCCATCACAGGATGTGTTCAACTTGTAGGAGACTTCCAGATACACGAGCTGACCAATTCAGTGACAGCAGAATTTAGGGATCTCCTGGATGGACTAAGCAACATCACTCGTCCTGGGATCGTGATTCACTGTGTGTCAGGTCACACTGCATCTCCCCTTTGCTCATTGCCCTAAACTTCCTTTTGGAATCTAGGTCAGGGTCATGGCTAGAAGACACTCATTCGTTTGGGATTAGACAATTAGCAGGCTGTGAATAAAGTGATGGTCACTCCTTGGTCTGCTGGATTAGACATTGTGTCCCCAATAGTTTGCATCTTTATTTCAAGGTCACTTTGGTTTTCAATCTTCTGAGAAGTTCTGAGATATGAAAAAAAAAAATTTGTATAATTTTTAAAGCAGCAGCTTCTGAGAAGCCATTTCATGCCTATCATTTTCATTTTTCTCTTGTTTCCAGGAGTGAGATACAAAACAAAATATAGTGTAAATAACCACATCGCCAAACCTGTTTATCCATTTCACTCTACAAGCATTACAGAAGCACTTTAGAAATCTCATGAGACACCATGTTTGTCTTATTCTACTGAAAAAAATAAGATGTAATAGAAAGGTTTGAATTGATCTTCAGGAATGTTCAGCTCATTTTATATCTATTAAATGATTGTTATAGTCTCTTGATTACACCCAGAAAAGGCGAGGGTTAATTCTCTCTCTCAGATAATCAGAGTGCAAGTTTTTCCAGGTGCTTCAGTTAGAAGAGCACAAAATCTCTCATCTTTAGCTCTTCATATAATATAAGAACAGATTGGAAAAGGTTACTACTTGACTGTGAGACTAAATTAAACTATGTTTTCAAGGTTTTCTATTGCTTTTGAGACAAGAATATAAGTGCTCATATCCTTATTGGGGTCCTAATTTTTCTGCCCTTTCCTTTCACTGCCTTTCTTTTCCAACAATAAAGCACATTTCTATCGTTTTACTCTTTCTTCACCATTCTACTGCCCACTCCTCTTCACCCCTACCTTGCTATGATGACTGAAAGGGAAGTAAAGGGCAAATTGCTTTAAGAGTATGATTATGGGACTAAATAAAAGACAGCATTACTACCTTGATGAGCACAAAAGTGCAAGAGCCCCTGAAGTGAGCATAAAAAGAGATGTAAAGAGAGCTGGTTGGTGTAATTGTCAGAGAGCCACAGGGTTTCATGGGCTGGGGATTTTATGGCTTATGGAACTGCAGGCTTCTGCAGAGCAGAGGTGATCTGATGAAACTACAAGAAGCTGGGTGTATAAAAAATGATCAAGGTTGTGGCTTACCCGGATCCAAATGAAATCCTTGCCTGAAGAGGATTGAGTGCCAAGAGCAGGCTTTCCTTGAGCAATGCACTGAAACACTTCTGTGGACACTAGAGATCATTTTCCAGAAGCTGGGTGTATTTTTTCCATGCTATACCCAGAGCACTCAGCTCTTGAGAGCTTCCAGCCCTAAATCCTGGACTCAGGACATAGATATCTGTGTTCAACCCCAGGATATGCTGAGCACCTTTTGGATGAGAAGAAATCACACCAAGCACTTTTCAGGCCTGCAGAACTAGGCAGCATCGGTTTTTAAAACAGGATTTTGTATCATAACAAAAATAAGGAAGAAAAAAAAAGAGGGCTGTCATACATTACAACTGAACTATTTAATTTTATCTGCATGATCCAGAGTTTGCTTTCATAGACCCACTGTGTCTTTTACTGAGAGACAAGTACATTACTTACTGTACTGCAAGGAGGGTATGGATCACCCTCCTCACACTATTAATTTCAGACTTACATTCATCAAAATTAAAGAGCCTGAGAATAAAACTGGGATGAGAATCGTAGGAACTTGGTGCAATAAATGGCTGTGGAGTCTGGATCAGAGTTCTGCAGTCCTGTTTGACTGGCCTGCCCTGGCACAGCAGCCCTGGGCATCACAGAGGGAGCTGCCAGACACTCCTGTCACCTTGTTCAATGTGTGTGTAAGACTGAGGGTTGAGAAAAGCCTTCCTCTTCTACCTCTAATAGCTTCAAAGTGAGTGTAAAATTCCCTGGGCTGTCTGAGGTGTTCTTTCCATTGCCAGAAGGGTGAGAAGAAAATGCTGATAGTGGGAATGGAGATGACTTCCGTGAACAACAACCTCCTGCCTGCTGCTAGCTCATGTGTCACACAATCACTCCTTATTTTCTATTCTAGAGCCTGTCAGAAGCTTGAGGTAGAGTTAGGTCAGAAAAGCTTCCTAAAATAGTATTTAATTGAGAAATATCTGAATTTTGTAGCTCTGTCTGAAACATTTTTTGGTCATATTGTAGGTCTTTCTCATGCATATGGTATTGCATATTGTGCTTGCTTATATAACAACGTGGCGATTTTTCTGATGTGCTCCACGACCTGATTTAACTGTCTGTCTTCAGTCTTAGGTGTAAAATATCACCTTTTCCCATGCTCTCCTGTTTGAGTAGCCAAAGAACACACCAAAATATTTATATACAAAATAAGGATGGATTCATACAGTGCACTTCTGTGTGACTCATGCACTTTATAGATCCACAAAATATTATTGATTCTGTTAGAGATGTAACCTAATGCATTATCACCACAAACAAGGAAAATTCGCTGCTGTTTTATGCAAACATGAAGAATTTTTTATGGTTACACCTCTGATTTGTTTCACTGAAGGGAAAGGAGAAATAAAAAGGGTCTGCTTACCTCCTTTACCGCAGCTTTCTCCCTATACTTCCACAATGGGTTTTGCTTTTCACTGTTTACATTTTCAGCAGGAAGCTAACCAGACAGAAAGCTTTTTAAAAAAAATTTGGTCCCCAGTGTTTGTATGGAAAATAATAGTGTGTTTGGCAGATTATGCATTACTGTGTTTTTCTGGGAATCAGCCTGATAGTCACAGAGTTTCTCGTGTCTTGTAAAGACTTCTGGAATATCAGGAGGCCTTCAGATGGTAACACACTTGGCAGTCCTCTGCTGGGGACCAGTAGAGGACAGAAAGGTCTCTTTGTTTCTAGAGAATGTGTTTTTTTTGCATCTGAAGACGTTGAGTTCAAAGCCCATGAAGTTAAGTCTTGCAATGAGATTTGAAATCACTTCTGTTGCTGTTTTCATGAAGAAATCCATCTTTTTCCTTGCCTGTAAGGCTTTTTCTCACTTACTTCCAAAGCAGTGTGCTGCAGTACTTGGCTCCCTGGCAGCAGTAATTCAGTGGAGAAGTTTTGCTGATAGGACAGCAGTTCCTGGAGAACAGCTCCAACTCGGGTCTGAGGAGCAGCAGAAACTCCAGGCTGACTTACAGGCTCAGCACACAGAATGTTTGCTTGCAGCGTGTTTTAAGCTTAAGGGTTGTTTCTTTAAATGCAGCCTAACCTGGGATGAAATTTTAAGCCTTGGAGCTGTTCAGGTATAAATCAAAGCAGGTCGAAGCTTTTCAGTTCTGAACTTGTCTGGCTCATATGGCACAGTTACTGAGCCAAAGGTTTTGATTTCCATGCTGCAGGAATGATCAGGGAGGAGCAGTCTGGTCTGTCAGTGCTGCTGGTGGGAGTGATCTGGTTTGCTGGCCTGAGGCATCAATATTGTCTTACAAATTCCTTCTCTCTAATCAGTCAATCCTTCTTAATGTGGGTTTTGCAGTGCCATTACAAGCCAATGGCAGGGGAAGACAAGGAGGAAGCAACTTGCAGGACTAGATGAGAGCTGAGATACTCTGGTTTTAATCTGAGAAGAGGAAGGAAGAGCAGGATGGAGTCCAAAGCATCAATAACAGGGCTGGTACCGCCCTGCTCTCTGCTGGTTTTGTACCTACAGTTAGGTACTGTCCTGTGGTATGGTTAGATCACCAGAGATGACATGATGAGTTATCTGCAACTAAAACATCTTATTATCCTAACTTTAGGAGAGGAGGTCTGAGCACCTCAGTGTCGAGAGACTGAGAGGTGTCAGCAGCTCTGGCCATGCAGGGAGCAGGGACAGGCAGGGTCACACAGCACATCTGTGAGCACAGCCAGGCAGGTGAGGGGAGCCAGTGCAGCTCAGCAGGGCTTGGGATGTGCCCAGCCACCGGAAAACAAGGAAGCCACTCAAATTGTTTAATTTTAAAGATGAGAAATTCACAAATAGACAGGGAAGGTGGGGATGGCAAATTCATTGCTGCCAGGGTGACCCGTACAGTTTATCTTGCAAGAGAGAAGGGACTTGGAGTAGTATGCACTGCCTGCATAAATAATATTGTTCTGCAAATAACAAGGGTCCATGTCCTATAAATCATTTGGAAATTTACTGAGCTTCCCCTAAAAACAAAATGGCTTTTTCATTCCTGCTTCTGTTAGGAGCTTTTTTGCCTTTTCTTTTTTTTTTTTTACAGTCTTGCTCCTTTGGCAGCTACAGCTTTTTACGACTAAACTAGATTTATTCATGGGCAGTTTATATGTGTTTGTTCTTGTGCCAGTGTTGTACTTTCTTGTACCTCAGTCTTCTTTCTTTCTGATTATTTTCCTCCCAATATATTTATAGATGGAGAGGGGATCTGCTCTGTTTTGCTGAGTTAAGTGTACCAAGTTCCTTTTGTTCTTAAAATCAGCTTGTTGTTTCCTGATCTCCCCTTCACAGTACTACATTAGCTGACAATTTTTCATGCTCTCCCTGCTTTACTGAAGTCTAAATAAGATTTTCTGTACTGCTCTGCTCTTTAAAAAGGGAAAAAATCCCACCATAAACCAGATGTTTACTCAAAAAGAGGTACCACCCAGTCTAATGAGCCAGACTCAGCCTAATTGCAGTAAAGCAGGAATTGTACTGAAGTTTCCCATTTATTTCCTAATTATTCTTTTCCTTAAAATCTACTGTAAAGCCTTATGTATTTCTGGTGCCACACTCAGGCCAAGCAATGTCCATTCCACTTCCTTTGCAAAATGACTGTTCAGCTTCTGCTCTTCACCAACCCTTCTGTAACTTTGTGGATTTCTTCGATATGTTGTAAGTCTGTATTACCAAGTGTCCAATGCACATGCCACTTCTACAAAGGTTCTGTAAGAAAAATTGCTTGTTATTTTTGGAGGCAATATCTCATTTATCATTACTGTCAGCTCCATATCACTACCAGGCAGTCCTTTCCTACACATTTGTGGTGGGAGACCTCCTGTAACTCTTTTAGTGACCTTTACAATGTCTGCCTCAGTCCAATTCTCAGTTTTAAGTAGAGATTTTGATCTCCACATCTTTTTCTGTTCTCTGTAGTTTTTCTGTTCATGCCTCTCATAATTTTGGAGAGCATCACTCAGCTGGGAAGAGATAAAGTTGTCTGTAGGATTTCTTCCTGAGCCTGAAATTCAGAGAGCATCTGCTTACACAAAGAGGGAGAAGCCGTGTCCCTACAATTGCCCCCAACCAGGCACAATCCCACCCTCAAGGCTCTGCTGCTGCAGGGTCAACACAGCAAATGTTCCCCTCAGGTGAGAACAGGTCATGCAGACTCTAGGAGACCTCAGGAAACTAAACTAATCCCTCTTTATTTTGAGGGTGTTAGAAGAGTCTGGTGAGGATGATCAGACTATGAGGCTACTCCTTGATCAGCGTATTTAGAGGCAGCAGGAGATGGTTCACTTTGTTTTGAGGAAAACCAGGCACACCCTATGGTCGGGGGTACCTATTGCTTCTCAGCATGATTTATGCCATTTCTAGTTCAGTGTGTGCCTCACTGGGAGAGAATGAATGGTCTTAGCATCCCAAAACACATTTTCCATCTGCCATCCTGTTAGAATCATGGAATGGTTTGGGTTGAAAGGGACCCTAAAGATCATCTTTTTCCAGCCCCTTGCCAGGGTAGGAACACCTTCCATTAGAGCAGGTTGCTCAGGGCCACATCCAGCCTGGCCCTGAGCATTTCCAGGGCATCCTCAGCTCCTCTGGGAGTCCTGTGCCAGGGCCTCACCACCCTCACAGTAAAGAATTGCTTTCTAATATCTAATCAAACCTGCCCTCTTTCAGTTTGAAGCCATTCCCCTTTTCCTCTCCCTTAGCAGGAACTGAGCACAGCATTCAGACATCCAACACTGCGGTTTTTGCAGAGGCACTGACAAAAGTGTTTTGTTTATGTTCATATTGCCATGGTTTTATTTTATATGTTGGTTTCAATGTCTCTCAGACTGGCACAACCAAGAGGTTTGTAGGACAGTAGGATGGGGAAGTAGAGATACATATCTGTCTTTGCTGCTGAAGGAATTGTGTGGGACTCTGCACCTTGCAATGTACTTTATAACGTATTTGATTTCTTGTATTTTGATCAGAAAACCCTCCTCGCAATGCACAAGTTATTATGAGTAACATCCAGTTTCACAGTGTGGGAGCATGAACCTTTATATTTTTGTTTTTGCTTGGTTATAAAGTCACTGTTTGGCAATTCCTCTCTGCTTACAAAGGCTTAGAGGAAGTTCTGAGGAGGAATGGATAATGTTTGCCTGTCTAATGATTTAAATATTGATATGTGACTTAAAAATAGGAGAAAAAAAAACCAAAAACAAACAAACCAAAACCAGCAACTACACAAGAGGTAATAGGTTTTATTCAGTTTCCTGTATGGATGTTGCTTATTTTAACTGGACAACAAACTTTTCTGTGAAATTCAAATAAGGATGTCGTTGGGTTTTTCTGGCCACCCAGGGTGAAGCTGTTGTTTGCTCATAAATGGCTTTTGATATTTATCTCCATTATTTACCTCCTCAGTAGATGTTGTTAACATTTTGCCTGAAACTTTCACAGAAAATATTTTCAGGAAAAATATTAAATTTTAAAGGAATAAACTGTTAACTTGTGAGCACAAGTATTGCTATGTGATTTTTAATTCAGTCTACCAGTTTGAGCCTTTAACATTTTCAATGCCCTGTGTGTTTTTTTCCATGAATATCACTGAGGTGTTGGGGGATCTACATCTCTGTCCTCTGCCATTAATCCAACTGAGCACCAGGAGGTGCAAGTCTTTGCAAAGCACTCATATGCACAACTGAACCAGCAACAGAATATTTAGAAGCCTCTTGTGTCTTCTGACTAGAAGACCATTCCCTAAAATCTTTCTTTAGGGATCCCCTAAAATCTAGGATTCCTTAAAATCTTTCTTCAATGATGATTTATACCAGAACTGCTTTATGCCATTGCGTTATGAAGGGCAGACCTTTCGGCATCAGGTGCCAAACAATCTGCAATAAATCATTTATTAATAACTGTTTATTGCCATTTTTTAAATTAAGAATTAAAATATGCTTGGTCATCTAAAAATATGAGTTGCATTTTTGGCTGCAATCCTTAAAAGTACAGAGCTTCCTAGTCTGCATTCTCTTCATATCCAGACCTTCAGCTTCAGAATTTTACCTTAGTCTGAGAGTTCCTTAGGTTTCTATGACTTTGCTATGCATTTTTTGCTTTGACCAGTTCAGTTTGGTGGGTACAAAGAAAGACAACTATTTGTGACCACTGTAATATCTCTGGCATCCAAACGAATTTACAAAAATTTAGGGGATGAACAGGGAAATGTTTAAATAAGATGAAGATCTATTTCTTTTATGTCCTTGCACCCAGTCCATTTGGCAAAGGATGTAACGAAGTTTGGAACTGCCCTTGTTATGAAGTCACCAGTGCTGAGGTATCTTCATGTGGTTTTGATATCCAAGGCAGTATTGTCTGGGCAATGAGGAAATAAAGGCCTACCCAGCATCCTCTTAGGAGCTGAATGTGTCTAAGACTGCTGAGAGTTTTGACTTCATGGCCATAATTGCCCAGAAGTGTTGTGAATGTCCCACCCCTGGAAGTGTTCAAGACCACGTTGCATGGAGCTCTGGGCAAGCTGGTCTTGTGGAAGGTGTCCCTGCCCATGGCAGGAGGGTGGAAAGAGATGGGCTTTAAGGTCTCTTCCAACCCAAACCATTCCATGATTCCATGATTCTGGGATGTGGAAGTGTCACTTTAGGCACCTATGCACAACCTCCCCACTTCAGGTGGCTTAATCAGAAGCACCAGCCAAGCCAGTGGAAATGAGTTTCCTAATGGAAATATTTAGGGCCGCTTGAGATGCTTTTGAGCATGAGACACATGATGAGGGAAGGCTGATATTATGATAGTGTGGCAGTAGGTACCCCGTTAGACATTCCCTGAGGGAACTGCAGCCTGTGGAAGCAGCCACATTGGAGCAGGGAATGTGCAAAGAGGACAGAGCAGCTGAGCGGTGCTTTTATAGACTGACAGCAACTCCCATCCCCATCTTCCTGAGCTGCTTGGGAGGAGTCTGAAAGAGTGAAGCCCAGCTTGGGAAGAAGGGAATGGGCTGGAGAGAGGTTTTATTTTAATGTTTGGGTTTGCTTCTTACTACCCAATTGTGAATAAATTAAATTAATTTCCCCAAAGGTGAATCAGTTTTGCCTGTGACAGTAACTGGTAAGTGATCTCCCTGTCTTTATTCCATCCTATTTTCCAGCCTATTTTTCCCTGTTCTTCTGTTGGTGAGGGGGAGGGAGAGAGCATGTGCTTCGGAATTTGGCTGTTAGCCAAGGATAACCCACCACAATTCTGAGCAGCAAAAATCTAAAAATAAATGGCCAGACAGTTATAGATTATTATTCTTTGGAATTGATCTAGTGGAATGGGCACATGATAAATGTTTAATATCTGTATATGGAGGAGTGTCCCGTTACACTAATGTATAATACTGCTTTAATACTCTGTTACTGTTATTCGGAAGTTATTAGACTTTATGAGTAGTTCACACAGGGTATTTTTGTCAGTCAAAAAATTGTTTTGCATAAAACTGTAATGAAAATTCAAAGGGTCTTGGGGCATAATTCTTCTACTTGCTGTAGAAAAAATCAGGATCAATACCATCAATTAGAAAATCCTGCATAATGCAAGGACAGCATAAGGGAGAAAAGATCAGGTAGCTTAGATTTGCTTGCTGTTATGTTTAACTTGATGCTGTGCGTATTTAGAATATGAACGGCTTTTATTTTCTTTTCTGAAAACTAAAATGCAAACAGAGAGTTTTCATGCCCAAGCTCTTGACTAGATCAGATACCTAGAAATGTTAAAGGTTGTGCTGGAATTATAGCCCAGTTGGGAAGGAGCTGCCATTTGGAGCATGTAGAGTAACATGAGCTTTCACCTGTGAAGGACATGGCACAATTACCTCTGGAGTGGTGGTTTTTTGTGTTTTGTTTTGTTTTGTCTTCTCCCCATCAAATCCCTTTCTTCAGCTCTTAACATCACGGAGACAGAGTTAGTTCATCCACTACTACAAACCTAGCTAAGATTTTATTGGTAAGTGTAGCCTGTGTGAAATGTTCATACAGGAGTTCACAGAAAACTTGGTGTTTTCACAGAGTTAGAGAATGGTTTAGGTTAAAAGGGACTTTTGCATTTAGAGGCTTGGACAAAAATCAGACCAAAACTGCAAATACTAGTGGGTTAGAGGAACTTATAAACAAAGAGACCAAAGGATGGAGAATTCAGAGAAAGGGAGACTGACACCAACATGGTGTTACAGCAGGTCAGTGGAAGGTCTACAAACAGGTGGAGGTATCCTGAGCTACAGTGTACTGGATTGAGTACTGTACTGAACACTGCCTCGTATTCCTCATCCCTGGAAGTGGTGATCAAGGAAGACTAGGATGAGTTTTTTCCTCTGTTTAGACTGAGCTCATGTTTTGAGTACTGGACCAGGCTCCCAGGCAAGTGGTCACAGTACCAAATCTGCTGGAGTTCAAGAAGTGTTTGGACAATGCTCTCAGACCCATGGTGGGGTTTTTGGGATGTTCTGTGCATGGCGAGAAGTTGAAGTCAATGATCCTTGTGGGTCTACTCCAACTCAGGGTATACTATGATTATATGTACAACTTAAACCAGTGAATCTGCTGATGTTTTCTTTTTCTGTCTTCCTTCATCTAATGCAGGGATCCCCCCAGGATAGCAAAAAACCAGGATACTACTGGTTTAGATATGATTAGCAGAATCACAGAATGGAAGGGACCACAGTGGGGCATCTGCTCCAACCTCCCTGTTCGTGGAGGGTCACCTTAGAGTACATGGCACAGGATTGTGCCCAGACAGTTCTGGAATATCTCCAGTGAAGGAGGCTCTGCACCATCTCTGGGCAAATGATTAATGTTAACATTTTCTCAATAAGGTAGACTTGACATGGAACAGCAGAATGATAACTACTATGTATAATTTGAATGTTCCTAGATGTGAGATTAGCACTGTTGTTGACTTTCCACTAAAGTTTCTTCTTTGTTTTTTCTTTTGTATTAAATTTTTGTCACACCTTGTCTGATCCCACTGCCTTATATCATAGATGTTTTTTTATGTCTCTTTTCCCTACAGGAGGCCAAGTGCTTTTCACAGACTTTCCTCATTACTCACCCACCAGGCCATTGTGACCACTCTGCCTGGTGTAAAGTAGGGGGGGGCAGATTAAACCCTCTTTAATTAAGCTAAAAAGCAGAAGAAAAGATCCTGAGCATACCTGTTCTCTTGAGCACTTTTGAATGCTGATGCCCAGGAAGTGCTCTCACCGAATTTTAGTTTGGATCAAGAGTTTACACACACACAATTACACACTCTAACAGTGCGTAATATTTCATTTTTTCTCTCCAGGTATTACCAGATAAGAGCTGGACTGAAGATCCCATCCAGGATTCCCCACAGGCTGTTTGCTACCATTGCAGGACAGACAGGTAAGCAGGTCCCAGAGGAACGGGACGTGACTGCAGGTGGGGTAGGATGGAGAGGGAGAGTCTATATGGGGAACAGGTGAGCCTGGATTGGGAACCAAACCTGGATTTCCCTAATGATCAGTAATTGTTCATCTGTTCCAGTGTGGGTTTGTGACTGGTGTTTGGCTTGCATTTGTCAGAAAAGCAGAGGAAATTCTCAGCATCTTATCTGAAAGCATCTCTCTTATATGTGGCTCCTGGCTGACAATTTTTCAGTTCAATATTATTTTATGTGTTTAAGGTTCTTTGTCTTTTTTGGGGTTTTTTTTGTTGGTTTTTTTTTTTTTTTTTCTTTTAAGGAAAAAAAGTATTGTTCAATTTGGAAGTCTGGTTCAATTAAAATGCAAGATTATTAGACAGGTTTTATAAAACACAAATAATTACGCCAAAATTTGACAAAAAAAATCCCAAACTCAAGAGCTGAATAAAGAAAATCCCTTGGAAAATCAACGAATATATAAATAAATTTAGTCTAGGTTTGGAAAAATATCTTGTTGTGAAAAATACTCAAGGAAGAAACAAAATTATTGTACACCATATTCCAGTGTAATTTGCTCTTGACATATCCAGGATCCCCTGGAGTTTCTTTGCTCTCTGGAAATGTCCTCAAATTACAGCAGCTTCTGGCATAAAGAGTCTCATACTAATGAAATAACCTCCTGTGAAGACAGCTAGAATTTTACTTTCTTGGTGCAAAAACCAATAGCAAACAATAAAAAAGCCAAACTACTCCTCTTTGAAATAAGCTATCTTTTATATTTACTTTTTTCACCAAAAATAAAGTATTTTTTTCTCCCTCATATATCTTCAGCATCAAGACAATTCTGAAGATTCTTCCACCTCTTCTAGAAACAATTCATGTAGACGCATGGGCAGGGGAGAGGCAAGGCTGGCAGTGCAGTTACAGGATTAGCAGTTGACTTTCATAGTGCTAATGCAATCCAGACTGGGCTCTAATAGCTTTATAGGGCTAACATCAAGACAAGGGATATTTAAGCCATTAAGGCTTTAAACAGTTTCTCCTTGGCTATCTTTGCAAGTACTTCCTAATTGATTTCATAGATCTGCAAGGGAGCATTATTTAATGGGACTGAACTTAAAGGTATATACTCCATAATGTGTTGGTTTTTTTTTTTTTTTTTCCATGCCATTGATCTCTCTTAGTATGTGGATAGCTGGGATAGGGCTAATTAAATTGCTGTGCATGTTTCAATAAGACACTCCTGTTAAAATAGCATTACAACAGAACAGGGGTGATATAAAATAGTGAATAAACTCCTACCTCACCAACAAGAATGACTATAAAATAAGTGAAATTCATGAGTCTGGTTTAAAGGAAGTATTTTTAATCTTTCCCTTATCGGGTTCGTAGGATCTGTGAAAACTGAGAATATATTTTGGAAATGATTATGTAAATTCATAAAGTAGAATCTGTGAATATATGCAGTAATAAAATCTATAAAATATGTAAGTATATAAAATAAATAAGGCAGTATTTATCTTCCAATGCACATGGCTTTTTATTTTTATTAAATGTACAGGATTTACAATAAAACCTTGGGAACTGACAGCATTAGCAATGTTTACTTCCCTTTAGATGTTTTCAGCAACAGAGGCAAAAAACCCCATGGTTTTCAATAATTCAGCAGAAGGAAGGCTGAAATCTGTATTGGGTAGTCCTGTGGTGGTGACCAACCAAATGTGTACAGAAAGAACTCTGTCCATCGCTCAGGACTGACAGGTTGTACAGGAAGCCTTGATGACCCACTCTGAGGTCCACAGTTTGTCCAAGTTCTGTGTGAAATTTAGGAGAATGGGCTGTGTGGCTCAGTCAAAGCACAGGAGAGCTGTGCTGGAGCCCAGGAGCCTCTGTGGTGTGGTCACTCCTGTCCTCAAGGCTGACCATTAGCTTGCATTGAGTCAGGGTGCACGAACAGGAATATGCTGTGAACATAAATATATTCATAAAATCATGTACATTTCAGTCATGCTCCTAAGAATTTTTAACAAGGTGGGTTTCCTTAAAGACGAGACAAGACTGCTGGCTCGTGTCTTTTCATAGAATCATGCAAACATAAAGTTTGGAAAAGACCTCCAAGATCAAGTCCAACCTTTGGTCTGAGCACCACCATGCCCACTAAACCACACAGTGGAGTGACATTCCTGCTTATTTTTTGAGCTCTTCCAGGGATGGTGACTCCACCACTTCCCCAGGGAGCCTGTTCCGACACTTACCCACTCTTTCCAGGAAGAAATGCTTTCTTGTATTCAACCTGAAACTCCCCTGACTCAATTAGTGGTCATTTCCCATTGTCCTATCACAAGTTGTCTGGGAGAAGAGACTGACCGCCACCTCCTTTTCAGGTTGTTGTAGAGAATGATAAGGTCACCCCTGAGTCTTCTTCTCCCCAGACTAAACCACCCCAGCTGCCTCAGCTGCTCCTCATAGGACTTATGTTCCAGATTATGTTCCTCATTTTTCAGCAGTAAAAAGGAGAGAGGGAGCAAGGCTTGTTATGCACAGTCTTTAGTTGCTCTCATGCAGGTTTTGAGCCCCCATGAAATTCAGCGGTCTTTTAACAGATACGACTGAAGCCTGCTTTGGGCTTCTGAAGAACAAATTATGTTCTCTGTTCATTCATGTGCAGCTCATAACAGCACAAACTCCATTGCCCTCATCACCCCTCCTGCAGGGCTGAGTTAATGCAGACATAACCTGAAGTTAAACTCTAGAAATGCCTTTCTGAGTGGATTTATGAAGCTTTGGCCTCTGGTACTCCTCAGCAACGTGGCTTGTTAACATCACCATGGGTTGGTGTCTGCCTGCAGCACACAGTGCGCTGAGTCTGTGGACCCAAGCATGAGCAGCTTGAGGAGCTGAGGGGCAGATTAACTCTACAACTAAAAGAAAAGTTGTAAAGTAAGTATGTTTATTCCAGCTCTGGGGTGCATGGGGGCATATTTTCCTCCAAAGCCACCCCAGTGGTACTCTGTCTGTTTTATATTGGGTTAAAATTTACATATGTGTAAATAACACAATGCCCTAATTATCTATTCCTGCTTTATATTATAATGAGTCCAAAGTTAATTTAAATACACTTGTGCCTGCGCAGTGCCGTCTGGTGGTTGTGGGCAGGAGTCTTAAGATGAAGTAAAGGAGTCATCCTCGGGTTGAACTCTTCACTCTGCTTCCCTGTGCATATTCCCTGGGTCTCTGGTCCAGGTCCAAACCTTAAAGCTAACTCGGGCTGGTTTCAGGATCCACAAACAAGATATCTGGTCATGGTTCCTTCTCTTCATCAATAGCTTGGCGTCTTCTTTATATCCTCCCTCTTTTCTTGGCAAGCACAAAAATATTGAGCAAGCTCTATGCATTGTTTTAGCAAGCAGCCCTTAGTAAATCATTATCTACCTCCTAGTCCCTAAAACAAAAGCTATATACCTTGTTTTAACAAACATCTTTTAGTAAATCCCTTAGCCCCTCTAAATCACAGCAGGGAAGGTGCATATGCCATCTCACAGTTATAATTAGTGTAATTAGCTCCTTGGTTGACTTGTCTCATGAGGCACTAAGTGTCTTCTGTAAGATTTTAGGCTACTGTGTAAATTTTGGGGCAAGGATTCACAGAAGTGATGAACATGCAGTCACTCGTTGATTTCCAGGCTACAGACACAAGCTGAAAGACTGAAGGAGCTTATCTTAAAAACATGTACTTAAAACAGTTTTATTTGCCCTGAAGCACACTACATCATTGCTCAAAACATTGGGAGAGAGATCACAGCTCAGGAACAGTTAGGATTAGCAGTTTTATCCTGATTTTCTTCACTGTATGAAAGAGGGGAAAATGGAGACCAGAACAGTACAGAAGAAGACCAGTTAAGGAGCATGGTATACATAGGATAAATCTTGGCAGCATTATTGCCAACAGAGAGTATGAGGGTGAATTATATAGTTGAAAATGCCATTGAAGATTAGCCAAATCACAGAAAGAATATAAATTTCCATTTCCTCTGCAGTGTTTGGCAGAGGTCTACACACCACTTGAATGCATTACTCTTTTGGGAGAGAATTATTGTTTAGTAGTGAAAGTTGCAGGTGGGTTTCTTTGTAAGTTCTGGTTTACAACCCACTGTGGCTCACTCCCATGTACTGCAACCAGGGATTGCTGTTTGCTACCAGCTTGCCTACTTGTTTACCTTACAGGTCAAGGAAATGTTTTGCTGGGTGAACATTAAGAAAAAAAATTATTTTGCATGGCATATAGCTGAAGAAATTACTCAGGACTTTGATTTGTGTCCTAATTTCCTTTTATTCTCCATCCAGAAGTACCACATTACCAATTCTCAAAACTATAAAAGACAAATACTTTTGAAAACTTGACCAGAAAATGTAATTACAAGCAATACAAAGTATTTAAGAAAAATTATCACCGGCTATGCTAATCTTTATTAGATTGTAGAAGTCTTCCATCTAATTTTAGTCAATTAAATTGGGTTATTGTTTAAAAGTGCAGAAAGCAAAGGACAGCCAAGGAATGTGGTTCTTTCTTCATTTTTCTCATAAAAGGCCGGGGAGACAAGATACAATACTTCTTCCAGACAAGTCAAGAAAAAGTAGCTGTGATTGCCATTACACTTGAACTTTTTTTATTGTTGATGTAGAGGTGTTTCATGTACTCATACTTAAAATGAAATATCTGACTTCAGGACACAAGAAGAAGCAGAATCTCAATTGTGGTATGCAAAGAAAAAAAAAATAGGAGTATCCGAAAAGCATGGAATCACAGAGCAACTTAGATTAGAAAAGATGTCTAAGATTGTGTTCAGCCATTAACCTAACACATTAAAGTACACCACTAAAATGTCCCTAAAATGAAGACCATTGCTGTAACCTCTGTCTGAACTATACAAGTTCATGATAATCCGCACTGAATTCCTTTTCCTATAAATTAAATGATTTAATGAAATTAAATCTGTGGCTACCTTGAACCTTAGACATAATTTGAAGCGTCATTTGCATTTCTGATATGCTCCATAATTAACTGTTTGTACTTGTTTTTAATAAACAAGCGGTGGTCTTAATCTCTTCATTAATGTTTGATTATCTCAGAACAGTTCCCAGTGAAAGAATTCTGCTTTGATTATTAAAGAGAAACCTTCTCTTTTAAATGGCTCTTTAATGGAGTCAAAACAAACAGTTGCAGTTAGTTGCTCATTAGAGCAAGGAGAAACAGCACCATGACTTGTGGAACAGTATGAAATTGCAGTCATTAGTTTCAATAACTTTTTGAAAGGTAATTTCTTCCCCCATTAAGTGAAGGTAAGGTTACTGTTTTTGAAGTATGAGAAAAAGGGGGAGAAATTTATGCTTTAGCAAACACAGGGGTTTGTCTTCAAAGCTTATTAAAAGTAATCTGAAAAGAAATATGAATTTTATATATAAAAGAAAACATACTTGATGAATACAAATTATATCCAGAGGGAGGCTGAGAGAAGGTGTTTTGGGGATGAGCTCTCTTAGAAAACTTCAGTTGTGAGGTCATGGGGGATGACCCCATCCCTGAAAACATTCAAGACCGGGGCGGATGGGCCCCTGAGCAGCCTGGTCTGTGACAAAGGGATTGGAACGAGACCATCTTTGAGGTCCCTTACAACCCAAACCATTTTATGAATCTATGATCAGACATTTTAAGAATTGTTAATTCACAATCTAAACAGAACTAATTCCATGACATTCCAAGACAAAAGGAGAAAGAGAAAAAAACAATTAAAAGGAGCAAAAAGGAGAACTTTCTGACCGACGTGACACTTCTCTGTGTGTGTGTCTCAATTGCTTTCCAGTCAAGGCTTTTCATAAATGCCTCAAAATATGGAAGCTGAAAAGTATTTATGGCTTGCAGATATGAATTCTGTAACTAAACAATGCTCTTAGGGAACTAGCAATGGGTTTAGAAACAGATATAAACAGTATAAAACCCCATTGATTCTGTTTGTTTTAACAAAGCATTAATCATTTAAGAAAGAAAACTTTCTGCTGATCCGAAGCAGGTCAGTTATTCTATCATCTCAAATTTCAGCATGTCTGAGAAATGAACATTGGTTTATAGAACAAATCACTGATAAGAGACTGTATTTATGTTGGGATTCTTTGTACAAGGAAATTAATAGGACATCTTACTTTTTATCATCCCTGGATCTATGTATGGGTAGAGAGGCAGTTTTATATAATTCTTTCCATGAGGCTAATTCAAAATGTCAAAAGGCAAAGTTAAGATAAAGGATTCATCTCAGAAATGTGCAGCTTTAATCAAAAGTCACACTGAGGGAGAAAACATCCTGAACTTTTTGATCAAGCAATTTTAAAATTATGGTGTCTCCTTTAGATATATAACATCTCCATTTATTCTAAATATAAATATGCTAAACATAATATTTCAAACTAAAACAAGTCTCTTCAAATATTTAAATATGAAAATGATTATGCATTGAATGAGTTCATGCCCGAAAAATGTTGTCTTTGCACTTTCCAAGTAGGCTTATTTTAGCCCTGGAGGGTCTGCATGAGTGTTCCTCTGCCAAAGAATGTGTATTTTCAACCTTCAGCAACTGGGTTTCCAAACTTTCTTGAAAGCAACTTGCAGCTCAACACATGAGGATAAATGTGGCGTGTTCAACCCTGGTTTGTTGATTTCAAAGCATAAATTTTCAGAAGTCACTGCTTATAAGTGTCAGTTCAGTCTTTATTTATTTTTTTGTTCAGTCTGGAACACTAAAGTTTCAATAGAAAGGTACTTGAAACTGGGCTGTCAAAATGGACAAACTAAATAACATATCACAGCTTACAGTCTGCAATAAGACTTAATATTTCCTCTTCACTGAGTGCCAAAAAGGCAATAAAAATGGACAGCTTGCAACAAATTATGAAAACCTTGACAATTAACTGTTACAAACTAATACATAAAAATTTTATATATGTTACATGAGAAAAAAAAAAAAAACACAAAAGGTACCCAGAATTCTATGCAGGAGACAATCCTGTTTTACCAACAAAGCTCCTTGAAGTCTGCGATCAGAGACAAAACCAGGGTTTGTCCTAGTGGTTCAGGGAGCTGTAAGTTCCTGTGAGCTTCAAGTGCCTGGAATGTTGGTGCAGCAGATTTAGTGCTAAGATTGAAGAGCAGGAATATTGTCTTTCTAGAGGTATGATAGACAAAACTGAAAGTTTGTCCTGCATCCTTTGAATTCAGTGTGAACTCAGAGCAGTATCGTGTGTCGCTGGCAGCTCTAACAACCTCATGTCCCCTTGAAGGGGAATATATCAGAGGGAGTAGGACACACTGAATAAAGGTCTAGAAAACACTAGAAAATTCTGCAGTAGATGCTCCTATGCTGGATTTATGCTAGCTAAGAAATAGGTAAATAGCACAACTGAGTGTTTTCATAGAATTTTTATTTTAAAAGACCCCTGAGATGATCGAATCTGACCAAGTCCACCACTAAATAACATCCCCAAGTGCCACATCCACGTCTTTTAAGTACCTCCAGGGTTGGTGACTCAACCACATCCCTGGGCAGCCTCTTCCAGTGCTTGACAACCCTTTCTGTGAAGAAATTTTTCCTAATATCCAATCTGAACTTCCCCTGGCTCAACTGGAAGCCTTTCCCTTTGTGCTATCGCTTGTTACCTGGCAGAAGAGACCAATCCCCACCTCACTACTCCATACAATTGACGTCTATTGGTCCAGCCTGGACAGATTGCTCTGTGGAGCCTTCCCACCCTCCAGCAGATCAACACTCCTGCCCAACTTGCTGTCATCTGCTTTTTAGTGCTGTCATCTTTCTGTTTTCCCAAAAGGTGCTTTTTACATTTTTCAGATAGTTAAACTTCTAAAAGAAAGGGCGCAGGCACCTTTGTTGAAGGCTGTGAATCACCAATTAAGGGACGATCTATGGATCTAAAATGCAGAAGAGTGTGAGGGATTATATGAAGGAGCGTGCAGCCTCCCTGTAGTCAGGTGTTAGAGGGGCTCCCCAAGTAACAAGATCATTTAGTGGGATTATATTCTCATTTATTTCAGCCTCTTCATGTCTTACTTTCATATTTAGCAGGTAATTCTACAATAATGAATTTGCTGCACAACCAAACTGACAAATACGAAGTGTTATTCATCTGGGATGAAAGAATTCAAGGTCTATAAGAACTAAATTATTACAGTTGCAGGAAGGTGCGACTGTATTTTTCTATGGGGACTACAAGTATTTTTAAGACTTTCTTCAAAAAAAACCCTTATGGATGGTGGATTATGTCCCCATGTTCTGCTTGACAAATCACTACAGATAACAGACATACTGCAGGGAGTGATGGTTCCTTGAATATACAGGTGGTCAGCATTTCCTAGTGACTATGGGATGCAGAACACCTGAAAAAATTAGGATTTAAGTATTCTGAGATCTATAGATGACAGTTGGATGTCAGTTTAAATAACAGTTGTTAAGTAAGAAGTCAATATTCATTTGTTAGAATGTATATATATATATATGTACTCTTACCAGCTACAGGTAATAATGGTTCTTCCCTGGGGAGGGTATCTATCATGATTTATATATTAGCTTTCTAACAACGCTTATTTCACCAAGCTTTCTAAACCAGCAGGAAATAGTTGTTTTGTAATGATCTGTTAGGCTACATCTGAAGGGCAGGTGAAAAATCATCTGTATCCTGAGTTATGGCTGTGAGATGGAAGAAGCCCAGGAAATCTGTAGCTAATGGTAAAAATAATCTTATCTAAGTGCTGAAATCTGTGCTGTGGGTGTCTCTACCTAAGCTAATCAACCAGTCTCTCTTTATAGCCAGAGGAGAAGAACAGGTAATTTGAGGGAGTAATTTAACATATCTATTTTAAGATGAGTTGAATCACACCTATTTCTGTCCGTTTACTATAAAAGAAGTTGCAGGAACTTCTGCAGAGAGAGACATTTCCATTGTGCTTGTAAAAGACTTTGCACAAAAAGGCTGATTGCAGTTTGTGCCTTCATGTATGTATGCAAATTAGGCAAGTAATAATAAAAGGTGGGAAAGGTGACATAGTCAACATAGAAAGAAGATGGTGCTCTTGCCTTTCCCAGCAAATAATCAAAGATGGCATCTTGATTCAGGATGTTGCATAATGCTCCTGAAGGGATTTTTCAGGGTGAGAAATAAGAGCAAGGAGAAGACTCCAGCATGAGAACAGCTTTCTTATTTTTTTCTTAGAAATTCTTTCTGGCACTAATAGAAAAAAAAATCCACTGTATTATGTAAAAAAAAAATGAATTAACATTTTCCTTCCATAATGGCACTGTAATTTATTAATTGAAAATGAAGTTGTGGAAGTGGTATAGTTTGTTTATTTGTATTTTGAAAGACTAAAACTATGACTCTACTTTCACCCTAAACCTCATAAATGAACAAAAAATATCCTGGGACATAGAAGCCAGGTTTGAATTCTGACAAACCAGGAATTTAATTTGAGGTTCAGCAAAGCTTTCTGTGCTATTAGCAGACCTCAAGGACATAACTCTGTGGTCAGTACCTTTGAAGCCTAACACTGTGTATGAGATGTGACCGTAAATTAGAAAAATGAGAGAACTTTCTGTGGATCCTGGTGTATATGTGGGCCTTTTAGAAGGATTTGCTTAATTTACTATTCTAGCCAAGGAATGTTGGTTGCTTTAATTTCCTGTGGATATCACTGACAGGGATTGCTCTGAAAATTCCTGCAGTCTAGGAACAGTCTGGGAACACAGACAGCAGCACAAGCTGTGTCTTATCTGTAAAATGATGGCACTGCTTCTGAGGTGCAAATGTACATATAATTTAATAACTTTCCAAACATGTAAGATAAGCAATAGGAATCCAAATAGCTAGAGACATACACCCTCTAGCAGCTGCCTCAAAATATTCCATCTGAATAAAAGCCATGTCCCAGGTAGAGTAATGATGCCACAATGAGAGAGGAAAATTATGTGTGATTTGTGCATGAATTCTTTTCTGTCCAGAAGAAATTTCTGTCCATATTTATAGCTCATCTGAAATGCTGTAAACCTAAGCCATAGAGCTTTAGCCAGTGCTTTGTGTGCAAAGCATAGCTCCAGTATGTGAATTGTGACATATCTTTGGAGAAGTATGCTCAATATAAATTTTTAAAAGATGGCAGGTGGGTTGGGGTTACTGTTTTTGGGTTAGGTTTGTAGTTTGTTTGGGTTTTTCTTTTCCATTTTCACTTTAGAGAAAGAATTTTCCTGCTTTCTTTAAATAACTTTATAGTGTAAACAATTGGAACACTCACTGCCTTTCTAGCAGTTGTAATCAGAGACTTATAATGTCTAGCCTTGTAGTTTTAATTTGTATTCATCTGCTTTTTCTTTTTCTCATTGATGAAAGAAGCTAAAACATTGTGATATGATCAGTTGGAGAGGACTTTTTGCTGCATAATCTCATGAAAGATATCCTTGCCCACAGCAGAGTGTTTGGAATTAGGTGAACTTCAAAGGTACCTTCCAACTCAAACCATCCAATGAGTCCATGATTTTATGTATGAATTGCCATGATCAGAACGAACAAAAAGTATGGGTTTGAATGCAGCAATTTCGATTTTCTGTTTGCAATTGCCTTATCTACCCATTGAGTGTGTGAAGAAATGTAAATAAATTGGTCCATTTAGTCATAAGCACTTTTGCTGGATTGAGATTGCCCTTCAAGTGTTTACATTTAAATTTGCTGTTTAAACTGAATAGATTGGGGGTGTGTCATGGTATAAAACTGTACTTAGATGCACTGGTCAGCCTTGGCATTTTACCATTTGTCCCAGTTTTGGACTGGTTTGAAAACCTCAATTTTGCTTTAGATGTTGTTGCCTGGGCTCCATTTCATGGAGAGTGAATCTGGTTTGAATGTCAGCCTTAAGCCACTCGCTTAAGCCACAAGACCTGATCTTGCTCTCTCTAACAAAAAGATTGAGGGAATCTTTGGGAAGTCAAGGGAATTACAGCGAACTGAGTAAGACGGTAGAGGTATGAGGTGAGCATGACATCAGATTTGTGTAACATACTGAGGAACAGGAGAATGATTCAGGCTCTCTTCATCCTCTTTGGACTGCATTCCCTGTTGGTGTGACACCACGGAGCCTGCGGACAATGCTGGAACTCAATGTTTTCTGCAGAGCTCACATGCAGAAGTAATGTCTCTATGTTTATATATTACTTAACTACCCTTTTTGCCTTCAATTTCATACAAAGTTTTCACACCTTTGCTGAAGACTGAAAGCAAGTTGTATCTTGAGCAGGAATTTACAATTTACATTGTCTTTGTACTTGCAGGAATGAAGGGAAGCACTTGAAGCACAATAACAAGCCAAATGGCTCAAACAGGTGCAAGCTTTGGGGGAACAAAACCGCATTTAGTTTCTTGATTTCTTCTTTTCTATATCTAGGATCATGTACCTTTGGGCCTTTCTTATACCATGAACAAACAACTTCCTCCACCCCATAAGAAGCCTAATATTTGTGAATATGGCCTAATCTGTCAGAAGCAGGCACTTTCTCTGGTGACTGATGTAAAATCTTGGGTAGTAAAATGCTGATTTATAACTTAAAACTTACAAACAATCGTGTTTGCTTAAATAGATCCTGCTTATTTATTAGTTAAGCTGTTGCTTAAATAGCTTATCTTGTTTGATAGATTGGGGAAGAGTGTTAGGAAAACCCATGGTTTCACCTTGATTTTAAATTATATAGCTGGTAGCATAAAATTGATGCAATAGGAAACAGGAACTAAGAACATACTTGGCCTTTACAGACCAGTGGTAAAAGCTCACATTCTACTGCAGATGATGTGTAACTTATTCTTCCCCTTGCATATCTCTGTGGGAAGTCATAATGAGTAGTAAAATTTGCTACCACAACCCCCTCCACTGGTAAGATCATAAAACTCCCTGAAATTACATGGTGTTCATTTAAACGTTCCTCCAAGGGCTGCATATAAAATGGGGAGTTCAGTGGAGTAGTCGACTCACTACATCTTTCTGTGTCAGAGTAGAAAGTGATAAAATCAGTCTCCAGCAACTCTGGGCCATAATTTTTCACTCTAGTATTGCAGGCTGTAACTTTGAGAGAGATCTGTTTCACAAGAGTATTTTATAATGCTGTGGGTAATGTAGAAAGTGTATCATGAGAAGCAAAAGGTGTAACTGAGGGACAATACCTTCTGTTTTTTCATCCTAAATGAATGATGTTAATAGCAGCTGTTAGCATCAAAAGCTAATATTCAAACAAAAACCAAACAAACAAAGTTAATTAGAAAAAAATCATGCAGGATATAAACACATTATCCCTTCAGAACAAGGATAGATCTTTCTCATTATGTTAGAAGAAACAGTCATGAAATTGTTACTCATTTTTAGGTCCCTGAAAATTATTTCAGGATTTGTTGCTGTTACAAAAGAAACTCAATGGAAAGCAGAGTGCAGAGCAGATTCCTGTGTTACTGACATTTCATTTGGTTAAATAACACACACAAAAAAAGAAACTATGGATGGTACCCAGTGTCCAATAACCCACATCCAATGGCCTCACCCAAGCCAGTGAACACCGGAAGCAGAACCCCAGGACAGAACTTAACAGAAACAAAAACCCTGAGTCTTTGTAGCCCTGAGCTATGTCTGTGTGGAATGTGATAGCTGAAGGAGTTGAGGACCTAGGAGGATTTACCAGTCCTTAATTCCTATGATTGCTAGGCTCTTTTCTCCAGCTCTGATCTTGAGCAATCAGCTTCTCTCTTAGTTTCCCCATATGTGTAATGGGGTTAACTGTAGTTGTATCATAAGGGTATTGTGAAACTTAATTACTTAATATAAAGAATTTTGATTTTTTGGAATATGTGACAGTGCAGGAGAGTAGATAATTATTAATGGGTTTGAAACTTTTTATGGTTGGTTCACATTTTAGGGATCTAAATGTTTGACCTACTATTTCTACTATACACTGTGTAATGAGGCACAGTGATAAGAGTAGGAGCCTGTTAATGTAATTAAAACCACTGACTTTTCCTCTAGGTGGGAGGTTTTTAAATGTGGCTGATGTCCTAAATGGAAGTATGCTGCAAATTCATCATAGCTGTTGTATCACATCCAAAATTAGGAGAATAAATCTGCTCGTGAGCGTATTTTTTCCTGAACCTCTGCACATTAATATGTCAGAATTTACTATATGTAGTATGTATTTGGAAAATCTTCAGCAGTGAACCGATGTCTGCTTTTGACAGTCTGAATACAGCTAGTGGCTCTGGAGTTTCACCAGTGCTAAAGTCCTTCAGAGCAAGGAATAAAGGACAGTGTAGTAGAAGGTTTTGGCCCTCAGCACTCCAGTGTACGTGACACAGTGAGGGAGGGAAAGGGGGAGTCTAAGACTTGTTCTCTTATTATATATAAAGGAAAATATAATACTACTCCTTTTATCTGCCCACTAAAACTATTCCAATTTCACCTGCACTCCAACATGGAAGACTCCTCTCAGAGAGTCTGGTCAGTGACAGACACCTCTGGGTCCAGGCCCAGAAGATGAGTCCCATATTGAGCACAGATGAATGCAGAGCTCCCTTTGGACCTCAGACTGACATCCCATGGGAGGAGGCTGCACTGCCTCACTTGCTCCAAGACCCTTTGTGTCCATCAGAGTACACTGGATACACAATTTGTGAATATGAAATAGAGACCAGCTGAGATGAGTGTGCACTTAAGGGCTATTCAGAGGAAAGGAGTTTTAAAACTCCAGCAGCAAAAATCACTTCCCCCACCAGCTTAGTTACATCCCTTCTGCACTGTACCTGAGTAGCACAATATATGCAGCCAGATACTACTTCAGTGGATTTTTTCTTTTTAATACCTTTTTCACCTTAGAGCTGCCCTTAGGCAGATGACACTTTCCTGCTTACTGGGTGATACTCTTCAGTTTCCTGGGAAACTTGACCTTAATGACTGTCATGGGTATAGAGGAAGATGCATATTTACATCTTGAGAAGCAGCAGGCAAACCAATTAAAACATGGGGGAAAGACTTATTTAATTTTGAACAGTTCACATACATTGATTAATGATATTTGGTATTTTCTCCTTAACAGCTACTAGGTTTTGCCACTTCTGTGTAACACTTTCCATCTGCACATCTCAGTATGTCTCATTATTGGGAGTTAACTCGGCTTTGAGTCCAAGTTCTTGTGAGGTAAACAGGAGATTTTGTCTGTACTGCCAAACACAAAAACATATTGAAGATCTTTAGCCTAGCTCTGTCCTGGAGCATTCTGTGACCTAATAAACACTTTCCCTGAACTAACTTGTGTCCTGAGAGCTTGCACTTGAGCTAAATGTCTCTTTGCCAGCACATTACATGTTACTCATCCTGCTTCCTGCCCTGAAAGAAGTTTGCTGGCTCTTATCTTAGGAGGATTGGCACCATTCTCTCTTGTGCAATTGTTGGTATCATGCCAAGTTTATTTCCCATAATTTTCACCCAAAAAAAACCCCACACAAAGCCCTGCATGGATGTTGGCCAACAAGGTTGTGGTTTTGTCTGCAAGCCATCTCAGGAGCTGGAACCTGACTGAGGTTCTCCCTGAGCCTCCTCTCTTCCCTTGAATAGTATAAGGTTTTCCATCAGTAATGGTGCTTTGGTGAAGGTCTCAGCAAGTTCAGCCAAGTTGTGCTGAGAGTACTTCTAGTGATGGAGTCTAATATCATCTGCTAATTTCCTGGATTTGTCTATTTATGTCGGCCCATCTGTTATCTCTCATCCCACACTTCACCTCAAAGCCATTTACGAAGGTGAATATCACTTTGCTTTAGATTTGAGTTTTGCAGGCACATTTTCTACCATACCCGTGATAGGTTTGAATCATCTCTTGCATCTCTGTCTGCTGATCTTGGCATTGGATTCCCAATCTCACGAGGAGGAATAGGAGTTTCTCATGTGATTTTAGCGATGATTACAGGCTTGGGTAGTCTTGGAGTCAGATCAAGTAGCATAAGTAAGGTTATAGTACAAGTTTTCATCCTAAGCAACCCTGGATGGACTTCATTCTCCATTCCTGTAGGATTGGTTTTAGTTTTCCAGTGATTCCTGCTATTTGGCCTTGATTTCTTGTCACGAATAGTAAAAAAAAAAAAAAAAAAAATTAGTTGTTTGCCTTTCCAGTGACCAAAATGAGACAGATGACACACTAAAAATTTTGTTCAAAGCTAGTGGGTGCAACCAAAGGGCACTGCTGATATGAGGTGGACCTGGGAAACCTCATCAGTAATCTGTAAGAAGTATGTGGAAATCAGGATTTGAGTTTTCCCCATATGACCTTCTAAAAAATATCAAGGGTTATTTCCCTCCCTCTTAGGTAGTGGAAAGTAGTGTACTAATTCCATTCATATACTAATAAAGTAGCAGTGTATTTGTGGGAGATGAAAAATCTCTGCTACAAATAATACAATAAGGATTTCTGTGTTAGCAGACATCATAATATTTGATTGAAAATATACTCATCAGAGTTCAGAGGCTCAAGGTTAGATTAGAAGAGACCACAAAGGATCTCTGACAGGATCCAAGCAAATACTGTCTGGTTCTGTACTGGAGTTACACAGAGGAAGCAAAACCAGAGGTTTTGACCTCTATAACGGATTTCTCTTGTTTGTGGATTATGATCAGAAGGCTGTTTTGTTGGGTTTTTTTTTTCATTTTCATTATTTGGTTTTGAATTGGTCTTTAGGTTTTAAAGAAATCAAATTAAACTGCAGATTGTTTTGGCTTTTTGATTTCCAGTAGTAGAAGTTTCTACAATACTAGGAAGAGAGGAAGAGAACAAGGAGGTCATACTGTTGATGAACTGTGAAATGTGGCTTCTATTTCCTACTCTGCAGCAGACTTCCTCTCCAATGTTAAGCACTTAGATGCAGGTCTTCAATATCCCTCAAAGGCCTAATTTACATTGACATAAACTGAATACTCCTGAGGAAACAGGTCCAAGTCAAGCTCTGCATGTTTCCCTTTAGAAGAGACATGTTTTCCACCTTTAGAACAGTAATTACAATTACAACTGTGAGAGGTAAAGGTGGAACTTATTACTTATTCACACTGAAGGGATGTGGTAAAGGCCATAAAAATGTTCATGTGATGCATTCCCCCTTAGCCATTAAAAAATTTGGAGGCTTTCATGTTATGCCAAAGAGATTTAATGTAGAATGTTGATCACTGTTTGCATTGACAGTGCCTGGTTTTGGCAGCAGTTAGCGGCAACAGGAAATTGAATGACTGCGCTCAATGAAGTAAACTCTGAATATCATCTGGAAGTGGTGTTTCATCCATTCATTGTTGTCCCTTTGGGATAAAGAGGAAAGCCCATTTAAGTTGTTTGTTTTTTTTTTTTTTTTCCCCTGGGTAGCCAGTTCTTTCCCCAGATTGAAATGAAAGGTTTTTAATGTTTTTCATCTTTTTAATTGTGAGCCAAGTGGAACCAATGGAAGTTATCAGGAACTTCACCTTCATTTACATAATTGCTATGTGGAATGGGAAATTGGCTTATGCAAGGAAGCTGAGACTCATTAGTGACAAGCATCTTTAGGAGAGGGAGGGCTCCCTGCATTAGTGTTCAGTTGAAGGTTGTGGGGGTGTCTGAGGAGACACATTCCTGTTAGCCAGCCAATTAATGAAAATTCAAGTGAATTGAATGGAATTGAGTGTGTGTGCCTGTTTTTGTGAGGTTACTTGCCTGGTGATTTCAAACAAAATCCTGCTGACTTGCACAGCAAAAGAATGTTTGGTGACGTGTGGGAAGAGGTACTTTATTTTCATACAGGGTGATCACCATAGATTAAATAAGTGCTTTGTAATCTGAGTCGTGTCATAGAACATACCCATGGATAAAAAGGATTAAACCCTCCCCTTGTTCTTCAAGGCTTTAGGTCCATCAGCAGCCTGGGGAAAAGGGGGAATGCAGACACATGAAGAGCCAGCCTATTCCTGCACAGAAGTTTGATAGTATTCACTTACACATCTTGATTCAAATGGCTCCTCCAACATGAGGGACAGGGTAAAACAGTATGTTGGCGATGCTTTTATACGAACGAGAAATTATCAAATTCTATTTCGCTAAAAAAGTTCAAGAAGGAGCAATGATTCTATGGAGATTAGCCCTAACATACTTTATACTCCACTAGAAAGTTTATTCTTCTCTGACCCAAACCTCACAGTGAAGGCACTGATTTTGATATCACTCCCATCTCTGCCAAAGGGGACTTCAGCAGCATCCTTGAGCTAAAAGGTTAGACGCGGAGTTAAATGAAAAGCTAAAGGATAAACAGCTGTGACTGGATGAGTTGATTAAAGTCTCTCTTGTTTTCCACCAGATCCTTGTTGCTGCAAGCTTTTAGGCAATCTGAGTACAAGGTAGACCTTAATATACAACTGCTGCTGAAAGGGAGCAGCATGAAGGGAAGAGCCATTCTCAGCTAGGAAGAGCTCAGCCTTATGAAACATCTTAGTTAATTGTAGCAGGAAAGAAACAAAGCCATTCCAGTAGGCAGTTTTTGTTTTTTCAGCTCTGCAGGCTTGAGTGGAAAACCATCCCTTTCTGGTATATTTTGAGAGAGTTCCCAGAAGTGACCCAGTGGCAAATGACTCGAGAGTGTTCTCAAGCAGGAAAGGCACAGCTGCACTGAAGAAAGATCTGCCATTCCAGCACAAGCTCTCTCCAGAGGTGCTGACCCAGCTTTACATGAAATCATCTTGAAACTGGTGCACTTACAGTTCTTGCCTGACAGAGCATTTTCTCAAAAAAGACATTGAAGTCCACATTAAAAGTATGAAAGAAAACCAGCTGAATTTGAATAATTTCAGCCAGAGAAATGTAGAAATTAAGAAAATGGCAACAAGATTAAATAAACATTTACCAGGTGTTGATGTTCGTGTGGTTTAAATTATTCATCTGGTTGTGGAAATCAAGATTCAGTCAGCTGTTCAGCCATAATTCTGGCTGATTTAGACACAGTTTCTGCAGGATTCAGTTTTGGACAGAACCTTCTTGCCTTTATCCTATGCAGAATTTCAGCTGCAACTAAGAAAAACCAGAGAAAGGATGTTTTTCAGAGAAAAAATGAGATTTTTTCTTCCTTTTCAATTTACTTAACTGATGAGTTTTCTAAAACTCCTGAGCTTCTAAAAACTATCTCTTGCTTCAGAAAAGTCTTCTGGCGGGATAATGCTTCAAAGAACCAGGAGACCTTGCCCAGATTTCGGTATAGAAGAGTAGTACATGACTGTGTGTATTAATGGTCCAACTTTAGGAACATGAAGCCAGGGTTTTAATCCAGTCACTTGTAATTTACTTAGAACCCCAGACCAAGTATCTGGTAAAGCTGGAACGAGAGTGTCTACTGTCAAGTTCAGTGCTGAGGTCACTGGAACAGGATTAGCATTTGTGCCATGGTTTTATGTTGTCCTCAACCCTGTATTTTTTGAATAAATTAAGGAGGAGCACAAAATCCACTCAAAACACAGGTGTAAACACCTTACCTGACTGTGCATGTCTCATATTTCAAGTTTGTTCTGCTAAGAGGTTTCACAATAGCTCCCACTGTCACCTTCCAGCTCTGATCACTGCTACAGGGCTGGCTCACAAATTGGTAGGGAGTCAGCGGGATGGAAAATCTTGAAAACTCTGTCTGCAAAAGTTTGTCTTTCTTTTTCTTTTTTTTTTTTTTTTCTGCATGAAAGGTTCCCCTTAAGTCTTTAAATCTTCTTTATTAATTTTGAATAAGAACAAGCTAGCTCTTAGTCTTTACCCAGTGTTTCATATCCATGCGCTCTTACAGGATTTCCCATAGCTCTCATTTTCAAGGACAGCTGTCCTTGCATGGACATTGGCATGTGGAAAAGCCTTCTGCAAAATGCACTGTAATTTTTTTTCTGCATCTTAATACCTGTAGAACAAGCTTAGCCTAAATCACTATTCCCTGGGTAATGGAACACAACATCTTGGTTTCAGGCATTTGTAAAAATATCAAAAAGAGAAGAGACATGGTTTTTACTGGCTTTGAGTCTCCTTATGCTACTTTATGCGCATAGTTTCATGATTAGTGCAGTGTTGGGCTCGCAGTGTGTCCCTGTTGCCAGGAGGGCCAATGGTACCCTGGAGTCTATGGGGAAAAGTGTGGCCAGCAGGTCGAGGGAGGTGAGATCCTGCCCCTCTACTCAGCCCTGGTGAGGTCACACCTGGAATGTTGTGTCCAGTTCTGCTCACCACAGCTCCAGAAAGACAAGGTGCTGCTGGAGAGGGTCCAGCAGGAGCCACAAGGAGGTGGAGGGGTCTGGAGCATCTTAGAGGAGACACTGCAGGAGCTAGGCCTAGTTAGTGTGGAGAGGAGAAGGCTGAGGTTCAGTACACACAAATATCTCAAAGTTGGGTGCCAGGAGGATGGGGCCAGACTCTTTTCTGTTGTGCCCAGGACAGGATGAAAAGCAATGGCCATAAACTAAAGCAGAGGAAGTTCTACCTCAGCATGAGAAAAGAACTTCTTTACATTCAAAACACTGTAACAGGATACCCTGGGAGGTCATGGAGTCTCTCTAGAGGCATTCAAAACGCACCTGAATGAGTTCCTGTGCAACCTGCTTCAGGTAACCCTGCCTTGGTAAGGGAGTGGACTAGACAATCTCCAGAGGTCCCTTCCAACTCTAACAATTCCATGATCCTGTGATTTTGTGAATATTTTCTGGTTGTGTTCTCCAGTATTTGTTCTCTCAGACTTTCCTACCACTGAATTGTCTTAATTTAGCCATAGCTGCAGAAAGGATAATTTTTTCCCAAAGTTATGGCATTTGAATATATACCGTTCATGCTTTCATTCTTTAGGACAGAGTTTAAAAGCTAGGAGGGGAGCTAGCTGTAAGCAGCTTCAACCCAGTCTCACCTGTTGTCTTCTGTGAACTTTGTAAGTTATAATGCCTCCAGCAAATGGACTTCAAGCCTTGCAAATCGTGTCCTGAATATTGTCGGCTTAAACTTGTATCCATGGACTGCACTTGGAGTCGTTACTTTCAAAATTATTGGGAATATTGATGGATAAATTTAGACAAAGAAAAGTATGATTGCCACTAGACAAAAATATCTAAGGAAATATCGGCACAATTTATCCACTGTAGGAGCCGTTAAGGACTCACATCCCAGGCTCAGCAGTATTTCTCAGCCATGGTAAATACAGCTGAAAGCAGTGTGGTAAATATTGAAGTAAGATTCAGCTCTCTGAGAGCAGACTGGTTACATGAGAGACAAATCAACAGAGAAGTCAATAGGTGGGAAACTGAGGCACAGAGTTGCCTCATGATTTGCCTTGTGTCTCTCAAGAAGATAGTGATAGCACAGGGATCTCAGATTTCTCTCCTTTGAGATCCTTTCTAACCCAAACCATTCAGAGTTCCTTCCCAGGTTTGCCACTGATTTTCAGGATTCTCTCGAGCAGTTGACCATAACTTTGGGGAAGTTTACTGTCTGTACTGTGGTGGCTACAAGACCTTTTTTGGCACCTGTATTTTACTTGGAAAGGTAAAGGCATTTAAAATTTTGAATATAGGGGAGTTTATAAGGCATTTTTTAGATCAGTAGGATTTGGCCCATTTCAATTTCAGAGTCTTAGATGGGTTTTGTTGTGGAAGGCAGGCGGGATTAGATTCAAGGCATTTTGTCTCATGGTGATTATTCCATTTAAGAGCTCACTGCAGAACCATGATGCGTATGCAAAGTTTATGCCAAATAAAAACTCAGACTGCTCAGAAAGTAATAACAGGTCCTTTTCGTGAGTGACCCTTGACTCAGGCTGAAGGCAATGAATGGCCGTAGAAGAAAACAATCCAAAGAAAGAGAACAGCTAATGATACTTCTGGCACATCACAGACAGAGAGAACAGTAATGCAGTTTAGTGAAATCCCAGACAGAAACCCAAATGGCTCCTGCCTGACATGCCTTGACAAAGAAGGATGGGTCTCTTGCTAATTTATATGCGTGTGATACAGATGAAGCCTGAGGATTCCAAATGAGAAAAAGTGCATAAATAAAAAGTAAAAAAAACCCCAAAACAAAACCCAATGCAGTGGCAGAAGTTGATGGAATCTAAGTGGAGAAGCAAATAAATAAGAAAAAAAAATCTATTGTATTTTTGTGCTGAGCTGTATAGGCAGCAATTAAATCACTAATCAGGCAAGTGTTGGCTGACCTAGGAAAGGAGAAATCTCATGTCTCAGCTGGATGGGAAGTTTAAAAATATCTGCTCAAAGAAGTATTTAAAGGATACAAAACAAACAGAAGAATATTCTGAGTTTCAAATAAGTTTATGACTTATGGAAACAGTTCCTATGGCAGATTAGCAATACGGCTTACTTATTTGGAAGATACTTCATAATGATATTGGTTTTATTTTTAACAGAAATTTTTTCTCACCAAAAGGAAATTAGATTTATTTTTCTGTGCATGTCGGTTAGTATTTAGGAGAAATTTTTATTCCTTTAGCCTCTTTAGAAAGCAGATAAAATTGCCTGTGTAGAGTTTTGCTTGAATATCTAAATGACACCTGTCTGCTTCAACAGTTGTGATGACATTTGTGTTGAAAATATGAGGCCTTGACATGACTCACCTGTGGTCTGACCCTGCCAGTCTCCATCATGTTCATTCATGCCTTTCTGGAGGCTGGTTTATAATTTCTTTGCCTTGAGAAACCAGTGCTGTCCATGTGAAACATCTCCAGAACAAAGGCTGTATTGTAATTCGTGGGAAGAACTTGGGTCAGAACAGGAACATCTAATTTAGAGCACATTATCTTGACTTGGGAACTTGTAGAGTTCTTCCACATTTTTATGGGCAAGGAAGGAGCTGGATGTGTTTCTACCCTTTCTCCCATTGCATATAAATACCAAATCTAGTGATCAGAATCAGAGGCCACATGGGAAGTAGGATCAGGTCTTCCATGAATGAGCCAGGGATGTGTACCATCCCAGTCCAGTGGAATGTGGATGAAGAACAAAATATGGAGGGATCCCTTTGCAGATGTGGGTGTGGCAAACCCACCTTGGACATCACATTGTGCATTGAACTTGCAACCTGTAGGTTGAAAAACCTCAGCTTCAGCAGCTACAGCTATCAGGTTTCTTGTATCGAAATTAACTCTGAAGATTAATCACAGAAAGGATGTGAAATACCTCCTTATTTGCATTGTACACGGAGAGAAAAATATCTGTAGGACCTTGAAGCCTTTTTTGTATATTTAGTTTTGTGATCCAGAGTGGGGCTCAGAATCCTGTATTTCAATACCTGGATAACTTTCCTGGATGTTCAGAAACACTAACCAGCCATGGTGGCTACTTCCAGTGGAAATGCCCTTCACTCTGAATCCTCAGGATTTTTATTTTAGGGTGGAATATTAGGAACTACATCCTAACTCTGACAAATTAGTTTTCTTGCCAGGTTTTTTATTAGACTGTCACAAAATGTTTTACATATTCAATTCATGATAATTTACCTTCTGAGTAAAGTGCAACTGGCCCTAGTGCTGAAGATGAAAATTTGGTAAATTTACAACTTTCATCCATCACCTTCTTGAACACTGGAGGCACTGAAATAGCACATTAGGAGAGCATTTAGTTCCCAATCTATACCATTGATAGAGGACTTGAAAGTGTTACAGACACATCAGGGAAATCTTTAATTTCCAGTTTGACTTAAGGTCTGGGATTTTAACTCAGGACTTTTCTTTCTGAATCTGTAGCTCTTGTGTTGATGGGATGGTGCTGGATATGCTGTAAGATGCTGAGGGGATAAACAGTGGATTAATGCAATTTCTGTGCTTGTCTGTAAAGTACAGATAGTCACATTTTTATGCGTATTTCAACTCTTATATTTCTGGACACCTAAACGTTGGGTTTTCTAGCTGCCAAAGTGAAGACTGATTGGAATGAAATTCTGGAAGTGATTTCTTTCTTCTATGTGCACCACTCATTTGCACAAAGAAATCTTGGTGATTACAATGGGAAATAACTATCTACCTGATGGATGGAATGAATTAAAACCATATTATTTTAATTTCCTCTTTTCTTTTTTTTTTTTTTCCCTTAGTGTAAATTTCTGCTAAAATAGTTCTAAACTTCCTGGAAGGTCAGTATGACAGTCTGAAATTGTCAGTCTTGTGATGCTGAGAGAGCTATTTAGTGTTTGGGGTTTTTTAAAGGCACTTCAACTCTTCATTTGCCATATTTAGGACTGGATTAATTTTTATCCTTCAGTCTTTTCACATTACACAGCAATGCAGAATAACGTTGACACTAGAAGCAGTTATAGAACATTTGCCTGAATGGTACAAATTGACATTTATACAAATGGACATTTATACAAATGCTCATTGGACATGAAAGTGAAGTCTCATCTTTTTTGAGCTCATTAGGAGATATATTGTTCTCTAAATAGGCTGGAATCTCTCTTCCAGAATTTAATTTTAGTACTGGATCTGTCCTTGCTCCAGCTCTTCAGTGCTGAAAGCCAGATGATTTTGTGACAGGGCTGTTCCTTTCCTCTCTTTCACTCACTACAGCAGCACAGGGGCAGTGAAGGAAAACTCAAATTACCAAGAGCTCTGTGCTAAGGTATGTGTCAGTGGATATTCATTAGACACAGTCATTTTCTGTCCCAAAATCATCCCCTTAATGTGCTTGGTGGGAGCTGTACTTTGGCTCTTACTATCTCCCCAGCTTGGTTTGAATTTCTCCCATGTGTCAACATAGACATAAGTGTGACAGCTCTGACTGCTGTGTACCTAAGTCCAGAAAACCAGAGAAAGGAAACCCTCTCAGAGCCTGGTTTGGAGTAATTTTTATAAAGGAAAAATGAAAATTCCAGTTGAAGTTTGCAACAGTTACCACAATTTGATTAGTATTGGTGGAGACCTATAATTAGCTCTTATTTAAGAAGGCATATGGCTCCAACAGATGGTAAAGGAAAAAAAGCAAGTTAGATAAATAGGGCTATTTGCACAAGGTTTTCTTATCTCCTTTGCTTATATTTTGCAGCACAGTGCTTGCTTAGGTTCTGGCAAGATGGCCTACTGTTCATGTGAGAAATGCTTACATGTCTTAATTTTCTCTAAAAATACCAAAATAGTAGACTTGAGATGACAAGGAAATGTATAAATTAGAAAATCCTTTTTTTTTTTTTTTTTCTTTTCTGTAGGGGTTCTGAACAAGAATGAGCTCTCCTTGTGAAGTTAGTGGGAATTTCAGATGTTAAAGACCAAGCGACAGGGCAGTGTGTGCTGAGCTGGTGTGCTGGCAGGGTGAGGGAGGTGGTTACAGCTGGTCCAGTCTGATATTTTAAATGCTTTGGGGAGACCTTATTGCAGCCTTCCAGTATTTAAAAAAGAGAGACTTTTTTCACAGATAGGGATAGGACAAGGGGAACAGTTTTAATCTGAAAGAGGAGAGATTTAGATTAGATGTCAGGAAGAGATGTTTTCTTTACTGTGAGGGTGGTAAGGCCCTGGCACAGGTTGCCCAGAGAAGCTGTGGATTCCCTGACCCTGGAGATGTTCAAGTCCAGGTTGGATGAGATTGGAGCAGCCTGGTCTGGTGGAAGGTGTCCCTGCCCATGGCAGGGGCTTGGAGCTAGAGGATCTTTAAGATCTCTTCCATCCCAAACCATTCTGTGATTTTGTGATTATTTTATGATACTCTCTCTACCTGTTTATTGTCACCTTCCCCGTTCAGCTCTGTTTAATTGATTATGTGATTGCTTCCAGCTGGCTCCAGGGCAGGGAGCTCAGTTCAAATGCAGCTTGGTTCAAACTGCCTTCTGCTGGGATTTACCGCCAGCAGGCTTTCCACAGAGGCAGATTCGGAGAGATCACATGAACTGCTGACACCACATGTCTGTGTGGGAGGAACATAAGGTTTGTGGGCAGGAAAGTTTCAAAACGTTCACAGCTCGTTCTCGAGTGAGTGCCTTGCAGTGCCCTCCCTCCGTCTGTGCACGAGTGACCTGAGAGGGTGAACCCATCTGCCTTCAAAGCTATCATCTGCCTCTGAGATTTTGCTGTGTGGAAACACAAGTACAGAGGCTATGATATGCTTCTTGTGGCCATGAGTTAGGCTGAAATACAAATGTTTAAGTGTGCACTGCTATTTATAAAGAAATATTTACAGTAAAGCTCTTTTTACAGCTGCAGTATCACGATTTCCCTACATTATTGAAGAGCATCTCTTTCATTAAAGCAAAACTTAGCAGAATCCTGCTTTTCCATTTGTCTGAATAGCAGCATAATAATACTGCTTTTCCCAGATAGTAAGAGAGATTCAAGAAGTTGCCAGTATTTGAGTAATTATCTAATTTCCAGTGCTATAGTCATAAAGACATTAAAGAGGGTAGATCTGAAGTTAGATTTGTTTTCCATATGGATTTTTCCTGACTGTATAAGCACTCCCCATTTATTTTAGACTCTGACACCATGCTCATGGAACTGCAGAGAAATAATTCTAGAGAAAGCTGGTTGTAAACCTGAAATTGTCTGTCTAAAAGGCCTGGAGTTGTAATTTTATATTTAGAATAAAAAAAAAATGCTTTTTTTGTTCTCTGCGTTGCATTGGAGATAGGAAGCAATGTAATGTTTTCAACAGAAGTGTGTAAGGACTGAATTGCCACATTTTCTCCTTCCTTACTTTGAAAAAGTAGTAATTAATATTACTTTTATGGGCTGCATAATAGACGACAGAGTTCAGGTAAATCCTGTCTCTGCTATTCCTTTGTGAAGCCAAGAAGTTAAACTATACTAAAAGAAAAGTGCACAGGGGGGTATAAGTGTGTTGTTTTCCCCTGAAATTCTAGCCAAGTTCTAGACATTTGAAAGAAAAGCTGTATAGGACAAAATTTGCTGTGCAGGAGGTTTTAATGTGTTTCCTCTGAAGAAAGGAATTTTTCATGTTTCGTTTAGGTCTCATGCTCTTTGTAGTGTGGAGAAATCTAACATTATTTAAAGTTGTTCTTAGCAAGACAATAAATTTTAAAATAAACCAAGGACCTAATTCCAAAGCTTTCTTCATGCTTCTACTGCCTGTTGGAAGCAGAGCTAGAAAGTAAAGCAAATTGAGGTAATGAAAGATTTCTAACTCTCCTTCCCTAATCCTCTAAATTTTTAGTTTTCTTCAGAACCTCTCCAAAGACTACTGTCTTTCACTCATGGTTTTCAAGGAATCCTCCTATCAGAGGAGCATTCTCTCATGCAGTAATTATTTGTTAAGGGCTGTGCCACAAGGAATTTATATGTTTTAAAGACTTGAAAAAATAAATATGAACAAACCCCCCTCACTTCTCAAAGGTTAATTCTGCTGGGCAAATCTGGCTTTGCAGAGCAGGATGCTTACCATCCTTGAAGAGGTTTTTGGTTGACATTCATTCCAGTTTTCTTTGGCAGTTAGAGACATCATGAGGAAGCACAATCAAAAATTTAATTATGGAAAGATTCTAGCTGCAGAGATTGGAGCACTCCAGTCACTGACAAGGCAAACAGAATGCAGAGGGCACAGGAATCAGCCAATCCTCTTTGCAAACAGCGAGGGCTCATGTGACTCTGGTGGCTCTGGGGAAATCATTTGTCATCGAGCCTCAGCTACACCAAGACTTTGCTGTTTCAGAGTCTCCTTGGCAGAAATCAGAGGATGAGATGTGCACGTGTCATTGTTTGCTCCATGGGAGATTTATTGATATAGTGCAGTCATGAAACTTTTCAAACCATTTTTACAGCAGTTAAAAAAATGAGTAAAGGATTCAAATAAAGGAATTTTAAAGGAAAGTAATAGAATTTAGGCATGATGAATGCAGAGAAAGGATGCTATAAAAGCTCCCCATTGACAAATGAATAATTTGAGTTACCAGGAGAGGATAATTGGGATAATTGACCACTGGAGTTTGGGAGAAGGAGGGCTAATTATGTGGTGTGTGCATTAGGATCTTAGAAAGTTCAGGGGAACAGTTCTGACCTCCAGAATATTGTCACCATCTTCCATTAGTTTTCCTGTAAATGTTTCCCTCTCCTCACATGAATGGGAGTGGTGTGAGGGTTCTCTTGGGAGAAATAACACAAATGAGAATATTTGAAAATGAGGAAAACCTGAGTTCCTGTCACAGCTTTGCAGCAGCTGAGGGACACTGCCAGTCTGGCCAGGGACACTTTCTGCTGATGCACCAGTGGGGCTTTCAAGTAGAAAGGCCAATTGTTCTGGCAAAAGATAGTCCTTCAAAATATAGCACAACAGTCAACAGAAGATGATTTCATTATCAACTTCATCAAATTATACCTACTGCCAACATCAAAGCTATGGTTAAGTGGGTTTGATCAGTGGGGTTGATCAGGGTTTGTCACATATCTCTGTACAAGGCTAATGTTCCTGATGGAGTCCTTCAGGTTCCAGTGTTTTTTCTTAAAGGTGTTAAAGCAAACTTTCTTATCCATTGCTTACTTCTCTCTACATTCTTATCCCACTTGTCATATGCTCTGAGGCATTATGCAAATCCCATTCCATTCTTTATTATTTTAGTCTAGTCTATTCTATTCTAATTATTCTATTCTTAAGGAGCTTTTGCACATCTGCCCCAGACATCCACAACCCCAACCCACCACAGTGTCCTGGAGGTGGTCAGAATTAAATGTTTTCTATTGTCACTAAATTAGGTTGTAAATATGTAACAAAATTGTTTACAGGTCACCTATCCATCAATTTCTTTCTTGTAAGATTATCTGGAGAGAATTTTTCAAGGGCCTTCAGGATCTAAATAGCCTCTCTCTGAATCTTTAAAGAGATGAGTAATTTCAGTATGATGTGCTGCAATAATATTTAGAAACCACCATCTATAGAAACTCCCAGATGGGGAAGTTAGGTAGACTAGAGTGTATCTGGGGAAGCTTGTAAAATTGTATATGGAGAGAGTGGGAAAGCAGGACATGATATAGTGACTGGTCTGGATGAGTACCCTGTGTATGAAAGCATCCACAACTGCAAAGAGCCTTTTCCCCCTTCTTTTTAAAAAATGCTATTCATTGTTCAATAGTCTGTGAAGGAATTTTTAGGAGTGATGGTAGGACAGCATGGAAAGAACAGTGAGAGAAGGATGCATAAATAGGCTTTTCTCATTCTCTTAACTGAATGCCTGTCGAACACAACTCTCCTCTTCATACGTGCAATGGTTCTTACAGCCCTGAGAACTCTTTCACTTTCCAAGTAAGTTGAAGAGCTATTCAACCCAAAGACAATAAGCAGTAAATTGAATAGACATTTAGGAAGGTGATAGAGGAAATAGGATTCTTTCTAGCTTCAGCAATACTGCATGTGTCCCAGATAAATCTGACTGGGAAATTTACTGATCAAAAATTAATTACCACAACATTAAACTTCCTTTTTTGAATTCACCAAAGCACAAGCCTTTGAAAACTGTGGAATAAATGCAGGTCAGTAGACTCTCAGCTCCAGGTCTCACTGGGGAGTGGGAGCTCCCACCAGTGTCTGTCTCCCTTGGCCTGCCTGTGACTGCTGAGATGTTTGCACACCTGAGTTTGTGTTAGAAAGAGATGTGGGAAAACCTATGGTTCTGATCTTCTCTCTCACACACTCCTGTGGCAAAGGACAGAGGTGCTTGTGTGCACACAGGGGTACATCTGCTGTGTCTCCCGAACATGGGGTACACCTGCTCTGCCAGCAGAACAGTGACAGCTGTGACAAACACCAACCTTAGTGCCACTGTCTGTCAGCAAACACGTCTGGGGTTTAGAGAGACATCAGTTTCAGAAGGAATCCCAGGAACTAGGGGAAGTTTGGGAAAGGGGCTGGGATGATGATGTTTTCATGGAGTAGACTAAGGAGGGGTATGTTTGGAGCAGCAGCCATTTCTGGTAGGTGCAAGAAGCTCAAGCAGAGTGCTGTAGCCTGGTACCTGCTTGTACCTTAAAGCACAGAATGCAGCAGCTGTAGCCTGAAGGGCAATATCTGTGCAGATGTTGTCACTCCCCTTTGCTTTGAGAGGCAGGATCCCTGCACTGCTGTCAGGGTTGCCAAGACTGCCAAACTCCCCTCTGAGGAAATTCCTGCTGCAGCTTTAGGTCACGTCTAGGAGGGGAAGGAGCCGCCTGTGGCCATTTCAGTGGGCAGGGATGGATGCATTTGGGGGGGGATCAGTCACTCATCTGCTGTAGTTCTGTGCCAGATGTCTGCAAAGACAGGTCTCTCTGCATAAAACTGAGTGGATTTTAACCCTGTGACATCATACTCACTCTGATTTGAGGCAGCCCCAAACACTGTAGCATGTCATTGACTCTGACTTTTCCAACATGAGAAATGACTCCGTATGGCACCTTACAAATCCAGCTCCTAAAGCAATTACACATGAGGAGTGGTGTGCTCAGGAGTGTGTTTGAAAAGAAAATGAGATTAAACTTTCCATCTGAGAAGAGTGCCGGTGTATCAATATCCAAATCAAATAACATAAAGTTTCCTTTGTCTGCCAGCTAGGAATAAGAATGCATTATACCTCTAATATGATTTTTGTGGTGTCTGTTATATCATGGGGTTTAAATTAAAATAAATATGACTGCATGCTTTTGAAGAGCTAATCAGGCTGAAACATTCTAGCCTAACCGGTGTAGCACATGAAAATAAATATGTATTTATCTAGGCTGCCTGGATATATGCATAACTATTGTGCAGAATGGGTGATGGGAAGACAATAGCAGGGTGAAATATTTGGGCTGCTCCTGGGTGTGTTTGACAAAATTCAGTAATAGGAAAATTATTTGAATGAACCCTGGATGACAGCACTATGGTTCTGCTAATTAATTAGCTCAAGTCTTATGGGTCTTATTGGCATTTATTCAGTTCTGCCCCATATGATTTTTTTTTCTAGATATTGTTTGTCCATGTTACCCCAGTTCCAGCAGACTGGCACCACAAAATTAATCTTTATAATGACAAAACTCCATTCACTTGTCTACTTGTCTTTAGTACCTTTTTCTTTGAGTTTTTTTGTTTTGTTTCTTTGTTGTTGTTTTGAAGTCTTTTCCACTCTTTTCTTTTTATTCCCTCTAACCAAACTTTATCTCATAAAATATTTAATCCTCTGTCAGTCTTGACTCACTCACCTATGATTGCAAATTATGTGCAATTCCAAGCAGAATAGACCTGTCCTGATTTGAAACTTGACAAACCAGCAGCCCCTGGACTTTTATCTTACCACAGCTTGTGGACTCAAAACAATTCTACAAAGGCACAAATTCCCAGAAGTACCTTCTGAAAAACTATATTTTCTAAAAAACATGTGCCTCTTGACTTCCTGGTGATGATCACAGATCTGTCTCTCTCTGAAGGACTGATTCTGGTACAGCTTTTTTAAGCACCCCTTGTCAGGAGAATTCCAAAATACCATTTGCTAAAGGACTATATTTCAAAAGCTCAAATTCCTACAGGACTAAATGCTGGAAAGGGACAAAACCAACTTTGAGTAAATTTTCCAACAAGTTGTTGCTCTGGGGCTACAAAAGTGGAATTAACAGGGGATTCTGATTACCAGCCAAGACACACCTTGAAAGTACTAACTCTGGTGCCCAGTTGTTAATTTAAAAGTCACACAGTCATTGCAGGCTCCTCTGGAAGGCATTCACTGTAGTACAAGATGTTGTCTCCAATGTTGGTTTGTACAGCTCAGCAAGTCACAGTTTTCTTCTTAATGAAAGGGGAATTACTCAACAAGAAGTAGACTTGAAGCAAAAGTTTGCCTCAGTGTAAAGCATGCACTTTTTTTTTTTTTTTTTGGAATGATGTCCTAAATTCCATATGCTCCATTGTAACCAAAACAAAATACATACACTGGAGGCACCTAAAAGTTAGGAAAGATAAATCCCACCTGAGTTTATGTAATGTTTATTTGGGATGATATGATACATCAGCACAGAAGTGAAGCTTTTGGCTGAATTTGATGTGGAGAACCTTAGGGTTTTGGTTCTTGAGTTCCTCAGATTTATCCCAGTTTTATGGACCAAATTGGCATCTCTCACATGTGCCAAGGACCTGGAGGATTACATAGGCACCTTGATAAAAAAGGCAATGTTTTTCTGTTTCTGTATTTTAACCTAAAAAACCTCTGCACTTCGAGTCTCTACATTCAAGATCTGCTATTGACTATTGTCCCCCCCCACCCCGGCAGTAACTTCTGGGAGAACCAGGGATGACAAGAAAACTCCCTTTCCTGAAAGATGCCCATTGCAGATAAAAGATGAAGTTTCACAGGTGAACACCCACAGTTCTCATGGAGCTGGGTGCACCCAGCTAAGAATGTGATGCTTTAGCTTTTATTAGAAATAAAGTTAATAGGATAAGTGCTGCCACAGGATCTAGCATTCTTATTTTGAAATCCAGCCTGCCTACAGTTTAACATCTTTTTTCTTTAAATATCTTGTTTATGAACCTTCAACCCACAACAACAGTCTGCTCCACTACCATTAATTATTGAGAATGGAAGTGTTTAATCACAAGCACTACCTAGGTAACCCTGGAGTGAAACCATAGGATAAAAAATAATCTCCCTGCAGAAATCACACCAGGAGTCTGTCTGTGTTTTGTGCAGGTGATTCCAGCCTTTGTTCGGCCTGCGTTCATGAAAACAACGTTTACAGCAGAATATTTCAGATTTTGTACAGAAATGAAGAGATTGTTCTTAATGAGTCAATGAACTTCAGAGTGCACCTGCTTCTGGATGGTGAAAGGGTGAGTTGTTTTGGGGTGCATATAAAAACCAGGAGGGCTGGGATTCCTCTTACTTAACTTTCTGTGTGCATTGCACAGGTATCTCCATTTCAGAATTTGTGAAGGTCCCTGTGCTGTCAGGGGTCTCATGAAGGCAGCTGGTGGAGGGAAGGGCACGATTTATCTGACCAATACACCAGCAGCTGCATTAGAAGGAGATTGACTGTCCTGAACCATCAATACCTGTGATTTTTTTGTTTGTAAATGCTGACACTATAAACCTCTGCACAAGGTCAGGTTGTGCCTGCTAAGAAGAGCAGGACTCACTTTGGCTTTCCAGAGGAATAAGATGTTGACATCCACTGGTAAATCAGTATATCAGAAACTCAGATGTCTCAACCATAGTTTGTCATTTGTGCACTGGCTCACTCTTTTTACACAGCTGTGTTCATCAGCCCCACCAGAGAAAATTGGGAATCTGCTGCTTCTTACTCAGACCAGCTACTACTGCAATTCCTTATTATTACTATCTTCCCCTCCTCTCTCTTGTGACTGAAATTTTCTACAACTACCCAGTCCCTTTCCACCCCTCAGAGGTCTCCTGGCCTTTGTCCTTGGTGCTCCTGACTTCAGAAGTCCATGCAAGAGCTGCTAGAGCTTTCCCTTCCTTATGGTCCATGTCCAACCCCTTTGCTTTCCGTGGTACCTCAGCTAAAATAAGTCCATCCTGAGACCCTTCTCCCCCTTTTCCATGCATCCCGAGACCCTTCTCCCCCTTTTCCATCCATCCCTTCAGCCACCAGGAGCACCCACACAAGGTAAGAACATGGTCTGGGGCACTCAGCTTGTAGAGCACCTTTGGTTTAATCACACTGATGTGAAACCAATGTCCAGCAGTAATTCCTGTTCCCAAGAGCTACGAGGGAGGAACAATCTTCATTCACAGAGAACTCTGTTTTACTGAAATATTAAATCCAAAGGGGAGAAAGTGTCACAGTAGAATGGCATTCAGGCATATCCAATGTGCCATCGTGGCTCTTTGCCAGCCCAGGGACTGGTACAAAATGTATGACATTGGTACTTGCTCCCAGAGGTGACAAGAGACACAACATCAGCATCTTTGCAAAGCCAGCATGGCATCAAAAAGAGGCCCCATGAGTTACAGAGCCAGTGTGAATCGTGTGCTGCGTGGGGAACCTGGAGCCAGAGACACTCACCTGTCCCTCTGTGCATAGCTTTCTATTTGATCATGAAAAGATTTATGTTTTCCCTTTTGTCTTATTTCAGAGCATATATATATGTGTGTTATATATAGATCCAAATTAAAACAGCTTGAGAACCTAATTTAAGCTTAACATGCTTCCTTTTCTCTCCCACTTTCTTTTTGCTGTTTTGGCTTGATTTTTTTTTTTTTTTTTTTTTTTTTTTTTTTAAAGATTGCTGTCATCAATTTATTCCTCCCTAGAACTGTTGGTTTGTGCTTATGTGAAAAATTACTAAATGTAAGTCTATCAATATTTGTTAGAAAATGTCCAAGCATGCTTTAGCAAATATTAATTTTATACTTCCTCTGTGGAACATCTCTGACTAAATATCCCTCCCCTCAAATTATAGCAGTTTCCACTGTGTTGAGCAGGGATGATTTCTGATGATTTTTGCATTATTATAGAGGAAAGTTGTGCACCTCATGAAATAAAAAATAAAATATAGCCAACAAGATTTCTCACAGCTAAAACTCATTCTGACTCTTGATGTGCTCTGTGCAGGACCATTTGGCTTTCCTTAGGAGATCCCTCGGGAAGAGGATAGCTGCCCAATTCTGTACTTACAGAGTGGTTTTGTACAGAGAAAATCCATTTTTCTGTATGATGAAGTAGCTTTGGGTTTTCAAGGATGCAGAATAAGAGGATAAACAGGTCTGTTGTCGCAGATGAGTTGCTTAAGGCAATTTCTAAAGAATCAAATACAAAAAATAAAGGTCTATAATTTTTTTTTTTTATTGAGCAAATTTGCACAATTCATTTCTGTTTCATGCTCCTAGGCTTCTTTTTTTTTTTCTTTTTTGATGTCTTGTCCTCCACAGCTTTGCAAATTTAATATAAATGTGGGAGAGACCGAAATGTGCCACTACTGTATCCACAACTATTCAGAGACAGTTTTGTACCTTTGTCACATAATTTCCTGTGTTGGATGAAATCCTTACAATGTGGTGTTAGCAAGACACCTAGAGATTTTTAAAGTGTTTAAAATATCAACTCTGTTCATAACTCTTAATTTATTTAGCGCACAACAGATGTGAATCCTTTTCTGTGCCTCTTGTGGGCTATGGTGATTTTTCTTGGTTGAGGGTGAAGGTTCTGTTACCTGTTTTTTTCTGTGAATGGAAGTTATGATAAGTAGACAAAGGAGTTAGTCTGAGTTGTGGAAGTATTGAGTTCATACACTCCGTGTAATTTCTGCTGTCAGAGGTGGACTTACGCGATATCATAGTAAGGGAGCAGTGTGCTTTCTCCTCCTGGTGCTCAAGTAGTTTTATTGATGAGATGGTTTGCTGAGACAGACCCAGACAGAAAAAAAAAAGAACAACCAAACCAAAAACAACCAAACAACAAAACCAATACAAATGTCCAAAATAGATTATTTGTTAGTTTTTTAAAAATTCTTTCCTCTTCCCCTCCACCTCTAACACAACTCTAGGTATGCTTAAATATGTAAATACACTTTCTTTTTTGGTCTGGCATGAAAGGGAAGGAAGCTCTATTATTTGCCTATAAGTGGCACTGAACATACCTTTCACCATATAAATGATGCTTTAAAACTCTCTGGTTTATTTGATGCCTTTTTCTATATTAACCCAGCATAAACCATTTTTTGAATTCAAAGGAAACGATATTGCAGGGTTGGGGCAGCCTTTATTGCTACAAAGAACTCCAATTTACTTTCATAAGCTTTTGCTTTTTTTCTTATTAGAGAAGAAGCTTTGCCTCTTTTACCAAGCAGTGGAACAGGCAACTTGTCTTGCTTCGTTCTTGCTGGCCCCGTTCAGTGAAAATTCAATAGCAGGGAGAGGACACAGTGAGGCAGGCTGGGATATGGCAGTATATTAGATTTTCTATTTTCCAGAGAAATTTAAGTGAGCTGGGACATCCAGATCATTCAGTTTGACACCCTGGCTAAATGGTTAAGTATTAGAGAGGTACATCACAAGGATACAGGAAGCTGCAGTTATCAGTATTATCACAGTTCTTAAAAGCTAAACCAAAGATGAAAAAAATTGAATGGAAACCTGTAATTATGCACTTGATTCCATGGCAGTTCAACAGAAACTGGAGTGCTTTGCTTTGTATGTACCTTTAATTGTATAAAATAATTTTACTTTTCACAAGCAAATACTGCCTATTGTACAGATTTTGAACAGCATTTAATTAAATGCATTTCCCTGTGAGTGCAATGCTTTGGCAAGACAATCAGAACTTAAGAAACAGCCTGAACTCTTGACATCATCTTCTGGAAAATTATGTGTGCTCAGAGATGAACATGGGGTATTTTTGCATAAGCTTTGAGGCCCAAAGTAGGAGTTTGGGTGTATGGAATATTACAGAACAGAAAAATATTCCTTATTTAGTCTGAAGGTATTTCTACAAACACAGTTCTACTCATAGAATGGTTTGGGATGAAAAACACCTTAAAGATCATCTTGTTCCAACCCTCTGCCTTGGGCAGGGACACCTTCCACTACCCCAGGTTGCTCAAAGCCCCATCCAGCCTGGCCTTAAACACTTCCAGGAATGGATCTTTATTTTCTCTTTCATGAATTGTGATTTTTCTTCTAAGAGATCAATGGACTATCAAAAAACCCACTGGAATACCCTTTACCCTTTAGTATCTGGGATGACACTACTTATCTTAGCCAGTCAAACACTAATTATATTACAGATAAATTTTACAGGTTAATTTCTTACAGGGTATAGTGTGAAAATTCAAAACTATTTTTCAGGAGGAAAAGAAAGTCAGATAGTCTATCAAACTTTTGGAGAATTGTACAGTCTGTAAAAGATAACTGGGAACAATTGTATAATAGTCCCATTAACGCTAAAATAATCAACCAATATTTCATTTAGGACAATATTATTTCATTCAGGACACTAAGGAATGATAGAAATATCAATTCTTCTTCTGTATTAGCTATAAAAAGGCCATTTTGTTGCTTTGACATGTAAAAATTCTTATGTCTCTAATAAGTGGAAGAAAGTAAATCACAGGTATCAGAACTGTGTATTAATATGTCAGGTAATTCCTGTCAATAATTTTGCTCTGTGTCCACCTGTGCATAAGCCTTTTAATGATATTCTCTCACAAAGGCTCCAGTTTTTTGATTAACTGTCCCATTTTCACTTGTCTTATTTACACCCCCAACAGAAAAGGGAGAATGTTACCTCTGCAGTGAGAACTGTGATTGATTTTACGTGGGGTTTTGCACTATTCCGATCAGTCTGACCCCAATGCAGCTTTGGGATTAAAAATATTCAACATATGCACCTGACTGCATGACCCCATGCAGTGAAGAGTGTCTCTTGGTCTCTCAGACATCTGCTCACTGCCTCAAGGTGTTTTGGGCAAGTGTCACCAGCTACTGAACTCGTTTGGAGCACAGACTCAGATCTCAGTGGCAGTTGCAGGTGCTCAGCAGTGTTGGGCACAGACCCAAAATTTCATCCCCTTTATTTGGAGGAGGAGGAGGAGGTTTGCTTTGTCGGAAGCACTATACTGAAATCCTAGTTTAAATTCAGAATGCAGCTTCAGTAATGATTACTTTCTTTGCCACTGCCAGCAACTGTGATTTTTAGTGACAAGAGCTCATTAAAAAGGAAAAAGGTTTTTTTTTAATTTTTTTTTTAATGAAAGACATACTTCCAGGTGTTTTGAGACAATCACAAAAGAGAAAGCACATTTTCAGTAAATAGAAGGGGGAATTTTCTCCTCACATCTCCCTGCCTGTGGCCATGCTAGAAGAAATACTCTATTACTTCAGAAGGGATTAAATTTAACATCTTTCAGAGCTTTGTCAGAGCACAGTCAATCCTTGACTCCCAATTTTTTTATATCAGCAGGAGAAGATTCTGCATTGTTGATGAGTTTCCCCTTTGGAAAACCTGGCTAGACATGGTTTAGGTTAGGTGTTTTATGAATCCTCCCTATCAGAGCAGGGTAGATGCCTCTGATGTGGCATTCAGGGCATTTTTAGTGTAGTCTGTGGTCTGTTGTCAAGAAGGCGATGATCAGCTTTGGAAAGCAGGGTTCATCTTGCCATCTAAAATGCAAATGTATCTAAACCAAGATATTTCTCTAAGCTCTGTGTATTGTCAATGGAAAGAGACAGACAAAACCAGAAATTAATTGTCATTCTCCAATGATCACTCTCTGCCTCTGCTTGTTTCTTGCCTCTGACAGAAGACCGAATCCCTACATCTCACCTCACCTTTTTGTGGCAAAAATTGAGTAAAAATAGGTTTTATTTAAAATATCATATCCCCAGTGAATAACTTCACTTTTTCACCTGTATTCCTGGGGATCTCCTGTTGTATTCTGTGATACAATAAAGGATGCTTACATTCACAGAAAAAGACTATTTTGGTTATAAAACATGCTTCTTTTTTTTTTTTTTTTTTTTTTTTTCATATTTCCATTTAGGTTGTTAGAAATTTTTTTTTATTCTACTAAACATATTTTTCTTGGGGAAGCACTGCCATTTCAAAGGAGTGAATGAGAAAGTGCTGGACAGCTTAATCCTCTTCCATTCTAATTTATTTATTTCCTGTTGATTACAGTTGTTTTAACTCTACCAAGCTGGAATGTGTTATCCAATTTAGTTCTTTCCAGGTGAAGGTAATGAACTATCAGATCCAGCAGTGTTTCCAAAAATCCAATCAAACTATTTTATTGACAATAAAAGAATGGTAATTTTACTGGTGGGATCTGTTAGACGAGTTAGAATGAAGGCACCAGTGAGTCACACATGAATTCTTCAATGCTTTTGGGGAGCAGAATCTGCTACGTACAGACATGCTGAACATCCTACAACAAAGGGAACAGTTAAACTTCTGTTAACTGAAGTTTTAAAAACAACGAAAGCCTTTGGATTTTGGAAATAAAATGGTTTATGTGAGAATCAATGACAAAAAACCTCCATGAATCTGTTAAGGACCTGAAAGAGTGACCAGGGGTCAGGAATGCCTTGGTTTGCTGAGACATAAACTAAAAGATTAATGATGAGAGATAAAAAAATGCCAGAATTATTTGAGCCATCTCTGAATGTTTTAAGCTGTAAAATCTGAAATTTGTGTTAGTTACAGGTAGGTAACCACAAGGATTTGTGGCTGTTTCTCATCCACGAAGACCCAGTCCTTGCTCTTGTTCAGCAGACAAGATAACCCAAACAAAGGCTCACTCAACGAGGGAGAGCAGCCTCAGAAATGCTCCTCTGGCTCTTGGTGTGCAAAGAGCAAGGATCCAACAAATGCAGAGCTCAATGCTCTCTGGTTCCTCTTGTCTGGAGAGATTTTTTTGACATGTCAGGGCACCGGGGGGCAGATAACACTGCTCTGCTTCCCTCTGACTCCTTCAGCAATTACCTCAACTCACTGTCACATTTGCTTCTTTCTGCCTCTGTGCTCTCACGCTGCTGTTGCTGTGTGGTTTTGCCTTTGCTCTTATCAGACAAACCCACCCACCTCTGCCTTCTGTGTTGCAGGTGCCAACTTACAAAGGTAACCTTGTCTCTCTCTTTTTGTAGGTGGAAGATGCATTGAATGAGGCAGATTTTCAGCTCAAGCTGGACCTGCACTTTACTGATAGTGAGCAACAGTAAGTGCTGGTTTAAAGCTCAGTTGGTAATGTGGGGGTCTGTTCAATTGGAAAATTACTTTGATGAAATGAGTCCTTTGTTAAAAGGAAGAGCTTTGATAAGGCTTCCCTTTGCCTCAGTGTTGAAGTTTTCCTGTTTCTACTCTCTTATTTGAAGAGTGCATCTCATATTCCTCTTTAAAAAGAAAAACATTTTTTCTCCTTGAAGTGTAATATTTTCAAAGGTTTCAAGTGTTGCTCTATCTCTGCTGCTGTTAAAGGGAATATCATCACTGACCTCCATGTGGTCAGGGTCTGTGACTCAGGAATGCATTTATCTCAGGAGGCAATGAAGTATTTTCTGGTTGAAGACAGGTGTATGAGCATGCTAAGCACTTTTCTTCTATTAAGAACCAGAGCTGCCTTTACATTTTAGGAGGAAAGAGTTTTCCCATTGAATTTGATTTCCTCTAACTGAATTTGCTTCTGTAATCTTAGGTGAAGTGGGAGTAGCATCCCTTCCTGAGACAGCAGAAAGTGTGATCCCAGATGTTATTTAGCCTCACTGAATGAGGGAAAAGGCTTCCCATGACTTGAGAAGCATTTATGGGGAGCGAGTGCAGAGAAATCACCTGGGCTGTGTTTCATGCTGAGACTGTCCCCACGGGATTGTATTCATATCCACAGAGCACGCAAACAAATCTCGGGAACGTGTTTCTGTTATCTTCAACCTACAAAAAGTGACAACTTGTTCTCTCAGGGAAGTGGGACTTGGCCATCAGTGCTTATGGGTCTTGAAGAAAGAAAAAACAAACATTAAGTTATAGCCAAGAATAAAAATAACTGAAACTTTAAAGTTATGAAATTGTGCTCTAACCCATACACTTAATTTCTGTTATCACCTGAAAGATTAGTCTGATTTACTACAAACAAAATTAGAGATTTTTACAAAACAATATTCTGCAAATATCATTGAAACGTTTCTTGGGACTAACCATGCACACGTCAATCATCTCATCCTAGGTTTTCTTAGCTTTGGGAAAAAATTGGCTTCAGAAGAGTCTTTAACGCTGTAAAATAATTCCTCTTTAGAAGTTTCACTTGCATTGGGAGGATGTGGCTAGGCATGTTCCAGGTTTACAGCTCAGTCTCCTGTCCTATAGATGACTCAGATGTCATGTAGTTGACTGCACTCTAGGATAGTTATTCTGGAATAGTTATGAACAAGCTATAATTTAGAAGTCTTGACTTTTATTTAGTGGGAAAAAAAAAGAAGTTAATCCAACTTGTACTGATTCTCTGTAGTTGCTTCAATTTCTCTTTTGTTTTGGCCTCTTCTAAAATGTTTTTTCAGATTGGCAACCTGGAAAGGTACTCTGAATATTTTCAGCTGTCTCAGACACAGAACTGCTTCTAATTCTCACAGATTGCCTGAGCTGATTGTTCTTACACAGAAAATTGCAAGCAGTGTGCTGTCCCATTTTGAACACTCAAATAATCTGAACAGTTTGCTAAACTGCATTTCCTTCTGCTGTTTAGATCTTGATATCCCCACCAGTGCATAGGTGGACATCAAGGGCAGCCACCAGGGAAAACCAGAACTGCATCACATCTGCTCTTCTTTTATGCAGTATATTCGCATATAACTCTACATATGTTCTTTATTTTTTGCATTTCCATTAATTATATCTACATTAGTATTAATATTTATGTTTGGCACAAGTACAGCACAAGATGCTCTTCAGTTTTGTTAACTCTTATGAAGCTGGAGAGCGATGAAATTTCACCTCAAGCCTCTCTCGCTCTGCTGTCTGAAGCAGGTTACAGCTCAGGCTTTCAGTAATCCCTGTAACCCCATTTTCCTTGCAGGCTGAGGGATGTGCCAGCGATCCCCATGATCAGCAGCCGTACCCTGTGTCTGCACTTCCACCCCCGCCGAGGGCTGCACCACCACGTTCCTGTCATGTTTGACTATTTCCACCTGTCCGTGGTCTCCGTCACAGTGCACGCGTCCCTGGTGGCTCTGCACCAGCCTCTGATCAGGTAACAGGCACAGCAAGGCAGGGAAAGGCAGAGGAGGTTCCTCTGCCTTGTTCTCTCTTACAGTTTGCTCATTAGTTGGGAGAAGCAGAGAGGTTAATTTAATTTAAAGCTTTTTGGTCCTGCACTGAAAGTCTGGAGATTGGGGTTTAGAGCAAAGCTCTGATAGAGGCCTCTTCCCTTGGTAAGACACTGGTGGTCTGATCAAAAGGTAACCTTTTTCCCTTTTCTTTTGGGAAAGAGGTTAAGTATTTGGATTAGTCTCGATCTCTCTGTTCCCCACCTGCAATGAGGAGAGTGAAAATTGTGTTCTTATAGTCTATTTTTCCTCTATAGTCTAAAAGCAACTAAAAGCATTTCTATTTTCCCTCTCTGATGATTTGTAAAGCATACAGGACAGCTGGACTCATCCATGGCCTCTGTGCATGACCATAATTCATAAGGTGGTGAGGAGGAGGCATGCAGGAGTCAGTGCTAGATAAGCTTCACTGGATTTTTCCTTTGCAGCACTATAATCCCAGCTGCCATGGGGTCTACGTGTGATTTATGCTATCTGATTCATAATGACAAGAAAATAATTCAGAACTTCTTCAAGTAAAACAGGGCTGGAGGTCAATATCCTCTAATATTTAGAGCAGGAGAAGGGAAACAAAGGTCTTTCTGGCAATTTACTTGGTGCCCAATCTTGTCAGCACGTGAGATAGAGAGTGCTGAGAGGGAGGGAACTCCTTTGGTTTTGAAGCAAAATGCAGTGTTAAGTTTTGTTCAGCTTCCCTTAACTCCAGCAAGGTCTTGTTTCCCAAATGACCAGAAGACCTGAAGTTTGTCAAATATTGTGAGAAGAGCACGGTGTCAAAAGGGAAAGATGTACCTGTAGAGTCTATTTTCCTCAGGTTTTGTGTTTTGACTTAACACTCCTTTGCTTCAGTTCTCCATTAGCGTAAAGGCATTGCTTGCACACAATGCCACAGAATAAACTGGGATTTTATGAGGTTGAGCCTGAGGTTTTGAGGTGTTGAGAAGCTGTGGCTGCCCCGTCCCTGGAAACGTTCAAGGCCAAATTGGATGGGGCTTTGAGCAACCTGGTCTGGTGTAAGGTGTCCCTACCCATGGCAGGAAGGTTGAAACCAGATAACCTTTAAAGTGCCTTCCTACCCAAACCATCCTAAGGTTCTGTGGTTCTGTGAGACATTCCAGGGTTGTGTTTCATGTCAGCAGATCAGACTGACGTATCTGTGTTCTGCTGATGAGACACAGTTAACTGCTGTATCTCTGATTTCCTAGGTGTTGACCCTTTAAACAGTGATTTTTTTAGATTGTAACAGGCTACTTCTAACCAGATAGTTTTGATCAGATAATTTGCTCATTGTTCTACTATAGAAAAGGATGAAAGAGCAACAGCTTAACAGGCTTAATGACTGTTTTCAGTTCTGTGTTATGCTCTAATGAATAGGACTGCAGAGCCTTGTTGCTGTTATTAGGCATAAATCACATGATGAGCAACTGTTTCATAGTCAGATTATTATAGCTTTTAAAATGCTATTTTGTGGACATTTGTGAAGTATTCAGTGTATTTACTTAATGTGGTGGAATGAAGATTTTTGACAACAGAGTATACAGACTCATTTGCTTAAGCCCATAAACTCATTTTAAAGTGTGATACTGAGGATTTATCTTCTTCTTGATAAATATTCCAAACCCGAAGAGTTTTTATATCATGCATTCTCTAAGTATAAATCAGGATGAATACACTAATGTAAAATAAATGGCAGTTCTAAGCACTCTAAAACAAAACCAGCCAACTAAAACTTATTTGCGTTGCTCACAGCTCAGGGCTTTCCTGTTTATCACTTATCATTGGAGTTTACTAGGAAGATAAAAATATTAACTATAAAATCAGATTTTTTTTTCATAAAACAATAGAACCTGAATGACTAGAAAGTGTTTGGGGTTTTTTTGTCATGTAATAGAAGAAAAAAAAAAAAAAAACAACAAAAAAACCAAGATAATAAACTTACAGAATGGATTGGGTTGGAAGGGACCTTAAAGATCACTTCATTCCAACCCTCCTGATGTGGGCAGGGACACTTTCCACTAGGCCAGGTTGTTCAGAGCACCATCCAGCCTGGCCTTGAACACCTCCAAGGATGGGGATAGTTACATTATGAGAGGAAAACAAACAAAAAAGAAATCTATGCAGTGTTTCACTGTGGTTTAGTTTGCTACTTTGAAGTGTCCCATCATGGTATAAACTTTGTGTATATATGCACATTATTCCTACACAGATCTGTAGACTTGAACATAAAATTGCAACAGTTCCAGACCTACCCTGAAAATAAGTATGTAAAATTGAAATTCTCTGTTGTATTAACTTTTTCCTGGAAAACCACTTTGCCTGAAGCTCATATATGCCCTGTGGACTCAGGTCTTCAGATTTTGTCAGCTCTGTTGACAAATCAGATACTCTTCTCCAAAGTTCTCCCGAGTTGTCTGTATCTAAAGAGAAAAACCAGCAAGACCAACTCAGGCCTTTCCCTTCAGGGTAATATATACTCACAAATTGCTCCTGCTGGGGGAACTTTTCCAGGATGCCTCCATTACCTCCTTCTTTTTGACAGGTGAACATTTTGATATTGATATTTGTCGTGGTTAAAAATTCTGATCTAATAAATATTACATTAGGTTTGAGACTTTGAAGTCCTCACCTTTTACCAACCTGAGAATGAGTGAAATTCACATTTCTGGGATCTTTTGCAGGCTTCTGGATGGAAATTTCGTGATTCAGCTTTCCTAAAGAGTGCAACCCTCAGCTTTTTAACAGGGTCTAAATCCATGGCAACTTCTAATGGATTTATGGATTTACAGAGAAGGTGAAAGGCTGCGTAGGAAGGTGGTGAGGCAGACTTTGAGTCAACTTATCTCCAGCTTTGTTATCACAGAATCATAGAATGGTTTGGGTTGGAAAGAACCTTTAAGATAATTTAGTTCCACCCCCCCTGCCATGGGCAGGGACACTTTCCACTATCCCAAGTTGCTCAGAGCTCCATCTGGCCTGACCCTGAACACTTCCAGGGGTGGGACAGCCACATCTTCTCTGGGCAACCTGTGCCAGGGCCTCACCACCCTCACAGTAAAAATCTTCATCCTAAAATCTGAAATAAATTTTTTTTTCAGTATAATACATTCCCCCTTGTCCTATCACTACACACTCTTGTCAAACATGTCTCTTCCTCGCTTTTATAAGCAAACATCAGGTACTGAAAAGTGCTGTAAGGTCACCCTGGAGCTTTTTCTTCTGAAGGCTGAACAACCCCAGCTCTCTCAGCCTGTCCTCAGAGGAGAGATGCTCAACCCCTTTGATCACATTTGTGGCCGCCTTTGGATCCGCTCTGAGAGGTCCACGATGTTCCATAATTTCCTGTGCAGGGACCCCAGAGCTGATGCAGCACTGCAGGTGGGATCTCACGAGGGCAGGGCAGAATGGCAGAATCCCCTCCCTTGACATGCTGCCCACTTTGGATGTGCTTTGGATGAGCCCAGGACAGGGTTGGATTTCTGGGCTGCATGATATTGGCTCATCTCTGGTTTTCCATCCACAAAAACCCTCAGGTCCTTCACAGGGCTCCTCTCAATGAGTCTCAGTCTTTTCTCAGACCTGGAAGTATCCAAACTTAGGTGTAGCACTTGGTTCTCATGGGCCCACTGATCTCCAGAGCAATGATATTTGCTGCAGATGTGGGATGACCAGAAGCATGGTGTGACACTTGGGTGCTTGGATCACCATCTCTCTGAGCTCCTTGGGCAGCTGCATCCCACTGCAGAGAGGACTCTGAGAGCAGGGAAGGGACTGCGTGGCTTTTTCTTGTCCTTACGAAACACTGAGCCAGAGCCTGGTGAAAAGCTCTCACTTTGACCCTTAGAGATCTCTGACCTCTCTAAATAGCACCCCAGAAGTGGCTGAGGAAGCTGAACTGCCTGGGACCAAGTCCAAGACTCTGCTTTCCAGGCAGGAGTGGAATAATGGGGGAGAACTGGGATTTAGGGTTCAGTGGTTGTGATAATTGCTGTCTTGACCTGAAATGCTGCTCCCCTCGCCTGTGCCTTGCCCTAAACCCAAACCCTTCCACCAGGCACAACAGGACATTGTGACACCAGGGCTGGGGCTGTGGATGGCCGAGAAGTGACAGCTGTTGTGCTGTGCTGGGCTGTGCTGTCTGCCCTGAGTGCTTTTAGCACCTGCAGATCATGGAGCAGAATTTCAGACTTTTGGGATGTGGGACAAACAGAGGAGAACCTACAGCAGGAGTTGGATGCCACATCTTTCCTGGTATGACACAAGTGACAGTTTTCTTTGGAAAGTTGAGGGCTTGCCTCTGGCAACCTCATTTTACCCAGGGTGACAGGAGATGAGCACAGAGAGTCTTTCAAAAGATAACCAGAAAAAGGGAACAATGTTCAAGCTTCAGACTGCTCCCCTGCTGAGGCTCTGGCCTCATAAACAGCTTAAATACCTTTCATTCTCTTAGCAAAGATCCAGAGGCTAAATGTGAGCAGGTAAGGAGGAGGAGGAGAAGGATTTGGGGCTATGGGCTCGAGTTTTCTCATTTGTATGGATCAGTTTGGTTTCTGGCCTGAGGCACTCCCTTAGCTCCCCATCACTGGTCCAGTCTGAGTGCAACCAGTGCTTATTAGCCCAGCTTCAGCTGTTAGAAAAGGTGCTTTGCTCCAGCATAGCTCAGACTTCAAGAAATATTTCTGTTTTTCCCCGAGGAAAATGTGCAGGTCTGTGGTGTAGAGGTCTGCTTAGTCTCAGGCATTCTGCAAGTACAGTGCCTTACTTATACTGGACTCACTTAGGAAGCAAACAGCAAGAAACACGGTTCATTAATTCCACAGATCACTGCTTCCCAAAAAATAAAAACCCAAACCAACAAGGAAATAAAAAAAAGGCCAGTCTTGAAATCGCTGCAGATAAGCAGATCCTTTGCCACAGGCAGCTGGCAAACCTGTTTCCTCTGGCTTACACAAGAAAGGGGTTTATTTTTCTCAGCTCTCTGGATTCTCTGCAACTTTCTGCTCCTTTCCCCACTTTCATATGTAAGTTTATGTGGAAAAGAAAGTAGGCTGTCAGGATTTTACTTGTTAACACTGAGTTCTTAATTGCCCACATCCAAGTCACTGTTTGAGAAACAAGAAATCTTGGGGGAATCTGAGAGGGGGAAATAATAAAATACACATTTTGTTGGTGGAGAAACCAAAACAAAGGCACTCAATTTTTCAATGCCTTTGCATTGTTCTGTTCTGGGAAGAGGAAGCAGAATCAGAGGGACACCGAGTTTTTAAAGATTTCAGCCCTGATCTAGTTCTCTGCTCCACTGCACTGAGGAATTAGGCCAACTCTGGCTATTCTTGAGCAATTTTCTCTCACCTAAATTCGTTTATTTCCAGGCATCCTCCTGTTCCTCAAAAGCATGACTGATCTATCTGTAAGTGATACAGACACTGTGCTGCCTTGTGCGCCTTAACTCTGGGTGCAGATTTTGCAGGACCATTTTCCTAGAGCTGCAAGTGTAGCTGACTCCTACTCATGGGCAGCTTTTATCAGAAACTGCAAATGTGATACTGGGGAGTAAAGTTCTTAACTTATTTTCCCTCTCCACCCTATTTGCAAATAATCTGTAGAAATAAAACAGAATATTTATACAATAAAGAACTATTCCTTCCCTATTATTTTTATTATATGGTGTATATTGTTTTCCTCTAAGAACTCACCCATAATAACTGAATTATTTTTCCTTTGAATTTTCTTTTATTTGGTAATTTGTTATGTGTCTGCGAAGATAAACCTCCGGTTTGACATGCCATTCTCCTGAGCTAACAGCTGAGAAGTCACATAAAAGCATGACAATTTCTGAGTCAAATTTAAAAAAAAAGAAATCCCACTCAGAAGTAAATTATATATCACCACATGGCTTTATCTGCTTTCAGATTTTATAGCAACTAAGGTTAAGTTCAGGACAAATGAGCCAGCATTTTCCAGCAGTCAAAATCACTAGAGATGTCAAACCAGATTCCCCCTCAACTCTGTTTGGGGTCTAAGGAGAGGTATCTATTTTCATTAAAATTTTATTTTAATAAATCTTATCAGTTTTACCCAAAAAGCTCAGAACATTTTACAGGCACTGATTATAACCTTAGTGAAACTCCTTGGGTAAGAGAGACCCATGTCTAGAGGAGCACAATCTCTAAACATCCACAGATTATTCTCAAAAATAAGTAACAGATCACCCAGGTACCCTATGGCCATGTGCCAGCAGTAATTTGCCAAAGGCTATATTAAAGCTTTGAGTTAAAACAATGAGGGAAATTAGTGTTGTCATTACAATTTTCCTGATCTGTGGGAGGAGGAAGTTCCTGGTGAAATGCAAACAGCTGGTAGTGGGGACTGTGAGGGTTTAATTCTGTGAGAAGCTATTTCTATGGGACTGACTCATATTTTCAATTTTTTAAAGCAGTAATATTTTATGTATAAGGGACTGAGAGAAAAAGAAGAGGTTTCTCCAAGGATCTGGCCTAAATGGGATACAGGTTCATTTCCTGGGTTTCCACTCCTGGTTTAATCACAAGATTATAATTTCTTGTCATTAGAAATGTGATGATTGTGGGGGGGGGGACTTTTTTTGGTTTTTTTTTTTTTTTACAGTTTGATAATTTCATATAGTGCAAGATAGGTTTTATCTCCAAGCAAGAATTGAATCCCATTTTTTCCCCTGTTCTGCTAAAAACTTCAATTAATGAAAAAAATTATTTTGGTTACCAAAAAACCCCAACCAAACTCCTCACACATGAAGAAAGCCACAAAACTCCAACACAAAATTAAAAATTAAAAAAAAGCATTTCTTTTTTGGGCAGTTTAATCTCAAAGAGAACATTAGGTTCTATTAAACTGACCTAAAGTATTTTTTCTGATTTGCTTCACTACACATCTGAATGAACATTTATTAAGACCATTCCATTTCTTATGCTAGGGAACTGTCATTTCATTTGTATATAAGGGAATTGTCCACAGAAGATAAAAAAACAGGGAATGATTATTTCATATTTTGTGCTATACAAGAACCTAGTGGTGCCACATTCAATTCTGCAACAGCAAGTTCAAAAGAACCAGAAAGTTCAGCACTTATTACAACGTGCAATTCATTCCAAAAGATGTTACAGAGGCCAAAAGTATAAATCAAAAAAGCATGGGCACAAATTCATAGAAGGTAACTATGGCTCCTGGAAATAATTGCTTGAATATAACCTCAGAGTCAGAAAGGTCTTAAATTTTGATTGCTGGAATCTTGCAGGCTGTAACAAAGGGAAAAAATGGACTTTTCAAAGCAGTTTACTGTACTGTGTGTCTATAGATGACTGCCATAGTAATTGGGAGACTCCTTTGAAGGATAAAGGCATAAAATCATAGAATTATAAAATGGTTTGGGTTGCAAGGGACCTTAAGGACCATCTCGCTCCAACCCCCTGCCATGGGCAGGGATATCCTCCACTGGACCAGGTTGCTCCAAACCTCATCCAACCTGACTTTAAAAACTTTCAAGGATGGAGCATCCACAGCTTCTCTGGACCATGTGTTCCAGGGCCTCACTGCTCATGGTCTCATGGATAAGGTCATCAAAAGGCCAGCTCAAAAAAAAAAAAAAAAAGGCATAAAACATTTCACTGAAAATATTAATAGTTCTGCACCCATGTTAATCCTCTTGGGCACACACATGTTACCTCTTTTGACCTTTTTTATCCTGACTCCAATTAAAAGCCAAGGTTATCATACTGGATAAGGATCGAAATGTTGATGTTAAATCAAAGCTATTAAATAGTACAAATGGTCACATAAGTAACCAAGGTTCATGATTCATACAAATGAGCATGTTTGCAACAGTAATTAGAAGAAATAAATACAGCCAAAAAAAAAAAAGCAGCAAATTGTTATTGCTAATAAAAAATTTTCTTCAAGCATAATGTACTTCGTAAAGCATTAGGGGGACTCACTCACCAGTTTGTAAACCTTCCGCTGAAACTTCCCCTCAGCAGACTGATGGTGTTTTGGCAGGTTTCCCAAAAAAAGGTTTTTGTTTTACAGTGCTAAGTGAAATCAATTTCCATAAAACCAACAGATTAAAATCCCTTCTCTGCTGTAAAAGCAAAAGATAAATAAATAAAAAAGGCATTAAAAAGTGCTCTTCTTTCCCTTTAAACCTTTGAAAGCTTTGCTCATATTCTAATGAGGAGTTTTTCATGTGCATGCAACATTTGTTTAAGCTTCTCTCTCTGATAACACAGCAATCATTTTTATTTTTTTTTTCTTGAGCCTTTCCAACAGACCACAGCAGACAACATCATTCAATAACAGCTGAAATTATTCAGAGCAGTGTATAGCTCTTGTCTTTTTGGAATAGCTTTATTTATTTGTTTATTTATTTATTATTTTTATCTTAAATGGTACATGTAGGAAATACATGGAAAAACTTCATCCTGCTTAGGGGCAACCAGCTGGAAATTGCTTCGATCGCATAAATTAAAATATCTGTAAGCAAGAATAGATATTTGCTAATTTCTTCTACTCTATCCTCCTTCTTATGGAATGGCCTTTTTTTGGTCAGTATTTACAAAAAACAAGCAACAGTTTTGTTCTACAGACCAGACAGGGATTTTTGTTTAACCTTCTGAAACTGGTCCAATTTGTAATTTTGCTTGAGATTCTCTCTCTGATGTTGCAGAAACTCTGTTTTGCCTCACCTTTTGTATGGGTATTGTTGAACATTTCTTTTGTATTTTTAATATAAACATCCTTCCTGAGCTCAAGAAGTATCTGGACAATGCTCTCGGGCACCTGCTATGATTCTTGGGGCTGCCCTGTGCAGGGTCAGGAGCTGGATTTCAGTGATCTTTGTAGATGCTTTGCATCTCAGGATGTTCTGTGATTCTACAATTCTCTGTTTTCTCTGTGTTTCTGTACAGCATTCAGCACTTTAATCTGTCCACAAAAACAGAATCTGTTCTAGATATCAATGCATTATTTTGGTCTGACCTGATGTGGCCACATGATACACATCTACATAGAAGAATAACCTTGGATTTGAAAGGCATTGCAGCAGGAATGGCACTTTCCTGTGGCTTTTAGTTCTGGCACATGAGGTTTTTAAGATGTTTTTTGTGTTCTCCATCCTGGAAGTTTTTATTCTTTCAAGACCAGGTCTCCTGGGTACGATGTGATTGGGGATGCCTGGATGGGCGTCAGATGCCTGTGGATGGTGATCCCAGTCTGGAAGTTGTAGCACAAAATCAGTGCCATTACCTCTGCACTTGGCACAAACAGCAAATGCATTTCCCTTTTATCTCTGCAGTTCATTATTTCATCTCCACCATTGCCTGTATATTTTTTAAGAACCCTTCTGGTTGCTTGCATCACAATGTAGAGATCATGGTCTGTAATTTGACTCATATTCCCCACAAGTAGCCTGATTTCCCTCTTGAGATCTTGATGTAGTTTTTGTACAGCACATGTTATCAGAGGCACTAACAGTGGGGTTATCTCATCGACCTCCAGTTGTTGAGGAGGCACTCATCCAGCCTCTCTTTATAGTCTACAAAAGGAATTAAATACTTGGATGGTAAAATTCCTCTGATGTGTTTGGTATCTCTGCTTCAGCAAGAGATGACTCATATGCTGGAAATGCCAATTCCTCTCCAGTGAATATGGAGGCAGCCCACATCATTATCTGGGGTGTAACTATTGCTCAGATTATTCCAGAGTATGAGTCCTGGCTGTGCATCTATTCTCTGGTGGGCTTGATGCTGAGTAAACTCCAGACAGGATATTCCACTCTTAATGGGTTCTTGGTCTACAACAGAAATGTATATATGCAGCCAGAAGGGAACATGGATCACAACAGTCAGCACTGAGAATAAAGCAACTTACACTCTGTCAGTTTTTTGAGGAAGAATTTGGGTAACAGTGAAATCACATTGCACCCAGCAAAAAGAAATTTAGTTTCTTGGCTGAAGTGTTGTCCTTTTGGTGCTGAAAGCTAATGCCATGGGAGAGTGAGAAGTGGGAACTAAACTTCCAATTTGAAATAATAAGTTTGGGATGAGCTAGAAAAGATATTGGTAGTTAAGAGATGATGCACAACTCAAAGAGGAAGGGTGATATGGTTATAGCCAGAGAAAGATGTTGTGTTCATCAAGGTGCAAATGGATGATGAGAGGTTGCACAAGAATATGATCTGTGTGGATAGATGGAAAGGTTGTGTTGGTGAAATATTATGCTGGAAAAAGATCTGTAAGACAGCAGAGAAAAGACCGAAAGATAATACTCAAAGCACAGGATTGAATACCTAGAAAACAGACTTCGTGCACATTGCTTGAGCTACTGCACACTGGACAATGATAATTTTCAAGGAAAACATGAATTTACAGTGCTAACTTGAAAGAAACAAAAGCAAAACCCACCAAAACTGTAAATATTTTCTAAGCAAGGAAATAATATTGGGATAACAATGATTCTTCTCTAACAATGCTTCTCTGATTATTTTTTCTTCTCAATTTTTCTCCTTATAGTTTCGCTCGTCCAGGGAAAGGTTCATGGCTTGGTAAAGGTAACCTGGAGGCAGGACCAGACCAGTCCAGTATGTCATTAGAAAATCTAGTGTTTGGAGCTGGCTACTGCAAACCTACTTCTTCAGAGGTAAGGAGGATGAGGAATGACATCTTACTTCAATTTGGTCACACAGAGTGTCCACATTGTCTGTGGAGAAAACATGTAATGGTTTTATATTTCCGATAGATAGATTTTGTTGGCAGAAGAATCCTTCAAACATTTCTGCATGAACCATCTGGGAGTTGGGTGCACAGTTCCTGGATGTTCAGCCCCCACCTGCATGGACTATTTCACAGTTCAAGATGTATGGCTATACCCCCCACTGACAGTGACACTTTTAGGACAGGATTCACCTGACCAGGTGTCTGCTGTAAGGTGAAATTTATTATTCAGGAAAAGGTCCTGGATTTCAGGTCTTACGTATGACAGTCAGAGGACATGAGTCATTATTAAGGTTGTTGTGAAAGAAGGTTTTGCATCCAGAGTGTTGTGTGTGTTGGTCACAGGGTGTTACACACAATGCCTTACTCATGGCAGGTCCCACAGTCAGTGTGTGCCTTTGATCTTACTACTTACACAGGTAAAAAGGAGACCTCTTGTACAATTTGTAGTGGAAAGTTCTTCTTTTGAAAAATAATTATTAGTTGGGATTTTGTTGCTTGTTTGGGTTTTTGTCTTGTTTTGTTTCAAGTGGTTGCTTTGAAGTGTTTTTTAGTTTTCTTTTTTGTCAAAAAAGTTTCCTCAGCTCTAGAAACCCACTGCAGAACATGTCAACCATTAACCTGTTGAGAAACCTTGATTCAAGGCTTCTGATTAACATGCTGCCCTCAGCTTCCTTCAACCTTTCCTGTCAAAGCTGTTATGTATAAATATTAAAATATGCAAGCCTAGAGCACCTGGTGCAGTGGAACTACCAGGGAATTAACTTGGGCTGAGAGAATGTTTGGCCTGGGGCTGCAATCCAAAACATTGGGTCAGTGTAGGCTTTTGGGAAACAAACTGACCTCAACCTCTGCTTCTCTTGTAGACAGTCACATTACAGACATTTAAATAGCTGCTTGTATTTTAGACCAATCTCTGTACATCACATAAGACAGAGGCTTCTTTGCAGAGTGGTGCCTGTTTTCATTATCTTCTAGACAAGTCTCCGCTGTAAGAAGAGAGATGGAAAGGGCAGCTCTCCACTCCCTATTTTGCTTTTAGTCTCCATGGAAAAAACCTTGTTCTGTCGTAATTACGAAAAACCCCCAAAACTTATTTCCTTCCCAAAATTTTTCCTTAGCTGGAAACTCTATCTTCTACCTAACTCTGTAGATTAATTTTTTTTTTAATGGCAGTATAAGTTTGATGAGTTGACCTTGACTGGAAGCAAGATGCTTACCAAGCCACTCTATCCTTCCCCTCCTAAACAGGACAGGGTGTGATAGAGAAAAATTGTGGGTAAAGTCATTGCAGAAGCAAAAGGAAAACAAAAGATTTGTTCTCCCCTTCCCATCAGCAGGTGATGTCCAGCTACTTCCTGGAAAGTGGAGATTCAGGTTGTGAAGTAGTTTCTGTGGAAGACAAATGTCCTAATAGTGAATGCCACCCCTTCTCCTTTTTCTTAGCTTTTATTGCTCAGCAGACATCCTGTGGTACGAAATATCCCTTTGGTCAGTTTGGGTCAGCTGGCCTGCTTGTGTCCCCTCCCAGGATCTTGCCCACTCCCTCCCTGCTGATGGGGAAATGTTGGAGTGACTGAGCGCTGCTCAGCAGGAACCAAAACCCTGGGATGTCACCAGCACCTTGAAACCACCAACCCCCAGCACAGCACTGGGAGGGCTGCCATGGGGAAAGTTAGCTCCACCCCAGGCAGTACCAACACAATTATTATTATCCTAGCAGGTGACCTATAAAATGGCAAAATGAAACTCCTCCACCAGGCACTGGCTTTGTCACTCTGCTACCTTGCAGTCATCAGAATGCCACAGACCAAACCAGCATAATTATAATGCTACACAGTCTGCATGACCAGGTGTGCATTTGCTCAGCTTCAGAAACCTCCATAAGTCATGGCATCTGTTCCTGAGCTGAATATTTTAATTTAATAGACTGTGATGGCCTTTTTGCCTACGCTGTGGATGATTTATGATAATGAGCAAAGGCTATTTCTCTTGGTTTAACATAAAAAAGTAAAAAATCAGAGCTAAAAAAGGAACTCTTGTGGGGGTAGACCTAACTCCAGGTAAAGGCCATGTGACTGACTCCTGGTTTATAGGGAAGTTTATGTCAAGCTGTAAGGGATTGAAGGAAGAGGAGTAATATTACTTCCTGCAGTGCTGCAATACTTGGCACTGGGTCAAACTTTCTTCCTTTTAAAGACTTGTAGATAATATTCCAGGTTGTTTGAATGTGTTTTTTGAACTTCAATTAGTTTGGGGAATTTTGCATTACTGTCGGTGGGCATGAGAATGGAACCTACTCTTTTCATTAAATTAAAAAAAACCCAAAACCTGCAGACTTCTCTGATTTCTTTATACATATTTTGTTTAGACCTTGCCTACTGCATGTCTGAGTTAGTAACTGCTGAATACCACAACTCAAAACAAACCACACATATTTCTGTTTGTAAATTATTCTGATTTGACACAACTGGCTAAATTTAGAGTAGAAAAATTAATAGATTTTGTCTTCCAAGGCTGACAAAGCTTCACTGGGAGGCTGAACATCAGAAAATTAATTTTATAGAGACTTTGGTTAGTTCCTTTTCATATCATAAACTTCCATGGAACAGTTAATGTTGGTCTATCCTGTTTTTAATTTTGTTTAGTTCTGTTTGCGTCTCCTTCCACATTTCATATGCATTTCTCTGTTTTCCTTGATCTAAGAAGTCTCTAGGCTTAAGCTCTTAAAATGCATCTCCTGGGCAAGTGCCTTCTGTTAGTATCTTTTTGAGGAAACCAAATCTGATTATTCAGTTTACTGTATGACTGAAAACAGTCAAGACTTTCCTTATTTTAGCTTTAGCTATTGTGAGTAAACCAAAAAGAGCTTTTTTCCCCCTGACAGCTGCAGATAGATTATTTTTCCAGAATACTTTCTAAAATATTACAAATGAACAGAGGCTCGTAATGGGTAGGAACTCTAAATCATTCCAATTGCACCCTTTTCCTCAAGTCTAGGCATAAAACCCCAGGAAAATAGTAGTTTGTGGTGTCTGAAGCACTTGCTAACTCCACAATTTATTCAGTTTCATAGGTTTGGTATAAATTCTACAAATTCAAGATGCAGGTTGGTTCACAATTATAAATTTTGTCCTCACTAGTGTCATCATATGCAGTAGATGGATTACTGGCGTGATGTTTTGGGTATATGTGGCAAGGTTTTGGTACCAGAGGGGGATGGGACCTGGGGAGGCTTCTGTGAGAGGAAAGAAGAACCTTCCCCCACACAGACAGAGAGAATTGCAGCTGGCTCCAAGGCGGATCCACTGCTGGCCAAAGCTGAGCTCATCAGTAATGATTGTAGAACCTCTGTGATATTTAAGAAAGAGTAAAAACCACTGTCCTGCAACTGTGAGAAAGAAGAGTGAGAAAATGGGAAACAAACAACTATTCAGTCATCAAGGTCAGTGAAGAAGGGAGAAAGGAGGTCCTCCAGGCTCCAGAGCATATTTTCATTCAGCCTGTGATAAAGACCCTGGTGGCAAAGGGTCAAAGCCTGGTGACAAAGCCTGGGAGAGCCCTGTGCCAGGGCAGGTGGCTGTGACCTTTTAGATTTGTTCTTATTTCCCATTCTACTCTATTTAATTAGTAATAAATCATATTAATTTCCCCAAGCAGAGTCTGTTTTGTCCATGACAGTAATTAGTAAGTGTTTTCCCTGTCCTTGTCTTGTCTCTTGAGTTTCTTGTACTTTTCTCCCTGTCTGATTGAAGAAGGGGAGAGGCTTGGTGGGCACCTGATGGCCAACAAAGTCCGCCACACATGGTTCAGAAAAGATTTGAACACAGTCGAGTAGTGGCTGGATTTACAATAGTGTTAAATCCTCAGGAAAACCAAGAATGTGCTGAAATTTGTTGTTAAAACTACTACGTTATGTTTTCTAGATACCTCTTGAATACAAAGTAGAAGACTCTTACATTGATATACATAGGTCATACTTTCCATTTCCCCTCCTTTTTTCCGATAGAACTTGGTTGCATAAGAGAGTTAATGCTCTTTTTAGGCCCACAGGTTGACTGTGGAAACACTCATCTAGGTTACATCCCTGATTTGTTTTTTCCTTACTGAAAAGGCAATTGACTGCCTTAATTTCTAAAGATAGTCTGCATCAATCAGCTCTTCTTGTCACTTCCTGGCCTAATCTTCTGAGTTTGGGCTGCTGAGGTGCCACTACTTAATGATAGATCCTGAAGGCTTCTCGTTCTGCACTTCTGACTTCTCACTGTGGAGACTAATTAAATGCCAGCAGCTTTGGATTGTACATGTGCTTTTCCCTAGTTCTCCCCAAATGACTTCTGGACATCACTGACACTTTCCTCATCTCCTGGCTTAGCAGAGTAGTTATAATAATTGATTCTGTTTAAACCTTGGTGATTCTTTTTTAAGTCCTCCTGTCTCTTCTGAGTCCTCCTAGCAAACAGGGATCTTCCTTTTCTCCTTTCCTCCTTCCCTCCCTCTCTAATATTTTCTTTCTATCTATACTACACTTTTCCTTTCAAGCACAATTAAGACAACAAAGATATTTATTATTGAAAGAAGGTATTTTTTGTATTGTCAGATAAATATGAAGAAACAACATTTAGTGGTCAAAAAACTAAAAGAGAATAATTTACAGAATAATAAAATCTACAAAATAATAAAAAGTGCTAAGACTTTGTCAAGTTATCTTCAGCACATAACCTATACTCACAGGGAATATATATCACAGTAGATGTGTTCAAAACAGGATCATATCTACTGCAGTCTTGGGAGATCCCAGTGGGATGCAACAGCTTCATGAGCTGTGTGTGACTGGTTTTCCTTGGGGGAATCTGAATTCCCCTTTGTGTCTGCTAAATTGCTTTTCTGTGTGAGGGAGTTCAGGGGGTTGTTTTGGATGTTACAAGGTCTGTATCTCAACTCCACTCTGACTCACACTTTCAGGTGATCTCAACAGCCACAAGAGTTGGATATTGAAAAATGTCAGTAGCTTTATTGTCTACAATAAAATAAAATGTTCCTTGCAGATCTGCAAATTGAACGGTCACTTACACTTCAGGATTTTTGTGCCTTACCCAGAACCATAAACCTCTTCTGTATCTGCTGTTGTCAGGCTGGTTTAATGTCTTTGTAATATTGTGCATCACATGCCTGCTGTGTTATAATCAAGTTGAATCAATGGCATACTGGGGATTATTAATGAACTGTACTCACAGTAATCTTATTTTCATTTGGCTAGCAGTTGCACTGTGGATAAATTGACTTCCAAGTAATCAGATTGATTAATCATATGATTTCTCATTAATAAGGCACTGGTGTTTGATGAGAAGTGTTCTTCTTTCATCTAGCATTGATGTAGCAATCCCAAAAGACACAAGGTTTATGCCTGGCATAACACAAGAACCAGGAGGGCCATTCAAATAAAATTTTGTTGATGACAAGGGTTCTTTTCCACAGACAGTTTGCTAATATTTTCATCTTTTCAGCAACATATGAAAAACCTGGGCTGTTCTAGCCTAGCACTGAAACATTATTCATACCCACATTTTTATATCACATAGGAGTCATCTGTGGTTCTGTCCTCTTCTCTATAGTCATGGTTCTTTGGAAAAATAGTTTACTTTTTTTGCTCTTGAAGAAGGAAGACCCTGAGATTATATCAGTTCATTAGAGCATGGGGCTAATAAGCCCAAGGTTGTGGATTTGATCCCTGTAGAGGCCATTCATTTAAAAGTTCGGCTTGATGATCCTTTTGGACCCCTTCCACCTCAGAATATTCAGTGATTCTGTGAAGATTTTGCATCAGAGAAGATCCCATGTAGGATCTATTGTGGAAATTGTAATATGTAAAATGATTCTGTGGATCTAAGAAAGCTGATCACATTTTTTTAAATCAATTTTTTAAAAATCCAAGTATTTAAAATAGCTTTTACTTATAATTACTCAGTGTAGCTAATCCAGACTGCAGAAGTGTCATTTACATCGGATTTTTATCTGAAATTGTTAATTTTATATGGAAATGCCTTTAATTTTCATCTCAGACTTCTCTGCTCTGCTGTGAGTGTGCAGTGGCAGACACTTGTGTTAGCATGTGTTTGAAATGGGTGATTTTAAAAGATTCCTTGTGTGTCTTGCTGATGCAAATGGTGATTAGCTGTGATTGGGACTCCAGCAGATGTCCGATACATAATCATTCAGAAATAGTAAGAGAGGTGATCTACTGCTCTTTATAAGGTACAATGACAAGTGTCTTTAATCAGTATGTTCAGGGCACCATTTGTGATAATTACTGATGAAGTCTTTAATCTTCGGTTGCCTGAAGAAAAATGGCTCATCTCTAAAAAGAGCTAAATGATTTCCTAGCTGGAGCAGAAAACATGTAACTAATAATGGGACAATAACTGGTTTCTTTAATCACTGGCATACTTCTTTTCCATGGCTCCTTATTTTTGATCCTGAATATGCAGAGTATAGCAAAGCAATGATCTGCATTATTAGAGCATTCAAAACTGAAATAATTTGGGTTTAGGCCTAAGAAATGGTGTTCAAAGAGCCTTGCAATTGTTTTGTTGTGAGTGTTCAATGAAAATGTCATGAAATCAACTGGTGATGCTTGTGGGACTCCAGATAGGATGGTGATGGAGTCTTGTTCTGGAGAAAATCTTCGGTAAATGTTCACATTGGACTGATAATTTATTCCTTTTGTTAAGCAATAGAATTTACATAAGAAGTTGCTCCTTTCATATACATTTTTTACTATTTTTCTATGTTGTTTTTGTATTGGAAAGAATCAGATTGCTACATTCTCTTTCCAAATCTCACCTGGACTTGTATAACTGATGACTTTTATTATGGCTAATTTAGAGAGTTGTTAGTAGTGTGGTAAAAGGCAGACTAAGCATGGAGGATTTATTTCTCTTTCACGGCTACTATTACAGTTATATACTGAAGAATTTATTTGGCTTCCCTCACCATAATTTCTCACTTTGTCAGAATCCATTTATGTGGTTTGTACAGTCATTCACTTGGCTGACATTCTTTCAGTTCAAGTTTTTCTTTTCTAGAGATTTCAGCATTGATTTTTCAGGAATTTTACAGGAAGGGGCTTGGCAGATACCTTTTTTTTTCTTTTTTTTTTTTTTTTTTTTCTTTCCCTGTAGTAAAGTAAGTGCAGGAGCAGCAGGAACAGACTTTTTACTCCTCACTTCAGGAATTGGACTTGGCTGCTCTCTGTCTTCTGAAAGAGTGCTTTATGATTCACCTTTTCTTTCTTCTCAGTATTTTCTTCCAGTGGTACTTTGCTGAAAAATCATGTTCATATGCCCTAAGGAACACGAATCCTTAGTTCCTAAGGAACAATAATTCCCACTGACTGATGAGAGAGTTCCTGAAGGGAGACCAAATCAAATCAACTCTCATAGCTTCTGAGCTGAAGGCCTTTCCAGCGTGAGCAGAGATGCCAACAGCAGCACAGTCGAGATCCATCATCTGAAAGCCAACCCTTTGCTATTGGCACGTGTCCCAGACAGCAGCTCGAGGACTGGGGAAATGAGAAAAAAGATTCCCTCTTTTTCCAGCCACTTTGGCTTGTTTTGTGGAAACAAATCTTCAAGTGACAGCAAAAACCTACACCTCTGTTCACAGCCATCACTCGTAATGACCCAAGAAACAGCTTCACAGCTGATAAGAATTCTAAGTTTTGGTGCAGTGCTAGGGAGGAGCACTTAAAAGTGCAATCCCTGCAACATCAGTTTGTGCAAAACCTGCTCAAATGGTCTCATATTTTCTCCAAGGATCAGACAAGATTCGGCAGTCTGACAAACAGAAAAGAGTGGGCTAAGAGAAGGAGATGGGTCAGTGTGTTACGATTCTGAAAAGCACTTCTAGACAGAGGTGAATAACATTAGACAAAAATTTATCAGCAAAACACTTTTTGTAACTTCATGGCAAAATGAAAATAATTTTAGAAGCTCTTCAGGGCAAGAATAACTTCTTCTGAAGATGACTTGACTTAATAGCATATCCAGAATCTATACTCAAGTGTTGTGATGAGTGCCAAAAGGAAAAGAAATTTGGATCAGAATTGGTTAATGCTTCAAGGAAGCACTTTGCACAACTAGGAAAAGTGTGTGAGTATTCACGCAGTTACATTTATGAGTACTTGGATGAGAATGTGAGTCGAAAGATTTATTTAGGGTAAGCCAGACACAGTCAGAGGCAAAAGGGCTTACACTACTTTTTTGACTGGCATAAATCTTGAGAAATCTAGATTCTAGTCAGCCTAATTTTACAATAGCATTTACCTCTACTTTTTCCAGCTTCACAGTATGGTATTTGAATAGGGTCTGATGCATTTTTTATATCTGTGCAGTCAGTCACTGCATGATCACAGGTGAGCTGTGTGTGTCATGAAATGTGAAGGAGCTGCACTATCATTCGTCTATTGCCTCTGGTTCCTAGCAGATCAGAGAAGGCCAAGTCAGATAAACCTATCCCCACCACTTTTCTTCCTCGTCTTCTTCACAGACTCATGGAATGGTTTGGATTGGAAGAACCTTTAAACATCGTCTAGTCCAAACTCCTTTCAATGAGCAGGGACATCGTCAACAAGATCAGGTTGCTCAGAGCCCTGTCAAACCTGGCCTTGAATGTTTCCAGGAATGGGACATTTACCAGCTCTCTGAGCAATCTGGCCCAGTGTCTCACCACCCTCATCACAAAAGATGTCATCCTCATATCTAGTCTGAATCTCCTCTCTTCTAGTTTTAAACCATTACCCTTTGTCCTATCCCAACAAGCCCTGCTAAAAAGTCTGACCCCATATTTCTTATAAGTTGCCCTTAAGTATTGAAAGGCTGCTGTAAGGTCTCCCAAGATATTCCCAAACTCTTTCCATGTATAAGATAAAACCATAAAGTCAGTTGAAAGCACGATGTATCTACTCTTTGATGACCCAAGGCCAAAGCCATTGCCATCTCACAGGTTTTTATTAGGCCTTGATGCAATCTGCAATGTCTCTGCTGGAATTCAGTCTTCTTGGCATTGGTACACAGAGTTGGCTGAGGAGAAGCAGGGGTGAAAGGCTGAACCCCCAAGGCAGTGATAAATAATGTTCATGTGGGTGGTAAAGCTCTGGTTTTGCTCCGTACATTCTGTTTCTTTTGTAAACAAATACAGTTCAACTCTCCAGAGCTGTCAATCAGTCTCTTTCTCTGCTACTGAACTCATTAGAAGTATTTTATTTAAAACCATAAAATTATGGCCTGCAGAATAAATGGTAAGCTACTCATAGCTCATGAAATTTGATTGTCTTTGAGTGTAAATTACTTGAGGGCTGGTATATGTACTATGCATAATACAGGAGGTATCTATGGGGCTATGAAAATGAACCTGTGAAGATGTAATTTTTATGCAAATTTATACAGTTCCAGCTATTCAAAAGTTCCCTATTTTGTTGCAGTAAATTATAGCACATTAATGTAATTGCCTTAAAGTAACATATCCAGGAAATATTCTGATTAGCCATTATTTCTGTTCCAGTGTTAGAAAAGAAATTGTGGATTTTTGCGGTGATAAAAAGGGCTGTATATTATTTTATCATTGGCTTTTCCATTTGATGTATGTTTGCATGCGTGTGAAAGACCTATAAATGATTCATTGCCTGAGAGTGTCATAAGTGAAAACTTCATGAATGAGGCACCACAAGATTAAACATTGAGCTGTTCCCTGGCAGCAAAAGGCATAGAAACCTCATCCTCCACATCAAACAAACCAGACCAGCATCACAGGGCCTGGGCCAAAGATGAGCAATTTTTGTGCAGACTAATTTTTTGCTAGATGGAAGGTGCCATTAAGCCAGGCTGTAAATCTTTTTTGTGGGTGTGATTGGTTAAAATAAAATAATACTTATTAAAAACAGGGTTTGAAACATTTCTAAAACAAAAATCTAATGGATCACATTGGGTCACTTTGACAACGTCAATTACCTGAGTGATGGGACTCTCTGAGCCTCAGGATTATCCTCAGCAAAATAAGTAGGGAGGTAATGGAAATTGATTTGACTTGGCTTTATAACAGAATTTGAAGTATGTTCTTGCAGCAGATCTTCTGTTGCTTATTTTTCACAATACAATAATGGACAAAATTCGGGTAACCTGAAAAATAGCATGTTTAGACCCAATAAAATGATTCTTTTTCTCACTGTTTCTGTAGACCATAAGAGACCTGGTAGAACACATTGCCGGAAGGTGCTTCTGTGAACTTTGTAGGATTTGACAGAATTGTGCGAAATGACAGCACTGACAATTCTTGCAGTCCTTGTTCTGAAAAGATGGGAGCTGTGAGGACTGTGATATGAACCAATATTTGGGTAATTTGAGGAAGACTTTGCTTGAAGGCATTCAATTTCTGAAGCTGTCAGGATTTAGGCTTTTATTTTGTTCTCTTTGTTTACCTCTGTCTCCTCTGTGAGTATCAAATACTTGACTGTGATTGCTTGCAAAACACAAGACTTGGATTTCTCTTCTGATCCCGTTTGACAAAGACTGTACAAGTCAAAGTCTTTTACTCACCTCTTTGGGTAAAAATGAGAAGTCAATCATGAACCAAGTAGAAGTCTGGGATATGCAGGAGCATTTGTAAATAATAATAAAAAATAACAGTGCTGTCAATAGAGACATGATTGCTTTCCACTTGCATTTGAATCATAGGAACCTACTTGGTAACACTTGGGGCTGTGTAACAGACTGAAGGAAACAATAAAATAAAAAATCTGCCTTGGTAACGAACTGTCAAACTGCTTAAAAAAATGAACCCGTAAAGGTTGAAGTAATTTGTCACTGTCAAATGACAGTTAAATATTTCCTCTTTAGACATTGTTTGACATTGTTGCTAATGTTTAAATTTACCAAGATGAGGAAAAGATCAGAAATAGTGGTGTGATTTTTCTTTTTGTGAAGACAAAGCTAATTAACAAGCATGCAGCAACTGCTCTGATTATAGACATTTCAACAATGAATTCTGGGCAAAGGTCTCAATAAATAGACTCGGGTGGGCACAGTTGGCACCGTATCTCTTTCCTCCTATGAGATTCTGTGTGATCAAGAATCAAAATAACCCACTTGGGACCTATTTTCAGATATTATCTATGATTTCAGAAACCAAGCCAGTGGTAGCTAAATGACAGGATCCAGTGAACTTGGCCACCTGCTGTAGTAGCCTGGAAAGCAAATGGTGCAATTCGTAAACATGCTGCTTATAGGCAAGAGTGGAAATGTATCAAAAATCCCAAGGGGCTCATGCCTATACTCTTGTTATTAAAATAACTCTCCAGCCTTTTTGGTTTCTTGATGGCACCATGCCAGGCTGCAAGGCAGTAGATATATGATCCCCACAACTAATCCCAGTGAGTGTTGATTAAAGTAAAGGCTCAGCCTGACAGATTGATGGGGAATATAGACAAAGAGACTTTCTTTTTTTTTTTATTTTTGATGTTTATGGCTTCCTTGAATTTTAGGTTTCCCAAGAAAAGGAAATATGTCCTGGTTTTTACAGTATTTATATGATGCTTCAATAGTGGTCCTCAGATTTTGCTTGTGCAGCATTTAACCCACAATGGTCTTTCCTACAAAATGTGAACAGGAAATGAGGAAATTCATCAAATCATTTAAATGTGACTTAATTTTAAATCATCTCTTTAGTATCTTGACTGCACTTCTGTACTGTCTGGTTCTTTTTATATTCCTTTCCTTGGACTGGAGGATCGCTGTCTTTGCCTTTGAGTCTTTCCTTCTGCACAAATGGTGCTTCAGTGTTTGAAATAAGCAATTCTTCCTCCATACATGGATGTATTTGTAGCTGAGAATAGTTTTATTTTAAGGGAGCAGCAGGATGTCAAGTTGTTAGGTTTTTAGGCTTAAAATGTCAGCTTTATGTTCTGTTGTCTCAGGGCATTCACACAACTCCAGAACAGTTTGTTGGGAAATTTCAAGTAGCCCCAAATAATTTTTCATTGTCATCACCTGCTGCATAAACAGGGCACGATTTGTTGCAACAGGGGCATTTCATTAATGAGACTGTTCAGTACATCCTGTGCTTAGGGGCAGGATATCAGTCAGGATAACCCTAACCAGTCTGATTCCAGTGATAATACTGGTCCTCAGAAACAGAGCTCATCAAATATTTGATCACTTTGAAATTTAATTTTGAGGCAGTTCCTGTCAACGTTTTGGAAAAGTAAAAAAAAAAAGACCCAAATTTCAGAAAGCCCAGATGGGCTATCAATGGGACAAGTGCAGTGAGACTTGGGTTATTTCCAGAATCTGAGTGATGTGCAGAGAATGCAGTGTCAGCCTGGTTCTCCTCCTATATGTTGTAGCCCACTGCCATGCCGTTTTCCTAGCAAGAAAGAAACCCCAAAGGCTGTGGTCAGAGACAGGAAGGAGTGGTGTGACTGCTGAGTTCAGTCCACCACCTCTGTGGGAAGCTCTGAAATAGGCATATACTATAATAGGTATAAACTTTCCATATGAACATCCTCTCTGCATCTTACTGTTTACTGTTCCCCATGTTAAATAATTGCTCTGGTATCCTGTGCTGTGTTACATGACTCAGCACATGGCAATTACAGGTGAGTGTAATGTGTGATTTAATCTGTATTTGTAGCACATTAAGAGGTTATAAAATGTTGTGGTGCTTAAGTGGCAAGCCTTGAAATGTGAAGTCTCAGTGACTGGATAACTTGCAATCACTAAGGAAAATGTCTTTAAAAGAAAGGAAAAAGAGCAAAAGAAGGGTGTTTCATTTCATTCTGAAGAAGCAAATACTTCTCTCCAAGTTGACTTAACACGTTCCTTTTTTCCCCTTTTGGGCACTGAACTGTAAAATCAATTATCCCTGTAGCTCTTGTCGTATGTGAACCAAGATCGAAGCCTGAAGTCACTTTCTCTCTGGCAGTGACTGTCAGTACATAATAGAGCCTGGCATTTCTAAATAGGAAGCTGGGTCCTTGCTGTTGCTTTTATTAAATAAAGAGCATGTCAGAGTGACCATTTGCTTCGGTTCTGTGCTTCAGAAGGCAACACAGAGCAGAGTGGTTTGGTACATGCGGTGTAATAGAAGTTCACTGTGTTTAATAGCAGATTCTGCCAAACACTATCAGAGAAATGGCACCTGCGAGAGAACTGAGTTTAGTTTCTTAGGTCCTGACTAGCATTGGCAAAATATCTTCAGCTGGCTCTTGTATCAGCCATGGCCATACTCTCTTTTAAGGACAAGATGAGACCTTCACATCCCTACACATCACTTCTATCTCAGGTCCCTTCAGTTCCTTATTTTTCTCTAAGTTAGAGAAAGCTCTCTGAACTCACACTAGACCCAAAAAGTACACGCTCTGGGACTGATTGTCAGCTTCTTGGAGTCAGCAATTACTGCTGAGTGAAGAATCCAATTCATAATGTCCGAAACATTTCTCCTCTCTGAGGGAAGAAAATACCTCTTTGAATTCAGGATGCTCCACATTTATTTTCCTCTGTTCAAAACTGAATGAATTAATTTTTTGTTTGTTTCTTTGTTTTTTGGGGGGGTTTTTTGTTAATAAGTGCTGGGGTGGAACTTCTCTGCCCATCTCTGAATTGTCTGCCTCCGAGCTTCTAGCTTAATATTCCTTCATACACAGTCTGTGGAAAGCAAGGAGCATTTCTAGGGAACTGTACATCATAAGAATGCAGAAGAGGGACTTTTTGTAAGGGCACAGTGATAGGACAAGCAGGGGGAATAGTTTAAAGAGAAGGAGGGTAGATTTGTATTGAGTATTGGGAAGACATTTATTCCTGTGAGGGTGGTGAGGCACTGGAGAGGTTGCCCAGAGAAGCTGTGGATGTCTCAATCTTGGAAGTCCTCAAGAGCAGCTTGGCTGAGGTTCTGAGAAACCTGGTCTAGGGGGAAGTGTTCCTGCCCATGGCAGGGTTTGGAACTCGATGAACTTCAAAGTCACTTTTAACCCTAACCATTTTATGATACTATAACATCACCATTTGAAGTAGAGAGGATGAACTGTGCTCCAAAAATGCCTCTTTCTATCTGTGTGCTATGAAGAGAGTCCAGGGTGATGAGCTGAGCTGGACATGTTTACAGTCTAAATATAAAATATTTGCTAGACACTAATCTCACCATTGTTTTGTAAGCAAACTGTGACATGTATTAGAGCTTTGATCATTTACCCTCATGTAATTCACTGCAAACTTTTTTAATCAAACCCAATAATATTCTATGAAATCCTGGGGAAAATGCATTTATTTGTTCAATTATCTAGTTATTTATTCAGGTAATTAATATCAGACAGTACATAACACTGCTATAAAGAGAAATATTCCTCTGCCAGCCGCTAACCTGTATGATTACACAGCATAAAGCCATCTCCACCCCAGCCAGAGCCACAGCTGAACACATCCTTCCCTGTTGCTAGGCATACAAGTTGAATCAAAACATTTTTGACATTTTCTGATGTCCTGAATGTCAATTGTAATGGCACAGTTGTGTTAATATCACTGAACAGGATCTCGTTCTCTGTGTGTGAGTGTGTTACACAGGTGGGAGTGACAGAAAGATGTTAAGAGTGTCCTTTGAAAAATTGACTGGTTTTATTCTGCTGCCTGCAGAGATGAGTAACAAGGCAGGTCTTCAGCTCGGGGGTCCTTGTTTGATCACAGAAACAGGAGTGGATTTGCTTTCCTTATCTATGACTCGGCAGCATGGACTCTCTTTAATCAGAAAGGACAATGTATTAAGGCCCTTTTTGATGTCTCCACTGTGTTATTTTTGCTTAGGAGATGAGAATTTGTGCCATAAGTGTGTATGTATTAAATATTTAATTTTAGATTATATATAAGGACCAGCTTAGATAGATGGATAGATAGATGGATGGATGGATGGATGGATGGATGGATGGATAGATAGATAGATCTATGTATCTAATCTGACCCCCTTTTTAATGTAAACAATTATTTTCTAATATTTTGGCGTTTTTCCCCCTAAAATTGTAATTATTCAGTGTTGCTGTATCACCTTTTAGATATAGGATGTCTCAGTGTGCTTTTTGAATGTTCCCTACACAGACTCTTAGTAATAATATTAAGATATGGACTAATGCATCATTTTCAGACCTATTTGTCACAGAGACAAATAAAAGCATACCCAAAGGGTTTTAGTGAATAGGGTGACATGAGTCTGGCAATGTAAATTGTGGGATTCTTTAGGGTCCCATCCTTGTCTCTTCAAGGTGTTCTCTTCAACATCTTCATTAACAACTTGAATGAAAAATTTGAAGGCATGCTAAGCAAATTTGTTAACTACACTAAATTGGGAGGAGCTGTCGAGTCCCTCAGGGGTAGGGAGGCCCTGCAGAGACACCTCAGCAAATCAGAGAGATGGGCAATTACCAACTGTATGGAGTTTAACAGGAGCAAGGCATGGATTCTGCACCTGGGATGGAAAAACCCTGGATGTATGGGTAGACTGGAGAATGAGAGGCTGGAAAGAAGCTGTGGGAAGGGATCTGTAGGTCCTGGTCAATGGAAAGTTGAACATGGGTCAGCAGTGCCCTGGAGCCAGGAGGGACAGCCCTGTCCTGGGGCCATCAGGCACAGCATCACCAGCTGGGCAGGGGAGGGGGTTGTCCTGCTCTGCTCTGAGCTGGGGTGGCCTCACCTCGAGTGCTGGGGGCAATTTTGGATGCCACAATATAGGAAAGACATTAAGCTGTTAGAGGGCATCCAAATAGGGGTTATGAAATTTGTGAAGGGCAACGAAGATGGTGAAGGGTCTAGAGGGGAAGACATGTGAGAAGCAATTGAGGACTAGGAGTTGGACTCGATAATCCTAATGGGTCCCTTCCAAATCAGGAGATTCTATAATTCTGTGATCTATGATTCACACAGCTTTCCTTGTGCCAGATGATTCAGTGCTCATCTTGGAAGAAGGATGCCTTGTGTCAGACACTGCTCTGACTTTCATGAGATGATTTCCCCAGTGCTTAATTTACTGCTAAAGCAATGTTTTTACAGCTTTAATTTTCTCTATGGTGATGTATAACCCCAGAGATCAGGTGTAGAAAGAGGATTTTTTCCCCTTCTTATTTATCATAATCAGAAATGTTACAAAACTTCTATAGGATATCCTATATGTATTTTTACACGAAGAGCCATCATGATTGTAGACACTTGAGATGATATACAGTATGTAACATAATCTCCACTCATTAGGTTCAGTTTTTAAAGTGATGTGAGAATTACATTTCAAACAAGCTGAGGTGATTTCAGAATTTGGTGTCACTTTTACTGCACAATAATTAAAAAAATTGTGAAATGTCCCCTAAAAGAAAAATCTGGAAAAAACCCCACAAGAAACCAAAACATCTGTACATGAATTACAGTGTTTTTGGGTGTTTTTTTGGCCTTTAAGTTCTACAATATATTGCTATATGAACTTAATCTTCATGAAAAAGAAAATGGGGAAAAAAAAAGCCAGAAATTTTATTTTAGATTAAAAATCCATGTTTTGGGTTTTTTTGTGAGCGGGTTAATATGAGACATTTGGAGCTATGTCAGTGTTTTTTCTCCTAGAATAAGTTTAAGGGAAATCTGTGTGACCTGTGAAATATTTTTGCTTTACTAGAATGATATTTTAAGATGGAAATTTTCCAAAAAAAAATACTCTCTTGGCTGCTTCTTCTTCCTCGGCCAATTGTATTTAAGAAACCTACAGCCTGTATTTATAACAATAACTGATAATACTGAAACCACGAGACACAATCATTAGAGCTCACACAGATAATTCTCTTCTACCTGTTCAGAGAATGCTCTTTTTCAGGCCTGACGGTTCCTGATTTTTCAAAGGTCTCAAGTCAAATACTTTCTAACTGCTAATTTTGTACAAAGTATAAATTATCAGTGAACCTGTCACTAAATCTGATGGCAATGTCAAATTTTTTTTCTACTGCATTGTTATCCCAGGGGTTTTGACAAAGTAGCTCTAACTTTCAGAGGTGACATAAATGTCAAATTGTATTTATGAAATACCAACCTATATTTCCTTACATAACAGATTTAGTGAGAGGTTCCATATATTGTCAATGCCTTTCCAATTAATGCCCTTTATTGAAGCTTTACATTAACATTATTAGTGTTACTGAAATAGAATTTAAATATAATGTAACGATTTTACTTTTCTTTTAGAGCTTTGGATAATGAACTATCATATCAAATACAGACTTGTAAATCAATACAAACAGAGCAATTTATTAAGTTGATAGAATATACGCATTCAAGTGCGTCCTAGTCCAATATTTCTATTTATCTATAATATTTGGTCCTAGGTTTTACTTTTTTATTTGGCAAATATTATTTTTCCCGGTTTTCCGTAACTGTTCATCCCATAAGCATGCTGTCTTCCTGTCAGTGGATTTTAGAGGAAAGATGTTTACAGGAGCTGGCTTATGTGGATGGCACCTTACCCCCAAGAAAGTTTTGCATTCACATCTCTGCTGCTGACAGATGAAGAACAGAGATACGCTGTTTTTTTGCCACATGGGAGCAAGTTTTGTGTACCATGCTGTTTATATGTAGGATGTGGTTGCTCTGTTTAATAAAAATATTTAAATTTTCTTTAGAAGAAACTGTGTCACCGCAGAATGGCATCCACAATTTGACCACTGTGGGCTTCTGTGTCTTTGAACGACAGTTTATTTTCAGTTTGCCAATAATTTTTCACTGCCTGGCACAGGGATCTAGAAGATGTTTGTATTGATGAATGAATTAATGAGGGGGAGTTGTTTGGGTTTGGCAATTTTCCACAGCTGAATGGAGATGTAAATATTCATATACATATACACAGATATAGAATCATTAAGAGTGGAAAAGACCTTTAAGATTATCAAGTCCAGCTGTCAACTCAGCACCACCATCATGTTCACCATTAAACCGTGTCCTCAACTGCCACATCCACAGGATTTTTGAACACTTCCAGGGATAATGATTCCACCACTTTCCTGTTCCTATGCTTGATAACCCTTTTCATGAAGAAATCTTTCTTAATATCCAACCTAAACTTCTACAATGACTCTATATGTATACATATATGTTTTTTCTATAAATATCATATATATTTATAAAAATATTCTTAGTCAAGAAGCAGAATTTTTCCCCCTTTTTTTTGTTGATTGTTGTTTTCTCATTAAATATTACCATTAAAAGTTTTTAATTTTCAATCATCTAGATTATTTTTTCTCTTTAAATTTAATGTAATTTCTGTCATAAAAATGGCTCAAAATACATTCTTTGCCTCTTCAGTCTTCTCTGAGAGTTCTACACATTTAGGTGACAACCTCTTTCAGAGAAAAATAATTTCTGACATGCAACCAGTTTCAGCAAATGGAGTAAAAACTTGTCCTTCTTCCACTACTGCTCAAGCACTTTCACTAATGAAGTGGAAACACTAAGGTTTTAGCAAAAGACATAACTATAATGTAATTTCCAACCGCCAAAGAACAGGAAATCTTATCTTAGAAAACAGCATCCAAAGTAGAGATGAAGAAATGCCTCGGTCCTTAAGTTTAAAGCCAGAATAAAATTTTCATATTAGGTAATCAAAATGGGCTTGCAGACGAATGGGCGGATGCTGTGGGCTCATAAATTGCGCTGATCTTGGGATGCTGAGATTTATCCCTCTGTTTCAAGCAGTTCTGTAGATCTTTCCCAGAAGAAGGTAAGGTAGGGTAGCTCTGCTACAGGAAAACTGTTGGAGACAGCAAAACTTTTCTATTTAGACCAGAACGGCTTTTTAGTATATTAAAATTCTTGACAAGCAATTTGAATCTGAATCATAAAATGTGTTAAGAGTTAGATTAAACATAAAGGGTCTCATTTACCAACTGTTAGCGCTATTGTTGAGCTTTGCACGTAGTTAACATAGCTCACGAAATTGCTTTAATACAAAACAAATGCAAGCTACTTAACTGTACATTACAAAGCATGAAATTCAGTTGGTGCCTTTTGATATTAGGTAGACCTAGTACACTGGAAGCAAATACCCACAAATTGTTCTCTGCATTTGAATAATGAATTGGCATGAACCTTATTTGATGAAGACGTTTGCTTTTTGTGAGTAATTTTCCTTTCTCTTGTTATAAAGAAAAAGTACATTTATAAAACAATACAGTCTAATTATAGGAGAAATCTGCTGACTGATAAGAGCGTTGTACAGCAAACATATTCATTTAAAAGGCTGATTTACTTAAATGTATTCAGCAGTGATATTGTCAAGAATGTTTAGTTTTTTTGGGGTTGTTCATTTTGAAGGCTATTTTACTTGGCTGGGTAAATCCAACAGAAGACCAGCTTAGAGGAGGGATGGACAAGGGTCAGTGATGGTCCAGTGTTGGGGGCTAGTTTTGCACATCATGATCGAAGTGAACTGAAGCCTTTACATTTCCAAAACACTAGGCAGTAGTTTTTATCTGACATTTGCCTAGGCGTTTGTTTATGTGATCATCTAGTGCGAGGTGTCCCTACCCATGGCTGGGGGTTTGGAACCAGATGATCTTTAGGGTCCCTTCCAGTCCAAACCATTCTGTGACTCTGTGATTGATGATGATCACAGTAAACAGGGAAATGGAGAAATTAAGCCTATATGCATAGGATTCTTCATAAGAAAGCTTCAGAGCTCTTTAGCTAGAGAGTTTATGACCTTTGGAAGAAGTTGCAGGACACTCAGGAGGACTACAAGGATGTTGTGAGGTTATGCAGGGAGAAAATTAGAACAGCCAAAGCCCAGTAAAACCTAATTTGGCTACTGCTTAAAAAATACAAAATATTTGTATAAAAACATTCAGAACAAAAGGAGACCTAAGGAGAATTTCCATCCTGTATTGGATGAGTCTCCAGACTGCCTTTTTTTCCATCATGTCTCAACTTTCTTGATCCATTTTCCTTTAGTGATGTTGGCACAATGGAAGAAATCCTTTTGTGTCAGTACTACTAGCTTCTGTGTTGTCATCCATCTTTGCCATCAGAGTACCTTTAGGTCTTAAGTCTTGAAGAGAAATTTGTCAGGCATCCATTTCCTTCCAAAATTTTTAGAAATAGTAAAGGGCAAAAGACAGAGATACAGTCTCCCATTACAGAGGGGGACTTGGAAAAAGAAATCAGCACAGATGTATTTTACAACCAGCACAGATGTATCTGTCTACCTGCTAACTGATGAGATTAAAATAACAGTAGACCAAAGGAATGAGTTCAACAGGCCATGAGAATCTTTACAAAGGAAACCAGCATCTACTTTTACAATGGATATTACAAGCCCAGAGCAGGCATCAGGCTTTGTGCAAGGCGGGATTGTCAGCTTCAGTATTATTTTTTCGTTTAATGAGGGTTTTGTCTTAACCAGAAGTAAACCAATATCTGTCATCCTGAGTCAAGAAACCTGGAAAACTGAGCACTTTGTAGCTGTTTATTCAGTCATAGACACTGTTTTTCCTGAGTGCTGGTTTTACAGCAGTGTTTTCCCTTCGAACAGCATTTGACATATTTTTTACCATACTTGATTTGTTAGTATTGTAGTTTGAATCCATGTTTCTGTCTATTGGCAAGGAAATAGGGAATCACCTGAATATATACACAGAAGACACAATTAAAATAGCAAATGTGAAAGGTCTGCAATCTTTAGGTCCTCCCAAAGGAAGACATTCCTTGACATTTCTCGGCTTACTGAGCAGTGATGGATAAGCTGATTTAGCTGCAGCAGTTTATAATGGCATCATCTGACAGACGCCTGCCCTGCTGGGGACCCTGCAGATGAAGATGCACAGACCTTAGTTCACATTAGTTTAAACTGTCCCTGAGGTGGGTTTAATAATCTCTGTAATGTCCTGCTCTGTATCCTGTATGTGTGTGACAACTTTCAGAAGAAGCAGTCCTGTGAGAGCAGTAATGTCTTTAAGTTGACGAAGAACAAGAAATTTGGAGCTTGTCGCCTTTTTTCTGTCACGCTCGCTTTCCACCTTGACAAAAAGATCTTTCAGATTAGAATGGATGTTCCCATTAAACAACAAGGTTTCAAAGCCAGTTGCCGTTTAATAGAATTTCATCAAAATGCTTCAGCTTAATGATATGGCCTCTTACTCATGCACGGCACAACCTGGACCGTGAAGCTCTGTTTCTCTCATGCAATGGCATTCTCAAAGCACAGCACCTTTCTTTGGCACAGACATCCTTCCCAGAGAGCTGGGACAGGAAAAGAGAGCTTGGAGCAATCTTTTCAGCCCTCTATTCGCACATGTTTACTGTCGTCGGTTAAAGTCCCATTTTCTTAAAACTAGGGTGGCTTTAATGAATGAGTAAAACTCTCTTTGTGGGTTAGAAGTGTTGTTTCCCATTCTACTCGCAGCTACAGGCAGGTGGTTGAAACCCGAGGAATGGGGTAGGAAAAATGGGAGGGTTACAAGGGGAGTACGCACTCACCACACCACGTGGACCTCTGGTTCCAAGTGCGGCACCTCTGGTTTCTAGCTGTGAAACCACTCCTCCTTGCCAGGACAAAAATTCCTCGGGTTAACTCCGGCATTCCAAGGTTCTCTCTCTTTTTCGGAGAAGGAATTGCTTGGTGTCCCCTCTGAACGAATTCCGAAAAACCGGGACGCATTCGTCGAGGCGGTGGCTGTGCGAAGGTGCACCTGAAGGCAGGGTCACTCTTCAGGGATCCCTAGCAATTTGGGGTCCGTGTTCGGGCGCCATGTGTCGCCGGTGGCGTGGGCAGGACCAGCTGGCCGCCAGGGTCGGTCAGCAGCTCATCAGCGGTGTCTGCTAGTGTCCCTGGGTCTCAAGTCCACTGCAGTTAGGGACCGTGTCCCATAGCCACGAGCTGCTCCCCCCTAGGATGGCAGCCACGCCGTCCCAAAAGCCGGAGTGCTGCAGAAGAGAGTGTTCTCCCGCCCGGACTCTAATCAGAGAGGTAGTCACGCAGTGGTCAGCGTTCAAGTCAAGGGCGAGAGACCCCGGGTCTCAGCCAGGCATCAGACTTTATTCTGAGGGTTACAACCAATCTCCGAACGGCACGGGGGAGGAACCGGGGAGGGCCAAAGGGACAGGGACCAATTAGGAAGGAGGAAGGGAGGAGAGAGGGAGATACGAAATACCATTATGAACTGCGGGACAGGGGAGCTCAACCCCTCTCTGGGGCGCAGCCCACCTTCGACCCAGGGGGGTGTTATTCCCTAGGTCTCCAGAGATTTCTCAGGGGGGAAGAAACTCTCTGGGCTTGAACCAACGCTACAGTTTACCACTCATATCTCACAGTAATTTGAGGAAAGCTTACATTGCAATGGAGAGAAATGCTAGAGAAGATTTTATTTACCTGTTGTGGTTGTACTCAGTGGTCCTAATTCTGTGTCTACAGTGTAGAACATGTGATCAGTTGCCCAGTGGAAATCAGCTGAGGACAAGTATGAAAAAGCACCATAAGATAGGAAGACAAATGTTAAAGAATTCAAAACTGAACTAGTTGAGTAATATTTTAAACATCTTTAATTCACGCAAGTTTTGAGCCCACCTGCAAGTGCATTTTCCTCTTTTTATGTTAAAACGATAATCTATGCCAAGGAATGGCTTAAAATAGACCTATTAAAGTGTAGTCATGCACAACACCATGTTATAGTATTCATAAAAACTATGAAATTAACTCACAGTCTTCCTTCTGCTCATCATTGTAGCATTTAAATGCCAGACTAATTTTTGCCTTAAAAAAATCAGCAATAGGTAATAAAGGAGGGCATATTTTCATGGCATTGTACATCAATCCACTTCCAGTTTTCTATTGTTTTGAGCATTTCTTTATGCTCCTTTTTTTTTTTTTTTTGGCCATGGTGAGAGTAAAAAATACTCATGCTGAGGCTGGAGATTTTGAAACCTTTGAAGAGCAGCCAACTCTGTCAATTATCATCAGCTGTTTCCCTGCAGGTCTAGAGAGCATCTCCCTTTGTGTCTACCACAGAATTCTAGTTAACTTCTTGAAGAATTGTATAAGAAGCAGAGGAAAACATCCTGGCTCAGGTCAAGAGGTGTGAAATACAGGTTTTAGGGAAGCCAGAGGGAGAAAACCACAGGTGATGCACTGGCATGTGGTTGGTTCCTCTCTGTTGCTCCTGGAGATGTGCAGCTTTTGGGACTGTCCAAAAAGTCAGTCAGTACCTGGCTGGCCTGTAGAAATTGTATTCTTACCCCAGCAGTGATAAGCAGTGGACAAAGTTGCAAATTGTCCATGTTACACAAACCCACAGATTAATAAATAGTTTTATTTTAAACCTAAGCCACGCAAATTTCAAATATCAGTAATTTATACAAGCATCTTTTGACAGAAGTGAAAACCTCTGATTTGTGGTGCCCTAATGCAAACTCAGCTTACATTCTAAGTGTAAAAGTGTTGTTTGGGAAATATTTGTAGTAAACATGCTGTGATCTGTCCAATTACATTCTCCCACAAGGGATTTACTAACACAGACATTGATCCTGGAGGACAGAGTAGCTCAGATTTGTCGATGGGATAGCAATGTCATCTGCATTTTTTCACTAGTGCACATAACAAAGCATACTGTAGTACCACCAAGCTATAACCTTTGCAGAAGGTGATAAGGAGGGAAAAGGAAAGTTAATAGAACCATCTTTATAGCTTTTTCCAGCCTCCTCCTTCAGCATAGAGGGTGTATTTCACACAGGACTCTGTGTTGTGGGGAGAGACATTGGTTCTCACATCTCTGTCCATCCCATGTGTCTCACTGGTTCCACAGTGGGACATGTGGGATGGACAGAGATAGAGTTCCCTGTTGGACTGTTTGGTTTGAGAGTCTCTGTATGTGGTAGCATTGCTGAGATCTAATGGTTTTGTTATGGTTTGGGCGAAATGAACGTGTAAATGTGAATGTCTTAGATTGCACATCCAGCTAGTTGGGTGGCTGGGAGGCTGGGATGGTTAAAATCTCGGTTTGGTGACATCTGCTTGATTAGAATTGAAGAATCATAGAACGGCTTGGGTTGGAAGGGACCTTAAATACCATCAAGTTCAAACTCCCTGCCATGGGCAGGGACACCTTCCACTAGACCAGGGTACTCGCAGCCCCATCCAACCTGGCACTGAACACTTCCAGGGATGGGCATCCAGAGATTCTCTGGGAAACCTGTGCCAGGGCCTCACCACCATCACAGTAAAGAATTTTGTTCCTAATATCATGTCTAAACCTACACTTTTTTAGTTTAAAGCCATTACTCCTTGTCCTATCACTAGATACTCTTGGAAAAACAGATGAATGACTATCCACAACTAGGTTTTTGGGGAAACCTGTAGCACAAATGGAGACCATGAATTTTAATTTCTCTATTTTCTTGATACTCTTGCTACACAGGGCAGCTTTTATGTTCCATCTGAAAACTGCATGCAGCATGCATACAAGTGGCACAAGGATCTCTGTCTTCTGCTCTTGAATGCTCAAAGGGGTCTTCACACGTACTACACTCTCATAATGAACGAGATTCCTGATTTACCACAGCTGAAGTTAGGTAAGTGAAAAGACATTTAAAATCACTGAATATTTTACAGTGCTTCATTTTTAAACACTCAGTACCAAAATTCTTGGTCTGTTCAGAGACTTCAAGGGATTTTCATCTGTGTTTTCTGATTAGGGTTTATTTTTGCACACTGTTAAAAATGACTGACTCCTCAGCTTATGTGAATCCTTTTATAGGATGTGGCCTGATGTGTAGATGGACACAATATTTTGATACATTTCTCAGAGTAATTGTCTTTCAGTGATTTTTGGCCTCAGTCACATTTTGAAAAGTGTAACTTCCAGTTCAAAATGGCCATGAAATGTTGGGAAGACGCTTAATATTTTTTCTCTTTAGCGAACATTTTTTTATAATTGAAAAAAAAAAAATCTGAAGGGTGATACAAGTGCATTTAAATTATACTCCGTTCTTTATAACTCACAATGTATTTCTCTCCTGCCAATTACAATTTGCTCTTCAAAATTATTCTGATTTTTCTTCCTAATTCAATTGTTTAATAGATTTCCTGATTTTTTGGCAGGAGATTTTTTTGGCTGGGACTCCTGTTAGGTCTAATGTGCAAGTGCTGGCTGGCTGGATTTGTGGGATGGAGCTCTGTAATTTGTGTTTAGTCATCTTTGTAATGACAACATGAGGTCTATGAAAATGAGACTCATTCCTGACTAAATCCTGCTCTCTCACCTGTTTCTTTGAATTCAAGGAATGAATTAATAATAAATAATTTCACATCTTTGTGTCTTTGTATTTCTGTGTGTGTGCAGGCATTGAAGTTACCAGTTTTGTTATGTTGCAGAGATAATTACATTAGGAGGGTCGATTGCATTGGCGAGCAGGTTTTAAAAGGCAGTAAAATCTTCCAGTATAATCCTTGTATATAAGAACTATCAAACACAATGCATTATGCTTCACACACTCAAGGACTTGATAGATTCTGTTCACCACTTCATCTCTTGCTCCCCAACATATATTTCCCTTCATGACAGTCTAAAAGTCATAGGTAAATAACTGTGTTATTCAATCCAACTGCAAGAGAAAAAAGAAATACAGTGTTTTCATTTGCAGCTTATGAGCTTTCAGACAGAATACAACATGCAACAAAAGTGCTTCATGGATCTTTGTTATCAGGCATAGATAAGAACGGATTTGTGGCTCACCTGGACAGGTTTATAGGGTGTGAGATGGCAGAGTTATACACGGATGATTGACCACAGCTTCAGGACCACCCCAGAGCACATGTTGATGTTCTTAAAACCATTTTCCTGGTTTCGGAATGAATGCTGGTACTGAAGCAGGCACCTCATTTGCAAATGTACTTCTTGTAACATAAGAAATTTTGCTAAATGCAAATACCCTTTTTAGCCTCTTGAGCAGAGTGTTGTTTGCATCATTTTATTCACAGTCTGAAAATCTACTGAAGATTTGGTTTTAAGGCTGATCTTCTGACACCTGTTGCAGAACTCAGTAAAATTATGGGGTGTAAGATTCACGCAGTAAGATGAATATAAATCAAATTTTTGTATCTGTCTCCTTACATTCAATGGGGTGAAACACGCCCATTTAAAAATATATTATCTGACACATGCAGTGCTTTCTAGGTTGGGATGGCATAAACTGCACCTTGTACTTGCTTATTTTTCCATTGACTGGGGGAAAAAATGCAAATTACTCATTTAATTGTAACATCTATATTGGTTATATTAATCTCATAGGTTTTTACAGAAGGTTAAGATAAATCCAAGAATATAAATCTCTGCACACTTCTTTAATTATTTTTTTTTATTTTCCTAGCTCCCTAAGTAGTATATTTAAAAAGAATGTAGCTTACTTTAGACATTAAAAGTAGGAACAGTTATTTCCTAAATTTTACCATCTAAGATTGGGTCTTTTCAAGGCACTATCCATCTTGGTCTGTCCTTTCCCACTTATTAGTGCTATCTGAAAAGCGACATTTGGGGATTTAGGTGGGGATTGGTCTGTGAGTTTTCTGCTTTGTTTCTGCTTTGTTTCTTCACGGACACCATTAGAAAGTTCTGCATTGCAAAATCAAGCTGCCAAAGTTGGAGAGTTGATTGATGTCCTCCTTTGCTTTATAGTCTGTGATGCATTTAAAGCGGAGTGTCCCTGTGCTGGTTTCTCTCAGGAATACATCAAAACACTGCTGCTTGCAGTGGTGAGACAATTCCAGCTTCATAAGGCAGAACAGAGATGTCCAATTTTTTTACTAGTCAGGAATTTGATGTTGCTACACAGTTCTCTGTAGCACACCAGGGACAACTATTCCTTTCACATCGTTTGCTCAGACTCTGTATTCAGTTCTACAGTTGGCCATAAATACCAAAGGATAAAAATCAAACTTCTGGTAAAAGAGAGTCAACGAAAACCCAAATTCTGTTGTCTTTGTCACCACAAAAACAACAGCTTCTACTGGTTTAGTGGTCCAGGTTGCATAGGCAGAAGTTGCACCTGCAGCAGTACAAAGTGTGTTGTGGAGTGCCCACACCCAAACAGAAATTTGTCTGTCAAGCAGGAATACCAAATGACCAATTTCTCTCATGAATAAACAGCAGAGCTTTAATATTTCACATCCACTGTTCCCAAACCTGATGTCTTTCTTTGTGTTTTTTCCCCAGAGGAGCTATCTGTGGAAGAGACATTATCCCAGCTTTGTATGGAGCTGCAGGTATTTCCTTCAACAGAACTTGTCCATGTGTTTTTCAAGTCCATTTTTCAAGCTCACTGAGACAGCCCAGTCATGTATCAGAGCAGGGAAAAAGTGAATTTGGTGCCATCACAAAGTTTGTTGATTGTCTCTCTTCCACCAGCTATTTCATATAGCTTTGACTGGCTGTGCATAAGCTGTTCCTGTCACTTTTAATAAGTCACCAGCTGGATTGTCCTAACATCCTTCAGTGAGCCTAGCCCTGAGTATCAGAATGACAAAAAAATTATTTGGGGTAGGTTGCAATTATAGCTTTTCTGCTGACAGGAGGAAAGATACTTTGGCAGGTTGTACAACCATATCTTTTCAAATAAAAATACCAAAATGTGTTGGGGGGCTCATGGGAGGAAAAAAGTGATTTTGACACAGAAATGACTGAACTACTTTCTTGAACTTGCTTCTGCCAAGTTTATTTCAAGTGAGACAAAGACAAGTCATCAGCGGTGTCAGGAAGAAATGTAAGCACCAGCTGATCACTGGGAAAAGTGTTTGAGAATCAGAGATTTAATGTATTTTATTTATCATAGTATCATAGAATCATTAAGTTTGGAAAAGATCATCAAGAGCATTGTTTGACCGAATATCACCATGCCCAGTAAACCATATAAATAAAGTGCCAGCTACTCATTTTTTAAACAATTCCAGGGTTAGTGATTCCACAACTTCTCTGGGGAAGAGAATTTAGTAACAATTAATGGAGGGAAGATGAGTCTAAACCAAATGAGAAGTCCATTTACACTCCTGTTACAAATTGTGAGCTAGTGTTTGTCAGACATGGCTTAAAAAATGTTTGAAATGACAAATTTATTAAAGTCCTGACTTTGCAGGAAATCTGATTTCACATAAAATTGATTTGGAGAAGCATAATTTATTGGGTTCGTTTCTACTAGATTTAGAAGTTGTAAGGGTATAGGTCAGACAACACAATCTAGAGTCTCCTTTGGAATAATTTAGAAGTAGTTTCCTTCCTTCCTTCCTTCCTTCCTTCCTTCCTTCCTTCCTTCCTTCCTTCCTTCCTTCCTTCCTTCCTTCCTTCCTTCCTTCCTTCCTTCCTTCCTTCCTTCCTTCCTTCCTTCCTTCCTTCCTTCCTTCCTTCCTTCCTTCCTTCTTCCCTCCCTCCCTCCCTGTCTTCCCCACAAATCCAAATGTTTGACAACCAATAAACTAGAAAAATAGCCATCGCACACCTATTCCTAGGATGACTTGCATTAATAATGCATCTGCCTTGAAGACTGAGCTTTCAGTTTATGATGTAAGAAACAGCTTACTGACTTAACAAATAAAAAATTAACGTTGACATACAGCATATAAAATTGGGTGCCATAAATAAAGTAGTGCCCTGACTCTGCAAAGGGAAATGTTTGGGCAGGATCTTTTGTTTCCCAGTATCCCCCTGAGTTTTCCTGTACCAGACTGGGTGATGGAGCTTGTGCCATTTTGGACAAATCATTAAAACTGAATAGCATCCAAACAATGTAAACTCAGTCACAATATCTCTTTTATCCACACACAAATTTTCTCTGCTTCTCTCACACACAGACAGTTTGCTTTTAATCATGGCTTAGTTTGCAGAGTCACCAATCTGGAAACTACCTGCATCATAAAATGTGAAAAATAAGCAGGCTTTCAGCCAGAGTGCAGTCCTAACAAAAAACCAAAAAACCAAAAAAAAAAAAAAAAGAAAAACCCCCAAACAAACCAACAAAACCCCAAAAACAAACAAACAAATAAACAAACAAAAAACCACCAAAAAAATTTAAAAAACCCCAACAACAACAACAAAAAAACCTGGTGAATAACATGGAGGTAAAATGCAATGTCTGTCTCTCATTAAAGAAATTAATAAGTTGACAAGTTGAGAGAGCTGGGTTTGTTCAGTCTAGAGAAGGCTGGGAGATGTTCTCCAGGGAGAACATTTAGCACCTCTCAGTTCCTAAAGGGGGCTACAGGAGAGCTGGAGAGGGACTTTTTACAAGAGTGTATGGTGCTAGGAGAAGTAGATATTGTGTTAAAGTGACAGAGGGCTTAGATTAGATATTAGGTAGAAATCCTTTATTGTGACAGTGGTGAGGCGCTGGCACAGGTCGCCCAGAGAAGCTGTGGATACTCCATCCCTGGAAGTGTTCAGGGCCAGGTTGGATGGAGCTCTCAGCCGCTTGATCTAGTGGAAGGTGTCCCTGTCCACGGCAGGGTGTTGGAACAAGAGGAGCTTTAACCCAATCCATTTCACTGTTCTGTGATTCTGTGAAATTGTGAAACCAGGAAGTTTGGTGTGCAGAGACTTTTGCTTTCTCACAGAGCTTTAGCACAGAGCTGGAGGGCACACAGAGCCCCAGCATGTTCTAGTGTGGGACACAGGCAGCAGCACACTCTGGGATTCTGGTTTCAGCCTGTGTTGAGGACACAGTGTTTTGGTTTGAGGTTTCTTGTTTGGTTTCTCCTCAGTCATCCATCTGTATCCTAATGTGACAGGGCTGAGAGGGCTTCTTTTACTAACTGAGCCCGGCTATGGTTTATTATTTGAGAGCATCCAGCACCATCTGGTGGATAATTTAGAGCCCACACTCTGATTTCTTTTTCCTGCCAGTTACTACACCTGCAGTAAAATGTCTGCAAAAAATTATCTGTTCCCACTTCTTGCTCTCTAATTGGGTAGCTAAGACACTTTGCACTAAAGTGTGTGATTTTAAAGAGTAAAAGAAAATGTCTCACCAGCTTTATTTGGGATAAAATACTGAAAATGGCAGCTTCAGTAATAATATTTCTAAATCAAAAGAAATTTTTCTTGTTGCTGTTGTTCCTCGAAGAACTTAATCTGATGTATGAATTGATTTTTTTCATAACATTTTCTTGATCTCATAATTTCCTTTCTCTGCTCCAGCTGCTGAGCAATCCAGAGAAGATGGCAGAACAGATTAGCAAGGACCTTGCCTGGCTGTGCTCTCACCTCCTGGCCCTGTGGACCCAGTTCCTAGAGGTGGCAACGCTCCATCCAGAAGTCACAGCTTATCTGACTCAGGAACATCACATGCTAAGGGTAATGTTAAGGAGTTAAAAGGAAGTTCAGTAAGAGTCACCTCCTGATAAACGTTAGTGATTTATCTGGATGTACATTTCCAATGCAATTCTTCCTCTGTGGGTATTGACATGAAATGGGGTGAGCACAACCAGAGTTGAAGAGGAGGGGAAGAAGAGGTGAAGCCCAGGATTTGAAATTACAGATTTCAATTTCTGGAATGAAGACTGTTGATTTTGTGTGACCTGGCATCCTATGTGAAATGAATTAGACTTTGAATACCAGGATCAGACATAGAACAGGAGGTGTGTGGGAAGAGGTATATAATATCACCTATACTACCTAGATATCCCTGAATAATAAACATTTGTTTTAAAAAGCAAAAACATCCCTTTGACAAATAACCAAAAATATTATTTTATCTCAACTTGTTTCACAAAACTACCGTGAGGAATATGGATTTGTTCTCTTCACAATGTCACACACACACATATATATATATATATATATATATATATATATATATATAGCTATATATATATATAACTATTTGCCTTTCTCACAGTGAGGTGCACACAACAAAATATTAATGTTGATGTTGAAATTGCTTCTTGTACTGGGTAATAAAGAAGGCACAAAACCACTTGTCATTTGAACAAATGCTGTCAGATCTGCTTATCTGATTAGTTCAGCAAGTGCTCTGTCTTCCATCAGGACGTTCTTGGTTATTGACCAGACACCAGTCCAGCACATCACCTGAGCTGAACTCAAAGTCTGATCTAATCACTGGAGAAGGGACAACAGAGAAAAGGGCAGGATTCACCTTGCATAGCATTAGGAGTGTACAGTGCAGATATTGACATCTCAGCTTATGTTTTTGCTCTTGTCAAAGTCAGTGGAGGTCAGAGTGACCAGAAAAGACTCCCATGGTGCTTGCAAAAATGGGGCATAAAATTCAGGACGATGTGGCTGAGCACCTGATGCTGAAGCTCTTGCTTAATCTGATGAGGTCCCCCTTGACTCTGACGGGACCTGGGTGGCTTACAGCCAAAGGACCCAACTTTGAATGCTCCCAGCCCCGTCAAGGTGAATCACAGCCTGTGGCTTGTTCCAGTCTCAGCTGATGCCAACTCTCTTCTTGACCTTTGTCAAATTACATAACATGGTATGCTCTGGTTCCTCCCCATATAAACTGTGTGTAATTATACTTTTTTACCTCTGGAAAACAGTTTGAGAGCCCTAGATGAAAATCCTACTGTTAAGACACAGTCTTTTTGAAGGTTTGCTCATCCTTTGTTCAGAAAGGCTGTTTGCAAAAGCATAGCTGGGATTTAGGGAGATGCTGGGATGCTCTGACATATGCTTTTCACTGCCATTTTCCATCCCTCTAACAGAGGTCACTTTTACAATTATTATTAGCAATGTATGTGCTGCAGTTTAACAGCTCAGTACATTTGATTGCATATTATGCTTGATTCATTTAAACTCAAAGCTTATTCCAGGGCAGATGACAGCACTGAATTTTTTATAGCTTATTTCACACTCTGTGCTCTGCCAGCCACTTCAGATCCATGGGTCTTTTGTAATTGATTATCCAACAATGAACAGATCTGATGTCCATGAAGGGATTTGAAGAGCTCTCATTCTGTAAGTATCATGACATAGGCAGGTGTGTTTCTACCTTGATAGGGCTTATTCTCCTCTGGGCTGATGTGTAAGACTTCCTTTGCTGCTGTGGTAGTTTGAGAGTCGCTGTGGATGTTCCCCTAGAAGAGGCAATCAATTAAGAATTGCTCTAATTCAGTAACTCACTGCTCTACTGCTTTTTGCACAATGGGAAAGGAATAAATCTTCCCCACTTTAACAATACAGGGAAAATGGTAAATTTGACAGCTTTTAGAAAAGTAGTCAGAGGATGCAGATAACCAAATTTTGATTTATTGTCAAGGGACTCTTTTACCTCACAGCAAAATATGCCACAACACCAGCTGCTCTGAGCTGGTCTGGGAAAATGAAACACAATTGAACTCTTGTTTTTTTTAATGTCAACATTGTGATGCAACACAGATGGAGCAAACTAAAGAATCTGGTCCTGACAGTCACTGCTCTGTTAAACTTATGGCACTTGTCACCTTGTGTTTAACTTGTGCGTCTCGCTCTCTCAGGTGAGGAGATTCTCAGAAGCCTTCTTCTACACCGAGCACCAGAAACCTGCTGCGCTCATGTTCCAGGAAGGCCTGTAAGTAACCCATTAACACTCCCCTGTTTCTGAAATGACGAAAAATTTACTTTTAAATATTTTGCAATCAAGAATGAGATCTTTTTCTGCAGGGTATGAAGGAGTTTGTTTTGAGATAGGTCATTGGCTTTGTTTTAGCTCCATATTGTAAACATAGTGAAATGCCTTTCAAAAGTAAATGAGTGATCAGGCAGGCCCCAGAAATAATTAATTGCAAGCTTCATATATATATATATATATACACACACACACACACACACATAAACATACATGTAAACATTGCATATACATAATACATAATACATATACATATACATATACATATACATATACATAGATATGTAGATATATAGATATATAGATATATAGATATTACATTCTTCAGTTAATTTCCTAAACCAAATACACCAGATCCAGCACTGGTACTTTTAGTGGGAAATAACTGTTGATAAGCAAGAAATCTTAACATTTACAAATTTGCTTTTTACCATCCCCAATATAGATTTTGGGGCAGGCAGTCATGGATTTTTTTCGTTTTTTTTTTTAATTGTTTAACCCAGCCCTACTTTCTCGAGCGGAAAAGATGTTTAAATGTAGACAAGAGCATTAAACAGACAATGCAAAGCTGTGGATGTTTACTAGATGCAGCAGTGAAGGGCAGGAATGGCAAATACCACCATGTTAGCTGAGAAGAGAAAATCATGGGTGTGACCTGAGTTCAGGTCTGATAATTAACTGACCAAGAACCAAATATGCAAAGCAGACTGGGAAAACAAACATTGCACTGGGCTGCATTCATAAAAATATGCTCTAAACCATTGGCAAGGGAAATATCCTTTCTGCTGGAAAATTCTTGCTTATAACCAAACTGGAAAGTATGAGGAGCCAATTTTAAAGATACACCAGGGCAAATCCTGCCTTTGGTTTTAGCCAATGAACCCAAGTACAGCACTTGGATAATACTCAGGACCTGACCCCTGAAGGCAGAGCTCAAAGAAAGATGTTCAGATTTGAATTTCTGCGTAATGAAGGTTGTCCAGACTATTTGTCACCAGGGGAAGACCACAACATTAGCAGTGTGAAACCCATCTTTCAGAAGGGACTGAAAGGCCATGACACCAGGTCCTGTCACAATGATGATTTTTAAGTGAGACATTTGCTTCTGACCCAGTGCAAAGAAGAAAATTGCTTTTCTCAGAGCTGTCACACGGGACATTAGGGCTGATTCAGTGTTGATGGAAAGGGCCATGACTTCATTAGTGGATGGGTTGTACAAGGCTGCCTTGTTCTGCCAAATTAGAGCAACACCATGGTTGCTGGGGCCCAGCTGTGTTCACTTGGTTCTCCTATGTCAGGATTTTAGTGAGCTGTGTACAAGGAAAACCCTATGTCAAGATCCGGGGGTGAGGACACACACACTCATGAGCCCCTTCAAACAAATATAATCCTGCACTGGGGGAAGCCTAATTGCATGAAGTGCTTCTATTCCTCCAGGCCATCACAGAAGTAGCTGATTTCCTATACCTAAACATAATATTTTTCTCAGTGATTATCAAGGAGACTAAGTAAAAAAAAAAATTAAAAAAAAACAAAACAAAACAAAAAAATCAACAAAACAAACAAAAAAATAAAAACCAACAAAAACCAGAATGACCCAAAATAGTTTAAAAAAAAGTTGGTCTGTGTAGAAAATCCAGTCTATACAGGCCTCGTGGCAGGGTCATGTTTTTTTTCTGAATTTGTTAGATGTTGTAGTTGGAAAAACAGAATCTTGGTTGTCAGGGAATTATTAATATTGGGAGTGGTAGTAGGGATTATTAATTGGGTTCACAGAGTCTCCTGCTGGGATCAGAGCTCAGTTTGCCAGGTGCTGTACAACCACCTCAAGCAGCAAGATTTTCCTCCTTTTTTTCTCTTCCTTCTTATCAGAAAAGAGTGGGTTTTGCCTCCCTTGCTGTTGTGAGTTTGCATGAGGCTGTGCACCCACATGCCTGACTGCTTAGGCAGAAGAGGACTCGTCATTTCCAGCAGGCTGGATATGGCACAGGGTGGAGGCCTCTAGTAGGTGACATATCCTCCCTAGATTTTACAGACAAAAATATTTATCCTCACTCATTTTAATATCAATTATTCATCTTTTTCACAAGAGTATGGAGTAATCACACCAGGGGTACTGGCTTTAAGATGAAGGACAGATTTGCTTTCAGCTGACCATCTATGAAAATCTTTTTGCCTTGCTCTTTTTATACTTTCCTTACTTTTCGAGACAGACTTTAAATAGGAAAGTTCATCAGAAACAAAAATTTTTGTATTTATTATAGATGAACACATATTCATGTGCCAGTTAAATGTCACATTCACTGAGGAGAGCCAGGTAGCATTTTGAATGGCCCAAATGATGGAAACAGATGGGGGGCTGCAAAAAAGCCAGAGAGGGACTTTTTTACAAGGATTGTAGTGATAGGACAAGGGGAAATGGCTTCTAACTACAAGAGAGTAGGTTTAGATTAGATTTTAGAAAGAAATTTTTTGCGGTGACGATGGAGGGGCATTGGGACAAGTTGTTCAGAGGAGCTGTGGCTCTCCCATCCCTGGAAGTGCTCATGGCCAGGCTGAGCAACCTGGTCTGCTAGAAGCTGTCCCTGCCCATGTCAGCAGGGTTAGAACTAAATGATCTTGAAGGTCCCCTCAACCCAAAACCATTATATGATTCTGAGACTCCAGTTCTGCCAAGAGACAGTGACTGAATTAGTGTGCCTTAGCTCTTCCAAACTTGTATGTTTGTAAGATTCTGCAGTGTTCTGAGGTCTGGTATAAGTGAGACAGAGGACTTGCCATGCATCCTTCTTGCTGTGTTCTTCCCTGTACTGCTCAACCAAATTTTGGATTATTGCTTCCTGCATCTGGGTTTTGAAACCCTGACCACAGCCAGAGTGACAGACCTCATTTCCTGACCAGAAACCAGCTGAGTGATCCAGTCCCAGCCAGCAGCCGAGGCCCTTGGGAGGACAGTAATAGGTTATGGCAGCTAACAGGAGCCTGTGGCAGTGAGATCTGCAATAATTTCAAAACCACCGAGGTTTTTCAGGAAGGGATTGTTGTAGGCATCTGAGAAATGGAAATGTCCTAGGAGTGCTGGGTCCCCTCATCGTGCAATACTGCTTCCCTCTCCTTTTAAACTCATTTACTCTGCCCTCTGCCTGCATATCTGGGCTTGCAGGAGTGATGGAGACACAGCACAGGAACTACTCACACACTCAATTTGTTTTGTGCTTTGCTGCCAGGATCCAAAGCCACGCACAGATCTCTACGGAAATTCGTAATTCGGATTATTTCACCAGCATGCCCCCGCTGCCAGCGGAATGCCTCGACATCGATGGGGACTGGAACACGCTCCCAGTTATCTTTGAAGACAGGTACACGGACATGCCTTGCAAAGGTGAGTGAAACACCACAGGGTGCAGCTTTGTGAGACAGCTTGAGCTGAGGGAGGTACTTCCCCAGCCCAGGACAAGTGATCTCACATCTCTTGGGTTTATAAGCTCAGAAGAGAGTGTGACTCCCTAAGTAATATAACTCAATTTTAGTGTTTTCCCTAATAACAAACTAGAGTATTTCCTTCACATTTTTCCTCTTCAAATTAAGCTGTTTTGTTAAAAGAGCTGGAGGGAAAATCTAGAAAGAAAACCAGATCTCTTGGATTTTTGTTACAGTACAAATTTAAAGGAAAAACAATGCTAAACTGACAACCCCACTATGACATCTAGTGGTAAGAAATCTCAGAACAAAATCCCACAATTTCAGTGTAAAGCCCCACACTCCCCTGAAAGGCAACATTGTCTTCCAAAAAATATTTTGCCCTTGACTACCTAAATCAAATTTTTAATTAAGAAATTATTTAGTTCCACAATTGTTTAGTAAAACCTCATAGCCTTTATTATTTTATTCTTTTCACTCAGCCATTAAGATTACCAAGGAAGAAATAAGTATTTATATTATATCTGGTGAATATAGCTTGTGGTACAAAATTTTCACTCTTCCACAGTTATTCTACTGCCTAAATTTTGGCAATGTTCATCATAGGTATTTAAGTTATTAAACTGAGTATTAAACTGAATTCAGAGTAAGAGCTATACTATGAACAGTGTTGAAGGACAGCAGGAATACAAAGTATCAGTTTTATTTCATTTACCTATGCTGTAAAAATTTAGCAGTATTGGTACAGTTATACAGAGTAAAGAGTATTTTATTGATATTGTCTTCTTTGCCCTAAATATAACCCTTCGGTGAGCATAATTCTAGTTAAATGCATTCTGGCATGTGTGTTTGTAATATGCCTGTAATGTATACATAATTTATATAATATAAATATATAGAATAATATTTTCAACTTTAAAATCCCTTTTAAATTCCCACATTGTTTTAGGGTGGTTTGTTGTGTTCTTACGGGTAATACTACTATTTTTCTTTCTTTCAGATCAGAATTTGGAAGTTTTCTCAGATTTTGAGGTCCCTGCAAATACTCAAATTGATGTAACGCAGGAAAATGAAGACTGTGCATCAGATGATGTCACTGCAGTAATGAAAGGAGACTTTGGGAAAGATACTCTGCTAATACACACAGACAGGATAAATGGGAATCCTTCATGCCTACACAGCAGTGCTGAAGCTGCTGCTAAGGGTTTGAACCAGCACTCCGCATCTCAGGTATGTACAGCCAACAAAGAAGGCCAAAGGAAACCTGAAAATATTTTTGTTTCAAGAAAGGAAACTATTTCTGACTCGGAGACAGGCAATACAGAACACATGTCAGAAGACTTTAAAACATCCGAGGAAGTTTTACTAAAAGATAATAGACTTGGGGCGGATGTTACATGTGGAGACATGGAACCCAGCAATAAGGACTCTCACAAAAACGAGCCCGTGTTAATTGTCAGTGCTCAGTATGAGTGTGGAGCATGTGGAACTGATGGCTTGGAAGACAGGACTGAAATACATGAACTAGATGAATTTGGTCACTCCGAAACTAATTTCACTTCATCTGAGCTTGCACTGAATGAATTGACCAGTCTTGAAAAACCAGAAGATGCAGACACCAAGGCTCATCTCCCTGTTTTGAAAGCTTTGCCTTCACACAGCTGTGATGTGAAATCAATCACAAAGGAGCAACGAGGTGAGGAGGGTGAAGAATTTACCCTGATGTCAGGGGTCATAAAAAGATCCTCCTCCATAATATCTGATTCGGGCATTGAAAGTGAACCAAGCTCAGTGGCATGGTCTGACGCTCGTAGCCGGGCCCTGGAGCTGCCCAGTGACCGAGAGATCCTGCACCACCTGGTCCGGAGGCACGCCATCCACAGAAATTCCCTGGAGGGTGGCCACACAGAAAGCAACACCAGCTTGCCCAGTGGCATCCAAGCGTCACTCACATCCATCAGCTCTTTGCCCTTCGAGGAAGAGGAGAGGGAAGTGGAGCTTAACAAACTGACCAAATCTGTCTCAGCTCCTCAGATCAGTAGCCCAGAAGAGCCCACGGAGGAGGTGGATATATCAAAACACAGCGATGCCACCTCAGGAGATTCAGATCAAAACTTAAGAAGCTGCATGGAAACAGAGGATAAAGATGGAAAAATACTCATGGACTTTCCAAAGTGTCAAATCACCAATGAAAGTGGAAAGATAGAACCAAGAAGACATCCCATACCCCTCCTCAAACACAGTAGCAGTAACACTGAGTTACAAGGGGAGGAGGACAGAGGTTTTCCAGAGACTTGCTATAGTTCGGAAAATACAGGACCACCCATTTGTCCAAAGCAGCTCCAAGATAATGTCTCTGAGTGCCTGTCACTGGAGAGCAATGGTGAGTGCAGCTTAAAAACACCAAGGGTTTGTAATTACTTGGACAAAAATGTAGATAAGGTTGATACGTGCATTGAGGATCCAAAGGATAAACTTAAGCCGGACATTTTAAAAATTCAACAGGGCTCCTCCAGTAGTAGAATTTCAGGAGAGGAGAGTTTCTCACAAAGCATAAAGGTGGTACCAGATTTTTGCTATCCTGTTGCAGCTCCTTCAGAAACCTCCACTGAATTTGGCTCACTGCGAGGAGAATGTGGCAGCTCTCTCTCTGGAGAGACCCCTGCAGTGCATGCAGAAATGCATGGGTTGCAAGAAATTGAGCTCAATGACTCCCCTGCCTCAGCAGACCCTGCGGCAGGGTCCCACCAGGCTGAACGTCCTCAGGAGCCCGACAGCCAAGAGAATAAACTTGTAGCGAACGGCACTGGGCTCCCTTTGGCCACGACAGAGGGAGTAGCCCTGGAAAGCAGGAAGGCTGCTGATGTGGTTAACCTGTCCGTCTCTTGCACAGCCACCTGTCTTCCCTTTTCTTCCGTGCTCAAAGAGACCCCTGCCATGGTGGGCTCCTCGGCAAAGCAGGCTGCGTTCCCCATCACGCGCCAGCCGCTGGGCTCCTTCGGAGTTGTCTGTTCTAATTCTGATGAGGTGGATGAAGAGACCAACGAAAGGATGCTGAAGTAAGAATGACTAATTAATTCATTAATGTAACGATAATGCCAGGAGACCCTGGCACAGTTCAGGACCCTAATGTACTAGGCATACAGGAAGCTTGTGCTTGAGACCGTTGCCTGGGGAGTTTCAGTATAAATAATCCAAACAGACAAATGGTTCATATAGAATGAATTATCTAAATAGACAGGAAGGATGAAAACAGAGAGAGACCAAGATTGCCAAAGACATCAGGTCCTTAATTCTCATGAAAAGCAGGGGGATTTAGGTGTCCAAATAATCTTTAAGATCTGACCCTCTGTCATGAAACCAAGGCTACCCATACCTGCGTATCGATTGCGGAGAGTTGGTTCACTCTGGCAGTGCCACAGACTGCTTTTTAATCCTGTTTCAGTAATTGCACTCATTGGTTAAACTGTGAAATGGGGAGTTCAGATTGGCTGGTAGGTCTCAGCTTCACCTTCTCAAACTGGAAAAATGGGAGAATTGGAACCATGGATAGCTGAAAAGGCATTATTTTTGTTTTTTGCTACATTGCCCCATGTAAAATGCCACATCACGACCTTGATGTCACAGGGGCCCATTCCACAGATTGGCACACTAGCCCTTACATATTTGCATTATATTTTGGTGCCTCTGCTGTGCTGAGGAAAAACAGTAACACTGAAATTTCTCAACTCATTAAGCTGCCCAAAATGTTTGTTGCCTGCATGTGCATTCATTTGCAGCCCAAAACTCTCTTTTTATTCTTTTGAAAGTGTCCTGAAGTTTGTTTTATACACCATGCCTAGGTCCTGTCAAATCTAAGCACAGAATTTATTTCTTTGTGAAACAGAACATTTAGGCATGTATTCAGGCACATGAATCCAAGGCCTCTAGGTTCACGGCCCAAAACCTATGTTTTTTCATTCTTGTGTCCCTTAAAATTGGTTCAGCTGATGTAAGTAATTACTTACCATTGGACTTGAATATCTTAGAGGTCTTTTCCAACCTTAATGATTCTATGATTATGTCAAGTTGCCTTAAGATATCCCCAAGATTTAAAGGTTATATCTCCTAAGCTGTTCCATCCCAGTTGTCTACTTAATTCTACACTTACATTGTGATTATTGATTCCTAAATTATCTGGATAAATTTTACTAAGTGAAAAAGCCACTGAAAAGTTCGGCATCTTCAGACAGAGAAAGCTCCAGGGTGAATTCAGATGTCAAATTTTAGACCTTTAGTAGAAAAGGTGTGATCTTAATTCTTTCAGCCCTGAGATGCTCTTCTTCTAAATTCTATTGAATGTTTTCAAAAGGATCCAAACCCAGACAAAACCAAAAATATCTACTGCATGAGGTACATTCTTTAGCTTTAATCTGAAGAAGGGGGAGAACACCTTCTACCTGACTGTAAGTGCATCTGATGGTAGAAAAATTGTACATTTTGCATTTCAATACCTATAAGGCAAATTACATTGTTAAGAAGCAAAATTGCTAATTCTCTACCTCAGTCCCATTTTATGTGCTATCAGAAAATTATTTTTTACTACTCTTTCATTTCTCTGGAAAGTGTGAGTTGCTAATGCACTTTAGCTATTCCTTGTATGTAGCCAAATTACTCAGAAACAGAGTTTCTTCCCTTCATTCTGACTTCTCCCAGTTCTAATAGATAAGGAATTGCATCCAGGTCTCTGCCTGAAAGCTGAAAACGTAATGAAGCCTCCTAATTTCTAGTTTCAGGGTTTGTTGCTGAACACCCAGTTCTATTGTGATTAATTAATGTATTCTCCAGTTTTTATCAGGCCAAAGAAAAATTTAAAAAAGAAATGAAGATTGAAGGATTTCTGTACAGTGACTTATCTGTACTAGCTTCTGATATCCCATATTTTCCACCAGAGGAAGAGGAAGAAAATTTGGAAGATGGAATTCACCTCGTTGTCTGTGTCCATGGATTGGATGGTAAGGCCAGGAAGAATTGCTGTTTGTAAGTCATTTTGGTGTAAATTGACAAAAAAGGCACATATTCAGAAACTGTGAAAGAATGGAGAGTCTAAGTATTTGTTTTAGCTAAGTATTTATTCCTTATTATGCTATTCAGTCCCTTCTAATGAAGGATCTAGGGGAATGTTAAATATTTTCACTATTAAATGGGGTTCTGCCACCTGTTTTTGGTTTTGAATTTTTTTAAAAACAGAATTCTACACCAAAACACATCAGTCCTCCTGTGTAGAGGAAGAGTGCATTACAGTAACTCCTCTTGTCTTTCCACAGACTCTCGGTTGTTTCTCAGTGTGTCCCCAGGAGGAAAATGTTATTTAAACTCCCAAAACACTGTTAGAGAGTAGATAGTGGCTGGTTTTAGAAAGCGAGAGAATAAAAATCATTCTTCACTGCAGAGGAAGCAGGTCCTGGGATTTTTTCCATATATGCTTTCTAGGCAGAAAGCAATTATGTTAAATGTGAACTTTCTCTTGACAAATTACTGGTATCAATTAGAAAGGCATGGATGTTAACCTTGAAACTACAGGGAAGGAGGGGCAGAGGCTCTGAAATCTCAAAAAAATTGAAAACACACATTTACTGACTTGAGTAAAGGCTGTTTGCCATTGATTATCTCAGTAGGAGGAATGCCCTTCTTGTGAGGTGGCAGTACCTCCTTCACCAATGAAATATTTCAGAAGACTTTGGGATTTCCTGGTGCAGAATGAGGCATCTCTCAAAATATTAGGAGCCTGACAGTATTTCAGCAGCATCTCTAATTGTGAATACGTGAGATGGGCTACTCTGCGTCTCAAGGTACAGCCCTACAGCCCAGCACAGCCACTGAGCTGTCCCTGGGGGCCTCACCTCAGCTTCTTGTCTTTTCATTTTACTTCCGCTGTTCAGCAAATAGAGGACAGATTTATTCTGGACCTGATCTTTACCCTTTTTTCCCCACCATTTACAGTCCCCCACAGCAGCAGGTGAGCTCCAGCCCACCTGGGACAGGTTGTGGGAATTCCTGTTCTCTCTCTGTTTCAATGCATGATCCTGAGGTGTGATAACCTTCTCAGCAGCACTTAGCAAGAGCTCCGAGGTGTCAAGGTTGTTGTGTTAAATTGACTCTATATTGGTTATTTTCCTGTTGAACTGCATCTTATAAAGTACCATTTGTTCCTAGGTAACAGTGCAGATCTGCGGCTGGTAAAGACTTTTATAGAACTGGGACTTCCTGGTGGAAAACTGGACTTCCTAATGTCTGAAAGAAATCAGGTAGTACTGAGTTAATTTCTGTCTTCCTTCAGATTGCTGTAACAGGGCCTTCAGCAAAAGCTTTTTCACCAGCTGAGCAAAACAAAAGCACTGTGGAATTCAGGGAGTTTTATGTAGTATTTAGTGCAAAAGCCTGGTTCTATTCCTGTCTGATAAGGTGTTCAAACCTATTGGAAAATATTCCTGGTGTTAAAGTCAAAGGCAATGACATTAGCAGTAATAGGACTAGACCTTGGAGGAAGAAAATGGATTTATCCTGCCAGCCTGGTGCCTCTGCAACCCAGCACCAACAGAAAGCAGCAAGTTTAGTGATGCTAAATTCTCCAGAGGATGTGGAATATCCAGCAGGTCTTGTCAGCTTCCTTTGCTGCATCAGCCATTGTTTCTCCTGCTGCAGAATTTGGATTTATTTCCTTGAATGATAAAGAAATGTCTTCCAGAAAAATTGATTGCTGGTCCAGGCAGAGAAACAGAAATGAATCCTGTGCTTTGCTTGGCAATGGAGCCATATTTATGACCCAAAGGCCTAACTTTATGCACAAGATAAGGATTTCCATTGTGCAGTCAGAAACATTATTCTGATTTATGAGTACCTGAGAAACTTGAGTCAAAACTTTCCAACCTTCTTTATTCAAGAGCTTTTATATTTTGAAGTGGCTGGTGGGTGCAAGTCTGTGAACTTGCCATTTCCAGTGCATGGCTCTGCCAGCAGCAGACCTGCACACTGAACGTAAGCAAGGTGGAAATAATGAGGAGACCACTCCCTACTTCCATCACGGCCTCTTCTCAGAGAAGAGAATGCCTTCAGAGAATGAAACATCTTACAACATCTGTGCTTAACATTATCCCGAGCCTACAATGGGAACTCTTTAGCGATCTTATAGTCTGGGAAGGTGGGGATGTTCTCATAGCACTGGAAGTGAAAACTGGGTGGCTTGATGGCTATTTTAGTGCTCTAGGGCATCCCATCACTCACTGTTTTTTTCCGTTCTCTGAGAACCACGCTGAAAATGACCCAAGAAATCAGTCATTTATCTGGGTTGCCTTGCAGGGGAAAATTCAAATCAGTTTTTTCAGGCATTCATTTGTGAGGTACTGACAATCTCAATCAGGCTGAAATGACAGTAAAAGATGGGGATATAATCAGGTGAAATATAATGCTTGATGTGTTTTGTTTATGATTAACATTCAGGCTGATATTCTTCCACTTTTAAACAACCTGAAAGGTTTGGGATAATGAGCCTAGAAGGAAATCATTAATTATCAATGCAGACAAAACAAACAGGCAGAAGGTTAGTGGACTGTTTGTAGTTTATGAGAACATTTATTTTAAATCTGTATTGCAAAGTGAATATGCTCATGTTTTCCTTTGCAAGAGCTGCAATTAGCAAGATGAGTTGTGTCACAAAAGCATTAATTACTGATATGTTTCAAAAGCATTAATTACTCATATGTTTGCTCTGAATAGCTCTTCCAACATTTGATGATTGTTTTGTGGCATCTCATTAGTTATGAGTTTGATTTAGAGTCCTGTTGGATTGCCAAATTACGAAGTTCTGAATAAGATCTGCCTGTAATCGTATAGACTGGAAATATATTGCTTGTTTTATTGTCTCACAACTGGCATTGCTGTTGCAAGCAACAAATTATTCGTCTGTCTCTAGCACTCATTTTCTTACTGATGACTGTTGAATAATAAACACACAGCATTTGATTAAGATGGCCAAATAATTTTTTGATGACAACCTTAGCATCAGCATAACCCTCATGCCAACGTATAATGCTGTAAAGTATTTTATTGCCGTAATCTGTTGAATCCTAAATGCCAAAAGCTTTTTCCTCCATTTGCAGAGCCTGGTATCTAGAGCAGCTGAGCATTAGCAGCTCTCACCAGTGTCAAGTCAGGCTGCTTTAGCACGGCGCTTATGATTCTGGAGTCACCCAGCAACCTCTCTCAAAGGAGAACTTCAATTTAAGAGAGGACTTGGAAAAATCCCCCTTTTCTCCCCCTTGAACATCTATAGAGAAAATTTACACTGGTTATTACATTTCTGCTTGCATTTGACTTTGAGAATAACATCAGTCTGCAATAAGTGTAATGTATTTTAATTCACCAACTCATTTCATTTTTCACCAGACTGATACTTTTGCTGATTTTGATACAATGACTGACCGGTTATTGGATGAAATAATTCAGCATATCCAGTTGTACAACCTCTCCATATCCCGAATAAGGTGAGCTTTATGATAGCTAACAGTCTGTAACTGTTTGAGTTTCATGAGCAACATCCAGTGAAATTAGCTGTTCCTAAAGTGCTCTGTGTCAAAAGCCATTGAATCGGTGAGACTAATTTTTACATTGTTATAGCTGAAAGAGGATCTTGTAGGCTGCAAAACCCATGAAGTGATAACTAAAAGATTTTATTGAAAGCCCTGATAAAATCTCTCCCTGCCCCGAGGAGTTCGTGCCATCGTTGTGTTTAATTTAAAGAAAACTCAGATTGGTTTCATGTTAATGTAATTCTTTCTTTTCCAACAGTTTTATTGGACATTCCCTTGGTAATGTCATAATTCGATCTGTACTAACTCGGCCCAGGTTTCGCTATTACCTCAACAAGTTACACACCTTCCTGTCCCTCTCTGGGCCTCACCTGGGAACCCTTTACAACAACAGCACTTTGGTTAGTACAGGTAAGAGTCGACGGGAAAGCTTTGACTGGCCGTGGTCCATGGCAGAGTGCATGAGAGGGTAACACATGGAGGTAGAAATTTATTGCAGCATGACTTGCACATTGAAGCTGTGGAAAATATTTGCTGAAGACCTCAAACCCACACAGAAAAAAATGCAATTTCCATATCACCTACAGGGTCCATCATAGTGCTCCCCAGAAAGCCCAGGGGTGTGCAGCTGTGAGAGATGACCCTGTTTCCACTCAGTCTCCCATTTCTCTTCTGCAAATAAAGAGAGGTTGAAAAAGAAACATAATTACAGAAATGGAATGTCACACAGTTCAGTCATCGTGAGAGTTCCTGCTACTGTGAGACAACAACGGAATCAGCATAGCTCGGGTTGGAGCGACCTCAAAGATCATCTAGTTCCATTCCCCCTGCCATGAACAGGCAATCTTCAATTAGATCAGTTTGTCCGACCTGACCTTGAATGTTTCCCTGGATGAGACATCTACCACCTCTCTGGGCAACCTGTTCCAGCATCTCACCACCCCCATTGTAGAGAATTTCTTCCTTATATGTAGTCTAAATCTACCCTCTTTTAGTTTAAAACTGTTACCTCTATCCTGTGAGACCCTTAGACTTTTCTTCCTGTTGCTTAGGGGTAGAAGAGTAAACAAGACTACTACTAAATTACAGTGCTATCCTTACAGTAGGCACTTGCCTTTAACCCCCCTGCTTGATGATTAGCAAAGGATAAAAATACGTACCAATTTCCATTCCAGGTCTATGGCTCATGCAGAAGTTGAAAAAGTCAGGGTCACTTTTGCAGCTGACCTTCAGGGACAATGCGGATCTGCGCAAGTGTTTCCTCTATCAGCTCAGCCAAAAAACGGGTGAGTAGGGCTTGATGTGCCCTTGTAAATACCAAGAGCTCTTACATTGGCTTGTGCTGGATTGGCCTTCTCTCCAGGGAGTAAAGGAAATCTGCATTTTGTTAATGATCTGTCTTTAAACACGCTTTTTAGAAGGGCTGCCCTGTCTAAAATCTGATATCAATTTTATCTGTGCAGTTTCTCTGTGCCAGTTATCAGAGAATGTATTTGCCAAACTATTCACATCAAATAAGACCTTCGTGCTGCAGCAAACATGCACCTAAGTTTATATTCTGCAAGCAGGAAACATCATTCTTGACAGGTCATCATTGCTTAATTTATGCTATGAGATGAAAACCATTTTTCCTTTTTTATTATTTTTTGTAAGTTTAACATCTCTTGTCTCTAGGAAATATGACTCTGTGAGATGAAGAGAAAATTTTATTCATGTCTATTGTGACACTTCTGTACTACAGAGAGAGATGTATGACCTCACAGTAGAAGAATGATGTCTGAATAGAGAATATTTTTTCCCACTCTTTGGTCTGTCATGAATAAATGAAATAAATCAGGCCTTTCTTAAGAAAAGAAAGCAAGCATAATCCTTCTATTGAAGAAGTTATTTTCTTTTAAGAGTTATTTTTAATATTGTGTGAACAAACTGGTAGTAACTATGTAGTGACAAGGTCACTAATGGGTGTTTAATATGTTTCTCATACTTTGGTACACTGCTAATAGAAAAACCAAGACTATATTAATAAGAATAGAACATATAAATTCTACAGATACAAACTACATACCTCAATCAATGACAGGAAGTTGATGTAAATTAGTGTTATTTGAATTTTCCCTTTGATTCCCTAGCTCTTATTTCCATCGAGAACAGTTGATGACTGCTTTATTACAGTAAAGTTCAAATAAAATTGGGTCTACACAGAAAGCTCATATTGCAACTTCCCAAGCAATGAATTGCCAAGCATGAGGTGTGTGTTGAAGTGATTTGCTGCTTGTTAGTTTGGTAGACTGGAGATATAAGAGGCTATAAATGAAGGTGTTGTCCTTGAAAATGGAGAAAACAGAAATCTAAACGTGGAGAGAGTTGTCTGCAAAGTCAGAATCATCCAGGTAGATGCTTAGGCAAAATATCTGAAGATGTAATAGGTAGATGTGAACATATGAGCTGGCATACTGATTCAAAAAAGAGATGCCCCTACTCTGGTACCCTGCCCCAAAAGAATTTGGGAGAGGGAGAAACGCCCTACAGAGGGAGAAATGCCAGAAGCAGCGTTGTGCCTACATTCCCAGATCACTCTTTAAACCTCCAGCAATTTCAGACTTTCTTATTAAAGTAGAAGTGTCTGCCTCTTTTCAATCTCTTTAACAAATGCTTGTCTTGAAAAAAAACCACAAAACCAACACAACAAACACAAAATAAAATATTCTTCCCTATTGATCTTCTTCACATAAGGTTATAGATATGGTAACACTCACTGATGCGTCTCCTGCCTTTTACTTCAGACTGAAGTTGCAAACTCTGTTGGTTTGATTGCATAAAAAGAAAATGATAAACAGCTTCAGTCAGGTTTTGGAAAGGCAGTCAGCAGGACTTTTCATTGTGATGGTGATGGTCAGCTTTTCTGTGAAAATCTGGAAATCATAGCCATGGAATCGTAGAAACATGGAAAGGGGCCTCGAAGATCATTTAGTTCCAATCCTGCTGCCATAGGCAGGGACACCTTCCACTTGACCAGGTAACTAAAGCCCCACCCAACCTGACCTTGGTTCTGGACCACTTTCCCATAAGAGGGTGGGAAAGATGAAGGACAAACCCACAGCTCTTCAGTGTTCAGGATGCTCTCTGGACAAGTAGATTAGGTCATCAGTGTCCATTTTCCTACCTTTCTGTTAAATGTGAGTGATGGAGTGCTCAAGAAGGCACAGACAGGTCAAATAGCAGGAGCTTGCTTCCACAGCTCATCAGTGGCCCCCATTACCTCCAGAAAAGAGGGAGGATTTGGGGTTTTAGTTGATGAAACCAATACTGTGGATTTATCAAGTGACTGCTGAATGCAGGGACTGGATGGATCCTAAGGCTCCCTCAACACCGATGTAACAGTATGACATCATAGCAGTGTCCTTTCCTTCTCCCTCTCTCTATTTTGTTTGAGAATTTTACTAATTGTTGTGTTATTTTTGAACTAGATCTTGTTTAGAGGTACAAATATTTGCAAGAATAAGGTTTTAATTAAAATATTTTTAAAAGCCATTTTGTTGACACACAATTAATTTGTGTGAGTGTTAATATGTAACAAATAGTTAATAGAAGCAACAGAAATGTGTTTAAGCTGTTATGAATCTATCTAAGCTTGTGTTGCGGGTTTTAATAATTATCATCTCTTTTGAAATGTAGATTTTCAAAAGCCTTTGAACCTGAAATAGTCATGCTGACAATGTTCGTATTTTCATCACTGTGCCTCATTGTGATTAATGTATTTAATATGTTTGCCACAGGTCTTCAGTATTTTAAAAATGTTGTGCTAGTGGCCTCACCCCAAGACAGATACGTACCCTTTCATTCAGCAAGAATAGAAATGTGCAAAAATGCACTTAAGGACAGACACACAGGTATGTTTAAGATCTTTAATATATTCCCAAGGCTGTTGAAGAATTGCATTTTTGTGCAACTAAGGTCATTACATTAGAAGAGTTTTTCATCAGCATGATGAAAACTCAAATGCTTATTTGATAAGGAAGAAAGTGTTTGCTTCCCACAGGAAATTACTGAAATCAATAAAAGAAGCTTTTCAAGAAGCTCTTTGCCTGATGAAAACAAATTTCAATCAGGTCATAATCAAAGGTTTCGTACTGTTTCCTCCCCTTCCCTCTATTTTTTTGTTTTTTAAGTGATAATAGTACTAGCTCTTGACAATGTTTTTCTGTAGTCTACTGATTTACTTGTATTGTCTCCCATTTTTTACACATAATGAAATCTCTCTCAACACATCCAAAGAAAGGGGGTTTTCCCTTTGTTTTCAATAGTGGTGGAATGATTGCAAGATAATTTAAGGGACAGATCTAAAATCATATTGGTTTGTAATAAAATCTGTAAAAACATCAGGACTTAACACCACCAGAGGCCCTCCTGTGAGCTCAGGCTGTGTGCTGTCTCAGGTATTGCCTTTGTTATTAGCAGTCTTCCTCATTTATGAAATGTTTCATGGCTTCAGTTTGATACCAGTTCCAGAAAAAATGTTCTGTGCAATTTCATCCCCATTTCACATATGTGATTACCTAGAAATGGAGGTGCACTTTGGAAGCAGAAAGAGACACACAGGCCCAATAATCAGCATGCTTGCCTTCACACCCTTTAGTTAAATGACAGCTCTTTCTATCCTAGCTCAGACATGAATTAAAAGGCAATTCTTCAACTCTCTTACAGTTTCTCAGGGAGATGTTTGCCCTAGCAGGAGCCAGATCAGTACATTTATCAGTACATCAGATAATTTATCAGTACATGTTTCCTGAGCCATTGTTTCTGCCCCTATAAACACCTCAACCATCCTTCCTGCGTTAGAGTCCCTAGAGAAACCCAAACGGACTTGTGTCCTGACAGACCCTCTCACATTTGAATCCACAACTCCCCTAAAAGAAACACAAGCATTTTCTGCACTGACAGAGCGAAGGTGACTAAATGCTGAGGCTGGCCCAGTCCTCAAGCATCTACAGCAGGTCTCTCCTCATGTCCAGTGCATCCATTAGATGAACACCACTCTGGCATCTGGCAACACAACCCCTTTGAACTGGACTGCTGTCTCTTATATTTATTTTGACTTTTCTTCCATTTTGCTGCCATTTTCCTTCTCCTTCTCCTTCTTTTCCTTAATTGTAATTAAATGACACTGGAAGGAAAGAGTATCTGTGAGCTTTGGCATGCAAGTGTGGTATCTCAACTCTTTTTCAGGTCCTGTTTACGCAGAAATGATCAACAACCTGCTCCAGCCTTTGATCGGGGCCAAGGACTGCACTTTGATCAGACACAACGTGTTCCATGCTCTGCCTAACACGGCCAACACGTTGATAGGCCGGGCTGCCCACATTGCTGTGCTGGACTCTGAACTCTTCTTGGAGAAGTTTTTCCTCGTGGCAGGACTCAACTACTTCAAATAGTGCCTGAAGTGCGGGGTAACAGAGGGCAACCTTTCCATTGAGTGGAGGAGACTCCCTTAGCCAAAGGAGTGCAATGTTAGAAATGAGATCAGGTGGGACTTTCAAACTCTCCATTTCCATTTCTCTTTCAGAGAATAAAGTGCTATGGCTTTAAGGCATTCAAGCTTCCAAGTATTGGTGCTTTTGGAAGAAATAAATATTCCTCTTCAGTTTCTAAGTTCTTTGTCCACATAAAGACATGAGACACTTCTGAAGGACAGAATCAGAATAAGAAGGTTAATTCTCTAAATGTGATTGGACCAATATAATTCCTGTTTCTCCTGAATATTAGACCAGGAGCATGTCTGTCCTTGATTTAATGCTTATTTATGTATTAAAAAAGCTCTACATTTGTAGCACTTTTGGGGAAGTTAACACACAAGGAAACAAGTATATGTGAACTCAGGTTAAAACCTTCTTTGTGATGAACTGAGAAGTATGAAAACCATTTATGAAAGTTTCAGTCTTTCTGTTTGTTGGAAGAAAATATTTGGGTGGTTCCATTACTGCTAATAATTTGTAACATACAAATGATGTATTCAAATAATGGAAAGGAGTAAAATATTTTACATAGAAGGAAGAAATACTGATATTTGTCTCTAAAAAGAAACATCAAGTTTAGATTGGGAAGAATTTTGTTCAAATCAGAAGCTGCCAAACCAAGAGTATATTGGATTACTTGTAAAATATCAGTGGCATCTGTTAACATTTCTTCTGTTTACATTTATAAAGGATCATAACTGTGCTTGTTACAACCTTAAAGGTAAAATTTTTACTTTTACATTTGTATCTAAGTCCATTTACCCCTTTTTTTTTTTTAAATTTATTACACTGAAATGGAATTCAAAACCTATCCAGTTATACCTTTAAAGACCTCAAACATGTGAGAAAAAAAAGGCTGGAGATACAGAATGGTAAGAATTGTGGGAAGCTTAAAAAATATAAGGATGTCTTAAGATCCTCTGCAATACTCTATAAATGCTTTGTTAATGCCCATTTGCAGTGCTATATACAGTCTTAATTATTATATGGTTACAGTTGGTTGAAATATTTAAAACTTTATTCATGCAATGATATCCGAGTTGTTTTTAAGAATTTGAAAAAGAACATATTTCTCAATTGTTAATTTTTTCATCAAATTTTCATTAAGATTTTTATCAAAAAGTTATCAGATTTAAAGTGACAAATTTCAATAACTTTCTTCACATTTTCATAACATTTTGATAAATTTTCAATGTCACAGCAATTTTATGAAAAAAGAGGAAGGGAATAATTCTTCAAAAATAATTATTTTTGTTTGGAAGGCAGGCAATTTTTTAATGCAAATACAATTTGTTTAAAAACACAAACAATAAGTCTCTATATCTTCTAACAAAGACTGTAAAAAAATTACTAAGTTGGCTTTAGGTGTCAAGACTCCAATCAGTAAACTAAGATCAAGATAGTGGAGATTTGTGAAATAAGATAATGAAAACAAAAAAAGTCACAGCCACAGGGAAATATTTGTGCTTGCAAAAAGTAAAACTATTTTTTTCTCAAAAGAAAACACATTTTAAAATATACACAGACTTAATTAAAGGAAAGAGTTTCTAGCAGACTGGTAAATGCTGGTAAAAGAAAAAAGCTGGTTTGATAACTAATGCATTTTTTCAAAATAGGAAGGAGAAAGAAGGAATATACCAAAGGGTGAGATTAGATCACCTGAAAAGGTGTATTGTATATAAAAATCTTGTGCCCTCATAGAGGCAGAAATCATATGGTAACAATTCCGTAGTGTGATTAAATATTGACAAGTTTCTTAAACATTAAATATTACCTAAATACTTGAATTGAACAGGTAGATGCCATTGTCTTTTTTTTTTAATCTTTTTATAAATTGACTGTTAAATGTTAACAGTCAATTTTACCCAGTTAACAAATGAATTCTGTCAGGAGTCAAGAACTTCTGGTTTCGACTTCTTGTTTGGAAATTCTTTCTCATTTTTTGGCCTCAGCAGTCCAGTGCCAGCTGCAGTGATATATCACCCCTTACTTCTTCCTCAATAAATTGTCTAGAGAATTTTAAATATAGTGAGACATGGAGGTTGAGCTGTGCCATGTTTTTGAGCCAGGGCAAGTACTTCTATATGAAAAAAACAAGAAAGAAAAGCAATCTCGAACCATCAGCAAGCTTCACTGGGTTATATGAGCATCTGGTCCACTTGTAGAAAATGTTCCAGAGTCTGCCAACAGAAAACTTTCAAAAACATTTAGAAAGAAATTAGTTTACATCTATATACATGCCTGATGTGTGTATATGTATACAGTCTGTACAAAGAATCTTGCTTATTTGCAGGCCTCACACACCAACTTTCTCATTCCTGGGTGTGACACCACACCAGCGTAGCTGTTCCTACTCTCAGATGGGCGGTTCTTGCCTTGCCTTGTGCATTGGACAGCATTCCCAACCATCTGTTTGCATGACTGTGAGAACAGGGAGATGGGAAAAGGTCTCTGCATTGCTGCAGAAGTTGGAGGGCCCTTCCGTATGTTCCCTTTGACGTTCTGTACTCCCACCAGTGCTCTGACTTATGGATAAATATACCTAAAGGTTTCAATGTTCCTGTTCATATGGAATTCTTTGATGGCTCAGTCTATCTTCAGAGTTGGAGTTGGATTGTGTATAGAATTGGATCAGGTCCATATAACTTACAGCTTGTGGGGTATGGAAGAAAGCTTCTGTGGAACCTCAGAAAAATCTGGGAGGTATCATTTCTGTCAAATGATAAGGCACAGATTTTATCTTCCTTCTGCTGACAGAACATTGTGGGATATATTGGCAGTAGTGGTCTAGATGAGCTTCCATTTTAAGGTTCTCAGAATAGCCTCCCTCTCTTTTTCTTTGTTTATTCTCTTTAATGGGATGTTGCCTCTCAATAGTGTAAATCCATTTAATTATGTAGACTACAGTGCAAAGAAATTTGCATTTTCAAGATGATATAAATAATATCTAAATTGTTGGACTTCATCAAACAATAGCAATCAGCACAGACTTATTTTCAGATTTTTTATTTGTATAGAAATATATAGCAAGAATTATCTTCATAAGAAAGAGCAAAGTAAATGCACAGTTAGCATCTTTGTTTCTGTCTCAACCTTTGGAATTTTAATATATTGTCCTTTCACATAAAGCCTTTTTAAATACATTTAAATACATTTGCAGTAATGATGCAAGGATTTTCCCTGCAATCTGCACAAGCTCCCCTTGGCTTCCTGTATCTATAGGGGCAGGGCTTAAACTCATCAGTGAATATATCACATTCATAGAGGATAAGAGTTTTTCAAGACCTTGGACAGAGGAGGGACAAACTTGTTTTTTTCCTGTAGCTTTTCAATATTCATGTCAGCTGTACTTGAAATGAAACTCCCTTCAATTCTATGGGATTGTTCAGACAAGAGAAAAAAACAAAGCCAGAATTCCAGGGTTGTTTCTTTAGCTTTTAGGAAGCTTAAAACCTATGTGGAGGATCTCCTGGCACCACCAGGTAAAGTGCATTTGGCTATTGAGGATTTCCAGTGTCAGAGGTGAAGCATGGGCTATAGCTCAGGTGAACAAATTTTCTGGAAGGAAAGGTCATAGCCCACGTGTAGAAAAAGAGGAGCAGAGCTAGCAGATCTCAAGGCTTTGAAAGACAGAGGCAAAGACAGGTGATGGAAGAAAGACAAGAAGTTCCTGAAGTAGTGTACAGTATTTAAAAGGACTGACATTAACTGCTTTAAAAAATTTGAAGCACTTGAGAACAGTGTGATTATAACAACTCAGTGGATATCTATGATTCTATGATTGTGCCTTTATTAATAGCTTGGATTAATTTTTCTCCAGTGTTCTGGGATTCCTAGAGCCTATTCAGCTTCACTTTTGAAAGAATTTGGCATCTTCTGAAATTGAATATTTTTTTCCCTTAAATATAAATGGAAAGAAATTGCAGTATTGACTGTGTGTGAGTAGATGAGGGAAACGAGCAAACTCTTTCTACATCTGGGCTGCAGATTTTCAAGGAGTTGGTTTTCAATCTCCTGGAAAATGAAAATCCAGTTCCCTGGATCCTCTGGAAATGTTTCTTCTTGGAGAAATGTAGAATTTTTCCTGTTTAATTTCACCACCTAATTTGTGCTTAAAAATCTGTTGCAAAATGAATTTGTTCCACTAAAATAAAAGTCTTAATTTCTCTCTGTACTCACTGAGGAGAGGTAAGTACAACTGGAAGTTTGAGGAGTGATCCTGTTTTCTGCTTTGGTAGCACTCAGAGTTATTTACCTCTGTTCCCTGTCCAGGGAACTTATAGTAAGACCCATTTTCTGGGTGTCTAAGGCTTAAGAAACTGGAGACTTAGCATTTGTGGGCTGGATGACATCTTCAGTTTTTCATACTTGGGTGTAAGTTTTGACTGCACACTTTGACCAAAAGCAAACACCGAAGATATGAATAAGGCTCCTTTAAAATTTGGCAGGGAATGTGTCTTTTCCCAGTCTCCAATGAATGCTCTTTTTCTCTTTAATGAAATTCATAATTTGTTTTCAAAATCAGGTCTGTTCACTGACAATAGAGGAAGCTGAAATTTCTTAGCTTTAAAGGATTATTTTCTAAAGACTTGAAACCTTAGCACAGAGCTTTGGAATTGCCTCCACAAATACTGAGCACTATTTTACTTCAAAGCACTTCATAAATATCCACTGACCAATCCTCTTCAGTGTTCCCTTGCCAGAAAAGAGCCACACTTGAGAGAGAAAGCTATCACAAGACAGTGTGAAAACTGGGAATTCAAGCCAAAGTTTTCATTAGAATTTGTGGTTTACTTTGGTGCTTTTTGCATGCTAAAAAAACAAAAAAGTTCTCTTGCTTTCTACCTCTGCATTTAAAATAGCTAAGTGATGATGAAGGAGAAAGGTGAGAACTTCTAATAACAGGGCTAGACTCTTGTGAAGGCTTTTGCAAATATCCCATGAAATTTAATATATAATGAATAGTCATGGAGCATTTCTGAAGCAGTCTCAGCATGCCAATATGTGTCAGCCTAGCTGAATGATTATTTTCTTTTTGGACTTAAATTTCCATTTATAAATTAGCATCAGAACAGCCTAAAATATTTCACTCCAGATGGTTATTTAGATGCTGAAGGTCATGTCCATGGAGAACTCTTATGGAGCGTTTTTCTTTATTTCAGTACATATGCTCAGCAGTTTTGGTATTTAATGTTGTTATGTAATTGACAGTTTCTAGCTCAATTTACCTCCTCCCAAAAATTTTTGGTGTTTATTTAATGACTGAATTATTTTCAGGTCATAAAACAGTATAAATACAGGTCTATTGGAGTCAGTGTTCATCTTTAATGCAGTTGTATTAGGGCTGTGGTACCACAATCTGAGGGCAAATAATCACTGAATTTAAAATTAGGCCATTAATGTCTAGAGTAATCAAATTCATAGTCTGGGACTTGTTTAGCTGTGGTACACTCTTCTTGGGTTTGGTTTTGCCTTTTGGGTCCAACAACCACAGCAAGGTTGTGCCTCTGGCTCTGTTCATGGTGCCCTTAATTTGCTATTCCTTTGAGATGTTTAAATTGCCCTAAACTCCCGTTCTGCTTTGTCCAGACATTCCCACATTTGCTTGGTCACCTTTCCGTGACTTGACTGCATCTCCTCCAGATACTGTGAAGTCAGTGTAGACAGGGATTCGCAACTATATTGAGCACTGCCATTCCAAATATCCAGGGGTGGGATATTGTGCTCACACACTCATTCCAGTCAATTTTCTCAGCACTTTATATGGACTGCTCTGCACCTATCCAGACATGTAAGAGATGGCAGAATATTTTGTTTCAGAAGGAACAGTTAGAAGTATCCCAGTATAATTCCTGTTCAAAGCAGGATTATCGTGAGTGTCATGGTAACGTCGGCCATGTCTTTGTCTTGCTAGACATTGAAAACATCTGGTGATGGATACACTTCAGCTACTGTGGAGTACCTTCTCAACTGCTGTACATCACTCCTAGGGAAAACAACCAACCAACCAAAAAAATAAAGAAAAAAAAACAATTTAAACTTTCTGAGCTGCAGCTTCATTCTGTTACCTTTTTTTATTCCACCTTTTTATTCCATGGGAGTGATCCTGCTGCTGGTGTAGCTGTAACTCCCTTTCCCATGATTTCAGACAGCTCTTTGTCACTTGGTGTCTTTTGTGCCAGGCTAGACAAGCCTAACTGAGCCTCTCCTCAGAAGCTGTGTGTTTAGATCCCTCACTGTTTTAGTAATCCTTTGTTGGGCCCCATCCAATTTCTCAGCTTTGAACTGGGTTTGAGAGGATCCAGCCCCTGGTGAACTTCCTTGGATGGAAGCTCTGCTGCAGACTGCTGCCTTTTCCCTGTTCAGGAGGGCCTCAGGGGCTGCTGACTCTCACCACGTCCTCTCCCTGCCTGATGCTCTAACCCAAGGAGATGGAGCTGTTCCACTGTTGACACAGCTGGAATCTTCCATCCCCCTATGAATTAATCTTTACTTTGGGCACAGATAATGAGGAAGCCTAATGTGACCAGAGCTGCTGCTGTTTCTTCTTGGTTTTAGGAAGACTGTACAATGCATCTGCACTTCCCTAAGAGAAATCCATGCGCTGAATGGAAATGATTATGAGAACAGTTTAAGCAGTGTTAAACAGTTAGAATGGTTTAAATGCAGATGAGTCAGGACTTCACCTCATAGGATAAAAGCATAAAGAATAAATATGCATAAACTCTTCTTGTGTGAAAGGTCAGACTAAATTAACTTCTGTTGCAACCTTGAAACTTGATTTCTCCACTTCTGAAAATTCAGTTCTCTACTTTCACCCAAAGTGCTGCAAGATACTCTTATCTGAGTAGCAAACTAACCATATCTGTCTGAAATGGATTTGCATACATGCATATATGTTCCAGAAGTCCATTGGCTATATGCTAATTGCATTGAGCTTCGTGTCTTCGAGTACCTTCTTCCTCTGCAAATAAGAAACTGTGACAGAGTTAATCAGTCTATTCTTAAAGCAATCCATCATGCCTTCCAGTCTTCGAGAGACATCAGGTACAAACATAAACAACTTATCCAAAGGAACAGAAAAAACCTTCTCCATATAAAAGTTCAGTCTTCAACAATTATATATTTTTTTTTTTGGAGTGGGTGTTTGGAATACTATGGTGGCCTCGCTCATTTTATGCATCCTGTAAATGGGATAAATACTAATAAGTATAACAGCTTTTGGTGCTTAAAATTCCAATATTTCAAGCAACTGTTTTAAGAAGTTTATCATTCCTTCCTGAAAGCATAAGTGCTAGTGGAAATCTACCTGTTCCAGCCCAGGGGACACTTACTCTATGCTACTTTTATATGGATAAGATTATGTGCATTATTCCCAGCTGTGGAAAGAGGTCAAGGCATTTCCGATACTACCAAATTTGCAGCTACATGCACGGGAAAGGTTGAAGGAGAGACTGTGGGAGCATTTTTGATGCAAAATTAGACATCCCTTTCAGTAGAAATGATAATATATAGTTCTTGTATGCCATCTCTACCATACAATGTATACCCTAAACACATATATATGCAGAAAGTATCTTTTCCCATATGAGCTGTATGTTATTCCCATACGTGGTGAACATGTGTTCCCATGTGCAGTGTATAAGTTTCATGCCATACCCTACTTAGGAGGAAGCTGGTGGTCATCATTCATTTTAGCAGGTTTCTGCTGCTTTTGGGGGCAGTTTACATTGGTTGTCCCTCAAAGCTCCTGTGAAGGAGGAGTTCGTTGGCTTCATCCACCTCATTGGAGGAGAGAGATTATTTTATACACTAATTTGTCAACCTCTTGGCACACCATGAGCTGACTAATCTCATCTAAGCAGTCCTGGGTTTGATGTGTGTAATCTGCCACCTCCATGGGTTCCATGGTCAATGCAACCTGTCACACTGAGCTGCCCTATCTCCTAAGACAGGCAGCTTGTCACCATCTTTTAATTTTCCTTGACATCCATCCTCTTCAACCAAGCATTCATTTTTTAAGCTGGTAGATCAATTATTTATCAGCTTTGCCACTCTTCTTGCTAATTTTAGTCTTCTATATATTTGACTATGCCTCCAGTTTGGGAAATCAGCTATTTCCTTTTTCTGCAGTTAAATCTTCTTATGAAATATGAAGGAAATCAGGCGAAAAGTCTAGACAAGCCATGGTATTCGTTTGATGCTGCATGTATGGAAAAAACCCCACACCACCGAAAACCTACTAGTTTTCATAGTATTCTTACTAGTATTCATAGAATATTCTATGTATATTTTCTACTGTGTTTGTTTTGCCAAGAAAAACATACATTGATGTTTTGTCCCATTCCTTTTTGGGTCTCCAGGTGAGCCAGAGTCTAGCTACAGCTCTGATAGACTGAAGAGAAAGCAAAAATAAATCCTCATTCTGTCTGTGATGTGACCTGAATATACCCCACTGAGATGTCAGTAATGACAAAGAAATCAAAAAGAACAACTTTCCAAGTCCTATCCAATTCATCAAAATAAATGACTCCAGAATATCATTGGATGTTTGGTAAAAATATCAAGTCAAAACCAAAACACAGATCAGCGTATTCCAAAACACAAAGTTCAGAAGTAAATTGAAATTTATATTGATGTTTCTCTGCTTGGATTTGTCTCTAATAATAGATTCCTTAAAGAGAGATTAAGATTCCTTAAAAGAGAAACAGTTTAACCTAGAACTTGTTTTCTTGGACTTGAACAATGAATCTACTTATTATTGAGGGTCTTAGACTCAGCCCTCAATCATCTTTATAACTTCCTTAAAATATACTCATGTCCTTTAAAATCTGTTCTTAAATCTCTGTCTTCCAATTATGCTTAGACAATTAACCACAGCATCTGAGACATGAGAAAATTAAACTTTCTCTACATACAGAATTACCTTTTATGAACAGTACAAGCCTTAAGTGGGAAAGACTTGTCTGCTGGGAGATCTTCTTTCTGGTTTAGAGAAAGTTTATGTTGATGAGTCTAACTTAGTCAAATTTTTAAAAAGTAGGTGAATTCTGTCCTATTTCTTAGCCGTCTGTTCCATGCTGCAAAGTCACAACCAGGCACTTAAAATTAAATGTTCTAGTTTATGTTACAAATGAAACACATCTCTGAAGGTTTGGATTGATATAATATCTTCCCCTGTATGCAATGTACTAACACAATTACTCTGGTTTGATGCTGGAACCATATCCTTGGTTTAAGAGTCCTGGAAAACTTAATGACACTCTCTTCAAAATGTATTAAGATTGTAGCCCTCAAAATCAGGCTTTAACTTTTTAACAGTTAAAGTTAACAATGGCAGCAGAAGTAACTGCATTTTTACAGTGTCTATTCAAATGGAACATCTAATACTGCTGGATTAATTCTCAGCTCAATGGTAACACCTAACGTTGGACCTTCGCTGTTCCTCAGCTGACATGTGGAATAGAATTCAATGGACAGGAGCATAATTCTGTGAAGATCCTTATCCTCTGTTACAAAGAGTTACCTTCTACTCATTAAATATTAAGAAAATATGTATTGGAATTAAACTCTACTGTTTCCTGTAAATAATTACCTCCGAAAGTCATTTTCTTTATGCACATTATAACAATTTTTAGTTAACAAATGCAAGGCTAGAAAATTTTTTAAAAGAAACAGTATGATTTGAGGTTTTTTTCAGATAAGCAACTGCCAAATACTATTGGGCTGAGTTTCAAATGAGTCATTTCAACTTAAGGCATTTCAAATTTATGGGGGTTTTAATAATAAAAAACTACAAAATCAAGAGGTTGGCCCCTGAACTTAATAACCATTTGTACTCTTGCATAGTGGATGTAAAATAGTAGCACTGGATACATGCCCATGTTTGTGCACACAGGCTGCAAAGCAAAGCATCAGAGATATATCCTTCTCCCAGTACTTCCTTTGGGGCTGATTGTTCAGGACAAGCAATATGCATGATATAACTGGTGCATGTGACAGTAACTACAACATTCTGCAAATTCGAATTTAGACAGTAACTTGATACTGGGGCAGAACTTTGCAGATGAGTAGTCTATGGTATTTTTAATCATAACCATTTCTCTGGTCTGAATATGAGCGCAGCCGATTCTGTCATGTGACACTAGAGGCTGGACTTTTAAATGAGACATTATTATATTTGATTGAGGCAGTTATGTTTCTCAAAAATTATTTCAAATCACACAGAAGAGGCAATATTTAGAGGCTGAGAGCTTAGAAAATCTGTACTATTTTTTTAAAGACACCAAGATTTGCAACACATGCTCCGTCTGCCTCTCTCTAATTTACTTCCCTTTCCCTAATGAACATTTGTCAACTGCCACACACTTCAATTTTCTTTAAGTATGTCTGTCAGGATTTAAGTGAGACTTACATCAAAAAACCAGAACTAATCTCACTAAGTGGAAATGTGAAGTTGAGTCAATTCCGTGAAATTTAATGGAAAACAGAAATGCAAATCAATTTTCTTGAAATCTAAGTTCAGACTCAACAGCATTCACAAGGTCTTTACTAAAGGTCTGATCCTGAGAAATGCTGGTCAAATGCACTCTTGATATCATGGACCAGATCTGCAAGTGGATTGACCTGGTGAAGGGCTTTATACAGCCCCAGGATCTTAATGAACGGCAACCAGCAGCATCCATGGCATCTCCAAGTCAGACCACCACAAGATAACAAATGTTGTGGGGTTTTTTTAAGGCCAATTTTCCAGTTGGTCCAATGTGTTTTAAAAGTAATGTCTTTTTAGACAAATGCAGACCTCTCCAAGGGATCAAGTCAATGGATTAATGTGGACAGATCCTTATAGGTTAAGGGAAAGGGCTTTTAATTTTTAAATCTACTACTTTGAATCATGACCATACAAAAAGCTGAAGAAATCTGACATGGTCCCTTGTATAAACAAGATCATGAATGTAAAGCTTATAATGCCACTGTGAAATTTTAATGCTTATTTATTATGGTTATGATGAAACATGTATAATAAGATGATGATGACAATAATAATAATAAAATAATAATAATAATAACTAATAGTCGTCAGTGCCAATATGATTCTACTATTTTTCTACATATGCTTTATCGTGGCATTTTGTGTAGCTTGTGTTCTGTGTAAAGAAATGTCAATAAAATCTTTGCTTCCTTTTGTCTGTACTTTCTGTGGTTCATGATTGTTAGGAACTTCCCCAACCCCTTTTGTCCATGTAGCTCATGGCAAACATGATGACAGTGATAAAGAGAAGCAGAATAAAAGATGCTTCAGTACAAACAAATAGGTGAGTTATACAAAGGACTGTGGCTGCATCATCCCTGGAAGTGTTCAGGACCAGGTTGGGTGGGAGTTTGAGCAACCTGGTCTAGTGGAAGGTGTCCCTACCCATGGCAGGAATATTGAAGCAAGATGGTTTTTAACATCACTTAAACCCAAAATATTCTGTCATTCTATGCATCAGACTATCCTTCTGTTTGAGGCATGCAAACCATCTCTGACTTATTGAATATAGTTATTCAGTATTCATGGTCTAAAAGGCCTTGAACATGGAGCTTTTTGACCAGTTAAAATAATGAGACCTTGAAGCAGCAAAACTTCGAAGGCAGCAAATTCATAATGCTAGGACACTTTGTAGGTCTTTTTGTGTTTAATGTTTAAGAAGGAATATCAGGAATGTTATTCATAAGTAGACTTGAGTTCCTCTGGCCCCAAATATTGTGACTGTGAACTTCCTTACACCCAGCTGCTGTTGCCAGGAACTTATGGAAATTGGTGGGCTGGGGTCGGAGGGATTTGCTGTTTCTTCATGGCTCTGTGGCAATATCTATACCAATTAACCAAACAAGGAAAGGATATTTCTGCTTTTACGCTAGTCAAATGAACAGGGACTATAGCTATAAGTTCTGGTCTCAACTTAAAAATACATCTGTACTTACAATTAGCCACAGCTCTACATCAGCAACACAATTGTATGTTTATCCTTCTAGCAAGGATATATCCCTCTCTGTCTATTTGTTTAATTTTTCTCCAGAGGTATTTACAGACTGTTGGTGGCATTGGTAGTACAGTGTGTTATGATGGGATCACTCGCTGTCTGTCTTGGGAAATGGAAAGGATGGAAGTGAAGCAGAGCAGAGTCCAGTTCCAGAAGTTTCCTGGTCCTGACTAGTGCTTTACACTCTTTCAGGCAATTCCTGTGGAAAAAGAGGTACTCAGAGATGTCTTCCCCAGAGACTCCAAAAGACAGCAAATATATCGAGAAGCTGATGGAAGCCCTTGGACAACCAGGGAGGGAGTGCAATTTTAAGGGGTTGCTGCCTTCCTGTTGCAAACTGATTAGTATTCAACAAGGGCTGTGTTGTTGTGCCTGTACCTGTTTAGATAGTTTTGTTCCTGACTCATTTCACAATCATATCAAATGGCAAAGGGGCCAGCAGCAGGGAGGGCATAATTAGTACAGTGGTTAAATGCATTTTCCTTTTGTTTATAATTACATTCCTCTCTCACAGGCAGAAAATGAATTGACCTCACCTTAATTCCAACAAGTCATTTGTCCATCCTCAAAATGTTACAGCCCGGAGTTGGCATATTGTCTGTGATTTGGCAGAATGCACCTCAAAGCAATCAGGATAAGCAGATAAGCAGATACTCTGGTCAATGCCAGGAAAGACTCATCACAACTGTACAGGAAAGCCAAACCAAGGCCAGTTTTATGATATCTGGTCCAAACTGGTATTTTTTACCACATTATTTTAAAAAATTGCTAAATACCACTTGTTATTCTTCTGAATCTAATTGTGGTAATATGGTAAACTACATCCTTATCAGAATCTAATTTTGTGCTGGGGACTTCTAGTGCAGAAACACCATGATTTGATGTCATGGCTGTCAAAATGAAGTAGGTGTTTCCAAAAAGATCTGTGGTACAGTCCAGCTCATGGTTAGGTTTTAACCATAGACACATGTAATTTCTAGAACAACAGAGTAAAATAAAAGCAACACTTTAAAAGAAGGCTTCCATTTTCTCAAAGGCAATAGGCAGGTACCTATCAGAGGGTGAAGGCTCAGTTTGGCCCTTTGAATAACTTCTCAGGGGAGTATAAGTGTAAAGGATGCATGTGCCCTTGAGAAATGGGGGGAATCACAAATGACTCTATGACAGGCACAAGCAACATGAAGTAGAGTGCAGGTGACACGAGTTTTTGTAGCCTTTTCAAGCCTAGGTACAGTCTACTTTTTTCCTTTATGGTGGGAGAGCCAAATGCAAGTAGGCAATCTGGTAAAATTTTTTTTACTGTTTTGCCCAAAGCAAATCTGGTCTAAAGCTTCTCCAGCACTTGGAAGCACAGTGTGTTTCCCTTAGTTCTAGCCTGTGGATGGTAGCCTTTCGTCCTGTTCTTCCAGATGTAACTGATACCTGCAGCTGCAACCTGTGTCCCTTCCCATAATACTTATATTCCAAATTTTCTCTCCTTTTCCTCCAGCCCGTGTTTCCCACACAAACATATCTTCATTCCCTGCCCATTACCACAGATAGTACCCAGGGTGATGAACAATTGACTTTAAAAGTCAGGAGAAAAATTCAAAGAGACTTAGTACAGACCTAAGCACCTATTTACACAATTAAGACTGCAATTAGCAAACAAATAATCCAAAACTGGTCTGTTGGACTTAGAGTTTATTGTGCTGGAATTGAGGGTTAATTGCTGAATAAAAGAGTAAATGTGAATTTTCTGCATTTCAACCTTCTGGGTGCTGTTGGTCAGACACTGATATGTCCAGAGTGGTGGTTGGTGGCTTTAGCAACCTGTTCTTCAGCTTGAATGGTTCCTGAGAGCTTACACTAGCTTGACCAAGTTTTTATTATTGTTCTCCAAAGAGGTTTCCTGTTGGAGTAAATTAAAAATAAAATAAGCCGCCTGGCTGTCCTGGCTGTCCTCGTCCAGGACGCGAGCCTCCAGGCCACCACAGCCTACTGTGGGGATGACTCCCACCGAGGTGGGGCTGCTCCTGGCGAGTGATCAAGCTAGGTGCCGCTGGAAAGAGAGGCAAGACAAGGCGAAGGGTGCGGGAGGATGTCTCCTCTGTGATCTCCTTTATTGCAGGGGGTCAGGGTGCAGAATATTCGGGAGGGAAAGCAAAGGAGAAAATCCCGAGGGCTGTCCCTGGGGCAGCCGGTTATAAGGGAAAAGGGGTAATCAATAGGAGAAGGGACAAGGGGAGGGTGCAAGGGGCTGGGGTCCAATTAGAACATATGAGGGAGGGGTACAATGACTTATAACCAATGACATGACAAACATAGCAGAAGGTTCGAGAAGAGGGGGTCGGTCCAGAGCCCTGGGCACGCCTCCCTTCCCGAACAGGAGCAGGTCTTATGCCCCCGAATCCTCCCCTAAGGGGGATCCACCCTCCGAGGAGGTGGAGCTGGATCGGGAGACAGCTGCCACAAGGGACGGAGCTCCCACAGTTTCCTCTCTGATTTGAGTCAGAGAAGGAGTGAGACATACATTCATACACTCTCTGTCACACACACATGCATACATGCACACAGAGATAGATAGCATCTACCATACCTACAGTAAATTCTACTGTAGGCAACTAATAGCTTCATATTCGTAGAAAATTGCCTCCATATGGAGACAGGTGAAACTTGGCCTGTGCTTTTCTTCCTTGAGCCATCGCATTGAAAATAAGAACCAACACCCAGACTGAAAATTCTTTCATCACTGTTTGCCTTTCTCCCTCTCATGTCTTCTGCATTTTGCATTCAAATTCACCCATTAATTAATAATTAGTAGCAGTTTTTTCACCTGCATTTAGGATATATTCATCCCATAAGCACCATGAGGTGTTCATTGCAGGGATTGAGAAGGAATATATAGAAACGTAAGAAGTCTGTCTTGCATGATGCTGTTGGATAGATTAGCTCAGAAATCACTGACTGGGATCCATTAATTTGTTTTATACAGATCTGGTGATTTCTCTACCAAATTTCAAATTATTTTGGTGGACTTGGACATCAAATTCATAGAATTGTCTCACTTTAAGTTGTACAAACTCTTGCCATAAACATGCATCTTGCCCGGTTGTATAATCCAAAGCTGCCACAAGCTTTTTAGCTGCAAAGTTATTTATGGATTACCCTGTCTGATCTTTAATGTAGGACATATACAGCAATACCTCTCTAGAGCTGTGCACTACTGTACTAACTGTAAAGAAGCAGCAGGCAGCTCAGAAAGAGCATCCTTAAGAAGCTTTGATAAATCATAAAAGCAATCTGTACATGGCAGGGAGACATAGCTAGTCAAAAAGAAAGTTATTTTAAATCACCAGTAATAGTAAATGCAGACTTTCCATGTCTGGTTCAGTCTGGGTTAGATGTGAACATTCCCAAGAGCATTTTGTGGTTGTGTAACTGCATCCTGCCTCATCTCCTTGTGAATGGCTTCGACAAGCAGTATCTTTGGCAGGGCTAAACAGGCAGCATAGCTTTGCTCCTATTCTCAGTGTTAAGCTCTGAATCCAAGCTGCCACCTGCATGTCCATGTCATTTCCTCCACAGCTGAAATGCCACTGACTGGTGAACCAGCAGGGTGGCATTAACAGTCCCAAATAACCTGCAAACTCATTTTGTACACAGCATTTTGCCACTGGAAATATTCAGAAGGAAATATTCAGAAGGAAAACAGGAGGGATGATTCAGATTTTGTTACTTTTATTTTGGCTTCCCAAGCTGCAAATCATTAACTGATGCTTTTAAAAAATCACTGGGATTCCTAGTCCTACAGGCAGTGGACTGTCCCAAGAGAAGCCTGAGGAAGAGGTGTCATGCCCGTGCCAGCAGCCACACGAGGTCAGTATTGGCTCATACAAATAGAATGAGCTCTGCATTCCCTTGAATGTCATTGTGCACCTGCCAGGGCTGTGACAGCCCAAGGATGTGATGCTGGAAGTAACCCCAGGTAGGTGGAACACCATGCCCAAGCACAGAACCAAGCGCACAGTGGAATGGTCAGAGAGGCAAAGCTCTGTGTTCTTCTGATGTGCAATCTTTCCTCCGGTAAATCATTTCTCTTTTCTAGACTACCACCATGTATCCTGAGGGTGTATGAATCACAGTTTCCGTATGTTTTTCCAATTACTGATATCATAATTTGGAGCTTCAGACCCAGCATGTGGCTTAGTGCTCATAGATTGTTTTGTGCTTTATATCATGATTTTCTCAGAAGATGAACACTGAGTTCTCACAAGTCTGATTTCTTTTACAGGCTGTTCAGGACTCACTGTTTCTTATTAAAATAGCATAGTTCAGATCAGGAAATTTCACTATTAAAAAGCATGAGGGCACAAAGCTTCCTGAAATTTAACTGGAACATCTCAATAGATCAAGCTCTTAACACAGGAATTGCCATGAGGCTATAGTCAAACACCACCTTTGTGCCTCTTACAGGTTTCATTAAAATGGCCAGTGAAGCTTTGGTATTAGAAGACCTCCCAGAAATTACAACCATTTCTTCACTGGAAGGGTTTTCAAGCATTGGGCCTGCCTACCTAGGGAAGTGGGAAAGTCAACATCTCAAGAAACATTCAAAAAACTTGTGGATATGGCAATTAAGAACATGGTTTAGTGGTGAACATGGTGGTGATGCTGGATTGATGGTTGGACTGGATGATCTTAGAGGTCTTTTGCAACTTCAATGATTCTATGATTCCTAAAGAAGGGAATATATTTTTATATGAAGTTTAAATGAAAGCTTGGATATAATTTTCCACTGGAGAATATGCAAGTACTGAACTAGAAATGGAACAGATCTGCCACTTGGCTGGATTTCTCCTTCAGTTCAAACATCTCTAACTATTTTTAGGAATGATGCTCTAGAGCTTATGTTGAAAAATTTAATCCATTCTACTGATGACCTGTCAAAGCTCAGCTGAAAGCATAAGCTGGCTATGTTCTGGAAACCTTTTTAGGTTTCTGGGTTTCTGGTGTTCTACACTTTCTTTTCTATGAGATGATTCATACACAGAGAAAGATTAGTTCTGCAGTAGAACAACTGTTTTCTCCATTGCCATATTTTTGGTGGTATAAACACAAACAACAACAAAAAGACAAATCATAGTTAAACACTGAAATCCTCTTAAACCTCTTTAGCAGGAAGCCAGCTGTTGGTGTTATAGTTAAGAAACAAGTTTCTATTTTAGTTTTATTTTAGATTTTTTGTTTGTTTGTTTGTTTTGAATGATATTTATTTAAAAGTCTTCCAGTGTGGTTGTCTCTGGAAAAACAGATACAGCAACTGGACCTACCTTTCCCTGTTGATCTGCTACATCTTGGCTGTTCTCTAAGGATATCAGAACAGCCACCTGTGTGCTTCCTCCCCTTTTTGTTAAAATGGATGGAAATTACTAGTTGATAGAAACACTGAGGTCTTTCCAAGCTAGGGTTCTCTTGAAGCATTCTAGGAAACCCTTGATAACTCTTCTGCTTGAGAAGGAACAAATCCATTTGCTTGCTTTCCCCAGTTCAGGTCAGATTCAAGTGTCACAGTAAACAGTCCTGCTCCAGAAATGAAATCCAGGGTGAAAATGTGCCAGAACTGAAGTGGAAGTGCTTCAGCCCTTCTGGCTTCATCAGTAAATGACAGGATCACATTATACCACTGTTCTTCCTCTTCCATTCCCTCTGAATCCAGATGGAGGAAGGATTCAGGGCACAGACTTATCTTGGGATCTAAAAGTAGAGTGAAATTACTTCTTTGAGGCTGATCTTTCTTTCAACCAACCTAAAAGTGAATGTCACAGCCTCCCTGTGAAAGGCTTTCATATGGGCTTTTTTCATAATCAAATACAAGGAAAATGGAAGTTCAAGTCATGGAAAAGATCCTCAGATACAATTCTCCTACCTTCCTTCAAGCCTCCTGCAATGCCATTCAGTTCCTCTTGGAAGAAAATTTCCATAATAAAGGTCCCATGACACAGACCCAAACACCAAAACATACCCCCAGCTCTCTCTTCCTCTTTGGGATTGCTCTCACCAGCAGCACATGATGAATGCCCTCCTGCCCAATGCACTTCCCACAGGAATGCAAATTACTTTTTGGTATTAATTTTCCACAGGGGAACTGGAGCCAACTTGAGTCAATTTTTTTTTTTTTTTTTTTTTTTTTTACTACCAAGGGGTTTATTAGTTTTATTCCCATCCTCTACTGCAGATTAATTAGAAAAAGCATATCCAAGGAGTGCAAATTCTGCATGGTGGTCCTTGGCTCATAGAAGTGTTTGTGGTAGAACTTCAGATCTGCACTGAGAAAACTCTGTTTCCTTTAATTTTCTTTCTTAATAGGGTATTCTTTTAGGTCCAACTAAGCACATTGTCCTCAAGGGCTGGGTGCAGCCTCCAAGTCTGATGGCAAGTGGCTGAAATTAGGTATCAGAGGCCAGACCAAGTACAGTTGCAACATAGAATGCAATGCACCAAGCAGGATAAATTAATGAACAATAAATAATAATAATTTAACGAAAATTCAAAAAGCTTTATGTTAGAGAACACCCAGTCAAGACTCTGTCAGAGGCTTTTAAAGCTTCAGACACATTTATCAAAACTATTTCAGCTATCTCTGCAGTGCTCATCCTTCACAGAGGACACAATACATTGTTAGGCTGAAGTGCTAAGAGAAACAAGCAGGAGCAAAACAAACCTGACAATTGAGAGACCGTGAAAACGCTCATATCATGTCACCACATTTTAACGACCTGATTAATCCTCATCAGGGCAATTTTGAAACAATATTCCTAGTAGATAAGAGTGCTTGTAGGTTTTGCAGTTTCAAGGCTTTTAGCACAAATTCTTCAATGGTTCCTAAATTAGTGCAAATATTGACCCCCTCCTTTGAACAAGACAAAATGGAAGAGTGGAATCAATTAAACATATCCTCTGACTGCCAGTCTCGGGAAGAGAGGTTTCCAATTGATCCTAAAGGCATAGTGATTGGTAAAGAACTATCACTGCTCCACTTGTTCTCTGAGGGTAAAGGAGTTTCAATACTCCCTCAGCTGTTTTGCTGAATATTTCCTTGACGAAATGATGCTTATACTGTCCTGCTAAGCATTTCAGGTGGAGTCCAATTTCATGTAAATTTGATGGCGAGATAGAGTTCATTTAGGTATTAAATTCTCAGTCCTGTAAGCAAGAGAATACATCAGAAAAAAAAAAACCAGAAAAAAAACCCCAAAAACAAAACAAACACTGAAGTGCTAGCTTGATCTTTATTAGCTATGTTAATTTGCTCATTTTGTTTTAAGCATCAGAGTAATTCAGCACCAATATAGACTTTATAGTGATTATTTATTTCTTTTAAGAGTAATGCTTAACACTAAGAAATCTAAAATTATTGAGTAGTTCCTGGAGTTCTTAAGTAATAAAATGAACTGTTAATTCTCCTCTTCCTCTCACTTTCCTTTAGATTTTAAAGGCACATTTACCCTGTCTTGCTAGTAACCAGACAATAGTTTCTTTTGCCTTCTGAAAGGAGTTAACACTAATAAGTGAGTGGCCACTGTGCTCATCTGAACAGTAAACCAGTCTTAATCTACACTACAAATATTGAGGAGATTAAAATCTCATGATGTTACAAAGTTAAAATTTATATGTCATGAGGAAAGATAGAAGAGGTGAAAGTTATAGGGAAAAGACAAGGCCCAAAATTTTTTCTCAGCTTGATGTTCTGTGTTGCTGCATTCAGTCTGGGCTCACAAGTTGCTGTGTCTCACTGTAAAGTAAAGAAAAGGGCAACAAAATTCACTAGGGATCTTGTTCATCCACTCTGTCTTCACCAGCGGTAGAGGTAGATGATGTTCTCACTTATCAGTGTGCCACGTGCGCCTTGTGGGTTATAAACAACCACATCAAATGCAAATAGTAAGAAATTATTCCCAAGGTATCTGTCCCTCAGGGTACTCACTCTTTTCACTGCAGTAACTGTGTGTTTTCAAATACAATATTAAACTGGAGCATTGGAGAATGCTCCATAACTTGAATAACAGCATTGGAGAAGCTGAAGGAAACCAAAACCTCATCTCACATCTGGTGTGAGATACCATAGACAGGTCAGTACTGTCAGACTTATATTTCTTAGCCTGATGTAGTGTCCCTTCCCACCAGGTTGAGCAGGTTTTGTCCTGGAGCCCAACCAGAACTCAGTGACAAAATTGACTCTCGTTTTGTTATTCGGTGGCTGTCACACTGTAACGGATGGTTTTTGACAAAGTGCCTGTGCCTGTTAGAGCTCCCAGATGCAGAGGACTCCTGATAACTCACAGCATGGCATTAATGCAGTGGGCAGTTAGTTCAGCTTTCCTGGCTGTTACTTTCTGCAATACCATGGTGTGATGAATAGCAAATTGTCTGTGTTACCCTGTCTCTTCTGAGGCTTTCTTATGCTTAGCAATAAATACTCATTCTGACAGAACTAGCTGGGACTCCTCTCCAATGAAATGCCATTTGGAGAAGGACTGTAGGTGTCTCAGTGCTAGATCTAAATTATATGGCATGCTTGCTCCAGCAGAGCAGAATACAACACTCCCTGCTCTGACCAGAGTTATTTTGTCCTGTCCTTGCTGTTACAGGAACCATGTAATAATTATAATATCTAATCTTTTCAATGTTCCCAGCTGGCCGTCATGCTCTCAAGCTTCCTGCAGTCTTACCTTTGAATACAGTGGGAAGTTCATAAGTCAGTCAGTGTCTGAGGACACAAAATGTGTGTTTGTGGAACCAACCAAACCCCAAGCACTTGCTCAGTTCTGCAGGTCCCCTCAGCGGGGATCCATGTACTACAGGCCTCTTTGTTTGTCCATGCTAGTTTAAAAGAATTATTCCAACGATTTTGGCAAAGGAATCACAGAGGGAAGGAAGGAACAAATAGAGGGAGAGAAAGAGAGGAAGGTATTGAGGAAAAGCAAGCAGACATAAAGGGTTGTGGCAGATAACCAAAGGATCATAGAAACACAATGGTTTGGGTTGGAAGGGACCTTCAATATCATCTTGTTCCATCCCTTCTACAATGAAAAGGAGCACCTTCCACCAGACCAGGTTGCTCAGAGCCTCATCCAGCCTGCCCTTGAACATTTCCAGGGATGGGGCAGCCACAGCTTCTCTGAGCAACCTGTGCCAGTGCCTCACCACCCTCACAGTAAGGAATTTCTTCCTAATATCTCATATGAACCTACTCTTTTTAAGTTTAAAGTCATTCCCTTTTGTCTGGTCACTAGATGACCTTGCAAAAAGTCCCCCTCCAGATCTCGTGTAGACACTTTAGGTACTGGAATGGTGCCACAAGGTTATCTTAGAGCCTTCTCTTCTCAAACTAAAATATCCCCTATTCTATGAGTACTACATTATTGAAAGAGTTCAGAAGGAATAGTCTTTTTTGAATACTCAGGCTGATTTTGTAACAGCATTAGGTTCTCCTTTTTCTGCAGGAAACAGAAAGGCAGTGGGTGAGAAGCACCTGTCCCTTCTCTCTTGTTTCTTTTCTGGCACTCTCCAGAGGAGCAGGGATGAGTTGCTCACAGACTGTCCATTCATGTCTTCACAGGACAGAAGCAAGTCTGGAGGCAAAGAAGTAACTGAATATATGCAGATCCATTTGTTGCTTCTGATCAGCATGCAATATTTTAAGGATTAAGAATAAAAATTGTGGAGCTTGCAAACCCAAGACAAAATTCAACAGAAATAAACAAAAAGCAAAGACAAAATAACACAAAAATTAATTTAAATGACAGGGAAAAGGTCATAGATTTTATCTGTCAGAGTAGCTACCAGTGAAATCTCATTTGAAGCTGAATGTACAGTGTTGACCACTCCTGTCCAATCAATGCTAAAAAATGATTAATTGACATAAGGAGATGAAGGATCATATAAATAGACTAATATGAAAACAAAGAGAAACCTTTAAAAATATAAAGAACTTGGCTTTAGTCTAAAATCATGGTTAAAGGGGAGAAATGCTGCCTGTAAACAAGGAGGTAACAGGGAGAAGACAAAAATGTTAGAACACAAAAATCTCCAAACTCTTATAAAGCAGCTTTGAATATAATTTCACTGAATATAAAAGGCTTCCAGCCACCAAACACCATGGTCTGAAACAGTCTTCTGGTGGGAATAAAGGGAATAAAAGTAAGTGGAAGCTGAGCTTGCCTCAGGGTGTTGGTCAGTGATTTTGTAACTGAGATTCCAGGACTCTCTTCTCTGCAAGCTAAAATATTGCTTTCCATCAAATATCATACTTTAATACAGACTTGTGTTTCCAAATCAAAATTTGATTCTCATCATGTCTCAGAGCAGTGACCTTTTCTCCATTCAGCAAATCTTGTCCACCTCTATTAAAATAAAGGTCAAGAATAGGGAATATAAGTGAGAGTAGAAGCTGCTATTGACTATTTATGAAAATGGTCATGGTCTGCTATGAGTGAAGAAGGAACAGAAACATTCACAGCTGCAAGCATAACAAATTTCACAATTAAGTTGAAATCTGAGAGTTGCTTCAAGAGAAAAGTAGGATTTTTCTTTCCTGCAAAGATATTAATGGCTTAAGTTTGCAAAATGCATGAATGATTTGGCTTAAGTTTCATCTTCAAGTAACTTTGAAAATCAAAGTTCCATTTGCTTTCAAAAGATCCAGAAGCCTATGTCATTCCAATACCTTAAAAAGAAATTTCTCATTTATGCTGCTGTTTCTAAGAGCACCTTGAATCAGGGAGGAAAAGCTGTGAATATGAGTTGAAATATTCTTAATCTTTTGCCACAAAAGAAAATTTATATTTACAGCCTTTTCAATCCATACTAGGGCAGTGCAATACACAAAGAAGAAAATTACTGTTCTTGCTTAAAACGTACACACCTGCATGATATTGCAGTTATTGTTCTTCCTCTTGATCTGGACACAGTGGACTTGCAAGTTTCAGTCTTTATCTCATGATCTGAAAGTTAACTTCCTTTTTAAATAAATCATCAATGAAGATATATGATTTACTTCCTAGTCATACATGCAATACCATTAAATTCAGTCCCCAGCGCTTAGTTTTGGACTCATAGTAAAATATTATGCCCAGAAGGAACCACGGAGACTCTGCAATGTATATTCTACCAACAGCAGAATTTCACCTGCTGCTGAAATGCATTATCTCCTAATTTCATCCAGCCTTGGACCACATTGTGTTAAACACTCCAACTTAACAAAGTTACAGAGAATATCTGGCAGTTTCTGCCCTCAAGTCCCTGCGATTTCAAAGCATGACCGAAAGGTATCTGGGAAGTTTCAGAAATGGAACAATCTGCACAGTTGAAAACTGTCAGCTTTCATGTGCTAGACAAGCAATTGAATTACCTTCTTGAGTTTGATTTCACTTCCCTGAGACCAAAACAGGATGAAATCTGTGGTCGTTGAGAGAAAAACCTCATCAGCACAACAAAATGGGAAAATAACCCTGAAAACAGTGCTGAGGTAAAAGCCCTTCCACTCCTGCCTATCCTTCCAAATGGCTGGGGGTGAGAAAGAACATGTTGCTAACTGTGTAATGAGGCACAGATTGAAAATTGCTTAAAAGCCTGTGCACAGTAACAGGGTGGATTTTACCCAGTGGCATTCTGAGAAAATTATTGTAATTGCACCTTTTAGTTATCACCAACTTGGTCTCCAGGACCTTGGTAAGTGCCATTAGACATCTGCTGAGGGACTATTCTCAGCAAGCGAAGAAGACACCAAGTCTTTTAAAAATATAAATAAGTGGGGAACACACTGGGTGGGTTTGTTTTTTTGTTGGTTTTTTTTTTTTCTTTTTTTTTTAATTCCTCACGAATAATATTCCGGTTTCTTTTTTTAAACTTAAATATTATTATTATTGGTGCAGGTTGGCATATGCTATTTGCTGTAATAAGTACTTTCCAGGTGAGTTGGATAGCACGTGTTCTACACATTTTAACACTTATAATAGCTGAACATCTTATTAAGAAGAATTTTCCAAACAATTGAAGAAAGGTATGTTATAGTTAAGAGAAGTTGAATATCCTGACTCCCTGCTTTCCATGTTTCACAAACCATATTTGCATCACTTCTGCCATAGTTCTGCAGGGCTACTCTTGTAAAAAGAAGGGGAAGTAGAGAGAAAAGGTGTTGCGGAGGCTCGGGTCATCACATGCAGACCAATATGATCAGGTGAAGCCGTTTATTACAGACCAGAAGGCTACTTATATACATTTTCTACTTCTCTACATGCAAGCAATAGATTGGTTACTAGATACTTGTTTACACATCTAAACGAATCACTTAGAGCAATGGTGAGCTGTCATACAAACGCTGCTGCTGCTGCTCTGCCTGGTTAAGGTTCTACAACCTGCTGTTCACACACTCTGTTGTTTACATTCTTGGAATTGTCCACACTTGGCAGCTAATTCCCCACAGCTGCATTTCAAGGACATGTTATTTTGCTCAGCTAAGTTAAGGCTGGATTGTGCATGTCTCAGTGCCTTGACTATTAAGAATCCCTCAACAAAAAGGGATTGAATAAAAAAAAAACTAGAGGATGGATTTAAAGAAAAAAGAATTCTGTTCCTGATGTCTTCATTGTGACAGCAGAGGGAGAAGCAGGAAAGGCCTTGGTGATGTGCAGACACTGCTCAGCAATAGATGGCATGTGAATGTGTTCCCAGTATGGTTTTGATCCCAAATGTAAAACACAGCTCTGTACCAGCTGCTAGGAAGGATGTCATAAACTCCAGCCCAACCAAACCTGTGCAAACATATTCATAAGGGAGAGCTCAGAGGGGCAAGTCCTGGGAACTAGGTCTTCTTTCACTGGAGGTCTCTCATATCCATAGGGGGAATCCCAAAACTCCTAATGAGGGTAATCAGCTGCGATGAGAGCAGTTTTCACTCCAGCTCTTGGGTTATTTCAGTTTATTAGCCAATGCCTGCATAGCAGAATGAGTCAAGGCACACACGTACACTATTGGATGTGCTGTGACTTTCCTCTGGCACTGACCTTACTGGCATGCAGGGGTCAAGGTCTATCCTATGAAACATTTTTTCCTTCCAAAACAGAATGGCTGCATCTAATGTGCTGCTTGGAAATGGCCCACAGCCTCCTCTTTCACTGGTTAAGTGCCTGAGACTTGTCTAGAGAGTGTGGGTTTGTCCTGCCCAAAACCATGCCAGGCGCCATTTTAACAAATCAACAGTGTTATAGAGCAAGGTGCTGTCAGAGCCTGAGCAGGACACAGACACAGTCGAATGGCCCTACAAGGATTTGAGTATTTGCCCCTCAGTAGTCTGATTATCTGCTGTAACTATTTAAGATTGCCAGGTGTCTGTGGCAAACAGAAGTTATTCTGCCCCAAATGGACTCACCTCAGGGGAATTGGATCTTAGATGGACCCAACTTCAACAGTTCTTAGACATCAACCATTCTTCAGGCCAACATTCAGCAAAAGACAAGATTGGGTCCTCACCTTGCAATAACCACACTGTAGACAGCACAGAGCTGGAATGGCAGGAGCCCAGGGCGGGACCCATCCTTCAGAAGAGTCTTGTTCCCTCCCTGTGTACACTCTGCTTTTTGCCCAGACAAAGCAAAAAGGTAGGGCAGCAGCAAATAATAACAATGATATTTGCAGGAATCCTTGCTTTGCTCTCCTCTGCTCTGCACTGTCCCTGTCTCCGTGTGTTGTTAAATTAGGACACTACATGTAAACAATGAGCTAACTCAATCCCTCTCTCAGAAGCAGGCCCTTGCTTATTCCTTGCATTTTTGTTTTCCATAAGGCCTTACCTTGGAATCAAACGCAAAGCTGCTCGTCTGCAGCCTTTGAATCTTGGTAAGACAAAAGGGAGAGCCTTGAAAGCGAAGGTAACTGCGGAAGAGCAGGCAGATATTCACTTCACAGCAACCCTCTTGGGCTGTTTCCTGCGCTTTTTCTTCTCAGTTTCCCCCTGATCAAAGAGCAGGCTCCATTGCCTGCATAATACATGAAGCCACGATAGCTGACAGCATCTCTGACTCCAAGAGCTGGGGAGTGTTGGGGAGACTTTGATGTCTGCATGCTCTGAATGGCCCTAATGGAAACTCTTCCCCTGATTGCCCCACACATCCTTCAAATCCCCGCTCAGGAGCAGAACTGAAGAATTAAACTTTCCTGACTTCTTTCACTAGGTTGGTCGCTTTTTTATCCCCTGGAAGAAGTCACCCTGAATGGCCTATCTGGGGCCTAAGGAAGCAAGCAGAGGACAAGATTGCGATAAACAAGGTGAGGGATGAGAGGAGGAAGAAAACTTTCTCAGTGACAGTGGCAGAGATGGGTAAATACAGGGCAGTGTCCCAGAGTGGAGAAAAACCAATACCCACCACTTGCATGGAGGAAAGGGATTAGCTCCCAGCGCTGAAGCCATGCTTTATGCTAGGCTTCCACATGCTTTGAAGCACAAGCCTGAGAAATTGAAAAGGAAACAATCCCTAATCCTGCTTTTTCACGATTTAGTGATAAAGTCAAATCCACTTTGCTGTAAGTAGCTCAGCTGTTTTCTAGAAGCCAGGCTATTTCCTGAGATACAAGACTTTGCTTATATAAAGAGATCGACATTGTTACTGGGGCGAGGGGTGGGGAGGAGCAGGCAGGGGTATGTGGGAGAAGTTTGGATGCCCTTTGTAGAGGGCTGCCGTTTTTGATTTTGTTATTGGCATTGTTGCTATTTGTTTCCTGTATGATTCAGGGAGTGGTGCCTAAAAAAGGAAAAAGAAATATGAGGGAAGAAAAGTATTTTGCCATTTTTACCAAGACATTTTCCTGAAATTCCATTCAACAGGTCCATTTTTTTGCTTCCCGTTACACAAAAACTTTTTTAATAAAAAATAACATGTTCTGATCTCATCCTGTCCAATATGAATGATGTAGTCTTAATTACATATGACCCATCCAGCTAAAAAAGACTATACACTTATTCCTTGAATGGCTGCTGAGCACATAGGTCTTAAAAACGTCATGCCAGTGCATTTCATGACTAACGTCATGAGTAACCCAATGAAAAAAGCAAACTGTAAAAGAATAGGAAGCTATAAAACAATTAAAATTCTACATAAGCACCATTAACAATAATGGATCTTTTAAAACAGGAAGCTTTTACTGATTCATCTCGAGATTGGAGGTTTCGATACAAGAAAAAAAGAGCTTGCAAAAATATGAACAGGAAAGCCATTAGAATAGATACATCCCATGGTCATTCCACTAATAATTCTGCAGTTCTATTTGATGGCATTAGGTTTATATTAGTCATCCAAGATGACACATGAAAAAATAACTTTATATTTTTTAAATAATATAACTTTTGTTTGTAATATGTATACGTTTTTTAAAAATATAGACTGAAAGGACAGGAATTAAATACATTAATTTTACCTTCCCAAGAGCAGTCTAAATTCAGAAATATAATAAAAGGTTAAGATATAAACCATAAATATGGACATTGTGCAGTTCAATATTTTGTCAAATATTCTTTATTAAAAAACACTCGCAGTCATTGTTTTCATTTTGTAATTTGCAAGGACCTTGGGTGATGATATCTTTCATAAGCAGGAAGCAAAACATTTTAAATTTTCCAAAGTACTGAGTATTGAATGACTCAATTGAATGTAATATGCATTTTCTGCAGTCACCAAACTGCCCCTGATGAAGTGGAACAGTGAGTTTTTACACAACTTTACATGTTACTGTTTATTGTTATCAAGAAAATGCAGTCCAGTCTCTTTAGAGATACTGCAAATATCATATTGGGGGAATGACTTTAAGTTGAAAGAGTCCAGGTTTAGATTAGATATTAGGAAGAAATTCTTCACTGTGAGGGTGGTGAGCAACTGGCACAGGTTGCCCAGAGGAGCTGTGGCTGCCCCACCCCTGGCAGATTTCAAGGCCAGGCTGGATGGGGCTTGGAGCAACCTGGGATAGTGGAATGTGTCCCTGCCCATGGCAGAAGGGTTGGAATGAGATGATCTTTAAGGTCACTTCCAGTCTGAGGTATTCTATGATTCTATGAAATAGCAATTCATTAGCCTTCCCCAAAACCACTCTCAGTTTCCACCCCTGATGTTACCCTACCAATGCACTCCTAATTTCTCCCTTCCCTCCTGGCACCTCATATCCAGCGATTTGTGAATCTCAGGGAACCTGAAAATCAAGCAGAGCACATGGTACTCCAGACATCTATAGTTCAGAGCAAGCCTTTTCACTGCTCTTTGCATCCCTTATATCCAAGAAAATTCGGCTTTGCAAAGTGGAGGCAACAGGTCACTTCTTGCCTGTGTATCCCATGGCAGGCAGGCAGAAAATGCAGTTTTCTCTTTCATTACTTCCTCAGTGCTTTGTGCTCTTCTTCCAATGTTGTTCCAGTCTTTGAAGTCTCTCTAAGAGGGTCTCTCACTTTTTGGTATATTCCTTTGAGACAATGCTATCTTTTATTGAAGTTGTTCCTTACCCTTTTTAAAGTCACACCTTAAGAGAAATAATCCATTACAACTCTGTAAGAAGCACATATGCCATCATAACTAACTCCAGAAAATCAGCAGCAGGACTCTCAGAGACAGTGTAAATACAGCAACGGAAGATGTTTATTATTTTCCTGAGAATTCTCACAACAAGGATGGTGAAACCAATAGTGATATAACATCACTAAATTTGATTTGTCATTTGTCAAGGTTAATAAGAGGTATCCTGGACTTTTGTTTTGTCTTAGGAGTAAGAATCACCCTGAGAATGACCTATCATTATTGTTTTTATTACTTAAATGGATTTACTCAATAGCATAATTTAGGATGAGAGCTTGGTTGTATTGAATGAAGTGTGCAGTGTCTGAAAGTCTCTCATCAAGGCACACGCGAAATCAGGATGTGAGGTGTGCCTGAAAGTTGAGATACACATACCACAAGATACCTTAAGAAAAATAAAACTCCAACAAACAACCCAGGAGGAAACAAACCAAAAAACTGCTATGTGGTAATTTCTTCCTTTTGACAGAGAAGAGAAGGAAATGAACACAGAACAAAAGGGGGTGAGGGAGAGGATACTTCTATTGGAGACTCAATTTGCAAGTAAACTGCTTTTTTAGTGAGTCAGCTAAAGAGGTGAAATGAACTGAAATATGTCAATACAGTAGGTGGGCTGGTGTTGTGGATGTTTCATTTCCTGAGGGACTGGGGGAAATCTATTAAAAAACAAAGAGTTGCAATAAAGATGTTGACCAGACTGTTTGTTTTTATTTTTTATTTTATTGATTTTATTTGTTGTGGTGGGTTACAGAATTCTCACTAATTAAAATAAATGAGTGAGTATTGCAAAGAGAAATTTGCTAAAGAAAGATTTAAAGGAAGAAGCGAAGCTCTGGAAATCAGATTTCATATTATCATAGAATGGTTTGGTTTGGGAGGGCTCTTAACAGATCATCTATGGGCAGCCAGTTCCTGTGCTTCACCACTGTCATTGTAAAAAAATGTCTTCTTTATGGTCTAAAGCTACCTTTTTTCAGTTTAAAACCATTCCTCTTGTCCTATCACTGTATGTCCTTGCAAAAAGTCCATTTTTATCTCTCTTGATGACCCCCTGTACATACGGGAAAAGTGATACAAGTTCTCCCTGGAATCTCCTTTTCTCCAGGCTGAGCAACACCAACTTTCTCAGCCTGTCTTCATAAGAGGAGTTCCAGCCCTTTGAGAATCTTCGTGGTCTCCTCTAGATCTTTTGTCTTTCTTGTGCAGGGGACTCCAGAGCTGGAAACACAGCTCTGGGTGGGATATCACAAGAGGAGAGTAGCAGGGGTGAATCATCTCCCTTGACCTGCTGGATTTGCTTCTTTTTACGCAGCCTAGGAAGCTCTCTTTCTCCTTAATATTTACCTTCAAGCTCTGTCAAGAGAAATTTTGATAGGGGAAGGAGAAAGGCAGAATAAAATAGAAAAAGTAAATTAAATTAATTAGGGAAACTCAAGTTGGATCTTAAATATAGGTCAGAGCAACCCTGTTGAGATGTGTATATTCAAAGTAGGAGCTCTTTTCTTTCACTTCCTCTTTTTTCCACTGTCAGTCACCATCTAAATCTAAAAGATGAAATGAGATTTAACTGCAGATTGGGCCACACTAAATACCACCCCGCCCCATCAGCAGCAGTTTGTTCATTAGTCTTTATGTTAAATCATTAGTGTCATGGTTTTTTTACTTGAACTGTTTTTCTGCTACCAACATCCTCCCCTTGTACCTTGGCCATGGCAGAAGACAGAGCACCATCTCAGTGTACGTTCTGCCTCTCCATAACAACTTGGAGGGTGTTCCAGAGCAATATTGATCTCAGTTTGAAACAGTCTCCTACATTAATACAGAGTTGAGTACATATTAATTTCTTCAGTCGATAATAACATTTTTTCTCATGCTCTGTTTTGAAAGGACAAACAAAATCTCATTCAATCTTCTTTGATAACACAGGAGCCAAATCTTAGTGTTGGCTTCAGGATGGTCTGAACTGAAACCTAGGTGGCAGTGGCTGACAAGAAAGAAAGCAAATACAGATTATTCTGAAATATCACTGGAATGAGATAGTTGTAATAAATACATCTGTACACATGCTTTATAACTAGAATGTATTCATTTCTGAGCTAAAACTAACTTCATGTCAATGCCTTCTCGATCTTATACATGGAAAGTATGTAGAAAAGCTTGATAAAGGAGTTTTCTCATAGATATGCAAGAAAATAAAACTGTGCATTTTACGAACAACATGCACCAAGGCTGTGACCTAATCCCTGGTCTATTCAATTAGGTCTTGGCATCTTCTTTTCAAAGGACAAAACAATCTGCAATTCAACTGAAAGCTATATATTGCATAAAAATATATTTTCACAGCACATTTCATTAAGATATAATAGATTACATTTTCAGGCAGGTGTCAGTGCTGTGAAATGTCAAATACTTTTATTTTTTCTTTTAGTGGGCTTTTAAATATTATCACAGCAACACTGCTGTTTAATTGAAATTCCCTTTGCTGTCACTCAGACAAACAGAAGGATTAAAACATCAATTAAATGGTGATTATGGCATTGTGCTACTTTGCAGAATCTGAAATTAAATGCTTAAGAATAAACTTTTGTGGAAAAAGCTGTTGAGGAACTATTTGAGGAAACAATCTTGAGCTTAATATCTGAAAAAAAAAATTAAAAACTAATTTTATATGTATTTTATGAAGGAAATTAATGCTTTTTCTTCAGTTTTTGGGAACACAAGTGTACCAAGAAAATCTAATGAATTTAATAAAACAAGGAACAAAACTGAAGAATTAAGTTTTTCCCCTAAATAATCTATGCAAATTCAAGTTCTAGCCTCCAAAACAGAGCTGGAAATAGATGCTCATTATTGCAGCTCAGGCCATCCCTGTAGAGTGCAGTATAGCTACTGGGGACAGTGAAGATGATGAATGTCTAGTACAATTTAAAGTACAATTCTTTTGCTCAGAACACATAAATGCATGCTTTCCTACTCCGTCTCAATGCAAAATAGTGTGGTCACTGCAGTACTGGGATGCAGAAGTCCCAGCTGATATAGGAAGGAAATAAATCTCTTCCCCATTTGTGTGTAGGTATATCTGTGGCGATTTAGGCACAACTTCAAAGCAGAAGATTTTCCAAGGGGTGGCTAACTCAGTGCTTGAATTATAGCTTCTGTGTGCCAGGCTGATGCAAGGCAGGCTTTCCAGAAATCCAGGGAGTTCAGAATCACCAGACATTTCCAAAATTTGCCATGAATGATCTTAAAAGCTAAAAGTAGGGAAGGCTGGGGGAAGGTTTCATATTTGAGTGAGCTCCAAGACACGTAGCAAAAAATTTCAGTATTGACTGCCAGCTATGAAGAGCGATCCAGTCATGCATTAAACTTCGTGTCATTGCAGTCACATGATACAATAACAGGTTTTCAGCACTTTTATCACAAAACCTCAGATAAAACAGCATTTCCCCAAGGTGTTAACAGCCCTAGGCAATAACCCCTTTAGTCTGCACAACTTTCTGGGAAGGGACTGGCTCATCATGGTAGTTTCCTGACCAGGACAAAGGTCTAGGCTTTGTTTGATGGGCTGCTTCAATGCTCTGGCATTCTGTGATAAAGGTACCATGTGCTCCTTCACCTCTCCTTGGTCCTCTGATCCTTGCCAGGCTCAGTATATTTAATTTGCTTAGCCTTTGGTCAGATAACAATATCTGTGCTAACTCTGAAGAAAGTGTGTCTTGGGTATCCGCTAGCATGACATTGTTACCAAATTGCACTCCTGCCTCACACCACTGGCTTGCTGCATATTCTTATCAACTTCTTAAACAAGTTATTTCAATGTCTGCTCTCCACTGATAAAACATGATGAATACAAATGCATGTAGTTTTCATAATGAATTAGCTCAGTTTCTAATCCATTACTAATGTGCAAACATAATTACTAAGGTAAATTTCTAGTGTTTTGAAGATTGAAGGCACCATCTTTTTATTGCTATTGCCTCTACATCAATATCTCAGGCCTACATTGTGCTGCCTGTGCTATTTCTGTGCCACACTAAAATAAATCAGTTGCTTTTCTCTAGAATTTTACATCAACTTCTGTTCAAATTTGATAAGCACTCTCATAATGCAAATGCTATGTACTGCATGGATGACTGGAGGTATGGCAATTTTCTTCTTGCTGGAACAAAACAGGGGTGTATTTTTGATATGGATATGATAATAGAGGGGTGTTGCCTGCAAGTTCTTCTGTGTTTTCAGTCCATCCACAGTGTCTCATAACTGTGAGAAACAAATAATTTGGAAGCTTCTACCCCAATTTTCATTGAAAAGAAATGCTGCCACAGACTTCTTAAGCTTGTAAAAAGAAATATGCCATAGGGTAGAGCGCTTGTAGTCAAAGACTTTAATGGCCTAAACTTCGAGCAAGAGGGTTCAGTTCACAGAACCAACTGTGAGTCTAAAACAGGGGAAGGATAAACAGTCAGTGGGGGAGAAGTTGGGCTCAGGAGGAGAGCATCCAGTCCTGTGATTCCTGTAGGGATTTCAATGACATAAATAAACGAGTCAGAGATGTTGTTGAAGAAGATCCTCCCTAAGGGAATGGTCAACACTGAGGAGCTTTAAAGGAGTGCATGCTGTTTTTTTTTTTCCTTGCCAACACAATTCATGTGCCAGGTATTGTGTTTCTATAGCAACACAAATTTACTTCAAGGGACAGTTTGCACAAAAGGAAGCCAAAGGCTCCAACTCTCGGAGTACACTGATTTAGAGAACTGCGTGGGCCATCCAACAGCGACTGCTCTAGTGGGTTGACCACCAGGTGCCCACCAAAGCTGCTCTGTCAGATGGACAGGAAGAGAAAATATAATGAAAGGCTTGTAGGGTGAGATAAGGACATGGAATGATCACTCATCAGTAATCATCACAGGGGAAAATAATTTAATTTATTACCAATCAAGTCAGAAATAAAACCAAATCTTAAAACATTTTCTCCCCAACCCTTCCTTCCCAGGTTCAATTTTGCTCTCAAATTATCTATCTCTTCCTCCGCAGTGATGCAGGGGGACAGAGAATGGGGGCTGCAGTCAGTTCATCACATGTTTCTGCTGCTCCTTCTTTTTCAAGGGGAGAACTCCTCACAGTTTCCCTCTGCTCTAGAACAAGGTTCCTTCCATGGCAGGCAGTGACCCATGAACTTCTCCAAAGTGAGTCCTTCCCACGAGCTGCAATTCTTGATGAACTGTTCCTGTGGGGTCCTTCCCACGGGGTCAGCCCTTCAGGAACAGGCTGCTCCAGTGTGGGCTTCCCTCAGGGCCACGAATCCTGCCAACAAACCTGCTGCAGTGTGGGATCCTCTCCCCATGGGTCACAGGTCCTGTCAGGAGTCTGCTGCAGTGTGGGATCCTCTCTCCATGGGTCACAGGTCCTGTCAGGAGTCTGCTGCAGTATGGGATCCTCTCCCCATGGGTCACAGGTCCTGTCAGGAGTCTGCTGCAGTGTGGGATCCTCTCCCCATGGGTCACAGGTCCTGTCAGGAGTCTGCTCCAGTGTGGGATCCTCTCTCCATGGGTCACAGGTCCTGTCAGGAATCTGCTCCAGCATGGGCTTCCATGAGGTCACAGACTCCTTCAGGCATCTCCCTGCTCCAGTGTGGGATCCTGCAGGGGCTTCAGGGGGGTCTCTACAGGGTTATTTCTCTCATATTTTACCCCTCCTCTCTCTGCCTGCATTTGCTATTGTGCAGTAGCTTTATCCCTTTTTTAAATATGTGATCCCAGAGGTGCTACCTCTGTCACTGAAGGGATCAGCCTTGGCCAGTGTTGGGTCCATTGTGAAGCTGTGGCTTTGGCTCTGTTGGGCATGGGAGGAGCTTCTGGCAGCTTCTCACAGAAGTGACCTCTTGGTGCTGAAACCCACATGGAGCCTTCAGACATTTTCAGAAAAGGCCATGGCCATGGTCACAGACAGCCAAGCTCCCACACAGTTTGGGTTCATTCTGTTTTTCTGAAACATTTTCAGCTATTTTTCAAATGGCAGCAGCTGCTCTCAAGCAGAACAGGATCCCTCAGCACACAAAAGTCTGAAGTTAAACAAATACATCGTTTGCTATCTGAAAATACACAGGCTTCAGAATTTAAGGAAAATAATTTACTAACTTAAATTAGCAGTTACCTGTGAAAAGGGAAATAATTACCATGCTCAGCTGAGCATAGATGATTGAAATATGTTAAATTCTAATATTTTCTGATGATTCTTTCACAAATAAAGTCCCATGAAGCCACAGAAAAAAATCGATGTCAACAACAGTTCTGCCTGCCTTCTGGTCTAGGAAATCAAGCCTTTGGATCAATGCAGAACAAAGATATCCATGTCTGAGATCATCCTGAAATCCATCTACATGGGTTTCTGATTTCTTTTGCCTTTTTTTTGTTTGTTTTTGTATGGTTTTCATTTTCATGTCTTATTTGCCAGTATTCACACCAAGACCCGGTCAAAAAAGGTTAGTATGAAACTATTATTCCACACACTAGGCGACACGTGACCAGTTTTACCCTTTTCCTACTGAAACAATGCTCTTGACTTGGCAACCCATTTTTTACCTTAGGGTATTTTCCAGGGTACAAGAGGGAACATGGGTTCTGATCAGAGGAGGTGTCTCCTCCAGAGGAGCTGAGTCTGAAGATGTGGACAGAAAGAAGAAAGATATGAAGCCTTGGCTGGGTCTTTGGTTATCTTTCCTTTCCTGTTTTTCATTGGGTCCTAATTCCCTTCCACTGCCTTGCTGCTTTTTCAACAGCTTGATTTTGCTTTCTGAGTGAATTATAATGAATGCTGGGTCTTCTGGTAACAACTGGCCCAATTCTGTCTACAACATGAGCCTAAATTTGTAATTGCATTAATGGTGTCCTTTACTTTGTTCGCAATATGCTCTTTCCTCAGTTTTAAATAAAACAACACTCTCTAGAATTCCCTTCTTTTTAAACTTTATGCATTCATTACTCTTATTCTCTCTCTTTTTCACACTCAGTTAAATAATTAGAATTCCTCCCTTCTCTGTCATTGGCTTGCTAATTCTGAGAAGCTCCCAGTGCTTTTACAGAATTTTAGCTCAGCAATAGATGTGTTGAAGGGCATTACCATCACCTCAGTACTGCTCACACCTTTTGTAGGTGCAGGTCTCTACCCTTGTTTTCTGTTTCAAATGTTCATCATGGTCAACTTACCACCTCTTTGTTCTAAAATGAGTTTTTAAGTCCATCCTTGTAGAGTCCTCGAGTATTGTCCCAATTAACCCATGCTGCCCTACTTTGCTTAATCATATTCTCATTTGCTATAAAATCTCTTGGTGATTTCAGTGGCAGCAGACTATGCCCTGAAACACCAATTCCACTCAAATAAATGGAAAATAAATTCTGTCTGGGACTTAATATAGGTAGAATGTTATGCTTGGGATTTTTAATTTTTTTTCTCTTACATACTCTTTTGTTTCAATTTCCCTGTATCAACAGCTTTCTATGGTGAGATCATTTGAACTTGGTGGTCTTTTTTCACATTGTGCTTCTCTTCCTCTTTGTCTTTTATTTTGTACAATCTGAGGACCCAAGGAATAGAGTTTACCATCTTAGCCCAAGGTTCTAGGAGAGATGTGTAGGTTTGAATTTTGTTGTGTCATGTAATTGCATGCTGTTTGTGCACACTGTGATGTGCATATCATACTGTTCCTGAAGGAAGGAAGGGAAAAAAAAATATAGGAAAATAAAAAACCTACATGGTTGATTTCAGTTTACATGTATGTTTTAAAGATGTTTTGGTCTCAAAGCACCACAAATCTGCAAAAGAGTTATATAAAAAAAACCCATCCAGACTGGGCACAGGCACAGGTTGCCCAGAGAAGCTGTGGATATCCCATTCCTGGAAGTGTTTAGGCCAGGTTGGATGGGGCTTTGAGAAACCTGGTCTAGTGGAAGGTGTCCCTGCCTGTAGCAGGGAGGGTGGAATGAGACGATCTTTGAAGTCCCTTCCAACACAAACCATTCTGTGGCTCTAATAATAAAGATTAAGTACTTTCTCTGCATTTCTGATCCATATCAGTTCATGCCACTGCCCTCCATCAAATTCTGTAGAACTGCTCTCAAGCTGCTGGCACAGAGTTTGAATCAGAGCAGCTGTAACACTGCTCAGCTGTGATTTGGTCTGGCATCATAGCTGAAAAGGATGAAAAGAGTCTTATAAAAGCAAGACTTATGTTTGTAAATGCTCCCTTTCATGAGCTATCAAAGTGTAAAGAAATTGTGATATTCGTAGTATTTTTTAGTTCTGGGCTGGAGGTGTTTTCTGTAAATGTAGGCAGGAGTAGAGACAATAAGGTATTGATGGTGGGAATATATAAAAATCTGAATGTGCCAGGTACTATTCCAAGTAGATATCTTTCTTTTTTTTCCCGAAGAATAAGCAAAAGTATAAGTTTTGTAATTGTAAGGGTACATACAACCTTAATGAGCTCAAACAAAGACAGCAACCTTTCAGAATGTATTCTCCTCTGAAAAGAGGGGAATGTGATAAACCCACTACTAATTAGACCAACCATATGCATCTGAAATGGCTCCAAAGACAGTTTCTTTTCAAAAACTGGATTTGATAATCCAAAGATACTGCATTATTGAAAGGATCATTATACTTCTAGTCATAAAACCACATTCTGTGTTTGCTCAGGTTTTTACTTATTTACAATTCCTTTTTTTTTTCCTTCTTGATACATTCTTGCTCCCTCTGAATTCAATGGGAATGGATATGAGTCCCAGCATTGTGATACCTTTGGACACATGCTATATACACCTCAACTTCTCCATACGGCATAGGAGGCAGTTGCACAGACTGAAGACGAGAACTAAAGACCATAGTCCTGCCTAGACCCTCCTAATTTAAATATTTGGACTTTTAGATATGGTTGCTGGATGACTGGGAAGAGTGGGTTGGATTCTCCTCACCTAACACAGAATCACAGAATGATTTGTGTTGGAAGGGGCCCTAAAATCACCTGGTTCCAATCCTTCATCCTCAGAGACACCTGCAGAGCATGGAACACCGGTGGCAAACCCCAGGCTAGGACAGGGATGAGAGTGTCTGGGTTTGAGTTTTGACCTTTGAGATTCCTCACTGCTTTGTTCTCCCCTCACCTGGAGCCAAGCAGGACACTGTTGTATGTCCAGGAGTCTGCAGAGAGATCACATTCAGTTTCTTATCTTCTGATTAATACAGAAGGCAACAAGCCAAAGCACAGGCACAGAGGAATGGAGTGCCGTGTTTTAGAAGAGTGACTTCATCTCTGCAGACATTTCACACCCACTGCTCCAAACAGGACTGTCACCTCCCTCCGTCCCATGCCAGCACAGCCCTCTTCTGAAACCTGACACAAGTGCTTTGAGACAGGCAGGGAACAACAGTTCCTGAGCACACATGGACAGTCAGGGATGAGAACAATGCGTGTCACAGAGCTGACATGCTTACAGGCATTGCCTACCATCCTATTAGTCTGATGTTCTTTTTGAAGAGCAAACAGAAGGTGAAAACATGTCAAAGAACCCCAGATAACTCTAAATCTCCTGACATAATGGATTTACCAATGATCTTGAGAAAAATAGATGGAAATCTGGGAATGGAGGTTTTTTGGGGGCAGGGGATAGAGTCTGGCTTTCAATTTAGACTTCAGATAAAAAAATCAACTGCAAAAATCTGCATGAAATACAGACATATATTTATATTGTTATTTAAGTGTTCAAGGCCAGATTGGCTGGGGCTTTGAGCAAACTGGTCTAACAGGGGGATTGGAACTAGAATACCCTTAAGGTTCCTTCCAACCCAAACCATTCTGTGCTTCTGTGATTCTGTGCCTGTTCACTGGGGACAGATGCAATGCTGATCCATATGGAGAAGGGAAAGAGGAGGCCATCGGTGAAGGTATCACTGCACGGCCTTGGCCATGACCCACAGCACTACAGCTCCTCATGCAGAGGTGATCCCAAATAAGTTCCCTCTAAAGAAAAAGTCAGGAAACCTGTATCCAAAGGCTGCACAAAACCCAGATATGAAAATTCCAGATTCTAGTGCAAGATCTACCTTCTCTGTTCTGCAAAGACGAACTAAATCCCGCCTGACATCTCCATGTCATGGCAGGTCACCCCTCTCATAATTTGCTCTAATTGGCACAGTGACGCACTTCACCTGCAGGCAAATGGCAGCTCAGAATGGTGTGAAATCCTCTGCCGCTTCTGACAAAGCATCAGAGCTTTCAAACTGATCTCTGCAGCCAAGAGACCCACTGATCTGGATAATTGAGAGGCATTTCTGTTGGGTACACATGGAAACCCAAGCCCACTGTGTAACAAATTATATGCATCGGGGTGCGTGAAGGTTCTTCTGCAGGATCCTTAGAGGCTGTAGGGCTGTAGTTAGTCTTTGTGTGCCACATACATACATAATTTCCTTGCCTGAATCATGCAAATAACACTTTGACCCTGCAGCTCCTCACTGGAGCTGTGTGCTGTTCCTCAGACGAACCTTTCAGACAGAGTCTTCCAGGCATGCATTTACTTTCTGCAATTTGGGGCAAAATATGGTGAGGGGGGAGAGAGAAATCAGGTCCCTGGATATATATCTCCAGGCTTTCTTTGATCCTATCCTAGTTTTGCAACTTGATTTTAAGCTAGATGCTGCAGCTATTTTAAGATTTAAAGAAAACTATGCCTGAAAAAAAAAATAATAGGAAAGGAAAACAATTTTAGGAGTACAAAGTGACTTGCGGGGTCATGAAGTCCAGTCCTCAAACTCACAGGAAACAATGCAATTAATGTTTCATTGGCAAAACATACTTCAAACCCTGGGGCAAAAAATAGTTTCAAAGAGTCTACATGAAACTTAAATTTAACAGTATGAGACCAAAATCTCTAAATACGATGTGTCAAAGAAAGAGGCTGAGAGAGATGTTGGGTGTTGCCAGTGTATTCACCTCCCTCAAAACCAACAATGATTTAGGAAAAAAATTAAATTAGCAAACCATACTTTATATGTCTGCAGAGCTTTGTCCTACAAATTGCCTTCTGCCTTCAGCCTGAAAAACATTTCAACCCTGAGTGCATGTTGAAGAATTGCCATCCAGATTCTAGAGGAAATTCTGTTTCTCTCCCATCACCAGCACATCCCCCCCCTGCACCCCTGGGTAAAATCTCACGTCAGAGGAAGTATAGGAAACAGACAAACACTACCAGTAATTACAGACAGAAACAAATAATGAGCAGGGAGAGGAGAAGAATCAGACTTGTTTTACCCCAGCTATTGGAAGTCACTAGGGGAAACTGCAAAACATGAAGTACAGAATAAACACAAGCAAGTAAAGAGCAGTCAGATCTCCTTTTAGACCTTTGACACAAGCATGTTTGTTCAAGTACCTGGAAACCTTGTTTCAAGACTCACTTTTCCCATCTTTTATTCAGGAAACTGAGAACAACTTTTACTACATTTCATTCCCTCAGCTGCAAGAAGGCACAGAAATGTATCATCCAGCATCCTCCTGTAGCAGGTGGAATGAAAGATTCGCTTGGAGTCAGGCTGCATAATAGTGCTTTGCCTTCTCATTAAAATAAATCACACAAAGTGTTGTCATTGCATGCTCTGGGCTTAAACAGAAGCCCTCAGGTCCTTCATATCTTCAGGGATGGGCATGAAGGCAAACTCTGAAAGGCACATGGAGAGAGCACGGAGAAAAAGGTTCACAAAGGGAGAGAGAATAAAATTTCATTGTATCTACTTTTGAACATCCAACCTTTGGGAGGTCTTAAAGAGCTCCTGAGATTTTACATGCAGTTGATTAATTTGCCATAGTGAGAAACTTCAAATGATCATGCATTTGGGATTGGCTACTCCCTCTGTCTGTGTCCACCTGCCTTATTCCTCTATTTGGAAATAGATTGATATAATGAAATACAGCCTCTGGGAATGAGGTTGCTGAATTTTGAGGATTCAACAGATATTTATATATGCCACTGGGGACAGACAGATGCATCTATTTACAGAGAGATGCATCTATTAATAGTGTGTATATATATATATATATATATATATATATATATCTGTGTGTGTGTGTTTGTGTGGAATATATATATGTGCGGAACATAAGTGTATATATGCGCCAGAAATATACAAAAGCATCACAGTATCATATTTTTTACCTTTTCCCTTTCCTGTAATTGCTAAGCAAAGTATCCTAAAACCTTACATCCAGATCTCAGTGGGTTTTCTTTTTTTTCCAAGCTCTGGGTACTGACTCCTAACCTTTGCACCCACCTCCAGGGCACCTCTTAGCAATATCTGGGACTCTGCCTGCTTCTGGAACAGGTCACCCTGAGATATTATTAAATATTATACAAGATGGTTTATTCCTGGGGAAGCCCTGGAGCCCTGAAACTCTGCCTGGTGACTCTTTGTCTCCCACATCACTAGATGGCACTATTAACTTAAAATCGTGGCACTCTCTGCCAAGAACCTAACTCCAAGCCTCAGACATAGAAAAGAAATAGCAAGAGGATCTCTCTGCGGGAGGAAAGGGAGGCAGAGTGCAGGCTGTTGACAAAATAGTCTACATTTTTAATTTTGCCAGGTTCTAAAACAGTTGCACGTCTGCAAATGGTCCAGGGCACTTAAAACCACATGAGAAAAAGCCCCTGGCTAATTTGGCTAATTTGGATCTGCCCACAGAGAGGTCTAAGTTGATCCTGAATCCTAGGTGGGCCCATTCCCTTCTCAGCTCCTGTCCAGGAACCCACAGAGCGTTTGCACCTGCAGCGGGAGGATAAATATGATGTAAGTTACCTCATTAAGTTGTTACTGTCCTTAAAGCCCAGAAGCCTATGGGATCAGCCCTGGGTCCATTACTTTATGGTAATGAAAAAGAAAAAAAAAAAGGCATTTGTTAGGAAAATCACAGTTAATTAAATTATGATCTGAAAGCAGCAGCAGTTTTCTGTCCTTTAGCGAGCTAATATTCTCTGTCTCTTATGGTTTGTCAGTGGGAGAAATGACATGCTGGTGATTGCAGGATCCCTCCAGTTTGGGTCAAAAAGCAAGGGGATGCATCCATTTGTTAATGAAATTACATTGTGTGCTGCTGCTCTCCCTCTGTGGCACTTTCAGTCTCTCCTGCCCACCCTGTGGCGTTGGGCTGTGCTGGGGTCATTGTAGCTGTGAATTGGGTGTGAGAGTCCCCTCGTAGCCCCTGGGCTGGAGGTTTCTCAGCACTGAGTGCAGGGCCAGGACAAGATGCTCCAGGCACACACAAAGTCAGCAGCAGAGCAGCAGAATTCATCAGAATTCATTCAAGGCAGGCTGATGCTGGTATCTCCTTATAATGGAGCTGGTGCTGTTATCATTGGTTTGACCCATATTTCTGAGAAGTTTTGAGTTGTGTTCCATGCTCAGTGCCTTCTTCTAGGCAGACAGCAGTATCAGCCAGCTTCTCTTTTCCTGTCACTGCCATAAAACAGCAAAACTCTGTCAGAAATTATGGATGAGCTAATATATTGTACTGCGATAAATACTTCTGGTACCCTCTGAAGCCTTAGTGATGATTAAATCGGTGTGTATTCCTGGTGAGGGCAGAGCAAAGGTGGAATCACTCCTCCAGGATTCTGCACAAGGAAATGAACACTGGAAACCTAAGAGATTCAGGTTCCCCGGCTCCTAAATTAATTCATGACCCTGAAGGAGGTGCTTGGATTCCCTGCACAGTGAAGACAAAGAGGTTGGAATATAGTAATGGGACCTGCAAAACACATTATCCTGAACAGAGTGTAGCAAAAACAAGTGCTGAGAGAGGGGCTGAAAATACAGACCTCTCAAAGAGTTTAGAGTTTACCTCTGAGCTGCCCTGAGATTTCAATTTCTTCTCAGGGTTCAGTTCTTTCGGCAATTCTGTGTCCCAAATCCTCTAACATACTGTAGGGAATGCTCAGTTCTCCCCATTTCCAAGTCTATCAAAGGATACCAGGAATGCCAGGAATTCTGTTATGCCTTCTCATGGAGAGAGAGGGACCTTTACAATGGTTTTAAGACTCACCTTGTGAAAGAGGGAATGCAAATTCAATTACTATGTCAATATTTTAATATAAAATGTAAGAAATGAAACAACTGAGTAGTCCATGTTGTCCTCCCTTCTTCCCCTCCCTTTCCTTCAAGATACTTAGTTGCCTGATGGTTAAAGCTTAATCTTAGGAGATTAGAGGTGGGATATTGAAATACACTCAGTCTTTCTCCATCCAAATTATGATAATATCTGAGTGAAGAACACTGTGTGACAGTGAATTTCTTATGGGGGGGATATCAAAGGTATTATATGAAGGGCTTTGTTTGCTGTTTTGTTGTTAGCTTTTCTTTTCTCAAAGAAAGCTCTTTGATTCTGAGATGCTGGAGGTTTTGTGCTATTTCTGCTGAAAACTGCAGACCGCAACCAGACCAAACTGTGAGGAAGTGAGTGTGTGAGGAAATGAATAATAAAAAACCAAGAGAATTTCATAAAATGGGAAAATATTGACATGGTAAAGGCAAGAACTCAATAAGGAATGGACAATGCATGATTGATGATGAGTACTGTGTTGGTAAGCACTAAATCTGAGATCTCACTGTGAGGGAAAAACATTTTTCTTACAAGATACCAGGTGTGTGGGGAGGAGTGAGGTTTCAAAAGTCATGTTTAAAAAAAGCTTTAAGCAGAAGGAAGTGTCTTTTTATTTCCTCTCCATCCCTTGTACACACATGCACACACATACCCAAAGCTGCGGTGAAAACAAAAACTATCTGTTATCCTCCTGTTCCTAATTCCTTTACAGATTTTCCCCACTTCTTTTTCTGTTGTTGCAGTCAAAGTCTTCTGACACTTTTGTATTGCTGTGACACCTGCCAGGAGAAGGGAGAAAAGAACAAATCCTGCCTTTCCCTTCCACGCATCTCGTGTCAGTCGTTGCTTTAGGAGAGCACAGATGCTGCTTGTATGGCAGAACAAATCAGCCTGTTCTACCTCCCTCCCTGAGAAGTCACCGTCATCAGAGCAATGTTTTCAAGGCTAGGTCGACTTCTGGGTGTGTTTTTCTTAAAATTGGGTCAGGGGAGGAGTGGTAACTTTCAAGAGGAGCCACCGCAGAAAGTGAATGCATTAATGCCCTGGGTCTGTGGTCAGACCTGAACATTTTCTTGAACTTTCAGTTTTACCTTAGGAGAGTGAGTTCCATTTCACTTTTTTGTTTGATTGAAGATTGGTCCAATGAAGCAGCTACATCTATGACAGGATCAGTTAATTTTCTCACAGCCCTCAAAAAAAGATTTTGAGGGGGAAAAAAGAAAAAGAGGAAAAAATAAAGAAAAAACCCCAGCTGCATGTCTAGATTCCCATCCCAGACCTGCATCCTTTAACAGAACTTTAATTAAGGATCTCAGTTTAGAGTTGTTTGTAACTACTTTGACCCACATATAACTAAAAATACAGTAACTGTTTAGCACTTCTTTCTACAGAACCTCAGCTGAGAGCTTACAACAGGATTTGCAGGTAGAATAGACAGTGCACTTCATACATGTACATGTAGGAAGGAAGGAGTGAAGGGAGGGATGGAGGGAGCAGAGTGGGCGAGAGAAACGAAGAAAGAAAGGCTGATTTATTTAGTAGAGTGTAATTTTCTATACACTAAATACAACAGTAGGGATTTGTTTCTGGGAAATGCTGATTTAAGTCAGATCTGGTGCTTGTGCGAGGGTGACAGCCTGGTTTTCCTCAGGCAGGAGAACAAAATGGAAAGCAGCCGTGCGACAGCTGCTAATCCTCCTCTGGAAGGCATCCAGCTGATATGGTGACAGGGCTGGCATAGACCCTGTGGAAAAGAGAAAGGAATAGCCCTAGGGAAAGTGTGCCCAGAGGATACAGAGCAGCACCAGTAGAGGTTTCTCACCATGCTTTAGCTGAGCTTTTATTTCCACCCACAACACTAAAATCCGCTGGAGTAATAAGTAAGAGTTTAACGTGCTCTGGTTTTTATGTTAAAGGAAGGCATCAAAGCCACCTTTTCAGAGTCAGTAAGCTTAATGTTCTAGGAACGAGGTTCACTGAGCCATGGAAATGTTTAACTTTTATGTTTCTTGACATGTAGGGGAAGGCATGAACTAGGCATTGGAGGCCTAAAATTGCTCTACAGTGGAGGAAGAACTAAGTCAGTTAATAGGAAACAGTGACAAGGACATGCAGGAAAGCCATCCTTCCTGTATATAAGGTATCCTTGACATAAAAATTAACCAGAAATTCCTTGTGGGGGCATCTGGCCAGAGATGCCTAGTTAATTAATCTGAATTTCAGAGCTGGGAACTGTCCAGGGATGCTCAGCTCAGCCAAGGTGGTAACAGTTCTGGGACAAGTGTGACAAACCATGGCTGGGCACAAAGTGGTTGGGATGGCACCAACATTGAGCTGTGGCCCAGACTTGGAGTCCAGGTGTCCATGTGGTATCTAATACTCCTCTGGAGCAGGTATACGAGACGGAGGATGTGAAGTCTCCTGGGATTGCTGCAGCTCTTTGTTAGACCAGCCTAACAGTGCAAAGTGCTGTTCAAGTCATAGACACACATAAAAAATCTGGCACCAGGAGGAACCATCACTCCCACAGTTTCTCAGGGGGAACCAAGGCACAGACTGACTTCGGACAAGGTTTTGGAAACCTCGCAGCTAAACCCTGCTCTGCATGAAAGAGAGAAGACCCAAACCCAAGGTAATCTGCCTTCAAATATAGTTTAACATTAGCTTATTTTATTAATGATTAAGAGGACAAGATGGCCCAACATCATGCGCCCATTCCAGTGGACTTTTTGACAGGGTAAATCAGAACCCACTCCCATGACATGGTGGGAAAAGAATGATGAGAAAGGAGAAAAGGAAAGAATGGGAAGAGAGATGGAAAGGGGAATTAAACCACATTGCAAAGTGGTTTTACCTTCAGGGGAGGCAAAATCCAGAATTACCTTGGAAAACCTTTTCATTTTGTCAGATGGGTTTTGTTCTGTTGACTGAGGGTATTTAAGAACAAAAATGACTGAATAGATTTCAATTTTCTCAAAATAATTTTTAAAGCTTTTCCGTAGTATAAACTTGTTCTTATCTTGCACTGGGTTTTTGGTGTTTGTTAAGGAAAGCCCCACGTTTCTGTGCAGTGACAAATGCTGCTACACCACTTTACAAAAACAATTCCTTTTAACACTTGTTCGCTGTGTCAATGTGGGACACCAGGCAGGTATGAATGGAAAAGTGGAGATCTAGCAAAATACACATCCCTCTCACATTACAAAAAGCTCTCCCACCACACCAGGAGTGCTAATGGAAGGAGTTACATTTGCTAAGGCCACCTGGGAAATCCTTTTAACCAGGCATCAGTTAATATAAAAACCTGAAATAAGCTATTGTTTACACAAAACAGATTTGTTGGGTAAATTGCTACTTGCAAGTTGTTTTTGTCTTTTTTCTCCAGCAAACCCCATCTGATACTATTTAAATCACTAAACATCACTTCAGTATCAATTTCCCGTGTGAAGGAAGCTGAATCTGGGAGAAAGACAGAACTGTAGCGTGAAAATCACATCACCCTCTCCAAGGGGTGTTAGTATAATTTCCTGCCTTGAAATCCAGGAAATAAAAAAGTTATATTGATTACAGCAAATGACAGCAACATCTATGGAAACAGTAAAACAAAACCAAAACAGATAAAACCAAGCATGGTATGATCATCATACCACATAAATGATCATCTCTTCTATTACTCTGGTACTCCACCCTACTCTCAAGTTGGAAGCCAATGATGCCGTGGGATATGATGGTCCCCTCTCCCTAGAAACAAGCAATAGTGCAAGAGGAAGGGGCCTCAGGTTATGCCAAAGGAGGTTTAGAGTGGATATTATGAAACATTTCTTCATTGAAAGAATTGTCAAACATTGGAACAGGCTGTCCAGCACAGGGATTGTGTTTGGAGGTATTTCAAAGGTCTGTACGTGTGGAATTTGGGGACATGGTTTAGTAATGGGCTCTGGCAGTGGTGGGTTGATGGTTGAACTTGGTGATCTTAGAGGTCCTTTCCACCCTAAATGATTCTAAGATTGAGTGATTGACTGATCAGAGTGTCTCATTTCAAGACTCCTGTAGCCAGTGTCCATGTCTTCTGTTCTTGCTCCTGATTTTGGAATTGTGCCGGGGGGAGATTTTTCAGAAAGTTCATCAGAAATCCTCTGAAGGGAATCAGTTTATGATGCTGCAACCATCCATCCTGTGGAGGGCTGCATCCCCCAGATGAGTGTGCAATGGCAAAGTGTAACCTCCTTAAACTGTAATACACTTTGATTTAACTGAGACAGCCATCTGGTTTTAAATTAGGAAAGAGGAAGACAATCTGATTGTTCTCTAAATTTAAATTTCTTTGGGGAAGAAAAAAGTGATCTTATAAAGAACTGTTTAACGGAACCAGAATGAGGGATGGTTTGGTACTAATGCAAAGCCTTAACAGCTGATTGTTTTCATTTTAGACGTAAGAAGAACTAAATGAGCCGGTATAAAATATAGTTTTCCAGAAGCCTGAACAAGACCAAACTGATCTGTGCCCTCACTCACTTTGTCAGAAAAGTGGTGCTTTTCTACATATTCAGAAGATGGCTCATTTCCTCCAAAGGAAGATCTCCTCTGCCTGTGGAACATCATAGCATCCTCAGATCTCATTTTTCTGCTCTGGTGTTTTGCCTCAAGCCAAACACAGATGTGAATTTAATTTGGATTGTGCAATTACATGTTATGCACACTACAGTTTTTTGCTGTTTTCTGCAGTGACACTACTATATCAGAAGTATCATAATGCCGCTAACTTTTAAAAATTATAAAGTAAATTTGTTTTCATCTCATAGTTGCAGGGATACAATTGTAGCAAATTGTTGGCATGGTGAGTTTGGTGGGTGTGATGGGATGGATCATACCTTTCAGTGGAATGGCTTGAGATGGCAGAAGTCAATCCACATTTTCGGATCGTCATCTCAGATGAAACCAACAGGGAGTAAAACACTCAGTGTCTCAGTTTGATAATATGTTTTTACCACACAGACTGCTGCAAACAAAGCCTAGTAGAGACACAATTTTTAAATCTATGCATCTGCACTGAGAAAAATATTCTAATATGTGCAAAGGCCCTTGTAGGGATGTTTACAAAACTGCATTTTTGAGACAGTCAGCTGATTGTTAATGAGTGTTTAAAAACCATCAATGCTGCTTCTACACTTCCGTTTATATCTACCCATGGCCTTCCAGCTAAAAGATACTTGTCATCTAGGACTAAAAAACACAGACAAAAACCCTCTTCTGCAAACAGATACCTGTGTTACCCCCTCAAGAAGTCTTCCAAGCTCTTGTTGAAAACCCAGGTAAGAGAAGTATGGATTTCAGAGCATCAAGAAGATTTCAGCTCTTATTTTTTCTGAGAGACCCCATCTCTCCAACGCAACTGAGTTTGTTGAAGAGCATATCTGGTCCAGGTAGCTCAGTACAAAAGCTACAGATTGAGACAAGAGACTGAACTGTTTGGGATAACAAAGGGTGTGAAGATGGGTGATGCCAGTAAGGGGAATGGATGGTGAGGGACGCCAGAAGCAGAATTTTCCAATCTTTTGGATAACAAATGAGATGAAGACTGGTGATGCCAGTGAGGAGGGTGGACATGGAGAGGGATGGGGAGCTGAAGACTCAGGAGGAAGACCGAGACTTGCACTGGGAGACTGTGAGGGTATATGTTGTTTACACCTGGCTTTCCTGGCCGTCCTTGACTGAGGCGTCAGCCCCCAAATGCTCAGTGGCTCGACAGCTTCTTCTTCCGCGCCACTTCGAAGCCTGGCATGGCTGGATCACACAGAGGAGGAGCTGCCTATAGCGAGGGACCAACGAGGTGCTGAGGCAAAAGAGGCAAAGGGTTGTGGGAGGGGTCTCCCCCGAACTCTCCTTTATGAGGGAAGGGGCGAGGGGATCCAGGAGGAAGTGTCATGGAGGGAGAACCAGGGAAATGTCCCTGTGCAGCCGATTTTAAGGGGGGCTACCAGCCAATGGGATAAAGGACAAGGGGAAGGTATTGTGGTCACGGGTCCAATAAAAACATTTGAGGGGGGGTACAACACTCAGAACCAATAAAACTTCAAACATAACAGAACTTTTGGGAAGAAGGGGTTAGCCCAAGGCTCTGGACACGCCTTTCTTCTGGAACAGAACAAGGGGTGGTTCTTCAGCAGCAGCCAGGGTTGGACCTCCCACACCTCCCCCATTTTTACCTATTAATTGTAATAATTGATTATAAATAAGACGTTTCAAAACAAGGAACATAAGTGAAAGAAGGAACAAAAAGAGCCATCTCTAAATGAAACAGATAACAAAGGTTAATTTTAAGAATACAAACATAATTTGGACACGAGAACATTTAGGGAGATTGGGGGCAAGGGGAGACTGGGTATGGGAAACCGGCATCGCTGCCATCGCTTCCTTCTGCTTCTATTGGATTTTGACCCAGTGACCTCATGACAGTTCCCAGTTCTTTTGTTGTCCTTGAATTCAGAAAACTGTTCTTCACTCAGCTGATCAGCCATGGCGCGGCGGCGGCACTGGGGGCCGCCTCGGCAACAGCCACACCTGGCGCGGTGGCGGTGACGGGGCTCTTAGGACTGGTGTCTGGGGCAGCGGGTGCAGGCGGTGGAGAAGCCGCGGCCGGGATGGATGGTACAGCAGGCACGGGGCTGGTGGCGCTGGTCTCCGGCACCTCGCTCATGGTGCCGGGCAGAGGTGTTGAATGCTTGGCCGGATCCCAGTCCAAGGTGGCATTCCCCCCCTGGCTCCCCCCGGTGGGAACCAGAAGGGGGACCGTGGGAATCAGAAGCCGGGATAGAGTTGGCAGGGCTCTTGGTGACATAGGGTAAAGGCAGGACGTGAGGGGCAGACCCAACGTAAGAGGAGGGGCCCAACGCGGACACTCCCCACGATGCCTAGGAGGGGCCCGATGCAGAATCCAATGATGTCATTGAGGAAGGGCCCGAGGGAGGTCCGTGGGAGGAACTGTGCAGAGCAGGAAAGTCGTGCCTTTGAGGGGACAAGATGGTGGGACGATCTCCTGCCTCGGCACCATCTTGTCCCATTAAACTGAATGCGGACACAACTGGGGATGAGGGCGAGGAAAAAGGGTTTAGGGAAGAAGCCTGAACGGCGTTGCAAATCCCACCTGAGCAAGGGGAAGAAGGGTTGGAGGAGCGCCCGGGAGCTGGTGGCAAGCCGGTGTCATCTGACGGGATGCAGATTCCCAATCCTCTCTAAAAGGGTTAGAAGGGTTAGGAACTCGGGGGGATGGGAAAGCACAAACTGGGGGATTAACTGGGGAAGGCAAACTAATAATTACAAACAAAATGCATCTTGCTAGTGTAAGATTCTAACTTGAAATATACACCAAATCAATAATTTAAACCAAGGATAGGATGAGATACAAAAAAAATGCGCCCTGTTAGTACCAGGACTCAAATGTAAAATTATACAACAACCTAGAATAAGGGGGATTAACTGGGGTAAACGGAACCTTATTTTCTAAAAGGGAATTTCTAACTGGGAAATAAAACTCCCTCTGCTCTGCAGACAACTTGTTCTCCGCAGAGCTAGACCCACCCACAGTGCCTGAGAAGGTAAAAATTAAGAAAAATGAGGAGGAAGCAGTAAAAATATCCCTTCAGGACTATCTCTTTGGGACTCAAAATCTTTCAAAAACATCCCTTCAGGACTCAAAATCTTCTTACCCTTATCCGGTCTCCTCGAGGCTGTTTCTCCAACAAAAGCTTCAATGCTGGGTCCTCTTTTTCTGGGGATTGGTTTTTGCTGGATCACGCCGTCGGGTCTCTTCTTCTTCCCAATCGACGTCCCTCTGATCCACCCTTGGGACCACCGCTCTCTAAAATGGAGCGTGCTACACACGAGGGAAGCAGAGGCACCAAAAGAGCCAATTCCAGGCATACAAGAACCTGAGGTCCGGAGTCCTTCAGGTCCATGTTTGGTGCACCACTTGCTGTTTACTCCCGGCTTTCCTGGCCATCCTCGACTGAGGCATCAGCCCCCAAATGCTCAGCAGCTCGACAGCTGTGCCGCTCCGAGCCTGGCGTGGCTGGATCACGCAGAGGAGGGGCTGCCCACAGCAAGGGACCGACGAGGTGCCGATGGAATATGGCAAAAGAGGCAAAGGGTTGTGGGAGGGGTCTCCCCCAAACTCTCCTTTATTAGGGAATGGGCGAGGGGATCCAGGAGGAAGAGTCGTGGAAGGGGAACACCAGGGAAATGTCCCTGTGCAGCCAGTTTTAAGGGGGGCTACCAGCCAATGGGGTAAAGGACAAGGGGAAGGTACTGTGGTCAGAGGTCCAATAAAAACATTTGGGGGGGATACAACAGCTCCGAACCAATAAAACTTCAAACATAACAGAACTTTCGGGAAGAAGGGGTTAGCCCAAGGCTCTGGACACGCCTTTCTTCTGGAACAAGGGGTGGATCTTCAGCAGCAACCAGGGTTGGAACCTCCCACAGGTATAACTGCCCAAGGGTTCCTTTGTTGGGGACCCTCCTTGGAGGCATCCAGCCTGAACTGTTTCTGTGTTAATGCACCGTGAATAAATGGTTTTAAGGAATGAGACATCTGAGACTGCTACGGGAAACCTGGGGTCAAACTGGTAAGGAAACCTGGTCTGGCTGTGTGTGGGAGATTTGTAGGGAGTGAAGCAGGGATCTGTGGGCTCTGTGGAGCTGCCCACTGTGAAGAGGTGTTGATCCCAACAGTTAAAGTCTCTGGCACTGGGAGTGGGACTGCCAGAGAGTCTCGTGAATGGGAAAGCTGGGAGGTTTCCTTAACAACATCAAGACCATATGATGGAGATGACTTCTGACTGTTTTTCCTTGGTTTTAGTTTGTTCGCTCCATTTTTGAAGCAACATGGACTTGAAATCAAGCCTTTCAATGAACCTGACCCAGCTATTCATTCCCCATTTTCCCAAGTCACTTTGACCTGTGTTATCCACCCCAACAAGAATAACTGTCCAAAATGCAGCAATGTTGAGCAGTCCAGGATGAAATAACAGATAAATTAGTTTTCTTTGTATTTTAGATTCTCTAGAAAAATAAAATCCCAGACTCTAGGAAAGAGACTTTGAATATCCTCTACCCCTGAGGATCTGCTGGTCCTGTTTGTTTTCTCTCTTAATTTTTAAAACTAGGTCTATTAGGTAATAAAATCGTACACCCATTAGATGGCACTGTTAGTTTCCATTTTTCCCTCCATCACACCTGATGAATTTTTAGAAAGAAGTGGGTCAAAAAAAAAAAAAAAAAAGAAAGAAAAAGGAAAAAAGGAGAGCTAAACTGTAACAGATTTGGGCTGTGTGCAAGGCCTTTGGAGTCACGGACAAACAGACCAGTCTGCACAGAGCAGATTTGCACAGATGCTTTGAGTTCCCCTGGCTGGAGCTGGGACCACTCCACACATTTAATAATAACCCCCTGTGATTGTCGCTTCTGTCTGGGAGCTGTTTAGCTGGACAAACATGTAATTTCAATGGTAATTTCTGCAGTCCTGGATGTATAGACATCTGGCATTTCCCAGGTACAGAATGTACTATACAGCCAGCTCTTTACAGGACTCAGTGGGATTATTGCTGCATTTTGCTATCACTTCCCTCTATGTGTGGCTGCCTTATATGAAAGGACAGTTGTTATAGAGTGTGTTTAAGAAGATATGAGCAATTTCCTGCTCTGTCCTTGACCTCCCCACATCCCCCCTATGTCCCCAAACAAACAAACAACAGAAATCCAGTCTCAATACCTCTCTTTTCCACAGGAGTTTTTGCCAAATACTGCCAATACGTAGCTTTGTGAAGGAAAATTGGTGAGTTAGAACAAACATCCAAAATACACAAAAGCAGATTGAACAGGAATATTTTTGGCAGCTGCGTGGAGGTAGAGTGGGCTCTGTGACAGCTGATTTTAAAAACACTGTAGTTAAACACAAACAACAAAATGATCAGAAATAGATGGCCATCAGTTATCAAGTTTTATCACAGAGGAAGAGAAATTCTTTTCCCTTACATTTTAAACATTTTTCCTTTCCTCTCCCCTTTCTTTTTCTTTCCTTTCTTTTTTTTTTTTTCCTATATTCACCAAAAAAACCCCAAAAAAGAGCAAAATGAAGAAACATCATACTCTGGTAAAGCTGCTTTGCCATACACAATCAAGCAAACAACTCCAGCAGTTTTGGAGTTGCAGAGTTAATGAAGCTGTGTGTGGACTTGTGTTTCTCAGCTGACCAACCATTTAACAATAAAGAGTTTCTTCTCTTGTGTGTCAACCCCTTAGTGTAGAGTTTGATCGTAAATTCAGGCTGCCATGTTTGTTTACAGAAGTTAACACATGAGAGTGTTTTAGGAACAAAATTATGAACATTTGAACTGTTTTCTTTGCTCAGTGTTGGTGTTGTCAAACTCATAGGAAAGGAAATATCTTTGTGATCTCTGTTTCTTGAAAGGTTTGCCCAGCCTTGGAATAGGCTGCCCGGGAAAGTGGTGGAGACACCACTCCTGGAGATATATAAAGCCATGTAGTTGAGGCCCTCAGGGATATGTTTTAGTGGTGGATTTGGCAGTGCTGGGTTAAGAGTTGGACTCAATGACCTTAGAGATCTTTTCCAAACTAAATGATTCTATGATTCTTTCGAGGGGAAAAAAAGCCTGAAGAAGAGAGAAGGGACATGGTCTACTCAAGTGATTGAGCACTGGCAGAGTTTCCTAATCGAAACACATCATTTTTGCTCTTATTCCAGGGGTAACATTGATTTTTCACAATTCTAGATCAGTCATAGGGCTTAGAAAACCCGTTTCTAGATGTTTTGCAAATATTATTGAGGTGAGTTACAGGAAAGGTCACATCTTTCCCCTTCATTTTTTTTCAGCCGTTCCACTCAACGACCTTGCTTATGCAAAAGCAATGCTTCCTCATACAATGTAATCTAAAATATTGCTCCTTCGACACACTTGTATTTCTTGTGACCCAGGAGGTGTGAACTCTGATCAAACCTTTCCTTTCCATATGAGCATTTAGGATTTTTTGTGTTTTATCCCCAGCTCCCTGTAAGACCTGCAGGACTACAGACACTTATGAATCCTGTACCCTTTCAGTCAAGTTAAATGCCTTCAGCCATTATTCTTTAAGTTATTGCTGAGATGAGAGTGAAGGTACACATACCCTCTGCATAAGGGCCATGTAAACCTGAGTACTTTGGTAGTGCACCTAAAAGCCTCCATTTAAATCACACATAGATTTGAAGTGAAATGTTAGAATGAAGCTGGGGAAATTTTCACTACCTTCATGATCATTTAACACTTATAAGTGAATTTTTTTCTTTCCTGATATCACATTTAACTCCATGGTCCTCCTGATGAGAGTCAGAATTTAGGCATTTAGGCATTATTCTCCCTACATGCGGTTTCAATCAAGCTCTTTTAGGTAACTCTTCAGAGGATTCTTAAATTTAACTCAATCTGTATCCACTGTGTAAAATCTCTTCCTGCAGCAGCTGCTGCAGTAATGGACCCTCTTCAGGGACACCTTGAGACAACAGCATCCTCAGAACTGTGGGGTTGGTTTAAATGATATGTTTTGATTTCCTGAGCAGCTCTTTGATGTTCAGGATGGAAATGTCAGTATTCCCACTCTAATTCCACAAAGAACAGTCATTGTAGCCCTAGAGATGGGACTAGATGTCTTTACAACTGCTTTCCCAGTTGCTGTCAATGGTAATCATCCTGGTGGTCAAATCTGGCCCTCTCTGGGGAATTTTCAAGCACAAACACAGAGTCACTGGCACACAAACATATACATAAGAAAATACATGAGAAAACACAATATATTACTAAGATAACTCCAACAAATTAATATAGGTACATTTAGGGGCACTGGGAATATGGAAATATTCACTGTAATTGCTTTTCACTACAAATTCATTTCAGGAAGATGAGAAGGTTGAAATGAACTGCTCTTGTAAAGAGCCTATTCACTGGGAGTAAAAAAGCTAATTTTGTAGTTGTGTCTCATCACTACACTTTGTCTTTACTATATTCATTTATTTATTTTGTGGTTAAGGAAAATACAGTGAAAACTCCCAGAACAATTCCATTATTCCTTTTTCCATTTTCTGCAAAATAAGCATGGAGGACCTATGTAAAATGCATATATGCCATTGCTCCAGAAGAAATTAATATTTCTACTGGCTTTTAAATCAAAACAAGTAGTCATCATCTGTACTTTTTGGAAACAGCAAGGAACAAGATGCTTCAATGTTCCTTAGTCTGGTGATGAAAATGCAGGTTTAAAGTAAGTTGTGGAGCTGAGGATTTAAACTTTATTTTACGTGGGCAGATTTGTACGTGGCATGCAAAGACGGACACACAAAACACGTGGTCACCTCAGAAACTCCTGCACTTCTTCAATTACAGTAAGTAATTGAAATTGATCTGGTGATAAAGTTTTGAAATACCTGTGGCCACATTTAAAGTCACCTTGATAACAGACAGAGAGAACTTTACTTCAGGAAACTGCATGTTAAAAGCTAAACATTTGCTGTTATCCTTAATATGATGGGCTTAAACTCAACAAACTCATCTCCTTTCATGGAATAACTCACGGGGACTAAATTCCTTTCATAAACTCTTCACTGCTGTGCAGATTTAATTATTTATGGCTATTCCTGAAGTATAGATATTCATGAAACAGTGCAGATATTTGGGAGGACCACAGAAAAATGTACTAATGGTGTAAAGTTGTACAAAGAAAATGGGCAGCATTAGGATCAATGTTTTGTTACTGTGTGAAACCATTGTATGCAATATGTGCACATTCTCCCTGGGAAGATCAGACAGTTGTATTTCAATGACTGGGGAGCTTCTGTCTTAAATTTTTCCTTTTTCCTGGTCCCAGTGGGAATAATCAATGCCCAAGATAACTCTCACAAGTCTTTTGAATCATGGCATGGACATCCCCAGCCTGAGTGGACAACTCCTCAGACATATGTACGATTTTTAGATGCTCTTCACCCATATCCACAAAGAGTGAGCTGGAGTTTTAGAGCTTACATCCTGCTCATCAACTGAAATTGATCCTATAATCACTTGATATCTCCCTTCTGTCTGTGAGAGACCGGACTATTAATGATCAGTTACTCAGTTACCTCCAGATGTTGACTCTTCCTTGCATTTCCTAACCTACCAACAATGAGCTAAGACAAAATCTGAAATCCTATCACGCACGCAGGATCAATTTGAATATTTGAGGAAGGCGCCAATACAGTACGTGGGTTCCAGCCTGGAGTGTCTGGGATAAAGAATCTCATTTTGCAGGAGAGGAAAGGGTCCCACATGGGAAGGAGTCAGGTTCTCACACTGCTGGTGGATCTCCCATAGCCTCCCTCCTGCAGCATGGCAGTCCCAGCTCTCCCACACCATTAAGGGATGCCTGTGCAGCACAGACCATCCTACGGAATGGTGTTACCGAGGAACCAACACCACCTTGGCCGATATAAGAGGTTTTGAACTTGGGAGGAAGATGAGGGTTGAGATATTCACTCTGTTCAGCTTCAGGCACTTGACTAAGTTGTCTTAGTCTCAGGAGCCCTGGATGTATGTGTGGTTTTGCCTAAATTCCTGCCAAATTTTTCCATCAATTATACAAGGAGTCTAAGCCCCGACATTTCTAAGGCATTGATTTAATCTAAAATAGATTGAACTTGCGTTTCTACATTCCTTTGAATTTCTGCATTTCTTTGAAAAGTTAAGCAGCCACTTCCAACAGAGGAATGACATCACCCTTGTCCCTTCAAATTTTTAACAATCATACACTCCTTTCCAGTGAGCAGAGATACAGCACCCTCAGAGACCCACCCTCAATTTATCCTCTCTGAACATGAAGAACAGATGCCTTGTTATTATCTGCTGAGGAGGAATGGAGACCTGCAACATCTAGAGACTGAATATAACAGTGGATGACTGGGGACAGCTTGGTACAAATGCTCACTCACTGTCAAGACTGACGAGCTGATAAAATTACAGAAAATTGTGTGCTCAGTTTTCACAGTGAGACTACAATTTGCTGATACTTCTGGAGAGAGTTCTTACCACTTGGAGATATTTAAACAACTACTTGGTGTGAGGCACAGCACAGCTTTGTTGCTGTGTTGTGGCAATTATTAGTTATTCTGATTGTGTATGAGTGGAGATGAAGGGATTGATACACTAATAGGTAATATTTATTCCCATATTTGTGCTGAAAAATTTCATGACAGGAACATGAAAAAGCAAATTATCACCTCTTGTGCTTGCTATTTGAGGATGTGGGTACAGAAAGAGTTGGAGCAACAGATAGGTTCCTTCATCAAAAATTGTTCTGTTGATTTTGCTGTGAAACATAATTTTGTTTTGTTTTCATCTTTGGACAAATCTGAAAAAAAAAAACAGTAAACAAAACTCAGTGGAAACCGGTCACCAGTCAGTATTGCTTCTTACTGTTTTTTAATTGTAACCCTTGACAAATTTACTAGAAATAACACGGCACTGAAGTGAGTTCTTATGGGGTATAAGCTTTAACGTGGAAGTGGTGCATGACCTGAGATTTTTGCTCAAATTTACCTCCTCTCGAGTTTCATGATTGTATGCCAGAATACTAAGAAGGTTATCCTGCTCAAGAAATCAGTAGATCTTTGGACTGCTAAATTCAGACCTCTATGGCAGGACGCACCCCCCACCCCCGCCATGGCTTGTGCAGAGATAACCCAGATTGAGTCAAAAGCCCATCAAGAAGTTATCTCTTGGTGCCTGAAAGTCTGAAATCTCCAACCTTGAATCCACATCTTGGTATGGAGAGAAGATGTGGAGAGAGAGATCAAAGAAAAGAGTAGGTGACCAAAAGACACACTTTTACACTATAAAAGACACACAAAATATCAGAGAGGCAGAAGCTTTTCTACACAGACACTGGAGCGTGAAAAAGCTTCTCCCCAGAGTCTGGACGCAGCTCTGTGGTAACTTCCTGAGGACTGAATGAGGATTCTGATGTGTATTCCATCACCAAATTGGAATTTGGTAAGATACATTGGTTTCCTAAATTGTACATTTCTTTGCTAACAATAATAGTAATAATAAGTACCTTTTCACGTGTTGCATTTTTAGCTATTCGGAGCTTTGCATTTGTTTTGTGTCGTATGTAGTATTGTCCCAAGTCTTATGTCTGTTATTTACTGTGTCTTATAAATGATAATTTATGTCATATTAGATCTAATCAGCCATTATTAAAGAACTTGCGAACGAGACCGGGTCTTGGGGTGCTGGCCATCCCAATAAGAGCTACTGCTGCTGCCAAAGGCCTGGGCAAAGGCAGAGATTTAGATAAGCTCCTGTCTCCATTTGTAACAACCTCCTACATGCTGGAATTTTGTCCTACCTAGAGAATCCCACAGAAACATTTCTATGTGAGATCACAGAATCATAGAATTGTTAATGTTGGAGAAGACTTTTAAGACCACTGAGTCCAGCCATCAACATAGCATCAGGACCATGTTCACCATTAAGCCATGTCCTCAAGTGCCACATCTACACATTTTTTGAGTGCTTCCAAGGATGATGACTCAACCACTTCCCTGAGCAATCTGTTCCAATGCTTTACAGCCCTTTCCATGAAAAAAATAATTTCCTAATATCTTATCTAAGCCTCCTGAGGTGAGATATTACGTACAAAACTGACAGGGGCATTGCAAAAAGGAGTGAGATCAAGGACATGACACTTTCCATCAGTCCTTTCTGATAGCCCTGGGATCACCAAATAGAGGAACAGAGTTGTGGTCACAAAGGCCAAGCAGTGCTGATGTCCATTTCATACATAGTCTGTTCCTTTGCTTAATATTCATGCACAATATGAAGGTTGTTTTGTAAAAGGTCCTCTTTCACCCAAGCTTAGGTGCACAGAGGTTACTCCTGGGGAGCATTTTGGTACTTCCAAATACATCTTTGTAACCTCATTTTTCATTGTCTGCTCACATTTAGACTATTTTCTTGTTTATAAAACATTTGCCATGCAGGTGTAACAAAATCGATTTGTAAACTACATTTTCTGTTGGACAAATAAATCCATAGGAATTACTGAAAAAGCCAGGGGTTTTGCATATTCCTAAACTCCTTGGCCCAAGAGCAGAATTCTGCTCATAGTTGCACCACCACAGCACTGAGTAACCAAATCAGGATTCAGTCTGCTGTCATCTAAACCTTACCAACAAGACAGTGCAATTATGGGTTATTATTATGTGCTCAGTTAGAGTGATTATGTGTGGGACTGAGTCCAGTTGAACAGACAAGGCCAGATTTTGTTTATTTGCTTGTAAAGCTTCTAGCACATTTCAGCCATGGTATAAAGAAGAACCATTACCATTCCATTAAAGAAGTCTGACAGTAAAATAACCCTGTGCAAATTGAAAGTGATATGATTGCTGCACCATTAGATTGTTCCAAAGTCCACAAATACATCTACAAAAAATAAGGAGAAAATAAAAGATAAGAGAAAGTCAATAGTGAAATGAACTTCAAATCCTCAAAGTACTTGTTTATAAATCCATGACATACGTACTTATTAAAACAAAAGAGGATGCTAAAAGTACAAAATTATGATGTGTCTGTTTATCTGGCAAACAGCTGCACGCTCTTTTCAAATTCCTTGATACACATGGATTTCTGTGACTGAATCAAGCGCAAACAAAACCCATCAGGAGCACAAGCATATGAATCTATTAACAAATGAAGGATGTGTCTGGAGCAATAAACAAGAGAACATATGTGTATTCAAACTGGTGAGCACGAGTTCTCAGGGAAAGAAAAAAGTGGAAGGAAGGAAAGCAAGTCAGCAAGTGTTATGATATGCTGGGAGTTATACAGATTAAAGGAAAGAAGTATGCAAGCAATCTCATATTAATTTTATCATATTCAGTTTGAAATATATTTCTAGCCTCTCAGGAGAATGGCTGGAATTTCAAAAGTGCTTCAGTGACAGCTCTGGATGAGCCACAGTCTGGAATACTAAACTGTGGAGTCATTAATTGCACAATTATATGTATTCAAAATGGTCCTCAAAATAAGCCCCCAAAAACCACCACATCAACAGCCATGAACAAAATCCAACCCCCAAAACTGATTATTGCACTGCAGTACTTATTATCAACCCATGACTCCACCTCCAAATCATTTCTCAGAACCTGCTTTGCATTTTCATTTTACTCTGCTTCTTGAGTCCACCTATGTCTTTACCTATATTAGAAATTTCTTTAAGGTTCTTTCTGCATCGTTGCTTTCTCTATTGAATAAGTCTCTGTATTTCTGGAATGCTGTGGTGCCTGTCTCTCTTTCCTGAGCAATTATTGGACTTGGACTAACTTTGATTTGAATATGAAGTTGATAGTGACTGGTATCTCTGTGAATCACAGTTTATCCATTCTTCCATTTGATTTAGATCCACCTGGGAAAAAGTTTATTATATTACTCAAAATGGCACATGTTGCTTCCATTAGTAAATATGCAGGTAACATTGGAGAATAAGTCCTACACTCTCCCCATGTTTTTTCATACAAAGAAAAGTACATTGAGACAGAAATCGTGTGTGAAATCTGTGTAAATTTTAGTATAAGATGTTATACTACCTATTCTTGATAGACTTTCCTAATCTTATGAACAATGGTCCTCAGAAAATTCTGTCAGAGGTGATGGGATATGACTTCTCTGAATAGGTAAGTAACACACTCCTGAAAGCAGTGAGATTTTCAAGTTAAATTGAGAAGTCTTTGGGGCATCTGCTGACTGAAGCCTGAACACTATTCTGATGTAAGTACAGATGGCAATCTATCTAATTCACAGTGCAGAGAGAAAGCAATCAGCTAAAACAGATGAAATTTCTTTAAAAGCTTTCTGTTTTTCCCCTAGAGACAAATTTTCTTAGCATATCCTTAGAAATCACCTCTCATTCTGAAAATACCAATTCAACACTTAAATCCCTTTTCATGTCATCCTTGAGGTAATTCTGCTGTATTTTCAGGTGAAGCGTCTGAGCTCACACTTGCACAGTGCTGCTGGAGGCAAATCGGTAGGAAAAAGTAACCCAGAGAAGCTGTGGATGCCCCATCCATGGAAGTGTTCAAGGCCAGGCTGGAGGGGGCTCTGAGAAACCTGGTCTAGTGGAAGGTGTCCCTTCCCATGGCAGGGGGTTGGAATTGGGTGATCTTTAAAGTCCCTTCTAATCCAAACTGGTCTATGATTTTATGAAGCATAAAGCCTGCTAAAGTCCTATGGAAGGGGAGGGTTTGCCAAGCACAGACAGGTCCTTTCTAATGTTTCTTGGACAGCAAACCCCTGAAGATGAAACCTATAAATAATGGTGATGTAAATAATTCAGAAATTCAAACAATTTAAGTGGCTTCAGTATAGAGGTCCACACTGGAAAAATTCATGAACATTTCTGTTAGCAACTGAGGATACAAATCCTCTAGATGCTATTAGTGTTGCCATCATGGTAATGAGAATGAATTTGTGGCACCATGAAGCACTTGAGTGCCTGGTGAGGGGCATTTCTTTAAACAAAATATGTTCTAATACACCAGACTGAAAGGTCAGTGTTGAGGAGCAAGAAGTTTGTGCAGTTCTTACTGCACAAGTAAGTACAAGGCAAATTAGTACATGACAATGCTTCATTCTGAGACTAGAAAAAAACAAATTAAAACTATATTCTTTTGTGAAGCTTACCCTCAAAGTGTTTTCCTCTTTCTCCATTCTTCCCAACCAGTAGCCTTCACTGACAAACAAGTTCAGCACCACTCACAAGGGATTCTTCCTCCCCAAGCCCCTTGCTGTGGAGACTTTTCCTAGCACAGAGCATCCACTTTCTGCATTTGTGTTGCAGACCTCTCCAAGGTCTGTTTCATTCCTTTTCTGCTCAGCAATTCTCCAACTGTTCCAAGAGAAAACCTTCTCTATCCTTCCAGCAGTTTCTGCAGCAAGCAGAATAGAGACCTCAGCATTATTGTGCCCTCCTTCAAGGCACTGCCTTTTAAAATATACTATGTGTAGTATTCACTCTATGAAATCACTTGATAACAAATTAAATAGACCACTCACAACATCTGTCTAGAAGGCCACTTCTGTTCTTGAATCTTCTAATACCTATGTGTTATTGAACTGCAAATAGCTTGGAAGTTAAAATTGCTTATTTATAGATACAGGGTCCCTTCTGGTCTTGGACTCAGTGAGCACTTATTCAAGATTTCTTGCCTACATGGGTATAAATCAAATATATAATGGATATATAATGGATATATAATCAAATCAAAATAGGGAAAAATAATTTTGCAGTGTGAGTTTTCAGCTATAGCATTTTGTTTTTAAGCTTCTCTTCAATTCTCTACACTTCACTCCTCCCTGTTTACTGAAATATGAATATTAATACCTTTTTTCATGTTTACCTGGCACACATACTGCAAAAATCAATGCTCTACTTAGGGCGATTATTCAGCAGGTATTAATGCTTCTTCATGCAGCTCATATCCATTTTCTGTTAGATTTTTTTCATTTACAGATTGAGAACCGGTAGGAAAGTATTACAACTTCAATCACACTTAACTCTGTGAAGTTCAAAATAGGAGAGAGGAAAAAAAGAAGAAAGAATCTAATTGAAATAATAGAAATCTGAATGCATGAAGTGCTGAATGCAAAATTGGGCAGCGTGTTGTGCGTCTGTGTGGGGAAATCAAACTGGTGATGTATTAAGGCATTTGCCTCTGTCTGTTAAGTGGCACAAGGTCATGGAAAGAGAAAAGAATAATGTGTAATTCTTTCAACCAAAATAAACTTCTTTCACTGAAGTCGTTGTGTGTCTTTGAAATGCTTACATGAGATTCATCTTCTTCAAGCATAACATGCTTCCATTTCAGCCTAACACGAGCAGTAAACAGTACAATGTGGCTTAAAACAAAGAACACTCCCAGAGCAGGGAGCCAGTGTTCTTCCTGTGAGAGCAGACAATATCACCCACCAAGAGAAGAAGCCTTTCTCCACTATCAAGATGATAAATTTGAATGCCAACACTTGAACTTGACTGTTTAAATTTTTCTCAGAAAAAAGTGCAAACTGATACACTTTTTGAAGAATTGTGTGTAGTAATACTGCAAATCTTTGTCCTCTGATATTATTTCTTAGGCCAAAAGAATAATTCTGGTATGTCTTCTTAGAAAACAGAGGGGGTTCAAACCACTCAGACCTAAAGACAGTGTCTTAAATCTATCTCTAGGATTTCCTGAACTGCTCTTTTCTTCTCAAGAGAGCACTCTGCTTTATAATCATCTTTTCAGGGAGACAGAACATTTGTCATTGAAGAGACAAAAAGTTTCTGCAAATTTCAAGCAGACACACTCTACTCTGGGTAGCATGAGCAGTAAACTAAGCCATGCAAAGTAAAGGTTATGCATATGTGATTTTTGTCAGCGTTTTCACCAGTATTTGATTAGAGGGAAGTCCAAGATAATTATTTTCTCTGTTTCCACTCCAAAATTAATTTCTAGTTCTTGTCTCTCTGAAATGGTCAGAATCAATCTTTTCATAGGTGTCTAGTACATAATATACAGCTTTCCTATCCAGCCTCAATTCATGTCCTGCAATTCATTTATATAATTCAGACTTAAACTACCTTGCTTATATCAATAGCACTTAATCCAAGATGTTCTTGCATTTGAAAGATGCATATCAATGTTTAATACAACACCTATTAGTTTAGGACTTCTGTTAGGTATGATAAAGTCTCTGACTGTTGCAGGAGGTGGGGATTAGGCTCAACATTGAGGTTACAAAACTAAAAGTAAAGGACATAAATCTATTAAAAACTCCCATCGTTCCTCCTCCTGTTAAAATTTTCCATTAAGAATGAAAACACAGCTTCCAGCTACTCATTAACCTGTTTCATTTCCTAAGTGGAAGTCAGAGTTAAAAAAAAAAAAAGCTTTAGTCAAAGAAAAAATTCCTAGTCATTCATCTAAATGTTTCTAATTTTAAAGCCTAGCTTGACCATTTAAATACAGGCAAGCTGGAGTAATTTGTTTGTGTAAATGGCACTTTTGGATTTGTGACTAAAAATAAATGATGAAATAATTTATCTCCTAGACTACAAAACACTTATTTATAGACTAGTCCCAAAGTATAGTACATTAGTACTAATGGCTATGTATTTAATTGGTACCAGCACAAATTGTTAGGAGAGGCCTACACTGAGACGTGATTATCAAATGTTTTGGCTTTTTTCCATATTTTAGAATTATTGTATGACCTGTCTTCCATATTTCACATGTTGAAATAATTTAATATAGCTATAAATTAGGTGGCTTTGGTGATGAAGGACTCATTACAAGAGTGTCCCACAGGCCTCTGATATGTACATCTAGTGGAAGGGCAATTATATAGCAAGTTAGAGAAAAATCCCTCATTCTTCTTTAGCATGACTGTGTGACAAGTTTCTCCACTCACGGAGTAACTTGCTTACTTCCTCTCCTTGCCTTCCCTTCTCCTTGGATCCCCTGGGGTCATAAGCCTTAGGATCATCTAGTTGTTAATGGGGTTTTGGAATTGCAGCCTGCTCTAACTGAGGTGGCATTTGGTCATTACCACCCTCTTCAGGTGCCTTGGCTACCACCTGCAACCTTCTTAAACAGGCAAACAAAATAAGTCCATCTTCCTTAATAACTGAATCATAAAATCATAGAATGATTCGGGTTGGAAGGGATCTTAAAGATTAATTAGTTCCAAACCCCATGCCATGGGCAGGGACACCTACCCACACTGCATGTGATGGTACTGGATGCTGACAGGAAGCAGACATTGTTGACCAAACAAGTCTTCAGCGTAGTGAAATGAAATACAAAAAAGTTCTGATAATTGTATTCCTTTGAATGTCAACAGCCCCACTGTTAGTGGTGTGTTCCAGAAGAGAGCAAAACCCCAATCTTGGAATGCCCAGGTGTTAAGATATATGTAGTCTCTGGGATGTAGATAAATGTAGAAAATTATGTAGAGAGAAGGACATCAGTATGTGAAGCTGGGAACTCATGGAGAAATTTGAATAAGTACTGTGGTAAAAGCGAAAAGCTTTGAAGACTACTATAATTTGGTTAATCAGACTAAATTGAGAGAAGAGGAAGGAGATCAGAGCAAGAGCTTTGTTGGTGCATCCATACACAGGATAAACTCCTGGTGCCAGCTGTCTTGTTTCACAAGAGATGTGTTTGCAGTTTACCCATTACGCCATAGAAAGCTAATTATGGGATATGCTGAGGAAAGCAGATTAAATCTTCATTGTCAGTGTCTGCCTGTCTCAAGAAACAATGGCCTATGACCAATATCACATTTTGGGAAGAGCAGAGGAACATCTGGCACTGTCCTTAATGAAAACTTGGTTTTCTCTTTGAATAAAAGCAAGAAGTGACTTTGCTGAACTCTGTTCGGCTTTTTATTAATTACTATTATTTACTGCTTGGCACAATACATAATAAGAAGAAAAAAATGCTTTGCTTAAATGAGTTCCGAATTGTATTATCTTGTGTGCTAAGAAAGAAAACAGCACATTGAAAGTGCATAATTAACTTGTAACATGAATGATGTGGTGGAAAACAAAGGCCAGTGTACAGCTAATGTGGTGGATGCAAAATAATGTGTTCTCCTGCACAGCGTTCTGGAGGTGTACATTATTCTCACCATTCATTGTTCCCTGAGTCATGGTGTTATTTGGAAAATAATTTGAGCCAAAACAAAAACCGAGCTTAAATCACATGCTATTGTGAAAGGAAAAAAAATCTCAGTGAAAAGACGAATAGTGTCATCCCCACCCCCCTTCTTTGTCTAGCAGTGCAAAGAATGTCAAGGATCACGGCATAGTAAATAGTCCATTTGCAGCTTAACTGTTTGACAGTCCCAGGAGCCACTTTGGAGCCATCAACACAACCGCTCTGGCTGCAACCCATCGGTTTCCTTTAGCCCCGTCACTTTGTGTTTGCGATGTCACTCATGCTGTGCAGCAGGTCAGACAAAGCATGATGCTTTGTGTCATGTGAAGGAGCTGAAAGAAAACATTCCCTGAAAACAGTGGTGATTTTGTCCTTTCTTTAAGTGTCTCAAACCAAAATATCCTCCCCACATATACCCTTTTTTTTTTTTTCTTTTTTTTCCCTGAGGATTCCCGCAGCAGTTGTGAATTCTGACCATGAATCACTGCCCGCATCCATTTAATGAATGTCTGGGACAGACAGTGGCAGACAAGAGGCAGAAACAGCACAGGAGTTGGAGAAGAAACTCTGGGACAAGGACTCCAGGGCAGCTCTCTGCAGAGTACTTCCTACAGAAGAATTCAAAATAGCCTATGAGAAATAGAGGTTTTTCTTTTCTAACCCATTTTCCAAAGGGACTAACTCACTTTGTACAGCATATCGGAAAGGGGAAAAGCCAGTCAATTATATATACGGCTAAAATATTTGGAACTCTGAGACTTTCAGCACCTTCTCTCCTCACACCACGTATTTGCATATATTCACTTCCTTCTCCTGTTAGATGAAGTGTCTGCTTTGCATGTGGATGGTGATTACATAGAGAGCTAAATTACTAATTTTATAAAGAGCAAAATTACTAATTTTATAATGTTTCTTATTAAAACAGTATTGTTCAAAAAAAACCCCTAAAACATTAAAAAGCAGTCAGAAAATATTCTTCAGACACTGACAGGAATCTCCAGAGCATATGTGACCCAAAAGACCCACACTGGGAAGAAAGTGAAAAACTACAATTTGCCTATCTCATTACCAAAATTCGCCCTGGAGTCATCAACATACCAAGTATAAACAGCAGTGAGAACTGGGCCACTGAAAATAAGAAGCAGCTAATTTACTAGGATGTAAAACCAAACAGAAGAGGAAAACAGAGGCATAATTCTCCTTTTTTCTTTCCTTTTCTATAAAAATGGCAATAAAGTTGTAGCTGCTTCATCTGCTGTGAAGACACTTGGGGTGGAGCAGAGATAACCCTGAGCTGGTTTCTTCTCTCCAATTCTTACTCAACAATACTTTTTTGTTTCTGAGACCAGAGGTTCTTAGTAAAACACTGCTGGTACTATGCTATTATAAATAAAATCCAAACCCCAAAAAGGAACGGGTCTGTCCTTCTTGTCATACTAGATTTGTGCTGTGGAAGACATTACTTTGATAAATAGAGGCAGTTCTGTGCTAGACTTCAACAAAAGTGACAACTTGCACACTGAACCCTTATCAAAATACCCCTTCAGGTGAGGAAAAAACCATCAAACCAGTGAAAAAACCAAAAGACCGAACCAAAGCTATACAAAACAGGCTCCCCCAATACTGAACAGCAGATTTTCACCCTTGATCCAGATTGTGCTTGCATTTTTCATTTGCAATGGAAAGAGAAGAGAAGAGAAGAGAAGAGAAGAGAAAAGAAAAGAAAAGAAAAGAAAAGAAAAGAAAGAAAAGAAAAGAAAAGAAAAGAAAAGAAAAGAAAAGAAAAGAAAAGAAAAGAAAAGAAAAGAAAAGAAAAGAAAAGAAAAGAAAAAAGAAAAAAGAAAAGAAGAGAAGAGAAAAGAAAAAAGAGAAAAAGGAAGTCAAACAAGGCCATCCTCATTAATGGCTTGTGCCCATTTTCTGGGTGGAAAAGCTGGCTGTTCGAGCCCATATTTTTCCAGTCTTGACCTCTAAAACAATCATACTGCACCCCTCATACTGCACCTCAGGCTGTGGACCAGGTAAACCTCAGCAAAGTCAATCATTTTTGTTTTGTGGCAGAAAACACAGTAAAATGCATCCAGATTTCTTTTGCGTGTTATGACCTTAACCTGTATTCTGGATTTAGAGAGTGGGCCTGAAACCCTGTACACAGACATACAGACTCTTGCCTTCTTTAGACCGCTTAGAAAATACTTGGTCTTTACAACCTAGAAGGAGTTTTTCAGCACCAATTTTACAAAAGAATGAACTGTCTTCACACTGGAAATATGGATTGCTGTAGGAAGCTGAGTAGAATTAAAATTTGAAGTCCATTTCTCTCTTTCTTTCTCATAAAAATGTATATTATCTATAAAAAGATCAGTGATCCAGATAGTTCATTTTTGCCCCCTTTTCATTAATAAATACTTGGAATAAGACAGTCTCAAAACCTCAAATGCAAAGAAACTTATTGCTTGTCAATCCCTATACATTAGAACAGATTTTAATCTCCAGACAAATCGTCCTCTGGCATTTTTAGATGCAAAATGGAGTGTGAGTTTGAGTAAAAAAGAGCCTTTGCCTGAAGGATTGCATTTGGGCTGCCTGCTAATGTTGCTTTGCATTTACTTCATTACCAGCAGGACACAAATTGGGTCACAGACTGCGTGTCAGTACAGCACAGTGTGTCTGGCTGCTTTGTTTTCCCCTCCTTCGAGTCACACCTTTCCCTCTCAGTGTCTGGGCAACCAAGCAAGAAACCTACACAGAAAAGGAGCAGGGTGGCAAAACATGCCCTTCTTAACTAGGATTGAGCTGTTACCCAGGTTTTCTCCAAGCCTTATAATGAATATTTGTCCAGACAGGAAGACTAGCATTTTGTTTTGTCAAAAATTTGCATATCTAATAATGAGTTAGAAGATATGGTGATTTTGGGTTATTCTTCAGGCAATGAAAGAGTGATTCCTCCAGAAACATATTCGTCCCTTTGTAAAAGGTGCCTTATGTTCTTCACTCAAGTAAACATAATAAAAGGTCATTGGGAGGAACCTCTGGAAGTCTTTAACACAAATCCTCCATCAAAGCAAGTCTAACTCCAAAGTTCAGCTGGCTTCAGACAATATTTTCCAGACTGTTTTCAAAAATCTCCAAAGGTGGAGACACAACATTCATCATTCTCCTGGGGAAAAATGTTTTCCTCATTTCCAGTCAGAATTTGCTTTCCTGGAGGAAGACTGCTGTCTCTAATCTTCCCTAATACCCCTAGGAGTTTGAATCTGTGTTCTTGAAAAGCTTCTTTTTATGAAATGATGGGAGCCCTTACAGCCACCTTTACCTTTCCCTTCTCCAGGTTGAGTAATTCCATTTCCCTCAGTCTGACTTTATATCCAATGTACTGTACACCCTGATCACTTTAGTGGCCCTCCACTGGTCTGACACTGGTTTATTCACAAAAGTAATGAAAATAAGTAGCATGAGATCACCCCAAAGATGTCAGCATCCCTCGGCAACTCCCGTATGTGCAGGCAAGTTCAATGGTACACAGAGAAATTAGCATTTGCAATTGTGCAGTTTCTTCCATTTCTTAGCTACAGCTCAGTACTGATCAAATTCTGTGAAAATCACTGCTTTTCAGAATAACACTAGGGCAGTTTTGCCAAGACCATCTAGTTTATCCTCCAGCAAAATTATGCCTTAAAATTTACAAAATTATTCTTGCTAGAAACAAAATCCAAACAAAAGCTATCCAACCTGCCTTAAGAAAATCTGCTAAGTGCCACTGAGCTGGAGAACTCCAAACACTGATTTTTGCATAAATCCTTTGTGTACATCTAGTCTGATTTTTCACCATAAGTATGCCTGTAAAACCAGTGAGTAGGAAGTTTACAAAACACGATAAATCAGGAAAAATCTTTACATCTGGACAAGAATTTTCTAATTGTTTTTTAAGTCAGAAGAAGTCTCCTCAAAACATATGATTCAATATAGGTCAAGTATGACCAAGCAAACTCTTTACTTCCAGGGTCTAGTCTTGCAATCATGGTTATCCAAGCAAACTTTACTTATCCATCCTGTTCCATTGCATTTAATAGATTTAAATACATGAGAATGAGTTGATTCAGGAAGAAAGGTTACGATACTAAAGATTCAGTTAAGATGGAAACTAATTCCTCAGTAAAATCAAGCAACAATAGTTTATAAAAGAAATTGAATCATTCATGAAGAAAAATGCATTGCAAAAAAGGAAGGCTACCAGATTATCCAGTTCTCCATATTTTTATTTCTTTTATTGATGAAGAAGGTTGTCTCATATATATGTGTGTATATGTCTCTCTAATTTGAAATAGAAGCATATTGTCAACTCTTTAAAGTACTTTGGAAGGAGAGTAATACTCAGTGATTTTTATTTCTTTATATGACTTGTGAGTAGTGATTCTTAGCATATTTTTATTATTTGCACATGAGAGAATAGTTTTACGCACGGTTTTGAGCTATAAACATACAGACATACACTGACATAGACACGCACATGCATAAAGACAAAGAACTGAATACATTGTATTATCTCTCCCTCTCTTTTGGATTTCAGTATCAACAAATAGAAACTCAATTATTAATATGCAGACAAATTTCGCTAAATTACACCTTTAGCTATTTTTATGACAGTGCTGACAGTGTTATTACTGAGTAGAAGAGAACACCCTGCTGAACAGTATTTTCCTGCTTTTAGCATGAAACAAAGACAAAAGCTAGGGGAAAAAGAAGAGTTTTTTTTCTATATTTCTTTTGGTGATGTGCCTTTTATGCAAATATCTCATAGTTTTCTACAGTAATGGCACCATTAAATGCCTTGAGATTATTTGTTAGAGAAAAGCGTTACCTTGAGATTAAGACATAAAGTACTAAGTGCATTTTTAGGAACAGAGAAGATTTCTCTGTAAAGAAGTTAATGTTCCAAAGAAAGCTTTGTTTATTTGAAAGGTTTTATGGTTGTGCTGTTTTCTTCACTTAGCACCTTAATTCTCACGAACCATACGGCTGTCCAGATGTTTAAAATAAAAAGCCCATTCGGGTATTATCAGAGATTACTGAGAAAAGATATACAGACATGATGTTTAGCTATGCAACATAAATTCTCAGAGCATGTAGTACCCAATAAACACCATATCCTAGATTTGATGAAACTAACACATAAATCATAAAAACTAGGCAAAGGTCTCATAATACTATTTACCTCTAGCCAGATGCTTTCTGAAAAGAATCTACCAGCCGGGGTGATAATCCTTTTCTATTTTCATATTTATTTTTATTTCTTCTCACCAAGGCATTACTGGGAAATGTGCTTACCAGGGGTGAATATGTTTCTGCCCAACCCAGATGCACTTTTCAGACGTTCTTGTTGCTTGTAATGCCTTGAGAATAGGGTTGCCTAGCGTCTAAAATACATACATTCTCCTTATTGCCCGAATCTTTCATCTCCTCTCCTCTGGGGTTGCCTAATATGCTCACCAAGCTATTATTGTTTTGCTTCAGATAGCTTGGCCCTCTTGCCGAGTTTCATTTGCTGTCACACAGTCACAAATTACAGCATTTACTTCACGCTACCTCCATTCCAAACTATCAGTTTGTGCTTGCTGAACTGGAGAACATGATGATGGATCAAGGCACATTTGTGCTAATCCATTGCAAGTTGATTCTCCAAAGAATGCAGCACGGTAGTAGTCTCTGGCATTTTGTTTCCATTTTAATTTGTTTATGCTCTTTTCTAGTAATTGTTTGCTATCCCCCACTTTTTTTTTTTTTTTTTTTTTTTCTGGTCAGAGCAGTTTGCTCTGACTTTTCTTCTTTGGCTTTTGACAGATCATAAAAAATAAGTAAAGAAAAAAAATAAGGAAAACAGACAGAAAAGTGATTTTTGTTTTTAACTTTTTTTTACCTTCATAAACAAACCTTTAAAGCTAGCCAGCTTTTCTGCAGGTGTAAATCATTCTGGCTCCATTGTGCACACCATTTCATGCCAGCTGAGGCTGTAATACAGTACTTTGAAAATGCCAGTCCTATAGCTGTTGTCTAGCTTCAAATGTAGATGTGAATCTCCTAAAGGAATCAGTTGTACGACATTATCTGCATTGACTGTCAAATTGCATCTTTTGTTTCAAATCCTTTCAAAAATATTTGTTCCTTCATGTATGAGAATTCAAGGTTAGAATGGTCAATCAATGGACATTACATGAAAATCAATTAGTATGTGTTCCAAGAACAGATCAGCAGGAAAATCCTGAAGGAATGGGTTGGCATTTATCTTTTATTCTGTGCTTCCTTAGTGGGTCAGGGTCTGGCTTATGAACATCACCCCCACTCCTGTAGCTGCTGGGTCTTCACAGGACAACAGGAGAGTTCTCTCTTCTTGAAAAATCCATTTTGAATGTAAGTTTAACATTAGGAATATTCAATCAAAGAATCATAGGTAAGTGTCGGATCCTGCACCTGGGGAGGAATAACCCCAAGTACCAGCAGCAGTTGGGGGCTGACCTACGATAGAGCAACTCTGCTGAGAAGGACTTAGGACTCTTGGTAGGGGACAAGTTGACCATGAGCCAGCAGTGCTTTGGTGCCCAGGAGGGTCAGTGGTATCCTGGGGTGCATCAGGAAGAATGTGGCCAGCAGGTTGGGGGAGGTGATCCTTCCCCTCTACTTGGCCCTAATGAGGCCATTTGTGGGCCTTAAAGATTAAGGAATTCCAAGCCCCTGCCGTAGGAAGGGACACTTTCCACTAGAGCAGATTACTCAGAGCCCCATCCAGCCTGGCCTTGAACACTTCCAGGGATGGGGAGCCCACAACCTGTCTGGGCAGCCTGCTCTTGTGCCTCACCACCCTCACAGTAAAGAATTTTGTTTTTAATATCTAATCTAAATCGAAGCTCCCTCAGTATAAGGCCATTCCCCCTTGTCCTATCACTACATGACCTTGTGTACATGTCATTCAATCCATTCATAATTAAAAAGTTATTTTTTTTTTGTCCAGACTCCCTTGTACTGTCACATGTAACTTAGGTCTTTATGTTTGGCCTAAAGTCCCTGTGGTCTATCTTAGAAATGGGAAATGAGTAAGAGGTGGCAATATTTCTGCTGGCAGGGTGGGATTAAGTTGGATTTGCTAGATTTTCTGTGCAGTTCTCTGGAGTCCTATTTTACTCAAACATTTACACTGGATTCTAAAGAAATATCTTACCAAGTTGAACTGATCAAGAATTGAAAATATTTCTTTTAATGAATATAAATCACAAGAATGTATTGTTTAACCAGTAAAATATTTGGGGGTTTATTTTTAATTGTTTGTACAAGTGCCAATAACTATAAAATCATCCACTGGACAATATAACATTGAGAACAATTTATTAGAATAAATTTTGTTAATTGTAGGAGAGGTTGATAAAAGGACATTGTGAGTTATGACCTATAAAGAAGTTAATGATTCTCGACATGAAGAAGATGACAAAGTAAATAGAAGTGGTTTGCTTTATTTTGAACAAAGTTCAAGTATATACACAAAAATAGCAAGATATGTGGTTCAATTAGTAGAAAAATTAGTTGCCTCTTCACATCAATCAGATGGTTTCACATAGGTTTGAGTTTGAAAAGAATCATTCCCAGCACTGAATGAAAAAAACAAACACTTTAAGAACCTTTGAAACTTCCTGAGTCTTTGAATGCTGTGTGATTGACAGTGTGGTGGGTACTGGGTGCTGGACCCACTATGTACATCCACGACACAAAAGGCCAAATTTCTCTGCTTCTCTAGCCAAGCTTCAACTTGTCATCAGAGGAGGGAGGATAATGACATCTCAGAAAGGCTTTCAGACCACAGGAGATCTAAGCTGGCTTCTGTAATGCCTTGTCCTATGCATTGACTACAGAGAAATTGCACAGCAATTATAGCACTAATTTAGATGTATTGGATAATGAGATTTCAGTGAAATTAATCTGGGCCTCTGTATCTAAACCCTGCAGTGCTCATGCACAAAACCATGTCTTATGGAAGTATCATAGATCTGCCAAGTCGTAGGTGGTTTGGGGAAGACAAACAGGGAATGGTTTCATTTTCTCTCTTCTCAGCATAAATTCTGCAAATCACTGAATGCAATGATTTTCAGGTTCAAAGCAAACAAGAAGTGGTGATTCTTCACACAAGGTGAAGTTGAACTTTACATTCAGAGGTTTTACTCTCAATCTGGAGGCTCCTAAATGCCACAGGAACTTTATTTACCTATTTACCCAAAATTTCTCTAGCTGCTCTAAGTTTCTCTTCAATTTCAGAGTACTTCTGTGCTGGTAGGTCTGTGATATTTTCTACCCAGGATCCTTCCTGGAAAAGTGTGGTATATTAAAGATTCCCACAGAATGTCTCACAAGGCAAAAGTTTGGAATGCCATTCACTTCCCTCCGCCTTGAGCTTTTTTTTTTTTATGTAATGACTCTCTTATGGGGTGGGAGAGTGAAGGTTGATAGTCAACTCTACCTGTGCAGTTTCATTCCTACTTGTCTCATTTTCTGAATAAGCTACTTTAACACTCTACATATAGAATAGAGAGGGGGAATGAGGGAATTTGTGCTTATTTCTCATTCTTTACTCCCTCCTGAGGATAGTAATCTACTAGATAGCAAAATAATTTGAGATTCATGAAACCCAGCAGAGCACAAGTGGCAGCATAAGTCTATAGCCTTAGTGATTAGGACCCCCTGGAGACCTAATTTACTCCTCCAACAATGCGATTGAATGTAAAAACTGTTACAGGATAAACCGCAGAATATTCACTCCCTTTTCATTCTGACCAAAACATCCGGGTGTGATCTCCTTTCATAAGAATGACTTTTTGAGCAGACAATGGCCATGCATAGAGATGATTTAACAGGAATGGGGTCTAACATAATTGTTTGTAGCAATAGGTTCTGGTAGTTGCTACAGCCACTTTTGCTCACACAAATTATGTGCTTTCTGGTAGTTAAAGAACTAGTTACGGACTTTACTCAAACAAGAAAATTATGCCTGGTCATACCAAATACCTCAAAATGGTCAAGAAGTAAGGAGATTCCATGACCTGCCGAAGGTGCTAGGTTATGAAGACTTCCAAATAAAAAAGCAGCAGCTTCCCAAAGAAGGCTCCTTTAGAAATGAATACTCAGAATTCACACATTTTGGGAATCTGAACATTTCCGCTTCCAAGGAGTTAACTGGAGCAGCTGGCAGACACAACAGTCAGAGCAGAAATACTGAAATATGGAGATGTCTATTCCTTGGCTAAGTGCATCTTTGTGGCTTCTTTCTCCTCTAAAACTCCTCAATGTTATAAAGACTCCACAACTCCTCCAGGAAAGTTAACGGTGGCAACAGTCCATCACTGAATTGAAGATTAGATTGAATGGCCTGCACAAATCCTTTCAAACAAATATTCCCATGACTCCATGAAACCCCTTCCGCTGCTTCTAGAAGTTTTGTCCCAAAACCTAAACTTAATATTTATAAAATAGAGGTTGTTATTTCTAATGTGTCCTACATGGATATTTCTTTCCTGTTTTCAGCAGCACATTGCCTACATGAAAGTTGTTACCAGTATGCTTCCAGTCTTTTCCTCTTTTGGCAGAATGGTTGGATTATTTTTCAGTCTTTCCTGATATATCACTCTTTTCAGATAGGTGATCACTCTCACTCCTGTCCTCTGGCTTTTGTCCATAGCTCTCTTTGATGTGTTGCTCTAGAAGTGGCCTCCCCAGTGCTGGATAAATTGAAGGAATAACAGCATATGGGACTGAAGGTTATGCCACTGGTTTTACAGTCATGATGGAGGGAGGGGGTTGGAGGAGGATGACTGTTCGCTTATGACCCACTATAACTTCTAAACACTTCTCTGTGTAACGGCTGCTCAAGCAGCTGCTCCCCATTCCGAATTTTTACAGCTGATTATGCCTGTGAAGTGTTATATTTTGCATGAGTCCCTAATGAATTTCAGCACAGTTTTTCCAACCGTATCTCCTGTGTCTCAGCATAATTTTGAATTCCAGTCTTGTCCTTGAACTTCTTGAAGCTTGTTGTCACCTGCGGATTTAATAAGTACACTTTGCATTCCATCATCTGGATCATTAGCAAAAGTATTGAAGAGCTCCAAAATGAAGGCAGACGCCTGTTGGATCCAGCCCAGCACTTCCCTCTGTTTTGACTATGAACCACTGACAAATAATCCCCGAGTACAGCTTCCAAATTGTCTTTCCACCTACTCTGGTAGTTTCATCTAGTCCAGATTTCTCAGGCTTATTTGGGAAAATAACCACTAAACTTGCTTCAGAAGTCTTACCAAAGTAAAAATATGACATTACGAGCTTCTTCTCAATCCACAAACAATTTTATACAGGAAAAAAATTGATTTTATATATTTTCTTCATTACAAATATTGGCTATCTGTGGCTCCCTGATATTTCCAAGGTATTTGGAAAGAATTTGTTGGGTTTTACAGCTCTTTTTCACTGCACAAATCACAGTCACAAACTGTTGCTTGTCATTTCATATATTCTTTAACCAAAGCAACGCCAGCTTTTTTAAAAGAACAGTGTGTAAAATTTGTCTTAAAATTAAATTGCAACACACATTATGCTAATCATGCTTTAGTCTTTTGTGGTGATAAGGAGCTATTCAACATAAATATCTAGATTTATGAATGGAGATGCAAATCATATTTTGCATCTATGAACATATAGTACCTCAAAGAAATCTGCCTTGCAGAACTGCAAGTTTCTTTCAGTCACAGAGTCCATTGACTAATAAAAAAGGAGAGGGGTGTGTAACTGCACCATGGATGTTCAGCTAAGGTGTCGACAAGTTGGAATGCGTCCAGAGGAAGCCACCACCATGGAGACAGTCTGAGAGACTTGGAGTTGGAGAAGTGAGTGCTCCAGGGAGACCTTAAAGCACCTTCCAGAACCTAATGGGGACCTCTAAGAAGGCTGGAGAAGGACTTTTCATGAGGACTTGTTGTGATAGGACAAGGGAGAATGTCTTTGAGCTGAAGGAAGGTAGGTTTAAATCAGATACTGGAAAGAAATTCATTGCTATAAAAGTGATGAGACACCAAAACAGGTTGCCCAGAGAAGCTGTGGCTGCTGCATCTCTGGAAGTGTTCAAGGCCAGGTTGGATGGGGCTTTGAGCAGCTTGGTCTGGTTAAAGGTGTCCCTGCCCAGGGTGGGGCATTTGGAACTAGGTGATCTTTAAGGTCCCTTCCAACCCTAACCATTCTGTGGTTCTGATTGTGGTGGGCTGACTCTGGCTGGATGACAGGTGCCCACCACACCACTCTATCCCTCCTCTCCCCAGCTGAACAGGGGAGACAAAATAAGAATGGAAACAACCCACAGGTTGCATTACAATCCACCCTTGAAGGCAAGGGTAACCCAGGTTCTTGTTAATAGACCCCATGGGGTGGATTAGAGTGAAACAACACTGAATGATTGGTGTTTGTAAAGATATGTGTGTGTGAGTATATATATATATATATATATATATATATATGTATATATATATATATATATATATGAATTATTTTAGAACAAATTCATTGCAATGGAAAGCAAGTATAATGATTTTCGTTATTATTATTATTATTTTTATCTATAGTAATATAGCAATATAAAAGCATAAAAACATTGATTAAGAAAATGTATGAGTGAAAAGAAAGAAAGAGAAAGAAAGAATAAGAGTAGAAAAAATATCACTATGCATGGATCCCATGATAAGGCTTGATTGCTGTGAAGTCATGGTCACAGTCTTGAGCCACTGGGGATGGGGAAGCCCATGAGACACAGTTCAACCTGTTAATATATGTTCAGGCTCGGTGGGATTGCTCAGGTACCCTCCTGGTGGCAGGGGTAGCTTTCAGCCCTCTGGTGGAAGGCCTCAGAAATGGGTCTTGGGGCACTTTGGGGGTCTTTGATGGTTTGTGACCCCCTCTAGGACATGACAGCTGCCTCTAATGTCAGAGTAGTAGAGTCAGTTATGCCCTATCAGAAGGGATGTGCACCTTCAGACCTATGTGTGAACGTGAATGCCCTGTCTTAATGTGACCTTCCTGGGAAGCAGGGAGCGTGTAAGGGAGGACAATTGGTATGATGAAAAGCACTGTCCCACCTGACAGGATCTGCCTCTTATCTGACTCAAAGCTCAGATTGCAGCCTCCAGTGGTGGCTGTTCTCCCCCTCTGTCTTATGTGGACCAGAGACTTTGTGGACCAGAGACTTTGTCACCAAACGGCCAAAAACTCATGTCCCCCTCAGGAGGTGTAAACTTGACCTCAGCAAAGCTGCCTCCACAAATGTGCATTCATTTTGATTCATTAACCACTAACATTTCAGTCTCTCACAGGCTGATAGAAGTGGTTTGCTAAAGTACAGGTAGCATGCGAACAAGCAAAGAGAAAAAAACCCCAAAGTTTACTCTCTACTTCCCATCAGCAAGGGATGTTTAGCCATTTCCTGGGAAGCAGGGCTTCAGCACATACAGGGATTGCTCTGGAAGCTGAACTTTGTAAATAACAAATATCCCCCTTTCCTCCCCCTTTCCTTAGTTTTTGTGTCTGAGCTGACATCCTATGGTATGGAATATCCCTTAGGTTAATTTGGGTCAACTGGCCTGGCTGTGTCCCCTTCCAGGATCTTGCTGCACCCTACTGATGGGGGGAATGTTGGACACAGCCCTGGTGCTGTGCCAGCTCTGATCAGCAGGAGCCAAACCCCTGGGGTGTCACCAACACCTCTGCAGTTACCAATACCCAGCACAGCACTGTGGGGGCCATGGGGAAATGAACTGCAGCTCAGCCAGACCCAGCTCCATGACTCTGTGATGTGACAGAAGAAAAAGCTTCATGGTTATTTCAATAGCTAATTATTCCAATAACTGAGACAGAGTAGCATGAAGGAAGTGGGTATTCTTAATTTTGCCGAAAGTTTTTGTATCTAAGTTTGGATGCTGAGTTTTCAATACAGCCAGTGTAGAAAATTGAGCTCTGAATCACCCCCTGAGAGTTTGTTGGTTTGTTTGTTTTTTTTTTTCCCCTTAGGACTTAAATTAGAAGTCTAAAGCCAGGCTGTGTAATTAACTTGCATTGTTCCTTTTCTTCCACTGCCCACCAATGCAACACTGGCCTAGCTTCAAGCAACTGTCCATCAACTTCATTTTTTCATACCTCTTAGGGTCCAGCCTTAATTTCACTAATGTATACAAAATTGAATAGATTACTTCCCAAATCTCTGATTTAATTTCTCTTTGCTTTATTGTTACTCCCACCAGCAGGATGAGGATTAATAGTTCATCCAAACTTTCTTTTTTATCCAGATTTGTACTGGGTCTTGCTTCTTCAGGGAAATCAGGAGTTGGCAGGGCTTACTGCACTGCAGTTATAGGTTAAACTAGCAGCAAGTCACAATCAAGTTTATAAACATTGCGAAGCATTGTTTCCCACTGTTCTTTGTTGCTGTTCATATGACATTCAGCAGTGAGGATCTTCAGGGGATCCTCATGGGATGCTCATTAGTGTTTCCTAATTGCTCCATGCCAAGGGAAATAACTGTACATGGCATGACTCCATTGTTGCTTCAGCCCGTTTAACTTGTGGGGTCTTAAGTTGTAAGTGTCAAACCACAGAGAATGAACTAATGAGAGAAAGATTAGTCTAACAACCCTCTAATGTGTTATCAGGAAGGCCCCTGCGATTGCATTAAGCTGTCTTTTTACAGACTAATTTCAGCTAAACATCTACTGTTTCCTGTCTCGTTCTCCCTTGTTCTGGGTTCAACAGCAGTCCAGTCTGCTCAAAATGGCCATATATGTTATTTACCCTATTTCCCATCAGGGATTTGCCTCTGAACCAGCCAGTGCTATGCTTTAGGAGTGGGAAAGAGCAATGTCCTCTGAAACTTTCAAGGCAGCAAACAAGAATACATTTTGGAGAAAGAGGGATCATGGAATCATAGGGTCATTTAGATTGGAAAAGACCTCCAAGATCATAAAAAGAAGCCATGTAAAAATTGCAAAACTAATCGTTTATTTTGAAGTATTTAACCTATTTCTGTAATTCTGTAGCCGGATATGATGTGGGACAATGAGCTCGAACAGCAACTCATGCAGCTGAACAAAAGAGGAATGCTGCAATTCTCCAGAATGCACATTTTGCATTTATCTATGTTGATCAATCTGTTTATTAATGGAATCTGAGAATTTCCTTTAAGAAGACAAATTAAATTATGAAGAGGCAGATGAAGAAGAATGAAATGAAAGGAAATAAAATGAAATCTCTTGAACTTTTGGTTGTCCTTTCCACCAAAAAAAAAACCAAAACCAAACAAAGGTCAGAACATTCCCGATTTTTCCCAGTTTGCAAACTTTAGTCCCTACACCCAGTCTCTACACATACTTCTTTGGTGGGGCTAGAACAGTGGGATAGTTTGGCAGACACCTTGAAAAGTGACCTCTTCAGACGTTGTGTCTAAGTCTGACAGGGACCATAAATCAGATATTTTATTTTGGTTTCAACCACCTTATTTTACTTCCATTTAAAAATAAGAATAGAAGATCCAAAATAATGAATACAATCCCTATAAATTGTATTTAATCAATGAATTATGAGATGTATGTCTTACAAAAAATTATATAAAATTCATAATTTTTTTTTGCTTCAACTTTAATTGAATGAGATTGTGGAGGCCTTGAGCTCATATCTTTTTGGTCTTGATCAAAATCTTTTATAAAAACTCCTTTCTTCAGCTGTGGAGCCAAACTCATTCCTCAGAATAAGGCTACCATGCACTGATAAACTTGACCAAGTTAAAAATTGATCCATTTCCTGTTCATATCTTTCAGAACAACAACAACCAAAAAAAAGTGCTACTATGTAGGTAGTAGATAGATTTTAAAATGTGACTTCTATTTCATGACATTGCAGAAGTCTACAAATAATAAAGTTCCTTGATGAAGAACAACTGAGCTTTCAAGATTGTCAACATTTCTTATTTACTATTAGTGGAAATTAACTTTGTCTCTACTAACAAAAATCAGTCAAATCCATGCTTGTAAAAAAAGGACAGCAATTTTTTTTTTATATCTTGAAGGGACATAAAAAGGACTGGAAATCGCTTTGTGAACTATGAAAAATGCTTTGTTGAATTACGCATACTGAGGCAAAACCCCACATACACTTCTGTCTAAAATATAAAAAGCAGAAGCTTTGAATTAAGGAAATCATATAATTAAATATTTATCTGTTTGCAGTTTCATTTCATGTGTAACTTTTTTCTACTACAAAAATAAAATTTAAAGTTGAAAAAAATCAGACTGAAAAACAGAACTTCATCTTTAAAAAACTTATATTTCAGCCATTCTAAAATTGCCCTTAGTAGAGGGAGCTTTTAAAATTACTATTTCCTGTGAATAATTTTGTTTGTCACACTGGTAATTTGTGATTAAAAACTTGTGTTGCAAAATAGATAACATGCTTCTACTAATGATCATGATTTGGTGAAGTATGATACTTAAACACTTATATTTCTGTACAGGTCTGTTCAGATCATTTTCAAACATTCAAAAACATTTTAAACATTAAATTTAAGACTAATATGTGCAAAACAGTCACGTGTTTCCTAGTAAAATCATTAAATGGCTGTCTTGGTTTGAAAGACAGGTGTCTTGCTAAGGAAGGTGAGAGCCTCCCTTAGAATGGATAATGTGACCCCCTTCCCCTCTAAATTATTGTAACTTCAGAATCAAGGGCTTTCAGACAAAGAAAAGGGAGAAGGAATAACAGTTTTTACACTAAAATTTAGAGCAAGGCAATAATACAGAAACAACAGTTCGGATAGAAAAAGTTAGAATACAACCTGTCACCCTGTTAGGGTGGTGCTAGCAGCCCAGTTAACAGTGGTGGCTGCAGTCCCGTTGGAGTGATGGATGTAGTCTTGTTAAAATGGTGATCCTGTAGAAAAATCTCGTCGGTCTCTGGAGTTCCAGCAGTGGCTCTTGAGCTCTTCCCCTCTGGGAATCCAGTGGAAAAAGGTAGCCCAATGTTCCAGAGTCTCTCTCTTATATGCTGGTGGGAATGTTCAGCTCCTCCCCTTTGGGCGGGGCATCTCACAATGGGCTGATTCTATGAGTCACTCCCAGAGACCTTGATGGCCCATTAGCAGAGATAGCCCCTTGGTGGTGTTATCAGGGCTGGGTCACTTCCACAGTCCTTGATGGCCCATTAGCAGAGATAGCCCCCTGATGGTGTTATCAGGGCTGGGTCATGCTGAACACAAAGAGCACTGCCCCACCTGTTTTAACAACTTATGGAGATGGTACTAGAATACATACTTTTGGTTACACCTTCCATGTAACCTAGGACAAGGACTCAGTTTAGAAGGGAACTTGAAGATCATCCAGTTCCAATCCCCTTGTGGTTGATAGGGACACCTTCCATTATCCCAGGTTGCTCAGGGATCCATCCAGTCTGGCCTTGAACAATTCCAGGGATGGAACATCCACAGCTTCCCTGGGCAACCTGTGCCAGGGCCTTTTCTTTCAGTGAAGAATTTATTCCCAATATCTAATCTAAATCTACTTCATCTTAAAACCATTTCCCCTCATCCTGTCACTCCTTGCCCTAGTAAAAAGGTCCCTCTGCAGCTCTCTTGCAGCCCCTTTAGGTGCTGGAAGCTGTTCTAAGAACTCCCCAGAGCCTTCTTTTCTCCTGGCTGACCAGTCTCTCCCATCCTGTCTCCATGGCCGAGGTACTCCAGTTCTCAGACCATCTTTGTGGCCTCATCTGGGTTAGCTCCAACAGGTCGATGCCTTTATCATGTTGCAGACCCCAGAACTGGACACAGCACTTCAGTTTGGATCTCAGAACAGCAGAGCAGAGGGGGAGAATCCCCTCCTTTCATCTGCTGGGCACAGCTCTTTTGCTGCAGCCCAGGATGCAGATGGTTTTCTGGGCTGTGAGCACACATTGCCAAGCCACGTGGAGCTTCTGGAGCAAAGAACAGGTAAATATCTGGCCAGCAGATGCCTTTGAGGCTTTCTCTATAAGAAAATGCAGTGCTGAAGATCAAAAGAAAGAAACAGTGACATGTTTTGCTTGTGTCTGTGGAAGAGAGGGTCTTAGTGGTAATTTGCTTTTTGTAAATAAAGGGACATTCTGTACTTGTTCACAGTGGATGGAGCTGCTGTAAATAGAGCTAAGTGCCTCTTTATAATATTCATAAGCTTTTCAAAGAGTTCTCACCAATGATGTGCAGGTTTGCTCCTGAATACATCATTGTCACTGGACCATGAAACAAATGTATGAATACATTGCAGCGTTTTCTGACTCTGAGCCTGTCCTAAGACACGATTTAAGCTTTTATCTCTTAAAAGCTTTGACTCTTTACCCAGTAAAGCAGTTTGTTGAGCAGCCTTCATCATGCCCCAAACTGACACTCAACATCTGGAAATACAAATAAAAAGGAGAAAAGGAAGAAAAAAGGAAGACAAGATCTTATGGGGCAGGTAGAGATGCTGTTAAATTAGGAGTATAGCCTTGCCTACTGGAAATGTTGATAAAGATTCCATTATGGAACTTACTAATTACAGAGCAGATATAATTTGGTTTGTAAAAGTCTGTTTCTGAAGCATAAAGAGCAGGAAATAAGCCCTCAGTTTAGTCTATCAGACATTACAGTGGCAACCCCTGGCATATTAAAAATTTAATGTGACTTTAATAGGTCATAATCACACCAGTAAAGTTTATAACCACTTTAGTAGCCAGAGTAATTTGACAAAACTATAACTTTTGTTCTTGGGGTTTACTTCAGACTCAAAGTACAATTAATGTCTAACAGGGCAGAGCTCTGCTTTAATGGAGTTCATCATCAAGAGACACAGGCCCACTCCTTGTTAAACAGCAGTAACAGTGAAGCTGGGGCTAAAATATCCTGCTGCTTAATGTAGATGTGCACAGAAAATTTCATCTCCAGTAAAAGGGAGAGGGTTGAACATATCCAGGATGCATCTCTTGTTCTGAGACATCATGGACCTCCTGGAGGTCACTCCAAAGACCTTCCTTGTCTGCCACAGCCAAGACAATTGATGTTGAAAATACCACATTGTTCTGTGTGCTTTCTTTTTGGCTGAATAGGCTAGAAAATGTTTCCATTGAAGGGTAATTTTTATCCCAAATCAGCTCAAATCAATACAACTCACCTTAATCTGAAAGATCATTGAGGTGAACCCCATCAAATAGGAAATGTTCTGTGTGCCCATTTGGCACTGTAAGAACGAAGAACAACCTGGCCTAAACAGGACCAGAGATTGATATCAGTAAATAACATTAAAACTTATTTTGATGGGCGGATGGAAAAGCAGTCAATGACATTATACTTTCCTTTGAATGATGCCATACTCCCCTTGCCCACAGCTGAAGTGTTTATCCTTCAATAAAATTGGCAAATCAAAGGTGGATCGGTCCCACACCACTGCACAAAGAGTGACAGCAACCCCCCGTTTTCAGAAAGGTCTATACTGCATGAGAAAACATCAGGGGACTGAAGGCCTTTGAAAGGCAAAAGAGTTCTAGTCATTTGAACTTTAGTTTATCTGATAGAAATAGCTGTCAGATATATTCAGCTTCTCTTTCTTCCTTTCAATGACTCTGAGACGGTGCCTATAGAGATAAGCCTAAGAAAGAGGAAGAAAGGGCAGATAGTCAGCATAAAGCAGTTGTATTGTGTAATGTGACAGAAAAGAAAGGTTGAAGAGCTCAGCTGGAAGCCTGTAGTTAATGTTTTAAATATTATCCTATTGAGCTTAAGTGCTGGCCGAAGCAATTTCATGTTAATGACAATTCTGCTTCCCAGGCATTCTGCCTAAAAGGAAAATCGTGCTGTTCATGCATTTAGCACTTCTTCAGAGCGAAATGTGTCTCTGCAGGCCATGGGGGATAGATGGGGCCGCGGGGGCCATGGCTTCCTGGTCCAAAAACACGGGGAATTTCTCCCAGTAACTAGTGAGAGGCTCCTATCTTCCTCAACAGATGCTGAATGATGATGAACAAAATGTTGAGAGCAGATTATTCTGTTCTGGTTTACCTTAACACCAAGCAGAATTATGATAATGTGATAATATATTTTGCAGAAGAGCATTAATTAAGACCTTTCCAATCATCTTAGAGACACTCTATGAAAAATAGCAGAAGAGAAAATAAATAGGAGAACACATATTTACATTTGAAACTCACAAATAAAATTAAAGAAATAGTGAAAGAAATCAGGATCTATCCTGACACTCTTCTGGTGGAATTTTTCTTGTAAGAGCATAGCTGCCATGGTTCCCATATGCATGTGAGTTAAAAATATTTACATAGCAAACATATAACTTGAACTTAACTCTTAAGAGCTAAAGCATTTTAGATAAATGACTGAAGTCAATCCCTTGCTTTTCAAAGCCTTGGTTTGAAAACTTCCTTTCCTCCTGCCAGGGTTAGCAGTAGTGATTGCAAAAAAATCCTTATAAAATTCCAATAGGTTAGCCTTAAACTATCTTTTTTCCAGTATTCTCATTTTCAATTACAATATGTGTTTTGAGATTTTTTTTGTTTCCTACCGTGTATTTTTGGGCAGCATTTAAATCTTGTTAATATTCAGTTATTATTTTACTACAGACATACTTAAAAAAAAAATTAACCAGTTCTTACACATTCTTAACTTAAATATTGACCAATAGAAAAACACACTACAATAATGATCCAATCCAAGGTTATGCTGAAAAATTTAATGAAGGCTGATAATATTTGTATAAGGTATTTTCTTCTTGTCACCCCTCCTTCTAATGAACGGGTGATCCTGGGAACTTTGTTCAAGTCAGTGAATATTTGCTATTTTGTTGAAGATGTGATAGCAGAGGCTAGAAAACAGCAATTACTTCATGACAGTGTGCTAAGTTGCTGTTGCAGGTATTTGTAGATGATTTGCAGTAATGAAAATGGTTTTATTAGCTGTATGTAACCTGTAAATGAATGCATAAACCATCAGCTCTGAGTGCAACTCAGGTATAAGGACTAAGAACTTCCTGGCTAAATGTAATGGTTACAGTACAGGTGTCTACATTTCATGGAATTAATGGCTTTTTTTCCCCTTAGCAGTCCCCTTAGCCTGATCAATATTGCCAAGGAAGTTTTTGATGTGGTTCAGTCTGTAAGCACCCATGGGTCAGCTGGAGCTGCATTCACTCTAGTCATCCGGTACAGAAGAAACCTGAGGGCTTTCTCAGTCTTGATTTTGACATTCTGAACCTGCAGGCTTGTGGAAGCTGAATTCCCCACAAAATACTTCTCTAACTTAGGGAATCAGATAGCTATGCTCTTAAAAAACCATAAATGCAACTATACCCCCCAGATAAATTCATGCAGGTCTCTGGCTGGCTGAGCCTACACCTTTGGGAAGCACATTGACACAGTAAGGTATTTGTATAAAATTGTAAAAATTGTAATTTATTTTGGGATACGGACTATTCTTTCTTATTTGTTGTTTTTTCATTTTTCATTGCTTTATACAAGAGGAGCCTGGGCTACTACAACAGGACTCTGATCTCTGTTGTGGAATAAAGATGATGTATAACATTATGGCTTGTTAAAAATACCCCTCAAGAAACCCCCCAAAAACAGCAAAGTAAAAAAGACCAATTTCCCCTTAACAAAAGGGAGGAAGAAGGGAACAAAGTCTTATGTCAGTCAGATGAGATTTCCTTGGTGCACAGATGTGTTTGTGGTGAAATGAACAAATTTTATGTAGAAAAATCAAGTTGCTTTACTCCCAAGTTTGTCTGTGAGATCTAATGATAGCTGAAGCAACAGAGCTTTTGAAAATCTGGGGAATAATAAAAAATACTGTGCAAGACCTGAATTTTTCCTCTTCCTGGCCTTTCATTTCATAGGAAACAGATGCAGGATCAGTTGGCAACCTGGCATCAGTCTGCATGGCTTGTTTTAAGAGAGTCTATTGTTCATAAATTGTTAGGAATACAGTTGCACCACAGATGTGTGGAACTGAATTTGTTGTGACATCAGTTTAATGACAACACATGAAAGATTCAGAGGACTTCTGGTTTTGTTGCCTCAGTATATGTGTGATTGCACGAAAAAACATTAGTAAGACACAAAACCTCTTCAAATACTCACTCGTGTTCGCTGCTGATTAAATCCACTGTTATTAAATAGTATCTTAATGAAACCAAGAAAAAAGTGCAAGAACAATTACCTCATATTCTCCAACCTCCTGAGACATTGTGATGCTTGTATCACTTTTGGGTTTTTTTCATATCTTTATAGAACATTGTTTTCTTTTAGCAACAGAAGGAGGGTTAAGAAGAACCTCTATCTGATTTGATATGGGGGAAATATAGTGACAAAGGAATATGCAAAGGCTGAGATTTTTCATTCTACTTTTACCTCTGCCTTTAATAGTAAAAACAGTTGTTCTCCAGGTACCCAACCTCCTGAGCTGGAAGACATCTGGGAGCAGAATGAAACTCTATAACACAAGGGGAAATGGTCACTGACCTATACTGACACACAAGGTCCAGGGAGCTGGGTGGGATCCACCCGAGGGTACTGAGGAAAGGAGCAGAAGTTCTCACCATGTGTAGAACATTTACCAAGCATTTGCACATGACTGTGTGAATTGAGAGCCTGCTGTCTGGGTTGGTGAGGGTTAGTTTACAGACTGTTTACAGTCTGTCAGCTTAGACACTGCAGTTTGAATGCCTGTGTATGCTGAAATTAAGGCGAGTTATCCATGGAACTAATTTTGACTTCCAGTGTAAACCAAGGATTCAGTTACCTGCTCTCAGACAAATACATAGGAAGGGATTTTTCATTAATATTATTTATATAAACATTATTTTAATCTTCAGAAATTACAGAGAAAAAACAGTTCTTCCCAGGTGTTTTTTTTCCCAGTTCCTCTTGTTTTAATATAGAAAATCAGTTACATATAACCATCTTTCACATTTGCAAAGTGCTGTGAATACAAAAACGGCATGCTGAGTGTTACCTATTATTATTAAGAGCTGAATAGTAATTAAAAGAAGAATGATAGCACTGCCCGCAAGGTGAAAGTGCTAAATAAATATTTATTTTTTACGGAGCAAGTAATCTCACAGAAGCAAAAATATGTAGTATAATTACATGGACCAATCAACATGAAAATGAATGAGAGTTTCCTTCTGCCGTCATGTCTGGGCTACCCAAACACCTTTTTTCAGGCTGCTGTAACCTTCCAGCTACTGAGCCCACATTCACTTTGTGGAGGGTGAAGGGGATCCTAAGCACACACCATCCACCTTCTAGGGAAACTTTGTTTAACAAATTTAGGCACGGGAATGATGCTACCAAGTGTCTTTATCTTGCCGGGATACTGGTTCAGCACTTATCTTCTACTTCAGATTGCTTAGAGACAGGAAAACAGAAACAGACCCCTCAACCCCCATCTCTAAGGAAGCTCCATTTGCTAGATTAATTACTATGTCTAATTTGTTTAGCTTGCTCTGGAGGAGAGATACCTCTCCTCTGCATGACATGATGAAGACACATAAAATTTCATCTGTAGGTCCTTCCTAAGCCCTTTGCTATCTTTTCCTGACACCTTGCCAGCTGGCTTGAAGCACACTTCTCCTGTCTTACCATCTAGTAAAGATACTACCTATGTATCCAAAAAGGCAGGATCTGGAGGTTGTAAAGGAAGGCACCTGCAGTGAATCCTGAATTTACAGTATGTTGGTTAGGCCATTCAGTTAAGAGCAAAAACAAGTAGTGTTGTTTAATTAGATAATAACTGGCTAAATAGTACAGAAGTAATTTGGAGGATGGGAAAAAGATTTCAACTGTACTCCTAAACAAGGAACAGAGTCCTGCGCTCCGAAAGGCAAACCTGGATGTGATTTCCTAGAGGTAGATGAGCTCACACCAAGGACAGATGCACTTGGAATTTCTCCTGGTGTTGAGAATTTTGGGCTTGTATGAGTGATGAAAGAGGACCCTTATCTCATCCCTCTGCATGGGGAACACACACACTTAACCCATCTTTATGAGCTCCTGACAATCTTGTCACCTTCATCTTACACTTTTTATTACTATCAATGCCTAGGCTCCCTTAGTGAAGGCTTGCCATCAACCTTCTTCAATCTCCAGATTCCCTTTGTCAGTTTAGCAATTGTGCACCTAAATGTCTCCATGGGTCTCTCTCATTGTCCTATGTGGCCACATACCTATTTCAGCAGGAGTCTAACTGGAATTTCAGATTTTTTAAATGACTTTCACATCTTGATTAGCCTAGTTTTAGGAAACTCAAGAGCCAGAAGTTAGCTCAAAGTTGGCTAGATTTTAGAAATTCAGGTCTGTGGGTTTGTCTCAAAACCATGGAGACAGACAGGAGAAACAGGCATCACTAGCTGGGCTGTCTGACAACTAATTTTCAGCTGTTCCAATGAGAAATAGGGGTTTTTTTAAAAAAATTCCCATTTGAATGCATGAGTTTTACACTTCCAGAAAGTATTCCCCCTTCAGTTCTAGTATTAGGGAAGAATTCCAACTACTACCTATTTTTTCCTGTAAGACAAGTTTTGTTCTAACTGTTAGTACATTATCTTACACACATATAATCTGTTATTTTAATTGCACAGCATCCCCCTGGTCTCACTCAGGGCAGGCATTGTATCAATAAAGCAATAATTATAGCAACTTAATGAGGCCAACCAGGAAACACAAAGAATCTTGATCCACTTGTCAGAAAAGCATAGATAATTTAGTAGAGCTTAGTCGGTTTCTGGACTGCAATCTGATAACCTCGTGTTCTCTAAATCACCCTAGGACAGCCTGGAAACTTCATTCCTAACTGCTCATATCCCTTCCCTTCCCTTCCCTTCCCTTCCCTTCCCTTCCCTTCCCTTCCCTTCCCTTCCCTTCCCTTCCCTTCCCTTCCCTTCCCTTCCCTTCCCTTCCCTTCCCTTCCCTTCCCTTCCCTTCCCTTCCCTTCCCTTCCCTTCCCTTCCCTTCCCTTCCCTTCCCTTCCCTTCCCTTCCCTTCCCTTCCCTTCCCTTCCCTTCCCTTCCCTTCCCTTCCCTTCCCCTCCCCTCCCCTCCCCTCCCCTCCCCTCCCCTCCCCTCCCCTCCCCTCCCCTCCAACACTTTCTCCAGCCAAAGGTGGTCTCTTTTCATGGTGCACTCTCAGTGGACATGACCCAGGTCCTACCCCTTGCAGGGCACAAAAGGACATTGCTCCAAGGGTCACTTCAGAGAGGTTTCCTTGCCCACACAACTCCTCTCACTTCCCTGCATGGTGACATGGGAACCTCGAGCTCTTTGTTGTACAAGTTGCCTCAAGGTGAGCGTCGGCCAGGAGCTGGAGAAGGAGTTCAGTGTGCAGGAAGGGCACCCCAAAACACCTGTGATGAAGGACAAAGCAGCTTCAGTGGCCCATCATCCCAGGGAGGAAGCTTGTGAGAAGGGTGCACGTGTTCTGTTCTCTTCCTTCTGCCCTTCCCAGGTATCACACCTCTACTACTAAAAAGAGAGAAGACAAAAAAAGACAATTTAAGCAGCCTTAACACATTTTTTCAGGCAACTCTTAATGGCATCTTCAGCAATTACATTTTACTGAAAGCAATAGATAAGCTGACACAGTTTCCAATATGTCCCTTCATTTTCTTTTTCCCTTGTACTGGCAAGTTTTGACAAGTCACAGCTGTTGGTCGAGGATACTGAAAAGGGAGAAGGAGATAATATGCAAATCTACGCAGCAGTATTGAACAGTGAAATGAAGAACATTTCATTTACATTTTAAAACAAAGTACGATTTTAGGAGCCGGTTACATTTATATAGATTTGTTTGTTTGCTTTTTTTGGTCCTGAGCTTTCCTAATACAGGGTGTTCAGTTGTGGTTGCTGTTTGGTACTTTCATCCCATTCCTCTTAAGGTATAAAACAATTAAATCTTGACTTCCAGAGCTCGCTCTGTAAATACAAAGTATATCTTAGCATGTAAAACTTTCCATTTGGAAATTTACAATTATAATTGTGAGCTCACTGCAGACCTCCAGGGGAGGATTTATACTGAATATGAAATAGGTGTGAGGGGTTTGTTTTTGTTTTGTTTTGGTTTTTTTATAAATAACTGTAATATGGAAGCATATTTCTGAAATAACTTGTACTTAAACTGATATTTTTCCACTGAAAAACTGCCTCCAAAATATTCTTTTTTTCCTAGATGATTTTAACAATTTTACTTCATAAATTAAACACTTTTTAATACCCAGGCTTCCACTTAAAAGAAGGCAAGAAGGTCATTGCCCTGATTACATCTTCATTACATAAATTTGTTGACCTGAATAAGTCTGCAAAGAAACCAATTCATGTCGCTCATCTCAGCTTTGAGAATCAATTTAACAATGAATTAACTTTAAAATTATCCATATAATTTACAGATTTCAAAAATAACTATTATTATTATCATTCATTCTGGCCAGTTTCTTTGGGACACTCATACCAAAATAAGAATAGTGAGTCAACTGATGCTTTTCTAAGATGCAAGATCTTTGTCAAATTTCATTGAATGCCTATCATTTACTCCTGCATTTATTTCAATGACATTTAAAAAAGATCCTCAAACTTCCTTTATTGTGGTTATGGGAGGCATCTGTTGCTTGACTGTCAGCAATAAAATGTTGCAAATTAAAATAAATTTGCTATTACATAATAATTTTATGACTTATGAAGTGATTAGCTATTTTAGATAAATAAACAGATAACTAGCAATAGTGGCCAATAAGTTCAAAAGCCTTTGAATTTGAACAGCTGGGTACACCAGTTAACGCTTCTCAATCAAAATAACTTTATGTCAAGGTATAGACAAACACATAGAAACACAGATAAGATTTCGAATCTTGCGTACTCTGGGTATTTTCTTTATTTTATTTTATTTTTTTTTTTTTAAATTTTATTTTATTATTTTATTTTATTTTATTTTATTCCACCTCATTTGTGCTTTGCCTCAAAAGATAGCAAGTTTAAGCTGTGAAAAATGGATCAATGCAACCCATGGTTTCAAGAGTAATAGTACAGAAGAAACAGAAAAAGAAAAAAGTGTGTGAGTCATAGAGCTCGAACAACATCCATTTAACTTTGGAAACAATAACTGTTTCTTAATAAGGAATCCTGTCTTGTGAGAAATGGATTTCTAACTCACAAGACTAAGGGCTGAGACAATAAAGCAAAATCCAAAACACACACAAAAATACATTTTTGTCCAATTATATTTCTCTACTGTTATATATATATATATATATGTAGGCACACAGATAGATATAAAGTTGTAATTTATGTTTCTACGCCTGTTCAAGCTTGTTTGACACTAAATTGTATATAACTGATCTTCTGAACTTGTTGATTACTTTTCATATAAAAGTTTATGTATCTTTCTCACTTTACTTATTTTTTTTTTATTTTACTTCCATATTTTCCCAAATAAGCTCTTCTGTTTTTGGTAAACTTGTAATTTAATATATTTTCATTCATTGGAAAGCAGAGTATTTATATTACAGGAATGACAAGGACTGGTTAATAATGAGGAGAGATACTCCTAATTAGTGGGAGACAAAAATACTTTTTCTGTTACATTGGATTAAAATTTGAGCACATTTCTCAAGAGACAACAACCAAGGTCCTTCCCAACCTTTTTAATATGCAACAAAATAACATTGTTACAAATTACCACATTATCTCCATGCATGTCCTTTATGTCACCTCTCACTACAGGAAAAGGTGAATAATAAGTTTTCAGCCCAAGAAAAAAAATATTTAGAAAATATTTTTCAGAGGCTGTTCTTATATTTCTAAAAATATTTTTATGTCCCAAAAAAAAAAAAAAAAAATAAAAAAAAAAAAGAAAAGGACAAGTAACAGAAATGCCCAGAAGAACTATTTCAAAATAGACAACACAAAAACCTCAGAATTGAGAAATCCATGTTCACATCTTCCTTATTTCTAAAAGACTTTGAACCCACATTACCCATTTCCCCAGAGTGTGCTCTAATCTTATGTGGTATTCTCAGTATCTCCTCTGACTTTATTCCGTATTCGACTCTATTAAATATTCACTAGATCAGTACTGCAACACAAATATACCCTTTGGGTGTAATGTTGGCCGGGATACAGAGTCATTCCTTCCACTACTGACTTTCCGCTGCTCAATCTCACATGTTGGCTAAGCATGCTAACTAGGCATAAATGAAGATATTTTGGCATCCACCATTTTGGGAATCTAGTTAGATATTTTTTTTCCCCAGGTCTCTATTTCAGGAATGTCAATATCCTTTGAAAATTACTAATTGAATTATTTTCAACATTTCCAAAAATATTGTCTTTTCTATTTATCCAGAATTATTCAGTGAGTTTAAACTAAATTCTGCAGCCTCTCAAATTACATTTTTTTGCTATGTACTTAATTGACCTAAGCCATTCATTTTCCCTTTATTTTTTTTATGAAGACAAGAGTCAATGGGAAGGAACTGATGCAGAGGTAGTTCCACCTGAATATGAGGAAGAACTTCTTCATTGTGCCGTGACCAAGCACTGAACAGGTTGCCCAAAAAGGGTGTTTAGTCTCCTTCACTGGAGATATTCCAGAACTGTCTGGACACAATTCTGTGCTGTGTGCTCTGGGATGACCCTGCTTGAGCAGAAAGGTTGGACCACTGTGGTCCCTTCCAGCCTGACCCATTCCATAATTCTGTATGTGTTTTTTTTGTTAAATATTTAAGGAACAAAATAGAAATCAGTCTGAATGGATCTTTGCAAAAAGCTAAAAACTGGAAAAAAAAACCCCAGCAAAGCCCACACAACCTGATTAATAGAGAAAATTATCTAATATCCCATAAGGAGTTTGGACTCTTAGATAAATGAATTTGCTCATTCCATCACAAGTACCCAATAAACTCGGCTCATTTTTAGCACACTGCTCATTGTCAGCTTGTGGCAAAATAAATGTCATTCTATAGACAAGAAATAGCTCAGTGAGTATTATGGTATATTGTTCTGGAGGATCAGGGTCTTATTTCATTATTCCCACAAAAAAATTGACGATATTGGTTTATATTGATGATATTGGATTGTAGAACAGATGAGAAATTTCAATTTTTGCAATTAATAATTCTAAGCAAAAGAAATATGTAACATTTAAATGGTATAATAAGGGTCAATTTATATGGAAACAGAAGTCTTTCATTTGTCAGTAACTCATTTGTTATGTTCCCCTCAGCCAGGCTCTCTCAGTGGGCTTCAATCTTCTCTCCTTCTGCACCATTTTCTGACCATGAGACAAGTGCTGTGCTTGGGAATTCCAATCCAATGCCTGGGCTCAGCAGGGTCATGCTGTAGAATACCTGGTGAACGTCACCAGCAAGTTTAACTTTTCAGTGATATATACATTTTTTAAAAGAGGATAATCTATAGAAAGCAGGTTCTGCCCGAAATAATTTTACCTGTTTGTTTTTTTGGATTTTTTTAAATTAAAAAAACAGGTACTGTTCTAATGGTTTATCTTTCACCAGCCTCTACTTAGTGTGAGAGATTTTCAGTCTCCTCTGACGAAGGCAGATGCTGGGCCACATCCTCCTTAGTGCAATGCCAACCCAGCACCACACAGAGCAGGTCAGGTGTATAATTAATCTAACAGATCTATCTCAAACAACATTATAGCAATATCCTAACCAGCGTTTATAATGGAGCTCTCCTATACTGGTGTGGAGGAAGTGAGGGAGGGCAGCTGGTCCTGGAAAGGGGAAAAAGGGATGAAAGGTGTTGCTTTAATATTTGTCTTTGTTTCTCATTACTTAAATCTATTTTAACTGGCAATAATTTAAGTAATTTTAACCAATCTGAGTCTGTTTTTTCTGTGAGAGCAATTGGTAAGTTTCTCTCTATCTTTACTTTATCCCTCATACTTTTCTGCCCTGCCCACTTAAGGAGCTGGAGTGAGTGAGCAGCTGGGTGGGTATTTGACCCTTAACCAGGGTTAATCCACCACAGCTCTTCTTCATGATCTGTTTTCTTAGCACAACTGCATATCTAATATATCATCTGAATGTCTAATCTTCTTCTGATGTCAATAACCATTCAGGCATTGGACTGTATGTCAAACCAGGTGCAAAAAGTTTTCTTGCTTTTGTGTAGGGGAAAAAAAATCAATACAACTTCCTCTTCTCTGCATGACAGATTTTTTTAAGTGCTTAACTGGTGTAGTAGGAAGTGCCTAAAACCAATTTATTGTATTTCACCATAGAGTCATTTTGGACGTCCTGCTGAAATATATTTTTAAAACCAACAATTTAAATAATTTCTAACCTGTGGATGTTACTGTCACGGTACAAAAAGCTTCTGCTCAGTTTTGGACCCTTTTAAAATCCTAACTGCTTCTTGCATTTGAAATGGCTCATTCAGTACTTCAGAGAACCATAGCATCATACAAATGAGAACCTGGATTCTGTATTTTTCAGTTGCAGAGCTAAGCAGATTGGTTGTAACTTAAAAAATTATTTCCATTAGCTGTTTCCTGTTGGCACATAAGGTTAGTCTGGGAGTGTCATGGCCATACAAAGACATACAAGAAGTTTCATACTACTTGGTAGTGTTAAAAAAAACCCCAAAAAACTTAAACATTAGCATAACCAGTGAACTTCTATTCCTTTTGCAGAGATGATATCGACCCTGTTGAGATGAAAACACAAGTGGGATACCTTTGAGAAGGCATCCAGATTTGTTGGCAGGATAAACCTTGTCTCTCTGAGGCATCGATGTATCATCAAATAGTGCAAAAGTAAAAAATATGAACTTTGAAAGGCTCTTATTTGCTACATGCAACACCAACAGATTAATTGTCAAAAGAAAAAGAATCTGAGTAGCTGCTGTAAAGCTGCCTTTAGGCTGTAAAAATTACATTTGCCAGAAAACAGTTGATGGGGGGACCCCTGGAAGTCAGGCCACAGATCCTAAAGTATGGAAAAAAATGTGTCGTAGCTCTGAAAAGACTTCCTGAATTGCATTAAAGCTGTGGAAGTAGGAGACAAAACATGTGTTGACTACAGAACGAGGGTTATGGAGAAGAGAAACTGTCAGTCTCAGCATGGACGACAAAATCGCCTGAAGCTGAATAAAGCACAGTGAAGAGTAATGAGCCATCGTTGCACACAGGTATGCACAGCACAGATGCCAGGAGTGTTGTTTAGTGAGGGGAGCTCACTTTAAAAGCAGCTCTGTCTCTCATCAAATATTACACAGATCCCTTATGGGCACAACTCACATCCCAAAGTTCCCCTGAGTGGCCTCAGCAAAACAGAGTGGGTGGTTTCTACTGTCTTGGAATGAAAAACAAAGATATGTCACAGAGAAAACTGAGGAATTCCACATCCTAAAGGGGACCTATCTGTGCAAAGCTGGCTGCTGGGACAGCCAGGTCTCCCGTGGCAAGAGGAGAAGGTGAGTGATTTAGAGAATCACATCATTTGGAAAAGTATAGCGAACTGGGAAGGGTGCGCAGGTTTCTCTACTGGATTGCCAATTTACAGAACTTCTTGAAATAAAAATGGCTGGGGAAATCAAAAGTAAAAGGATTAAGGGGGTATATCCTTAGAGGCTTTAACCTTTCATTTAGTATCAGTTTGCTGGAAAAAATGTCAGCTGAAAGTCTGCCTTTTGAACCCTTGTTTCCTGTTCCAGACTCTTGTGGTTTTGCAAAAATTACAGAAACTGAAAGTGATTCTATACAAGAAAAAAAATCTTATTGATTGCATTTTGGTTTTTCAGACCAGAATACAGTACAATTCAGCCTTATATTTCCTCTCATTTTTAACTTTTCTCCTTCATTTTTCAGGGTAAACACAGTCACAGCAGCTTAGCTCCGGCACAAGCTGTTCCAGTAGACATTTTAAATATACAGTTCCCAAATTATTCCATCTCTGGGATGGAGAAAACCTCCAAGGGACCACTAGGTCAGCCCAGCAGTTTAGCTGAATTGTTACTAAGGAGACAGTCTGATGCCACAGGCCTTGATCACAGAGTGCTTGGGCTGGCAGAGTAGCTCGTTTTGCTGCTGAGATGTGTGCAGGGAGTGAGGGAAATACTGTTTTCATTAAAGGGTCCCTTTCCACCCAAATTATGCAAGCTCTGACCTAGTGCCACAATCATATCCTGTGTGACTGGAGAGAGTTGAAAGAGCGAGCACCAGTTAATCTGCTCTAAGGAAAGGAGGATAAAGGCAAAAGATGGTAAAGGAAAGAGGTAGCAGCTAATGAGCACAGATGAGTTGGTCTGCTGGAAAAAAATGCCCAATGAGTGTAAACTAAGAGTTTTGCAATTATTTACTTACCCCAGCTTAAGGTATCTCCACATGGCAGAGAGTTTATAGGTGGTTACCAACCATGAGGAAAATGATATGGCTGTTAAATTATATGTTTGCAGAAGTTACTTCCTAAACAAGACTCTACAAGGAAGGATAGACTGGATTAACTCCATGTGTTCTGACTTCTTGGACTTGTTTAGTCACTCCTTGGCTGCTTCTCAGGTATGGACAGGACATAATGGGCCAGACAAGAGTGTACCTAACGAAGCACAGTGCAGTATGAGATCTGTGAAGGTCAGTCTAGGCCCATGAAAGATCCTCTGCTCTTCATGTGTAGGAAAATGTAGCCCATACGTCCACTGCTTAATCCCCTAAAACTTTGTAAACTTTCTGTAAGAACACTCTCAAGGTCACAATCTGACTACATCACTCTCTCAGAATTTTATTAATGGCCAATCCTACAGTCTGGGAATAGGCACATTCAGACAAAGGAAAATGTCTGGCAGTGCCCATTGCTTCAGGGTGTGTGAGGGTGCACCTCTCTGCAACCTCAGTAAACCATGGATTTTCTCTTCTGACACATCTTCTGCCAGGAATCACATCCACGTTACTTGCTAATGGCATTCCAGTTGGCACTGATACTTTTTCTGGTATACCTAGAAATGTGTGCCTTCGAATTTTGAAAAACATATTTATATATGATTGAAATTTAATGATTATTCTACCTGAAGTGGAGGCGGTTTTTTTTTTTTTTGGGGGGGGGGGGGGTGTTTGTTTGTGTGGTTGGTTGGTTTGTGGGGTTTTTGTTGTTGTTTTTTATGGTTTTGTTTGTCTGCGCTTATTTTTTGGGAGGGGGGAGGTTGTGTTGTTTTTGTTTTTACAAACATTTTGTTATTCTTGACCTGCTTTCCTGTTTGTACTTTATGATGTGAGTTTGCCATCTCTCTGTTTACAAGTTTTATTTGACCTGATAACTTTGGGATTCAGTGGCTATTTTTGAGAACATTGAAGAGGTGAGTATAAAGCACAAAAAGACTAAGGCATATTTTTTCAAAATTGGTTGTGGACCCTATTCAGCCTTTATTCTGTCCCCCAAGAGATGACTGAGCTGCCAGCTAGTCACATATACCAAATAAATATTTAAATAACTCTGAATTGCTCACAGTATTGCTACCAGTTATTCAGCTGTTTTATCAGATACAAAACTCTCCATACATAAAGAATGTGCAAGAAACTGATAGCCATCCTCAGCCATCCTCCCGGCTTCAAAATCTTTGGCTTTCCAGTAGCTAGCTGGGATAATGAATTTGTGACACAGCTGAGGAACTCAATTAATTTCATATGTGACTCTATCAGAAACATTTCAGCAGCAGCATTGCAGTCCTTAATGGCCTGGACCAGCTTTAAACTAGCAGAGAATGGCTCCATAAAGTCCCCATTCACCGGGCATTAAAAAGCACCATTAAATCTTGTTCTAAAATTTATCATAAGTATTTATTTGGAAGTATATAGAATCACAGAATTATTTATGTTGGAAAGGACCTTTAAGATCCTAAACTCAGCACTGCCGAGTCCATCACTAAACCATGTCCCCAGGTGCCACATCCATGTGTTTTTTGAACACTCCCAGGGATGCTGAATCAAATACTTCCCCGAGCTGTCTGTTCCAATGCTTGACCACCCTTTCACTAAAGAAATTTTTCCTAATATCCAATCTAAGCCTCCTCTGGTGCAACTTGAGGCCACTTACTCTTGTGCTACCACTTGTTACTTGGGAGAAGAGACCAATCTCCACCTCACCACAACCTCTTTTCTAGTGATTGTGGAGAGCAATAAGGTCTCTTCTTGAGCCTCCTTTTCTCCAGGCTGAACATTCCCAGCTCCCTCAGCTGCTCCTCATCAGATTTGTGCTCCAGAGCCTTCCCCAGCTCCATTCCCTTCTCTGGACAGGCTCAGTGCACTCCCTGCATGTTCTCCTGCAGGAGTTGCCACAGAATCTGCTGAGCCACATCCTTACCTCTCACCCCATCAATTGAGTATGTCTGTATATGTATACATACTTAGATATACACAATATAAATTTATATATATTGTGCATACAAATATAGAAATTTATATTGAATCTGTTCATTTTGGTTTTTTTTTTTTCACCAAATCAAATTCTGGTTTTAAAGTCAATGTACAGAGGTTGTGTCTCAGTCCTTATGCTGGGGTTGGCTAGCGATCCACAAAACAAAATGTTGGGAAGGCTTTTTAGGCTGCATCATTCTGTTGTCCAATGTCTGTGTCCAGGAAGGAAAGATGATTTTCACTGAACACGCCAGATGGGAAAGGCAGTTAGAGTGGGAAGAGGCTTGGTGCTCTGCCACTGTGTACTGGACAGTGCAGGACACCAGTAAGGTAACGATGTGGAAAAAAATGAATGGTTACAGATAAAATCTCACCAGAAAGGTGATCTTTTTACAGAACTCAATGCAAGGAAATTTTCAGGAAAATGAATAATCAGAAATTAAAAGCTGAATTTCTATTAAGATGCCAGATCCATGTAAAACAGGCATGTGTGGGGGAGCTCTGTGGTGAAGTGCAGGGAGTTGCTAAGTGTAATGGAACCCCAGGAAAAAAGCGAGCAAGAAAAAAGAAATCCTGCAATGAAAGAGGAAGAGAACAAAAGTGAAGAATGGGAACAGTACACGGCAAACCAAAGGTCAGAATTAGAATAAAAGCCATGGGGAGCTCTGAAGTCCCTGCCTTTCTAGGAATAGAATCCTGTGGCCCGTGGTTTCAGAGGCCTTGAAGTTGTTTTATTCAGTGGGAGAAAGCACTTTCCATTCATTTACCTAAAAAAATTTAAGTCTTTTCATTCCTTCTTGAGAGCAATGGTGTTCTCAAGAAGGAATGTAGGATACATTATCATGTTTTGTCTCGGGGAGGGATGAACAGCTCCCAGTTCATGAAACTTATGGTTTTATTAAAAAAAAAAAAAAAAAAAGGGAACAACAGAGACAATGCCTGCAATTTTTTTTTTCAGTTATACTCCTTATACCCCTTATAACACTTAATACACAGGCTGTCACTTGGCAGGGCTGAGAAGGAGCTGGATGGGGAGCAACACTTCTGTTTAATTTGGAAGAGAGGAATTCTCCTCTCAATCCTTTTCCTTCATGATGCATCCTTTCCTCTCCTCTCCTTTATGTACAGAGTAATGAGGAAAAAGAAAAGCCCAACAAAAAAAGAGCAGTTTAGTAGAACAGAGAAGATACCAATGGCCAAAAATATTCTTCATTTTATACATATTTAATATAAAAAGATATATGAGGCAGATGCATCAGAAATTAATGGCTTAGATAGGATCAGGGGAAAAAAAAACAATCTGCAGGCAAGTACAATCAACATCATCCACTTTCAGTGCAACAGTTGTAATTTACAGATGCTGAAGGCCTGGCCTATAACCTGTGGGTAATGAGACTTTCAAAACTACACCCAGATTTTTTCAGGCTTCCCTACCTACAGAGGGGTTGGCAATCAGCCTCCAGTTCTGAGAACTAATCTCCAAAGGCTCATTTGAGCATTGTGCTCAGTCATCTTTAACTGGGAATTCCCATTGTGCCAGAGCTGAAGATGCAACCCTTAGCATTGTTTACATGGTGCTACTGCTGCCATTTCGTCGTGGAATTGTGAATTCCCTAAGAACAGGAATCAGCAGAACCCTGGGGGCAAACCTTAACACCTCAACAGCGTGGAAGGAAATGTCACTGCTCTCAGATTAGAGAAATGCCAAAGTAAACTACTGGTCAATAAATGGAAAATTTCACTCTGCAAACTTTTGGCATGGGACTTCAACAGCCAAAATCAGCAAATATTGTAATCAATATGTGCTTGGCCTATCCATCAGTGTCTAAGTATGGTTTATTTATCATAATATATAACTTTTTCAAAGAAGAATTTAATCAGAACTTTTTCTTTTCATTATAGAATGAGTGGATATTTCCCCACCTTAAACAGATTATTGTTTTAAGTCATAAACACCAGACCTTTTTTTTTCAATTGTTTCCTCCTGGCTGATAGTGATAAAAAGTAAGTCTGGTTCAAATGCAATTCCTCTGGCTAACACTTTCACCTACACAGTTATATGAAGATTGCACACTTCTGAATCCCTTGTTGATGGTATCCACTTGCTCCTACTATAAAAGGCCTTTTTTTTTTAAGAACATTCTCTTAAATGACCAGAAAGTTTTATTTTCAATTTATTCACTATTTTTTGTACCTTTTTTTTGGTTTAGGTGTGTATCTCAGAATGCCTAAACATTGTGCTACATCAAATCTACAATTATCTCTTGCATGTTTTTACAAGTGTTCCATGAACTCTATTTATCAATAATTTAATTTTTCAGGATTTTTCTTACCAAAGGAAAACCTTCACTTCAGTTATTGAAAAGCATATTAATAAGAAATTTATGTTTTTGCAGAAACTCACAGGAGAAAGAGGAATACAGATGGAAATAAATAGAAGCAGATCTCAAACCCAAGAAAGTGAATTCCCTTGTTCCCCTGGAGTCAGCAGTACATCATGAAGGATTTCAGACAGTCTCCAGGAGGGTTTCTTTTAGAGGGGGCACTGTAGTTGAGCTGGAGAGTTAAAGAGACCCTTCCACTACCTCTTTTAAAATAAATATAAATGGCATGTGAGGCGTTTTTGACAGGTCACAGCTTCCACAGACCAAGCCCTGGGTAACAAGACTGTTACCTAAAATACTCCAACCTGGTCTGAGAGCAGGCAAACAGCTGGATTGCAATCCATCATTGCAGGACACAACTCTTGCTATGCTGGGGCAGAGGTTCAGGTGTTTGTCAAATAACAACATAAATCATTTTACACGGTGCTTCCTTTAAGCATAGGAACTGGATGCTAAGTAGAGTCTGGAAAACCAGAAAGCACAGCAGGTCCGCAGTGGGATTTAGGCACCCAGCTGCCAAAGGATCCTGCGACAATCCCAGGTAAAACCAGACACATATGATGGTGCTGACCATAGAATATTTATTGAACCCGTTGCTAGTTCTAGGCAGGACCGTGGGGAGTAGCTTTTTCATCACTGTGGTTCATGTGAAAGTCTAATTTCCAATTCACAGTCAGAACCCAACCTGAGAGTAATGTTGCTCTGAACAAACCCATTTCAGAATGATCTTTCCCAGCCATGTGTATGGATTCACTAACAACATTCAGATCCCTGATTTTGTATCAAACAGATGCCAGAAATGTCTGGCTATGTATCTTGCTTCTTCTCTAGCTTTATTTTTTGTTTGGAATGATTATATAAAACAGTTTCCCTTTAACATCTGCTGCTGCCTCTAAATGATGGACTAGGTTCCAGACACAATTTCTGCAGGTAACCAGCTGTGATACCCTGCAGTGATTCATAATACTGAAGTGTTTATGGAGATTTTTGAATTTACATGTTTATGAAGTTTACAGTGTGACATAAGAGGAAATAATTGAATTGATGTTATTTATTTTACTGCAGCCATGTCTCTGAAGTGCTCAGTACAGTAAATTAAGTTAGTATGTACTTCTCACTATATGGTTGCAAACCTCTACTCAACAGGACATGTCTTGTAGAGAAAGAAGTATGTGAGATAAAATTTTTTACTCTGAAAGCCACTCAGAATGACTCTGTAATGTAATTTAGTCTACAGATCTAAATCGTTAAAAATAAAAAAATAATCACGCAGGGAATGGTTGTTTGTCTTTGTTACAGAATTAAGTATCCTCTGGGAAGTCAAACATTGACTGCAAAAATGTCTCACTGCATGAAAAAAAAGTAACAGGTTCACTGGAGAAGATCCCAAGGCAAGCTGCTGTCATAGGATTTTATTGTAATTCAATATCTTCTCATCCTGCCTGTCAAGAAACACACTGAGAGGAGGCATCTGTTTCTATGTGTGCAATACTAAATATTGTGAGGGACTGTGTTTTGGCACAACCTACACTGATGGGGTTCAGCAGGGTTGTTGAGGTCAGGGCTGCCCCTCGGCTGTACAAACCCATCAGTTTTGGCAGCAATGCTCAGTGTGACAACAGCTCTGTAGTTCTGCAAAGCACCATCCTGTTTCTGGTGTTCTGGTGGAAACTGGGGACTTGGAGGAAATTTGGAACTATGAGGAGGTTTAAATTGTACTTTTTTTCTTCCTTTTTCTTGATCCCTCCAACATCCTCAAAGGGTAATCTAATTTTGCTGAGGGCGGTGCTGGTAAGACTATTCCATAGGATGATCTGTGCTGCACAGGCATCCCTTAATGGTGTGGGAGAGCTGGGACTGCCGTGCTGCAGGAGGGAGATCCACCAGCAGTGTGAGAACCTGACCCCTTCCCATCTGGGACCCTTTCCTCTCCTGCAGTATGGGATTCTTTATCCCAGACACTCCAGGGTGGAACCCATGTACTTTATTGGGGCCTGCCTCAAATATTCAAATTGATCTTGCATGTGTGATCAGTTCTCAGATTTTGTCTTAGCTCATTGTTGGTAGGTTAGGAAATGCAAGAAAGAGTCAACATCTGGAGGTAACTGTGAGAGGGAAGGAAGGAAGGAAGGAAGGAAGGAAGGAAGGAAGGAAGGAAGGAAGGAAGGAAGGAAGGAAGGAAGGAAGGAAGGAAGGAAGGAAGGAAGGAAGGAAGGAAGGAAGGAAGGAAGGAAGGAAGGAAGGAAGGAAGGAAGGAAGGAAGGAAGGAAGGAAGGAAGGAAGGAAGGAAGGAAGGAAGACTGAACTCACAGTTCTGGATTTTTCAGTTGTAGAGTCCAGTTTTGCTTAAGCAGCATCTGGACATTTCAGAGGAAAGTTTGCACTAAACAATCGCATACACATGCTGTTCTTCTGCTTAGTCTAGTTACCATTCCTGTGGCTAGCCAATTTGTAAATGAAGAGGGAATAAAAAAGTAGAAAGAACTAAAATTTAAGAACAAGTATAGATAATAAATATTTAAATAACATTTTAAGAAGCAATTATGGGATTAGGATTATAGAAAACTCAGATCTTGATATTGTGTAAAAATAAAAACCAAAAACCAAACAGGCAAAAATTGTGCACTTTTCAAAAGCACTGAAAATAAAAAAAATAATGGAAATGGAAAAATTACTCTCCAGTCCTTCACTTTCTTCTAAATTAGGAAAATAAATAACAATTTATATGTAGATTACCATAATGCTAATGCTGTGAATTAAACTTCCATTTAACCAATTTGTCTTTTTTAAAAACAACAATGTTGTCTACATTCTACTTCTAGAAAATGTTTGTTAAAATACATTGATAACATATTTAAAATCATTTTGAATCATTCTGGCTTCCTGCTTCATGCTTTAAAGCATTTTTTAATGAAAAATTATGTAGAAGTTGACAGAAAATATCTAGCATTCAATAATTTGTTTTTTACTTGAAGCTATAATTTGGTATTTAGTAGAGAATTAGAGCCCTGTGATTGAATTCCATTGGATGACTCAGACATTCTACAGAGAATAAACTTTTTCTCTATTAAGTGTCTTAGGTTTTTAGAATAATTTCTAGAGAACATCATTGATTAAGTCACAATTAAATTCTAAACTACTTTCCCACCAGGGTAAAAACAATTAACATCAGCCAGATTCTTCACTGCCTGGCATCTTGTGCAGAGCAAATGAAAAATTCTTATAATGTGACATCGTACACATATTTTCTATCTATTATGCATTAATGTAGAGGCCAAAAAGGTCCCTCTTTTTTTTTTTTTTTCCTAAGAACTCTTCATTTTCAGGCCCTGCAATAGTGTCTCACACGTTCTGTAACACCTTTATCGTTTCAGTTGTGCTTCACTGAGTTTTTCCAATAGTTTATCGATGTCCTTTGTGTACTGCAAGGACTCAGCTGTGCCCTCTCCTTCATTGCCTCCTATGCCAAGGGGGGAAATGCTGGACACAATCCTTCCCATCACACCACACTCAAGTAGCCCCCATCAACCATTTCTGGTGGCATATTCAAAGAAAGTTTCTAGGAACTGGATTCCTTCTGGCTCACCTGACCTGACTTCCACCCGTTGAGCACTGCCTTTTTATGTTTGAATTCAGTTAAATAAATGCAATTTGTTCTAATACATGGGAATAATTCAGGTTACAATGACTGTCCTGAGTGTATCATGACTGCTGCTGCAGGTCTTCTACAATGCTACTTGGAGTAAGAAGCAAAGATTGTTTAGTAAAAAGAGAAAATTTTGACAATTTTGCTTTTGAAGCAAAGCATATTTAGCTAATCCTAAATTGCCTACGCTACATGGCAAATATATATTTGGCATAGCCAGATAAGATAAGGATTTTGATATGGAAGGTATAGGTTAGACTCAATACAAAAAATGTTGGACTCTAAAGATCTTTTTCTTCTGAAAGCAGGGTTGTAAACAAGAAATATTACTTTATATTTCTAATGAGGAGGGCTACAGATGTCTAGAGTAAGACAGGAAAGTCATTGCAGTAGCAAAAAAAAGGAGCAAAAATAGAGCCTTCTAGAAAATTTCAGCAACTTGATGCAACATTTTGTAAATTAAGGCTATTACAAAACAAGATTTCCCAAGAATTCTGTTCTGAACACTTCTCAGAAATCAGCATCTCAAGTGCATTTTATGATATTTTATTAAAAAAAAAAAAAGCCAGATCATTTATTTACATGACTGTATCTTAATACCCCTAGAGTGTTAGCTACAGTTCTGTAGAAATTGACTATAACTATAACCTCAGTTCTGATAGGCTGATCAATAAGTTATTAAATAGTATATTGGAAATAAGCATGTTTTTTGAATGGTGTCTTCCTAAAGCAAAATTCCAGCTATGGATTAACATTCTCAAATCAGATTTCTGGTCTGTTTGATAAGATTTCTTGTTGAGAATAGTTTCAAATTAGACATTAATATCTTGTGAAAAAATGGGATGCATTAATAAATTTTATATATTTGCAAATTACATATGGGTCTTCAAGGTCTTTATAAAGAGGGACAAAAAAAATCCTAATCAATTTGGTTTATACGTTCTCTGCAAAGGTGTGAAATACTTTTGTCTGCCATTAAGCACCCAGTAGACCAGTAGATAAATCTATGGCTAACTGTGTACCATGGGTACATTTTCATGCTAAAATTAACTTCAAAATATTCGTACACAAGTCTGAGACAGACAGCTCTGATAGCTTATCAGCAGACCTTGAAAACTGTCAACTTACCTCAAAACAAAGACTGAAACAGAATATTTTGAGATGAAGACAAGCAGCCTTACAGCCAGGACAGAGAAGCCAACCCTCCCAGAGGTCAGAGTAGGACCAGGCGCACATCTGGTGTGAATTAGGCAAGAGAAACAGCCATTTATAGCCTGAGGATGGGCTACCATGTCTTTTGTCTCCCAAAAGACTGCAGACACTACCTATATAAATGAACATTCAAGTGCTACTTAGCTCCGGTGCCTTTTCCATTCATACTTTCTGATTATGCTTCCATGGTATCTCCAAATTTTCATAAAACCAACTCCTGGTTGGCAAGAGGATCCTAACCCGCAGTCTAGGGAGGTGAGTGTTGGTGTTGGGTGCTCTTAGAAATGTCTGAAATTTGTGACAGTGCGTGGAGAATCACCTTCAGGCTTATAGGGCAAAAAAAAAAGAAGGGCTGGAAGAGACTAGACCTGTAAAACAGGTGGCCTTTATTCCTATTGCCGTGGTGTGCAATGTGACAGACATTTTTTATAACCAAGGGTGACAGGTAAAAAGGAATCAAATGACTGTACAAAAAATAAACAAAGCAAGACCCAACAAAAATGCTTAATGAAGAGAACCTGATTAGGCTTATGCATTGCATAGAAGTCTGATACAAGACTGATGAATTTAAGATGGAAGAAGACACATATAGGAGCAAAGGGCTGCATAAGCAGATGTGTTTACAGTGAGACAGATAAATGGGTTAGATAGAGAGAAAGCAGCACTTTGATAGAGCTAGGAGCAAAAAATAAAATTGTAGAGAGTATTTTTCCAATCCCTTATTTTCTTCTGCCTTAGAAAAACAGCTCTGCAACTATCTACTGTATTATCACACCTGCTTATTTAATTTTGTGAGTTACATCATTTCACCCTTAATCTTTATTTTATTCTTTTTCATTTGTTGGAAAATCAAAAAATGCTATTTTGGTAGGAGGCAGAATTGTGAACTATAAGAAATAACCTTGCTTGAGGAAAATATCATTTTCTCACAGTCTGACTGCAAATTGGAAAGACCTAGTTAACTGCTGCCTGTATATCTTACAGTGGAAAAATATTTTATCCAGATCAATTATTATACATATATATATATATGTAAATGTATATGTGTGTGTGTGTGTACAGGTGCACTTGCATAGATGGAAGCAAGCAGAGGATAAGGAGAAGTGATACATCATTTAAGGAAAAAAAATTAAATCACACTGGGAAAAACTCTCCAGTCTTATTAAATATTTCTTCCCAGGCCTGTATAAGGACAGCTAAATCTGTTCAGGTAGAGAAAACTTTTATATCGCCCTTTACCCCTCCAATTTCTTTACAAACGAATTTCGTAAAGAATTTCCTGTGGACATGAAATAACTGTCTGCTTCATTATCATGTCCTTTTGAACCTGGGAAAAAAAGAAAAGATCCTGCTGGAAAATCTTTACCTGTGGTATTTCTGGTCAGGTTTAGATTAGGAACTTCTATCAGTCTTTAAAGAGAGGTTCAGTTTACGATATTTAGTAACCTCCAGAGGCTTGGGTGAGTCAGATAAGCTCCAGATAAACATTTGACCTTTGCAGGGTTTATCCAATGTGAAGGAAAGCTATTGAAGTGCACTTATTGCTAATCCTGCACTTGTTCCAAGCAGGAAATTTTCACAGATGTTAATGTGAGCTCTGTGCACTGAATGAGAGGAGATTATCCAACAGATATCCACAAAAAAGAAAATCTAATAGCATATGAATTAGAAGACACAACAGTGCCAAAAAATTAGTTCTTCAGGTATGACAGGCAGTTTGCTTTTTAAACTAGCAATATTACCATATAAAACTAAATTGATAAAATTCTGAACTGAAAGTAACCTTTTGCTTTCAACATAGACATCAGCTTTAAGGATGTTTCCGTGTACATGTACTTGCAAGATCTAATAGGCAGAAAAAAATTTTATCACTAAAAAGTTTTTCATACTTTATACAATTCTTGAAGTGCAGAAGTTAAAACTCTTTTCCTCTTGATTTAAATTCACTCTTAGCAAGCCAAAATAACACTACGTATCCCAGGGGTGTGTTCCAGACTTCATAGCACCGAATTGGCCCATTTCTTGTTTATGCAAAATTAATTACTCACAGAATCAGGGAACGGTTCATGTTGGAAGGAAGCTTAAAGATCATCTGGTTCCAAGCCCCCTGTCATGAACAGGGACACTTTCCTCTAGACCAACTCACCCAGGGCCACATCCAAGCTGACCTTGAGCATTTCCAGGCAAGTATTCACCAGTGCATGGTTAGAAAATAGGTGTGAAATACCCCAACCAGGAAAATTGTCTGGATGCTCTGCTGCTCCCGTGCCTTCAACCCTGTGAAGCACCAAGAAGAGCAAACTCTACCCTTTCTCTTGACTCAAAGCTCCATTACTTCTTGATTTGCCCTCTTGCATCTTAACTTGAAAGAAGTTCAAGGTGGAAAGCTGCAACAAGGGGCTTGTATAACACAAAAAACATCATATAAGCCCCTCCCCACAACAGTTTATTGACATGAGTTGCAAATTCTGGCTTGCCCAGTCTGCAGTGACTACTTCCCTCCCTGTTCTTGGGCTTAGAAATCCCTTGGGAATATCTACAGAATCTTAAATAATGTGGACTGAAAGAGTTCATTGAAATTTTACAAACCAGGCTATGCTCCCCCAAAGTCAGGCCGCAGAAAATTAACAATGGCTTTCAGCAAAACTAATGGAGAGAGATAAGCTATGAAAAGAGGCAACTCTCTAGAATTAATAATGCAGCTGCATCAATTTATAGCAGCTAAAGATCCAGTCTTTTGCTTATCTTCCCTGATCAAGCTGTCTCTCTTTTTAAGAGAAGAGAGTTTTCTTCTTTTTTTTGGTTATAATTTCTATTTTTCTGTCAGTGGGTTATTTGTTCATTGGAATGCAGAGCTGACCTCAGCAGAAAATTCACTGAAAGTCCTGCATGGCAATCCTTATCTACAGCTAAATCCCTGACCTATGTATTTTCATTGTCCTCTCCGTAACTCTATTATACTCATGCTATTTTTGACAAAACACAATGAAAGAACAATGTTAGAGATGTGAATGCATTTCCTTTCTCCCTCAAGCAAAATGAAACCTAGTCTGCCTCAGGCCTCCCTTGATGGAAAAAACAGTTAATGCATTAAACATAGGACATACTCCAGAATTTTAATAGGATCTTTAATCCACTAAGTTTAGGTATATAATTGTTAACATTTTGTTTTTCATTATAGAATGTTTTATACTCAGGATATTCCAAAAAATGAACATCTGGTATTAATAACTTTCCAGCATAAAAAACTGAACAAAAGTGCAACCTATTGTAGCTGGCAGATGGGTTACAAAAACAGGAAGAGAAAAAAATCCACAAGACACCAGCTAGACTAATCCATTGCAATGTAGATCCTGATTTAATTTAAACAATGCATAATGCATTGACTTCCAACAATAGGTGGCTATTGTGAGCAGTCTTTTCATAGTTAGACATATTCAGTAATGATTATTCATGTAAACAGGCTTTTTGTTTAAAATTAGTCAGTGAATTGTTTTGTCTGGTGTGTCAGTTCCAGCCTCGATGGAAGAGAGTACATGTGTGCTGTGGAAGGAAGAGCCTCAGAAAACTGGAAACAGACTCCCTGCTGGAGAAAGCTCATGGCACTGAGTTTGCTACGCTTGGTTTCAGAAGCAGAAAGAGAGTGTACAATGAGTTGTTTTCTCCTTCACATGACTCTGGCCCTGAGGAATTAGAGAGGGTCATCATAGAATGGTTTGGGTTTGAAGGGATCTTGAAGATCATTCAGTTCCAACCCCCGGCCATCGGCAGGGACAGCTTCCACTATCCCAGGTTTCTCCAAGCCCCATCCAACCTGGCCTTGAACACTTCCAGGGATGGGGCAGCCACAGCTTCTCTGTACAAGCTGTTCCAGAGCCTCACCACCCTCTTTGTGTTGGATGCCTTTGTGTGGGATGACATATGCCACTGTTAAGAAAAGCTCGCAGTACAAAACTGGCTTGAGTCGAGAGAATTTGAATGAAGGGGAAATTACCAATAACTATATTGTCGTGTCTTCCATTTGAAAAACGCAGATGAGGTTGAATTCGCTCATAGGTTGTCTGGTCTGCTGGGTCATTAACTTTTGACTGTCTTTGTAAAGAGTTGTGGGCCTTAGTTTGCAATTTCTTTCTTTCTTTCTTTCTTTCTTTCTTTCTTTCTTTCTTTCTTTCTTTCTTTCTTTCTCTCTCTCTCTCTCTCTCTCTCTCTCTCTTTCTTCCTCTCTCTCTCTCTCTTTCTCTCTTTCTCTCTCTTTCTCTCTCTTTCTCTCTCTTTCTCTCTCTTTCTCTCTCTTTCTCTCTCTTTCTCTTTCTTTCTCTCTTTCTCTCTTTCTCTCTTTCTCTCTTTCTCTCTTTCTCTCTTTCTCTCTTTCTCTCTTTCTCTCTTTCTCTCTTTCTCTCTTTCTCTCTTTCTCTCTTTCTCTCTTCCTCTCTTCCTCTCTTCCTCTCTTTCCTTCCGAACTTCCTTCCTTCCTTCTGAGCTTCCCGAACTTCCCTTCTCTTTCCTTTCCCTGAGCTTCCCTTCCTTTTTCTTACCAAAAGGACTCAGATTTCTTTTCTCACTTACAACCATGTTTACCAGGAGTGACTCCAGAAAGTGAAATAACTTTTCATGGAGATTTGTGTTACAGTAAATGATAAAATTCTAACTGTAGAGTTTTCTCCCTGAACTAAGCCTGGAACTGTTCTGCTTTGACATGATGGATTTGGATGGTGTGGAGCAGGAACCTGCCCCATAGAATTGAGTTATCCATTAAATAATGCTTTTTCATTCTTGGGAGCAGAAAATGTAGAAATCTCTTGCACATTCCTTTCCTCTATAGTAATTCAAGAAAAGAGAGACCTGGTCTAGTGGAAGGTGTCATTGTACCCTGGAGTGTTCAACATCAGCTCTTTGTTATAAAAACACCACTGTACTGGGCTTCAAGACAGTTTCGTGTGGGAGGGGGGAAGACACAAACACAAATAGAAATAAAAATGTCTCAAAGTCACAAGATGACTCATGGCAATGAGAGGAAGCCCAGGGCTAGCTTTCATGTGGCACCAGCATCTAGATCATGAAATTTGGATGTTGCTGTTTCAAAGTATGGATATAGCCCCGCAGATGGACTCTGGGCATCAAAAGAGAGCACATCTTTCCTGATAGTGGAGCAGCAAATAAGAAAAATCTCTTCCCCAGGACTCAGTTTGCTCAGTCCTGTATGTAGCTATTTTGAATGATGTTAGCTAAGATATCCTGAAACTTAAAGAAAGACAAATTAGATAGTTTACTAATCAGATTATCCTTGCAAATTTGTATTTTTTACAAGTCATTATATATGTCTCTTTTGCCTCCTTTCCATATTACTGCTTTTATCATTTTGTTCATATTGTAAAAAGCCATTGGAAGTGGGACTGTTTCTTGTTAAATAGCTCTATTGCATCTGCTTCTGAATCCTGGTTAGTATCTGGATGTTGTCAAACTGAAAAGAATAATAAAGGCTGAAATCTTCATGACAAAACACTAGTTCATGGGTGGCAGCTTTAGCTGGAAGGTGTTAGTTGAAACCAAAAAATATTTTGAACTACAGCTTTTAAATTTTTTTTAAAAAGTTCATATTAAAACAACAGGGAGCTGTAGAAATAAAAAAAAAAAAAGAAAAAACAAAAAGAAAAAACAAACATAAATCAAGTTTTAGTTTATCCAAACAATAGGACACCATTGCAAAAAAAAACTATAGTTTCACGATAAAAAAATATCAGTTCAATTTGGGAAAAATTATACCCTTATTTATTTATTTATTTAATCGGCAGAGAACTTTGAAAATGCCTAATAAACTGACAATACTTTTGGTGACTCTCCTTCAACATATTAGCTGCTTGAGTCAAGCAGTGTCATCCTTTGACTTTGGAAAGGCAGCTTTCAATGCAGCTGCCATCCTTAAAGGATACCACTCTAAATCTCAGCCTATAATCACCTAGCAAAACCTATGCCATATGTAAATATGTAATTCACATGAGATTGGCTCCCAAGGGAATTCCTATTAGAAGCATGAGCTGCATTGAGAGCAACAGACTTTTTAGTGCCATTAAGGTAAATGAGGTGGTAATGGGAAGTGCAGATTATACTAACTTCAATAATTTATTTCATACTTCCCATCAGGGTAGCTTTTACAAACAGCTAGTGTTAATTGAAATGTAAATGAATGATAAATTAAGAAAAAAATGATGTTAAGAAAAGGAAAACAGGGTGAAATAAAAAGAATAAAACCAAAATTCTTACAGCACAGGAAAAGAAAAATGAGTTGACGTTAATTAGGTAGCACGAAACGATGGGAAAACAAGAAAGCACACAGAGAACAGCCTGTGTGAATATGAGGCACACACTTGCACAGTGTCAGTGCAGTCCTGCCTGTTGGTCCTGAGCACTCACGAGTGGCTGTCCGTCTGTCTGTCTGTCTGTCTGTCTGTCTGTTTGTCTGTGCTGACCCAGCACCTGGGGTTGTTCTGTGCACATCCCTGACAGGAGGTTTGCAGCTCATGGCATTGCTCTACTGCAAAGGAACATGAACTCCACCCTGACCCCTCTGAAAGATCCTGGCAAGGATTTTCAAGGGTAGCCAGTGATTCAGACCTGCTTTTTCATCATATTCACTCTTAGCTTGTCCTAGCAGGCAGAATTCAGGAGAGCATGCTGAGTTAAAGCACCAAAATGAGTCTTCTAGCATAATTAGCAATTATGAAAAATCTTGATGTGTTCCACTGAAGGTGGCCCAGAATAACCCCATTCATAGTGTCATAGACAAGCTTTCTTTCCACAGAAATTTAAAAATAGGAAAATTTACCAGGCTGACAAAATTTAATGGAAGTATGAATCATGTTGACTTGTACTGCTGCAGATTAGTTACAGTACGTTACCATTTTTAAACTATTTTAAGATCCTCCAGCAGAGCTGGAGAATACAATTAAAGTGTTTCAAGGTTATTGGTCCAGGTAAATACTGCCTGCCAGAATTAAACACATGTACCTCTTCAATTTCTGGGAACACTTGCACAGGTCTTTCCAAAAGTATCCCATGTACTTGAAGTAACAATTGTTTATTTAAAGATTAAGGAAATGTCAGGCATTTCAGAAAATATTTGTATGGCTAAGTCTTTTCAATAAATGAGCATACTGTGCTTTCTCTTCCTTCAGTAAGACATAAATATACTGAAACCCGATTTGAAAACCAAAAGGCTGAAAAGTCAGTAAGTGTTCAATTAGAAATGCATTTGTTCAAAAATACCCGACCCAATGTAAGTCCTGAGTGATTAAATATAAATTAATTTCTCATTATCAATGCCATAAGACACATCAGTGTTACAGTGTTAAAACTTTGGAAATGCTCTAAGGAATCTGTTCGATGTCATACCAACTTCCCTAAAAGAGTATCTGGAGCATATTTGGCAAATCTATAGAAGTCTTCACTGCACAGAAGTCTGTCATCTCACAAACCCTTGCAGGGCAAACCTGATGGATAGAGCAGCCTATACGATCAGATTTTTTTATGTCACATGAAGCAGCAAAGAAAAGTGAGCCATTAGTAACCAATGTCTTTGTGTCTCCTGCAAAGACAAGCAGCTGACTGACCTGCCAGCAGAGGAAACCACCAAAATTATTCTTGAGGGAATATCCTTTCCTTAAAATATTCAGTACAATATTTTCTTAAAGCCATGTAAAATAAAATTCTGGTGTAGAAATTGCAGCAGTAGCTACAAAAGAAATGCAAACAATTCAAATTAATTCATGGTCAAAAGACAAGAAAAATATCGTGTGGACATTGAAGTTGCTGGATGACCTGATCAGAACCATTAACAAGTGACAAACATTTCTACATACACACTTTCTTGGGCTAGTGAGCCTCGAAATCTGTCAGGCCAAGATATTTCTGTCACACCTCCGAAACACAGGGAGGACAGAGGGGTGAATTCAAACAGCAATGATTTTTCTATCCTATGTACCACAAGAGTCCTGCAAGTAACTGGTGCCATCTCTATTTTATATCCAAATGTAGGGTCTAACAAACATCTTTCCTCTGTTTTATAAGACAGATAATCTCTCAGGGATGTTGCAAAATGCCTGGGGAATCACTGTCACCAGGCTGCTCCTGACACCCCAAATCATGGTCCCTGTAAACATGGGCCTTGAACTGACTCGATGGCTGTGACAGATGTCATCGTGCCCCCGGGGCAGGAGCGAGGGGATGAAGAGCAGCTGCTGAAGTGAAAATCTGGCAACCTGCAGGCAAATCAGCCTGTCAGAGAAGAGCTCTTAGGGGTGACAGGGGACATGCTAAACCTAACAGCCAGGGAAGAGGCTCTCTTCTTCCAGATTACCGAGTAATGTTAAGATGAAATAGACTGCTTTTTGTATCGACTCAGTGCTTAAAGTAATGTTCTCACGTCTTTAATTCTAATGAAAGCTTCAAACTTTCCTCTTAGTCATGCAAACTGGGATGCTGAACAGAAGTGTAAGGAAGGAGCAACATCGCTGTTACCAGACTGAAGAGGGTGTGACGACAAATGTGCTTCAGGAAAGAAGAAGGGTCCTGGGAAACCCTAGGGTGCAGGACACACTCTTGAGTTTTGTCCCATGCTGTAACATTTTGGGCTTGAATATTTGGGCTAAGGAGTAAGCCCCGACTTTATCTTCCCAGGAGTAATTCTAAACTTCTTTAATTGCTATATGATCTCTCGAAGATAACATCCTTCTCCTGCAAGCGTGGCTTGACTGCAGTTACTGACATTCAGAACCTTGCAGACAAGTATTTAATGAAGCAAGGCATGAGCAATATTAAATAAGAATTCTCTTGACATACAGATTTCAACTTGGAAAAAAGTTTGCAAGGAATGTTAAATACTCACTTTCTGTGTCTGGGTTGCAATGATATAATTCAATAATTGAGTAAAATCACAGAATCATTAAGGCTGGAAAAGACCTCTAAGATCATCAAGTCCAAGCATTAATCCTACACTGCCAGATCTGCCACTAAACCATGTCCCTAAGCACCATATTTGCACATAATAAGTAAAAAAAAATAAATTCATAAATTTGCTCAGACTCTGGGAAAAAATTATAAAGAGGAACAATTGTGATACCAGAGATGGTTACCACTTTTATTTTGCTCTATAATTTTATAATATGTAATAATGTGAGCTACTTTCAAATGAAAGAAAATGTTTAAGATCTGTAGACAAAAGATGCCTTTAGAGCAGATTAATCTTCAGCTCACCTGAAATCCACAATGGCTAGACCTCTACTAGAGTAGCATGAAAACTATGGTCAAGGGCTCTGCAGGCCCATGGAAAAGCAGGGGTGACTACAAGTCACAATTAAAAGTTTCACAAGAAACATTTAAATCAGGTGATCTCTCCAGATTCTTATGTTCTGCGTGACAAATGAAAGAGAACATCAATGAGTCAGTAGCTGCCTCTTCCCACTGTGTTGTTACATGTACTCTCCTGTAACGAGATCTCACTTCTTCTAATCTCTTTTCTATTCAATTCATATCATCTAATGTTATACAAAGTGATGTAAGAGAAGTTCTGCCTCCAGAGGCATCTTCTGATGTTAGTTTTCCCATTTGCACTTTCTAAATTTTGTACTGAATAATTGAAATCAACAACTGATTAGGCTGTACCAACAAGAAAGTATTATGTCCATCTTCTAGTCACTTGGTACTGTTTCTACGCTTCTAACCTAAACTTGAATCTTTATTGTTTCACTATATTTTTCTGTACTTTTCACTTTCAGCTCTCCATTTCATCCCAAGGACTCTTCAGTTTCCTTAGAACCTTTTCTTGTGCTCTACTTTAATAAGAGTCCTCTTCATATTCCACCATGGAGTTCACTTATCATTTCTCTGCGAAAAGAGAAAAAAGAATAGAAGATCGCTTTGGTGAAAAATCATAGAATATATGTATAGAAGCTTAACTTCCAGTGAAATAAATAATTTGCAGGTATCACTGCTTCCAAGACAAATAAAATAACAATTTCAGTTTCCCAAAACAGTTTATAATTTTCACTACCTCTGCATTAAACTCTTCATTATAAACCTCTTTGAATGTAGCTAAAAAAAAAGGAGAAGCATTGAAACAATTTTTTTAAGATATCCATTTAGTGATTTGCATAATATCAATATTTAGCAATTGGCTTGGTTGGAGGGTAAGACTGAAAATGGAAGGACCTCAGAAACTGAACTGATATAGCTCTGACATTAGATTTTTCACATGTGTATTCACATCTAATTACAAGCAAGTAATTCTTCTTATTTTGCTTATTCTTGACTAATGATAATACCCAAGAACTGAGGGCCAGTATCAAAAATCCTGTTTCAAACAACGCGCTACCCTTTTTCATTTTCCTTACCTTCAGTGTTTAATTACTCAACTTTGGCATTGACCTTCCATTGCTGAATGGAATGAAAGTGTTAGGAAAGATGTGGAGAGATGGGCAGTTTCTCTATGAGGGGATTATCCCATTTGTTGCAATGTTGTCCATTAGTCTTCAGATGTTTCCTTTATTTCTTACTAGATCTTTCTTTGAGGAGGGTAAGTTTAAAGTATGTGATGTTAACTGCTCAGAAAATTCCAGAAATATATCAGTAGGCAACTTATAAATGGCTTGAGGAAATGATCAGGATGTATTTTCAGATTTGTGCAGGGTTACTTAATTTTCAAGGCTTTTATGATGTTTACAGATAAATTGAATTTTGGTGTAAGTAGCAGTAAATTAAGTGCCCTAAATATGTATTTTAAAGTTTGATTAATTATTATCCATAAAGCACTTTGCACTGTTCAGACTAAAGGTCTGTAAGTGCACAGAACAAAACACAATAATTATTAATCCTGTGTCTCACTGTGTGGGGGAAGTATTGGAGAGACGCTTAGCCCAGGTACTCTAAATTATACAGCCCTATACTTCCAAATCCATCTCCCCCAGCCATAGCTCCATTAGCTTTGCTGATCTTTTCCAGTAATGAATTTGCTTTCTGCTAGTTTGATGTAGAATGAAAACAAGGGGCCATACAATGTTTTTTACAGCTGTGTGCTTTGACACACAGAAGATATTTCAGCCCCCATGATGACAGCGTGCCATTTTGATGAAATAATGCAGCAGTCACTTAATAACATGGAAGGCACAGATACAACCTAAACATGCAAATATGGTAATTACCAGCCTCAAACACAATTATCTCATGTGCTAGTACCCATAATGAGAACAATATTTCTGTACTGTTTTTTCCCAGAGTCATTTGCAAAACACTCGCTCTGTCTGTTTCCTTCCTCGTGGAAATTTGTCTCTCCCACAAAATTTCATTTTCTGTAATGACAGAAAAACCACTGGCTCAGTGACCTTGGCAGCTCCTTCATGGGGTCTGTAACTTATGCTGTCTTTCCACTTTTATATGAATTGTGTGTCTCAAGTCCCATGAGCTGATTGGAGGGACGTGCTCCAGCTGAACACATGCATGGCTGAGGATGCAATTACTGGAACAGCCTTTCCAAGCTGCCCGCTGCAAGAGTAAGAGGTCAGATCCTCTGCGGGTCTAAAACCTGGTCCAGATTTATAATGGCACTGGTGTGATTTATGCTGGGAGAGAGTTTGTGCTGGCTTCTGTGTCCATATCAAATTTGCTTTTATAATAACACTCCTCTGAGATTTTATTCTTTGGAATAGTTACAGCTCTTTGGTAGTTCTCTTTCTTCAGCTATGATAATGCACTGGTTACTGTCCAGAGTTAAAAAGGTAAGGGATTACTCTTATGTGAATACAACAACCTAATGAGCAAATAGAATAGATTTGTTCCAGAGATTTGGAAGATTTAATCTGGGAGAAGTATGTACCAAAAAAAGCTGTCTTTCAGTTTCCTGAAACTTTTTATTAGATGAATTTGGATGATTCTTATATTGAGATTATCCCTAAAAATCAAGTAAAAAAATGCGACACATCATCAGAGATGTTGCTGTAAAAAATTATGGGGGTTCCTCAGAAGAAGAAGATAATCATAAATCTGAGTGAAAGGTTTCTGCAAGATTTTTGGCCTCTATTCCTTAGACTGTATGTTTGTCTGAACATTTCAGGCAAGAGCTGGTTTTCTGCATGCTCATAAGCAGTCAGGTTCTGAACTCAGTGGCAATTTACCCACAGGGCACTCAGTTATTTCCCATGCCTGGGCTGCCAGAGCTCCAACTCAGCTTTCACTGGTGATCTTATGTTAAGACAGAACTGCTAGAGGAAGCCTAAGAAAGAGGTTTTCAAACTACTCTGCCCCCCAGACTTCTGAAAGGGTCAGACTTGGATCTATAGTTGTTTTTTTTCCTGCGATATTATACTTCAACATAGACATGAATGGAGTATCTGGCTTGTTTTGTATTTTGTGCCAGGTATCAAGGCAGAATTGGCTTGGACATCAGACAAGTAATCCATCACACAGGACAATGAACAACGGAGACAAAAAACGGGCACTGTCCTTTGAGAGATGGAAATCAGCTGTTAGAACAATGCCTATTGTTACAGCCATTTGTCATCTCCTGCTTGTAGGTCTTTGCTGATGTTGTTTCATGTGGGGATAGATGAGAAATAAGCAGCTTTTTCTGTGAAATGTGGCTCTAGCAAACGTGATGATCTCCCACTTCCAGGATTGGTGGGAGAGTCAAACCAATATTCATTAAAGATTTGTCAGCCTCTCTGCTCTGTTCCCACTTTGCACTGACTAAACAGGAAGATCAAGTCCCTCCCTACCCTGCTATTCCATCAGTTCTCAGAATAATTATCTTGCCAATTTTGCAGTTTGATAAAACTACATACATAGTTTGCAATTTTATTATTGAAATAACATACACATGGTATCATGGATCAGTGACAATTTCAAAAGTCATCATCATATACTGTTAGACAAAACAATAATCTGAACAACATATATACTCTGTAATCCATTTTTTGTGGCACTAAGGATCTATGCAGTCCCTTAATAAATAATGAAAGTTGAAAAAGATTACAGATAATTAATAGTTACATAGATAGCAAAACTCAGCAATTTAACTCTCAGCCAGGATTATCTCCTTCACAGATATCTACTGAAATGTTTTTCAGTCTTCAATTCCTTTCTTGCAGCTATACTGTAAGAAACTCCAGTTTTCATAGTATTACACTTATTAAACTCTGGATGTCTGTAGCTCCATGTAATAAATTTAATGAGTGCAAGACCCACTCACATGAAGAGAGACAAGTCTTTCGTCATGAGACTAGAATTTGACCCTGTTTTTTTGAATGAGGACTGCTCCTTGGCTTTTCACACCAGACAGAGCACGGGGAGCTTGGCTGAAAGCCACGGGGAGGTTGCTCTCCCCTAAATCGGTCTGAGGGGTAGGACAGACAACAGAAATGTGAACAGAGTGATGCCAGCCAGAGCTGCCAGCCAGAACAACACTCTGCTCTGAAACCAGACAGGAGTCAGAGGCCGAGGGCTCCCTGAGCACCACCACGGCTGCACAGGCAGGGACAGTGCCTGAAGCAGAAACTCGTGGGCTTGACCCAGGATAGGATTTTATTCAACATAATGAGAGGGAGCACTGCATGACCACACACACCATGGAGGATTAGTAACTTTTTAGCCCAAATTTCATTATAAATTTTGACCTAAGCCCTGCAGATAATACTACTGAGGGGGGAACCCTGTGCCTCGTTGAAATTAGTGATACTGTACTCATAGTAAATTAATCTAGTATAAGACTTCAGCTCTAACCTGCAGCTGATTCTTGAAAGGTGACTCATCATCATCACTGTACCCCAAAGACATTATCAGAAACATTAAAATTAGCATTTTAAAATTTCCCATATAACATTTGAAAACTGCTGCTCTTGCATGAGGCCTTACTGAAAATAGAAACAAAATATTTTAAGTTTGAAACTGAGCCACTTTGAATTTATGATTTTTTTTTCCTATGCAGAGGTTACTCAAGACTAGAAAATTAATGGATAAATTACCTGAAATTCATTTAATGTTTAATTCTTTCAGGACAATGAGATTCTCAACAATGTAAATAGAGATAATTTTCATATCCTTTGTTTTCTCTGTTTTAAACTCTTCCTTTTAGTTTCCCGTAACAATATCTTTCTCCTACCTTGATTTGACAGCTTGCCTTTGGACCAGACTCTAAGTAAGTTTAGTAGGAATTTATTTCCTGATCAGGGCCTTACAAATGGTATAACGTTGCATCTCACAATGTTTTCATGTCCCACTTCTTCAGGTCATCTACACTGTAGTTCATCTGAATAAATTTTGACATTTCCATTTAGGACCTCTTTCTAGTCTATGAAGAGAGATAAATCCTTGCACGGACTGAATTTAGACTTCTAAAGTAGGTCATGGGAATTGTACTTATTCACTCATGCCTTTTCTCTCAGCTGACTACAAAGAAACCTGAGGTGACTGGCACAGCTGGAGGCATCAGCACTGAAGATCTCTAGAGCTGGATGAGGTGAATCCTACCCTTGTTTCCTAATAAAGGCAAATTGTCAGCGACAATGGAAAGTCAGATCCTCACTTGTTTGCCCCCTTGTTCTGTTACCTGAATCTTTGCAGAATAACTATAAATATACCAGCATTGACTTTTTACAACATTGGGGACAAATCTACTTTTACTACAGTCTGCAATGAAAAAGAATGTTTTATTACCCTTGCTCAAGTAAAAGACTAAATATCTCTCTTTGTTATAAAAGGCCTACAAGTGTTTATCTGAACAGGAGACATTGATATTCTTTTATCCTTTTGTTGCAGCTGAGCAGCAGACTGGGAAGCCCTGATGTGGAATTCACAGGCATCCCAAGAGCTACTTAGAAGCTTGAATTTCATTTAACTTTCTTAAAAAAAAATTAAAAAAAACCTCCAAAAATCTGAAACTAGGGTAAGGGAAGAAGGAAAAGAAAACGATGAATTATTTTGAAGAGCTTGGGATCCAAGCAGAGACTTGGCCTACTTTCATTATTTAATAGTCAGGAGCAGAATTTCCTCCCTCATGTCATCTTTTTTTAAGATTAATACCATCCCCCTAAACACTATTTCATGCAGGTATTATTTCCAGATTAGAAAATGAAATTATTAGTTAAAATGAAAATATCAAAAGTTGACACATAATTGAACTGTTTCTCTTTATCCATGTAGTTCATGAAGATTCTTTTATTTATTTAGGCAAGAGGCGAGGCACCTAGGCTGGCTGACAGAAAAATAATCATAGAATCATAAAATTGTTCAGGTTGAAAGAGACCTTTAAAGGTCATCTAGTGCAAACCCCTCTGCAAATAGATCAGGCTGCTCAGCCCCCCATCCAACCTGTCCCTGAATGTTTCCAGGTATGGGGAACTACCACATCTCTGAGCAACCTGGCCCAGTGTTTCACCAACCTCATTGAAAAAATTGTTAAAAGCTTTCTTCCTTATATCTTGACTAAATCTACCCACTTTTGGTTTTAAACCTTTATCCCTTGTTCTTTCACAGCGGACTGTCCTGAAAAGTCTGTCTCTATCTTTCTTACAAGACCCCTTTAGGTATTTCAGTATTTAAAGGCACAATGAGGGATCCTCAGATTCTTCTCCAGGCTGAACAACCCGAGCTCTCTCAGCCTGTCCTCACAGGAGAGGTTCTCCATCCCTCTGATCATGTTCATGGCCTCCTCTGAACACTCTCCACAAGGTCCACACTTTTCCTCTGCTGAGGACCCAGGATTAGGCACAGTTCTCCACCTGGGGCCTCATGAGGGAAGGGTAGAGGGGGAGAATCACTTCCCTCAACCTGCTGGCCACGCATCTTCTGATGCAGTTCAGCATCAATTTGGCTTTCTGGGCTGTGAGTGCACTCTGCTGGCTCATCCCCAGCTTTTCACCCACCAGAGCCCCCAAGTGCTTCTCCCCAGGGCCGCTGTCAGTGATTGCATCCCCCAGCCTGTGCCCTGACCCAGCTGCAGCATCTTGCACTTGGACGTGTTGGTCACTAGGTTCTAGGACCATTTCTCAAGCTTGTCCAGATCCCTGTGGATGGTATTCCGTCCTTCTGTTGTGTCAACTACACTGCTCAATGTCATATCATTGGCAAACTTGTTGAGGGTGCACTCAGTCTCACTCTCTGTTTCACTGATAAAGATGTTAAAGCTCACCAGACCATTGAGGGACACCACTCATCACAGATCTCCATCTGGACATTGATCCACTGGCCCTCTGGAGTGTCCATTCAACTCTGCAGGTCATCCAAGTCTCCTTCGTATTATTTTTACCTTCTTGTGCAAATCCATCTTTGTCTGGCTTATTATTTTTCCCTTTCTTTCCATTAATAGAAGTATTAGTCATTTTGGGGAGTGGGAGAAGAAGAGAATGGAATCTTGAAGATATGTTGCCACTGATTAGACTTCCAAGCTGACAAAAATGTCCTGTTCCCAAATTTAGTACCGTGCACTAGATTGCAAGGAGCAATGCACCATAAATTACTGTATTTATGACATGCAATACAATATATAGACCATTTTGTGAAATTTCTGTGACAAGTGAGAAAGAATTATTGAAAAAATACCACCCCATTAGGTACCAAATTCAATGGAAATTTATAGCCACCACTGTTTCCACACCTGCAGGCATTAGTGTCAACAGTATATTTCCCCTCCTTTCCCAATCTTGAATGCTTCATGCCGGTAGCTATGGTTTGAAATAATCAGCATTCATCCATTAGGTAAATAGCTGTGTGTGTGTGTGTTGAGGACAAAGGGATTTTTCTTCCTTTTTTTTTTTTTTTTTTTTTTTTTTTTTTTTTCCCTCTCTTTTCTTTTTTTTTCTCAGCATTGTATGAATGCACACAGGTCTCCCAAGGGGACCAGGCAGTCAGAGTAATTTGTGGAAAAGCTTGAATTAGGGAAAAGAAAAAGGGAGCTTGCTGCAATTTCTGTGGAAGGAAGTCTTCCATTACAGATTTATTAGGAATACAGCATCACTGTAAGCATAATTGAGACCTCTGGTATTTGTATCAGAAATAGTGATTTTCCCATTCTATGTTTCTGCTGATATCTGAAATAACTCCCAGATCCTGTGGCCCACATGATAATAATGTGTCACCTTTGTAAATCAGATCTTACATAAACTAGCAAACAGGAAGAAAAAAGAGACGGTAGCTAATTGAGCAGCTAATTATGCTTGACAAACTTCTCAGCCAGCATATGTTAATTTTCCTGGTTAGAAGGCTGGGCTGAATCTTAGGGGACTTCACCTGTAATATCTAATATCCCATTCCTCACAAATAACTATGACTTGATTTTTGAAAGATCTGTTTAGGCTGCTAAATCCATCTGGATGCTCCCAAAGCCAATCTTTAGATTCTCAAAGAGCACTACTCAGTTACTACTGAAAGATTTCTGGCATTTCAGATTTCTCCAATGTAGCCTAAAAGTAATCACTGCCAGGTACACTCAGACTTGCCTACAGTCATGGAATTTTGGAGGAAAAGGTAGGGTCTGAGTGTTTTATAACCTGGATATTATGTCAAATGCCTTCTCTTTAGGGCCAGTAGTCAGGCATCATGCAGGCATCAGGCACTTTAGGCTTTGCATCTCCTATACCTAAGGAAGTTCAAGGTAATCCTTCACCATTTTTACTACTTTTACAATGCCTCTTTTACTGCTGCTCTTTTGTGTATTTTTTGTCTGACTGTATTTAAAAGCATATCTCCTATGCTCTGTCTAATCAACAAACTAGAATACTCTTTATAAAGTTCCCTCAATCCCAACTGCTAAAGCAGTTCCAGTTCTCATGACACTATGAAATATTCTGTGGAGTAAAAGTACTGAAATAGAAGTTAGGGTCAAAGAATGAAGGGAATAGAGTTAACTTAGGGAAATGTGGCTTTGTAAACCTATACGGGGAGCTCCACTACTGAAATGTCTTGGACTTAGGTTGTGTTTCCACCCGAACCCAGGAGTAGCTGCTTTGTTGTAGTCGTCTAAACAAGCACTGTTCCTCAGAATTCTCTCTGTCTCTAAAAAAAAGCTAACTGTAATTCCTGATACAGTTATCAGGGTAAACATTGGAAGGACTATGAGATGATCAGAAGTCCTTGTGGCTGCCTCCTTTTGAGGGAAAAAAAAACCCAAGCAAAATAAAACAAAACAAAAGCCTAATGACTTATCTAGAAAGTGTAGGCTTACATCTGTGATTTGATCAGGCCAACACTGATTATTATATATGTGCCTCTGTATGGTACTACATTGAAAAATGGGTCTGATTATGCTCAGTTTTCCTTCAAGTAAGCTCTGCTTTATGTGGATGGAAAAAGAAAAGATTAATCTCAATGTTCTCTCAAGGTCAGCAATTGACTTTGGGCATGTATATCTAATACCTCTTTTCCAAGCATGAGTCTTTTATTCACATTACACCTTTTCATTCTAAATGTTATGAGTCCAGCTTCCCTGGCGAAAATATTGTAAAAGGAAATTTTTTTTTTCTCCCTGAACATGAGATCAAAACACAGCATAAAAACATTATTTCTGTTCTTACAGGCTGTTTGAGTCACTGTCCCATACTTTGTTCGAAATAACATGGGTGTGTTGGGTGGCATGACCTGGGTCTTTCCAGACAAGTGTAACCAAAAGATGTAAATGTTAGCCCTAATGGGAATATATTACAAGAAAGAAAAACAAATTAACTTACTAGATAATACAAGATAATTTATTTCCTCTAGAGAGCATATTTTCAGTGCAGATTTTATTTTAATAAACTTGTCTCATGCAATATTTCCTAGTACCACTTTCAATCCAACTTCAAATGTATAGCAGCTTTGGAATATAAATGATAGTTTAGCTAATGCAACTTGAAGATTCAGCTCAGACTCAAGACTACTGATTAGTGTTCTCATTTGCAAAAGATGATAGGTCTGTATCTGAGAAATTTTGAGACAAAATACTTATCTGCCTCTTGTGTCACAGACTCAAGTTTATTTTTGTCTCTTCTTGTGTTCCCTTCCTGTGGCAACTGAATAAACTTACTGTAAATCTCACGGGGCCTGAATAAATCATCAGAGCTAAGTTTTGTAACATAGCTAACTAAATAAATAAAATAAAGGGAGAAGATTGTTTCTGGCAATGAAGGATTTGCGGGAAAGTAATAAATAACAGCAGTATACCTTCAGGGTCCATTTGGTAAAGAAAGTTCTCTTTAATACAGAGATTATTTTCCCTTTGCTTTGAGACTGTCCTAAATCCGACAGGGAGTAGCCTGTCCTCTACCATCATCTGTCATTACATAAAGTCACAAAATATGTCACAATCATAAAATACAGTTGAGATAATTAAAATGGCAAGAAGGTATCTTTCTGTTAGCTACACACCACATGTACTCTTTTGGTAACTCTCCCTGGTATCTGAGACAAAAGAAACCAAGTTCAGGTGTAAGCCATACATCTAGAAAGCTCAGGCTTTGCCACTGTAAGTTATTTAGGGGCCTTAATGAAGAATAACTAAAAATTGCCCTTTTTCTGTGGCTGTAATATATATTTAAGACTACAACTCCTGCATTCTAGAGGAGTATCTTCTGTTTTTCTGTGCCTCTGCAATTAGTGTAAGTCCCTTCTTCAGTTTACCTCTTGTCTCTGTAAGGTCTCTCTCTCGCAGAGCTAGTAACTGTCTTAGCAGGCAGGATCCAGGGCTGAAAGGAAAATTGAAACAAAATAATAAAATTAATCTCTCTTTGTTTTTCTGGCTGGGTTGCACCATATGACATGGTATTGGAGGAGTAAAGAAAAAGAAGTGGGAAGGGAAGGAGAAGTAAAAGCTCTTTGTGGCTAAGTGTGTAAGTCACGAGGTTAAAGAAAAAAAAAACATGGATAACATGACAGGCAAATCCATAAAACTAATAACTTGCTTTAAAAGGTGAATTTGACCTCGATATATTTCATGAAGCAAAATACGTTCACTCAGTATTGTGATCCCTGGAGACTAATACAAAGGATTTGTTAATTTGTTACCCACTGAGGCACCTGTAGATGAATGTGCAGACAATGCAGCTGACTACACTTCTGCTTTGTCATTCTACTTGCTCATGATCACCCCTGCTTTATTAATTATGGAATAAGAGGAAAAAATTATCAATCTTTCATATGTAATCAGAATAATAAAGCAAGTTGCCTTAATTGCAACCAGTGAGCATTGCACATTGATATTTGAACTTACTGCACTTCCTATAAAATATTTCGAGCTTTCTTGGGGAAAGCTGCTGCAATTGCAGGATCTGATCAGTAGAAGCTCCTGACAATGCAGATAGGAAGATGCAAAGTAGCATTTCTAGTGATATGTGCTATTTAAACATGTTTTATACAAGTTTATTATGCGTTGCATTTTTTTGGTGGTGCTGTTCCTCCAGAAATGATAAAAACTGAGAAAAGAAGTACAGTATCTCCTAGAGGCAGTGGTTTTCCTCTCAGATTCACTGCTATAACTGATATTAATGTGTTTATAAAGCTTGTCAGTTACAATGGGCTTAGATAGCTTCAACAGTAGAAAAGACACCTTAGATCTTTTTGTATTCTTCCACAAGGACATCCTGATCATAGAACATTTTGAGTTGGAAGGGACATTTAAAAGTCATCTAGTTCCAATCCCCTGATGAGCAGGAACATCTTCAACTAAACCAGGTTGCTCTGAGCCCCTGATGGAGGAAGGCTTACCTGCATTTGGGAGAATGTATTTTTTTCTATCAGAGGAATGTAGTTAGTTGGATGTAGAAAATTGGTTCAATGTCTTCCTCATCACTTGCATTGATATCAGAAAAAGGGGACTGCAGGGAGTGGGTGACATGGTCCATACTGTGGAAAAGATACTTCCTCAGAGCAGGAATTGCCATCAGTTTTGCTCAGGCAAGTAAATATTAAGAGGATGCAGAACTTGTTTTTTTCTAGCTATAACTGACTTTACAAAAAAATCAGTCTCATGTATCAGAATGACTTCTACCATCTAGCACTGGGCTGAAGGAGGGTTTCAGCACTGCTGAGAGCTTGACATAGGAGTGGACACCATTCCCCAATACTTCATCCCTCAGATCAGGGTTGACTTATCAGCCCCTTTGAGTTCTCACCTCCTCATATGACAGACTATGATGGAGGTCATGGGGCAAACAGGCTGCAACAGCATCCTACTGCCTTTCTCTGGAATAATAGTTTTATCAAGCTCTCATTTCCCTTTTTTCTAACTTTCAAATCTCCTCTGATTTCCTCTTTGAAGCTGTCTTTAAACAGGGAAGTAGAAATACAGCAAAAAAACCCCAACCAAATAATCAAGCAAACTGAAAACTCCAGCAATAAATCCCCGTCTCTTGCTCTGTCAGTCTTGTTAATTGCCACTTTATGTAATACCTTCCTCTTCTGCTAAAGGTTATTAAAAAGGATGCTGAAGCCAGGCACACTTACAGTCTGGTATTTTATTAGAGATTACACTGTGAGATTTCCATCTAAGCTCTCACACAAGGGACTCCCTCTGCTCACTGGTCCATAATGACTGACCTACATATCTCTGCTGACCAGGGTTTTGCTGGATGACTGCATTACCCAGCAGAATTTGACTCCCCTCTCTATATTCATTTGTCACAGCAATTAAATCCATGTGTTGATTTATTGAGTGCAGGCCTGGTGTGAAATGCAGGAATGTACATGACTCATTCTTTTCTTTCTGAGATTACACTACCTCTGCCCAAATGACATTTGGCTGTCTTCTTGTTGCTTTTAACTTGCCTAGATTTACTTTTGTCTTTTAGTGACAAATAATGACCACATCCCTTAATTTTTTAATATCTAATTTTTTCCCTCATTGTTTCTCATTTATATTTATTACCATTGGGTTCATTAATGTTATGTCTTCCCTTTACTCTCCAATATGGAATTTACTGCATCTCTCAGCTGCCATTCAGTTATGAAGATCTGAGTAAGACCCTGTAACCTTGGCTGGGGATCCAAGTTGGGAGTGAGTATACAGAACCCCAAAAATTAATATAGTACCAATGCCTCTTCAATACCCTATCAATACATGCATGATTGCCGTGTCTTTTGAAAATTGTAAATAGTTTCATCACAGAGGCCAGGGGGTAATACCCCTCGATAAAAATGGCTAATTGACAAATGCACAATGAGAGAGAGGAAAAAGAGGGCCAAGATTCATCTGATATTATGGGTGAAAATCAGATAATCTGTGCATGTAGTTGGAAAACAGGGCTGGAAATAATCTGAAGAGTGAACCTGTACTGAAACCTTCACCAAAATATTCACCCATGGTCACAGCACTTACGGCAATACTCAGGCATGGCCTGATACCCCAAACCAGTCAATATGTACCTCATAGAATCATAGAACCATCAGAGAATGGCTTCAGATGGAAGACATCTTCAAAGATCATTTTATTCCAACCCCCTGTTATGGTCAGGGACACCTTGCATTAGACCAGGTTGCTCCAATCCCCATCCAACCTGGCCTTGAACACTTCCAGGGATGGGGCAGCCACAAATTCTCTGGGGTAACATCTTCCAGTGTCTCACTATCCTCCAGGACCTCCACTTTTCCAGGCTGAGCAGCCCCACCTTTCTCAGTCTGTCTTCATGGGAGAGGTTTTTTAGCCCTGTGATCAACTTAGTGGCCCTTCTCTGCACCTGTTCTTTCACATCCCACAATAAAATTCAAACACTTTTCTTTGAAGTGAGATCTGAAAAAGGACTTAACCTGAAGAGTCTGAGTTCACAGAGTTCTTGCCTTCATGTCTTTTTTTCGGCTTCCCCTCCTGCCCTCCTGGCGCCCAAGCTGTGCAGACATTGGAGTATTTGACATTACAGTGAGTCAGGAGGCAGAAGTTTTGCTTCTGACAGGGCTGAGCAGTCTGGTCCTAAGCTGATCTACCCTGGTTCCTTGGGAGAAACAAAGAGCCTTTCTTTCTTAATTCATGCTTACTAATTCAGGGACCACAGAAATCTGTTGGCCATTTATCTTTTTAGTTTAGCCCTGGAATAGGCAAGAGCAGTCCTGCTCTCTGTTTTTCTTCCAGGATAAAATCTACATGGTTGCAATGTTCCCTAAGGATTTGCACACCAACAGCTCAGTTTCTTCATGAAATTGAGAAGTCCTAGTCCATGGTTTCCCCAGCAGCAGAAAATTTTTAAAGAAGAGTAAGAAGTGTATAATATTCTGAAAAGGGCAAGTCTCTATCTCAAGCCTCTATCACAAGAAGATGATAACTCTTAGTGAATATTTTTACTATTTTAGTGTTGGATTAAATGCAGGGAAACAATGGTGAAGGATTGAGGTTAATTATGTGTATTTTCAAGTATTTGCTGCCATATAATTTTCTACATATAGGAGATCTGTGGCTCCCTTCAGAAATAGGCTTGAGGTAATGAGTGGAATGGACAAAGATGCTTTAGAGTAGCCTCGGGAAAAATGTCCCAATACTGGCAAAATAAAGGACCTAAAGTAACTTTCCAGTCTACTTCATCATGAGGGTGCCCACTGGATCCCTTGATGCTGGGGCTCTTTGGGGAGCCTGACTTGCCCCCCTCTGTAATGTGATCCCAGACAAGTTTCACTGGGATCCGCAAGCTAGAGCAACATGAAAGTGAATCGGGAACATTGATTTTGTGAAGGAGTGTGAATTTCACCATATGCTTAAGACACAGAATAGAAACAAAGAATACATTTTTTTTTATTATTTGGCACATTATATACACAATGTGTGGGGTTGACACAACAGCACAGAATTTAGAAAGCTCATAATGTCAAGGAAACCTTTAATTTGTTTCAAGTACTAAAGCTCTAAGTGTTTATAAACAAGTTCACAGTCTTCCTTTCCACAAAAGACTTGTTAACAGTTGTATTAATTTCCTTTTTGAACTCTTCCCCTTGGGATGACCTCACATCTTGTCACAATCTACCCAAAAAAAAAAAAAAAAAAAAGCAGTAACATTGGGAATTGAATAAAATATATGTATATAAATAACTGTCTCAAATAATCTCCCATACAAGAAGAGATCCCCAATGTCATTTCTCTCCACAGGGAGAGTGAGACAAGAAGGATGAAAAGGACAGCAAGAAGGGGTTTCCTTGGCAACATGTCTTGAAAGGGCTCAGAACTTCTCCCTTCCTCCTAAGGCTTTTTTTATTTATTTTTTTTAATTTTATTTTTAATTATTTTAATTTTTTAATGTTTCCTTCCCCCCCCCCACCACACACACAGTCTTGTGTGAAAGGAAGGCAGGGTTGTGAATCAGGCCACTGAGCCTGGTCCTTGCCTGCTGCCAGAAGCAATTGCACACATCTGATATGGGATTTGGACTCCATTAGAGCTTTGAAATGGCCCCTGCTTATGATGGACTGTGCCAGTGCTTGAGTGAGAAGCAAACTCTCCTTGATGTACTCAGTATCAGCATTCATTGTTAGCTCTGTTTGGTTGCACTCAGCCACAGGGGTTTTTTTAACATTTTCCTTTCCCTTAAGGCTAAGGCAAGAAATGGGGTAGGAACATTAGATCACATAAGCACCTTACACAATTCAAAGATTTTAGATGGTCCAGGTAAATTTCACCTGATTTCAGATGTCTAAATGAAAAATGACTGTACATTCCCATTGACTTAGCAAGCATTCATAGTAATCCATATCTGTGTTGGATTGCTTTGGCTTCTGCAGGCACAGTCCAGATATATGGTCATAGAATCACAGAATCATTAAGATAGGAAAAGATCTCCAAAATCACCAAGTTAAGACTTCGCTGTTCAGTCAGGGATGATAGACAGACTATGTCTCTGTCTTACGTATCTCACTGTACATCTGAAGGCCTTAGAGACTCTCTATTACCATGAAAACACCTCAAAGATCAGAAGGGTACAAACTTGCATCAGCTTTCAATCAGTCCTGCGGTAATAACTCTGCTTTTCTTTCTAATCATTCCTCCAGATTTCCAAATCAAACAAATATTGTTTGATAGTTTCAGGCTTCAGTTCTGTTCAGGTCTCTGAAACTACTCCACACTTACACCAGGGAACTGAAATTAGCTAATTAAACCTACAGACACACTAATGAAGTGCAGGGCCAGGAGCTGGACTCAATGATCCTGATGGGACCTCTCCAACTCAACATATTTTATGATTCTGTGATATATGATTTTGATCCCATTGATGTCAGTGGGAAATTGCCATCCTGTTGAGTAGAGTTGACATTCACATAGTTAATAGACTTGTCTTGAATGGGCAGCCACCTGAAAATATATTTTCTAGTTGAACTGATATGAGTGAGGAAGGCCACAGTAATGTTCTTTTATCCTTGGTGTTGTTCCATTTATTCAAGTGTGTTCTTAATGCTGCATCAGTGTCCAGTCCAGGCTGGTTTATGACGTTTTGTAGGAGAACTTCTTGTCTGGGCATCTCAAAGAAACTGTGAGAAGGCAATTTAGGGCAGATGACAATTTCCTGTATGTAGGGCATAAGATGTGCATGGAAGGAGTTGTTGAATTGTGTTCCCTGGGCTTCTGTCCCCTATGAACTATCCTAACAAACTTAATAACAACACTGTTTTGTGAAGGAACATTGTGTGTAGATGCAATCCAACTGTTACAGGCAGTGGTCAAGGAATAGCCTGCAGTGCTTTTATACTGGACACAGACTCTTCCTTTGGAGTCCTATGACCGCTTTTTGTCATTAGACAGAATAAAAAATAGACCTCAACAAGAGCAAAGTTTAGGATAACAGATTTTCATTTATTAAAAAAAAAAAAAAAAAAACCTAAAAAAAAATCAGATATAAAGGGCCAAAGACAGGCAGCTTGGAGTCAGGATGAATTAAATTCAAAATTGGAGTCAAGGAGGGAAGCTCTGTGACCTTTAGAAGGCAGGAAGTCAGGAGATCAGAGAGTCATAGAAGAGCCTATGAAATAGGGATGGGAAATACAGACTTTCAATGAGGAGAGGATTGGGACATAGGGCAAGAGGCCTTATTTACTCTCTCTGAGCTTTGATCTCTTTGAATTTAATATCTGGGGTATCATATAAAGCAATGTGAGGCTTACACCCTCCTTTTGCTTATTTGGAGAAAGATTATTTGGTCTTTGAAAGTAATTAGGGTATTTCAGTGACTGTGCTTTTCTGTAAAAGCTATTTCACAAATTCACTTGTTTTCATAATAATTAATTTGAACAAACTCCAAAAATATGTTTTAATACATCTGCAATTCCCACTTGAATAAAACAAATTACATTTTTACATCAGAGGACAGATCAGTGACTCTTTCTTCTGGATGCACTAGAATCGTGAAAATAACAACCCACTGGGAACCTTGAAGGCCTCAACTTCTGATTTGTTTAACCATAATTACATATTTATAAATTAGAATAGACTTTTCTAATTAATTTTGTATCATGCGAATAACATTGGTTAGAAACAACCTGCTGTATTAGTAAAATCCTTGCCAAGAACATCGGAGTCTGGAGTCACATTCAGTTTGAAGGGAAATGAAAGGCAGCCAGAGCAGTGACTAGCCTTTTGTTTCACTCATGAGAGGTAATTACCAACTGCAAAATACAAAGATAAAAGCCTTTCAATAAACTGACACCTTCTGCACATAAAGTCCCCAGAATGTTTTTAATTCTGTCAGGCACAAAGGAGACGAGCAAATAAAAATGCAATTTCCAGTCAGAGAAACCAAAGCAATATTATTTGGCAAAAGAAAAGGTAGTTGTGACGGATTTCCTTTGTGCCTAAGCAGTCAGCATATGGAACAGTGCACAGCTCCATCCTAAGATGTGCAGAACTATTTTTGGTGACTCTAGATGCTCAGGTCTTTCTGCAAACAAACTGCTTTGATTTTGTAGGCAGCACATCATTTGGGTATGAGCTGGCAGCAATGACACAGAATTTATGGGAAATCCATAAACCACAGCAGCTGTAAACCAGGCAGGATGTCTCAAAGGGCATTAAATGCCTCTGTTTAGGTAACTGAATCCTTCCCTTGATCTCTACAAGTCCATTGTGCATGGTCTTTATTTTCCCTGAGATCAAGCAGCTTATAAATCCCTTCTGTTTTTACAAGAAAAATCTTGTTATGGAATCCAGTTGTCAGAGCTGGAAATTGCTTTTAGTGTACTTAATGTATTAATTTTCTAAGCAGAAATACCACCATTCTTATTGGGCCAGGCATATTACTATACAATTACTGACTGATTTAGACAAACCCAAGTATTTGCCCCCTTTTTTGTCGTGATTTTGCACTCGGCCTTGCAGCGTGTCCCTGACTGCCAAGGTCAGTGTTGCCTGCATTTCCCCAGGAGGAAGGGATTGTGATGAGTTACCAGTGTCCCAGGTTCTCCACCCATCTTCTCATGATGCTTACAGTGAGGAAGTTCTTACTCCATAACCTGGGGAGTTCCCTTGGTATAGTTTGATGTTTCTTAACACAGTCTGCTTTTTTCATTGGTTTCAAGATAAAGTGAAGCTTCACCATCACCTTCTCCCTCTTCAATTACCACAAAGCCATGATATGGTTTTTGCAATGACTACTCAGGCTTGTTAGACTTTTCCACACATGGCATTCACAGAGATGAACTAAAATGATTGAAGCAAAAACAATTTGGGCAATACTCCTCTGACAGCTGGGCAACTGTTATTGCAGCTAAACAGGTTAAATCAGCTCAGACTGAGACTAGCCTGGATAAATCCTCATTCCAGACTTTGTGAGTTCAGTTTTTTATGATATCATCACCCTAGTGACACAGCTGGAGCTGTCATACAGTGCCACAACCTGGGTGGCAGCTACATCTACTCTGAAAATACTTAAAAGCCAAGGGATTATCCAAGGGTTCCTCTTCTGGAAATGCTTATTATGGTCTTTTCAAAGATCTCTGAGAATCAAGGAATAGATTAAATGGATATTTTGGCTTGGAAGATGTTTTCAGTGAAGAGGTAGCTAGGGAGTCTCCTCTCAGTTTTTCCCTTGGGTTGTGACCTCTCTTTGTATTTGCATTCTTACCTTGTACCAACAACAAAATTAAAGGGAGGACTGTCCTGCACTTCCAGGACAATGCTGCAGCGTGCTGCCTGGATATTAAAAAGGTCACCAAAATCACTGGCCTGAGTACTCCAGCTGAAATTTTTTCTCCTCAGAAATGTGAAAATTAACACAAGAGTTATAAGAAAAAAACCCTTATGGTTTTTTTCTTTCTCAGAGAATGAAAGAAATCTCATAGAGCACACCTTTATGGGTGATGCCCCATCTTCAATGTGGGATTTCCAATTATTTTTAAAACTTTTGTCTTTAATAGTAGCACAAAGCTGTGTGGACATGAAACACAGGCAAACAAACCCCAGTTTTATTCCTGGAGAAATGATGAGAGAGAATGAATTCCCCGTGACCAATATTAGTCACATAATTTGAAGTTCTCTTGGCAGGCACCCAAATATTGCAGTGACAATGGTGGAATAATAACTTATAGAGAGCACAATAATACAAATTATTGGAACTAATACCTCTCTTGTCCATCTCATTTGCTTGATCAGCAGCAGATGAGTGCGAAGGGTATTTGTAATGCAGCTCCCAAACGTAAAGAGGAGTTTGGACCTGTTGTTGCAAACCACTAAGAAATCTAGGATTTAAAAAGGCAACTACTGTCCATTTTTTTTAATTTGGCAAAGAAGATCTATGGGTTTCTGGCTCTATAAAATCTGATTCACAATCAGTGTCCATTGGTGTTATTGAAGTGCAGTGGTTGGCCCTCAGGAAACACATGTATTTGGTGAAAAATGAGTAAACTTTAACAATTCAGTGGTGTTGAGATGCTATAAATGCCAGCTGAGAATTTGGCCCATATGGTTCCATTCTTCTACTATTGCTAATAAGCAACATGAGAAACAGTATCTGTTCATGTCACACTTCTGTGACCATGTTCAAAGTGACAGTGGCAAAAGCTTACCCTATGCCTCTTGCACTTGGATTTTTTCTGTTATATTATGACAATTTCTGCATCCAGGATTAGCATTCTCAGTTTTAATGTGTTTGCTTACATGAAATGCAAGATGTAATTAAATTTCAGGCTGCTTAATTGTGCCTTCATTTGTATAAATTAGAACGTTGCTATAGAAAAAGAAAAATAATAAAAAAAATCCCTTTCATTTTCATTTGCCTCTCAATATTGTATCTGAATTTATAGTTAAATAAGAAGAAATAAAATATTTTCTTTAAGAATCAGTGTTAATTAGCATTTCACAGCCTGGGAAGGATATGTTGTCGCAGAGCATGTATCACTTGCTTCACAAAGACAAAATGCTTCAATAAAATGTTTTCCTGCCAGGGAGTGAGAAATGAGCACTGGCTTAGCAAACCAGAGTTCAAAGACTTTGCTTCATCCTGCTCATTACAGGTAATTGGAGCCAGCTCTAAGAAGGGATTTAGGCTTTTAAGGCAGGACTTGGGTAGAATTAAGGCACCTGAATCCAAAAGGGCTTTGAAAATTCTTTTACTTGGACTTAAGACACCTGAATTGATGGAATTGAGTTCACACTAAACCATATCAGCTTTCAGACACCAGGCAGTCTCATGTTCTGGGGGGGGCACTCTCAGACCCTCAGGAATACACCAATACAGTACACAGATAAAATTGTGGATAACAAGGCTGGTTACCACATTGTCTTCCCAGCAGCAGGTTTGCCCATGGGCATCACTCTGCTCAGAGGATGCAAAACTCATGGCAAACTCTTTTCTAGAGACAGGGCTACAGGGAAACAATGGTTGCTCTCTATTTCCTCCTTTGAAAATTTGCCAGTGGGAATCCATAGAATCATAGAATGGTTTGCATGGGAAGGGACCTTAAAGGCCACCAAGCTGCAGCCTTTTATTATCTTAATATTTATCTTAATACCTTGTGTTGTATTAATGCCTTGAAGATATTAAGAAGAAATTCTTTAGTGTGAGGGTGATGAGGCACTGGCGCAGGTTGACACAGCAGAAGTTGTGAATGCTCCATCCCTGGAAGCATTTAATGCCAGGGTGGATGGGACTTTGAGCAACCTGATCTGCTAGGAGGTGTCCCTGTCCTCCTGTCCCTGTCAGGGGGGTTGGGATTGGGTGATCTTGAAGGTCCCTTCCAACCCAAACCATTCTATAATTCTCTGAATATCTGAAGGGGCATGTAGGTACGAATTTTCTTTGTGGAGAAAAAGCAAAGTAATTTCAAATGCTGAGAAAGGTATGAATATTCAGTCAGTATCCACTGAGCTCTAGCTGATATCAGTTTTAATTATTTATTTTTTGCTATCACTGTGACAATTCTGGATATTCTGGGTATCCTCATAAATCACCAGTTGCTTATTAAACCAACCTGCATGTCACCCGAGTACCAACTGCCAATGAGAAAGACATTTTGAGGTCATCAGCAGACTGTTGTTTCCTTGCAGCAGGGTCTGAAATTAAAGAAGTTTGTGCTGCTATCAGCCACGACAGAAGGTATTACTGACAGGTGAAGTTGGTTGTAAAGAGCGAGCAGGACAGAAGGGCCTCACAGCAGTAAGGCATGACTGGATCGTGGTCTCTGTAAAAAACATCAAGCAGATGGTTCCCTGTGCTGTGGGGATTGTCCTCGGAATAAGACGGTGCCAGGACAGAAATTTTGACCCCAACAAAGGAGCACACACTGCTGGCGTTGCTGAGTGCAGGCACTGCTGAGTCCACCTTCTGTGAGGTTTTCTTACCTTCCTTATTACCCTGGGAACTGATGGGCACACTTGAGAACAAGCAAGCACCGTGCACAGAGGGAGCTGCTTTGGAACTGCGTCTTTGAATGTTTCCTTTGTATTAACCATCTGTCCTGGTTTGTCTGTGACAAGGCAGAACTCATTCTGCATCGCACAGGGCTGGGATTTCCCCAGTCTGACACACAGAGCATCCTCAGCAAAGTCTGTGTGCCAGGGCTGCCTCCCAGCAGCAAAGCCTCATGGTAGACACTTAAACCCATGACATTCTGTCCCATTCTTTTCGCTTGTGGAAATATGATCAGACACAAAATGAGCCGGGAATGGATCTGATGTTGTTCTACATCTTGTACCATATGTTGGAACTGTGTGGGAATACACAACGTGGCCTGTGCATGGGATATTCCAGGGAGCATCATTGTTCCCAGGGACATCCTTTGGAACTTTTTATCTCAGCAGGAAGACATGGCTGGAAAACCAAGATGGAGCCCAGTGTTCAATGACAGAGAGCACAAAAAGTTGTTATTCACTCAGTAGTCCCTAACGGGATGAAGAATGAAGCAGAAGGACTAATTAGTCTCAAATTAAATTTATTTTCCTGAGTTTGGGGTGTGGAATATGGACAAAGGCATTTTTAATTGCCCAATTACAGTTGAAGGTGACTCAAGTTAACAACTATTTATATTTACCTTTAAAAATCAGGGCCTACATGAAAAATGGGAATAACCCAACTTCCCACCTGTTTGTTTATTTCATATCAACATATCACAGTAAGGAGAAAAAAAGTTTTGTCAAATCCTTCCTGACATGTACTATCCAACAAAATCTTAGAAGGGGAAATACAAGGGTTGGGAGTGGAATGAAAGGCAGCCCTTTATAAACCCTGAGTTTAACTACTTCTTACAGAATGTTTACTAATTCACTAAATGTGAGATTCAGAAAGCAGAGGCTCCATCTCCATCATGCACCCCATGGTTGTTTGTTTCTGGGCTCGTTGGTTTGGGGTGTACTGCTGCAGAGGTGCCTTTGACAGAGCAGTGCAGTGTTGCACCCAAGAAACAATGCCAGCATTCCATGCCCCCATTTGCTTTTTTGGGATAATCCATAGTCTCATCCTAACTTTAGAAGTGTTATTTCATTTCTTCAGGTCTTTAGCTTTCCACTCTTGAATATATTTTTATTTTTTTTTAACACCTTATTTGTGCATCACTGATGCAAACCACTCTTTTGCTGTTGCAGTTCCTATCATCAAGCAATATATTTATCAGTATACAGATTGAATTATGCATTTAATAACCTTTTATGAATGTTCATACTAAAATTGGACTCTAATACTTCAGTCAAGGGAATAATTTTGTGCAAGCCATAGTTTTGTTCATATATTTTTAAAGAAGACCAGCAAAATAGGAGCAAAGACAGTTAAATTTAAGCAAATTTGCTGTAATTTTTTTCTACATTTTTAACATGAACAAAACCCATCACCAAAGCTAAAGGTACAATCAAACAAGTTCTAGGATCAAGCAGACTTGAGAATGGCAGTTTCAGCTGTTGGTCAAATTTATCTTTGATCCACCAGCTGAAGCATTCCCAATCAAACTGTTCAGAATCTTTTTAAGCCTTTATCGCTATTCATGAAAGCAAATCATTGCACATGCAAAATTAGAATGACTTACTCGATCAGATTCTGATAAAAGTGTAACTGACTACAGCAGGGCAGCAGCTCTTTCACCTGAGAGATGTCAGACTGAAGGAAGCATTTCTTTCCCCTGGCTTGGAAGGTCAAGAAGAGGAAGAATTTTGGTGTGGTACATTTTTGTGTAACAAGGGGTGTATGCCTTCTTGTCTTGCCGAAATGCAGACTGGTAAAGAAAATTAATCATTTCTGAACAAATGGGTTGTTAGAACTCGTGGTAGAAGTTTAGTTAATATTTAGGATAATCTGAAAAGTATTTTTTCATTAGTCTTTATTGATAAAACAATGGAATTTGACATGTGTTTGAGAACAATTAACAAGTACACTGAAATAAATCTGCAGGGGTTAATTTTCTTCCTTGTTTCTTTTTGACGAGTTATAACTGCCAAATATATATAATGTACATTATATTATATACTATATACTATATACTATATACTATATACTATGTATTATATTATATACTATATATTATATTTAGTATATATATATAAAATAATATAATTGCCAAATCTATATGCATAGTGTTTAAAATCAGACAAAATACTTTGTTCAGAAAAAACGTATTCACTTGCTGTTGTCCAGCACCTCCATGTCCTTTTCCACTGGGAGCTTTCCAGCCACTCTGCCCCCAAAACTGCAATATTGCATGGTTGTTGTAACTTTAGTGCAGGACCTGGCATTTCCTTGAAAATATAAGCAATCAAACATAGCCTTTTAAATTCATGGATTTCAACATTTAGCACCTGAGATTGCAAAGACATAAAGCACACCACACAATTTTAATCAGACTTGTATTCAGGGTTCCCATGAAGTGGGAGCAGGTTCTGCCCCTTTGACCTGATTTTCACTTTTTCCATATCAGTTTAAAACTGAAGAGAGTTTCATCTGTGGACTTCATCTGAGTTTTAAAAACTTCTTTAACTCCTGGAATATTTGTATCTCCCATAACCAATTATCTTAGATGCGTAACCTTATCAAAAGCTTTTTGAGACTTAGAGTTAAACCCTGTGGTTGCACATCTCACCATAGCAGGAAGGACTTCAGAAAAATGTTATCTGTTTCTTTACTCTGCACATTCCATTCCTGACACATGTGGAAATATGATGGCTATCTTCAATAGCTTTTTATCTCTATTATAAAAGAAACAAACAAAGCACTCTGGAGTTAAAAAATATATCAATTTCTTATCCTGGTCTCTGCCTCCCCAGTAGCCTCTACATTGGTCTGAAGTGTTGGGGTTTTTTTCAATCTTCTGTCCATTAAAATGTTTTGGGAGAATCACCTGTGGTTATTTAGCCAAATAAAAGTCAGAGCCTATGGTGCAACTCAGTGATGAGTGAGGAGCAAGTGAAAAAAGAAAAATGCTTTGCTGGATATAAAAAATAAAAAAAGAAACAAAAAATATTGGAGAAATAATTTAACTTATTAGATTTGAGTGTATTTTTAAAATATCCTGTCTAACAATATAGTGGTCATATTTAAGTCTCAGCAATATTTTTGTTTCCAGTCTACAGTGTTAATTCAACAGATAACAGTTGTTTCCTTCTTTCAATCACTGACACCATAAATGTCTGCCCTCTCATCCACCTGACTATCATTGCACCTTACTGCTTCTCTTTTCTGTTATTACTTTTCTATAAATTCGAAGTGACCTTGACTGTCCTTTTTAAATTTTATTGGTATGCTTTAAATTTTTAATGTCCCTCAAACCATTTCTTTCCTTCTTTTGTGCATTTGACTTGTTACCATCTTGAAGTAAAGCTGAATGAACTACTGGATCATTATAACTGAGATGCTGTATTAAAAGTATTTATACTGCACTTTTGACCTTTAGAAGGGCCATGGAAGCATCAGCTTCTCCCCTGCTCTCTTTTTTCTAAAATTTTTTATTTAATTTAGTTGAGAGGTTTGGAGGGCACTTCATTTTAATATCTTTCTTTGAAAGGTATTGACTCATAACAGAAATAGATTTGAGCTGGTTCGACCATGCCTCCTAGACATACTGGAAGATTTTGGGCATGTTTGTATATATTTCTTATAAAAATATGGTTTAGGTACTTTTGGAACAAGGTAAAATTTTTCCTTCAAGTTTTTAAGGGACAACAGTGGTAGTGTCCTGTAATTTTTTTCAACAGTAGAGTCCAGTTTTATAGACTCCTAGACTTTAGGCCTCATGGCATAAGAAAGCTGCTCTTGATATGTGTGGAATGAAGATTTTTGGGAGGAATTTCTATCAAATATCTGGATGCCAATGACCCCGAGCCATATAGCAATCCTGTGTTCAGCTAGTTATTAACAGTGTTATTGTGCTATTCAAAACACAGGCTGCGAATAGCCCGATTTTAAAATGACACATGACATGAATAGGGATCAAATAGCAGCTGGTGTCCTCATAACTCTGAAACCTAAGGACTTCCAGGTGGATCAAAACGCTGTTGGTAGTGTCCAAATGATTCCCAGGTTCCTCTCACACCAGAGACAGGAGATCTGGTAGCAGAAGTTACAGGGCTGCAGTGTTTAACACCTCCTTTTCTTTACCTTTGGCCTAGAAAACCCCCTTGGAAATGGAAATTATGTGACTGCACTGTAAGTCAGAAGCCTTGGTCAATAAAGCATATTAAAACTGCTTTTCTCTTTATCAAAGTGATTATTTAGACCACTGATTTAATATCTGGGTGTCTCAGTTCCAAGATGTTCCTGGTTGCAAATATACAAATATTTTGGATGGTAGTAAGAGGAGGCTGGGGGGAGACCTCATTACACTGAGGGGTAGCAGAGAGGCAGAAACAATCTGTTCTCTCTGGTGACCAATAACGGGACCTGAAGGATTGGCTGGAGCTGTGTCAGGGAGGTTGGGGTTGGATAAAGGGAAATGTTCTTCCCCCAGAAGGTGCTGGGCACTGGAACAGCTCCCCAGGGCAGAGGTCACAGCCCCAAGGCTGACAGAGTTCAAGGAGTGTTTGGACAACACTCTCAGGCACAGGGTGGGATTCTTGGGGTGTCCTGCACAGGGCCAGGAGCTGGACTCACAGATCCTCCTGGGTGCCTTCCAACTCAGGATATTCTATGATTTTGTGGTTAATGGAAAAGGACTTTCCACCCCCACTAAAGAAGAATGAGCTCTACTTTTATTCAGGAGGCCTCTTGAGGATTTATTTACCCCTGGAAAATACCCCTCTTAGAGACCATCAACTAAAATCCCAGAAAAAAATAAGAGAGTGAGAATTTTGCTAGCAACATTTTTGGAACCTTTATTTCATCTACCTACACTCTCACCATGCTATGAGTTACACGGAAGTCTTAGCTCTAACTCCCTCATTACCCCTCCAATTTAAATGCTTTGAAAGATTCAGTTCATCAACCCAAAATGCAATCAGCTCAGCCAGCTAAGTGAACACAACAGAGAAATCTATACCGTTTGCCATGCAAGGAAGAAACACTGAGATTGATTAATTAGAGTCTGTCTTTCTTATGCTAACCTGCTCAATCAGAAAGCACATCCTGTTGAAAATTTAAAGGACTTCCCGATAACTTAATAACAATACGGAAGCAGATCCTCTCTGTCAGCAGGTTTAACTATGTAGTTTTCCATTAGCTTCGAATTCCCTAGTATAAATCACTCCTCTAGGCTCCTCAGATGTTAAAAGCAGAGGGTCTTGAGACATGAAATCCCTTATAACTGGTCATGCCTTCCCTCAAGGGAAAAAAAAAGGCAAAAGCAAACAAACAAACAAAATTAATTCTGCTGCAGTATATTTAGCATGAATAGACAACAAATGCACAGTCTGGGGGTACTGTGGGTCATAATCTATCACAATCAAGATAATTTATTTCTGGATTTTCTACACTGCAGATCAAAATAAAGAGAGAAAACTCAAATGTACAAAGGACTTTCCGTGTACCTGCTACATTTTTTAAAATCTCAGCATCAATTTACGAACCCCATACTTCTGTCTGGAGATGGGCATTTGCCTAACTGTGTATCCTCAAAGGTTTCTGCTCAGTTAATGAAGTGTGAATGGGCTTCAGAGAGGAGCACAGGGCTTTTTGTATTCAATTTCTCCATGAATAAAACACTCTGGTCCAGACAAATGGGCATTCTAATTTAAAGATGCAGTTATCCGTGTTGGATCATCAAGCCTACATCCTTCCAGATCAGGAAAAAAAATAAATATTACCGTAAGTTGTGAACTGTCCTTTTAATGCATGAGCTGGTTGTTGAGAGTGTTACTGATTCACCAAAGAGCCTCTTCCCTACTGCATCACTTCAGGGCCTGTCTGTGTCTAAGTGAAAGTAATAGTGCAGTTATTGTGAGTAACACACACTTGCAGCAGTGTGTGCCAGCCCTCTTAAATGTCTCATTCAACGCTCCTGGTCTGTGCAAACAATACAGACCCTTTAACCCTGTTAGTCAGACTTCAGATGCCTGAGTCATGGTCTGTATCCATATTAACAATCTAATACTGACAGTAGCTGAAAAATTTATTTTCTTTAGACTTCCTATATTGTATATTGAATTTTCCTGATCGCGTATATACATAAATATTCATAATTTTTTTTGTTTTATTTTGTTTGGCATTTCATTATTGTAATGTAATTGGTGATCTTCACATGATAATTCCTTCTCAGTCTCCCTCCTAAAGGCATTGTCCATTCAGCACAGTCAGTTAAGATTTAGCTCAGGATCAAGGTGCTTCTAAGTAGCATTCTGTACACAGGAGTCTATATATGAGTGAGATGTCAAATTCCCATTACAGATCTAGTTCGCTGATTAACCAGGATGGGTTTAATTTTTTTTCCTTTTTTTTTTCTCCCTAAACACAGACATTTAGTTCCATTTGAGATGTCATGGTGTATCCAAGGCACCCATTTACATGTTATATATATATATATATATATATATGTATGTATGTATGTGTGTATATATATATATATGTATGTATATATGTATAAGGTCTGCTGGGAGATTTGCAGCCAGGAGTGGTACCCTATCCTCATAAACCAGGGCAGAGTGAATTTCCATGTGCTGTTCAGACATCTACGGGTAGATATCTACATGTAGGGGTCTTAAACTGAAGCTGAACTCCATCCTAGCTTTACAGGAAAAGCAAAAAAGAAAAGCTTCATCTTTAATTGAGGCGGAACCAGATTCTGTGTTCCCTTGAAAAGAAGACAAATTTTCTCACCTAATCCTGCAGCTTTAATGTACGAGTGCTTTACAATCTCACAGAGATCTTCCCAAAAAGTCAGCAAGGATTTTTACCTGGCTGTTATGGTGGAGCAGCTGAGTTGAAGAGTTCTCTAAAGATAAAGATATGTATGATTCACTTTATGTGATTAAAAGGTGTTGTGGTTTCACCCCAGCCAGCAGCCAAGCCCCACACAGCCACTCATTCCCCCAAAAGCAGAATCAGGGGGAGAATCAGAAGGGTAAAAGATGGAAAACTCATGACTTGAGATAAGAACAGTTTAATAGGGAAAGCAAAAACTGTGCACCAAACTAATTAAAACAAAGAATTAATTCCCTGCTTCCCTTGGGCAGGCAGCTGTTCAGCCATCTCCAGGAGAGCAGGGCCCCATCACAGCTAATGGTGACTTGGTAAGAAAAACATCATCATTACAAACATCTCCCCTTCCTCCTCCTTCCCCCAATTTTATATACTCAGCATGATGTTCCATGGTCTGGAATATCCCTTTGGTCTGTTTGGGTCACCTGTTCTGGCTCTGGCCCTTCCCAAGCTCCCCTGCCCCCCAATTTCCTTCCCAGTGTGGCCATATGAAAAGCAGAAATGGCCTTGGCTCTGTGTAAGCCCTGCTCAGCAACAACAAAAAATCTCTATGTTATCATCACTGTGTTCAGCAAAAATACCAAACACAGCCCCACACCAGCCCCTGGGAAGGAAAGTAACTCTACCTCAGCTGAGCCCAGCACACATGCCCACCAAATATTCTTTGTACATACGTATAGAAATGAACAGGGGAATTTAAATGTTTGGCTTGGCTCAGGGTTGTGTATTGTTTGGTTTTGATCCAATACTTTCCAAAAAGATTGTCTGAAGTATACCCTTGTTTGTTAAACATTTGCTGCTTCCCCTGTGTACTTGAATCCATATTTTATGTTAAAGGTGAGTTTTGTTTCAGAGCTGCAAAAGCAAAGCTATTGCTTTAGACATCGTAAAGCACCTGGTTAAGCACAAGCCACACATCATTAAGATTTGGTAGCATTCTGCATGTGTGCATCATCTGAAAAACTAAATTAGAATTGAGCAAAAAAACCAAGCAAACAAACAACAACAACAAGAAACCTGAGGTGTATGTTTCAGCAATTTAAGTCTCGTTCGTCTTCAAACAGACTTAATGTGCTGTATTACAATCTAGCCAAATTACATTCAGATCAGCATGAAAACAAATTCAGGTGCACAATGGGCTTAATTATTCTATAGAGAAGATCATCACTAATAGCAGAAGGGGGCACTAGAAACTAGTTACTATATATTTTGAATCCATTCCTTCTTTTGCAATCACCTTAAGATTTATAACATGTATTAAAAGAAATGCATGCACATAGTCCAATTTATTAACTGGTTGCCTTTGCACCCTTTCCCAAGGTCTTAGTGGATGTGCTGGGGTGTGCATCTCACTTTCAGCCTTTGCCTTTTGTGAGTGGTGCTCTTCAGCTGCTCTGAAGTTGCATAAGACTTGGCCACTTGAGCAGGCCCAGCAGGGGTAATTGGGCCCTACAGCAGTTTCCTTTTAGTAAAATGTGAGAGCAGGCCTGCAGCGATGCAGAAACAAAGAATTACCTTCCAAATAAAGCATTATCTATTAACCATTTAAAGGAACAAAAGCACTTGGAGCAAAGTGCAGAACCATCTGAAGGGATGAAAGCTGAGTGGCTACAGCAGTACTCATAGCTCACTGGAGCTTCCCTTCAAAGAACATGGGAAATTCTCAAGAAGCAAGAAGGATCACTGTCTCCTCTCAGCATCAGCATCTGTTTATCTTTCTCATGATAAATAGGTCTTTCTTGCCTCTTATATTCAATATATTTTAATGAAGAACTCTAATTATTTCAAGAGCTTGGTGATTTTCAGTTTCCTTTGATTTCAAGCATGACCTTAGGAAAAGAAAACTTTTCCAAACAAGAGGCATTTAGAAAACAGTCTATCCTGTTATCCTAGCTGGTTTACAGGTTAAAGTAGTGCAGGCTTTTTATCTTGATAATTCTTTAAATTTCTTTGGCTTAACTCAATTTTGACATTCTCTGGTCCACCATCATTCAAATACAAAAACATGGGACTCTTCTCAGAGCCATAGTAAGGCTCTCTAACGAAAATCTTCTCCGTGAAATACTCTTTATCCTCTTTTTTTGCTGTTGTTTTTGCTAATTTTAGCTGTCAAAAGACATCTTTGAGACAAAGCTGTCAAAAGACAGCTTTCTCTTCCTTTGAGAAGCCATAGAACTTTCCATCGCCAACTGGTTTTATAACCAGAGATACCTCTTTTATTTATTGTTTTTTGCCATCTATTAGTTAAAGTAAAGACCTTCTACCCAAGAAGGCAACATAAGCTAAGTTTCATTTTTAACAGTTTTTGCTTGGTGTAACTTTGTCTAGTGGAAGGTGTCTGTGCCCATGGCAGGGGGGTTGGAAGTAAATGATTTTTATGGTCCTTCCAACCCTAACCATTCTAGGATTCTATGATTTTTGACTCTTTTTTTTTTTTAAACTCAAATTTTCCATTATTCAATTTAGAGCTATTATGCTTTTCTTTTGAAGAGACTCTCAGAAATCTTCTCTGTCCCAAGTGTCCTGAAATGGAATAAGAAAGGGAAGAAAATATGCTTTAAAAATTTATATTGAGGGGTTATGGCAAATGACACACCAATTAGAGGTTAAGAAAATGCTAAAGGCATGTTGTCCTTTTAATGGAGGTTCTAATTCAGATCTTTTTTTCTCCTCATATAGAAGCAGGTATACAGGGACTTGGAAATGGATGCATGCAGGATCTGCCAAATGTGTTTCTAATTGTCTGAGTTTAATAATTGATAATATAGACAGAGCTTGCGAATTTTTCTTTCACATAAAAGATAATTGTGCCTGAGTTTCGCATAGTCTGAAATTAAATGTGTTAAGTGCTCCAGGGACCAGCATGTACGTGCTATGAAAGATCATTCCTCTTGATCAGAAGGAGTTAGGATATGTAAAAACTTTTATTTATTTGGATTGTAGTGGCATTCAAAGAGCTAAAGCAGGGCTGGTGAGCCATGGTGACAGGTGATGGCCATTCTCTTCCCCATGAGGAGGCAGTAGAAGCTGTTGCCTACCTTCATTCTTATATTTTTTTCCTCTCATCTGAAAGCTCAGAAGAGGACCTCTGGCCTTCCAGGCTACTCCCTCTAAGGTGATCTACCTTTCTTTTGTGCAGATCTCTCTTTTATCCCCTTTCTTGCAGTCTTCTGCACCTCAGGGAAGCAAAGAAGAGGCAGAAACAACTGCTTCAGATTTCTCCTATTTTCTACTCCAATTTGGAGGTAGAAGAAGGATTTTTCAAGGACTGAGAGTGGCAAAGGGCACAGGGCATATGAGTGATGTCTTAGGAGGATATAAGGTCCTTAAAGTTTGGAGAAAACAAAAGCTATGAAAAGATAGCAAGGGAGGTGAGGTGAAAGCTGCACGTTGGGGGAATCTTCCAGGAAACAGAGGTCAGAGTGCATCAGAAGAAAAAGAGATAAATATATGCTGAAATATGATGGATGAGCAAGATGAGACAGTGGGCCAGAGAATGAAGGAAAGAAAGAACAGAAAACTGTGAGTGTGTAAGATTCTAAGTCTGTGCTTTAGAAGTTGAATAATTATGATTTAAAAAAAAATGTGTCATGATCTTTGCATATTTCTAGAAAAAGGGATGAAACTCATGGGCCAAAAATATAGGAAGAGTCTAGAAAATGGATAGAAGAAGAGTTGTGGGATACAGTAAAAAATTCATTTTTTCTTTCTTCTATATTTCCAGAAAAATATATGAATGTGTAAAACGAACATGTTAACAGGAAGCAATAATTTTAGCTAAGAGGATTTGTGTTTGCAGAGGTCAGGGTTAGGTCTAAGTAGAAACCCATTGAAATCTAGAGCAGTATTGGATCAAAGGGCTTTGGATTAGGGTGCAATGGACTCTATCTGTTGAGTTGCCTGATGAGAAGTGGTTTTTTTTAGCAAAAAAGAAAATCGCCCAGCCTTATGAAGTTGTGACTCAGACAGTCACTTTCAAAACATTCTGTATGCACTGGTGTCCACGGGAATTTGGAATATTCCCTGTGACCACAGTGACTCCCTGCAGGGAGCTTTAGTGATGGGCTGAGAAGGGTAACCAGTGACAAAAAAACATCCTGAATGATTTCCATGCTGCTTGCTAAACACTAAGATAATTTTGCAGGTCCAACTTTCCTGGTATTGTCTGCCTATTAAAAGGCAATGTCTTGCTGCTTACCCTCCCGGAAAAACAAAATGCAGCTCTTTTCTCCCAGTATTCTTATGTGTGGTTTTGCAAGGCTGTGCTCTTGGATAATCAAACAGGCATGCAATGAATGTTCAGGAGATGGATTGGGTTCTTCTGGGCCTATTTTGTTTTTTAATGATGCTCTTATATACTGGCCTAGACAGTGCAAATAATACTGTGCTGGCAAATCTCAATTGTGCCCACATTGGATGCTTTTATGTGTTTGAAATCACAAGCTTCCATCTCTCATTCGAAGGCACAGCAGCCTTTAATGTGTGTGGTCAGGTGCCTGCAATTGCTTTCTTTCAATACAGAGAATCAGCACTCCAGAAAACGAGAACAAATCCTATATATGGGAATAACTCAGGATGAAAATGACTCCTCTGTTGTATTTCTGTACTAAAACTGGCTGCATGTAAAGATTTCTCTCCCCACTCACACTCCCTTCCAAGCAAATCAAAGGAATTCAGTGAAGCACAGAAAGCTAGATGCCAAAAAAAAAAAAAAAAAAAAAAAAAAAAAAAAAAAAAAAGGTCAATATTATGGTCATCATCCTCAATTTCTGTAAAAATCATAGGCAAAAGCTAGCCATGAAATTAAGAAATTAGAATGAAATACACAATGGTTAATTTAAATGCAGAATTGACTCAGGAAAAACACTTTTCCAGTAATGAGAAAATCTGTGTGAAATTACAGCAATGTAATAAAGGACACTGGTAACAGCACTGATTCTGATAGTGAAGATAAATGGCAGTGATGCAAAAGATGATCTTAAAATGTGGATTTCTGCTGTGATATTATAGCAGAAATAGATGATATTTGAAATGATTCATTTATGGCAATTTAATAGTCATTAAAGCAAATCCAAAAATAAAACAGTGCTGGAAATATATTTCTGCTATATTAAAGACATGCCCATAAAAAGTTTGTGAGGAGTTACTAAGTGGTTAATCAATTGCAGAAGTCTGCTCCAGAGTTTCTTCTTTCTCATTGATATTATACCCTCAATAGACCATTATGATCCTTAGATCAAAATGTCTTTAGATCATTGGTTTCTTTTTTGAGATAGCACCCTTTTTTCCATTCTTGAATTAGTCCCAAAAGTTGATGGTCTTACAAAATTGAGCACAGAGAATTGTCACTTTGATACAATGTCATAGACTCTATAAATAATTTCCCTATATTTTCAAATAAAAAGTCACTTAAAATGAAGGACTTCATGCTTTCATTTAAAAGAAAAAACAAAACATTATTTGTTATGAAAATTCAGTAATTTTTCAAAAAATGTATGAACAAAGGAGCCCAAGATATCTCTTGTAAATCTATATTTTCTAACAAAAGTGCTTCTTGAGCATGGATCCTAATGGCAATATTTCTTCTATATAATTCATTAGCTATATATGACTGAGAAAAATTCTGCCATTTTATCTCCTCAAAGGATGAATATGGATAATGTGAAGTGATTGTGGGGAAAAAAAGGTCTTTCCTTTTATCAGAGGATGAAATTTCTGTAGAAATACCAAAGTCTTTGTGCCATTTTCCAATGAAAACACTATTGGGATATTCTTTGCAGTTGTGGCAGTATTATGTGACTTAGATTGTAAGTTGAGTTTCACTTATGAAGTGTAAGTTTGTTCATTAGTTATAACAGTGGAATATGTGGCTCAGAGCTGTGCCTGTGAGCACACAGTCCTGCTGGCATGATCCAAGAGGTTTCTGGACAAACATCTGCACAGGTGGGATGAGGGATTGACTGGAGACAGCATCAAAAGTCAAAACCAGGTGCCTGACCCAGCGTTTTCAAGTGATTGTTACAGGAGCTGTTCGGATGGGAATTTCAAACTACAAATTCCACCTGAGTCAGCTTCTGCTGCATCAGGAGCAGTTTATACATCTAGGTAGGCTGAGTGAACTGCTGCGTGAACTAAGCCAAAGACTTTTTACATCATTCCTACTGCAGGATTGTTGTGCATAGATAATACCATTGAATATAAATAAATACTAGAGATGTTTTCTTGGAGAGCTGCTTGTGTAGGAAAGTCTTTTCTATGCAGTTAAGACATTCAAGATGGTTTTCTTTTATGTATTTAACGTGTATTAACAGTCAAGAGTTTCATATGCACTGCGGTTCTCATATCAGTCAGACCATCTGGCTTGTACAGACTGAGCAAAACAGTGGTTTGGGGCATCTTTCTTGTTTTGTGTGAAGATACTGATGCAAGGACTCACTCTTGTAACAGGGGTTCCCATCAACATCAGACACCATACAGTTTTTTGGGCAAATCAAATTATCATGGCATTATTCTGTCAGAATCCCAACAAATTTATCTCTCTCTCCTTCTAGTTTCCTTCCTTCCTTCCTTCCTTCCTTCCTTCCTTCCTTCCTTCCTTCCTTCCTTCCTTCCTTCCTTCCTTCCTTCCTTCCTTCCTTCCTTCCTTCCTTCCTTCCTTCCCTCCCTCCCTCCCTCCCTCCCTCCCTCTCTTTCTCTCTCTCGCTCTATTTCTCTCTCCCTTTCTCTCTTTCCTCTCTCTCTCTTTTTTTATGTCTCTCTCTCTCTCTTCCTCTCCAGTTTTTCTATCCATTTAACAGTTCTGATCATTCAATGTGTAAGTAAAAAAAATAACAATTCAGGCTAGAATAGGTATTGAGACAAATGATTGTACACAGGCAATGAAAAACCATACCTCGTGAGAGTGTGCTGAAAGAGCTTGGCTTATTTAGCATAATAAAACAAAGACCGTCAAGGAATATAATTGTGATCTATAAATATGCCAGGGGAGTAAACATTAGTGAGAGAAAAGTACTGCTAAAGCACAATGTTTTTTACATAGCTAGTGTGATGTAGCTATGACTAGACAGATACTGAAAGCTAGACATTGATTCCCATGGAAGAAATGAGACATAAAGAATATTCTGGTGAGAGTAATATGGGTAAAAATACAGGAGTTTTATAGGTTTATGTAAGGGAATATGTGATGTATGCCTGGGACAGAAAAACACTGGTCTTAGTGGCCCAGGAAGTACCTTCTTTTCCATATTCAGTGTTTCTTTTTCAAACTGAGAGTTATGGTCTTTTGTTTGTTGGATTATCATTTCCTCTACTAGATTGAGAAGTGTAGTGGCACCCACCACCACTGCCATACTTTGTGATTTGCAACCTAAACCACAGGCCCACAGGGTTTCTGCAGTTTGAATAATTGTCAGTCTGAAGGCACCTTCCTGAATCAGCCATGGAGATGCCTACTCACAGCTGTGGCTCCTGCATTTGTGTACTGAGTAAAATAGGGTGGGTTCAGAATCATTTGAAAGCTGAAGAGGACCATCTTTCAGTCCAAATCCAACCCTTCAGCCACAGTCTGAATAGCCTTGATCAACACCATTGTTTATTACATAGTTGCAATAAACAAAGAAATCACTGATTTCTGGCAGAATGGTCCTCACTCTGTGTTAGTGATCCTAATTAAAAATGTATTCAATGATTTCCACAAACTCATCAAATTACTTATAAGATTGATTACACTTCAGCTGCATCTGATAACCTTTCATTTCACATGGTTCCCAGTGCTCCACTAAGCTGCCCTGCTCTGTGCTCCAAGTCACTTAATGGTACTGTGTGTATGAGTATAGTGAGCCATCTGCATAATGGAGAAAGCAAGCTAGGAGTCTGCAGGTCCTGTCTGGATGTTTTATTAATACCCCTGTTTGGCTAGATTAATTCCTGATGCCACCTGTGAAGTGGGTTACATCTGCAAGATGGATTCTTCATTAAACAAAAAAAAAAAAAAAAAGGAAGTGTTGCAACACTTTTAAAAATAATTAAATCGAATTTCTGCTTTTTTGGCAAGGTCCTTAGGCAAGAGAAAAGAAAAATATAAATGAAATAAATCAACAGCTGAAGGTAATCACAAGTCATGTGCTAACAACACTCTCTTTTTCAAAGAGGGTCTTTAATAATGACATTCACTTAGATTTCAGCAGGCGCTCGTCAACAGCATAGGAGTCTTATTAAAAGCAATCGCAGGCTTTTTGCTCATCTCTCTGAACACTCTTCACTTCAATGAGCTTCAGTTCAGTCCAATTAGTCAGTGCAATTTAGTTTGTTCAATGCAAGTCACTGGGTTTTAATTGAGTCCAATTAGGCACAAATCAATAAAAGTCAATTCAAACTAATTGTCTTCTATGCAAATCAATAGGATTCAATTAAAATCAATGAGGGTCTTATTCACTCTAATGACTGACCTGTTCCCCCTCTTCAGTTACAAAAAGAGGTCACACATTGTTCAGTCTGGGGGTTCTTGACAAGTATATCTCTTTTAGTGAGGGGATATAAATCATTAGGGAAAGTATAGAGAAAAGAAATGTAACTGGGTTATCCTTTTCCCATTTCTGACTCTTCTACAGTGAATTTTCTGCAATGAAATCTTCTCATTCAGATTATGCAGAGGGTTGAATGTATATGCAAATTTAGACATACCTACATGAAAACTGACTCATGCAGTCAGAGAACTTAAAAATTGAAGAATGTATTTACTCTCATTCACAATGTTTACCCTAGAAATTTCTCTTGATTTTAAAATGTGATTGTGCTAAAATGTGAAGTTTGTTGTTAGCTGCGTGTTTAACTGACAGCAGCCTTCTGAGGAGTTAATCCATGGAATAAAAAGTCTTCCAGTAAAGACACTATTACATGGTTTTACAATGTGTATTACAAGGAAAGCCTCACTATAACTAGAAGAGGGATGGTATACACTATGATAATCACATAATCATTGAGATATGTGCTGGTTTGGGCTGGGATAAAGTTTATATTCTTCATAGTAGGTCATGAAGTGCTTTATTTTGGATTTGTGACAAGGACAGTACTGAAAATACAGTAATGTTCTAGCTGTAAAAATACTGTTCAGAAAAAGCTCTGAACAACATCTTCCGCTATTTGAGCACGCTCACCGTTCAAAAATGTTTTGTTTTTTGGGTTTTTTTGTTTTTGTTTTTTTTTCCCACTCAGATGGAATTTTATGGGTTTTGATTTGGGCCCACTACCTCGTGTCCTGTCAGTGGGCAGAACATGGTTCTCAGAAGGTCCTTCTCATCGGGTATTTATACATGGGGATAAGATCCCACTGAACTTTCTCTTTTCCAAGCTAAATAGTGCCAGCTCTTTCAGCCTTTTCTCACATGGTAATACTGATAAATAACAAGAATAACTTATGTACCTAAACTTTTTTTATGTTATTACTGCATGTAAATGCCTTCTTTACAACCACGTTTCTGACTTGTGTTTAGGAATCCAAAATTTTCCTTTCAAAATTAACATACAATACTCATTAGGAAACTGTATTCTTATGAAAATTGAAAGCAGAAAACTTATAACAAAGGACTCCATGCAGGTTTTCCTTACAGCTGACTGAGCATCCTTCATATTTAGGATATGTCTAAATGTGCAAGACTGCTCAGAAGGCAAGACTTGATTGATTGAACAACCTGGTCTAGAGGAAGATGTCTCTGACCATGGCATGGAGGTTGGAACTAAATGATCTTTTAGGTCCCCTCTAACCCAAACCATTCTATAATTCTGTGATCCTATTCTCAGTAAAGAATATGACCGGAAAACTGATGTCCCACATGGTCCATGATCACTTTGGAAGTGACATTTGCCATGGAAGGCAATGATTAGTGGCTTAACGTGTTGTTTAAAATGTTGGTATGTTGGGATGCACACCCTCCTGGTCGACACGTGGGCACGTTATAGATCCAGCTGGGCTAAGCTTTGCTCTCTAAACAGCGTCAGAGGCTGTGATCATAGGTTGTGATTCAAGAAAAGGTGGTGCGTCAATCCCTCAGGCACCTATGAAATTCTCTTTCTATTGTAGTAATGCTCTCCCAGGTGTATTTAACACCCTCTTACTGAGGTTTACAGACTGCCTGAATCCAGCAAACATTGGGTCAAGCCTTTTGGAAGGATGGGCCTCAGGGAGAGGCAAGGTGCAAAATAGGTGATGCTGAGCCCATGAATGAGAAGAGAGAGCTGCATATGTCACTAAAAAATAGTAAAGGAATGTAAATGTCGATTGAATAATGAGAAATGAAGGAGAGAATCTGATAAAACAGCAATGAAATTCTAGAACGACTGCACAGCAAGCCATCCCCTAACTCCAACAGTCAAGTAGACATTCCTTCCAAAAAATCTGTATCAATACTCCTTGAAAATGGGGAGAAAACAGGAAAGGTAACAGTATAAATAATTTCTGGATTACGAGGCAACTAATTATTAAGAAATTGTACTCTATTTCTGCTAAAACCCCACATTTCTTTTGTTCACTATTTTGAAACATATCATGCTGGTTTCATGTGGTAGAATAGATCTTCACTTGGAAACTTTTTGTGTAAAGGTGAGATTACTTTGTAGTGTATTATTTTTACTTGTACATTAGATGTCTTTATGCATTCCCCTACAAACTAGCTTAAAAATAAAATTTTGTGGAGAGTTCATCAAATTGAGGTAGCCCTTAAACATGGAATACAAAGGAGCAGAGATACTACCTTGATTTCAGACTAATAATTATGCTCCACTTTTTTTTTTAATGTATTTGCTAATATTAGTTTAATATCTCCAAAATACTTGCATTTTGGAGGGAGACATGATACTTTTCTAATTATATGGGTGATAACAGTTTATGTCCTGGGAAGTTTTCAAAGCTTGGAAATCGAATCTGAGTGCAGATTAAGACATATAGGTACAGCATGGCAGATTGATTCATTTTCAGCAGCTTAACCCCAAATCTTTTATTTCTATGCACTTTGCTGTATATATTACATGCAACCAACATTTAGCAGACAGTAAAAACATCCTTGATGTCACTAATCAGCTTATTCATGAAGGCTGAAGCTGTCCTGACATAGCGTACAATTGAAACACATTTCAAGTGTGGAGACCTGCCATCATAATTGTTATTGTGTTAGAAAAAGTAAAATATGTATATATAATGAAAGCACAACCCCATTTTTTTTAATGTGGGAAGGTGTAGTTAGCTGGCTTCTTAGATAACAGCAGGACAAGGACAAGTATTTAAAAATCTTCAGTTAAGCTCCGCAGTGCAGTTTGAAAAGTGTAGTTGGAGATACAGTTCTAGGTTTCTGGAGTGGCTTTCATGTAGTAGCAAACTGCAGTATGGGATCAAGCTACTTATGTTGGCACATTAGAGGTGAGATTATTAAAAGTTGGATCATATCCTAAACGGCTTTCAAACTTGAAATTAATTAGGATGTTTTTTGTTTTACTCAAAATGGAGTCACAAGTGGAAGTGAGATGCAAATTTCTGCCCTAAGGCCTCATAAGAAGAATAAAACTGTTTCCCAGATTTTTGCCCACCTGTACGCCTTCAATTTCAAACAAAGTACCTTGTTTTCCTTGATATAAATTACGTCTTTGTACTGGATTGTTCTTGTTCATGCTGAGTAGTAACTATTTCTATGTCTCTACTGATGTCAACAGCTTTATATGAGATTAAAATACCACCTGACTTCCTGCAGGGATCATGTTATAACCTAAGGATGCAAGTTTAAAAATAGCATTCAAATTATTATGATTTCAAAACCTTTTAGGACAAAAAATGTGTGAGCTCTCTCTCTTTTCTTTTCTTTTCTTTTCTTTTCTTTTCTTTTCTTTTCTTTTCTTTTCTTTTCTTTTCTTTTCTTTTCTTTTGTTTTCTTTCTTTTCTTTTCTTTTCTTTTCTTTTCTTTTCTTTTCTTTTCTTTTCTTCTTTTTCTTTTCTTTTCTTTTCTTTTCTTTTCTTCTTTTCTTTTTTCTTTTCTTTTCTTTTTTCTTTTCTCCTCTCCTCTCCTCTCCTCTCCTCTCCTCTCCTCTCCTCTCCTCTCCTCTCCTCTCCTCTCCTCTCCTCTCCTTTCTTTCTCTTCTTTCTTTTCTTTTCTTTTCTTTTCTTTTCTTTTCTTTTCTTTTCTTTTCTTTTCTTTTCTTTTCTTTTCTTTTCTTTTCTTTTCTTTTCTTTTCTTTTCTTTTCTTTTCTTTTCTTTTCTTTTCTTTTCTTTTCTTTTCTTTTCTTTTCTTTTCTTTTCTTTTCTTTTCTTTTCTTTTCTTTTCTTTTCTTTTCTTTTCTTTTCTTTTCCTTTCTTTTCTTTTCTTTTCTTTTCTTTTCTTTTCTTTTCTTTTCTTTTCTTTTCTTTTCTTTTCTTTTCTTTTCTTTTCTTTTCTTTTCTTTTCTTTTCTTTTCTTTTCTTTTCTTTTTTTGTTTTATTTCTACTTCTATTAGGAAAGGGGAAGAACTGATAGAAGCTTTCTTAACCTTAAATGTCCTCAATGTTCCACCATTTCAAGTGCCTGCAGCCATGGTTTACAAGAGTATTATCAGTTTACAAAGTATCTGTCGATGTAGGTGCTCAAATGCACAACCTAGTGGAGTTAAATGGCTGTGGAGGCAATATTTTTCCTAAATATTTCTTGAATTGATGGGTAGACTGAAAACAAAGATGAAAAAAACAAAAACAAAAAAAATACAAATTATCCGTGACTATATAATTCAAGAATGCACATAAACTTGGAACAGCAAGGAATCAGCATAACAAAATTAAATTAATGCTTTATTTAAATACCATGAAAACTCATCAAATCCATAATAAGCAATTGTATACTGTATAAAAGGGTTTATAAAAAGTGCAAAGTGCCAATTACTAGATTGATAATAAAAAGAACTATTAGTTTTACTCTTAAGTAAAGTACCACACTAGTGCAGGCTCTGAACAACCTGGTCTAGTGGAAGGTGTCCCTGCCCACAGCAGGAATGTCAGAACAACAACAATCTTTAAGGTCCCCTTCAACTCAAACCATTTCATGATTCCATGACACTACAGTACTTATTCCAGTGCCAAAATAAATCATAACACATGGGTACGAGTTGGACCAAAGAGGTGTGTAACTTCATATCTTGTATGATGATACATAATACATATACATAATAATAAAATATCTCCCATAGAGAGAGGCCATCACAGATGATACTTGGAGCAATCTCTCAATTTCCAGGGGTTTGCTGCTGAGGATCTTCCTGAGTATTGGTGGCTACTTTGCTGCTTCCTCTTCTGATAGGTTTCTCCTCCATGATCTTCAGCAGCACCTTTTAGTCTGTAGTCAAACAATTTCTTTCAGATTCTGCAAGAAATCAATCAGAATATAGTTCTTATTATGATGAGCTCCAATTACTCTTTCTCCAGAGCAGTCCTATCAGATAAATGTGAGTTGAGTTATTGCCTTCTGCACATCCCTACAAAAACTTTTTAATAATCATCTCATTCCATTGCTTAGTTTTTCTGCTTACTAAATTTCAATATATTAATTATTTTTTCACTCCCCAATCTATTTTCTTCTGTTATTTAATCCACTTTCTGCTGTTATTTTCATGTTTCTCCTCAGTCTCTTATACTGTATAACACATTTTGTTTGCTTTTGTTCCCCATTCTGCCCACTTTTAATTAGTGAATGAAGATGGTATTTGGGGGGGGGGGGGGAAGTTCCTATTACTGGAGATGTTAAAGGGAAAATATACACAAAAGCTGCCCAAAACCTTTTGACCATTTGAAAGACCCATAAAGGATGGATTTCACTATTTCACTTTTTTATTCAGTGCAGGTGGGAAGAAGAATGGTATAATATTTAAAGAAACTAGCAGCAAAACTGTGTTTGAGGGGTTCACAGACTTCACAGAATCACAGAGTGGCTTGTATTGGCAAGGACCTTAAAGATCATCCAGTTCCACCCTGTGGCATGGTCAGGGACACCTTCCACCAGACCAGGTGGTTCAGGGCCCATCCAAGATGGCTTTGAACACTTCAAGGGATGGGACAGCCACAACTTCTCTGGGCAACCTGTTCCAGTGCCTCACCATCCTCACAGGAAAGAATTTGTTCCCAATATCTAATCTAAATCAACTCCCTTTCAGTTTGAAGCCATTCCTCCTTGTCCTAACACTCCAGGCTCTTGTAAAAAGTCTCTCTCCATTTTTCTTGTTGGCTTCTTCAGGTACTGAAAGGCAAAATTAGCTCACTCCAAAGCCTTTTCTTTTCCAGGCTGATCAATCCCAATTCTCTCAGCCTTTCCTTATAGGAGAAGTGCTCCATCCCTCTAATCATCTTTGTGGCCTCCTCTGAACTTGCTCCAAGAGGTCGATGTTGTTCCTGTGTTGGGAACACCAGAGCTGGATGTAATACTCAATTTGTTGCTGTAATTTCCTCATCCATAGATTTGCCTTCAAGGTAAGAGGATGTGGCCAGTAATACTGGAAGGGTGGAAGGTACTGTTCAATCAGAAGAAAGGGTCAGAGGAAGGAATTTTCAATTCTCCTTCCAAAGCAGAATGTTTCATGATACCAGAAAATATCCTCTGAAGTTGTCTGCTATTTCTTTCCAAGATTTGTCTTGAGTTGTCTTGTAGTCTGTGTATGTATTTTGGGTGTGAGTCCGAAGACAATTCAGGTAAGGGTGGGGCGAGTCTGAAGTATGCAAGAGTAGGTCTATAACATTTGTTTAGAATATTAGCAGATCAGAAGTAGACGAAAAGTTGTCACTTCAAAAGAATTTTCCATCTGTTCCCTGTTTCATAAAGAAAGGGAAACACTTAGAACCCAGAAAACAGGAATGGAAATAACCATGGCACTCAGTGAAAAATTGAAAGGTTGCAATACTTAGAATTGGAAGAGGATTCAAGAAGAAGGCTTGGACCAAAGACTGAAGGAGAATTGATAGACCAAATCCACGTGTACTGATGACTTGTTTATGATTTATTTTCCCCTTAGAAGTTAGATTTGTATTATTAATAGTAATAAAGTTTCTGCCTAATGTCTTAAACCCTTAAATAAATTTACTATTTCTTTAGAGAAGATCAAATTTCTCTAATGACTAAACCAAGGGATTAGGGACACTTTGGCTGAGATGAGCACAAGTATTTTTCTGGACCTGGAGCATGAGATTCACTTTACACATAGCATTGCAAAGGTAGCTCTCTTCCCACTTTCTGAACCCAAATCTCTGTCAGGTTGCCGTAAACTATAGATCTCACACATCCAGTTTGTTTCCCTCTCATCCTTTTGCAGCTGGAACTATACCCAGGGGGACAAGGTATGAAGTATGGATTACACAAAGCCAAAACCTCCTCAGTTAACTAATTTGGCTTCTTCCCCAATCTTTTTTGATGTTTCAGTGGAACAAATGGGATGTTCTGGCCTGCACAGCAGTCAGCAGAAGACATTTGTTTGAATTCCGATTTTGGCAAACATTGCTATAAATGTGGCTTGGGGATATAAATGGTGTCTGGTAAAACCAGCTGTGTTTTGTAAGGGTCACCTCCAATGGTGGTAATTGAGCCAGCTCCATTTAATAACTGTTTAATTCTCTTTCCCTTTAGTGTCACATTGAATCAAAAGTTCTCATTTTTATTTTCTTTATGCTTTATTTCAAAGCTAAATGGACTGTACATATTACTTGTCTTAATCCTTCATGGACCTAGTGCAAATTGACATTTTCCACATCCCAGGGTAAGACAAAGATTAATTAAAACCTCATGCTGGCCCATTATCCTCCTGTATTAATTTTGTTTCTAATTCCCATGAATTTTAAGCTAAATTTAAAATGATTCCTTTTCCAAATATGAATAAATCCAAGTATCAGGCTCTCAAAAAAGAGAAAAACTCTCAGGAGACACCCATGCATTGGTAATATGCATGACCAAATGATGATAGGAAATTTCCCAAGACATCCAGTTCTCTAGCAAATCCCAGGCCAGTTTTGCAGAGTTCAGATAAATAAAGATGAATGCCCAAACTTCTAATTGCTCATCCAATTAAAGACAGTGAATCACAATCATATCCATCTTAAAGGATTACCGGGAAGGAAAAGCAGTGGAGTTGTGGAGAAAGCTGAATGGGAAATCACTCTTAAGGGTCCCTTTTCTCCACATACTACAAATTCATCCTATATGGAAAGACACATTGGTTATTTGTGTGTGTGTTTTTATGTGTCTTCTCAGCCTTAACAAACACACCCAATACAAGAAGTTAATGTGGAATGAAGGTTTTCACAATAAGGGCCCTCTCTCTTGAGGAGAATTGAGGAGGTAGGAAAAATGATTAAGAAATTTGGTTGTTGCCACCTTGGATTTTTACCACTTTCAGAACTGGCCATAAATTTGAGAAAATTTCTTTTGCTTTTGGTAACTATTATTAAATAGAAAAATTAGGCACCCTAAAAAGAACAGAAAAAATGATGCAAGTAAATAAATGATCCATGATACTCTGGAGGTTGAATTGTAATTATATTCAATTCAGAATCACTAGAAGTCTGAAGAACTACAGACAGAATATCATGTCCTTAGGTTTTTCTTTAAGCACCTGACTGCACTACACACGTCTTTACTTCTACTTTTTATAGGATTTTGTATGTTCTAAAATTCTCAAGAAACACTCAGAGGGGCCATTCCACCACCTTTTAAATCCCACCTAAGATAAGATCCCTACTAGTGGTGTGGAGGCATCTCCATTCCTGGCTAGGGTAAGTCCAGCAAGCCCCATGCTGGTGACACTGGGGGACTCAGTGTCACCACTTCTTCTCTGGTAACTGTTGGCAGATGGAGAAAATAGAGATGTGGAAATTGTGATGAGCGTGGCACAGAACTCTAAAGGGCACAGGTTCCTTCCTTCCACATTGCAGGGGACACAGTGCTCACAGGCCACACACAGAGGGTCGAAGGGTTTTACTCTTTTCCACCTATTTTTTTAATATATATATCTTTTTTACTTCCTACTCCCCATCACTATTTTTACCTGGTCCATTACTTTTCATATCCACAGATTAGTGAAATGTTTTCCCTTTGGATTCACGTTGCACAGGAGGAAAATAAAATAGGACCTTTGTTCCATGAGGAAAGGACAATCCAGTACACCCCCTTGTAACATGGCACAGAGGTAGAGTTCACCTTGCCCACACACTCATGCCATGTCCAGTTGCAGGAGGCAATGTCAGCCTTATTATTCCACATGAAAAATTCAGCACACAGTTATGAAAATCTAGAGGCAGTTATAATTTATTATAATTTTTTAGTTTTTTTTCGCTAAAAGTTTTATTAATTCAGAGATATTAATTCAGAGATTGTCTTTTCCCCATAACTCTTCCTGTCCTACTGTATTAGTCTTTTGGTTGTATGAATTGTCACCTAGCAGCATTACCACATTATGCTGTTATTAAAAGCTAAAAAATATTATAATTAGTTTAGAATTGAGAATAGAAGATGTAATTCTGATTGTGCTCTCATTACATCTGTTGTAAAACCATGTGCTGAACTGGATTGAATAATACAATTATACAAGATTTCCTGCCATGTAATTATGCTCTCCTGAAAAAAAGTCAATTTATACATCAATTTGTAGTGTTTGAAACTGTGAATAACTGTTTCAAAACACATTTTTATATTAAAAACCTCTGTAATCAGAAAGTCAGGAGTAGGAAAAAGTTGTATAGATCATTTAATACCATTATTTAATACTATTTTTAAATATATTTTCTACACCTTTCTAATATAAAAAAATATTTTCTTGTTGCTATGCTGGCTAGTTCATAGATGGAGATCACACATTTTATTCTAACACGCAGGGCCAGCAAACCCCCTTATTCTTTCTTTAATTCTACTCTACTCTTCACAGCACTTATTGGGGTTTTTTCTAGAAGTTAGTGAAGCAATATCATTAGGTCTCTCCAATGCAGAAATCCCTACCATATCTTTCTTTTCCATTTTTCTTAAAGAAAAAAAAAAAAGCATTGGGCAAAGGTATGTTTTGGTTAATTTGTTGTTAATACTGTTTGGTTTTTAATAGGAAGGATATGATCCAATAGCCCATTTCCCACTTGGAATGGCAAATTTCAGGGTCTCTTAAAGTTCTGCTGGTAGAGCTTGGAGAACTGTTTTAACTCCCTGCCTTGCATTCTGACATTCAATTCCACCGACATGCATAGTGGGGCATGTGACTGGGGGTGCATTTGGGATCACAGGTTCTTTTTCTGTGCATGGACACAGCATATCTTTAAGAAATTATTTGGAAATTCGATGCTGCTGGAAAATCTATTGTTTTTCTGTGCAGCATGGTAGGAACTTGTGTGCCACAGGGAAAAAGAGAGGTTTTTGCATGAATAAAAATACATACAGCATTGGGGACACCGTAAATGACAAACATAGCTTCAGGGGAAAAAAAAGAAAAAAAACCACCACAAAATCCCCAAATCAAAACCACAAAATCCTCATAGATTGTTCAAAATATTTTCCCTTTGTGTATAGAGATCCTTATTTTTCACTTCTTAAATTTTCAGTTTCTTGGATAAATAAACTGCTTTTCTTGTTAATGCCTCTGTAGCTTGTTTCTTTCCTTTGTAGTAATTATTCATCTGTATAAAATTTTGGAAAATGACGATAAAGAAGAGCAATGTCACTCGGGTGATGCTGCTTTGAATAAAAATGGGTTGGCAAAGAACAACACTGGTAAAATTAAAAGCACTGCTATTAATCAGCTGACCTGGCTGTTATTAACTCCAAGTCACTTGTGAACTGGATGATCTAAGCAATTATTAAAGCATGAATGTGAATTTAGCTAATGCCCTCGTCCTCCACATCATTATCTCAGGCATAATCACCCTTTGGTCCTTGAATGTCTTTTTCATCTGAGTGCTGAAAATCTCAGCATGCTGTTTTCTTTAATGACTGCAAGACCAGCTAACACAGATTCAATGTTTTCTAGTATTCCTCTGCCGTATTTGGAGGTTTGTTATGCCATTCATTAAAAAAAAAAAAAAAAAAAGAAAAAAAAAAAAGAAAAGAAAGAAAGAAGAAATATATAAACAATGCATTTTGCCATTCTGCAATAGCAATTTTGCACTAAAGTATTTTAGGTGTGAAACTAGACTTGTTAAGTGCCCCATGTAAGCTGTTGGAAAAGAAGACATTGCAAAGAAAGATTTATTCCATAAGGGAAGATGTTGAAGGCAGGTTGGATAAACTAACACCTCCCAGTGTCTGTCTCTTTTCAGTGACTGTAGACAGTTCCATGAGTAGCTGAGGCTCAATATCTCTGCTGGATGTTGAACCCCTCCCAGCTTGCAGAGTGAGCTGAGTGAAGAGGCTGTGTTCTCATCCCTGGCAGTGATCCATTGTGCAAGCTGAACAAGGCACTCTTTGCAGTCCTCTTTTCTGTGTTCCTCGGACCTTGGTTTGTGAGGTTTTCATGGTAGTGACTCCTCAGCTGTGTCTTAGCTCCTTTTATCAGTGTAAGAATAATATCCATTACAGAGTTCAGGCTGTTCTGCTCTCCAGTAGCATCCTTTCTTATCCAATTAATATTTCCTTGAATCCTACAAGATAAGATAAAAAAGGAGCTGCCACAAGTAGATACACAAGTAATGCCTTGTAATTAAATTTTATAATTACTCCTATCTACATGTTGTTACTGTGACTGTATAACTTGTGCATAACTGAGAAGTTAAATCCCTTTCAAATTCTGTGGCAGGAATGAACCAAAATGTAATGTATGTGTTCCCACATTGCTGTAATAGAAAAGAAAAAAGACCCAAAAAAAAAAGTAAATTGAAAAGGGAAAAAGGCAAGGCAGGGGAGGGCACGGCAGGGGGAGGGGGAGGGGGAGGGGGAGGGGGAGGGGGGGAGGGGGGAGGGGGAGGGGGAGGGGGGAGGGGGAGGGGGAGGGGGGAGGGGGAGGGGAGGGGAGGAGGGAGGGGAGGGGGGAGGGGGGGGGAGGGGAGGGGAGGGGAGGGGAGGGGAGGGGAGGGAGAGGAAAGAAAGGAAAGGAAAGGAAAGGAAAGGAAAGGAAAGGAAAAGGAAAGGAAAGGAAAGGAAAGGAAAGGAAAGGAAAGGAAAGGAAAGGAAAGGAAAGGAAAGGAAAGGAAAGGAAAGGAAAGGAAAGGAAAGGAAAGGAAAGGAAGAAAGGAAAGGAAAGGAAAGGAAAAAGGAAGAGCAGTTGCTACTGCCTTGGTCCAGTGAGGTCTCAGCTCCTGTAAAGTTTGGGGCAGTGGGACATGTCACTGGGCATACCCATGTCATGGTCTTTTATCTGCTGTGATGTCTTGGGGCCCTACTCCCAGGTGGGGTTTTTGGTGTGCCAGTAGCTTGGTAGCCACTTTGGGGCTGGACCAGAGGTTCCAGTGGGTGGAGTGTGTGGCAGTGAACTGCCCCCTCTTATGCAGAACTTGCCTGTCCCACCCCAAACACACACTTTAGTCATTTTGAGCCATTAATCATCTCTCTGAGCTCCTGCAACAGCTCAGTAATGCATGGAAGAGGGCATTAATAAGCTACCTAAAATGGAAATAATGAATCATAGTGTGGCCTGGCTTGGAAGGGACCTTTAAGACCATCTGGTTCCAACCCGCCTGACACAGGCAGGGTCACCTTCCATGAGAGTCAGGTCTCCAAGCCCCATCCAGCCTGGTCTTGAACACTTCCAGGGATAGGGTATCCATAACTTCAGTGCTTTGGCATCATTTTTTAGTACCTTTTTAAAAGACATTAATGACAGTATTCCTTATGTCTGCTGACATTTGACATGTTCTGGGGTACACCCTGGTCTCTAGCACTTGCTCTGGTAGTACAGTGGTCTTCTGCAAGTCAAACTTTATGTATTTTGTACTTACCAGTTCATATCTACCAGTTCAAGTACCACAGGAAATTTCAGCTGCTTCTTGATGCCTTTATTTGACAACTGAACTTAGTCTGTGATGAGCTGTGATTTGCCAGAGTATTCGTTAGCTTAAAAAAATTCAATTTCTTGTTTTCTTGTTACTGTCCCAGTCTTTGTTTTCTGTACTAAGTCCCATCCAATAGCACTTTTAATAGTGTGATGACTTAAACCTAAGCAAGAGCCGATGACAAGCCATTCAGTGCAGCTTTTGAACCTGGGAAGGACTTAGCTAAGGACAGGCACTTTTTGAGATGAGCTATGGCATCTCACAAAGAGATTCTATGTTGAAATATGATTATCTAATATGTTTATGTACCACCAGATGTCTATGTCTACGTCTGGGCAAAAGGATCGATTTCCTAATGCTAGTTGTATAGATATTTGTATGTGTGAACCAACCATCTACTGGGAGTTAACCCCAACAGGCAGCTCAGCCCCACACAGCCCCTCACTCACTCCTCCCCAGGATGGGGGACAGAATTGGAAGGGGAAAGGTGAAAAACTTTGTAGGTTAAATCAAGGACAGTCTCACAGTTAAATCGAAAACCATACTGTTTTTGGTCACAAATCCAAAACACAGCATCATATGAGCTACCATGTGAAGAAAGTTAACTATTCTAGCCAAAATTAAAATACTGGTCTTTAAAATCTGTGGAGAGGAATGACAGAGTAGGGTGCAGTTGACACATTTAGGCTGAGCTATGCCAGCCGCTGGAAGGATTTACTTCCTTCCATTACCTGTATAAGGAGTCTACATAACTAAATTGCAGAAATATTTGATAAAGTGAAACGTACACTACATTGCATATATAAACTATTTTTCCAAGTGAAGATGGGTTCTAGATCTGTGGTTCTAGATCTCACCCATATTTTTTATATAGATTCATGAGTGTAGGTGGCTAGAACTGCCTGAGATGTTTCTGTTCCAAAACTACAGAAATCTTGTTACATACATTCACCAACTTGTACTCAATTTTCAAACAGTGTAGAAAATTAGGTAAAAATCTGCTGCCAGGATATCATAATCTGTGTTGAATTAAATAGCTTTTAGACTGTCATATAAAGAGAGAGTGTATAGCCTCTATATTATTTTTTGATGGCAAGCTCATTCCTTGATACTGCTATAGTATGGTCCAATTTCATCTAAAACTTGACTCTAAGGAAATTGAAATCAACATTGTCAATGGGATAGATTTTTTAAAAAGCCAGTTATTAAGAATTTATTTGATCAGAACAAAAAATACTTTTTGTATTGTCAGTTTTCTTTGGGATTTATTGACTTGCTCAAATATCACTTGAGAGAAAAACAAATAAGTTTCAGACTTACCAGTGGTTTGGAATTTATAGCTACTTACATAGATCTGAGATTTGAAAGAAAAGTGAAAACTGCTGAGCAAAAAGACCAGTGGCACAAATAGCTCCTAACAACCTAGATGATTTAGGCCACAACAAACTGCTTGACACAATGGAGAACTAAGAGCGTGTTATCAAAACTTTTCAAAAAAACCCTCAGATGTAATTTGTCTTTTGAAGAAAAATGCAGAATTATAATCATTTTCTTAAGTCTACTACACATTTTTTGTCCAGAAATTTGATGTTTCTCATTAGCATGTCTGGTGTGGCTATCTGAGATGGGATTCTTAGAAGAACACCACAGGTACCTTACCTAAGCAACTTACTCATGGTCCAGGTTATGACTCTGTGCAAAGGGCTTCTAAAATGACTTTCTCAGCATTTAGTTGGTGGTGTTCCCCCAATTTAAATGCCTGGAGATAATATCACTGTTGTATTCAATTGGTTATATCCTCACAGACCATGAGGAGCAACAGAAGTTGGGGAATTCACACTGGGATTTAGAAATTTGAAGACATCCATTCATACCCAGGTTTTCTCCTTAATGCCCATGAATTGTTGAATTGCGACTGAAAGTATTCAAAAATTAGTTAGATGATATTAAATTAATATCTTTGTCATTATCTCCAAATGACAATACTATATATCACAATTCATAGTGAATTGAAAGGTGAAAGTGTGGCAAATCACAGTAAAGCTGGACTTAGAGTCAATTTAAAGGAATACATATATTTAAAGGAATATGTATGAACTGAACAGGATGGATGCTTAATGTCATCATAGTTTTGCAACAAGGAAGTATTTTCACTTTAATTAAAGATGTTTGTCACATAATCTATGTACAGTATCTACAATCTCTATGTACAGTAGTCAGCATTTGGATACATTGACTTAGCAGAAATCACAATATAAATTTATACACAGAGAAGATCTTTTGGCATCAGGGTAGAGATGCACTATTCTCTTAAAAGGCTTGATTCATTTAGACCTCCATATAATTAAAGTTTACTTGACAAACAGCTGCATCAAGTATGTGCTGACACGCAAGGCTGTCTGTTTTTACAACGAGGGTCATTGATTCCAACTCCTTTAACCAGGAAAGGCCTCCCTCATCCTAAGAAACTTCCTGTGCTGCACAGGAAGTAGGATTGGGAAATGATGCAGGGAAATTCTTGTTTTACACCATTTTTCTTGCTTGGAGGCAGGTGAGGTGTTGGAGCTGTAACTGAGCTGAGAAGGACTGACCCTGTTGTGTGTGTACAGGGGGTACAGAGGTGTGTGTGCGTATGAGGAGGAGGAGGGTGGTGCTGGGAAGGCTGCCCAGCTGTCCATGGATCAGCCCTGAGGCAGAAGAGGGAGGGATCTGCATGCTACAGAGAGCTGCGACTCTCCAGGCAGGCTTGCTGCAGGCTTGGCTGAGTTATACACAAAATGACGGCAAATCAGAGGCAAGTTTTTACTTTTGTCTCCAGCCATCCACTGAAGTGGGTCTGCCCCCATGCTGCTCCCGCCTCCCAGCCCGGCTCCGCCTGCCATGGGAGGACCTTTGGGGTAGAAGCTTCTGGGCCCCCCCCGGCTTGTGGGCGTAAGGCGTGGCCAGAGCTCAAGACCCATCCCTCCTTCTTGAATCTTCTTGGCTGTTGGTTGTGCCATTGGCCCTTTTGAATTGTACCCTTCCCCTTTATGTATTGATTGGTCTATGTAAGCTTGTACCGCCCTCTCCCTCTTCCCTCATTGGTCAACCCTTTCCCTATTTAACCGGGTGCTCCCAGGCACTCGGTGCCATTTTGTCCTCATGCCACCTACGGACATGGCCCTCCTTCCCCTGCTCTCCCTCCTGACCACCGAGGGCCCTCTACCTCAATAAAGGAGAGCTTGGGAAGGAGTAATCCTCCCACCACCCTTTGCCTCGTCGTCATCTTCCTTCGCCTTCGTCTACAACAATCCACCAGCAATTGGGCAGGAGGCTAAAATTCTGCCTGTTCTTCGTGCAGTCCCTGAACTCTGCCATGATGTCTTTAAATCATGCTTGCTATTCTTTCAGAGAGTGACGATATCTCACTTGGATCATGATGGATGGCCCTGGAATTCCCAAACATGGTACATTTGTGTAATGCTGTCATCAATTTAAAGGCAAGAAGGTGTACACTGAGTGAAGACATGGACCTACCAGCTATTCAAGTATTAATTAGTGAGGCAATGAGAAAGACTAAAAGAAGATTTAATGAAGTGGACTTTTATTGTGGCTTAACTATGAAAGAATTAATACAAATTCTTCTCATTTTGGGGTTCAGATGATGCAGTGCTAGCTTGGGTCACCAGTCATAGTCTTACAATAATTGTTCTGGAGGAAATGGTCATAAATATAATTTGATAGGATTCCTTGAGAGTAAGATGCTGATCTTTTTCTTCATTCTGATTATCAGTTTTAGGTATTTATACCATCAGGTGAATTGAAATCCTTGTAGGGTGAACTCTTATTCGATGAGGATAGAATATCTGTGTTAGCAAATTCCTCTCCTTTGAGAATGACAGCATTTTGCTGTTAGTTTTCAGATAGCAATACTGCTCTGTGCTCCTGCACTTTGAAGCCATCAGCTCTATTTTTGTACATCACAGATGTCTGATCCTCATAGGGTAGAGATTTTAAAAGGTCCATGTGTGATCAATCCTTGACACTTTTGCTCACACAGCTATCAGAGATATCAATTAGTGCTATTTGCCACAGTGTTTTCTTGTGACAGGGACCTTTCCTAGCAATATATTCTACTGGTAATCATTATTCAGGCTTCAAAACATAGAGGTTTCTTCCGGGCCTGGGATTTAAAGAGCCACTTGAGCTCTAATTTTCTCTTGTATGATACTACTGCAATCAGGTCCTGGTGAGGCAATTGTATTTTAATTGATCAGCATTATTACTAATAATAATAGATTTATGCAATTTGATTTTTAATGAGGCAGAAATCAGGCAGTTATTCTGTGCAATATAACTTCTGGTCCCTGGATAGCTGCCTTTCATTTCAAAATCATGGAGAAGAAAATCCTAAATTCTTCTCTAATAAGCTTCCTTCTGTTCATTACTAATTTATTTTTTCATTTTCAGGAATAATACATTTTAGATTTCATCTCTTCTGTTCCTACCATTGTGATAAAGATTTAACATTATGGTCATATTATTAAAATAAATATAAACTATTTGATTCTAGTTGCTAATGTATTTCTGAATTAATTTTAATAGAGGTCATTAGTGACAACCATAACAATCTGGGGGAAAACCCGAAATGAATAACTGATTGGATGTCCATGGAAGTGGTCAAAATCTGAAACAATTGTTTTTCAGAAAAGTCATAATATCTGACATTTGCTTTCAATCAGAAATAGGTAAAAAGTAAACAACAATAAAAAGGAAATTTTATGTGATTTAGAAAAAAAAAAAAAGGGAAATAGTTCTGAAAAAGATATTGGGAATTCATGTAGTCAGCTGTAAGGGAATACGGTATTCTCCTGCACCCAGAAGGATCAGTGCTACTTAAACCATATCATTTGGAGCTTAATTTAACTTTTCTTTTAATTCGTGGTTGACTTTGGATGCAGACATACTTTAATGATGAGAAGTTAGGGATAATCCAAATTTAAAATTTTAAAAACCCCAATGTTCGAATTTAATTACCTCAAATTATTTCTAAACACTGAAACTATTTTGCTCTCCTTTTTTTGTAAAAAGGAAAAAAAAAAGAGCTTATGTTTTCTACATGTCTATAAGTGGAGTGTATTTAACTATAACAGCAGTTTATTTTAATGAAGAAAATAATCTCAAGACATTATTTCTGAAAGTTTACTTATTGGCTTTAATTATCTGTGTGTTTTTGAGTGGGATCCTTTTGTCTTTTCTAATAGCCATTTAAAATTAAAAAAAAGAAAAAAATAGAAGGTTAAGCAGAGAAGGTGAACTTCTAATTCCTAGAGAGTATAACTTCTTACAGTCTCTGTTTGGGTTCCAAAATAGGGAAAGCCATTGCCATTCCCTTCCTCAGGATTCCTGTGAGCTGTTGGACACTGCCTGTAAAGGTCACTTGGTCATTGTGTCAGAGGCCCATGTCCCTCTTCCTTTACTGAGGGAGGCTCCAGGTCATTCAGGTCTATGAAAACATCTGCCTCTGAGATCCAGGTTGTCTTTTCTCCCTTTCCAAATCAGGTCTTTCAGGAGATATTTTTACAAAACACCCCTTTAAAAATGCCCCTGGCAATGTTTGGTCAGCTCTGAAGATCTGACTCTATACACAAAACTTTTTTCTTTCACCAGAAAATTCTCAGAAATTGCAACTCCTTTGTTTTATTAATGTTTAAATTGTATTATTTTTTCTGGCTTGAGTAAAATGTTAAAATAGACAAGCCTCAAATTATTCTTGTTGTTATTATTAAAAAAAAAAAAAGTCATCAACTGCTTGTTTTGTGATTTTCTAAAAATAACATTATTTGCTGTTTGTGTAATAACATATTTTTATGTTTGTTTACTTAATGTTTGTTTATACTAACAAAATAAGGGGGGTTTGTGTAATTTCGTGACTTAGGACAGCTCAGCAGAGACATAACATCTGGTTGTTCAAAGAATTCTTGCATTTCACCCAATTTTCCACCTGGGTTGATTAGAAGATATAAATCTAAAATTGATAAATACCAGCCACTGTTTCTGTGCCTGAGAAATTAATTTCCAAACTTCATTGGAAGACTGCACAGCAATCAAGAGCACAGCCAAGCAGCAAAAATAATATCAGTTTAGTGCATCATATTGGTAACAACAGTACTCACCTATAACTGCTCTGCCTCAGATTTCACTTGAGAAATATGCAAATACAAGGTTGTTAAAGTAACTGATTGCAAAAATATGGGATCAGTGGAGGTGTTAACCTTGCTGCCCTGGCTAAATTCCAGTTCAGGTAATTAAATTCCACCTACTTAAATTCCCTCATAGGTTTTATTTCTTCACTTTCACTTAAGCTATAGATATTTGGCTGTTAAACACCGTGCCTTTGTGCATGTTTCAGTGCCTCACTGTGAGTTGTCTCTAAATAAACACATTCAGAGAGTTTTTCCACATAGATGTCTTCCTCAATTATTTATGACAAAGAAATCTTGATATGCTCATTTGCGGCAACTTAAATTTCCTTTTGATCTTAAAAGAAGAAAAAAAACCTGTGATATGAGTTTTCCAGGAAGAAACAATAATTCCTTCTCACCCGTTATAGAAAACAGGAAATTTTGATAGTTTTTCTGTGTGAGGAAACAAATATGAGAATGCCATAATACCTGTACTAACCAGCTGGGGTCAGTTTTAGGATTCAGAATGTAGGAATGAGGTGCTGGTTTGGTACAGATATAGAGAAAAAGGTTTTTGGTGTTGTCACTAAGCCAATTTTGTGAACTGGATGGGAGGAGTCTCATACTCTGAAGCTAAGGGAGAACATCTTTATTATTTCTTCAATAACTGCATTGATAATAGGGGGTTTTACCTTGTAATTGTGCCTGGCTGCAGATACAAATCTATTTTAATATTCTTCCTCCCAACTCTATTCTTAAAAAATTCTCATCACAGGTAATGCAACATAGATATCTTAATTTTTCTGAATGTGTTATGAAGCTGGTAAAATAATGCCAAGGTCATGCGTATGATTCCCATATGGGCCAATCACTTAACTGTTGGACTTGATGGATCCTGTCCAATTCAGAATATCTGCAATGAATAATTTAAAAATAATAAATCAGAGAAAAAAATAATTTGTTCATAGATTGATCATTTTGTCTTTCATCTATTTGAAAATCCATTCCTTCTGCTCCTGGTAGAGGCATAAGAATGATATCAGTGCCAACATCTTAAATGGTTGGTACTCAGCCTCTGAATAGTGTGGAGCCATGAGATCCCAACCTCTCTAAAGGTTTAAGTTTCATTTTGCACATTGAGGACCAAATTCATCACACCTTACTGTAAGTGTGGGCCTGAATGCTGATTTGGGGATTTTAGATAGTTTTATCAATTAAAAAACGCTGGAACCGCAGAGGCAAAATCAATTTGTAGTGAAAAGTATGACTCTGGAAATAACTGTACTTCTACACTGGTAAAGAGATCCTAACAAATTCTGTACTTCACACAGATCAATATCTAGTGATTGGAAGGAGCTATCTGAGTCTTCACCTGCAAACAAAAGTTGTGGATACTTAAGTACCTCCATTTAAAAAATGGCTCACATAAATTGGAGGATTTTTTCTGTACAATAGCAATACAGTGCCTTTTGATTGAAGCTCTATTTGTGAAATACTTTCGCTTTCAAAAGTGCCAACAGAACCCAGGAATTGAAGCTGAAAAGATAATTTCAGACCCTGCAACAAGATTTAGGAAATTTTGATTGTTTAAAACACAATGGCAGTCCCTTCTGGGAAGCTGCTTAACCCTGGACCATGTTCTTTGACCTAAAAGTTAAATTGACATTTGCATTTCTACCTGCAGCAAAGCTCAGACCAATTCCTGCCAAATTCAGTCTTCTTTTGTGTTTGCTATAGCCACAAAAAAATATCTTTAAGTCTGTTAGGCTCCCTGGTTTGTAAACTAAACTTCATGCTGAGTTCCTTGCAGATTTAGAGTCTATTAATTGTAATAATACCAATCTTATTTTGTCTATGCAAAGAATATTACTGTCAGGTGCCACTGTTTATGAATACATCCAAACACAAGGGTAATTGTATGAACTTTCATTTCCATTATGTTCATGTGGCATTTCATTCACCTTTATTTTTGCCACAAAGACATGAAAATACAGTAAAATGAGGCTTGAAGTTTTCAGCTTGAGAAAAGTTGTAATAAAACCTATTTTCTGTGCCTTCACTTTTATTTACCAAGGCCATCAACTTTGTTATTGCTAGTAGATATTTTACAGTTGACATACTTAATTTCTGGACCTCTTAATTCCAACAAAATCAACTTTTCACATTGTAATATAGAATTGCAATAAATGTGAGAACTAATTGGCTTGAAAGAGTGCATTAGGAGTGTACCATCAGGTCATTAATCGGTGTCTGAGTTCTTACAAATTCAAAAAATACTCTGTTGACTTGTAAACCACATATGAATAATAAAAAAGTTGGAGACTGGGCTGCTAAGATAAAACTGTCATCTACTTCTCATCCTGACATTTAAGGAATATGTCAAAAATTAAAAATTCTCTTGTGACAATGATATATTTATTCCATCAGGACTATCTTAGAATCTCACACTGTTGACAGTTTCTTTGATTATGCCAGTCCTTTGCAGGATAAATCTTCCTATTTATTATTCTGATCACTTTTGGAGCAAAATAAACCTGTTTGCTGCATATAAAGAGTACCCTGTATTTTACTACTGGATTGTTTGGGTTTTTTTCTTCTATATTTTAGTTCATATTTATTAGATTTTTTTATAATCATTGCTTACATGCTAACAGAAGCCTGAGATTTTTCTATTTATGAGATTTTGATTTTTAAACAAATTTTTCTTCTGCACTTGATTTATTTGTCAAACATAAATGGTGCAACAGCCCTTGCTAATAAGGAGACAGGTAAATTTTTGTTATGCTGCATACTGTGTTAAATAAGCAATAAATTTCTAGTCTTGCTCCCTCCTAAAATTTTCTGCAGTCAGAAATCCATAACATCTTGCCTTTTTATGAGAAGTTATTTTGCATGTTTAAAAAGATAAAGACAGGAGTATTCAAGATACTTTAATGTCTTTTTTTTTTTCTTAATTTCCTCCCCAGAATTCTTCCACATTTTTCTTTAACCAGAAGCTCCATTGTAATTGGGATTTTTCAAAATAAATTTCGGGTCTTTTGTGTTATTTCTATAAAACTCTATTGATTAGTAAGTGAAAAGTGGAATTAAACATGTGTTTTGTTAGCTTCCAGTGTGTTCCAACTTCTTAGAGGATTTTGGACTTTGAAAGATAGTTCTACTGGCTTCCAAAATTAGGGTCATATCGTGCTTGGAGGCAGTTTTAATCCTGTAAGTTCATAGAGTTGTAGAATGGCTTGGGTTGGATAGGACCTTCAAAACCATCTTGTTCCAATCACCTGCTGCGGTCAGGGACTCCTCCCACTGTCCCAGGATGCTCCAAGCCCCATCCAACCTGGCCTTGAACACTTCCAAGGTTGGGGAATCCACAGCTTCTCTGGGCAACCTCTTCCAGTGCTTCACCACCCTCACAGGGAAGAATTTTGTTTCCAGTACCTAATCTAAACCTACTAAGTTAGAATGCAAATGGTGTAAGCAACCAGAGCAAACAAAAAGGAGCTGAAATGAGATTTATAAGGTTGTAAACCAGCTATAAACCAACTGTGTGTCTACTTCTGTGTGACAACACAAAGATGCTCACAGGTTCCTACATCCAGAAAGCAAATATAAATTCTGGATATGTATCATCCATTCTTACTCCCTAGTTTTTATAGAAATAAAACCACTTGTTTACTTGAAGGTAGGAGAGATGGCATTTTATAAAGTCTGGCAGATGCTCAGATGTGAAAATATGATGGTAAGATGCTGAAAATGCATTTTTAAAGTACAAGTGTAATTTAGGAGACTAAGGAGGTGAAAGTGGAGATCACAACTGATTGCCAAGGGTTAAACCCTCAAGGAGGTGGTTGATCATATGTCTTTATTTTCTCCTCTAAAAAAGCTGATCAAATGCTTTTGATCAGTCACAAATAATAAATTAATAGATACTAATTCTTATATCAGTAAGCATCGGCCTCAAAAAGGCCCATCCAGTTCTCTCAACACTATTGCAAAGCAACATATTTTCCTGTTAGAACCTATAACCATGCTCAGAAAATTGTTACTATTTTATCCTACTGTGATAGCACCAACAGTAGACTAATAATTGGCATGACAAATAATAAGGCACAGTCTGAGGACACAGTTTAAGGCTTTGGATGTGTCAGAGTGGTGAGAAAAAACATAGCACCGGTTGTTATGTAAAAACATATTAGTTATACTTACTGACTTTCTTCTCACCTTTGCTAGTTTTTATGTTCTGGTACTGCAGCTGGAATGATCATTTGTAAAGATTTGAGGGAAAAAAAGCAGCAGTTTTATAAAAACTGGATTTTCTCTGACTATATTGGAAACAAATTCTTAAAGTCAAGAGTAAGATTTATGAAGTAAAAAGTTGTAAAAGATCTGTAGAGTAAAAACTTCATGGATTTTTTTGGGGAGTGGGGGGACCTAACTAGTATATTGTCTCAAAATTTTTAGGATATATTAAAAGGAAAAGGAATAGTAATTTAATGTAGGTACCAAAGAGGTACTTATTTCCGAAGCACATGCAGAAGATGGTGAAGATACAAATCTGGCACTAATCAACAACTTCTGCATGTAAGTTTCCAAAAGGGTGAAGCTTAGAGGTAAAACAGAATTGCAGAGGAAGTAAAATCAAGATTTTAGGGTAAGATAAAAGGGGATGAACAAATGTTAAACCATAACTCCTGGCAGTGACCAAGCCCCATACAGCTGCTCACTCACTGCCCTGGGGGGGAAGGGGGAGAGAATGAGAAGGGCAAAAGTGAGAAAACTCGTGGGTTGAGATAGGGACAGTTTAACCGGTAAAGCAGAATCCAAGCACACAAGCAAAGAAAGAAAAGGAATTAATTCACCCCTTCCCATGGCTGGGCAGGTGTTCAGCCAACTCCAGGGGAGCAGGGACCCACACTTAAGGGTCTGTACCATCACACTTAAGGGTGACAGGGGAAGACAAATGACATCGCTCCAAATGTCCCCCTTTTGTATGCTGAAAATGACTCAATATGGTCTGGAATATTCCTTAGGTCGCTTGGGGTCAGCTGTCCTGCCTGTGTCCACTCCCACCTCCTTGTTTCCCCCCAGCCTCTTCCCTCCACACCTTGGCTCTGTGTGAGCTGTGATCAGCAGGAATGAAAACGTCGCTGTGTTATCAACACTGTTTTGGTCACAAATCCAAAACACAGCCCCATACTAACTACAGAGAAGAAAATTAACTGTAGCTCAGTCAGTACCAGCACAACAGGAAAATTTGCTAAAACCTTTAAAAATAGCATGAATTGTTATAAATCCACAAAGACTGGTGTTTGGCTCACACATATCGGTGCATTTATGATAAGACAGTGTTACTCCATCAGTTTTTGCTGGACAGTTCAAGTAACTCACTTCGCTTTCAAAAGGACAAATCTAGTAAAAACATTAGATTTTTTTATTATCATTATTCAAATTTAATCCCAGGATTTTTTCACCATTTTATCCAAATGGAAAATCTAGGTCTGGAGAAGAAAAGCACTAATTCAGACCCTTCAAAATTTTGAATCTGCTCTTCCCTAGAATCAAGTGGGTGATTAATGTTGACACTTGAGTCTTCCCATATAACCATCATATCTTGGAAAACAGCAGAGGAGTTACACTTATGTTGGAAAGCAAATGAGAGAAGAGTTCATGTCTGCTCACTAGTTTTGTAAAGAATATATGGAATTAACAATAACAGAAAGATAAAACAAAAGACTTAGGGTTTTACTAGATGGTGTATAGCAGACTGTGGATTACTTTCTCCTAACCCTTAATCTATTTTTCAGCTATAAAACTCTGCAGAGTGAGGCAGGTCATCCATCATTGAAATGCTCATCAGACGTGAAACAATTAGAGAGTGACTGTTGTCCTGAAATAATGAGGGTCTGATTGTATGCTTCTGTAGCTGAATAATGAAATATAAAAGAAAGAAAAGAGGGTAAAGAGAAAAGGAGATATTTCCTAGCACAGCTGAGAGCTAGATTTTGGGTTATGAGCAGCTATGGTAGAAAAGCAAAAGAATGATTTCATGTCACTGTAATGTCGCTTTCTTGACCTTCATGTAGTGGGAAACCTATTCTTCTAAAGTATTGTTTAATATTGCACTGTATTCTGGTTCTGAAATGCAAACCTGCAGTGACAACTGTGTACACTTCGAACTGGAGCATATAAAGATTCATGTCATTTGGTCTATAGTACAGCCAGAGTTCTGGAAACAAGAGTTATTCTCATTCCCTTTAAATTTCTCTTTCAGATAGTGTTGTACTCTGACTCATAAAAATAACCTAATTACTTTGTGTGAAGGTGGCTAAGATCTAAGAACTACCTCTGGCATTGATTCTGCCTCTGTTTCCTTAAGTCCCGCCCCCATCTCCTTCTGCTTGCTTTTGTCCTCAATAAATTTTAGTTTCTTCTTTATATTTTTGACAGAGGTATTCTAGTATCATGTGGACCAAAGTCTTATGAATAAGGGTATTTTTTGTTTGAATATTACTTGCTTCCATCTAGAATTAAAATAATTCTGAGACTTTCAATATTAATAAGAAAAGGTTCTCCTAAAAATTTCAGATTCTGGTCAGCCAGCACCACTGATTATGCCAGATGTTTTAATGTAAATGGCATGAAAATAAGGGGAAGTATTTCTTAGAGGAGATGGATCTTAAAACAGCTAGTTTTAAGATTAAATAAGGATGACTGTTACGTGTTATGACTCAAAATTTCTGTCTAGAGAAAAAGACTTGAGTAAGGAGACTGGAAGCTCAAATTCATGGGATGAACGGTGCAAGTTACACTGATTTAAAGTTCTTCTGACATAAGTACAAGCACAATGCATATTTCTGTATTCTCTGCGCAATGCTCACAATAACATGTTGAAGCTTTATTATTTCTAAATAAAACTGTAACAACAACATGTTTTTTGCTCCTGTTAAAAAATGATTCAACTTACAAGCAAATGTCCTGGCTTTTCTACCTTGTCTGGTCATTGACTGATGGCTCCTTGATGGAAACAGATTCTGACCACGCACCTGTGATTTTGTTATATGAAGAAATCTTATGTCAGAATAAATATATGAAACTAAACTTGCAGCATCATGAGCCAATGATTCGATATTTGTCCTCTTATTACGTTTTATGACAAGATAATGTCCAACCTACCACAACACTTCTGGATATCAGTCTCTCCAGTCTTCCACGAATGTTTGGAAATGTATCATTTTATGAATGAGTATTAAAAAGGGAGATGTTTGTTTACTTCATTTAAGGATTAAAAAAAAAAAGAAAACTCAAAGAGAAGAGAGGTTTCCTTGTTGTGAATTCTTGGTGATGAAGACACTTGCAGGAAAGGACACTGATTCCAGACATATGAAGTTTTTAATAAGAAACATAAAAGTCTGTTCTAAGGTTATACATTCAACTTTCACAGTCTTGACCCTGATAATAGAAAAAATGCTTGGATTTTTTGTTTGTTTCCTTTATTTTGAACTGCTACAGGCATATTTTTTTCATGGACTCTGGAAGCTTTATTGTCAATCACACCTCCTGTGAGCTGGTAAAAACCCTGTTGCTTTTGGAAAGATTTATTGCTTTAGCTCTTTGGTAGGTGGTTGCTACATGTGCGTTAGTGTGTTATCTACACAAAAAAAGGTCGGTGATTAAAGCACCTTAGGATTAAGCCATTGATGTCATTAACACTCTCATTTACTGTGCACTCTGATACTGCTCCAGGTCTCCATGGATAATGCTCTTGTTTACTTTTTCCTAAGAAGACTGGTAGGGGTTTTGGCCATTGGCCGCAAGTTTAAACTAAAGGTGATGAGCACCACTCTTGATGATCACTGTGGGAAGAGAGATCCAGTATAAGACTTGTCTATTGACCAGTTACATCACTTATTTGTACATTTTTTCCTCTGCTGCACAAAGGTCTTTAAAACTCTCATATTTCAAAGAGGTATTGATGTGATGAATCACTCATTCATGTAATGGAGGGATGATACAAATGCTGCTTTGCTTATTCTTATCCTAATGTTCCATGGAAAAGAAAGAATATTGTGTTTGCTAGTCTTCCTGCTCTCCCTCTCTCCCAGAGATTAAAGAAATAGCTTCTAACTGTAGTGTCCTGAAACCTGTGAAAAAGAGAATGAAATGGGACTTATTAAAGAATTAGCTTGTTTTTTGTTTGCTTCATTTGGGAAAAAAAAGTGCACACTGTCTATCCCTGCCTGGAGTTTGGAGGTACCATCCCACATCACCTGACGAAATAAGGTCCAGTCTCAGTTTGCCCAGGAAATGTGCCTGACACCTAAGAACTTCCATCACTGTGAAGGGATCAGAAGCACCACCAAAGAGAGGGGCTACTTAGTCCTTTCTTCTTGTCATATGATCTTATTTTTGGTTTTTTTTCCCCTTGCAAGTCTGCCATGGAAATATTTAGTTCTGAAATAAACAAGCTTAAGTAAAAAGCTTAATTTATTTACATTTTCAAAATACAAACAACTTTAAAAATATTTATCTAAAAGAAATTCTGGTTTCTTCTTTCATAGAACTTCTGTTAGCCCATTTTCATTTCTAAAACCAGTGAAGACTGTAGTAACTTTTGAAGAAATCCCAGGGTCCCTACCACCAACTCTCACTGAGCCAAAAAAACTCCAAAAACCCACAGCCCTTTAATTTTGCATTTACAAGTTTGCTCTCAAAGCATGATGCTTTGATTCTTGTATGAGCACAAGTACTGTTGCTGCTGTTAACATTCAAAAATAATTTCTGCCATCCGAAAATGGTTCTTTAGACTTCTGCTCACAATTTCCTGTAAAACTATTACCCAAGCTCTTCTAAGATTGCAATGTTTAAAAATATTGAGACAAAATGACAAGGCATGCCTAGCTTGTTCCATTAAGACCATGTTAAGTGCCTTTGAAAAAAAGTCCATTCAAGGTAATTTCTGGTTCAAGGCATCTCTAAGCTGATAATTGCTGGAAGTGGGGTTGATCTATCTAGTGAAAACTTAGTGTGCTTGTGATTTTCCTGGGGTGTCTGATCCTGATAACTGATGAAAGAAAAACATCTCATCTACACTGACGAATAGTTTAACTTGTTTGTAATTTCGAAAGTTTTTTTTTTACTGTTTGGAATGGTGATATAATAAAAGTATTAATCTTATAGGTTTTATGAATTCAAGTGATAATTACTTCCCCTCCCTCCTGCCACATGTTTTGCAGCATCCTTCTTTCAGTGTCTGGGTTTCAATTAGAATTTTAAAAAGTATTTCTCTTAATTTTGTATAGGAATTATTCAAAGCTGCATCAGGAGAGGTTCAGACTTGGTATAAACAATTCTTTGCTGTGAGATTGGGTTAAAAACTGGGACAGTCTTCCTAGAAAGGTGATCAATGCCTCTGGTGTTTCAGTGGTAAGAGGCATTTGGACAAGGTGCTTAAAATGATTCATCTTTTGGTCAGCCCTGAACTGGTCAGTCAGTTGGACTAGATAATTGTTTTAGGTTCCTTCCCAAAGAACTATTCTATTCTATTCTATTCTATTCTATTCTATTCTATTCTATTCTATTCTATTCTTTGTTTGTTTTTTTTTTCCCTTCAGTTTGAGTGTTGAGGTACATTTGAGCAAATACAAAAACAAAACACATCCGGATGGTATTTCCGAACAGTATTGATTGCCATTTCGAGTGTTTTTTCGACCATTTTGAAAGAAAGTATTCTGTTTCTGAAATGACACATTATCAGGTAAAATAGCTTCTGTCTTTTGTTCGGTCTGAGTTTATGTGTTGATGACTAGAATGTTAATGCAATAATTTACAGTTGCATTATCTTTATGGCTGTGTATTATAATAACTTAATGGAGCAGAAATGCATTGCAGATGGACAGATAAAGACTGCCCATGAAAATTAGAGACAGGGGAAGTGGAATGTCTTTGAGTGGAGAGTGTACTGCACTGGAAGGCAGATAGGTCCTGAATATTAATATTAGCAGTGGATGTTTTTAACCATATTTCTTTCCATAGTCCATGTTTCACACATGACTTTGCAAAGATACGTTAGGTAAAAACACTATGATAGCTGTGAGTATAAATACAATAGGTAGTTTTCACTTATTAGTAGTTCATGAAGACGCAGTTACTGGTTCCCATTTTTCTTATGTTCAGAAAGACAGAATTTTCCCTTTTGCTTTCTTGGGGGGGGGCTGGTTGGTTTGTTTTTGGGGGGTTTTTTGTTTGCTTTTACTTTTTGTTTTTGTTTTTGTTTTTGCTTTTGCTTTTGTTTTTGTTTGATTTGTTTTGTTGTTTTTTGCTTGGTTTTTTATTGGTTTGGCTTTCTTTTGTTTTTTCTTTTGGTGTTGTTGTTGTTTTGTGTTTGTTTGTTCATTCGTTTGTTTGTTTGTTTGTTTGTTTGTTTTCCCTAAATTGTGTTGCTGGATCTTTATCTTCTGCTAAGCCATTTACAAGACAGGCAGGTGCAACATCAATTTAACATTATGCCTGCCAGGATGATTCTGCAAAAACTGGACAGGGACTCCTCTCAGCTCTTGGAAGTGCTGTGTCAGTAGAAGAAGAAGGGAACATGAAAAAACAAAGGTAATAAGTGGCTTGACTAGACTAAGTTGTGGTAGTTGAGAAAATGTGGAAAAAAATCCAAATAGCCCTGTTGAGTGGCAGCTCAAGACTGGACATGTTAGGTTCTCTACACAGAGACATTTCTCAAGACAACCTTTACAGGATGAAGAAAGACACGGAAATTAAACAATATCCACAAAATCAAACATTTAGTAGAAAATATTTGTGATGGGAAGGACAGGACACATTTGATTTGTGATATTAGAGAACTCAAACTAGAGTTTGAAGATAGAATTTAGGTTTCTGAATTTCTCTTTTACATTCCAGTAATTTATATCTCCATGTATTAATTAATTGCTATTTGTAGAACAGTCTGTATTTATTTCCATCAAGTCATGATTTCCTAGTAGCTCAAAACCTTCTCAAAATTCTAAGCATATTTCCTTATATTTATGCCAAAAGCAAAATCAAATAATTGTGTAATACATTCACCCTAAAATTTCTTTTAATAAATACCCCATGGGACCTGTTTCACAGTCACCTTGAGAAGTTTATGGCATTCCCACTGACACTGTTTTTTAGTATTAAATCATAGTTCTTAATAACCAGCTATTGACTCTAACATCCCCTGGATTGTTCAGTCATTAAAGAAGGATAAATGGTCATAGAAGATGGATTTGATTGACTCATGGGCAGTGAGGATGGGTCATTTAAAAAACAAAGAATTGTGTGTTATGGTATTCTTATATATGCCCAATTTGAATAACTTACGATACTTCCTCTTACAGCTCAACAACATTAAGTTTCACACTGAGGCTAGGAGAGTATTCACAAAAATGCTCTGAGTTTACTAATGGAAAAATAAGTTACCCTAATTTCTCTCTAAATTTTGTACAGTGAGCACTCCAGGGCTTGTCTGTGGTTTAAGGTAATCTTTAAAACCACTGGTTTGCCAAATTTTCTGTTAGAGAAAACACTTATCTTATTTGTACAAGCAGATATTTTAATAATTTCAGGAATAGAGAATGAATAAATGTCAAGTGAATTCCACTGCTGAAGTGGCAACTTACAGAAAAATTAATAATTATAGTGAAGAGTTACAGAAAAATTAATTATTATAGTGAAGAGTTGTCTTTCCATTGGCAGATCTCAGCAATTAGTGCTATGGCTAAAGAAAACTCACATATGAATTGTGGAGCTGAGGAACATGTACTTCAAGAAGTATTAAGAGCTGGTTATCAGGGACTTGGAATGAAATACTCTCTGAATTACCCTGTAACAAGTGAATGGGACAAAATTGTGTTCTTTCTGACAGTGGGATGTATGAAGATTTAACCAACTTGGCATGGAGGAAAAATCAGATCTCAGACTTTCTTTCTGGAGTTTACTGCACAGGCCAGAGTGCAAATATCATCAAGGTGGAAAACAAATGGCTAATCATCTTCTTGGGATACCAAAGGAGAGGAGAGCTGAGGAATTAAAAGGTGTTATGTGAGATTTTGAAATTAAGCGAAAATGAGAAACAACCACCTCTGGGAATTAAAGGTCTAGGTTAGGTTTTCTGTACAAAGCCTTTGCCCGGCCCTTAGAAAAATTATTGCAAGGAGAACAAAAAACTTCTGAGGAACCAGGTTTATTTTTGGTACAATTTTTCTAATCCAGAAAACTATGTCATAAAAGCGACAACGTTCACCTTCTTGCCAAAAGAAGGTGAGATTCTTATAAATATAAGAAGACCATCACATGTATAAAAAATTTTATTTAGGTTTAGAATTTGTCTAGTGGAATTTTCTGGACTCTGTAAATTTGGATGATATGATTTGCAGAAACAACACTCATTTAAATATATAGTGACCATTCTATTTATAAATAACAATATACCTTTCTTGTCACTGAAAGAACATAATACTCTCTCTTGTTTTGCATAGGGTCAAATAACAGGAGAAACTGAACCAAACTTAGAAAAGAAAACTCTAAAATTAAACATCAGCTGCCACAGAGGTTTTCTGTCATCATAATTTTAAAAATACTCTGAGGTGTTTCTCTGGCATATGAAGGCAGTTTTTAGAGGTTTTTTCAGAGGACATGTGGTGAACAATAGGACTGTGCATCACTTGGGTTTTTTTCCTTTTTATATTAGTAGTAATAGTAGTAGTTGTAGTAGTATTTACCACTATTATTGTATTTTAATTTGTTTTCAATTATTAAACTATTATCTCAATATACAAATTTTGCTTCAACTCTCTTCCCCAAACCACTTGGGTGGGGAGGAAGAGAAGGGTGATTGAGCCAGTGGCTATGTGGTGCTTCATCTCCAGTTAGGCTTAAAACCACAACAAATGGATAAAAGTAAAATGTATCTATATATTATAAGTTACAGCCATAATTAATAGATGGAAACCCTGGTTTGCTGTAGCTGATCAGCAATCCAACTCTTTCTCACCTCTAGTGAGAGAAAGGGTACATAAGGATTGTTGAAACCTGAAGCAAGTTAGAGGTTCTGCTCACTTGCAGTTTTCTGATGATGCCAGAAAATTGTTGATCATTTCCGTCATTCTTATTAAAAAAATCAGCTATTCATTGAAATATTTTCTTAAGTGAATTTTATGCATAGTCCTAAAGGGGATTTTTTTTTTTTTAATTATTATTTGGGTTTTTCGCACTGTTCATTTTGACTTTCAGTGCTAAATCCTGTCACATTTTCTATTTCAGAAGGCCGTAAAAGACAGAGTACAAGAGTATACAGTGAAGAATGACAATTAGCTCTATGCAGGAACTGGCTATTCCAAGGCAGAATTTATTAATCTCCTTTGTATGATACTAAGCCCAGACTTGTCTTGAAGCTCAGCTATGCAAAGTACTTGAAATCCATGGCAATAAACAATCCATTTCTGCTGTTAAACAAAACTATTGGAAATATCACTGTGTGATGGCTGACTGGAATAGGGAATTTGGGGATAGGATCGGTTTCATCTGTTTCTTGAGTATAAAATATATCTCTCTACAGCTGAGCTGGCTGTTTAGCCATCCACAATAGTCGATGTAGCCTAATCAATGCAGTCAATAGAATTTAATGTGATTAATTTGGACAAATGTGTTTATTTTAGGGAGAGATAAACTCCTCAGACCTCAATTCTGTTGAGTTTATTGGCTAGTCCCCCACAGACTCGAAAAAGAAACTCAGAGTAATTTGGTCAGATGTCTCAACATTGAAGAAATCCATGGGTAATTAAATGAACCCTGGAGTTTGTGATGTTCATAATCACAGTGCTCATATTTCACAGGCAGGCCTTCTGAATTGCAAAGTAAAGATTTCTCCTTTGGAATTGTGCTTGTTCTGGCATGGTAAATAATGGGAAACTTGCCCCCCCCCCCCCCCAAAAAAAAAAAAAAAAAAAAAAGAGACATTCCATCTCAACAAAACCGTGTTATTTGAAAAAAAGGAAAAGGCTTCATGACAAAGCTTGAGAGTATCAGCATCTTACCTTTTACAGAAATATACAGTACCTGTACAGATTTCCTCAGAAGTATTTAACCTTGACTTATGCATAAATTGAATACTCCTTGGAATACAGAATATGCAATGTGTCACCACAGGCTACTCCTGCCTACTTCCAGCAGGCATTGCTATTTCATATCAAGGAAAATAGAAATGGCTGTGAGCAGTCTGTGCTGAACAGAAGATAGAAATAAGGTTTGTCAAGGGTTATATTCCCAAGACAAAAATCTGCCCCTGGTCTCTGTAATTTCTTGGGACAAAGGATGTCACAATATAAGCCAAAAAAGATCCTTCTTCAGCTTATTTTATATTATTTTTTAAATCTCCCTTTATGCCCTCTGCCTGTTACAAGAAATGCTCACTTTTGCTGCATTTTCTTTATTTCTTTCATATTGTTATATGTCAGTTATCTCTTCTTCCAGCTGAAGACTCTCAGTCTCCTTAACCTCTCCTGGCATCGAAATAATTCTGTAGCTTTAATCGTGTTATTTTTGTCTGTATTCTTTTTTTACTGTTTCATTATATTCTATGCAATAAAATAACCACTTCTATCCTACAAGAGCTTTTCAAATGCACAATTCACTAACTAGCAATAAACTAAAGGATAGGTATTTCTTTAGAAACTTATTCCAGAATTCCTAATGGGGAGTCCAGCTTGGGGTAAAATACACTGCACTGGAGGTTCACAGATTTCCAGGTTAGCTGGGTCTGAGCAGGATCTGATCTTTTCCTGCTGAGGCTCAGACTCCCAGAATCACACCTGAGAGGAGATTACTTTCCCAATTCCTCACGTGAGGGACTCTGCTGTCACAGACCTTGGAAACAGTGGTAAAGCTGCCCAAGCCTCTATCAGAAGATACTTTCAAGACAGCTTTCATATAAGTATTTACTTTTCGGGGTACACAAAAGAGTAAAGACAAGAGTTGCAGGGTTTCCTTGATTTACTCTTAGCACAAGAACCAGAACTACTCTTGAGTTTATCAGACAAATGAATAAAATCTCTACATTGGTTTCCCTTTTCAGGTCATCCCAGGATTTGTTCAGTGTGGCTGGTGTAAAACAAATCCTTTGAAGTCCCTCTTGACTCAGTTTCCAATAATTGAATATTTTCTTTGGTTTAAGGCATTTAAAAGTATTTTCGTATGGTGTTTGCTATCCCCCAGCTCCTCAGTCCTTTTTCTTACTTTTACATTTCTTCTTTTTCCTAGAAAAGTCGTTGACAGCAGTGTCATATCTGTTGCAAAACTTGCTGTCCCACCCATGTAGAATGTGGCACGGATGGGCCCAGCTCCAGAGTTTGTTGTCTATTTCTATTACAAAATGAAAGGTTCAACTCCTGCTTATAACATTAATCATAACTGTTACCTACACTATGCAAGCTGAAATATTTATTCTGAATTTTATAAGAAAGATGAAAAAATGTTTAGTAGATATAAAAGCCTGGCTTCTAAAATCCCAGTCTTCTGTTGTGAGTTTCAAGCAATTTAGACCGACTTTACTGAAAGAACATCCATTCAAAGAGAAAAATTTTAGATGTCACCTTTCATGTGAAACAAAAGTATAAAACCCAATAATTATAACGAGAAAAAATACTCTTTTTCTTCTCAATGTCATCTTTATAATTTACTTCACTGTGAAAATACCTCCTGAAGGTGTTTAACTCTGTGCTATCTTTATTGAGCTTGTTTCATAGTTGTTTCACCTCCACTTCCTTAGCGTATATCCACATGATATAGCGCAGTCCTTTGTAAGAAATGCCACTCAGCCCCCCTGTGGCTATTGGCTACTCATTTGTCTGTTTTTCTGCCTTCTTTTGTGATGCCTTCAGAGGACCTGGAATATTCAAAACCTCTCTGAGTATGCTCTCAGGCACACGGTAGGATTTTAGGGTGTCCTGTGTAAGGCCAGGAGTTGGATTTGATGATCCTTGTGGGTCCCTTCCAACTCAGAATATCCCACAACTCTGTGATTCTATGAAGTATCACGCAAGACTGACCTTGGTGGGAACAGACACAATATGTTCCTATCAGAGGACACAATCACACCATTAATGTCTTTAGAAGCCATTCCTCCAGCCTTAGTTTGACACTGTCCATTCATCTGCCTCTCCTTTAGTATTCCTGTACTATAATTGCCATAGTTAACAATGAGCAATTGGTAGACAAAACCTTTCCTCTGACATTGAAATTCCTAAACAAGGAGACAATAGCAGTGAGCAATAATTGCATTCTTTCCCTCTTTTCCCTGCATTTTATTTATGTTTTTACCTTGAAGTATCTTAATTGTCCATCTGCCAATTTCACAACAGCTGATCTCTTCTTAAATGAGACACGTTCTTGGTCTTTGCTGGGAAGAGTGGTTAGAAAGCACACTAAAAAAAAAAAAGGATCAGAGGAGGATGGATTGCCATGCCAGCATACGTTTTCAGCTCTCATTTATGGCCCTTCTTGATCCAGCTTCAGTTTGGGGGAGGGAAATGGGTGTAGCGCTGCTTTAAAAGCCGTAACCTTTTGAATTAAAATGAGCTCTCAGCACAAACTGAGCAATAAAAAAGCAATCATATCACCAGGCTGCTGGCCCTTATTATTTTAGCATCAGTGTGATGGGCTTTAAAAGCTTTAGACATGCTGGGAAAGTTAAATACACGTGTTCCATTTAAAACTGACCAGCATTTAAATACGCAGACACCTGCCATGACAAGCAGTCAAGGGATTGTTCTTTCATTTTATAAATGGAATAAAACTGCTCAGTAGAATGGCATGACATCTGTGTGGATATTTGTTTAGTTGCTATTGGTGTGCTTAATGTGAGGGATTTAGAGTATTAGCCTCAGACAGCTTTCTGCAAGCTCCACTTCCCCACAGCGACTTCTCTATTCAGTGCAAGATTTAAGTAGTTGAACGAAGTGATCCTTTTGTCTAGCATAAAATAAAGAAGTGTGTAGGGGTGAGGTGGCTTGTCTTCTCATTTTCCTTCCTGCACAAAAACTGTTGGGTTTGCTCACAGCAGGAGCCATACAATGCACGCACTCTTGAGATGCTGGCACTAAGGGTGGTGAGAGGAAAGAAGGAGATGGTTTTGTTCTCTGGGCAAATGGAACAAAAATTCTGTTTATCTGAGGGTTTGAATGGAAACACTTGTCTCTAATTAATTTTGGGGTGGTTTAATCCTGTTTAACATTTTTTTCCAAGTTAATTTTGGACTGAACGCATGCATGTCCTTGAAACAAGTAAACACTTTGAAAATACCAGAACTAAATATTCAGATTTTCCAGGTATTTCCTTTCTTTAATTCACACACAATTACAATGTCCTGCCCACCCTGTCCCCCAGGGTTTGAATTTCAGTATATTTTCAGCTTTCCCAAGAGTGCCTAGGGATGAAGAGATGTTGAACTTATTGCATGCTGGAAGTGTTTTGCTCATAGCTATTTTTCCCCCGTGATGGAATGAAAACACAAACAGAATAATATAGATGATTGCCAGTTAAAAGAATTATTACAAGAAACACCTTCTGTTCTTTTCCATGTGTTTTTCCCCCCATCCATTCTTTCTACCTCACTAATGCAAAACAATTGCTGTGCATAATTTTTTGTTTGTTTTTTTTTTTGTGTAATATTCCTCATCTCAGTGTCTTGATGTTAGCTCTTCTTTCCCATTCCTCTTTTATTTACAGTTATTTATGCTGGAGATAAAAACTGTAATAGTAAAGGAATAGAGTCATTTACATTTGAGGATTGACATCTGCTTTTAATTATCCCATATGATTAATTTGTCAGTGTCTCTTTTCTGTACACCCTCTGTAAAAGGTGTTGCCTTTATTGCCTTTTAAAGTAATAAAACCATTAAAGCCAGTTTGGGTCATCTTTTTCCCCACTGCTTTTCTTCCTCTTCCACTCTGATAAAAGAATCACTGGTAAAAACACCATCTTCAGGTTGCTGCCACAATCCCAAAGGGAAAAAAACCCCAGGCCTCATTGTGTTGTGTGTTACCATTAAGGTAATTTAAAGAAGCAGAAACCACAGAGAGTTAATCAGTCCTGTGTCATTAAACACACTTTTATAGTCTTGGAGTATTTTATAGCAGAAACGTGAAGATAAGCGATTTGGTTTGATTTTGATGGTTCTAGACCATATTTTCCATGACATAAAAACAAAATTATATTCCATGGATCCTTTCAAGAATGTAACTCCCTGCACGGACTTTTATGTCTTAGAAAGGATATGTAGAATTTGTATTAAAAATAAATTCCGGAACTGTCTGACAAAGAATTGAAGCTGTGAGAAAGATTAAAGGAAAAAAAATCTCTATTATGTGCATACTTGTCCGTTAGTTCAGTACCTGATCATCCCTCAAGATTAATGTTTTAATGCTACTTGAAGGAATAATTAAGAGACAGGGAATTAAGAACAACACAAAGGCTTGATTTCATCACAAAGTGAGTTTGGGAGAGCTGTATCTGTGCTGGAATACCTGGCACCACAGTGTCCCTACAAACTCTGTTAGGACTTTGTGACAGTTTCCCACTCTTCCCTGAGTTACCCGGGAGCCCATCAGAAATGTGAGATGACATCAGACCTTCTGAGCTGCTGGCGCTGCCTTGGAGGCCTTCTGAACATTTTAATCTGTCTCCTCAGTATGAAAACTTGAATGGAAGCAAAAATCATTCTCCAGCCCATAACTGTGTCAGTGAATTCAAATTATAATAATCATTGGGTCCATGGAAGCTATGGATGAGTTAAAAACATCCAGCAAGAGTGCAGGTAAGCCCTGAAGTGAAGTAGGCACTTGATGACTTTCTGAGGGCAAAGAAAGTCCATGGAGGAGCAAAAATGTCAACAGACTAGAGCAGGAAATTACCTTACTCTGTATCCTCCTTTCCTGTATTCTGCCCAGCCACTCTCACTTCTCATCCATGTTTGGTTTTTTTTTTTTTTCAAGTTTCATCCTTGTTTTGGTAACACACAAACCATGAAAAAATATAGCAATGCTCTCAGTTTTTATCTAGCGATTTGACTTTACTGACCACACAGCAACTCTTTTTGATAATTCTATTTTGTCTCATCTGGGACTAAGATGTCCTAGAAATAGAGCAAGTTTTTCTTCTTTGGTTTTCTGGCTAGGATCTAGTAATGACAGAAATCTAAATTAAAGTTTCAAAGTCCATTATGGGGCTTCTTTAGGTGTGAACTTGAAAATACTGTGGAAGTAATTTTTCCCTTTCTCAGGAAGTGGGGTAAAATTATATCAATGTAAGTAATTGGAGCACATGTCTAACATTTTCTGGGACATGTTTACATGTAAACAAGTGCACTGATACTGGCTTCAAGGATACATCCATTCATATTTTAGTTCAAAAAATGCAGTAGTAATTAGTTACAGATCAGTTTCTGTACTGGCTCTGGCTGAGATGGAGTTAACTTTCCCCATGTGCTGTGTTGGGCGTTGGTGGCTGCAGAGGTGTTGGTGACACCTTGGTGTTTTGGCTCTTGCTGAGCAGAGCTGGCGCAGCATCAGTACTGTCTCTCCTACCCCAATTTCCACCTAAAAACCTACAGGTTGAGGGTGAGCAATCAGTTGAGAGGGGACAGAACGAGGACAGCTGACCCACACTGACTGAGGGATATTCCATCCCATATGTTGTGCTCAATAATAGAAGTCAAGAGAAAGAAGAAGAGCAGCATCCATTACTAAAATGTTCCCATTCTAAAGTTACCCCTGTGTGTACGAAGGCCTCCTTACCAGAGGGCAGCTGGACACTGCCTACTGAGGGGATGTAGAGATAATTCTTTCTGTTTTCCTTTGTTTTTATACATGGAGTTTTCTTTGTGAAATCCACAAATTTTTCATGTTAAATTATCCCCTATCCCACTGAAGAGAGGAAGTGAGAGGGTGCCTTGGTGGGCCCCTGACAGCCAGCCATGATCAACCCACCATGTAAATAAACATAACAGTATAAAACAAGAACATTAAATTATTATTCTATATCAGCCCTGTTTTAGCCATTTGAGAAGCTGGAATGAGACAAGTGTAAAGAAATTCCTTAAGTGCTAATATTTCATCTAAAAGAGCCTTTTGAATTCAGGACATCCAGCATGTCCAGCCTTGTCAGTTCATTATATCCCATGACACTCTATCTTTAGGTGTTCAGGCAGCCAGCAATGGGTGCCACTTACACTGCTGTAGCACCAGCCAAATCTTTACCTAGTCTCTTGTAATCTTATCTGTTATGCACTGCAAAATAAGATTATGACCCCCAATTAAATGTCTCCAGCCTGATCCCACAGATGGAGCTTGCAAGAGCTGGTGAAGGGACCGAGATGCTCAACAATTTGGCTTTTATAAATCTGTGCTCACATAGTGTCAATTCTATGTCTAGGACCTATTAAAGAACCTCTTCAGTCTAGAGGACCATGCAAAAGAATTTCACCCTCTCTTTATACCACTAAAAACCATGACAAAGCCTGAACACAGACCATGACTGTCTATATCATTAAGTATTCAAGTGTTAGTGTATAAGTGTGGTAAAAAATACACTCAGGATAAGAAGATGTTCTATATTAAAAAAAAGGTAAACCCAGGGTTCAAAAGCTTCTGGGTCAAATTTTCTCTTGAAATTCTTCCTCTGAATGTATTCCTGAATATTTTTGTGCCAGATTCAGCTTCTTTGTTGTTTTTTTTTTCCCCTGATCAACCATCAATGAAAACTTCTTTTAATTCTCCTGTTGTTTTTCTATTCTACCTGTCTTTAGAAAATTTATTTGAATAAGACCTTACATCCTTTGGCTCTGCCTTCTGTGAATGTGTTATGAGTACTTTGGCTTCCCCTCCTATCTTCATACCCAATCTTTATTCAGAAACTAAAGGGAAGATTTTTCTCAACATCTTTCCAGTGCAAATTTTTTTCTTACAGCTTATTTGTTTATCCAGTGTACCCTCGGTAGTCACACAGAGACAGAATGAACTGTAATGTAATGCAGTGAGCACTTGGTAATTGCTTCCTTGTGGAAGGCTCAGGGATTTTTCCACACGATAACCCAGAACAATGCAAGGTAAAGGTGCTCTGGTACATCTGTGTGAATATATACTCTATGCTTAAACTTCATAAAATGAGTACACAACTGTTACCTGAGAACAGAAAACCTAACACTTTGAAAAAAAAAAAAAAGGCAGAGGCACAGTCCCCAGGACTGATCCAAAGCCACAGAGGTTAATGAAAAGACTTCTGTGTGCATTGGATCAGGCTGTAACCTCGTGAATAGCTGTGAGGTATATTTAATGCTGCCAGCACAGCTGCAAGAAGAACACTCACGAAAAGAAAATGATGAAGGGAGACTATTTTAATCCTGGCATCTGGGTCTTTTGACTGCCATTTGGAACAGGAGGTGGGAGGAGCATTGCAAAATGAGATAATTAGATTCTTCCTGCCCCATTGAAGGCCACCTCAAGGCTTTAAAAGTAAAATTTTGCTCCTTCTATTTATTTATTTATTTTATTTTTATTTTTGTTTTCCTTTCCATCCAAATGAATGAAAATAGCATTCATAATAGAATTCAGGACCTCCAGCTCTAGAAACAGAGGATGTTTGCTGAAGAGCAAAGCAGCATCCCTCAGTTTAGCAAAACAACCAAAGTGATGCACTCATGAATGCAGCTTTTATATTCCATCTTGAAGAAGATGTCACATTAGTAAAGATTTGTAGCAAGCTAAATCCAGCTCACCTGTAGATTCAAATTTTTCAGCTCAGATTGCCTTACACTTTACAAAAAATAAACTCAAATATATTTAGTCCGTAGCAAAATTGGAGCAAGAACTCAGCCAAAAAGGCACAACGTGAGTGTTTGACAGCCTCTTCCAAGAGCCATCATTTAAAACAATATAAAATGACTAGCCATACAAACCTTACAGTGCATTCCGTACTTATACACCTCTTTTCCAGTTACACACATCACAAAAGGGAACAATATCATTCAAGCAGCTTTGCAAAGTCAAAATTTGATTCAATTCAGGATTTAAATTTAGATTGAATTGGACAATTTGCTAATTGTTTCTCAACATTTTAGAGGAAAATTACATTCTGTCAAAGATGCTGTAGCCAAGGACTACTCTAATGCATACATATATTTTAATTGGTTTACTGCTGGTTTAACTTAATGTGTTTTTGTAAGTGAAGGCGTGCTTTGGAACCTAATTTAGAAGCATGTTTTTCTTCTTTAAAATGATTTTATAAAGGGTATTTATAAAGGATATACCAGTTTTTATATTTTATATAAAAATGATTTTATAAAGGATATACCAGAATTACCATAATCAAAATTTTACTTGATAGTTTCCTTAAAGATTTGATGAAAATCTAAGTTCTTCAAGTAGGGAATTAACTAATGTTACACATTTATATTTTATCTCTGTGAGAGCCCCTTGGTCCTACAGTGATTAAGTATGAAAACAAAAGGTTTGAAATGCCACTGAGGTAGCATCCCAGCATCCTTGTCATCACCTTGCCATGGACAGGGTGTCTCAACAACAAAGGTTCATTGTAAAGGGCTAAAAGTCATCTCAATCTTGTCTAGCGGTTTTCTCCATGGATATAAAATCACACTGCCGACTGGGTTGTTAGAAATGTATGTGAAAGCTAATACAAAAATCAGGCAATCTTAAAAAATTTACTTAATATGATATTAAGTATTAATTATGAAGGCCAGATCAGAGACTTGTCCTTTCAAACTAACTTCATCAATAATGTATTTTAGCACATATTTTATAGCAAAAGCAACACCCAACAAGCTGTTGTCTTTCATCTGCTGGAAGAAATTGCTCAAGATGGGACTTCTTTGTTTCTAGACATTATTATTAATTCTGTTAATTTTTTTTTGAGGACTCTACTAATTCATTGAATATACACATAAAGCATCAGCAAATAGTGGATATAGGCAAATAGTGGTTTTTTTCTGCGTTTTTTCTGTTTCAGTGTGTAAACAACAGGTGAATAACTTAAATCAAGAACTCTGCTCCATGATTCCATTCTGGCTCCTATTCTATTATCATAAAATTATAGAATCTCCTGTGTTGGAAGAGAACTTCAAGATGACCTACTTCCACCCCCTGCCATCTATGGGGACATCTTTCGATAGACCAAATTGCTCAGACCTCTCTCCAACTGGGCCTTGAACAGTTCCTGTGATGAGGCACCTGAAAATTCTCTAGACAACCTGTTCCAGTGTCTCACAATCCTCACAGAAATTTCTTCTTAATATACAATCTAACCCTATTCTCTGACAATTTGAAGCCATTACCCCTGCCTTATCGCTACATGTTCCTGTAAAAAGTCCCTCTCCATTTTTCTTGTAGGCTTCTTCAGGTACTGGAAGGTCAAAATTAGGTCACCCCTAGGCCTTCTTTTTCACAGGCTGAGCAACCCCAACTGTCTTCTCCTTTCCAGAGAGGTGCTCTAGCCTTCTAATCATCTTGGTGGCCTCCTCTGGACTGGCTGATATCTTTCCTTGGCTGGGATGCAATGGGCTGGATGCAATGCTCCAGTTGGGATTTCATGGGGGCAGAGTAGAGGGGCAGAATCACCTCCCTCAACCTTCTGTCCGTGGGGCTTTTGATGCAGCTCAGAACACGTTTGGCTTTCTGGGCTGCAAGTGTGGATTGCCAGCTCATGTCAAGGTTTTCATCCACCAACACCCCCAGGTCCCTGAGGGCTGGACTTCTCTAGATCCCTTCATTCCCAAGCCTGGCCTGACACCAGGTGTTGCCCCAACCCAGGTGCAGTACCTTGCACTTGGTCTTGTTAAACCTCAAGAAATTCCCTTGTACCCATGTCTTGAGCTTGTCCAGGTCCTACTGGATGGCATCCTGAGTATCACTGGTCTCAATGTGGACCCCTGAGGGTCACCACTTGTCTCTGATATCCACTGGGACCCTGAGCCATTGACCATCACCCTCTGGATGTGACCATGCTGCTACTTTCTTATCCATCTAACACTCCACTCATCAAATTCATCTCTCTCCAATTTAGAGAGAAAGATGTTGTGGGGGACCATGTCAAAGGCTTTGCAGAAGTCCAGATAGATGAGATCCATAGCCCTTCCCTTGTCCGCTGATGTGGTCACTCCATCGCAGAAGGCCCCTTGGTTGGTCAGGCAGGAACTCCCCTTGGTGAAGCCTTGCTGGTGTCCCAAATCACCTGCCTGTTTTCCATGTGCCTCAGCATGGCTTCCAGGAGGATCTGTTCCATGATCTCGCCAGGCACAGAGGAGAGGCTGTCAGGGTGGTAGTTACCAGGGTCCTCCTTTCTATGGTTTTCAAAAATGGAAGCAATATTTCCCGTTTTCCAGTCAGCTGGGACTGCCATGACTTTTTAAATAGCACAGAGAGCGCTTTGGCAACTACGTCAGAAAATTCCCTCAGGACTCTGGGATGTATCTCACTGAGCCCCATAAACTTAACTACATTTCGGTTCCTCAGGTTGTCATGAACCCGACCTTTATATAAAGGTGTTCCAACTATTTTTGATGCAATGCATGAAAATGCAGGATGCAGAACAGTGACACACTGACTGAATGTAGCAACTTTGACTGCTTGAAAAGCTAATTCTCAGATCTCTTCAAAACTTTGTTCAAAAAAGTCAACATATAGACAACAAAAAAAAAAACAAAACAAAAACCCAGCCCTCAAAGGTCTGTTTTCCTGCCCTGCGTCTCTGCAAGTCACAGTGTAAAACTCTGTCCTCAGGATGGTTTGCCACATGAACGAGAACCCATCAGGGCTGCTACCTGCCTGGTGAAAAATATTCCAAGCCTTATAATACTTACACAGTGCTAATGGGTTTTGTGGTCCATCTGAGGGCATTTAGTTGAGCTTGAATAGATATGTCTCTGCCAGGGAGCACCAGTCCAGTAATTTGGATTTGGGAGATTGACTGTGCTGAAAATGACTGCTCAGTAATGTGTTCCTTTGCATAGTTTTCAGACAAAATAAAGATTAAACTTAAGCATTTGAGATACTTGTGTAACAAAATCAGTCACTTTAAAGAAGGCAGAAGAGCTCAGGCAGGGGCTTGAGGAATTTCTTTTCCATAGGATCTTCCTTGCCTCTTGCTTCGCATTTTCAATTAGGCCCTAATTCCCAAGCCCTGATTCAGGGGGGCAGCCTCATTACAAGAAGAGACCAGAAGAGCAGAGGTTGTTTAGTCTTGCCAAACAAAGGCTGAGAAGAGACATGATTGCTGTCTATAAATATATCATAGGGGTAAACATGGGAGAAGGAGAAGCGCTATTTAAGCTAAAGCACAATGTTGCCATAAGAGCAATTGGGTGCTAACTGGCTGTGAATAAATTTAGGCTGGAAATTAGAAGAAGGTTTCTAGTCATACGATCAGTGAAGTTTTGGAACAGGATGGGTAAGAAAGTAGTGAAGGAAGAAGAAAATAACCTATTGTAAGGAAAATAGCCATTTCAGGTTACGGAGAAATTTAGGATAGCAGTGGTGTGATAGCACACTCTTCATCTACAAGCCTCTTTCCAATCTTATACTCTTAGACTTATTAATATTTATTTTTATGTATTTAAAATTGTGTTGGTTAACAGTAATCTAATGTTTAAACTGTATTAGAAAACTCTGCCTGAGTGACATATATAGGTGGAAGCTGTTCTAATACATTCAATGATATCTTCTGCAAAACAGGCCTTGTAAAGCATCCAGGAACAACACAGTATTAATCTGGATTATCTAGAGAGCAAGAAAGACTATATCTCACAAGTGTTCAGAACAGCATTCAGATCGTATCAGTACATTTTTTGCAAACTTCAGTGCAAAATAATCATACGTGTTGGGGGGCAAAAGGGATTTAATTTTCAAGAGCAGAAGAAAATGGAGGCAACACTAAAAAGCAAGAAATGGAAAATTGCAGAGGGACAGGCATTCACATTTACACATGTGGACAAAGAAATTCACTCTGATGAATTGCACTGCACAAACCTCACAGCTGGAGACATTGCAGTGATGTATCTGAGATGAGATGTGATGTGCCTTCATTTTTTTTTTTTGTAAATTTTGAATGTATGCTACCTCAGACACCTTTATGTCCAAACAGAGAATTTGGAGGTCAAAAAGAAGCCCCTTTGTCTGCAGATGCCTCCAAGTTATTGTACCTACTTGAAAAGTATGTGACAGTCTGGAGGTAGAAAAGTGTTATTCAGGCTGTCTAAGGGTTCCACTTGGTTCATCTAGAGGTCTGGTAGGCAGGCACAGGTAAAAACACTGCAACAGGGTCTTGAAAACACTTATTAAACATTTGCCATGTCAAGTGGAAAGGTTTCCAAGTACCACAGAGCTAGTGAAGTTAAATATTTAATTCACTGGGTTTTTTGGGGGCCCTTAGTGAAGCTGTATATTTAATTCACTGTTTTTCTATGCTGTTACTGATAGATAAAAGAGAGCCACACCTGTAGATGTGGTTAACATGGTCACCTCACATCATCAGTGCCTGCCCTGTTTGCAGCTCTGTGATGGGCTGTGGTTACTAAATGTTCCAGGATGGGGATCCTATTCCTATTCTGCTCTTCCAGAGTTTCCTGCAGTTTGAGGCCCTGGTAGAATTTTGGATCTCCTGTGCAAGAGCAAAACAAAAATGTAGATACTAAGTTGGGGAGAATAGGGCCCCAGAGAATGTAAAAGAAGGACCAGCTATTTTCCCAAACTCATCTATTCACTCCATGTGAGGAGTAACTCAGTGTGAGTAAAGGTGCGGTGTTTGGGAAGAGACGGTGCATTAATATGGATCAAAAATCTTTCCTCACTTAAAAAAATGGATATACTCTCACTAAGGTCTATTTGCTCAGAAAAAAAACATAAATTGAACTTTTTTCTATACGATTGGACATGTTAGGCAAAATACGTAAATCTTAAAATAAATCTTCTTTATAATCAGACTGTAGGAAGATTACTTTAGCAAAGTATTTGAGCTATTTAGGAAAGGAGTAAAAATATATACTTCATCTCAATGTGAAATATTTATTCAACAAGGCGGCATATGAAGATGGTCTGAAATCTGACATTACATAACTGGCACATTTAAAGATAGTATTTCTGTTTTTATTTGCAAATTATATTGTGTAAATTATTCATTCATAAAAACACAACCCTTCAAAAGACAAATCATGTGACAGATGTCAACATTGAAACACTGTAAGCAAAAAAAACTCTTCTTACTATGTTTAAGAAAAAGCATTTTGAGAAAAAAAAATAGAAAAAAAAAAAGTCTATATTGGTGCTCATTATGGCAGACAAGGAAAAAGTAAAAAGACATGTAGAAAGAATACAGATTAAAGCCACAATAAGAATTTAAAATTACTAACTGTGGAGCCTGCTTGCATATACGAGGAAGATTCAGGGGTTAAAATTCTAAAAACTCCTTATTGGAATTCCTCTTGGATTTATCAGCTCTCAGTCTTACCCACTCCCTCAATGCATATATTCACATCACACCTGTTCTACACTGGGGGTGATTAACTACTGGATAAAGTACAAAGGGAAATGGTAGATGCTCTTGCAGTAAAAATCACGATTGAATGATTTTCGGGAATGTGTCTTATGCCTTTTGGGTTTAATATGATATTAAAAAGTTACATTTAATTGTCCAGCATAAGCATGAGATCATATTATAAGATCTATAGCTTTTAAAAATGCTGTAGCTTTAAAAATCTGCCAATCTCCAGAGAAAAAACAGTTACGTAAGAGAGGCAAAAGAGATAAGAGCAAAATAAATTATTCACTACTTAGTATGCAACTGCAGTCAAAAATTTACCTTTCTATAGCTGGTGTAGTAGATATAGCTTTTACAAAGGGGGTTCAGTGTTCTAAGTAATTTCTAAGAGGAATAAAGATTTTAGTAGTAATTTATCTATTAAAACTAAGTGTTGCTAATTGTACAGATAAGCACTAGAAACTGTTTACCCTCTTACCTCTGGCTATCTCCAAGACATTTATCTGTCTGCAGGTGTATCAGTCATACAGTAAATATATCTTGTGGTGAAATTGTAGTAAGGAATGCTTTTAAATGTGACTGTTACTTGCAAATTAAAGAGGAAAAGGAATCCTTAATGGTGCTGTTGATTTGGAGCCACTTCCAAAATTCGAAATGACAGTTCTTTAATATCAGATTAAAAAGATGTAATAAGAGGTTCATGAAAAGTGAAGAAAAAAATTCCCTCCTTCAATAGAAACTAGCAGACAAATTCATATAAAGAAGGAGCTAAAACTTCTATTCACAGTTTTGGATCCAAAGCTGCTCTGTGAGGTGAGACCCATAACACTAATGTGGGCTTTTCCTCCCAGCACTCGATCTGACATCTCTCTCATTGGATAAACTGTTTTTACTGTGTGAAAAAGTAAACCAAGAGTCACAGATAAATGCACCGAGAGTCGTAAGTTACCGTTCTTACTTCCAAAAAGCTATTCAATCTTGTCATGCTCTTTAGCAAACAGCATTTCTCATCTTATCAAGAAGATAGTGTGAGAGCTGGCTGAAAAACAACATTTCTGCCTCATGAAAGTGACAGTTGTTTTCAGCTTCAAATCAGGACAATAGAAGGTTTGAACATGGGTCACCCATCACCTAGGAAATTGCTTGTAACATCAGACTATTTAGAAAATAGCTTCACTTCCAGATTTTTCCCAGACCATTGGTCGGTCATAGGAAATGCTTGTAAGAAGACTTGGCTAAATTTCTGTCATTTTTTGTTGTTGTTGCTTGTTTGTTTGTTTATATAATAGATCATTTTACAGAAAAATATTTTTTTTCTGGAAGATTTCTGACTGGCTTTAATTCTAGTTCCCAGAAGCAGCAGTCTTCCTGAGGTTCAGTCTCAGATGAATTCATGGAGGCTGCTGGGCCATCATCACTGAAGGGTAGTGTTCCAGGGAGTTTTGTCTCCTTTTTCATTCCAAATGGAAGTGGACAAACAAAGCAGGTGATCTTTCAAAATCTGCTATATCTTTGAGAATAAGGTTTAGTGGTGAGCATGATGATGCTGCTGGGTTGATGCTTGATCTTGGTGATCTTAGACGCCTTTTCCAGCCCTAATAATTCCATGATCCTATAAATCCTACAGATAAAGTTCTATCTTGCTTACACCTACATTTTATCTACACCTGTTAACATTGCCACAGATTTTTCAAACTGAAGACTGTGAGTTAATATTGTTTCAGATTGCAAGTAACAATAATGAACACACTTCCACCCCAAAAGAATTTTCCTAATGGTGATCTGCTGCTTGGAGTGAAACTCCATGAAGTGTATGTAATGTTTGCTCTCCAAATATTTTATTTTTCTAAAATAAAATATGTTTGAGTTTTTATTTTATATTTTTCAGGATATTGTGTCAAGCTTAATACAGGGTTCTATGGACTATGTGTTTGGTAAACCGGGTGAACACAAACATGCTTATTTGAACTCAGCCTAACCTTTCGCCTCCCACGACTGTGGTGGCCTCATTCATATTCCTTGTAAAATGGCTCAAAAAAAAAATAGAAATGACATAGCTGGCAGTTTGAGGAGTTAGAGTCGATAATAAAAGTCGAAAGATCACATTCAAGGGCAGTAGCTGAGCTTTCTCATGAAACCTGTGTAATGCCTATTTACTCTGTTTTCTGCTTCTGTCAAAGGCATTAATCTCACATTTCCTGAGTGCTACATTGATCAAAATCCATTTCATTTCGAAAGTTTAAGAGTCTGAAATCATAAAGGACTGTGCTGAATAGGGCAAAAAATCCTCTGTTTCCCCTTTTCACTCTCTTACACTTGAGGGTTTTTTTATTAAATTATACCCTCAAGATGTATAGCATATTCACTTGTGTTCCTTGTACATATATATTTAATCTACTCCAAATATTTGTATTATAATGCAGAATAATATTTGAAACTTCACTGGAAGACTTTGTTCTCTATCTCCCAGAGAGTTTCTTACAGTTTTGGTCCTAAACCAGATATATAAACAAAACCCAAAAGAAAATGGTTTTTTTGTTGTAGGTTTGCAGAGGACAAAAATATGGTTCATTGGTTCATTCACAGACTTTGGACAGAATTACAGGCTATGACAAGCTTTTACTGCATTTGTCTTATTTTTAATAACCTTGAAGATAAATATTTTAAAAAGGCAGATTGAACAGGGGAGCTTTTCTTGTTTTGGAAAAAGACCCCACAGTAACATCTTAAGGCTATATAAAAAGTCACTGATTGAGCCAGGACTAATATGTGCGTGTCTTCCACCTCAAAATTATGGAGTGGTTTGGGTTGGAAGTGGCCTCAAAGATCCCCCAGTCCTGACCTCCTGCCATGGGCAGGGACAACTTCCTAAAAAGGCACTGAATGACCCAGCAGGTAAAAATGCCATTGTCAGAGCTCATTGCCTGAGCTTGGATAATATTCTTTGCAGTTAAACCCAGACCAGTCACCTAAACCTCAGATTTATAGAGCATCAGCTTTCAAGACAACCCTTAAATAAGATTCTGTAAACTGACTGAAATTCAGTTTTTCAGAAGGTTTGGTATAATTTGCACTTCTTCATTGATGGCAACTCAATACACAATTACAGATTTACCAGTCTGCTTGTATCTGCATCAGTTTTCCCTTTTCACTACCATGTCTCAGTACAACTCATTTTTTGATCCACAACATTCCTGAAGAATAACAATAATAAAAATGTGTTCTTAGTAGGAATAATGTTCTCTTACCTTCAGAACTAAAATACGAAACCATGTTAATACTTCATTAAAAGCCTGAAATTAGTGAATATTATATATGCCCTGCTAAACTGGTTACCATTGTAAATGAGAACTTTGTCACACCAACTTTCCATCACAGTCTTGTTACACAGTAGTAGATTATGGAAAGCTCAACACTGCATTTAATGTCCTGACTTTTAAATGTTTCCCCTGCTTAATTTCTCTCTTTAACATGGAAATATCTCATTGAAATTGATAGTTTCATTAAGTTCTTTAAATTATTAGTATTTATCATTTCAACAAATGCATCCCTAGAAGTCTCTTTCCACTAGAAAGACCATTACAGCAGGATTATTGAAAATGGAGAATCTAAGACAGTCTCTTTCTTCCAGGTTCTCATTCAGACATTCATGAGTAGAAAAAGTGTTGTAAAACTCATGATAAATTAAATTATGCAGAAAACGTGAAGTATGTATGACTGCAAAGCTGTGACTGAAATGAGTCATAGTCAAACACCTCCAGCTGGTGGATAGAGGAATAAAGTGACTTTATGCAGCTCATGCAACCTTCCTTTGCCAGAGCTAGGAAAAAATTTTATGTATTCCAAGCTTTAATGCCATACATTTATGCCAACATTATCCTATCTTTTAAATATTTGATGTGAAAAAAAAAGTGATAGAAAGAATACTAGAAACCAATTTATTTTGGGCATTGGGGTTTTTTGGGGTTTTTTTTCTTTTCTTTCTTTTTTTCTCTGTGTGTGCGTGTTTTGTGGGTTTTTTTTTTTTTTTTAATTTATTTGTTTGGTTGATTTTTAATAAATGAAGTCAGGATTAACAGATTTTTTGATTTTAGAAATTACATTGATGTATGTGTAGCACTTAGAGATTCTTATTTTCCCTGCACAGGATAGTCTTGGCAGGAGGTCTAATTTGGAAGGAAATATGTTTTTGCAATATAGGATAAACGTTGAATTTGCAGCACATAATCCAGATGAATGTTACGTGAGTGCATCTGTGGAAAAGTGGATTTACATAAGGTGGAGAAGAAAAAAGGAACACAAATTTAGGTGAGATAACATCACAAATTATACCTCAAATTATTAATGGTCCATCATACGACTTCCCCTCCACAGCATGTAGTTTTTAAAGTAAGATGCAGAAGGAGATTAAACCTTGTATTTTTCTTCAAAAATCTATTTTTTTTAATAATGTCTAGAAACAGATACTGTAGAGAGAAGTTTTCCTCCAGAGAAAGGAGAATCTGCAATGCTGAGTACAAACAGAAACTCTGACCCCTTCGCAATCCACAGGGCTCCTTCCAGATGATGGAAGAGTGGAGTAAAGTTGGGATAGTTGTGTTTGGCTTTATACAGTGGTCATTTCTTAGTGAACCTAGTCCAGTTAGAGGTACATGCCTAATCTTGATCACTGAATAATTGATAAAGTGAACTTGTATATTTTCGAAAAGCCATGAATAATTTCATAATGTTGTCACCACAGTGGCATTCAAGAAACCAAAACTAAAAAAACGAGAAGCTGTTCCCAATTGCTGAAAGATTATATCTTTTCTGTTCTTAATTTTCCTGTCATTTTGATTCAATTCATGTGCTTGGTGGGGGCAGAATATACTTTATTTTTATCTTAAATATATTCCTGCCGTCACTTCATGGGTTTCCTTCTATTGTTTTATGGGCATCAGTCATTCACAGATCACTGTTTGAAATAAAGTTTAGGAGAAAATCAATATGATTAACACAGCAGTTTGGTTGGCGGTTCCAGCTCTGAAAGTGTCATTTCAAGGTGGAATTGGCATTTTCTGTGAACTTTCTGTAAAGCCCACAGTTTGTTTCAAATTAATGTTGTCCATATGTCTGATAATACATTTGCTTATTAATTTCTTTTCCTGTGATGTTATTAGCTCAGAAATAGCAATGACAGCAATGTTCCCAAGCCTATCAAAATAGGTAGGAAGTTTCTGTACATAGGACTGAGAATTTAAATTTATTTAAATCTTGAACTCTTCACACTCATCTTTTTATGGTGTACAGCACCCAAATCCTCTCTGAAGATATAGTAATATAGTGTTATACATAAAATAATATAACTCTTTCTGGAAAATACCTGGATAGGATCAGGGTCTCATACACCACAAGACTGGAGCCACAGCCACTCTGGACACTAAATATATTAAAAATAGTGTGAAGTAATCTTCTTCTTGGTGATCCTTTACACAACCATAAGTGTTACAAATCACTGTGTGTTCACAACAGCATTTTGTCCAATTCTGTTTTCACAGATTATTGTGTGTGCCTGCAACAATGCAGATCAGGCCTGCTTCTGCATTTTAAAACTCCTGTCATTCCAGACCTTCCCCTCACTTTTCTGTTCTAGTTTGCTTTGAGAGAACTTCAGCTCATTCCATCATGATCGGGTTTTCAATAGATTAATAAATAAGCATTTGATTATGTTGAGATGCGCTACAATTGGTCTTTGTTGATATTCCTTGTGGCATACTTAAATATTATTTAGATGAAGACAATTTCCAAGGAAATTACTCTCTGTAGGAGCCTGAAAGCGGCAAATTTATATTAAAAAAAAAAATAAATCGGAAGCTGTGTGATGTTTCATGAATGTGAATAGCTGGAAGCAGTTGGCTATGGAATTTTAATGGCTAGATTATAACCCCTATTTCTATAAAGAGGCACAGTTATTACAGTTTGAAGTATGTTGTAATTTTAAAAAAGTAATTGTACATGGATCCTCCTAAACCAATAATACATCTCAGACTGATTTCCTGCATTTAATATACACTATGACACAAAAACTGGTAATGTGAGTCTTCAGCATGAGTCTTAAGAGCTAGGGAAAAAAATTGCAGTTAAATTATGTTTATTCAAAAGAGCTTTTTTCCTTCTGTAAATCTGAAATGTAGATTTAATTCTTTGTTTCTTGCAATGATTATGAATCCAAAGAAAAAGAAATGTGAAATCAAAAAAAGAAGAGGACCAGCTCCCCAGAATAAAAGTAGGAGTTGCAGAAATAGAGGTGCCTCTCTCAGTCAGCCTCACACTAGGTCTAGGACCTGGATAAATTTCTTTTCTTTGAGGTTTTGTCTTTTTTATGACATAACCACACCATTCTAAGGTCCTTCTTTTGTCTGTCAGGTCTCATCATGATGGGACTCTGAAACTTCCAACTTTAGTGTGATATATCATCTATGCCTATATACTGCTATACCTTTATACTTATACACTTATGTATCTACTTCTAGAAATGTATCTATATCTATACCTATCTCTATCTCTAATCTATATCTATCTATACGTATATGTATATGTATATGTATATGTATATGTATATGTATATATGTATATGTATATGTATCTCTATCTATATCTATATCTATATCTATATCTAATCTATATTTATATCTATATCTATATCTATATCTATCTATATCTATATCGATATCATCTATATCTATATCTATACCTGTATCTATAGTTATATATCTATCTATATCTATATCTATATTTATATCTATATCATCTATATCTATATCTATATCTATATCTATATCTATATCTATCTATATCTATCTATCTCTATCTATCTCTATCTCTATCTCTATCTCTATCTCTATCTCTATCTCTATCTCTATCTATATCTGTATCTGTATCTGTATCTATATCTATATATATCATCTATCTATCTATCTATCTATCTATCTATCTAATCTATCTATCTATCTATATCGTCTATCTGTATACCTATGCCTATATCTGTCATCTATATCTATCTATTAATTTCAGTCCTCAGGCTAATTTTAGTCGACAGAACTGAAATATCTGTGATTTCTGTAACTGCTGGGACACAGAATTGCAGAGCTTGAAATGGGTCAATAGGTGGTCACAGGTGATCATGTCCTGGGCAGCAAGAATGAGAAGGAGTCCTGTATTCTGCTTGTACGAAGCTGGGACTAGCCTGAACAGACTTTCTTGCTCTCAGAAAAGGGACTGATCAATACTGTCAGGTGAAGGGCCAATAAGTAATTTGGACAGAACTCTCCTCCCCAGCAAATTGAGACCCTGCCTTGTCTCAGCAACTGTCAAGGAAAACAGTATAAACATTAAGGGTAAAGTAGCTCATCTGACTGATTATCTTCTCATTTCCCAAGAAGACACTTGATTTTTGCTGAAAGAGGCTCTTAAGGGTACTCTGTTTCATATTCAGAGACATAGAAACCTTGAAAGATCAACATGTTCTTCTCCTCTCTCCTTCTGTTAACAAAGCTCACTGCTACTAAATGTGATAAAAAGTCCATTACCATGGACTGATCCTGTGTCCAAAGCAGCAATTTTATTCAGAAAACCCTACTTTGTTTTATTTGTCTGATTTTCATTTTTAGTCTCTATTATCTCCAGGCAGAAAATTTCAAGTTAACACCATGTGTGAATAGATGGGTATGACAACAGCAGTACTTACTCGAGTGGACTGAAGGAGTGGGAGAAGAAATCTCAGGGACTCAGAGAGGGTCAGAAATCTCAGAATCTCAACTTCTTGTGCCAAGGTTTGACACCATGCATGCAGGGATATATTTGATCCAGCCAATCAGATAAAGTAATTGTCCAAGCTCTCTGGACTAGACATCCATGGAACCTCAGAGCTTTTTCCACAGGCAAACAATTGACCTTCCCCTTCCAGAATTGGATGCAACTCCTCTTGAAAGTGTATGACTGTTTAATAGTCACTGAATTCAGAGGTAGTCAAATATCTTATTACATTTGACAGATGATAAATACATCACAAAGTATTTTTTACTTGTTCACTCCTATTTTAAATTTGTTTCAGAATCTCAGTACTCAAATAGCCAGAAATTCCCATTATTTTTATTCTGAGCCAACGTTATGGTCTACTTCCTATGCCAGCCTTTATCATATTCAGTTTTTATTTCTTGTCAGTGATTCCTGTCCAATCCCAATGTCTGTGTTATTGGGATAAGACTCTGTTCTGGCCTTGTTCTTCTAAATATTATTGAGGTTTTAAATTTCTTTCATTTTCCATAAAGCTTATATTTATTCCATTTCAAGATCATGTTCTCTGAAATGCATCCACTACTTCTGTCAAGGTTTTACCAGAGTTGCTTGATAAATATGATTTTTGATTTCCTCTGTTTTTGCTGAGTCAGCCTTGTGTGCCATCAGCCTTTTCCATGGTTATGTTACTCTGCTGACCCAGAGTCATCCTGTGATTTACAGGTACATCCAGATCCTCATCGCCTTATTTGTATGCTGTTCCCAGCCACTACCAGAAGTTCCTAATAGCACAATCTTATAGTTTGTACTTTTTTTTTTTTTTTTTGCTTCATTTCAGACACTGTAGAAACAAGGTCATCTTTTCCTTTCTGAACCTTCCTCTAAACTGACAGATGAGTTCCTCCTAACATTGTGTCACTGTGGTAGCACCTTCTAAATGAAAATTAAAAGTGGCCAGAAGAAGTAGTTTTGATTTTTTAAAAAGTTTTCACATTGCATCATATATATTCCCTCTATTTTCCCCTTCTTTATGAGGAAAATATCCGTCCTGGAAACTATTTTATTTGTCCTCCCATGCAGTTAATTTTATGCACTATGTTTGAAAAAACAAAGTTGTTATTTTTTACCAAGTATCTGAAGTCTAAAATCTAATAGAGGAGAAAATATGAAAGAAATTAACAAGTCACCAGACATGAGAACATATTTAAGAGTTAAAGCATAATAGTCATGTTAGTGTGGTACCAAAAGTGTGTCTTTCCGCTTCCTACTTTCTATCTGCATCTTCCAAATACTGTACATTTGGGAATGTGGTCAGTAAGCACTGGCCTGCTGCACCCAGCCCTTTGAAACTTTCCAGGGCTGCCTCTGCCTCCTCCTCTACCATCTCATGAGCTTTACACTCACTATCAGCTAAAAAACTTGCCTGGTCTTGGTTAATACAGCACATAAAATAATCCAATAGGACCTTTCTAACTCCTAAGAGTTTATAATTCCAAAACTCCAGTTCAAATCCCAGTCAATTCACAGTGGTTTTTTGCTATTCCTCCTGTGCTCTTAGACCCAAGCACACATCTATTTTGGGGAGAACCTGGCTCAAATGACAGCCCAGTTATTCCTTTTCATGAATGCAAATATGGAAATATTCTTTCTGGTTTCTCAGGTTGCCATAGCAATCAATGGCAAAAGGAAGAGTGGTTTTGGGCAGAGCAGTGTAAGAAAAAATTTATTAAATTGAGGGAGGTAAATTTAGTTGGCATGAAGCAATTTTAACAGGCTGGGCTTAAAGCCCTTTTTTTTTGCTCTGTAGAGATGGAATTTGCAATGAGGAAGATAAAGAACTTTTGCTAAAAAAACAGAGAAGAATTGAAAAGTAAACTTTTTTTCCCCCCTTATGCATGGGTGACTGGTCATACTCCCAGATGGATTTAAGGAAAAATCGCAATATCTCACATTGCCTTCTCTAATACCTTAGATCGGATGGTAAATAAGGCACAGTGAAATTCTGCTTCCTGAGTACTGAACTCTAGTGTAGGCACCTTCTCACCTCTGAGCATGTGAGTGCAGATGGGTGTGAGGAGTGTTTGTTCAAGTGTTGGGGCTCAATACAGAATTAATGCCACGAATTCCAGCTCAGTAGAATGAAACAGCATGGCTGCTCTCATCCATACTCAGGCAGAAGAGCAGGGTTGAAAGAATCTGAATTCAAAGTTTCCATAATATTCAAAAGCTCCCATCACAGTTAAAAACTGCTGCAAGTTCTAAAAGCTCTGAAAACTGGACCCTCTTTGAACTTTGTTTCCAAATTTGTTCTGCCTCCTGAAAACTGCAGATTCTCCCTTCACTCTGCCTCAGTTTCCCTATCTCTAAAAGGTGTAGGGGGGGGGAAATCCTGGACTCTATACTAGAAAGGTTTTTTAAAAAGGCTAAGGAACAGTTCACACAAAGCAAACTTTTTTTTTTTTTTTTTTAATTTGGTGGTAGATTTAATTAAAATGTTTTGATCTTTTCCTTTTAAATATTTGTGGTGAGAAAATGCAGTGCAGCAATCTCAATCCTGAACAGTCAAACTCAAATAACTTTACCAGAGCTGTTAAGGAGTAACAGAGGAAAACTGGGGGTGGAGAAATATTCAAACTGAGATAAGCTTTTGGACTGAGTGCTGCAGCAAGAGCACAGCCCATTAATTATGATGATTATTTATATTTCACATTTCTATACCACTATTCATTTGCAGCAAGCTTTTATAACTATATATAGATACTGCAGAGAGGCTCCATAGTGAGAGCCTTTTCAGCAGCAGCTCTTCCTGGAGGATGGCATTCCACTGATGCAGGATACTCACCTCAGAAGTCGAGCAAAACACTTTTATCTGAAGATTCCAGTCAATCCCAGCTTACAGAGAAATAGAATTTAGTTATTCCAAATGCATTGAAAGGCAGTCCTTGAGGAGTATAAAAACAAATTAAAATCTTGTTTCTTTAATGCAGTTGCTGAGTTTCTGGCAACATGAGAAAGACTTTTCTGCTGGAATGTTTAAGCTGCAGGCTTTGCATGGGACAAAGCTTAAAACTGGAATATGTTACACTGAAATTTATAAAAGTCAACGTTTTTTAATAAAAGAATATCCTAAGACTGGCTGGATCAAAGGAAGCTAGAAATTTATCTGAGAAGAAATCACTGTCTACTATTGAGCAGAAATCTTTTTACCCTTCTCTCACTGTGAAGACACTCTTCAAATAAGATTAAATTACTTTTATCAATACAGGGTAAAAACCTCCCCTATAATGAAAGTCAGTGTTAAAATTTAATGTCCAATGAATCTGGATTTACCTATTGTGCAGATTTTCATCCTTTCTTTTCTTTCTAGAGAGCACTAAAGGGAATTGTTGCTCCTCTGATTTGGCTGTGATGTGTTTCCATTTGCAGTAATTGAGGGGTTGTTGGAGGTTTGTCCATAAATAAAATTCAAGACTCATTTGTGCGGAGGTGTAATGGATCTTTGCCAATGTTAACCCAAATTTCTAAGGCTTTAACTTATGTCATGGCAAGACTGTACTGAATCCTATGGAGAAACAAAATAATAGTAATAATAACAATAACAACAAAATAGTAATAATAGTAGTAGTAACAACAATAACAACTACTACTACTACTACAATATATTAATACAACAGAAGCAGTTCCAAAATATGTTCACTCTCACTCTAAACAATATACAGGCTAAATGGACAAAACAAACTTATAACAGGCATCAGAAAAATAGCTTCTGCATTTGCAGCTGAGATTAAGACCTGGGACAACTCCAGCTAGAGTAGAAGAGAAATGATTTAACCACTAAGCTCTTGCTGGTTTTGGAAAAAAAAGAACATTGAGGGTCTTTCTGCAGGACAGCGTGGTTCCAACAGAGACAACAAAAACTGGCAGAGCTCCAAGTCTCCAGTTTCTTCCCTCCTTCTGAAGATAATAAAAAATACGAAGGTTTCAAAACTTAAAAACTCAATACCTTCAGGTTTTGGGACCAGGTATAATGGGCGTGACTGCTCCTCTGCCCTTTCAAAGACACAGACCCACCCTGGCTCTCTGGCTGCTCTCTGAGCAGGGACATAATGAGCCCTGTCTCGTTTGGGCCACAGCTTCCAGCTGCACAGATGTTCCCCTCGTTAGCAGAGGTGACAAGCGAGAGCGGAGTGAGCCATTGATGACCAGTCTGAATTAAAGGATAAACAGGAAAGAGCAGAACACTGGACAACTATTTATCTACATTTCTCCAACAATAAATGGTTCTGTGTGTATCTATGACAACGCTACGAGGATGGAGATGATTCCAGCGCTCAAAGGATGTGTCTGAGTACAAACCAACAAGCAGAACAAGAGCAATGGAAGCAGGAAAATTAATTAGCTGCAACTAAGCAAAGGAGGCTAGAAATATTCACAGACAGAAGTAAAACCACAAGGAAAATAATTTGCGAAAATTTAGTGAAGGAGATAAGTGAACAGCATCGAGTGTAAACTTAGGGAATAATAAAGAACCCAGGATTCTCTTTAAAAATAATTGTCTGAAAAGAAAGAGCTGCTTGTATTGTATTAGGTTTACATTAAACCAGTGATAAAAAAGATACATAGTTTGGGGGGTTTTTTTCCTAAGATTTTACTTGTTTTGTTTTTAACTAAAATGTAAATTTTTTACAAACTGAAAACCTGCTTTAAATTCAATGGAAAAAAGAAAACAGAGAAAATTAAAGGCACCCACAGTTGCCAATTCCATCAATAGTAACATTGGAACACTTGTGATGGACTATCAATTATTTCAATAATGTGATTTCCTAATAATAAATAATATCTGCCTTGTGATTGACTGCTTTTCCATTTTGGTATTTAATAAGCCTTTCTAATAGATGAGTAACTCAAAAGAAAATTTCCCCTATGCAGAAATCCCCTGTCAAACAAAGTCTAAGTTCTCAGTGAAATCTTTTAGCCACTCTGGAAAACATAAAAGTTCTTACTAAGCCTAGCTGTTTCCTCCAGACTTTGTAGGATTTTTGGTTTTGTCTATATTGTAGAGCAGCTCTAATGTTGCACTTGTCCAAACTGGCAGATTTCTTGTATTCTTACACCCTGAGTTCAGTTTGCTTGCATATTTAAACTTCCAAACCGAAATTTTGAAAAAGGGGATAAATGTCCATGGACTTGTGTACACTCAGTGCTGCGGTTTAGTTGCCAAGGTGGTGTTTGGTCAAAGGTTGGACTTGATGATCTTGGAGGTCTTTTCCAAACTTAATGATTCTGTGATCCTGTTCCTCTATGAATAGTACCCAAAGGCTGGGTAGGCTATTCCAGATTTCTCAGAAGGCAGGGAAAGCCTTCCTACTGGGCAGTTGTATCAACTCCATAACCAAAAACAAATTCCGAAGAGATCTGAAGTGCTGCAGCTACTCAGGTGAATACTTTTCCAGACTCTACTGAACATAGTAACTTGATTTTTGTGTGCTGTAGTGGAAGCTTAGAAACTTCTGTCATGTTTAGACAATGAAATATAGTTGATTACAGACTGAAGCCAAATCTCACACATTGTTTCCATTGGAAGCAGAAGTAGATATGACCAAAGTAATGAAAAAGTGGGGAATAGAAACCCCCAAAGACTTTGTCACCCAAGTGGAAAATAAAGAAATTAAAAAACCAAGTACTTTATTAACTCCTATAAAATTATATACCCATTTATATTAGACTATGTGTTTAAATGTCTTGCAAAACCAGGGTCATAATATGAAAGAAAAAAAAGAAAAAAATAATCCAAAGTGACTTCTACAAAGTGAATGCTTAAAAAAGAAAGACCTGAAGTACTTTTAATTTTTATTTTAGTCTCTGGGCACCTCCATTCTCATCATCTTTAATCTTTTTCTCAGGGTTTTTTTTTTTTTTTTTGCCTTTAACAATGTGTTCATTGTTGTTAATCATACTGCTTTTAGAAATTAAAGACTTCTTAATTAATTAGCACTTCAGATAGAGGTATTTAAATGCAGTTATATATATGGAGCTTTGGAGTTTTAAAAAACTCTCATTAAAGTTAACATCCAAGTTGACTCTATTGAATTCATACTACAAGAAAGGTATTTTAGCTTTAAGGTATTTTATAGGTGTCCCACACATTGCCAAGGTGCAGAATTCCATGTCATTTAAGAGACTAAGTAATTTGCTTCAAAGAGATAGTCCCATTTATAGTTTATCGGGGATCAGCATCTGACAAAGACGAATATTTCAGTTATCCTGCAAAACACACGCTTAAGTCTAGCACCATGACTTAGTCTCTTATTTGGGCTAATCATAGGGCAGTTAAACCAATGATTTACTCTGTTGGGATGAACAACAATTTGGAAGAGTTTATAATCCAAATGGTATTGTGTTGCAAAACTGTCCCTTTAACAGACACTATTGGATGCACAGCCAGGTAAATGCATTTGAAATAAAGTCAGGAATCGGCAAATAAACAAATGCGTGAAGTGTCTTGGTGATTTTGGCCTTCTGACTTGCTTGAATATAATTTCTGGTGTGCAAACTTTCTTTGCTCATGGTGGGTGGGCTGAGGATCTAAATTGTCTTGATAGGCAATTGCTAGAGCTGCCTTTCTAGATTGCCTATCTTGGAATTCTGGTAAATCCCAGTCAGTGTTTAAATGCCTGCGGTCCAGTTCCAGGCTGCTGCATTCCACCCAGACCTCTCACATCAAATACTCTTTTTGCTTTATAGCTCAGAAAGTTTCAATTGTCTCATCATGCTGTTCCTCATATGACTTAATCAGTATTTCAAAAGCTACTAAGGCCCTGCTTATTCTTAAAGCCGTCCATATTTGCATCTTTATGAATTAGTGAAATCAGCTGTAAGTGATCTCAATAAATTTATATTATTTAAACAAATCTGGACGGAAAATAATATCTTCTAGAACTTTACACTGGTAAAAGTGTTCCAGGGTGGGCTGGAGTATCTTTCCACCTTTCCCCTGCATGAAAATCACATGGGAACTTTGTAAAAACTCTATACTGGATATCTAATTATCACCCAATTTCAGTTTCTGTTGGTCCTCAGCATTTCTTTGCAAAACAATTTATTTTTGACAAGAAAGGACCAGAATTATATTTGCACTTATAAACTCCTGTTTCACCTGTTCATTTCTTATCACTTTTCTCTGGTAACCATCTTTGTCTTTAAGCATGGCAATATAAATCCATGAAAATGGTGCTTTCAATCAGCATTTTTTCAAGATACTGCACTACCTCCTTGTAGACCATCAAGGGCCATTGCAGCATTTCATGCCCTGTCTATGATAAATTATTAGGGTGCAATCTGTGGTTCCAAGTCAAAGCTATCATTTGAATCAATGTTTGTGTTAAAGTGCTATTGTCACCCCTTACTAACAGCTCAGTGGTTACTGGTCAGACCTCCTGTTTCAATTTATTATTTTGGCAGCTCAAAACAGTTGATTTTTTTTCCCCTGAAAGCTGTGGGACACTGTACTGAAACAATTCTCTAATATTGATTTAGAAAGAATACCTATTACCTTTTGTTTTCTGTCACTATGTTGTCTCAACACCTGCAAAAATTGCTTCTAATAATGGGGTATTTGATTCTTTGAAAAGCAGGGTTTGGAGATAGGTTGGCTTTTCATTTCAAAAATGTTTTTCTCACAAACTCAGTGATGATGGAAGTACACCTTTTAAAATGGGTAATACTGGCTGTTTACATTACGGTAATGTGTAGGTCCCTCAGAAAAAAAAAAAAAAAAAAAAAAAAAAAAAAGAGCCCCTTTGTGCAGGGCACAGGCTACACACAAAAGTCTTCTGGTCATATTAGCATTCATTTTATCTCATTTTCTTCAATCTTTAACATTAGTTCCGATGTATTGTTATTATTATTATTAGTAGGAATGTAAGTCCTGAAATAGTCTATTAGGAATAAAGCATTTCTGAGAGGCAATTAGGAATTAATGTTGACAGGGTTTCAAACTGAGGCCTTATTGGCAGCTTTCAGGAAAATGATCTGAGGGGAAAAGACGATTATGATTTAAGTTCCTCCTTCCCCAAAATATTAAATATTAAAATAACAAAAATACATAAAAGGGCTTTGTGTCTGCAAGCTTGTAACAGTGTGAGTTTTTCATAAGCTGAAAGGCGATTTATTGGTCTATGATGAGCTGCTAAAAAGATGTGCCATTTTTCATACAGATTCTTTTACAGCCTAAACCAATCTTTGTGTTGTCACTTAAATGCTAACCAGTAACTGTAGCAGTTTAAATTGGCATTATTAACATTTACTTCAAAAGCTAGATGCTAAATGAAGTCTGTTTTTGCTTCTACCTATCTGTATTTCTAGCCACAGTTTGAATGATGGCAGAATAATAGGAATCAAAGGTGATAAGAAAATGAAAAGTAAAGAGAAGTTAAGTACTTATGCCAATTAATCAGTAACTGTATATATTAGGGACAAATATAAATCTTCTCTTCCCAGAGATGATAGTTTAACTCATTTCATAATGTATAATTCACATTTCAAAGGCTGTATATAAAAATTGCCTTTTATATTCAAAATGCAAATTGACTGTTACTCCTTTACTTAGCTTGTTCTTCCTTGAGGTTGCATGAGTAATCTCAATAAGCTCTGTGTTTTATAAACACATCTGGAGAGACAGAGATATCCCAGTTTCATGGGTCTGAGTTGTGTATTGATACGGAAGGGCTCATTTCCCTCTGTTTAGGTTTTCTAGTGGAATAGTTGTCAGGGACAGGAGACGGTGAAATAGATGGTGTGAATACACAACAATGCAAGAATAAACCTTAAAAACATTCCTGAGGAAAAGGTATCTAGAAGAAAGACTCCCACAGCTTTTGATGGGCTTTGGATTTCTGAGTAACAACCAATTCTGATAAAATGGGTCTCAGACCTAGTGCCACTTCATTGGGAGATCTGGGAACTCTGGCCAGGTGGATGGTAAAGACAATGAAGGTAGCATACTGCGCATTTTGCTTGACTTGAGAAGATGTTTAAACCTCATTTGTCACTGTGGCAAAATATTTCAGGCCATTCTAAGAAGGATCTTTCACAGAAGGACTGTTTTCCTTCTGAGTATCTTCACCGAGAGAACGGACAGGACAGTTGCAGCCTACGCAGGTCATGAGGACCGTCCACACCTGTGAGCTTTGCAGGTAAATCCCTCCAAGAAAGCTGGCAGGCATCACACATCCTTCCCTAGCTGGTACCATAGGGATCCCTCAATATATCTGCTGGCTAGATTTGCCTGATATCCATTTTGAGGCCTTTCCTAAAGAAGCAAAATGTCCATAGAACTGTTGTGAAGGTACCAGTGGTACTCACTGATATCTTTCTGTCTCTTCCACTCCTCTCACAGGAAATATCACCTTACCAATGGTGATATCTCCATTTAAAGTGATGTGTCGTCCCTTCATGCCTTAATGGGAAGACAGGGGATGTCATTCCTGGTGTTTCCTGCTTAGAGTGCAGGCTGCAGGGGAAGTAATGCTCTGTCTTCTCAAAGCCTTCTTAAAGCCCTCAAACCTTCTTTCTCAAAGCCCTCTCCAAATCCTGAAGAATTGTAACCAACTCTATATAAATTGGTCCTGAGTCCTGTGGGTTTTTTGTCCAGGAAACAGGCACTAATATTTCTGGATTTTCTGTGTCAAGTATCATAGAACAGATTTGGGATTTTTACTCTTACAGGTGAAGAGGTGAAAACAAAGCATGCATCTTCAAGGTTAAAAATACAGAGGTTTATACCACTACTGGAACTATACCTTTTATTTTTTTTTTTAATTTTTATTTTAATGAAAGAAACATTTCTCACATATATCTAACATAGATGGATCCTCTTGATGGAATTTCTGTGGGTCAGAGGTTCTTTGGTGTCTTCTGAGCAGAAAGATGGAAGAGTCTCTATTTGCTTTCATGGCATGTTTATGAGTTATGAGAGATTGATGTTTGAATGCCTGAACTGCATAATGTGCTTCAAGGACAAAACCTTGTTTCTGCAACATTCTGCGTGTGTAACTTAAACACAAAATCACTTTTTCATTTTTCTTTTTTTCTATGATTTTTTTTTTAAATATGTCAGATGAAAGGTAAAAGTAAAAATGCTTTTGACATCCTTAAAATTTTCAAAACTATTAATTTTCATATTCAACAGACACACATCAATACACTAATTAAGATTATGCACTTCAAAGTTAAATATTTTTATTCATTCTATAAATGATCCAGAATGTACACTTCTTTCACAAAAATTATTTGAAAGATATTTAAGAGAAATTGAAATATCTGTTGGTAGAGGAATTTTCCTATAATTTATATAAATAAAATACTTATGAGTATTTAATCTGTTTCTATTTGATCCATGAACACATTTGTCTTGAAGCGGACATCTGTAAACATTATTGTAGTAACTTGTTTCTTTTTCTTCTTGGTTTTCTACTCATATTTATCAATACATGTACATGGAATATGGGTCTTGGAGGGAGTTTGGATCTGAGTGCAGTTTTCAGAGGTGATCAGTGATTCCAAGCAGGCAAATGTTTGGGGTGCTTTACACAAAGGAAACTAAGAGGGCCTTCCCAAAATTAAAGACAATTTTGAGGATGTGTCTTCTGAAAGCTCAGTTGCTTTCTCTAGCAGTTTTTATCCCCAAACACTGAACATATTTCAAATTGGAGTGTTTGGCATGTGGATCACTGTTTTTGTTAATTGGGTGTAACTAATTTATGGCACGGAGAATTTGCCAAGTGTTACATAAAACAAAATGTCACTGTGTGTTTCTTCCTATCACGCGTGATGGGCATTTCAATGGGAGTAGAAAGTGCTGACAATTCACAGAAAAATTCAAGTGTTCACTTCTGCTTTCAAAGGCGACTCCAAATGTTACTTATGATGACACCAGGTCTGCATACATATCTGCTTCTAAAAGGAGGAAAGACAAAATCTGGTTTGATAAAATAGATAAAACAGAAGATAAAATCTCATGAAGCTCCTTTGGAAGGATTCCTTTTTCTGACAAGTATGGGAAGGACACGGGCAGTCCCTGTGTCATTTTCTTCAGAACTCCTATGTTAAGGAGGTTCCTGTCAGGACACCTGACAGATGACAGCACCTGGGTAAGCATTTGTTGTGACCACAGTGTATTCTGCCATTGCTGTGTCTGCAACCTCTGCCAGTTCAATCTGTCTGAGATAAAAATATCACTGATGTTGTCTGTACAGGCTTTGTTTGTAGTTACAAGGTGTTGACTGAATTTTGCTAAAACACAAAGTCAAACGACAAACTGATCAAACATCAGTTATTTGGTACTCCTGGCAGAATGTGTCTTTTGATTGCCTTGCTCTTCTGAGGCTCTGGGGAATATCTGGTGGTTTGAAGATTTGTCTTCTGGTCCAGCCTAATGAAAAAAAGATTGACTATTTCAGTTTCAACACTATTTGAGCCACAGTGACAGTTTGTAATATGTTTTTCAGCATAGATATTTAATCACATACCTTGAAACTGTTTTAATAGCCCTATGGATTAAATAAAAAAAGTTTTGACAATATTATCTTATGCAAGATAAATGCTATTTAACTCCAAGAGTATTCACTGGCTCTGGTACATGCATGTTGAACAACAACAGCCAAAAAAGAAAAACATTTATAAGCTCAAGTGTCCATTCTGAGTCAGGCTGTGCATTGGCAAGCCTGAGAATGGCACATCAATTCTGGTGGCCAATAGCACTTAAAGGACCAACGCGGCATTCTCTGGCTGTTTAGCCTGACAGAGAAGGTGCCCATTTTTACCTGGTTGAGGTGAAGTGGCAAATGATAGAACTCAAACATTAGAAAGCTCACAATTTCATCTCTGAATTTTGATACGAAAACCTGCAGTTAGGATTTCAATATGCCATACAGAGTATTTTTCATGGCACCTCTTCAAACTATTTCACATATACCCTATTACTTGCATAATCAAAATCTGTGAATTTATACCTTTAAAGAAAGATATTATTAAATCATAGACAAAATATTAAATGAAATTAAAATCAAGTTCATCAGGCTAGATGTCAAAATATTTCTTTCTCAAAGAGTGGCAAACAATGTGTTATTCTTTCTCTCAAAAATCCCCATATCAAACCCAGAAACAAAATACTCAAGAAACTGTAAAAGAATGACAGTATGTTAATTTGAAATAAAAACTTTATATCCTTGCAAAAATTCATTTTTTACATAAAGATTTTCAGAGCAATGACAAGAGAAAAAAATGTGCAAGTTTTTGGTGTTTGTACCCGAAATTGCTAAGACTTTTTTCTTAGCAGATAAATAAATAAATTCGTAATTTCTTCTGTTAAGTTAGAAAGAAAACTGCTACCACTTTTGACTATGTAACATTCTGTATTTTTTATGAGAACTTTCATTTTAAATGAAAAGGAGGAGATTTGTAACAGTAACAGTGAATAAATATTATTAATAATGGAGAAGCACATTTTATTTTGTGAAAGAAAACAGTGGAAGCTGAAGAAGAGTAAGACTTCTTCAGTACAGATATAATTATGCCTTCACAGAAGCACCACATTTTGTTGTGTCAGTAGAAACATTCATGTTGTATTGTCCCTGCTCTTTCTAATTAACAAAAGCTATCAAACAGAGCAAGGTAGATAAATGAAATTATGTTTTCTTTGGAGAGAAAAGCTACATTCTAGTTAAGGGGTGCTTTGCTGATGAGCATCTTCCAGCTAAGAGTTTTAACCATTGCAAGACCCTTTATTTATTTTTAGAAATAAAATTTCAGCTTAAGTCTTTTCAGAATATGTTTGATTGTCTAACCAATCTTTCATAACAAAGGGAAATGTCATATAAATATTATTCTAGATTAAAAAACATGAATATCTGCTTAATCAAGAGTAGATATTGTGTGCTTTGGGCTTTTAAATATGGTGATGACAATGAGAAGTGGTTAGTTAATTATTATAGGAAAATTATATCTTTTCTCTGCTGATTTGTGAGAGTGTGAGGCTGCTTAATTCTTGGCCTGTGTCATTAATAACCTGCGTAGAGCTGGAGCTGAACTGCTTTCTTCTAATAACTGCTCTTACCCCACCAATTTCTGCTATTTTATTGAATTAAAATTATTATTCCTAGTACAATCATCCACAAAAGGTGACCTAGAAATTGATTTTCCCCACTGCAGGGATCTATATATCTTTGTAACAGCATCCCTGCCCCAAAGTCTTGCAGTCTCCACTGACAAAGAACAAAAGCTCAGATAAATTAAAATATCCATAAGGTTACTCAAAGTGCATGTAGACATTTCCCAAATTAACTCAGTGCCTTTTAATTTAGATTCAACTTCTAAAGGTCTTCTTGTTGGACCCACTCTAGAGCTGTCAGAAGTTGCTTGAATTATTTAGACTCTTATTGTAAGAGAATATTTCTTTTTTAGTGTTATCTGGATAGTTCACTAAACTTAATCCATTAAGAGTCTTAGAGTTCACATTCATCCAAGCCAGATTGCACCCCCACATATTGTGAAAGTCACTTCTTTAAAACCAGGAAATGGATGGTGCAAGACAATTGCCTGACAGCAAAATTATTGCTCTGGTTTCCTATTGGGAATTGCTGAGCAGACCAAGAGACAGAAATATTCAGAAAACCTAATTTTGTGGTTGCAGAGAGCACAACTGAAGGGGATTCTCCCCCTCTGCCAGTTGGAGGTCGTGACAGGAGGTGGAAAGTGCAGTGAGTTAAGGGGTAAGATAAAGCCTAAACTCAACCATGGTGACAAAATTAAAGAGATTAATCAAGAATTCAGTGATTATCAGCAATATCATGGTTGTTTTGGCTCACATCAGCCATTTAAAAAGCTGTTTCTGTGGTTAACTGCAATAGAGAAATATACACAGTCAGCCTGAAAAACCAAGCCTAACAGTTTAAACATACTTTTTCAATAAATTAAAAAAAAAAAAAAAAAAAAAAAAAAAAAAAAAAAAAAGACTTCATAGCAGGAAATAAATTCCAAATGAGGAAGAGAAAGGAGCCAAACTAAAAACTGAAATTAGTCCCTTCATAAACTCCCATTTTTTGTAAATAAGTATTTCAATCTTCCAATGATTTTGTTTCTCTAAGTAGATATATATTCATATAGTCACACAGATACACACAAACAAACAACAAAAGTGTAGAGAGGGGCCCTTTGTTTTGACCCAACTGAGATTTTTATCTATCAACAGAATAACAAAAAATGTGAGAATCAGTAAGATCTACCTAAATTAAAGTCTATGTCTTCATAATATATATAGGAGCTTTTTGATTACATCTAACAAATGTTTATTAGGAATTAATTTCTCCCGGTGTTGATTTTTCCCTACAGAATTTTCAGGCTTTTGTGATTGATAGCTATTGGTCTTTGAATCACAGACTACGAGGGAAATAAGAGTATAAAATATCAACAAGTTTGTTTATTTCTTAGCTTTTTACTGCTAATAATTTTGCCATTTCAGATGGCATAAATCTGACAATTAAGCATACAGAATTTTCCATCAATGTCAAATTCAGTGACAGGCAGTTCAATCAGCATAGAATTATTAACATTCTGATGCTTTTGTTAGGACATTGTTGTACTTTATGATCAGCTTCAAACTTCCTTAAAAGAAAGAAAGAAAGAAAGAAAGAAAGAAAGAAACAAACAAACAAACAAACAAACAAATAAACAAACTCCCCAAAATACAAAAAAGCCCCACCCACAACCAAAATCAAGAGAAGAACACGATTCTTCCTGGTTTATTTGTCCACTTCACTCCCATTTCATTCAGGAACATTATTTTAACCCTTCTCAGGTTCAAGACTTGGCACTTGGCTATCTTAGCAATGCTCTGTTGTGAAGATTTATAGTAAATTATCTTCATGAAATCATTTTATAAATGTCAGCACACATCTGTCTTCCAGTGTGAGATTGGATGATATCATCCACGCCTGCTGGACCACCCTGACCATGACTGTTATCCATCAGATGGATTTCTGCCATTTTCTGGTGGTTTTCTTTTTCACATCCCTCACATTTTGATTGATGGAATCAACGAACTGTGGGATATTTTACAGTTTGACACAAAGGCTTGATTGTGTAATATTGGGCACACCACACCTCTCTGAATAATGTGCAATCTCTGCTACAGCTTCCACCAGACTACAAGATACAAAAATGAGTTCAAAAGTTAAACCAGCTTCTTCGAGCCTAAAATAAATTAAGCAATATTAAACATATCCTAAGGGTTGAACAATTGTACAGAAAGGAGCATTTACAGAAAAATTCAATGTCACAAATTGTGATGTATTGTGACTAATTGGGGTGTGCTGGGACCCCAGTACGTCCCATCAAGAACTGAGATATCGCTGTGTCAAGTGCTGTAATAGCCAAGGAACGCCTCAGTGAAGGGGATGAAGAATATGATGAAACTTTCTTTTCTTCTTTTTTTACTGCACATTGCCAATTTGTCTAAACAAATAAATTATACTGCTTTTGCTAATCGCAGCTTTCCTCAAGCTTTTAAAATACTGGCATTTTTTTGTGTAAAGGCAGTCTGGAAAGCACATTAACAATTAATCACAGGAAAAACACAGAAGAAATACAGATATGCTTCGGTTACTCCAAGCCATTGGTTGAAACATTTTGTTAGTATGGGTATATATCTGAAAGATTTTATGCTGGTTGTGGAAGAAATTTTTTTTAAATAATAAATATTTCCTAGGGTGAGAAAACTAGCTTGCGTGAAACTTTATCAGTTAGATTCTGCTAACTAAGAACATTTAATTTTATTTTTTTAAAATATATTCAGCCTGGTTTCTATGACATAGTCATATTGTAAATTTTTTAATGTATTTTCATATGCTTGTATAAATTATGTGTATATACATGTGTAGATTCTAATATTGTTGCAGAGGCTTAAATGCATTTGTAATACATGTATGCGAGGAGAAAATCTTCAGCATAAATAACAGAAAGTTACCATTTGGTAGGAGGGCTAGAAAATTACAACAGAACACTGGCATCAAGTTTTATTAAAATATATAAAATAATTTTATATAATAATTACTTAATATTATTTATAATTCCTGCTTTCTTACACCATCCACAGATTTTTTTAGACTTTCAAGCAGATTCAATTACATGAAGAACAATAATTTTAGATGTAATAAGAAATTAGATAAAAATTTGAATAACTATCAGCTAAATATAACGATGTAGGATTTTTATTTAAATCTTATAAAAAGGAATTGTTTGCTCTCCTCTGAGTTATTTTGACAAAACAATAATATTATTAGTTGACTGTCTTTATTTTTCCTTAGAATTGAATCTTCTTAACTGTGATCTCTGTCTTCAGATTTGTTAATCTTCCAGTTGTGGAAGGGATTTCAATTGACACTGATTGTTGAGTTTTTCTCAGAGTAAAGCTCATTTTAGAGTTTATTATGATCATATTCGAGCATTTAAAATACAATAGATTTGTATTCAGCCAAAATGCACTTGGCATGATAAAGCTTCATGGTCTGCAGTCAGTCTTGAGTCACATCACCTCGGGCTCTGACACTGTCCTTCTCTGTAAAATGAATCTTTTACAGAAATGCGGGTCAAGTACAAGCTATAGGAAAAAAAAAAAAGGCTGAAAGGACCTGGAAAATTATATGATGCCATTGATCCAACAAAAAAAAACCCACTTTTCTTTAACTGGATGCAAAATTCTGCATAGTTTAATGTTCTCTTTTGTGGATAAATTTGGTCTCTCTGTAACTCTCTATGTCATTAAGGATCTTATTCTTCTTAATATAGTGTTACCAGCATGACTGATGAAAACTTAATCAACTTGCGATGCCAACTTATACTACAACCAAAATCAGAAGACTTAAGCTCATTATTCCCTGATATTGCATTTTACATCACATCTACATTTATCACTACTTACATTGCAATGGGATAGGATCCAAGCATGCATACAGCTCCCTTTACCTTGCTATTCCTATCTCTATATAATATCTATCTATGTACGGGGTTGTCATGAAGGTGGGTGTTTGAATTTTGCTGAATATTGACAGAGAATTTTCTTGTGTAACAAATACAGTTTTCAAAGGAGCTCTTTTAAATTTTCAGTACCCTTACCGTTTTTTGCCCAGGCATGACATTCATGCTTGAATGAAGGATTCTATTTCTCTTGCAGTAACCCACTTCACTGATCAGCTTGCTCAAAGAAACAACAAGAGGTGATACAGATCTAGTACAGAAGTTAAATGACAGAAAAGTCAAAGTTATAGCAACTCCCTTGGTTAAGTGATTTGAGAGCTCAAAACTCCTTGGCTCTGTTTGCTAATAATTCATTTCATGTTATTTCTAGACTTTGTGCAACTTTGAGCTGTTCAAGATTTGCTTCCAAGAGCTAATACGTGACAAAGTAAACCTTTGAAAATAGCTGAGGAGAAAAAAACCAAACACCTAGAATTAATATTATTTTAACTCCTCTTGTAAACATTACATTAAGTAGCAATGTTACTTTTGAAAAACTATACTGGAACAAATAATTTTATGTGGGAGGATAATACCCTTGTATTACAGATCTGAGAGACTGTTTATTAGCTCTCCCTGAAAATGGAAAGCTTTTACCAGCAGTGCAAATGACAGTGTTTCATCCAAACTAATTTTTAAAGTTAAAATGGTCAAGCTTCCAGGACCCCCTTGGTGACTCCCTTCTCAAACTAAAGAATTACAATGTCAGAATGTTGATATTTGAGCTCTCCATTTCTATTATTTATCTTATTGTCTGTGAAAATTTACGCCTTTTCATTTGAAGAGAAGGACTGTCCTGACAGAGTCAAGTTAGAAAAAGAAGATACAAAACATTAAAAAAGAGTAAAAGAAAATAAACACTGAAGTCTATACCTAAATGGGATGGGAGATGTCCCTGGAAAAGAGTTACTTAACCAGATCAAAATTAGGAGACTGAAAACCAGGAAGGGTTTTTACCAGCTCTGAGCAATTTTTTTTGGAACGTGTTAGTTATCACGGGACAAAATCACTTGAGGGACAGTTCTAGTTACAATATTGAGAGTTAAGATCCACCGGTTGGGAACATTCTGTGGCACTGTTTAATTTTTAGGTAGGAATATCATCACTACCATTCTCTTTTGTGTTCTTTGCTGTAGTAGAGGTCAGATCAGGTAAGTTTATTCTTTTTCCCAAATCTTGGATTTGTGCTATCCAATTCCTAATGGAGATCACTGTGGAGCTGTCTGAAAGTCTGACCCTATCAAAGGGCACTGCGAAGTGCTGAGGGCTTTACTCAGAGGAAAAGTCATACCGAACAGAATCTGTAAAAAAGAGACTTCAGAGAAAGGCAATTCAGAAAAAAAATACGGCCTATAAAAAAATGGTAGATCTCAAAATGCTACAGCTGCTGGTTTATCAGAGTTTTCTCCCATTTTAAGCAGCCTTATAAGCAGTTCCTTTCCTTCATGCACCATTTGATCTACAAAGGCGTCATTTTTTTTATGGCAAAGTCACTGTTTTCCTTAAAATAAGAACAATTATTTACACAGTGATTTCTTATGTTCAGTCCTGAGCCAGGAGATGCTGGATATCTGAAATGTCAAGTAACTGAATATAATGAATGGAGAATCAGTGAGAAGGAACAACAGTAGCTGTAGCTGGGATGCAGAATTACTCCGGTGGACAGCTTTGTGGAATTACTCTGGCAAGTGCAGAATGACAGACCCATTTGAATGGTTTGGGTTGGAAGGGACCTTCAAGATCCTCCAGTCCCAACCCCCTGGCCAGGGACACCTTCCATTATCCCAGGTTGCTCAGAGCTGCATCCAATCTGGCCTTGAACACTTCCAGGGATGGGGCAGCCACAACTTTTCTGGGCAACCTGTTCCAGTGCCTCACCACCCTAACAGTAAATAATTTCGTCTTAATATCTAATGTTAAGCTGATGTCTTTCAGACTACGATGACACAGACTGAAGTACTGCTGCTGTTTTCACATTACCCACCTTCCAGATTTAAAGTTTTCCTACCAGAATTTTGGAGGTAATATGAATAAATAAATACTGTAACATTTAAACTGTTTTTTAAGTAAGGCTCATCTCCATCTGTTCTAGTGCGTATCATATACCAAAACCCTAATATTTTGTCATATAAACAATAGTTTTGAATAAAAAAGAAAAAAAAAGTCACCACATAAAATACAGATTAAGTTTTAGATAAAATGTAGCCAGGACAGAGCAAGACAGATTTGTAATGGCAATTTGTGCTCTTGCCAACACTGTTGTACTTAATTGTAAGAGTAATAGTAATCCCATTCACTTCTTGTGCACATACTACTCATGTAGGAAGTAAGAGGCAAGCACAAAGTAACACAGGGCTTGGTAAACAAAAAGATAAAGAGTAATTCAGAATGGCCCCTTGTTTCCCAGAGTCCTTGCAGGACACCCCACCTGCTAACCCTGCTGCAGGCACAGAAACTGAAAGAAAGAATGAAAAACTGTGGGTGCTTCATTCATAAAATTCAATAAGCTTGGCTAAGCTGAAAGAAAGCTTTCACTGCACCATCTATTAGTTTCCTGTGTTTTTCTTTTTTTTTAATTTTTGTCATTTTCTTCTTCTGTACACACTAGAAAATAGACTTTCAATAAAAAGTTATTTTATAAAAGAGTAAATAACGTCAGATTTCACACTTTGACATGCCTGTGTCTTCCCAGTTTACCTGAGAAAAAGAACTTGCACTTCTGGGTCTGAGCATGATAGAAGGTACAACTATCTATTAACAAATTTCACTAGGCTGTTGGACAGGCTGTAACAGCACCTCCCTGGCATATTAACTCGTTCTTAAATGTTGTGCAAACACTAATTTATACCTACAATTCTTTAATTTTGTTTTCCTAGGCAATAGAAATGATATGCCACTTGTAAGACACTCTGATCTATTTCTATTTCTATTATTTCTATTTCCATTTCTATTTCTCTTTCTACTTCTATTATAACAACATAACTTATTTAATGTGTAAATCTATTATTTTTACCTATTATTTTTAGTGGGATAATATAAAAAATCTTGGACTAACACTTTGTTGCACAGACTATAAGGGCAAGGCAGAATTCTCAAGGATAACAGCTTTTTCAACAGAAACTTAGGGACCAGTGATGCAGACAGAAAAAGAAAACAAAGAAAAATGGATATCAGTTTGAGAAAATGGACACTCTTTAGAAGCAGTAGTCCTGAAGCTTCTCCATTCGCATACCTCAATATTTTTTGTAACCATCACAGATTAATTATGGTTTTCAGGGCAAACTTATCCCTAAATTTCTACTCTTGTGGTAGCTTCTGTTAGCAAAAGGGAAAGTGTGAGGAAAAATATTAAAATCTCTCTACTGCATGGCAGGGGTTTTTTTTCTATAGGAGTATATTGGAGCAGGAAGATGACCTTTATTTGCTGGGTAAACACAAGTTAAAGGTGCATATGAAGAGCCTTAAAAAATAAGACACAGGGAAACATGGAAACAGGCATCACAGGAGGAACAGAGTTTACAAGACAAGGAAGAAGAAATAAGCACAAAAGACAGCAAAGAGGAAGGACACCCTACCCATTACACAAAATCATGACTTGTAAAACCCAAAACAAGAAAGAGAGACGTGAGAGCAGATGAGATTCCCTATCTGCCCATGCTGGGAGGGGGAAAAGTAGTGTAACATCACCTGAAAAAGCAAAGGAAATTTGGGAAGATGTCTGCTTGTGTTTTGACTTAATTCCTCAAAGAGGTCTCCATCCTACACCTAGGAGAGCAAGAGCCATCAAGGGCTGTGGCCACCAGCACTGCACAGCATCATTTCCATGGTAATGCACAGAGCTAATTAGCAGATTAAGTGCAAAAGACTTAACAGTTTTAGCAAGCACAGACAGTGATTAACCATTAGCACAAAGTGTCTTCTAATGAATGTAAATAGTGAAATTTCTTTTAAAATTTGAAGCTTGACTGAATTATCAGTCTTCTAAAAACTCTTGTGGTGCTCTTTAGTTTCCTAGTTGATAAATACTGACCCATACATACAAAAATATGTTCAGTTACAACACTGGATGCATCTTGAAAATTGGAGGATGAAATGCTAATGTTGACTTTGCACAGGTGATAAACAGAAGTTCTGGAAACACTAAGTGGTTATTCCTGGTACTCTGTTCAAATTCACCTTTATTCTTGACTATATTTAAGTATCCATTTTTCAAGACTGGGAGCCTGATAGAACTTGCTACAGATTCTCTGCAAATGGAGTTTCCTTTACAGCAAAGATGTTAGACTCAGTGTTTTCACTTTGTTATGCATGAGGCAGTCAGGAAATGTGTTCACATCCAGGAGTCCAGAACTTGTTGGTTTCAACTTGGACATGGTCACAGGGAGCATAAAGCAGTGTTAGGAATTTATCCACGTGTAAGGACCAATATAGTAGCATAGACAGGGAAAAGGAAGGAGAAAAGGCTAGGGGAAAGCCCCAAACAGGAAGATTTTCTGTAAATATGGCATTAATTCTAATATTCTGTATTTTTTACAGGCAAAGGTTTAGAGTGACAAAAATGGAATTTTCAAGTGTGGACTAGTGTTGCTATTAAGGCTGAGAAATTACTGAATTACAAGATGGGGATCTGAAGAAATGAGTATGTTCTCAGTGACAAAAAAAAAGGTACTACAGACATATTTATGAAATTTCTAAAATATCAAATAATTTTTAATCTTCTCTTCCAGGGTTTGATTCTGGATTCTAGTTTCAAGTACTCAGTATCAAAATTTTTTTGTCATTTTTCACAATAAAGGACCAAAAGATGTGATAAACTTAGAAACAGAGGCAGGTTATAAAATATAAAACAAAGAGAGTTCACTTTTTCAGATTTGATTAATCAAATCTAATTATATAGAAGATATTTTCATTGTAGATCTTAATTTATTTAACTAGACAGGAATGTCTCTGCTCACATTAGAAGTAATAATTGAAGACTAAAATACTTTTTCACCAAACAAGAATGGCCAGCTATTTCTTAATGTGTTAAAATAGCCTAGAAATTAATACAGCTTAGAAACAGAGAAATTCAGGGACCAATAATACTGAATAAGATGTGACATTTAATTCTGCACAACCTGTAACTTATTAAATACTTGAGAAAGTAGGTTTGGTTTCTTGATTACTTGCTTGCTTTGTTTTTTAACAGATGAGAAGGCACTATAATAGGATGAAAGAAATAGGAAATATCTTCTTTGACTGCTTTGTTGTACTTGGAAAATTATGTTGCTTTTCCATGTTGCTATATCTCTTATCATTGTCTCCTGGTTTATCCAATTACTTTATCCACTTTTATAATAAGATTTTAAGTTATTACTTTTTATTTTTTAGTTTTTGTTTTCCTACAAAATCTAAGACTTTGAGGAATTGATCTCAATATGAGCTCATGGGAACTACTGATTTTTGCAATACTTTTTTTCCTTTGACAGCTTTGTGATAAATTGTTGATAAATTCATGATAAAACAATTTCATGATAAATTGTAATTAAGATTAAAAAAAAAGACACTGACAACAGTGAGCGTTGCACAAAACTCTGCCCACAGGGTACATGGCTGGTGACATAGACGTAGAAACAATTACCTTGAGGGATGGGAAGGGAAGGGAAGGGAAGGGAAGGGAAGGGAAGGGAAGGGAAGGGAAGGGAAGGGAAGGGAAGGGAAGGGAAGGGAAGGGAAGGGAAGGGAAACCCCAGCAACTGGAGGCAGAGAGCAGCAGTTGCTCTGTTTAGAGGAGCATCCTCCTCTCAGTGCTCTCTCCAGCACATCGAGTGCTAACAATGGAGATGTCTTTGCTGACACAGTTTTTTTCAGTTCCTGCTGCTGTTAGTGCCGAATGGATGTGCCTAATCAGTTGCAGGTGTCTCCTGCTATGGCAGCCATGCCCCACGAGAGCCCAACACTGCAGCGATGTCTGTGTTTGCAGGTGCAAGGCAATGAACATAACAACAGTGTGAGAACAGCATGGAACCACGGGGAAATACACGGCTCAAGAGCCACTGAAAAACTGCCTTAATTATTAAGGAAAGGATTCAAGAGTTTCAAGGGAAAGAGAGGCTGCAAAATTGCAGATGGAAGGCCTTTAGCATCACAAAGTTTAGGGCACTTTGAGCACCATGCAACAAAAGAAAGATGAGGACTTCACTGCAGAGAACTGGGCAACTTCAAGAACTAAAAATATTGTATTATCCAGTGATTCAATGATACAGATTTTCAACAATAGACCTAGGAGGTAACACCTGACTGGTTAGTTACCTTGGCTACCTTTGCATTCAAAAGAAAGGAATATGCATTTCTGCAATGCATTTGTCTCATCCTAAAGCAGACCTAGAAATAGATCAGATGAGTTCTAACCTGAACCTTTCTGAGGGAAACCCTGCTTCTTTTCAGATGAAGTCATCTCTACTAAGGCTCATGAAGAATATTCCCAGCTTTGGAGAATAGCCATTAAGACTTTTCATGCCGACAGCCATGAATTTGCAATAAGAAGTCTCAGGGTAGTCAAGAGAGTCTTCACAGCCCTTGGTACAACAGGTTAAGGGATCTATTGGGCAGATAGTGTTCTCCTGTATCCTTCCAGTTGCAAGGAATGACAAGCGAAGAAACAAGAAGACCCAGTTGACCAATTTTTTCCTGACTGGCATCACTGGCAGAACTTTGGGTTTTTGAATACAGATTAATTGACTCAACACCGGTGGGAATGGCAATATTGCATTACAGGGAGGGCTACAGGGTGGCACATCTGGTGACAGCCACAAGCAATGCACGTGTAATGCAGCATCACAGATATTTACTGAGGAAATAAAAATTATTTATGTCAGGGTGAAATCTCAGACAAGATACTTCTGGCAAATGTGTGCAAATTCTTTTCAACATGTTTAATAAATATTAATTGAAATGCAGGGAAAAATAATTCCTCGGGTAATCAAGTGAATGAAGAGCCTGTATTCCATGAGCAAACGAGAAGATTTTGGCTTGATTACTCTTGTGAAACAAAAGCTAAGAAGGGATGTGATTGCCATCTATAAATAGAGGTTAGAGTGGAGGATGTGTGGGAATGCATGGGAAGGCAGAGAAGACAGAGCTATGGATGAAACACAACCTTGGCACAATGGCAAATGGAAACAATGTGTTTGGAAATCAGAACAAAATGCCTAAATTTCTGGGCTGCCACACTTGGGAACAGCCTTTCAGGAAGGATTACAGAGACAAGAAAATTCATTTTCTGAAATGCCATTATATACTGAGACTTCATGGAACACTGCACTGGCCTCAGTGCTGCAGACAGACCCATCCAGTCCACAACTCCTTGATTCTTACGACAGAGAGAAGAATGATTTTTACAGTGATGGCTAATGAGATTTCACAGAAATTAGTAATGAATGAAGGGTTGAGCAATGGATTCCCATAGTAACAGAACAGTTCTTAGGAGAGATTTATCTGGTGGGAGTTAATGAACTAATTTCTGATGATATCCTTTGAATTACTTAGGGACATAACACTTTTAAAGTATTTTAAGGGAAGATGTTTGATTTATTTTGCTTTGGATTGTCTGTCTCAATTTCTACCTGGAATTTGAATGGATTTTTTTTATTTATTTAATCGGATTTTGTAGAAAAGGATGAAATAAAAAAATTTAATGATTTTGTTCGAGTGGGATTTTTATTTACTTAAAATTACTCTTCAAGATTTCAGTAGTTAAAATACAACATTTGTGTTCCAATGATATATTGTTTTCTTTATGTATAACTTGCTAATACATCGTTACAGTATTTTAACCAGTCTATTCTATTTTATTTTGACATTTGGCTTATTGGGGAGATCTGTTTGTTGCTATCAAGTGACACAGGTTATCTTCTGTTCTTTTTAGGTCACTGTGGTTCTCGACATTGACAGGAACTAAAGGAAATTGGAATCTCAGATCTGGTTAAAACATAATCTCTAAGGCCATAAGTTATGTCACTATACAATAATATCCTTCCAGCTAAGCCACAATTCAGATTAAAAAAAAAAAAAAATTCAAATATAAGGTTTATGAGATGAGAAGTGAGAGACTTGTGTAATACTGAGTCTTGGTTTTGTCTGGGATAGAATTTTCTTCCTAGTAGCTGGAAAAGTACTGTGTTTTAGGCTAGGGAAAAAAATAATGTTGGTAACACTCCGATGTTTTGGTTGTTGCTAAGCAGTGTTCACACTTAGTCAAGAACTTTTTCAGCTTCTCATGCTGCCCTGCTGTCGTGGTTTGACCTTGGGCAAATGCCAGGCACCTGTGACATCTGCTGTCTCTGCTCTCCCCTGCCACAGCCGGGCAGAGGAGAGGGAAACAAAAGTTAACACGCACACACACAAAGGGCTGATGATCGAGATAAGGAACCAGGACAAGACACACTAAGGGCAAAATAGGATGAAACTTAAAGCTGCAAAGTAATTTATTGCTAACAGTGTCAGAGGAAGCAAATGAGAAGTAAAGACAACCCCTTCAGACACTGTTTCTCCACTCCTCCCCCCTCCCTCACCCCCACCAGCAGCACAGGGGGACAGGGTGTGGGGGTTTGGTCAGTCCATCACTGAGATCTTCTTCTGCTGTTTAGGGAAAGGAGTCATCATCTGAGAACTTCTCTGGCATGGGTCCAATCTCACGAGCAGCAGACAACCTGAATCTGCTGCAATGTGAGTCCCTTGCCCATAGGGTGCAGACCTCCAAGGCCAGGCTGTTCTATTTCGGGATCAAGACCTCTCTCTCCACTGGCACTCCGCTGGAACACAGCTTCCTCCTGGCATCCACCCATCCCGGTGTGGGCACCTCCCCATGGGCTGTGAGTGGATCTCTGCATCCCCCTGGACCCCATGGGCTGCAGGGGGACCACCTGCTCTACCATGGTCCTCATCACGGCCAGCAGAGGATTGTCAGCTCCGGCGCCTGGAGCACCTCCTCCCCCACCTTCTCCACTGACCTTGGTGCCTCCATGTTGTTTTCCCTCACATATTCTCAGCTCCTCATCCTTCTCTGGCTAAAAAGAAGTGCATGCTCATATTGTTTTGATTTCTTCTTAAATATGTTTTCACAGAGGCGTAACTAACATCTCTAATTGGCCCAGGTTTGGCCAGCAGCATGTCCATCATCTTCAGAGCCATCAGAGATTGGCTCTGCTGGACATGGTGAAAACTTCCAGAACATTCACACAGAACACATAGGAGCCATCTTTGTAGCCCTCCCCAACCAAAAAACTGGAGCAGAACCAGCACACCTGCCAATGAGGAGATTGGGATGCAGCAGAAGATGGGAGGGGACACAGCCAGGACAGCTGACCCCAATGACCAAAGGGATATTCCACTGAACAATAACATGAGGCTGAGTTGGCCCCTGGGGTGGCAGCCCCTGCTCAGGGATGGGCTGGGCATTGGTCAGCAGGGGGTGAGAAATTACTCCGTGCGTCTTTCAAATCCTACTGATGTTTTATGGTCTTCTGGAATATGGCACTGAAAAGCAAACCTGTTTGGAGTGAAAAACTCTCTTATTAACAGTATGGGAAATACTTTGATGTAGTGAAGAAAGGATGTTTCTATTAGTACAGAGTTGCATCCACGCTTTGTGATTTCATAAATAAAGCATTTCTAATATAGGCAAGTTGTCCTGCCTGGAATACAGCTGGTACAATAAGCAAATAAAAAATAAATATGAATTTGTTATAATGTTTTAAATGACGTTAAAATTCCTTACTAATATATAAACATTCATATCAGATTTTTATCTAAAGCCAAATATCCTGGAAATTTACTTTTACTGGTAATTTTAAAGATTAAACACGTCTTATTTGAGGTTGCAACATCAAACTGTCAATTCTTCATGACACAAGTTTGAATTTATTTCAATTCTGTTTGCATGCTTCTTAGAGTTTTTTCTATATATCTTTTGCTAGCGTATGTGATTATTTTCCCATATTTATAGGTAACTTTTTTGTGTAGTAGAAATAAAATTATATAAGGACATAAAAACAACCTCTCTTTTGTTGAAGAAAGGTTTTCTTGTTTTTTGTAGTTTACTCTTCCTATCACAGTATCATCGGTGCTGTTAATTTTCAGAGTATGAACTCAGTTTCTGAAAATACAGATTAAAAATGAAATTACGTATCAAGTGTTCTAGTTTCCTGTACTAATTATGATAGGAAGGCAAATAATAAAATATAAACGTATTTCTTCTTGATTTTGTCTACTATTTTATCGTATCAGAACTCTTTCCAGACACGTAACAGATAACACAAACCGGTTGGTTCATCAGTATATACAGATATGTCCAGGTAAAGCATTTCAGGCAGAGCAGATCCTGAAGCTATAACTGTGACATAGCAGCTGAGATGAGGAATGAGTGGAGTTTCCCAGTGATAATGCCTCAGGTGTTTTACAATGCCTTGAATTCTAGTTGCTGTAGCTTCTCTTCCTAACACTGGGAATGCCAAAATTTTGGTGATACCCCTTCCTTCTTTTCATCATGGTTTTGCTGGACTTCTTCAGCGTGACTAAACAGCCCAAAGATTGCCCTCAGAAAGTCGAAGGCAGCAATTCTGCTGACCCCTCTCCTTACTCCTCCAAGACTCAACAACTCCATCCTTTCATGATTGTTCCACCCAAGATAGGTTCCAACTACCACATTACCCACAATTTCTTTTCCCTGATTTTTTTTTTTTTTGTCTTTGCCAACCTCAATCATTCTCTGATTCTATGATTTTACAGTGTTCCTCAATCTATTCACTTCTTCCCAGAGCTCTGCCATGGAGCAGACAGTTTCCCTTCCTGGGCACAGACCCGCAGCCTGCATCTGGCACAAGGATGGCAGCATGTTCCCCCTGGAGCTTTGTCTGTTCTTTCCTTTTCTTATTTTTGTTAAATTATTTTTCTATTTGGAGCTTTTATGGCTATTTTTACATCTTGGATAAAAAAGATTCCTTTTTTATATTGTTCTTTTGCTTTTAAGTGGTCTTTGTGTCTAAAATAATCTCAAGATTAAATTTCCTACCTAAATAAAAATGGGACCCTAAAATAACTCTTTTTCTGCCCATTTTTGTTTCTTCCATCAGCAACTAAACTGTATTGCAGCCAAAACCTTCCATTATAATATTTTTGAAAGTAAATACCTGAAAATCTTTTTGACATCATGCATGTGTCTGCAATTGTTTATTTTTCTTCCAAGGAAATATAACTGGCAAGAGAAACATTTTCATTCCTTTATAACAATTTTCCACTTGCATGCACAAATAAAAAAAAAAAAATAAAGAATTGTGCAATGTATTGTACAGACTTATCATTACACTTATGATACAGGTTTTTTGTAGAGACTGTTCATAATCACATTAATGGCACAAATTTCTGCTTGGGCTCTCCATGTCCCAGTTCATTTTCGGTGTCTGTTTATGGCTGTGCTGTTATCTCTGTACTGCCATGGCCCCACAGCTGGGACCAAACAAAGCACTTGCCTCAACACCATGTCTGAAATACAGTGTAATATCCCTGAGAGTGGCAAAACCATAATTTTTGCTACCAAGGTGGTTAAAAGCCTGGAGTAAAGCCACAGAAGAGAATGAACAGATGTGTTGCTTCTCCTGACTTGGAGGGGTTTTAATGACTTGGCCATGATCAAAACAAAGCAGTTCCAGAGGTGGGAATAAAGCATGAAATCTGAGTTCAGATAATTTTGGGGATGAAAAGAGGCTTTTGTAGCAGCACAGGATTAACAGGTGGTGACAAGGAATGCTGGCCTGTGAAAGGGACCTCTGCCTTGTGGGATTTGCATCAGAAAGGGGAAGAGGCAACTCCACAAAGATCAGAGAGGAGCAGCAACCAGGCAGATGCGGAGGAACTGGATGCTGATCTGAGCTGAAATCAGAACTGTGCAAGGGGTAGGACAAGACAAATTCTGACTTAAATCTTACTGGAATAAGTACAATTGCTCTGACCAGATATTACATTTAAATGGATGTACATAAGACCCAAGCTACCCCAAAAGAACTTGTTATTTTTCAGCCCTCTTCATCTGAAATCTTTTTTGGATGAATGCTGTGTCCCTACTTAGGCATGACTCTTAATTCTCACGTAAATTGTGGAGAAGGTTGAGCTGTGGGTTCTTTTCACCTCATTAGTAATTTTATTTTTTCAGTCATGTACTCCAAAGCAATGTGACCATAGTGAAATAGCTTTAGTTGGTTTTTTTTCCTTTTATGTCTAATATGCATATTTTTATTTTAAGCTAATATTAAGCTTTAAAAGAAGAATTTTGGGTAAAAAGGTATTCATTTTCTACAACTCATATCAGCACTGACTACATTATTCCAAAACTGAAACAGAATAGAATCCAATTTGAGCCACTTTTATGCTCCTAAAAACATCTTTGCTGTGAAAGAAAACAATATGACAAAACATGCAAAGGCTGACAGTTCATAGATACAAATACCTGAATCCGTTTGACTAAAATGTGTGTATGAGAAATCTATTTGTTCTCCATATGTGAGATTAATATCCCTGACCTCAAGAAATTCAGGGATGAGAATCAGATGGTTATGATTAACGTTATGCAAACTATTTTACAAGTAATCCTAGAGCACTGGAAATTACTTTCTTTGCAGACAGGCTGGGAGGATTTATGACAAATCATTGTGGGGTTTTTTGCCTTTCTGTGAAGTCTTGCATATTTCTTTATCAGAGTGAAAAATAAACAATCAAAAAGCAAACAAAACTCAACTCTCCTGTCTTTTCCTAGCACCCACTCCCAATTTTTTTTGTTGTTTTATTTTTTATAAGCAAAATTGTGTGACTCATCGCAGAGGGAAAAGGATTAAAATAGAATTAAATTTGACGCTGAATATAATTCCACTTCCTCCACTCTAAGGCAGCATAAAACAATCAGAAAGGGGATCTAAAAGTAGGAAATAAATCATTATATGGAATATATTTTATTTTTCATGTTCTCATGAGTTTTTTCTTAAAAAAGAGTATTTTGCCGTTGATAGACAGGAATCCTCAAAAGGGTGACTGAATGGGAGGTTGCATAAATACGTTCAGATATCTGAGCCTCCAAACATTTGATTAGTGTTTATTCATACAATCAGAAAATGCTTCTACATCTTCTACTGCTACAAAACATATCTCTATACCTCAAATTCCAGAAAAAAAACCTGCCCCTCAATCTTAATTGCACAGGTCTTCCTTTAGGAAGGAAAGAGAGTGAAGACGATACACATGCCAGAACAGAGCACCTGGTGCAATGAAAGGGTGAGATCACTTTAGAGTGTTTTCTACAGATCTCCTGAGTGATTTTTTTTTCTTCATACTATGTGAATGTGTGGTAAAAATATTGCTTCTGTTAAAAGCAAATATTTGTGTCTGCTTCAAATTTTTATTCCATGAGGAATCATATACCTCCCTCACTGTCTGTGTTATGTTTTTACAGTTGAAAAGAGCACTGGGAAATGACTACTGATTTGTTGCACAGTTTCTTCTTGCATTTCTACTTCATCATGTTTATATAATACATAACCTGTGTATTCCTTCTTGAGACATTGTGGGACTACTAGCTCAGTTCTCTCTTTCAACCCCAGAGCAAAATTTGTCAGAATATTAAGCAAAAAACTCAGACTTTCAAGTAGATTCACTTTCAAGCTATGTCTGTAGAGAATACCAACATAAAATATAAAGGTCAGGTTTTCAGGTGGTTCAAATCACAGTAGGTCTACTTAATGTTGCAGCTGTATTAATTTGCAGTGGCTGGCTGTTTTAGAATCACAGAATCTTGCCTATAGAACATCAATAATATTTATTTGCACCAAACCAAAGCTAGTCCTGATGCTGTAAGACAGTTTCCAGTGGAAACTGCAACTTTCTGAATTGCTCAAGGATATTTTCTGTTTGACTGCCTAATTCCAACAAGACTCTTCTAAAGTAAATTAGATGAAAATTCACAATGAGCTTGAGGTGCAAAACCCTATAAACTCTTCATAAAACTAATTATAAATGCAGACAATTCCTTTGCCAGTGGTCAAAGAGGACCAGTCATGGCTTATCCTCCTCCTCTTGGAGATGAGTGTGACACTAAAAAGTTGGAATAATGATCTTGACAGACGATAGGTGCTATATAATCATGTCCAACATTTTACCAATTACCACTACATTCCACAGTGAGTCATTTCTTGAAATTCACAGATACTTCACAGACATCTGAGAAACTGCTGAAGTTGTTGTACAAACTGGGTAGGGATTCAGTTTTCAGAGATTCTGATCCTCTGCTCAGTATTTTGAGACATTGAGTGCCTCTAACAACTTTTATTCTAAATTATTTTCTCCTAATGGCAAACTCTATGGCAGATAGGAGAATCATGAATTTATGATCCCTCAGATGCTGCAAGTGTAGAACTCCATCTGCTCTTGGTGAAGCCTACAGGATTTTTCATGCTCACATGATGACAGAATCCAGAGGAAGGTACGGGAAGAGAAAGAGCAGGAAAAGTTTTAATCAAAATATATAACAAGACTAAGAATTAGGAAACTTTGGAAGTGATGGTCCTTGATACTTTCAATGTGCTCACTTCTAAGCACCAGAATTTTGTTTCTACTTAAGAAGGCGTAGAAAACAAAGCAATAACTTTACTGGGTCAAATTCATTTGGGGATTATATTTGCCTCTTCCACAAGCTGCAAGTAAGTGCATCAATTATCTAAAGTGCTTTAATGGATTAGTCAAAACTGAATGCAATTCCTAATAACAATAAAGCCAAAAGCCTTCTGCCTAGTTAATGTCTACGCAGATACATTAGGTTACTCAAAACCAAGTGAGAAAAGGAAAACCACAAATATTTAGCATCCTCAAACAATATGCTTATGGCTTATTAATTATAATGAAGTGGTACTACTGATTAGTTTATTAGGAAACATTATGAATGAAATTTTTGTAAACAGAAGCTTTAGAATAAATCCCTCATCTATGAAGTTTTCTATACTTGAGAAAACAAAAAGAAAGGTATTCTTTCAGGGCTGAAAAGTACAGCAATCTTCTGGAAAAAGGAGTATTTAAAATCTGACTTCTGTCTATAATATCATCTCAATATATGTAGCTTCTTGTTCAATATGAGCTGATACCTCTGGACCAGACAAGATATGAAATTCTAAAAGATTCTAAATTTAAATGATTTTTTTTTTTTAATTCAAGACTATGTGGTATCAGTAGTGGGGGTTCCCTGACTCCATTTGATAGGAACTCAATTAATTATTGCTATAGAGAGGATTTGTTGCATGCTGGTTTCCTTACAGAATCAGCTATGAAGTTTAGAATTTTTTTTTCTTTTCCTTCACTCTGACCTTCACTTCTGGGTATCTTTTTGGGAAACCAGATAAGATTTTTTTATTCTTTGGTCACTTCTGTCCTTCTCCCTGTGAGTTTAACCATAGTGGACCATCCATTTCATTGGAAAAGGTAAAAAAAAAAAAAAAAAAAAAAAAAGCCAAGAAAGGGTAGAGAATAAGATAAAATACAAGTTTTGATTTTCTGGACAACAGAAGAATAATGTTATTGCATACAAATAATTGCTTTCTGAAGTAAAAGCTCTGGAGAAACAATTCGTTTCCAACTGCCCTTAATATTGATGGACCATTCTGTTTATCAGTCTTAATAAAACAGTATAAGCACCTCAGCATTTAGAGGCCTTTTATTATTAACCTTCCCCAGGAGATCTGCTTTATAAAGGAAACTGAAGAGAATACGACCTTTTGTCAAAGAGATAAGGAACTGATACTCTGACAGTAAATATAATATGAAGACATAAACAGAAAATTAATTAGAGATTAGCTAAAGTAAGGAAGAGATCAAATATTTAGATTAAATTGGAAACTGGCAAAGAGTTTCCAAATTCAGCTGCTGAAAATGATTAGAATTCGTTATTTAATTTTCTTTGCTGTAGGATCCAATCAAACTTGATATATTTTCATATTCATAATATGATTTTGGAATAATCAATGTCATGTTTATGCAAATATAGGCCAATTAATATGATTTCTCCAAACAGAGATTTTTTTAATCTACTAATGAGATTTGCATTTCCTGTATTTAATTTAAACATTTATGTGAATTTCAAATAAAACCCAGAAGCAGGCCCCCCGTATTTAAGAGAAGAGTTTTAGGAGCCTTAGAATGAGCAATAAATCGTAGACCAGGGGCAAGAGTGGAATAGGAAACACATGACGTGTCTGAAATTCTAACCCTGTAGGGATTTTGACTTCAGGAGAGGTAGCTCTGTTCAGACCTTTGAAATCAGTTTTCAAAGTAGATGTCTACAAGTGTTCCCTGGGAGAAATGAACCACGTTAACTCCTGAAAATGCAAACACAGGAAGAAGGGTCGCTGATGTTCATAATTGCTAAACAGAGGGAAACTCACATACTCCCTAAACTGAGTGCTCAGTCAATAGTTGCATATTAAAAAAAAATAAAAAAAAAATGCATTTTATGTTGCATATGAGACACATAAGCCATTTCTAGCTGCTGCTTGTTTTATTTCTAATCAGTCCCAAATTTTCAGCATAGCTGAAAATGGTCAGGCCATTTTTCACAACTTTCAATTAATCTTTGAACATTCTATTTCATTTTGTTATTTTGGGATTTTAACCCTGTGGACACACAAAAGGAAGTCCTTTTGGATATTGATACAGGTTTGTATCCAATGGAAGGACCTCAAATGCGTAGGAAGGGTTACTTACTTTTGGGACAAGGTGACTTCAAATGGACAAGCTTTATGCTGTCTTTTAAGATAGAAAGCTATCATTTAGAAACATGCAATTTTGAGTCACTAAGTTCATTTCTGGATCTTAACCTAATCTATTTTGTTAAACCCGCTCCATCAGAAAGAAACTTTCTTTTTTGTTTTCCAAACAATTCCCAGTCCACTGGAATTAATTCCACTGATCTTGAGCTACTGCATAATTTCAGTTAATCAAAACATATTCAGTGTATAACTCGATTGTGTTGTATTCACAGTCCTTTAAAAAACTTCAAGTGTGGCAGTCCAGGAGGAGTTACTCAATAAACATATTTTGTCTTTAAATTACACATTATCTGTATTGCACATATTAGTATAAGGAAATAAATTTGCAGCTTGCTGTATTGAGAGCATATTTCTAGTAGGATGTTTACTCAGGCTAGTCTAAATTCAGTAGAAATAATTTTTGCATGCTATCAAAAAAATAGAACAGTATCTTTATCAGGTGAAGGTAGGCTGAGAAAAGGGACCTGAACAGCAGGTGTTAAAAATTAGTTACTTTTTACTATACTTAGAGATATTGTTATGTGCCTACAACATTAAATTCTAATGAGCTACTGACAATTACTGCCAAGCAATTAGAATCATGGAATGGTTTGGGTTGGAAGGGACATTAAAGATTACCTAGTTCTATCCCCACTGTCATGGGCAGGAATGCTATCCAGTATATCAGGTTTCCTCCTTTTTTTTTGGGTGCAGACCGGGACATATTTGGCTTTCTGGGCTGCAGGTGTAAACTGCCAGGTCACGTCAAGATTCTCATCCACGATCAGTCCCAAGTCCTTCTCCTCAGGGCTGCTCTGAATCCATTTTCTGCCCAGCCTATATTAGTGCTTGGAATTGGCCCAACCCAGGTGCAGGACCTTGTTCTTGGCCTCATTGAACACCACAAGGCTCACACAGCCCCACCTCTCCATCCTGCCCAGGTCCTTCTGGACTCCATTCCTTCCCCCAAAGGTCAACTGCACCACACAGCTCGGTGTCATCACAGAATTGCTGAGGTTACACTCAATCCCACTATCCACGTCATTAAAAAAGATGTTAAACAGCAGTGGTTGTCCTTTAATGTGTCAGCCTCTTGCACGTGGCATTTAATTTAAATGGCTGCCTCCATAGTCACACAACAGCCCCTCATGTTGGATATACCATGATTTTGATAGAAAGAATAGCGGTGTAAGGCCATTTAAGTGAACAAATCCCTGGATCAAGAGCTGGGAGCTCAACAGAGCTTTCTTGCCTCAGTAGCCCATACAACTTGGCCCAAAAGTTTGGGAAGTTAACAGGGAAGTTTATCACACATTACTCTGAGGTTTTCAGTCTCTGTGCATTTGTCTGAGTAGGTTTTAAGCTCCTTTTGGTCAAATTAGAGAAGCAAATTTCATGAGGTAGTTATCTCTACATTAAATATTTACTGGTGAATAATGTAAAAAAAGGCTGATGGAAGTTTCTTGCTCTGGGTAAAGGTCTGAGGCCCAGAGGAAGGTTGTTTATCTGCAGATTCTGTCTAACTAATCAATGTTGGATAGTTCTTTCTAATGAACACAGAAAGGTGTTGCAGCAGAAATGTGTAATAAGATTATGTCACACAGGAATAGGAAAATACGAATTTCATATTTTTGAATGTAAGTACTTGAGGTTTTCTAACTTGTTTGGCAGATTTCATTCCAAATGAATTCCCTAAGGTAACAACAGTAATCTCCGCCTGAATTTTTTACTTACCATGTGAATTCTAAACTTAGGTTTGGTGCTTTAATAATTGCAGGATTTTTTAGTATTTTTAATATTTTTATAGAACACTGTACAGATTATAAAGATTCAAACTGAGATGGAGAATCCATTTAAACTTTATTTGATTTGCAATGTCCATAGAGTTACCATAAATTCCAGATGATCTCTTTCAAGCCAGTGTGGGAATTCTGTGTTTACCAAGTGTTGAATTATCTTTTTTTATTTTCTTGGTTTAGACTTTCATTTTCTTGCTGTCTCATCTTTTCAGCATATGCTATTTATAAAACAAAGGTCTTGCAACTTGAAAATGTACACTACTGAGCTCAAAGAAATGAAAACCTGTCCAGCAAGCCTGTTTTTCTCCCTGCAAACTAATTCAATAGATGTTCTTTTTCCTAGATTGAACAACTCTTGAGAGTAAACACAAAAGGAACCGTCCTATTTAAAACTTTCCATTTTGAAAATAAATTTACTGCTGGCTTTTTTTTTTTTTCCCCCCACTTAGCAGCACATCAGGACCAGGGAGTGTTTCTAAAAGAGGCAGACAAACATGACAATCAGAGAACAATATAATTTTGCACTTACAGGTATGAAACTCCATAGTATTTAATGCAGGCATGAAAATGTGACGCAGGCTATACAGTCCCGTGTTCAAGAGGGGATAAAACACAATGCACTCTGTAGGTGTAATTAATGATGACCCTCTTGGAAAATGTCTATGCTGAAATGCCATGAGTTCCAGAGTTAATGAAATACTATCTACAAATTCTAGCCTTATTTAAAGCCAAGGTCAGAATCTCCTTTACAATTTGGATTTTTTCCCAAAACACCTGCACGGATCTGTATTGCATCATCTTATAAAGATGAAGCAACTGAAAGAGAGCAGCTGAGTGTCCTTTGCAAAACAGAGAATGTCCTTTGGTTATTGCATCGCAGGAGGTTATTTTGCTTCTGTACATGTTGTGAGGGATTAAGCACCAACAGGGAATTTAAAATGATCATAAACATTATTGACTCTTGTTGTCTCACTCTCTTTGAGATGTGTTTTTGGAATGGGAACAAGCCTGAGGTGAAAACAAACAAAAGTAGACATGTTAAAACACAGAAATACTGTTGCTGGATTTACTCAACTTTTTTTTCTTTTTTTTTTTTTTTCCCCCATTTTATACTGTAGAACATGACTGCCTCTGAAGTGGTAATATCAGAAAGTCACTGTCTGTGTGCATTTTTGTAAATGGTCTCTGTGTATATAAATAGTTTTGGATGTAGAAATAGCTACTGGCAATCACCTAGCAGGAGAGAGGTGCACACCGAGAAGCTTGCGTTTGGAAGTTTCCCAAGGACTGGCAGTCCTTGTGACTACAGCTCCAGTTTAATCTGCAAAAATTGACAAAATCAGCACACCCAGAGCCTGCTCAATCTGCACAAGGCCACAGCTGGGCTGTGGAGCTCAGAGCGCACCCGAAGGGGAGGCAGCTGTGGGCAAAGGCTGTGAGGATGCATGGACAAACACAGGAATGAGGAGTGCTGCAGGACAGTTTCTAAAAGATGAAAAAGTAGCTGCTAGCAAATCAGCAAAATTCCCCCTTCCTGAGAGGGCAGTTGCTGTTGTCAAATCGTGGCTGAGATTGCACTTGAGTTGCCCTCCAAATGGATAACTGCAAGTAAACATGTGTGTGTTTGAGCACCACGAACAAGCAAGTGGATGTGATGTGTGACTTTTTATTAATAACAGATTCTCTCTATTAATACTGCCTTGCTGAAGAAAAAGGTTATGTTCCCAAATGAGGAAAAGGAAATTTACAGTGATCTCCTTCACACCAGAGGCAAGAGGTAGTAGAGCAAGTGGATAAGGTACCAGGCAGGATGAGAGAAATTGGGTTCTACATGCAAAGCTCCCCATTAGCCATGTATGCAAGTAGTTAGTAGAAAACTTCATATCAGAAAAGTCTATAACTCAATATATGTCACTTTGTGGGGTGATCTCGTTTAAAACCCTAAAAAGAAAAGCACATGTGAGCTTCTTCTGGTCTGCCTTTCTCTTGGGCAGGGACAAGCTAGGAGTGACAGGCACAAAAATTTTATTTATTTGCTCAGTTCCAGAATAATATGCAGATTTGTGAATTCGGGCTTAATCTGAAACACCAAAAGTCTTGCCTGAATTTGAAGTTATATGTATACATGAGTTCTTTGATCACAATGCTGATTCAAGAACTTTCTTCCCTGCATAACCGTGCATAATCTCATCCTTTACATGAATGGAGTTGTGGATGGTAAATGGAATGACAGTTTTGGGTTAATGGTAAAAAATCTGGGACCCCTCTATCTACAAAAGTTCGGTGCTCCCAATAATGAGATGAGAATTAAACCACACAATCATAGAATTGTTAAGGCTGGAGGAAACCTCTGAAATCATTGATTCCAAGCACTATGTGAATCTTGACTGTAATGTATTACTGATGAATGCTGTCCTAAGGCCCTGGGTACTTCAAACAGCAGAATAGCAGCAACAAAATAAATGTTACCATTTTGGAAATTCTTTTGTTAACTCCTTCTGCTGTTTTGCAGGTATTACTTACTTAGAATATATTAGATGTTAAAAGCCTGTTTTAGTTTTTTTTAGTGACAGGCTGAGCTGGGAGTGATCTTCTGATGGAAAGCTTGTCCAAGGGTAGCAATAAATGATAAGCCAGAGCTTTTGACATACTCAGTGGAAACCTAAGATGCAGCTCATCACTGGAGAAGCTGCTGTGCACAGTTTGATGCTTACATGACTCAACAATGACTCAGACACAGTCAGTAATGGAGGCTGGCAGAGTTTGGAAGGTGGTAACAGAAATTCAGCGTAATAGAATGTGCTGATGGCAGCTTGCTACAAAATTAAATGCCCTGGTGCCTGCACTGGTGTGATCCAGCACAGTTCAAAGGCACGAGCTGATCTAAACAACACCTAGATCTGGACTGATACAGTCACTTGGGACTATCACTGGTGTTTGGCTCAAGGCTGTTTGCTGTTCACTGGAAGGAATTCAACATCTGTTAGAATGATCTTGCATTTAACTAGGAGAAAATGCCTCAGATGCTAGAAGAATGAAACTTCTCAAAGCATGCTGTTATGAATCAGGATCGTTTCAGCACTAGCTGGGCATTTAGAGTTCTCTGCTGTGTATATTACTGGCATCATTATCCTGATTATCAGTGTCTACTTGGCTCATTTATTTGAGGATCTAAATCTGTGTGCTTATGCTGAATAATCACTGATCATACAGAAATATTTCAGTGCATAAAATTTGGCCAATCATCTTTGTAAGGTTAAAAGACCATTTCAAAATGACTGACTCATGTCATCCAACCATAATTAAAAAAAAGAAAACCCATTTCCTAATGGGTTTGAAAATTTGAAATGTCCACTGGTCAGAAGTTTCCCAAATGATGACCTACATGCTTTAGCTAAATTTTTATGCTGTGCTCATGTGTCTGAAGATTGACTGTGACTTAGAGGCAGGATGACTTGCACAAGGCTCACTCCATGGTTTCCATCCCCAGGTGCCTGTTCCACTGCAGGAACAGCTCTGTTGCTCATGTTGCAGACTCTGATTCCCTGCATGTTGCAGCTGCTGAAGTAAGAAAACCAATGCCATGTTGACTTTTGCCAGTTTGTATGGTATAGAAGTGGAGGTGCTCCTTCACTTAGAAGCCCCCACAATGAAGCAGATCTCTGTGAGAAAAGGTTTGGATGCATAGTTGGGTGACTCATGTTGCTTGGCTGGGATCAGTCAGGTGCATGTTGAATATAATTTCCTACAAGAGCATGATGTCAAAATCTATTTTCATTGTCTATTCGTAAAAAAAAAAAAAATCTACAAAAAAACACACTGCCCCCCCCACCAAAAACAAAGTACCCCCCACTCCTTTTCAATAATAATTTGCTAATTTTATCCTTAAGATGGTAATTAATAATTTAAAGCTGATATCTTAGACTATGAAGAGTTCTTAACCCCTCAGTTTTTGAGTTCTACTGAAGTTGTTTGTTTGTAGGCCTCTTTGGTAAGACTGGGGGAAAGATAACAAGTTATTAAATGTTTAATGTGACTAGTGTTCTAGACCTTGGTCTTACTTGGTAGATTTGGGTCAAAATGTCAGCAAACTGAATTCCTGCTGTATTTCTTAGTCTCTCTTGGTTGCAAGTCACCATGTTTTGGGAAGCAGACACTTATTCTTGCACAGTCTCACTTCTTACCAGTCTAGAATGAATAGGTAACTCACCTCTTTCAGCTGCAGCACTGAAGGGATTTAGGAGGAGAAAACTAAAAGAATTAAGTTCTTAATGGATAAAAAAATACAGAGTATACTCTTGTAATGATCTGAAGGCTTGCTTGGTCTGTGGGTATGTAGAGGTTGTGATGATGTGTTTGTAGGATTCCATAATGCACAAGAACATGGATGCTTTAACCTATAAACTCCCATTGTTTATTACGAATTACCACAAACAGCACAAAAAATCACCACTAGCAAGTATAACTGTAATTCATAAAGTAGATAAATATCTCCTTCTCAAACTGTCAGTAATCAATAATATACTGGTATGGCAATAATCAATTGCAGAAAGAATCAATATTTTTTTTCAAAATAGATCACCTTTATGGCTGCTCACATCAACTGTTGCATAAAAAGCAAAAATAACCGAGTAAGGGAACCCCTAGCACTTTTAATTGGATATTATTTTCAAATGGAGGAGGAAAAGAAAGTTTGAAGAGGAAATTTTCTCTGAATGTAAGCATTCTATAGCTGCAGTTGATGCAGTCTTTTAAGAAATATGTAAATTGTGGGTGATGCAAATTAAGTGGACTTTCTTTTCTGAAAATGCTGAGAGCTGACCTGTCCATCAAAAGGACATAAACTGTGAGAGCAATATTTCTGACCAGGATCTCTGAAGTGGACAACAAGGAATATTGACAGCTCAGGGGTGGTTTAACAACCCCAAAAAATTTGATTAAATATTATGTTCCTTTATTAATCTTAGATTTCTTTTGACACTTTTCTGTTCACAACCCTGAGGGCAGCATATCAATGTTCAAATCACCAACACTAGTACAACATTTAAAAAGAAAATCAGAGTTGATAAGGGAAAAGAAAAATAATGCTCAATAAATTTTACAGCATTATTCATCACACTGTAAAATGTTAACAATGTTTATCTTTCTGATTTTTACATGTTCCTGTGTGAAAGACAAGTCATAGATTCTGCAAACTACCTAGTGTCCTAGATTATGAAAAGTAATAGTTCTGGACAATCTGCTCTTCTTGCCCTCTTGAAGCCAAATGAGAAATTGGAGGAGCTGATTGCAAAGTTACACCCAAAACTGTGCCCTCAGAGGTGTAATGGCAAAAGAAAAAAAAACAAAACAGGGAGAGCGAGGGAAAGCTACTAAAATTTTTTTGATCTTTTGAAGTCAAAGAAAGTTTTATTATTCAACTGACTGAACCTAAATCCAGAAATTCAGTCTCTAAAATTTTATATTTCAATGAAAACGCAAAATCAGAACCATCTATCAGTTTCCCTTACGACAGACAGGGGATTGGCAGCGTGTTCAGAATGAACACATCATTTTCCATTTGTTATATTTCCTCTACTAAGATTTTATTTTGATATTCTTTATATGTGATGTTCCTGGACATGAAAATTGTAGAGAGAAAAAAAAAAAAAAAAAAAAAGTAACAACTGTAGACAAACAAAAAGAAAGATAAGACAGGGAAACACAACAAGAACTGACATATCAGTTCCTGATTGTGCCAGTAGGATCTGAATAACAGATAACACAGTGACCCACGGTGATGTAAGAGATGTGCCAGGCCAGCATGTTATCTAGAGGATGCACTGTGCAAGAACATTAAAATAGAGTGCTATGATTATCCCACAGTATCTTTCTTCAATGCCTTTTGCACTATCCCTTAAGCTTCCTCTCATTAATTACTTAAATGTTCTCGTGAACATATTGGGCTCTCCAAGACAGATGTGTACCTGCCTGCAGTTCTGTATTTATGTATGACAAAACAACCTGGAAATCTCTTTCTTTCTTTCTTTCTGTGAAACAATTTAGTTGGGAAATAGTTACTATCAAGGAGGGAGATAAACAGTAATAAATAGAAAGTTCAGGTGAGGTTAAATGGTACTGTGATTTTGGTCAAGTAAAACATTATTTGGATCACCTGGTAAGAGGCTCTTGATTCAAAGAAAGATATTTTATACATGAAAAGTAGCATTTAGCTATAGCTCAGGCACCTAACTGACAAATTTAAGGTGCTGTGTCTACTCTGTTGTTTAGATGTCATATCTGCCTTCTCTTTGTTTCCATATTTCTATTACTGGGATAGATGTGGTTTATCTCTGTAAAATCAAGATTTGATCCTCTTTGGGTCCATACCCTCAGTGATGTTACATTATTTCCAAATTCACTGGTAATCCTTTGGGAGAGCAAAACCTTGTCAACAGAAACCTATTAGTATTCCCAATGTACATATTTGTCATCTGAATAAATCCTTGACTGACTTCATTCAATCCCATAGCTCAGTCTTCTTTGTACATGAGATTGAACTAAAAACTACCCGAGATATTTTCAACTCTGATTACTTCATAGGCACAAGGGCTCCTGTGTCTGTGTTCAGACACCTGTTTTAAATTATTTAAAATAAAATACCTACAGGAAGAAGAAAAAGTGTCCACGGATAACAGATTAAATATCCACATTAAATATTTGCCTGTGTTATGGATATTTCTGCTCAGATTATGTAACTATTACAGGAGGGTGTGTATAACTATAGTGTACTTGAAATAAGATTTGCCCATGTTCATCTGGGACAAACAACACAAAGACCTGTTCTGGGAATAGAAACTTACCCATATTTTTCATGAAACAACAATTTAAAATTCACATCACCCATATTCTATATAAAAACATTTTTCTTCTTGCAACAGAAGTGGCATTTGCAACACGCTCAACACTGATCAAAACATTCCTTTTTGAGTTTTGATCAGTGATTCCTTTTCCCAAAATCCATCCATAAAGGGTAAAGTAATTTCTTATATGATGTGGTGATACCCTTTATAATCTCTTACCATCCCATTTTAGGCCTCCATAGAAAGTCCACTTACTTGTTCTGCAATATTCTCATTGGGGAGCAAAGGCATTACTTCTCTAACCAATCTTAAAAACAAACCCACCCTTTCTGTCTCTTTTGCTGACATATCTGCATAAAAAAGTTCAACCATATCAGAAAAAGATAGTAAAAATATTAATTACAGAAGCCCATAATTTTAATCCAAGACAAATTTTAGAGATCCAAGCAAAACAAAATAAATTTTAGACAATCATAAGCTCTGGTAGAAGTAATAGAATATGAAAAAGAAGAATATGAACAGCCTCCTGATCAATCTTCTAAGTCACAGGGTAAAGGTCTGATGGCTAATATTCATGGTAAAAGTGGAAGTAACACAGATCATTAAAGTGATCAGAAAAAATTATGAGACACAATATTATTTTATAGAAAAATCAACTTGAGTGTCTTCTCTAAAGTAACAATCCAGGGACAGCCATTCGTTTATGAGACGCTTTGAGTGGTCTATAGCTGCCTTCACTACTGAGTTTTATCTTTCTCGGTCAAAGAGGGCAAAGAGGACTTGTCTGCCTATGGTCTAAAGAGCTGAGTAAAACAACCAAAGTAAGGTGTAAATTCAAAGCGAAGTAATTAAGGTTGCTGTGGCTGTTTGTCAGTCATATGGAGAGTTGTGATGCTGGCTAAGTGTTAGAAATTAAGGACTAGGAAATTATTAATTCACACATCCTCTGTCTGGCACAGACTTTTCCACACTGCTTGAGAATATTGACTGCACAGAACTATTTTTCAGCTCTTTTCCTCAAGTTTCTGAGAGGCATTACTCTTTTCAGATAAAAGGCTCTCTAAAATAATCTGTAATACTTGCACTCCAGTGACAGGGAGGGTGGTAAGAAGCAGTAAACGTGACTGTGAAAGAAAGAAAATGGACATTCTGAGTTTTTGTGGTTTTTTTTTTTCTTAAAGCATGGGACTATTTTCTTAATGTATTTTTTCCTTCTTTTATGGAAGAAAAATAAATAACCTTCATATAAGCATTTCCAGCAACATCTTGCAGCGGTGTTTCCAAATCAATGGTAGTACAATGGCTTAAGAAGAGGAAGTTGCAAACTTTCTGCTATATTTATGTGTGAAATAGAGCCAAAATCCCTGGGACATGCCTTTAATACATTCAGGAGAGAGATAGGTTGATCTGATTAATTCACCATAGAAATTTCAGATTTGCAATGGATGACAGTTTTTCTCATCTTCATTCCTGCTTGTGATTACTACATTGTCCCTTTGGTCAGTGGTATGGAAGACAAGAATGTTCTGATTTATCTCAAAAATATAGTCATGAGAGAGTCAAAAGCAGGCTATGGAGAAATTGAACACAATCCTCTGTTTGAGGGACAAGTATGACATTTCTTTCAAGATTTTTGATCAGAGCTAGAGACACAAAAAATGCAATTTTATTGGAGGCATCGGTCTGGTTTCTCCACCTATCCACTGTACCTGCAAGTCTAGTTAGGGGCTACAGTAGGTATAGAATACAGCCAGTGCTCTAAGGGCTGTGCAGGCTGTAGAATGTCCTATAAAATATTTTTAAATTATTTTATCTACTAGAAATATATATTTATTTCATTTTAAAGTATTAGTGCTTGTATTTAGCATAACACAAAGAGAACTTGGTCTTTGTTACATCCTTTTCTTAACTGATGTGACTGAAGAAGAAGGTAAACCTGAACTTCCTGACTGGTTTTTTCCTGTAGACAGCTTTTTCTTCCAGTGTATTCTGTAACACCATGCCTATTCTAAGACCAAATCTATCAAATATTTCTCCTTCAAAAAATAACCAAAGATCAACCCCCTGAGGTCATTACACATCCTTTGTTGCCTGGGTTCCATGCCTGAACATCTGTAAGTAATGGACATCAGAGTCCTTGAAAATGGTTATTTGCCATAAGTGATTGACCGTTTGACCTTTCACTTCAAAATTGCTTGTCACTTCTTACCATGCATCCACAAATGTCACTCTCCACATCATTTCCCTCTCACATTATGACTAGAGGGTGGCATACCTGTAAACAGCTTTCTCTACTCTGGGTTTCCATTCCATTCACTCTGAGCTATATAATATGGCTAATATATTTCTGAACATGTTGTGGAGTTAGCACTTTAAAAAAACCAAAAAAAACTAAGATTATTTTTCTCCCTTTAAAATCCTCATTTAATCTAAATTTTGATGACTCAGACTTTCAGTTCAAAACATGATAATGAACTGCGACCTCCCTAATTTAAACACTAACTTTCTTGGCAGCAATTGAAACTTTGATTGCCATTGGTGAGAAAATTCTTTCCAAGAACAAAATTATAAAGAGATGTGAACTTTATTTCGCATCATCTCACTGTATTCTGAGGCATTTGGTGAGAAGTCCTCTGTGCTTTCCCAGGGTAAATGCTGCATGTTGAATTGAATATTTAAATATACGCTGAAGCAAGAACAGAAATATTCAAATCTGGCACTACGACTGAGCACTTTTTTTGCTCTTCTTTTCAATATTTTGTGCAATATAAAAATCAAAGTCATACTGTGGCTTCATCCCACCACAGCAGTGCCCAGTTAGTCAATGGCTGATGAATCTGATTATGAAACACGGCTAAAAGTTCCCAGTAGGGAAGACAGCAGATAGATTGAAACTTTTATACTGAGGATGAACATTTCCCTGATACCTCAACTTTGGGCTGTTGAATGAAAGGAGTGTGCTGTTAGTGTCACCAAATTTCAATCTTTTACTTTTTTGATCCATGATTTAAATTACACCTCTAATGGAAATCCTGCATTATATTATTGTTCTTGTTGTTGTTAAATTTGAACCAAAAATATCTACTTCTGTCCACAAGATGTTTGTGTCATTTAACTGCTGAAATAAAATAATTCTGGAAAAAAGCCACCACCACCACCAAAATCCCAAGAAAAGAAGATGCAGCATAATATAATGCAGTTTGTTCCAAGCCCTAAGTAAGACCCAACTGAATATCACAGGACAGCCAGTGCATCACTCTTTCTGATCTCCATTAAAATAGGGGGAAATATTCCACAGTTATTGACTTTAAACTACTTGCAGCTGCACAGACTCTGAGTGCCGTACAGTAAATGCCGAGGTTAACACATAAACAGAATTTGCTGCTCAAGGTGATGGCTTTTCAGAGACATTTGGATTGTGTAGTATAACCTCATTTACACTGATATCCTTGAAAAAGTGCTCACAGAATATTTGTTTATCCAACTGTCTTAACTCAGATGCATGTGCATCCCAGCTGTGGTATCTGACTACCATAGAAACATGAAAGATCCAGATCAATGTGTTTAATAAAGATATCCCTGTAGGATAAAGTGTTCCATGAACCTAGAATTTTCTTCTTCTTTTTTTTTTTTTTTTTAACTAGCATAGTAAAGGGTGAATTTGTTATAAAAACCAGATGTCCTTTTAAAAAAATCCATTAAGCTACCTGTGGAAAAAAAGGTGGTACACGGAGTTTTCATTTAAAATTTTATGTATTGATAAATACAATAAATTCGATGGAACTTTTGGACACATTCCACAATGTACATGTAATTAATGGGGATTTTCTTGAGAGCTGGGTCCTTTTATGAGACCAGTGCTTCAAATCTAATGTGAAAAGCAGACTTAAAAGGGTTAGTTCTGTAATGAGTACTTTTAGTACTTATCTTATTTTCTTGCTGGAAACATCAAAGATGTCCAAGTATTCAAGCATGAGTGACTGATTCAGAAATGAGCTTAAAATCATTTCAATATCTATTCACATCTATTTCCCTATGTAATAGCTTCATAGGCATTAGAAAGATAACAATGTTTTAAATCACATTTTGTCACAAACTGTGATGCTATAAGATTTTATAACACAGTATATGCCACATGATCATTTCTATTACTTACATCACGAAATACATGGCACATTCTGGATTGAAACACTGCTTTGTAGCAAATCTTTAAAATGTTGGTTTTAAAATGAGTTCACTTAAGGTCTTTTTCTTTCGTCAGGACAACTTTTTTTATTATATTTTTATCTGGTGAGGAATGAAGATGCAGTTTTGAATGTAAAAAAGCCCCCTGGAAATGCAGAGAAGGCAAGGGGAGCACATTCATAGAAGAAAAGTGGCCATGTCTTGGGGAGAAGTGCTCACAGGAGAAAGTAATGAGGATGATTTCACCTTGAGGGCAATGTTTCTGAGGCACATCAGACACGAGGATGGGCCTCTATGCCAGGACAGCTCCTGACAGAACACACCCATCTGTTAATCTGTTTTCTGTCTCTACAGGAGCCCAGAATCATGCTGACATAAATGAAATGGCAAATTCATGTAAAGAAATAAAGGTCACAGAACATGTACTCCAAGAGGCCACACAGCTATGGCAAGGATGTGTTTGGATTAAAGTGGAAGCTGCTGTCTCTCAATATGCAGAACAGGATCAAGATCTGGTCTCTGGCCCTGAGAGGCAGTTGCAAAGCATGGGTCAAAGACAAGCTAAATCTTGTTTTCCACAGCTTCTGGGAGCTGTTGTTTTCTATTATAATTTTGTTGCTCCTGGAAGCTGTGGCCTTCTGGGAGCAGTTGCTTCCGAAGCTGCCTCCCTAACTATGCCCAGGCATGGACTGTGAGAATGTGAGGATCCTCTCTGGATGTGTGAGGGACCAAAAGAGAAGGGCTAATCCCCTTCCTGTGGGGCTGTATCTGCCTTGTCTGCTCTGTGCTTTTACTGAGGTACAAGGTAATCACACTGCCTGTTTTACCCCACGTGGATGAATTGCCAACTCCTCATTTCTAAAGGAATGTAAAGGTGACATAATATTGCTACAGCCTCCAATCAAGCAGAAGAGAAGAACTGAGTCCCTTATGCACATGGAGATTCCCAGTACAGGTCACACAGACTTGCATTGCTTTGCAAACTCTGTTGCCTTGCAATTAAGAAAATGCAGAAAAAGAAAGGGAAGGACAGAAATATCTAGCTATTTGAAGTGATTTAACAGTGATGTGGAAAGTCTTCTGGAACAACAGATCATCTAACATGTTGCCCAGTAAATTATTCACTCCTGCTTGTTGAAGGAATATTTGTTAGACTGCATGAACTCAAAATATTACCTTATTTTTTAGGACCTTGTGATAGCTATAATTTTGCTTATAACTTTACCTCTGTTCCACTTTTTATTTTCTCCTTATTCTCCTGTGTTCCTGAATTATTTTGTCTGTCTGTGTCCTCTCCTAGTTTCTGCTTTCGGAGTCTGTCCTAGATGGGTCACAAAACTCAGACACATAATCCTCTGCTATCTGGGCAAGGTCAAAATTAAGCAACGTAAATTTCCTGTGATTAGAATTAGTTTCCTTTGCTTCAGGCAAGACCTCTTGAGGGCAATCAAAACCATTAAAATGAATTGATCTAAAATTAATGCTATGGTAAAAGATTTTTTTTTAATCAAAACTCCCCACTGCCTTCTATCAACCTTTTTCATCCTTCTCCTGAATTTAGAGCATCTGTAAAGAATTAGCTATGATTCTTTAATTCACTGATACACAGGGGGCTGACTTAGTTCTATTCATGTTAAATAGTTATTTTCTCTGTCCAAGGAAGTGAGTGAGACTCATTTCACTCTTGGAGTGAAAATAGTGCACAAGGGTATCAGAATGAGATCCCCCTAGAAGTGCTAAATCCCAAATTGCTCCCCTAAATCAAGAACAACAATTTAAAAGCATTCCTCAATGCCTACCATTTACCTAACACAGATCTTCTGATCCCTTTTGACCAAGTAACATGCAGGGCTCCAAACAAGCAGAGGACTTGGCAATGAGAGGGACACTGCTGTGAAGTTCTGTATCACCAGTGTGTGTATTGCCTTCTTTCAGCCCCTGCATTTTCTCTTCTTGCTATCTCCCGCTATGTCATATTTTGTCTTTAAGCATTATTACACTAATCCTGCTATTTACATGCTGGTACAGTCGTGTCGAGTCCCATTGAATCCCATGGAACCACATTCCTCATGTTTACTAATGGGGATTTTGATTAAAAATTATACGGGACAACCACAAGGAAGTAATCCTGGCTCCAGTGACAGTGAGAAAAAAAAGTGATAGGAATTTAACCATTCCATTTCTTTACCAGGTAAGAAGGATGATCGCAGGACTGCATACAGACATTAATATGCACCAATATTTGCTGGAGGAAACCCAACTGGAAACAGCTTGGCAGAAAAGGACCTGGGGCTTCTGGTAGACACCAAGCTGGACATGAGCCAGCAAAATGCCCTTGCTGCGAAAGAAGGTGAATGGAATCCTCTGCTGCATCAGACAGAGTTCTGCCAGCGGGCTGAGGGAGGTGATGTCTCCCCTTTATGGCTGGTGAGGCCACACCTGGAGTGCTTAAATGTTGAGGCTTAACAGGACCAAGTGCAAGGTGCTGCACCTGGGTCAGGGCAACTCCTGGTATCAATCCAGGCTGGGGGGGTGAATGGATTGAGAAGGACTTGGGGTGCTGCTGGATATGAGCTGACAATATTCGCTTGCAGCCCGAAAAGCCAAACGTGCCCTGGGCTGCATCCAAAACAGGCAACAGGTCAAGGGAGGGGATTCTGCCCCTCTGCTCTGCTGTGATGGGACCCCACCTGCAGTGCTGTGTCCACCTCTGGGGTCCCCAGCAGAGGTAGGACATGGAGTTGTTGGAGCTAGTCCAGAGGAGGCCACCAAGATGATTAGAAGATTGGAGAACCTCTCTTATGAGGAAAGGCTGAGGGAGGTGGGATTGTTCAGGCTGAAGAAGAGAATCCTTTGGGTGACCTAATTTCAGCCCTCCAGTACCAGAAGGAAGCTTGCAAGAAAGATGGAGAGGGACTATTTACCGGGGCTTGGAGTGATAGGACAAGGGGGAATATTTCAGACTGAAATAAAGAAGGGTGAAATTAGATAATAGGAAAAAATTCTTGACCCTGAGGGTGGGGCGATCCTGGCACAGGTTGCCCAGAGAAGCTGTGGATGCCCTATCCCTGGAAGTGTCCAAGGCCAGGCTGAATGGGGCTTGGAGCAATCTGGTCTTGTGAAAGGTGTCTCTACCCATAGCACGAAATTTGGAACAATATGATCTTGATGTTCCCTTTTCAATCCAAACCGTTTTGTGATTCTGAGATGGAAGGAAGGAAGGAAGGAAGGAAGGAAGGAAGGAAGGAAGGAAGGAAGGAAGGAAGGAAGGAAGGAAGGAAGGAAGGAAGGAAGGAATGTAAATGCACAAAACCATGTTCATTTCACCATTGTAAGAAAAAATTAAATGAAAAGGCAAAAAATTTTACTGAAAAACTTGAGGAAATGGAAATTCCTTTCTTGAAATTCCCCATGTATTTAGCACCTCTAAACTCAGTAGTAAGTTTTGTTTTCCTCCTTCCTATTAAAAACTCTTGTAAATCCTTCAGGCTGGAGGCAGGAGAAAAGTCCTAAGCAAGTTCTAGATAAACCACAGGTTCCTTGGGCAGCAACTTCCCTTCCACATTGGAAATGCTATGACATAAAGGATTTGATTTCTGTTTCCAATTAGTTTGAAGGCAAATGTTTGATATATTTCAGTAGATGTGGGAGTATTTTTAGATTAGAGACCTCCACCGTGGCAGCTGCCAACACCTTTTAACAAAAAATTAATAATATTTTGACATCTGCCATCTAGACAGACAGACAGGCAGCTGCAGCATCCAAACACAATTTTGAGCTGATGTGACACTTGCAGATAAGGGCATCAGCAATGATTTGTGAGTTGATTCATATTCACTGAAACTATGACTGTGCCAGAGATCTGTTGACACGAAGAGATCTTTTCCTCCCTGTTACAAAGCGCTCTGTTTTCTTTCCAGATTAATGCATTATCCTAAACTTCTTTAGACAGCAGTTCCAGAACATTCAGTAGATATATTTAATGTGCAAGGAGAATATATTCAGCCAGAGTGACAGGCCGAGGGAGGCAAGGCTGACACAGCTCCATGTGCCCAGATCTAAATCCATACAAGGTGGATCCCTCCAGCAGCGGAGCTCAGATATTCAGTTTTCCCAGTAGCTGCCCCTCCTTCTCAGCCTCTCCCATTGATGGCACCTGGATGTACAAAAATCAGCAGGGAGAGTGGCTGGACAGGGTGATCCTTCCTCTGAGTCCCTAAATCGTGCTCCCACCTGTGATCATGCAGATGGGATTTTGGTGGGCTGATGGCTCCTGGGATGGTTCTGGGAGAAGATAGGGCATGGCCTGCCTGTAGAGAGGTGCGGGTTGGCCTCTTCTCCCAGGTAACAAGAGACAGGACAAGAGGAAATAGCCTCAAGTTACACCAGGGGAGGTTTAGATAAGATATTAGGAAATTTGTTTTTGTTGAAGGGGTTGTAAAGCATTGGATCAGAGTGCCCAGGGAAGTGGTGGAGTCACCAGCCCTAGAAGTGTTCAAAAACCTTGTGGATGTGACACTTGAGGACATAGTTTAATGGTGATCATGATGGTGCTGGCTTGATGGTTGAACTCAATCTAAAATGTCTTTTCCAACCTTAACAATTCTGTGATCCTGTGATACTAAGTCTCTGTTCTGTGTATCTTGGATCTCATTGAGGTTGAGGTAATTTCATGTTTTTTACCATATCTATAAGTCTATCATATGACTTATATGTATGTCATATTTCATTCAGACATTATTTTTATAGTGGGCATGAGGAGCATGCAGGAAGAAAGGTTTTTAAAGGGCAGTGAAATCTTAATATTAAAGAAGTCACAGGATACTATAGCTGTACTATACTACTATGGCTGTAATTTAACATTTTTATGGGTCTTTTCTCCCCCTGCTATTTGTGACATATTTTTTTCTTTGCAAAAAAGAATGACAGGCTTTACTTGAGGAAATTTGACAGCCTAAGATATGCCAGAGGCAGACATCACTACTAGAAAGAGCATCATTTTGGAAATTTGAATATATTAGACAAGCCGGAGTACTCAAAAAAGAAAATATACAGAGATGGAATGGGGAGAGTGTTTTGGGATGCAGTGTGGGAGATGGCTTTAGAAATGTTAAGGGAACAGAAGGGCAGGACAATCTCATAGCCGTGTGCCAACTCATCTTCTCTCCCATTAATCACCAACACCTTGGCATGAGTCTCACAATCAGACTGCTGCTGTCTTCAGATCTCCTGCAACCTCCTGTCTTTCTGTTAAATACTCACGTCTTTTTCAGCTCACACTTTCCTTCCAGCATGTTTTGTGAGTCACAGACCTGACTGAAACAGCCACTGGATGAGAGGAGTGAGCTGGGCAGAGGAGCTATAAAAATTATGTGTTGATCTCCAGAAACTAGTTTGACTTAAGAAATTAAGGACACATAAGATGATTATAAATAAATTGTAGGACTTGGCAGATGTCATAGCTGCACTCATTCAGCTTGCTGCCTGTTGGATCAGACAGGACAGCTCAGAAACAGTAAGAAGCTGGGATGGTTCAGTTCTCCTTAAGGAAGAGCAGCCCCTTCAATTGTTGTATTTGCACCCCCACTTCATGTTTTTCTGTCTCTCAGCAGATCTCATTCTCCTTGACCGAATTTCAGAAGTTATCCTTTTCCACAACTGACACTTCAGAAAAATTCTGCACTATAAGTAATTGCATAATCTTATTGAAGCTCTGATCTTTTTGTTTTTTGTTTTTTGGGTTTTTTTTTTTCATTTTACTCCCTAAAAAGCAGTTGGCTATATATATATATATATATCTATATATCTATATATCTATCTATAACTAAATTGAAGAAAAAAAATAATATTCTTCAATAAATATTCTCCAAGCTAGCTGGATGATTTGTATTGACTAAGTATGCTTCAAATTCTCCACACAATATATATTAAAAAAAGGCAATAAAAATAAAATAAATGTCATGAGGTGCTTAATCTTGTACTACTTTTCAATTGTCTAAGGCTGGAGTGGGATTAATTATGAGAAATATAATAGGTTGCTTTTCTTTCAAATATGTGTAGAAGGGTCCCTACTCATGGCAGAGGGGTTGGAACTAGGGGATCTTTATGATCCCTTCCAAACTCACACCATTCTATGACTCTACTATTCTATGTATTTATAATCTCACCAAACATTGCTCTTCATTATACAAATAAACACTGTGGGTATTTGCTGTAGTTTTGTGTTTGTTTATGTTCCAGATAAATTAATGACCATTTTGATAGGAGTTTTAAGTCTTCTGGCAGTCATACACTCTTGATTAATCACATGTAGTGGCCAAAGAGCATGTGGGATGAAGTAATTTCATACCAGTCACTACCCATTATTTAAGAACATTTTGACATGCTGCCTTATCTGTTCCATCAGAGACCGCAGAGTGAGAGAGAAAAAGTTCATTCTGACATGTGTTGCAAGATTTGGTGAAAATCACTGGCACGTAGAACAGGACCACAGAAACAAAACATTAGCTGAGAAGTTGGCATTTCTTCTTTATTACAAACAATGGAGACTGATGAAGTTATGGCAATAAAACATCTGATTTTGAATTAATTACCATCCTTCCTTCATGGCAGTGTGAGGGATTCCTCTCCTGTAACAATCAGGCGCAGGATTCAGTTTTATCTCTTGGTTTCCCTACTGGAAGAATTTTTGGCTTCAGCCCCTGAGGTCCTTTGTAATCTCCATAAGGCTCTGATGTCCAGGCACAGCCCCACATCCTGCAGCCCTCACAACTGCCTGTCCCACACACTTGCCTTAGCATCATGCAAATATGAAAACCTCAGGTTCCCGTAATGGCCCTTCCATCCAACAGGGAGAGACTTATAAACTTTCTAGTCTTCTGGTCAAATACCTTTCCTGCCCTCCCTCTCCCACCATCTCAAAACGTTCCTATTTGCTGGAGATATTTAATATTACTGGGTTGAGTGATACAGGATGTCTTCATTTCACTCCTTAACTGATCATGGCTTCATTTTCTCCTTGAGTAGGTTTCACTTCATAATCACAGAAACACAGAATCATAGAATCAGAGAATGGGTACTGTTGGAAGGGACCACAGCAGGGTCATCTAACTTCAGGGTATCTGGACCCACACCTTTCACCAGGGATGTGATCTGGTATAGAGAAAAAAAGGACAGGACAAGGTGAAATAAGCTCACATGCAAAGGAGTGGTAATAGGGGATGAATGTGAAAAGAATACAAGAAATAAAAGGGATGTGGTTGGGTTGCCACTCAGGACAGCTCTCAGAATAATGAGTGTACCCATCTCCAGCCATATCGGGGCTGGATGTTGTTGAGCAATCAGTAAATGAACATTGTCGTTGAGGTAGCTCTTCAGAATAAAACCTGAAAGCAATTGGTGATGTGGGGGAGGTTTGATCTGGCAGCATGCCAAGCAAAATCTCACAGAGCAGGCACCCTGTGTCTTGGCAGGCCTAAAGGAGATGGCCAGGTAGGACTTCACTCAGCTCCCACCTCAGCATAAGAAGGGATAGGAGAAAGGGAGTGAATTATATCTGGCGTAACCAACTAATAACTTTTACTTGGTGCTAGCAACAAGAAGGCATCTAGGAAATTTCTCTTAGTGAGCCTTCCTTTCTTCAGTGATGAAGACAGTGGTGTCTTTCTGTTCCAAGTGACCAGCCAATCCATCTGAATGGAAGGTGTTTGTATGTTTATAATATTTTTAATATATATGTATGTACACATATATACATATGTCTTATGTTGTAGTTGGAGAAGGCAGGAATATTTTTCCCAGGAAATATTTCTTGAATTCATATGCATATTCCATTATATTAATTTGTTGACTTTGTGGGTAAGTCCCAAATATTATTTATGGGTACATATATTCCTTATTTCCACCACTACAATCTTCAAGCTAAAGGTTTGTTAGATTACTGGCTAGATTTTTTTGTCAAATCCTAAATGAACTATTAACCTCTCAGCTTTCACAGGATTTGTTGGAATTGATAGGATCAGGTTTGCCACCCACAGATCATGAGCAATTTGTATCAAAAAGGAACATATTTAAGGAGAGCTTGAGTGGAACTAGCAGTGATGTGTCTGGCATTTTGTAACCCTGCCATTGGCCAAACCCTGTGACAATATATCACAAGTTTAATCATATTAAAGTAGAAAGCAGAAAATGTCAGGAAATACTGAGATGGCTTAGCTGACAAATGGCAGACAGAAGGGGAAAAGAAGAGGGGATTTCACTTTTCAGTGTTTGACCATCATTGCATAAGCAAGAAATTCTCACAAAATTTGCCCTCATCACCTGTAATAAGCAAACTATAGGAAGTAGGAGTTCTGCAGATAAAGCAGATACCAGGATGCAGAACCTGATCATTCAGCTTCCTGCTTAGAGTCATAGAATCACAGAATGGTTTGGGTTGAGAGGGACCTTAAAGATCATTCAGTTCCAACCCCTGTTCAGTTCCTGACAGGAACACCTGACATTATACCAGGTTGCTCCAAGCCCCATCCAACCTGGCCTTGAACACTTCCAGGGATAGGGCATTCACAGCTTCTCTGGGCAACCTGTGCCAGGGCCTCACCACCCTCAGGGTGAAGAATTTCTTCCTGTTACCATCCCCAAGCCTGTGCTGATATCAGGGGTTGCCCCAAAGCAGGTGCAGCACCTTGCACTTGGTCCTGTTAAACCTCATGACAGTCCCATGGGAATGCTTCACACACACACTGACTTCTGAGAAACTGGTCTAAGTGCAAAGGCAGTGCTCATTGTTCAGAAACACACGAATTGCAAAATTTCCAGGGGAAGGGTTTCTCCTTCACTTTGAGAACAAAAGTGGAATTAAAAATTAAAGAAATGAAAAAGGAGTTTACACACATTCTTGTAAATAGATGGATTTTGGAAATGCCTGCTTTTTGATTCAACTCAGTACAGTAGAAAGTCGGTGTAATAAATGTTTTTCAGGGTATACCTAGAACTGTCCTGCCGGATAATCACCACTAGGGTTGACAGCATCAAAAGTGTAGCACTAAAATCCAGCCGATACCTTGTCTCCGGTTGTCTCTGGTGTTGTATGTTCCTTCAGCCTTATATTTTGAATAATCTGTTAATGCCTGTAAAACAGGTGCTGTATTTATGAACTTCACTGAAATATAATATGGTATTGCCCAGAGGAGCTGTGGATGCCCCAGCCCTGGAATTGTTCAAGGTCAGGCTGCATGGTGCTTTTAGAAGCCTGGTCTAGTGAAAGGTGTCCCTGTCCATGGCAGGGGATTGGAACTGGAGGGACTTTAAGGTCATTTCCAACCCAAAAAACTCTATGATTCTTTGATTTTATCATAATAGGTGAGGCAGACCTATTTAAAGGGTATAGCAGTTTCAAGGAACAATTATTAATGCTGAAGCTCTATGAGGACATATGGTGACATCGTATTATTTCTGGTAAAAAATGTCAATGATGCAATGTTTGACAAAGGTGTAAAACCAAGATGAATCACTTGGAAAAAGAGTGAAGCCATACACCATGTTGCAGAACACTTGCAAATTTGCAAGCTGGTGAACAAGGTCTTGGAATGAAGTATTAGAAAAAGCTTGTAAATTATGGAAGTAGCTAGCTGAATCAAGATTTCAAATTGCTGTTGTAGCAAAGGGGACTGACTTGAACTCAGAATACATTAACTGAAAAACATCAAGTAGGAGTAGAGAAATAGTACTGAGATCATTCTGGAATTGATTTAATGTCTGCATATTAAAAAAAATGGCCAATCACAAAAGGCTTAAAAATAAATTTGAAATTTCATTGATGATTAGGAAACTTGAGTTATAGGAAAATACTTTGAAAGCCTGAACTCCACATTTCACCCATGAACACTTGACAATGAAGTGAACATTTACAAAATGAAATAAATAGGTGGGTGGATAAGCTGGATCCAAAATTACACGAGCTAAAAGCAAGACATTTTCTTTTTACCAGGAAAAGATCGTGTTAGGGCAAGGAGGATTTCCCTGACTTGAAGCCTTTAAATCAAGATTGGGTTTTTTAAATACACATTTTATTTTAACTAGACATTATAGACTCAGTGGAGAAATTGCTCTTTCATCTCATCTGTGCTATACAAAGATGAAAATGGAAAGTCACCACAGTTCATTCTTGACTTAATATATAGACCTGTATGAAATTAGGGGCCAGTGAGCAGCTGGATTTTGGCCAGCTGATGCAATTCTGTTCAGTGTCAGTGACCCACACTCTTGCTGATCTCTGACCAGATTTTGACTCACCCTTTAGAAACTGCAGTTCCCAGCAATCCCTCATTTCTGTCACCTGGATAAAAACTGCACTTGAAATAGCAGAATAGTTGCCAGAAAAGATTTTTAGTGGTTTTTTTGAATACTGTAGGATGAGGTTCCAGAGCTTCCCACACCACCATCATGGTAAAAATGTGCAGTCATTTTATACCAGAGATAAATATACTTGTGGAAATTATTAATTGCCATCCTTAGACTCTATCTTGTCCCCATGGCCGAGGGGAGCACCCTAATCCCAGATTTGACTGCAGGCTCCGGATACCTTTTTTCTTCCAAACACAACATCCACACAAATCCTCTGTGCCTTGGTTTCCACTAGGAAGGAAAACCAAATACCTGTCCATAAAAAGGACTAGTGACAGGAAAAGAGGGATAGAAAATCTCACCAAAGAAATAGAATCTAAAAATCTGAGTTTATAAAAAATTCTATGATTACAAATCTCAGTAGAGGCTACACTGCCTCCACTTGACCTGCATTTTATTATTATGTAATGTATATGTATATGTGGCTCAAAAAATTTTGGGAAAACTAGACTCTTCCTATCAAAGCTGGGAATTTTTATTTTTCCCCTCCAGTGCAAGGAAGAATACCTGAGAAAGGAATTTCCATCTTATTGAAACCCCTTTTAATAAGTGCTGGAGGGATTCCTGCAATAGCAGAAAGCTGTCTGTATGAGTGCTTTGGCACATATAGCAAGAGTAAGGCAGATATTTTCCTCACACCTCCATTTATTTGAATAATATAGATTGTTCACTATCCAATTTGGCGACCCTCAGTCTCCCACTCAAGCTGCTGCTGTCATTCACTCAGGCAGCCATTCAGCACTAGTGACACAATTTTAATTTGGACCCACTTTTCAAAGACGACATGCCTGCATCAGCATCTCCTTGGTGAATCATTTGGGGGTAAATTTGGGAGTCAGAGTTTCATTGAAGTTACTGAAATGCAGATTGTTCCTTCTGCTGTCACAGAATTTCTGAAGAATTTGTTAATAATTTTGAGGGAAAATATCTAGATTTCAAATATTTTACTGAGTTATTAAAAAGAGACATTTGAATAAAAACACACCATAAAACCAAAACCAACAATACCAGACACTAAAATGAGGAATAGTTGGTTATGCTCAATTATTTGTATAACAATGTTGTATTAAAACATCCTCACATAAGACATCATGTATTATATCCTGAAGGGAAGAAAAAATTTGACCCAAAAAAACCCCACCACTTAATATTTTTATATTATTTGAATTAAGAAATTATAAATTCTGCTATGAACCTCTCTAAAATCACAAATGGGATGCAAGGGGCCAGAAGTTGAACAACAGAAGAGGAGGTATCAAAAATTTGTCACACAGACTGAGTATGCTAGGAATACTCCAGGTCACAAAATTTTAAAATCAACCATGAAGAGGCATAGTTCATTACTTGACTGTTTCACAAATTCAGCCACCTGAGAAGGTTTCATCTGGCAGCTGTTGCTCTGAACAGAAGCAGGAATTAATATGGAAAGCACCTGTTACAGCCCTAGTGCCTTATGGAGCATCAATGGACAATTTCTCCTAAAGACTTAAATCTCTCCTGTCTAATTTAGGACCTAAATGTTTTGCTTTTCCATTACAATAATTGCTGTTGTCTTTTATTCTAGGGAAACACAGTGGAAAAAGACGTTTATCATATACGACAAAATTCACCCCTTGCAAAGTAATAATGATAGAAATTTATAGGTGACAAAAGAAAAATGTCCTTCATATCATTTGAAGCCATGAAAGCTCTTATATGGTGAGGAATAGATCTTTGTCTCCAAAGGCTTGGCCCTGAGCTTTGACCACATGAACAAACAGCTTTGAAGTGAGAGTCTAAAGCCACAATGAATAACATGAGGTTCATAAAAATGTTCAAATAATGAAATAATGCAAACTACCCTGCAAATTTCCTTATGGAAAATGCTCAGTAATACAAATTCTTTCTGAAAGAGACACTTCATTATTAGGTGGACAAGATGAATCCAGGGATTTATAGAACTGTTGCTTTCCATTTTCCATATGTTGTCTGAAAATTAGGATGATGAACACATTATGCCACAAGATAAAAATGTAGACAGAAAAACAACAAGCTTTGGCTTTATCTGATATAAACCTATACAAACCCTTTGAAACCAGAGGTTCAAAACTGGCTACCTCTTGCTGTAGATATATTTTCCTTCTGGATTTAATTTCCTTCTTACATGCACTTTTGCTTCCATAGTTGTGGGCATCTCATGAAAAATATGATGTGCAATTTATTAGAACAGACAACACTTGATACAAATATTTGCAGTAAATAACCAGATAAGTTACTCACTACTCATTGGGAACAAGTTACAGATATTTTAATTTCTTCCTGTAAATAATATGTTCTGACTTGTTATAAAGAGTCGCAAGCAATACCATAGGTTAAGCATTTCATCTTGTAAAAGTTTAACTGTTCAAAATAAGACTCTGCGAAAAACTTTGAAGACAGTTTTGAAAATGAACAGTATTCTTTTTAATACATTAACGGTAAATTTAATTTCTATCTTGTTTGAGCAAAGAGTCAAAAACAAAATCACAGGATAAACATTTCATCTGGTAAAAGTTTTACAATTCAAAATAAAACTTTGAGAAGAACTATAAAGCATGACTTTAAAATGAACAATATTATATTTAATACATTAATGGTAAATTTAATTTCTATCTGCTTTGAGTTTTTTGGGGCTTTTTTTGGTGCTCTTTTCTTAAGAGATTCACAATCTGTTCTGTTGATTTTTCTCCTGTTACAGAAAAATTACATTTATTATCTCACCGATAAAATATGAAATGATTCTTTATTACTGGCCATGAATAAATTTGGAACAGAAATTAGATGTTTTCTAACTATCACAGCTGTGAGGTCCTAAAAAGCTTTTCAGCAGGATAGGTGAGAATAAAAAGCCCTCTTGAATCTTAAACCAGGTATTTATCAATGAAGTGAAGGGATTGGATGTTGTGGGTGTCTGTGATAGCATTGAGACTGGTTTTGGTAATCCAGGAGTTCCGTTTTGGTATCTCTTTTGGTAAAGTATTCTAAATTTGTGACACATTTCTAGAAGTCATAGAAACTATTTTCCTTGCATATATTTTCATTTATAACTGACAAAATGAAAAAAAAATTGACTCTATATTAAATGGTACATGTATATTTTAATATTGTTAGACGATAATATTTTTTAATCCCCTCCAAAAGAACTTAATAACTAATTTAATCATATTTTCTTTATTTATGGAAATGATTGAGTTGTTCTTCTCTCAAATATAAGTTCTAGAAATACAGGATGTTTGTATCTCTATCTTACTTTTCCTTCTGTACAAGTTTTTGGGAAAGAAAAAATGTGTTCCAATAAAGCCATAGCAATTTATAAAATCAAATGCAAAGGTACAAATTTTCTAGGCAAGCAATTTTATATATTTTCCTAGATTTTTTTCCTGTTGGTCAAAATTACAAGGATGCTTAGAATTTCTGACACTTGAATAAACACAAAGTGAAACCCCTTCAAGTTGCTTAGATTTTTTGTAAGCGATTAAGAGATCATTGAACAGATAAATTTAAAGGCTTTTCATTCCAGTCTCTTGCACTGCTAAAAATTGCTGAACTTAATAAAATTTTTTTAGCTGTATTCAGCATATTATCATACTGGTCTAGTATTAAGATTTTTATCACCTCTAGGTTGTGCGTAGCAAACAGCTGACTTTTTTAAGGGCTACATAAACTCATTAGGAAATCATAGAAAATAAGTAGATTTTTGTCCATGTGCTAAACTATGGAGAGATGTCTCTGCAGTGTTCTGTACTCAGCTATGTTTAAATTTAATTAAAAACTTCTAGCCACAGAAGAAGCCTGTAACCATTATGGGCATTATTCCTTGTGTGCCCACTGACAGAGTATCTTGATTAATGTCCACTATTAATGGATCTTCTTGTATTTTAATCCATTGTTTCTTCTCCTGTCTGTGGTAGGTACAAGAATTGATTTATTCTCACTCTATTTCTCAGTGGTGGTCTAAATCACTGAAGATTTTTCCCATTTAATTTGACTTTCTTGATTTTTCCCTTGCAATGGATTAAGAATTTCTGATCACTCTTTTTCTAATTCCTATTATGTCCAGCCAGCTCACGTTTGTCTTCAACAGTGACATCTCAATCTAGACAGAATTCTGGCTGTTGTGTGGGACAGAGGACTTTCTTCAAGATACCACATCTGCTTCTCTTTTCTTTTGTGATATAGTTCATGCCTTCTGAACCCCAGGATGCAGCAGTCACAATTAAATATATCATTAAACTGTTTTAAAATAAAAGAAGAAAATCAGAAAAATACAATATGTTCAACGAAACACTATTTCAATATTTCACTGTTTTGACATTTAAATACATAATTTCTCTGAAAGCAAACTTTCTTGGGAAAAAATTGATTTCCAACCTATTTCTCATTCCCAGTTTTCATGGGAGAAATCTTTATGCTCATATATATTTGGATATGACATTCATAAAAAAATCCAGTACTCTGATGAGTTTAGGCAGATCTCTCAACATCTCAGACACCAGGAAATAGGCACATTCCACCTTGTCACTCTGTGCAGTCACAAAGGCTGCGAAAGCAGTAAAATGGCCTAGAGATATAAAAACACATGCAACAAGTTTATTATGAAGTAATCATGAATATATTCATATATTCAGCTGAATATTTTAGGAATATTTTTAGAGTATGATCAACAATCTGATATTCAGAGTCTGACTCCTGTTTTGAAACTTGGTTCTGCCATTGTCACTGCCACCCACATATCCCTGATTGTATTTTTGTTTCAAATTGTCATTTTCCCTCCAGGGCAACTGCTGCACAAACACAGGACACGGCAGCATAACCTAGCTCCTCAAGCTTGGGAGAACTTGTTGGCAGGAAAGAAAGACATTTCTAGTCAAAGAGAAAACAATTCCAAATATTATGCGTATGAGCACTTTATAACTAATCTCATATGTATACCAGAAGATTTACATTAAATTATAGTGAAATATTTTCATTTAAGAGTTTAAATAGCCTTTTCGTCGGACTCTGAGTAGTTGCTTAAGGTGTTGCATTTAAATAGAATTTTAACTCTCCACTGAGTAGCATCATTAAGGAAGAACGTTATGATCTCATTCACTGGCCAGAGATTTTCCTCAGAGATAGGTCAAATATTTCAATACATGATGAAGTAGAATCAAAATCTTTACAGAGAAGCCACTGATTTATACTTGTACCTCTCTCACTATATAAATATATACAGATTGTCTCATGGATATATATTACATGTTTAATTATTAAATATATTATATTACATGTGTAAATGATCTAATGAAAGAATTTACTGAAGATTTTTTGCCAGTGAGCTTTGTGATGGATGTTGCATTCATACAACCTATGCAAATAATGGAAGGTAATTTTTTTCTTCTTTTTTTTTCTTTTACAACAAAATAAAATGTCAAGACTTGAACCCTTCTGTTCCTTAAATGGCTCATCTCTCAAAATTTAATTTTTTACCCAGACAGTAGAGATCAAGAACTTGCAATTTAGCTAACAGGGCTGGTAATGATTTCAGAGATGGAGAAGAGTCTGGTGCCCATCACTAGCTGCTTTGAAGAAATAACTAGATAAAAGCTTTTACAGGATGAGTATGACAGTAAAAATATTTTAAATAAAGCATATCACAAGCTACACTGTAAAAAACAATTAACAAAATAACTGGATTGAATCTGGTTGAAGGAGCTCATGAGGTCAGGGCTGTGGTTGCTCTCCCTCCACAGGTGTGGAAACACCTGAGCTGGTGGTGGATGTTTGGTGCACGAATCCACCTGGACATGGCTCTGTCTGACAGAGGGGCAGCTCCTGGGCTCTTCTCACAGAATCCACCCCTGAAGCTCCTCCACTACCAAAACCTCACCATGTAAACCCAACACACTGTGCCAAGTGAAAAGAAGTGGCCTTTGAGATTTATGAGTCAGGTTGGAGATGGTGTTATGGCTGAGTGACTCTGTATCTAAAATAATGAGGCCCAGGTTGTAATTCAAAGTCCTGCTATCTGAAGGCAGCAAATAGCTCTGCCATGTGCTCCAATCCTGTGGATGCACCTTCAGCAGAGTCTCTGGGTAACTATCAGAGTGAAAAGGGTAGGTGAAAAGAAAATATCTATGGATTACAAGGGATATAGCTCCCTAGTAGTGTGACTATGCTACAGGAATAGTTTGAGTATCATTTTGCACCACTGGATGGTGCAGAAGGTCCTTCTGGGATATTTTTAGATCAGGGAAAGTAAAAGCGATACAAAAACATTTTCTTCCACCCTGACAATTACCTTCCATGTGCAAGAAACTTTTATGAGTCCCAGAATAATGGCAGAGGTTTAGCCAGTCTCTGATGTCATAAGAAGGGTGACCTGATACCTTCCCCATTCCTAATCCTGCTCAGCAAAATTGTACAGCAAATCATCCTTTTACACCAGGGTCCTGTCTTCAAAAACAGCCACAAGAGTGAGTAGGAAAAATGCTAGGAAATACCAATAACAAACATGAAAAACCCCATATTGACTTGGGTCTCTTCACAAAGCAATTTTATTTTCTCTCCTTGGGTATAATGAACTATAATTTGCTATTTTGGTTTACAGTCTGCACCAAAAAGGTAAGCAGGATGTGTAATACAGATGAACCCTTAATCTATTAAGCAACCTCACAAGTCAGCCTCTGGATTATATCAGGGTAGCTCTTTCACATCCCAGGATTTATTCCCTATTCAATCAGTGGCAGAACATGGTCCTTAATTTGATTTTTTTTCAGTCTTTCAAATGCCTTTTCTTTCAACATTTATGATTCATTTATGCTTCTTTTTCTATTCCACTGCTGATAAAAAACCCCAGTGTCTACCCTCAGAACTGTGCATTCAGTATTCCTTCAATTTCATCTGCATTTGAAATACGTGTATGTGTGGGTAGTAGCAGGTTTACCTGCCTGAGACACTGAATCAGAAGTTGAGAAACAGGGAAGAGCAATGTAATCTTTTAAATTTTTCTCATAAGTCAAACCTTGGATGTGCAATTTCTTCCCCTGATGTCAATGATATTATTATGTTTTCAATCCTCACACATGGGCTCAAACTAAAGAAAAAAGATGTTTTATTCTACAAGATGTTTCATTTACACCGTGCAGACTGTCATTCCCATATTTTCACATTACTACAATCTCCTCATCTCCCAGCTCAATATCACCAAGTGCTGCAGCTCTCCTGTGAAGACTTGGAAACTACAACACGTCATGAGAAAAGAGATTAAGCGGAAGAAAAAAAATGCACTTTGGGGACATCAGGAAGAGCATTGCCAGCAGGCCAGGGAGGTGATCCTGCCTCTCTGCTCAGCCCTACAGAGGGGCATCTGGAGTGCTGTGTCCCTTCTGGGCTCCTAAGCACAGGAGAGACATGGAGCTCCTGGAGCAGGTCCAGTGGAGGGGGACAAAGATGAGGAAGTGACAGGACCATCTCTCTTACAAGAAAAAGCTGAGGGAACTGGGCCTGTTCAGCCTCAAGAAGAGACAACCAAGAGGGGCCATTATCAATGTCTGTCAGTGTCTGCAGGGAGGGGTCAGAGCATGGACCAGGCTTTGCTCCTGGTGCCCAGTAATGGCACAAGAGGAACAGGAAGAAATTGATGCCCAGGAAGTTCCACCTGAACATGAGGAAGAACTTCTTCACTGTGCAATGAGCAAGCACTGAACAGATTACTCAGAGAGGGTGTGGAGTCTCCCTCACTGGAGATATTCCAGAACTGTCTAGACACAATCCTGTGCCATGTGCTCTGGGATGGCCCTGCTTGAGCAGGGAGGTTGGACCAGATGACCCCATCAATGAAATCACAAAAGCAGGAAGAAATGTTACTCTCACTGGGCAGAAGGGGCACAGCCTGGAATGGAAGTAAATCATGTGTAAGCCAGGCTTATGAAGCAGTTGCTTTGCCCTTCAAGCATTTGAAGGGGTGTTGTGCTCATTGATGGGTGAATTTCACATAGAGAAAAAAGCTGTATTTAATTTACTATGCATCCTGAGCAAGCCACTGATCTGAGCAGCTTAATTTTGCATTGCTTTTTCTTTAAAATGTCAAACTTTCTTAAATGCAGGTTATTGATTTAAAAATCTGCATTTTGGGTAGTTCAACACACAGAGGACAGGTATGTCAACATCTCATTCCTCTCCATATGGGAATGGTATATGTTTGGGATTTATGTGACAAACATGGCTTCTACTGACTTTCTGCTTAGAGGGTAATCTGGTCTAGTGATACCAAACAAAAGGTAACTCATGCAGAGAAAAGTACGAACTTACAGATGTGGGGCAGGGGGAGACCTTTTAATTATATGAACGGAAAATGGAAACTATCCAATAACTTTATGAGACTGCTCACGACTAGAGGACTTGTCTCTGCTAACTTTGTCAGTCTAGAAGTTCAGTGTCTGCTTGGAGGGAAATCCAGCCAGTTGAAGGGAACTCTAGAGAATGACAGACCCCATGCTGAGATATACTTGTGATATGGGTGAGATATAAGTGATCACTTAGAAGTTCCTCTTCTCTTATTCATTACAGAATTACTGCAATGACTGGGTAAATAACATTCTTCTATATATGCTGCTAAATAGGGATAGTTCTCTGCCTCTGAGTCATATTTACACTGACAAACCATCTTGGTGCTTAGCATTGGGTACTAGGCCTCCTCTGGATCCCCCAATTGCCTCCTTAGAATCATATTTTTTGCCTATCTTTGGTTTTTTCCTCTTTTTTTTTTTTTTCTCCCCAGTTCAATGTGTCATAAACAATGTGACAGCTGTATAGCAACCCCTCACAGTGGAGTTTTCACACCACAAAGCTGACAGTGTGTGTTACAGCCCCGTGGGCACAGCAGATGGTGGTGTTTGAGAGTGCACATCCTGATGGGACAGTGTTAGATGCTGTGTAATGTGTAAAGAGCCAAACCTGGTCCATTACTGACCTTTTGGGTCTTGTTTCTGGTTCCTGAGAGATTCTGAACAACTGAGCAGTGCTGTACTAGCTGGCATATGATATTATTTCAGGATAAACACAGTCCCGAGCCTGAACCTACATCCTGGTGCTGTTTTTTTACCAATATGCACTCAGCCCCAGGTGGCTGAAGAAAAGTGAGATGAGCCATTCAGACACTTAATAAGAACAGTCAAGGCTGTAATTGATCACCAACCATATCCAAAAAGAAAAGGCTCACACTCCTTCCCTTGTGCTTATTCCTGGAGAAATGCAGAAAAAAAAGACATGAATGTAACTTTTGATCTTCAACTTTAATATACAGTTTTAAAATCTTAGACTGTATTTTTTTCCCTAGGTTTTGGTGGATATTTTTTAATTTTTATTGGTGTTAAATGCAACAGTTTTTTGGGGTTTTTTTTTACTATTGTTTCTTTTATTTCTTCATACAAAACTATTCCCTAATGTTTAACCAAAATCAAGCACAAATTTTCATTTGTGAGTTTCAATTAGACATTAAAATTTTTATTCCATTTTCTAAGCATACGTCCCTTGCACAAGCTTTGCACATCTAATCTCAAGATTCAATTTACAGAGCGGAATTTTAAAAAACATGTAATAAACATAGTATTTTTATCAGAGCTCTTTTTCCTTCTGAAGGAAGCAGTGGTTTTGTTCAGTTCCTACTGGGTTAGGCTACACCATGTGCAGCCATGACAATAAAATCCTCTCACTGTGACAGGCCCCTGGTGATTGATTGTGCTGTGGGACAGGGAGGTCATTGCTGTGCCCGAGTCACCCAGTTTTTACTGATCAATGTGCCTTTATGGCAAATTTGCGAAAGGGAAATGCACAGAGATGACCTGTCTCAGATGGATATTGCCCCTGACTCCTCTTGGCCCTTGCCAGACATACTTGACTGATAACTTCAAACTTAAGGTGACAAACTCACTGCATTTATTTCATTGAGAAATATTGTGAAGGTGTTTGCAAACAGTGTTTGATACCTGAGATCTCAGCTGCCAGAAGGCCTTAAAATTGATTCTGGCTTTATCCAGAGACTTTACACCTAATCCCAACACTTGGGTAAGATAAACGGGAAGTAATGACAAATCTCAGGGAAGCAATTCGGAGGCTGCTGTTTGGGGTTTTTTGCCTTTACAGAGTTTCTGGTTGGTTTGTTTTCCAGCAGGCCACTCAGGACCTCAAGTAATTAGGAAATAAGCAGCCACTAATGTTTCAATTCTGTTGAGCTTCCTTAGAGCTGTCGTTTCCTGGCTCAGTAAGTAGCTACGTTCTTAAATACAGGAAAATGTCAGTCTCAAAATGTGTCCTTGCTGTTTTCCCATGGTTTTAACAGAAAAACATTTACAGTTTCAGATAACAGTGATGCAGATGATCGAGTGGTTGTCACTGCTGCTGTTTCCACAGTTCCATGTTTTTTAATAGCAAGAGTGGGGATTTTTCCCAAATTGCTCCAGCGCTGAGCAACCATAAAAGTGTGGTCTGTTTACTAACACAAAGCATTTCATTTCTTCATGGTGTCATGAACACAAACCAAACACAGAACATTACACAACTGGTGACACTTAAATGTAAGTCAATTATACAGGTTTAATGTATTATACACACAGCATCTGTACATGCAACAACATGGGATTGAGAAGCATTTAAAAAATTAAGTTAATGGGAAAATACTGGGTAATTAAAGGGCACTGAGATGAACAAATGGGATTTGTTTAGTGAGAGGGTTTATAGATTTGTGGAATGGGAGGATGGCATCAGGTAGCAAAGCTATGGTCTACCCCTCAGCTCACAAGTAGATGGTTGATGAGAACTTTCTTGTCCTGCTGTTTCGTTCTGGAATTGCTTTCAAGTTTTTTATGGATTTTATTATGACTTTATACTACAGTGGCATTGTCCCTGGTTTGTACTTAGAACCAAGGATGGAAAGAGACACAAAACCAATTTGGAATGGAAGGAAAATGTCCTAAAGTTTATTAAAGAGAGGCAAAATGTAGATGGAAAATAAATTTCCTGGAAACTAGTAGGTCCCTGCTGCAATTATGGCCATAAAACTGTGAGTATTTATGTTTCTTCTAATACAACCATCAATAAAATAGTTGATAATGATGTTATAAAAATGTACAGATCTGCTTTGCAAAGTAAGTATAAGAACATGTGGTCTTCCTGTAACAGCAGACTTCTGCTCCCTGCAAACCCAAAATCCTTTCTGTTAATTGAAGTGTTAAACATAATTGTCCCTGACACACTTGCCCCACCCCAGCTTACACAGCTTTACAAACATTGAGGCAAAATTTACATGTGGTCAGAAGCTGCTGCAAATCCTATAGATCCTTTACTTCCTATTTGTGTCTTCATGGAACTCTTTCTGAGTCACAGAGAATCTTTATTAGTGTAGTTTAACAAGGAGATAACTTTCTGTTCGCAGAGGTTACATGACTTGCTTATATTTTAGTCAGGAGAATAAATGGAGGGTTTAGGGTTGTCCAAGGGTTATATTCATAAGTAAATGAAAAAGCAGTAGTCATCATTTCAAGGTCTTCTAGGAAACTAGCGAAAAGTTGACAAGGAGAAAGGAAAGTTCATTTTAACTCTCCTCCCTGCTTTTTTTTTTTTTTTTTCCATAGCATATAATAAGACAGATCTCTACACTAATAGAGTTTTGTAATTTCTCCTTCTATCTTTCTAATAATCCTAGGATGGATTTCACTTGGTCTTGATTGAGTCCATTTAAGCACTTTACTACTAGCTCCATATTAATCTGATCTCCTGAGATACTCAAAAAGTGACTGTCTGGTAAGGACACTGTATCATTCGTTAATGAGAAAAGAAATTAAGTATATCACAGCTTTGTCAGGAACCTTTGTTATTTGACTTACAACCTTGCTCCAATTTAGATTACTTTAGATAAAAAAAACCTGCTTTCACATTAACCACTGCCATAACCTTGCTCAAATATGTGGTTACTTTTCCTTCTATGCTAACACAAATTCAACTAAAATAAATATGCAATTATTCACTCATCTGAAGAGAACTACTATCATTTATTTAACAGAATATAAAAATATACATGCAAAGCTGATCAAACAGAGTATTGTGGTTTGGGGTTTTTTTCTCTTTTTCTGAAATACCTTTAGTTTCTATGAAATTTTCTGAAACAAAATATGTGCTAAAATATAAATACGCAAAATGCTGTATAGCACCATTTAGATATAAAAAGTAATAAATATAAGGGCACCTGCAGTTTGCATCCATTCTCATTGACAGAAAAACAATGTCAACTTTTTTTATCTCTTCCTTTACAAGGCTCATTTGATTCAACATTACCTTCCTTGACCACAAAAACAGCAGACAAAACTAATCAGCAAATGGCAGAATTTTTTTTAAACAAGACTCCACTAAAATATCCAAAATTAAAAGTTCATCAGCATTCTGCATTGTTTTAACAGTGCTCTTAGTGAAATCAGGGTCAGCTTCTGCAGAATAATGTGGAAAACGTCTGAAACATATTTTTCTTGACGGCTTACTAAAAATATCTAAAAAACAACAGAAAAATAATACTAAAAACCCAAATTCCAAAAACAAATCCACAGAAAATACGATAAGGTGCTGTAGTGATTTCATTTATTTGAGTTCAAATCACTCAGGGGAAGTCGTTGAAGTCACTACAGAGAGAGCCAAGAAAATCTTTGATTGAGATGATATAGGTACCATTATGCACACTACAGAGCCTGCAGAGTTTTGCTCCAGTCACAGTTTGTTTTCATGTCCTCTGGAAACAGGAATGACTTTAAAGGACTCTGGGATGACTTTAAAGATCTTTGGTAAATGAAACACAGTTAATTCATACTCTTCTGTGGTAGCAATTCCAACTGCCGTGGAACGATCCTGTTGTTAACACCTGTTAAACACTGTTACTCTCAGCAATCATGAACATTCATCCAAAGTGCTTATGGGAAATAATCTCTAGACTGTGCTACACCTTGAGTGCTGGCTGGGAATTGATTGGGACACTTGTCACTGAAGGAAGTCAGATTGTGCAAAGGACTCCTTTACCAATACCCATGGCTGTTTCAGTGCCAAGGAAGATTTCCTGTCCTTCCCTAAGCAGAGCTGTAGCCTTGTCTTTTATGGACCTTTTTTGGGAGTGGGCCAGCAGTTGTACCTGAAATCAGAGAATATTCTGATGAAGGGACTTCTTGCTGTAAACAATTTTATGTAACATGCATAGGCATTTATATTTATGAGTTGGACATGACTGCAGTTTCAGAGGAAAAAAAAAGCAAGACAGAGAATTTACTAATGGACTGATGGCAGATCTTGTGTACTCTGTCAGTCTGTTTGGTTGTCAGTAGAGTAAGGACACTGAATAATATAATTTGAATTTGAATCCTGCTTGTTACTGAGCTTCAGCTGTTCCTGAATACATGACAGATGGACATGGCAAGAGGTTCATTCACTACTATTGTGTCCCTCAAAGTTACCCAGAAGATTAAGTTCACTCTCATGATACTCATTTGAGCAACAATTTCAAGATTTCAGAGAGTGAATCAGTACTGTTTTTTACTCCTTTGTAGGAATCTACAAGACAACAGACTCATTTGTAGTTAAGATATCTTTCTTTCCTCTGACAGCACTGAGAAATGGTGATAATTTCAGCATTTTTCTTTCCTTTAATATAAAAAAAGCTCTGAAAGTTTTAAATTCTTGTCCTTGGCTTTCCCCTGTTCACTAGGTGTTTCCTGATCTAGTAGATCCCAGGCATTCACTTTTCATCATGTTTTTCTCTTTTTCGTTGGAATGGTGCCATGGAGAACTGTCCTTGATAACATTAATGACAATACCATTAAAAATCTACCTCAAAAGCAAACTGAACACTGACTAATGAAATAGGTCTCAAATGAAGGCAAAATATAGGTTTAGAACAATGTCCAATTCCAAACATCAAGCCAACCCTGTATTTGAAAAGGACGTGCGATTCAAAGATAATTACTCACCATCTCCCATGAGTAGACAAATCCCAGCCAATTCCTGAACAATAGATGACTAACTTCCCTAAATCCACTTCACTCCCTTTTTACTGACATTCATGTCAGGAGCTGGACTTCAATGATCATTTTTGCTTCCCTTTAACTCAGGATATTCTATGATTTTATGTCATGTGGTATGAAATATCATAGAATCACAGAAACATAAGAATGGCTTGGGTTGGACCTTAAAGATCAACTCGATCCACCACCCCTGCCATGGGCACCTTTCATTAGATCAGCTTGCTCAGAGCCCCATCCAACCTGGCCTTGAGCACTTCCTGGGATGGAGCATCCACAGCTTCTCTGCGTAACCTGTACAAGGGCCTCACCACCCTCACAGGAAAGAATTTCTTCATAATATCTAGTCTTAATGTACTGTCTTTGAGCTTGAAGCTATTCCCCCCTTGTCCTGGCACTCCATACCTCAGAAAAAAATCTCTCTCCATCTTTCTTGTAGGCTCCCTCCAGGAAAGCCAAAATTGGTTTACCCCAAAGTTTTTCATTTTTTCCAGGCTGAACCAACCCCAGTGTCTCAGCCTTTCCTCACAGGAGAGGTTCTGCATGCCTCTTATCATCTTGGTGGCCTCCTCTGGACTGGTTCCAACAGGTCCTTCTTGTGCTGACACCCCAGAGCTGGACACAATCTCCAGGTGGGGTCTCACCAGAGCAGAGCAGAGGGACAGAATCACCTCCCTCAACATCTTCAGTCAGTTCAGGTTGTGTCCTCTCCCAACATCTTGTTCACTCTCAGTCAATTCAGTGTGGGGCAAAGTGAGAAACACAGATGGACTGATTGCCATAGTGTTCAGCAACAGCTAAAACAGAACTGCTTTATTAGCAGTTTTTAGTCACGACTGTAAAACACAGCTCTGCACCAACTGCTGTCCCAGTCAGACCCAGGTTAAAGACACCTGAAATACTAAGATACCATCTGAATAACTCTTATATTCAGTTTTGCATCATGCAAAATTAAACATTACGAATTACAGTGAAATGACTTTTCTGATTGAAGATATTATTTCATTGAAATAAAACTCTTACTTGATGCTCTAGATCCCTCTATCTTTTGAATGGGCTATATACAGGCTCTGAAGAAGAAAACTTGCACTGCAGCAGCACAGTTAGATTACTGTGGAAGTTGTGCGAATGTTAAGTTAGTAATTCAATCTACAAAGAAACTTTAAGAAAGCAATAACAAGAACTAAAGCAGCCATGCCCCAAAATGTGTCTGCATCTACCAAATGCAATTTTTGCGAAAGTAGTTTCAAATGAGATGGTCCTGCTTGGTGTGACACCATCTGCTGAATTTCCCTTTCTTGTGTATTTCTAAAGAGTTAGTGGCAACTTTGCATAATTTAAAATAAAACACTCAAATGGGGAAACAACTTCTCAATTACAGTCATGAAAAGGATCAGGTAGGCTCTTACTCGTCCCACAGACCATTGCACAGCTGACTTCACATATGGGAAGACACTTAACCTTTGATATAGCCACTGTTTACACAGGCTCCAACACCGGCGGGAAAAAAAATTTCAGTCTTCAGATGCTCATTAGTTGAAGTACTGGCTTTTTCTATGGTTTTTTTTAGGTTTCTGTTTGTCATGGAGGAAGGAAGAACAAGGGACATTTAAGCTTATTTTCAATAAATAACAAAATGTGTTTCATGGGTTTTGGGAATATTGGTTTCTTCCTTACTTCCTTCTCCCTTACTCAGTATTTTATATGCCAAATCAGAGTAGGAAAAATCCCATCTGCTTGCTTCTCCTGCTATTCTGACTGAATTTTTTCTCCCAATTATTTATGAATTTCAGATGATGGTAATTCCCATGACCTAGATTTTCAACAGACTTAGTTGAAAGTTGATTCATGAAAGAAAGCACAATGTAAAGGTTTAGTACTGGTTAGAAGAAGAAACAGAGAGAGACAGATGCATGAGGACTGAAACAGGTTCCTCTTTCCGAAGGAATATGATCCATATTCATGTTTGTGCAGGAAGCTTAGAAATAGAGAATTTGGGGGTCAGAAGGCAGGAGACAGGCGGGCATTGGATAGGAAACCCTGAAATTCCTTTTGTTATCTGTCGTACGCTGAAATTTTGCCACTTGAAGATGTCAGAGCACAGGACACTTCTGCTTATATGTCCCTTAACTTGAATAGGGATCAGGTCATGCATAAGTTATTCCATTTCCAAGGAAGGAGCAGCTATATTTGATGAAGTTTTCACTAAAAACAACTCTCCATCTGAGCTTGTTCCTCCATGAAAAGAGCTCAGAACACAAAAAGAGTTGAACCCCCAGAGTTGCAGTAGTAAGTACAGCACAGGCACATCGGTTAGAAAACAATTTTGCTGAGACAAGGAGCACCAGGTTGCTGCCAAAATTATAGATACTGACACGGAACCCAAAAACTCACCCTCGGTACTGCGCAACATGAAAACAAATCATCAGAAATCGGCCTCCTCAAATCAGATAATGTATCTTCCAGGACTCCTTGAGCACCAGCTGCATCTTGCAGAAGAATATTTATCTCAATTAACATGAGTGCACCCTGAAGAAGTGTCACATGGTTGTGCCATCAATCTGGAGAGAGCAGCAGCAGCTTAATGCTCCGGCACTCAGTGATGAGGCAAGATAAACAGGAGGCTACCCCACACACTGCACAACTGCAGCTCTCCTGAATCCTTGATTTTAAGTCCTTACAGCCCCTTTGGGACACCAGAGTTGATTGCAAAATTTATGAAAATTCAGGTATTGGAGTCAGACGTTCAGGCTGACATCATGCAGGGGCTGGAACCTTCCCACGGAAATCAAGCAGCAGAGGTGATGTATCAAGCTCCAGTCCTGCTTCTGGGACCCTCATTAGCAGCCAGGCATTTTCATGTTTATTTATTTATTCTTTTTGAGCTGCTAGTGGACTTATCACAAGGGAGAAATCTGCTGGCATCAGGGAGTTAAAGGGAAATTTATTTTGAAAAACAGGTTTTTAAAAAGCTATTTTGCTTTAATGAGCAGTCCCAAATACCCAGAGCTCCTGTCCTACTGTGGAGATTAGAACTTTTCCAAAGTATCCTAACCACGGAGGTGTTGATTCCCATCTCAAGAGAACAAACATATTTTAAAAGTCTGATTTCAAGATAAATTTTCAGCAGTGACTTCCCCTCTGAGTCAAATTGGCTCATAGAGAGAGAAGTGAGGATGATATTTCTTTATTATTACATAATTAACATATAAACACACATAGTTTTATATATATATATAGATATGTACAGACACATGTACATGCTGTCCCTCTACTCCATGAGCCAGGAACATGCTGCCTCCAGCCCTGGGGGCCCCAGAACAAGAAGCACATTCATTGACCTTTTGGAGTGAGTCTAGAAGGCCACCAAGATGATTAGAGGGATAGAGCACCTCTCCTATGAGGAAAGGCTGAGAAAATTGGGATTTTCCAGCCTGGAAAAGAGAAAGCTTTAGGGTAACCTTATTCCAGCATTCCAATACCTGAAGAGAACCTACCAGAAAGATGGAGAGGGACTTTTTACAGAAAGATGTAGTGACAGGACAAGGGGAAATGGCTTCAAAATGTCACAGAATAAGTTTAGATCAGATAATAGGAAGAAATTCTTTCCTGTGAGGGTGGTGAGGCTCTGGCACAGGTTTCCCAGAGAAGCTGTATCTGCTCCATCACTGGAAGTGTTCGAGGCCAGGTTAGATGGGGTTTGGATCAGCCTGGGATAGCGGGAGGTGTCCCTGCCTGTGGCAGGGTGGCTGGAACTAAATGATCATGAATTATTCCTTTCCAACCTAAGCCATTCTGTGATTTTATGTTGTTATGATTCTAGGACACATCCAACACATAAACACAAATATCTACATCTATATCTATATATATTTATTTTACCTCAGGTATCTGTGCCAGGAGACATTATTAATATTCATTTTTTATCCTAATGAGACCTAGGCAATACTGTCATTGTCACACAGAAATCATGGCATGAAGGTTCCTGCAGCCCTGGGCTGACATTTTTCACATCACCAGCAGGAAGGTTTGATTTCTTGGCTGTTTCTTGCTGCAGTCATTTCCAGTGGGTTTGTGCTATCAGACAAAAGAGTAGGAGATCCAGGTCAATTATTGATAGCCTTCTGGAGGAGCTTTGGCTCACTGGACCTAGCCCAAAGCATAATTCAAGCTTTGGGATAGAAAATACAGTTTGAGAACACTTGTCAGAGAAAAGAGGTCTAAAAAAGGATAAGCTTGAAAAGAAGCCTTGAACTGGAGTTAAGCTAGTGTTATTTGGGAATTACTGAAGCCCCAAATGGGCTATGAGTTTTTTAAATGTAAAACCACAGTGGAAAGTAAATTTTTTAAAGTTGCTGTCTGTCTAAACCTAGAAATTCTTTTTTCCCCCATTTTTAAGTTACTTTCAGTCTGTGTATTTTCCAATTGCAAATTATGCATGGATATCAAAGAAAACCAAGAATATTTGACATATATTTGTCTGCCTGTATGAGGCCTGATCTGCCTAGTAAGTGTAACTTGTAGAGACAATGACAATGTACTAGACATTGCTAGAATACATATATGGATTAAAAATAAACAATGTGTCTGTCTGCCTATCTATTGCAAAAATGAATGACCAAGGGAAAAAACAAACCATAGAGTTAACAAATGGTAATCAATTCCCTTAAGCATTTTGCTCAGTCACCGGACATCATGGATTAAATACAAAAATAACTTCTCTGGGAAGAACTGTCTGATAACAAGCCTGCTGAAATATTCTAATTGAGAAAGAATGCAGAGTTAGAGAAAAAGAAAAAGAGTTAGAGAGGGATCAGCCTTGCATGGATCAAAGCCATAGCTTTGGAGAAGCTACCAGAAATCCTGATATTTCTCTGACAACTCATTTCACTTTTAATATATATGGAAAAATCTTTACTCTCACACATCCCTCTCCTTCAGTTGCCCTTGAAACTTCCACTCGAACTGAGGCTTAGCACTCTTCTGTCTCTGTTGTTTTTAAACAGCATATTCAAAGTGACCTGGTGTATCTTACAGTAATCTACAGAGTTCATTTTTGGCATTGTGGTGTTTTGCAGGGTTGGATAGATGGCTTATCAGCTCTGCAGACCTTCTCAAATGCTTGCCTCCAAAGACTAGTTTCTTCCTTTTGCATAAGTAAAATTATCACTCCATCTTACCACCTTATTTTTCTTCTCTGCATCAGAGGGAACAGGCAGATCCAGTTCTTTGAATTTAGTCTAAAGGCACAAGGACCGTTATTCCATGCTCAGCATTTTTCCTACTAACTCTTGTCATAGAAACATCAGAAAAACTGATATCTTGATAGAGAGACTCACAGAATACCCTTTGATTTGAAAAGTCATGCTTCTGTTCCTTGACAGAGTTAATGATAAAGAAGTGGAGAGCACAGACTTTAAAAAAAATATTGCGTGAGTCAAACTGAGCAGATTCTATTTGAAAATGTTTTTTATAAAAGGATCATCTTTCAGATATCCTGAAAAACTGTGAGAAAAAAGGTGCCATAACTCCCTGAGAAGAGGACAGTTTCCCTTAATCGCACTGCAAAGAAGATTTCACTTAGTTTATTTCAGTAGTGTCCATCAGCTCAGTGGTCTCATAGGACAAAGAGCAGAAAGTTTACACACTGAATGGATCTCTGAAGATTCAATTTACTTTTCTAAATAAAGGTGGCTTGTTCTGCATGAGACAGTGTATCTGCCCCATCCATGTTGTCTGAGGGGTATGAGGACCAAAAAACGAGTGGCGTTTCTCAGGGTTTGGTATTGGGACTGGCACTGTTTGACATCTTTTTTGGAGATGTGGGCAGTGGCATTGAATGCAGTCTCAGCAAGTTTGCTGGTGACATCCATCTGTGTGGTGCAGTCACAGACTGGAGGGAAGGGATGGATTCAGAGGGACCTGGACAGGCTGGAGAGGTGGGGCTGGGCAAACCTCATAGAGTTCAACAGGGTCAAGGGCAATGTCCTATACTGGGGCTTGAGTAATCCCAGGCTGGGCAGAGAATGGATTGAGAACAGCCCGGCCAAGAAGGACTTGGGGGTGTTGGTGGACAGGGGGGCTGAGCATGACCAAGAAATGTACACTGGCAATCCAGAAAAACAATTCCATCCTGGGCTGCACCCAGAGCAGTGCGGGCAGCAGCAGGGCAAGGGAGTGGATTCTGTCTCTGCTCCACTCCGGTGAGACCTTCCAGCACCTAAAGGGGTTACAAGAGAGATGGAGAGAGGCTTTTGAGAAGGACATTGAGTGACAGGGCAAAGTGGAATAGTTTTAAACTGACAGACAGTAGGTTCAAATTAGATATTAGGAAGAAATTTTTTATTGTGAGGTTGGTGAAGCACTGGCAGAGGCTGTCCAGAGAAGATGTGGCTGCCTCATACCTGGAAGTGTTGAAGGCCAGGTGAGATAGGGCTTGGAGCAACCTAGTCTAGGGGAAGGTGTGCCTGCCCATAGCAGGGAATTGGAACCAGTGGATCTTTAAAGTCTCTTCCAACTTAAACCATTCTATGATTCATGAAGCTCAGAGGTGGAAAATTAGTGCGTTGAAATCACTAGCATATTCTTGTGTAAGAGTCTGTACACCTTTACCTGTAACTCCTACATTTTACTCTGTAAAATCCTCTTGGAAAGGATTCCTTCTTGCCTGTGTTTGCGCAATACCTAGAACAAGGAAGCTTAGCCCATTTCCAAAGCTTCTGGATGCTTTTCCAGCAATAACAACAGCAATCAACTCTATTAAAGAATTAATTTAGACTTGTCGTGGGTTTGACCCTGGCTAAATGCCAGGCACTTACGACGTTTGCTCTCTATGCTCTCTCCTGCTGCAGCTATGCAGAGGAGAGGGAAAATTAACACAAAACACTGGACTTATGAGTTGAGATAAGACCACTGATAAAGGGACACACTAGATTCAGGGCAAAAGCAGGCGGTAAAACTTAAAGTTGCAAAAAAAAAAAGTGATTTATTAGTCTAACAGAGTCGGAGGATAAATCAGAGGTAAAAATAAGCTCTCAAGACACCGTTTCTTCACTGACTCCCCTTCCCTCTTAAGGCACCGCTTCTCAGCTCACCCCCTCCCTCCTTTCCAACTAACCAACAACTCCCAGGCAGGGGCAGGGTGTGGTTTTTTTCCTTAAGTCAGTCCATCACAATTCTTCTACTGCAGACACTGTTTCTCTATTTGCCCCCTCTTTCCATTCAACCAGCAGATCCGGGCTGGGGCAAGATATGTGGCTTTTCTTAGTTAGTCCAACGCCACAATTCTTCTGCTACAAACGCTGTTTCTCTACTCACCCCTCTCCCTATTAAGGCTATTTCTCAGCTCGCCCCCTCCCTCCTTCCTTCTAACCAACAGCTCCGGGATGGGGGTAGGGCATGGGGGTTTCCTTTGGTCAGGGTCAGTCCATCAGGGGAAAAGAATCCTCTACTTAGCCATGGGGGTCCCTCCCACGAGAGACAGTCCTCTGCGAACTTCTTTGGCGTGGGTCCAATCTCACTAGCAGCCCCGCCCGATTGCTGCTGTCCGAGATTCTCTCCAGGTTGCAGATTTCCAAGCCGAGGCCAGGCTGTTTCCATCCCGGGAGCAAGTCCTTTCTCTCTCCTGCAAGGCCTTTGTAACTCTCAGTCTCTGGGACTCCCACTGGATCACAGCTTCCTGCAGGCCTCCACCTGCTCCTCTGGCGTGGGCACCTCCCCACGGGCTGTGGGGGGTTCTCTGCATCCCCTGGACCCCATGGGCTGCAGGGGGACCACCTGCTCCCCCATGGTCTTCACCACGGCTGGCAGAGGGTTTTCAGCTCCGGCGCCTGGAGCATCTCCTCCCCCACCTTCTCCACTGACCTTGGTGTCTCCATGTTGTTCTCCCTCACATATTTTTACCTCCTCCTCCTCCTTCCCTGGCTAAAAAGAAGTGCGTGCCTACCTTGTTTTGATTTCTTCTTAAATATGTTTTCACAGAGGCGTAACTAACATCTCTAATTGGCCCAGGTTTGGCCAGCAGCATGTCCATCATCTTCAGAGCCATCAGAGATTGGCTCTGCTGGACATGGTGGAGAAATTTCCAGAATCTTTACTCAGGACATGCAGGAGCCATCTTTGTACCCCACCCTATCCACTGGCAAAAACTGGGCCAGGCAAAACTACCACAGCACATAAAAGGTCACAGACTCATGATACCCTCTTATTTTCTGATTGAAAATTACATTACAGTCTTCTTAAAAAAAATTAAAAATAAACATTAAAAAAGGCAAATAAGATAGTGTTCTCTTACATAACTCAAGGGTTAGTTATACTTTCCTGCATAACTGCAATCTTAATGGAAAATACTGAATTGGATCTTCGTGGTTTAAGATGTTCATTTGTCCTATAAAAAACATAACGAAAAGAAAGCCCACAGATTTTTGAGAAACTGAAGACATACCATCTTCACTCCTTTGCTCCTCTCCTCTCTTCCTCTTCCCATCCGTCATTTTCCACACCACTTAAAAACAATGAAAGTTGTTTTCCCAGTACTGAGAGATGAGAGCTTTTAACTGAATATTATCCTATATAGAGAAGTATGCCACTATTTTGCTGGTTGGAACATGTACTGCAATTGGTTTCATGGATCTATTTATCTCCAGCATCTGGAGATTTTAACTGAAGTGCTAATTAGCGTATAACAGAAGCATATTAATTAAGTACTAACCACAGGCTTTGGTTGTGTGACAGCATTCACGAAACAGCACACATGGAATGTAGGTCAAAGAAACAAGATATTAGATTACTTCTGAGCACAAAAATTATGTATTTGATTTTAGTGGGGTATTGCATATGCAAATCATTACAGGGGACTCTGAGGAGTTCTGTTTCTATACAGATCAGCAGTACTTGTTAATCCAAAAAACACAAATGCAGAGGAAGAGCTACAGACTGGTTTTTATGTGAAACATTCTGGGTTCGCCTACCTGAGGTAGCAGCAAACAGTATTCTAATAATCTATGCATAAACTGAAAACTTTGTCCTAGAGGATTCCCAATAAAGAGTGCTGATATGCAGGTCGCCAATTAAATGTGGAGTTTACCTTTTCAACTCATGCGCATCTGCCTAATAATCTGAATTTCTGGAAGGCTTCATGTGGTTCATTAAACACTGCAGGAAACCCACAAACAAGCAAGAAATGTCTTAGTAACCTCCTCAATACCATTTTAGTGTGGTTATAGGCAAAGTAACAACATAACTCAATGAACAGTGAAGTATTTCATGGTTGATGTTGCAAATATAGAAAATTATAGAGTCATAGAATGGTTTGGGTTGAAAGCAGCCACTAAAGTTCTTATATTCTAATTCCCTTGTCACAGGCAGGCACAACTCCCACTAGATCAGATTGATCAAAGACCCATCCAACTCATGCTTGGCTGTGTTGAACTTGGTGAGCTTTATTATACAAAATAGCACCTAGTGGAACACCAGTATCCATTTGATAAGTATTTTCTTGAAGGATTTGACCCAATAAAAATTTCAGAGCTCCAAAACATCATCTACAGTCTGGTTAGGGCCTATGTCACTCTTATGCAGCCCAATTATGCGGTATTAAACATTCTCATTTATCAGTGCAGTGATTAGGAGAGGTGGGAAGAAAACTTCTTTTAAGGAGGATACAAATGGGCCCTGAATAATCTTCTCCACTATGCACTTTAGGAAAGGAAGAGTAATGTTCTGTAGTGACACCATTAGAGACAAGTGGAATGCTTCCACTTATGGGCAAATGTCTGCTTAAAGATTATCTTTTCACAGTAAAATACTGTAGGAATTCATAGGAATCTTAGTTCCTGAAGTAAAAGGAAAGCAGGATCATCCAGAGGAAAGCAAGAGAGAAGAAAGATGTGTCATTTATTTTCTGATGGATGATACAAAGTGAAGTGCTAAAAGGATGCAGTGAGAGATTCAGAGTGAGGACAAAATTTGTTGAAGGTGTCTAAAAAGATCTAAGAAAGGTGCTGGTTCTGGAATTACATTACAGCATCCCTTCCCCTGTCAGTGCAATTCTTAGATTCTAATGATAATTAATGTCACCTCCAGGTCACAGAGCTTTATGACCAATTTCCATTTCCGAGCCCCAATGGGGAAGATCAGCACTATTAATCTATTCACTGTGAAAAACCAGTGAGAAATGGTGAAAGCAAATACTGAAATACTCACAGATTTTTTTGTCCAATTCTGGCATATCCCCACTAAGTTATGGTGTTATTTAATCTGAGATTAATATGCATTTATTAATCAAAAAGAAAAACAAGGTCTCTGTTGAATTTTAAAGAATATTTTGAGAGCAATAGTCATTACTTCTAGATGATAGGAATGGGATCCTGTAGGCCATCTTTTCTCCTACCTCCCTGTTTACCCTTGTATCTTTATTTCTGTAGCACTCATAACAGTAGCATCTAAACACAATTGACAGCCAGAAAACTGGTACTGCTATTTTGACTTTTCTAAACTCTTCTCCATCTGAAATGCTGTAATATAACAAGAAAAGACTGATGGGTCATATTAACACTTTGTTTTTCTCTATTAACTTGAGCCAAACACCCGTTTCTGCCCCAGTTCCTGGCTCTGAGTATCCAGCAGTATCTGGAGTGCTCAGACAGGACTGGGGCAGACTTTAATGTGCTGCACACTGTACAAACAAGTGCACAAATACAGCCTGTATGGAGAGTCTCATTGTGTTAAGCTGTAAGAAATGATGTCTTGTGTCTGCTTTACAGGTGGCTTTATGAAATGTAGAGACACTTAAAAGCTTCTGCACTGGCATCACACTTGAGAGAGAAGAATTCATCTTAGACCTCTTTGTTCCAGGCAGCACTTCAATAAAACTTCACCTCTTTCATCACTGACTGTCTTGATGTCTTCCCTCATCCTAGATTTTTCCAATATGACTTTTATCTTGAGATGGGCAATGGGAAAATGCACACTCCTGCACAGTTACTAGCAAATTACTGTGCGCATCAGCCTCCAACAGAAAAAATGTAGAGATTTCCCACTGAGTTTGCCTCAAAATAATCGATAACTTTAGATGAAGGGAACACTTTGTCCTCGTGGAACACAGGCAGAGTCAATAAAAAGGACTCTGAGGTTAGTCCCCTGGTCTTACTGATCCTCATTTGCAGGATCAGAGGAAGTTTCAGCTTGGGAGAGACCTGAGGAAAACATCAAGTCTACCTCTTGATTAAAGCATGGTGAGATGTGAGGCCAAATCAAGTTTTCAGAACTTTGTCCACTCTAGTCTTGAAAATCTCCAAGGGTGGCCAACAGCACAACTTGACTGGACAATCTGTTCTGATATTTAATGGCCCTTATGATGAAAAACCTTTTCCTAATATCCAGTGTGAACATTTTTTCCCCCATATATCCTTCTGAAGACAGGATCCTTTGAGAGATGCCAAGTCTAAGGTGTCCTGGGGTGATCATGGAAGCAGCCTGGTGAAAAGCGTAAAAATTGTTATTCATTGGCTGTCATGGAGATACTGATAAATGCTGAAAGACGAACAGTTTTAGTGGAATCTGGAATCCAATGTAGGAAATAAGAAGCAAGAATTGGCAATATTGGAACATCTTGGATGGACATCAAATGAGAATAAAGGTGAACAAGGTGCATTTAACTAAGGTTATTAAAAGTTATTTATCTCTGCAAAGAATATACCAAAATAATCTGGAAAAAACCCAATATTAGAGATATTTCCAGCTCTTTAGGAGAATTCTGATAGGACTAGCCCTGATTTTTCAGCAAGACACTCTAATACAACATAAATGGGTCAAATACTGCATCAGAGTCAGTATCCATTACCCTGAAAATCTGAGATTGTCGTTGTTCACCCTTTAAAAAGGAATAAATCAGGTCTAATTGGATGGAAGTGTCTGGATGGTTGAGTTTACCACTGCACTGTTGGTGCTCTGCCTGAGAGTTTAAAAGCCGGTTGGGAACTCAGAGTGAAAGACAGAGACAATTAGTAGGAGGTTTGGACTAAAGAAACAGCTTCTTCTCTCTTCTTTTGCCTGTCACAGAACTTTCCTTCATAAGTGTTTATTCCCAGGAGTTTAATTTCCCTTGGCAGTGAATGAATTATTTATTTATAAGATAATATTCTTTATAAACTTAGAAATAATATTCTATTCTGTATAATTTTAAGGGGGTTTTTGTGTGTGTATGTGTGTGTGAATAAATTAGCAAATTCAAATGGAATGATCATAACACTGAGAAATCATATTTCATCCTATAGCAAGCAAGTGAAAGATTCTTCCTCATCTAAATCATATTTCCAAGGTACAAACATAAGACCAGTAGTTATACTGTTAGTCAAGAGACCAGGAAACTTTTTTTTTTTATTTCTAATCTCTGTTGTTGTTTGTTTTACATATAAACTTTGATGAGTCACACAGGGATGATTTTACTTTTTACTTTGTTTAGGTACATGGTACATACAAAACTAGCAAAAGTTTTCTATAAAAATGCCTTGACTGAATGAAAACTGAAGTGTTCCAGTTGACATTTTCTGCTAAAATAAATCCCCACACTTTTAAAAATGTAAGATTTCTACAATTACTTTCTTGATGGACATAAATTATATTGTAATTTTTTCTTTCTCAGGAATTTCTAAGAAGGAGCTTCCACATTGAGAGTAATTTGTGTAGAGATAACACTTTGGTACTGGCCACACTTCTGGTCTGACTTAGCTCAGTGCTTTTTGATGATAATGTATTGTTTGCATTGCATTTCAGCTGCCTCCCACACAACCATACAGTACTTTTCCCATACAGTTTCCATACAGATTTAATCAATCAGGTTTCTTTTTCTTTTATGTTTTTTCCATAGCTTACTCTTCATTATCAAGAGCCACAAGGTTTGAATTGAGGTTGGCTGGTGCTGTGTGGCATCAGTGATGACCATGACCACTTCTTTGCTGATTCCCATCTGGCAGGATTGCAATGTGTGTGGACAAACAGAAAATGTTCAGTCGAAGCTCATTTGAACAATTTTGTGATGGTCTGGACATTTTTTTAACACTCTGCTGTAGTATCATGTTAATTAAACTCACTCTCTGATGCACATTTTAATGGGAATCAGAAGAGAAGAAAGCTGGCTGAAGTGGATGAACTCTGGAGAACCACTGCTCTGGAAATGTGTTGTCTGAGGACTGTACGTGTTTAAAGCCAGTTTCACATCTCATAAGGAACATGCTATTTGTCATGCAGACAGCTAAGTTATGGGGATGAGTAGGTATGGAAGATGTCTAAACCCTAACAGTAGCAAAACAGGGAAGTGGTCATGGCCCCAAACCTACCAGAGTTCAAGAAGCATTTGGATGCTTTCGGGGACATGATGGGGTTTTTGGGGTTGTCCCGTGCAGGGCCAGAAGTTGTTCTCAGTGATCCCACTGGGCCCTTTCCAACTCAGGGTATCCTATGATTTTATTAAAATCAGACACAGAATTTGTGTCTGAACAGTGATCCAACATGGCAGAAAGAAAATGCAGCATCAGAGTGTCTGTACAACAAGGTGGGGTAACCTGGGCAGATTATTAATAGCTCACACAAAAAGAGTGACAAGACACAACGAACCTGAACCCTGATAAAAGGTCATATCTGATGGTGTGCTCACTGTACAGAAAGTTGGTGTCTGTAAAGCAGGCGCATAAACAAGTCTTTAAGCCTCCTGTAACAAATTATTCTCTTGAAATGCTATATGCATCCAACTAAACTACTTAAACCACAGACATAATTATTTTATAATTACTGCCTCCTTCACAGGAGAAACACTGCTAGCAGGAAGTAGTAATGTTGTATTAAATAATGTTATGCTATGATGGAATTGCAAATGCTGAGATCACTGTGGTTACTTGAATTTAAAAATGGCCTGTTTACTGCTGAAGGATGCAAGAGACCACAGCTAATCGAGAACTGTAAAAATGAACACCCCTGCTTCAGAAAACTTTGATTCACTGTAGTCAAAATACTTTAACGCAATACATATACAAAAACATTTCTTGAGTACCTCCCACTTCTTTATGAAATATGTTAATATTGTCACAGATACTTGAGATTTTATTCCTATCCATAAATCTCCCTCTCACATGTATACAACATCCTGAGAAATGTGAGAAAATATGAGTTAACAAAATCCCACCTCAAAATAATCCAGAACTGATAAATAAGCTGCTGAAATATTAGTATGCAACCTTCTAGTAGCAAAACATACACCAACAAATGGGTACATCAACAACCATGCAACAGCTCTCACACAGGAACAGCTATCTCACTGTTACTGGTACCAGTGCAAAATAAATTTTAAGTCTTTATTTCTGCTTTCTAGTAGTTAGGATTGCTGTATGACTTGCCATGTGGGTGATAATTAAAAGTAGGTTTCCATTTTTGGCAGTTTTAGCAAAGGACACTGTTTTGCCTCCCTCTCTTTTCAAGATGGAAATCTGACAGACCAAAGGAACATACCTGACTTCACCATTGGCCAAGAAACGGGCACAGTTTTCTTTCTTCTTCTCCAAAACCTGCAAAATAATTTCCCTGAGCAACACCACTGACCTACTACTGAGCTGAGAAACATGAAATATCTGCAGGAACTCTTCATTTACAACTCCCCATGTGAATCCTGATGTTTCTCTGGAAATGTCCAGGGCCAGGAGGGATGGGACCCTGAGAAACCTGGTCTAGTGGAAGGTATCCCTGCCTGTGGCAGGGGTGTTGGAAGTAGATGGTCTTTAAGGTCCATTTCAACCCAAACCATACTGTGATTCTGTAGTTCTGTGATGATCCACTGCAATGTTGTTACACCCATGTGGCCACCACCACATTGTCCCTTACACATTTCAAACTCTTGTCTCTTCTTATACTTTTACTTACATTATTGCTTTTGGAAAAACAAATCTCATGACCTTCTATCTGTCACAATAAACTCTATTATTTTTGACTTTGATAAAATCAAAACAAACACTGATTCTGGTTTTCAGTATCTTGTGTATCTTCCCTTCCATCTGCTCTATCTGATGTATCCATTATATCAGCTGACTTTCAGCAATGCAGCAATTCTGATTTTTGTTGTTGTTGTTTGTTTACACTGATGTCTCTAGATCTGTTATGATTGCTTCTATCATTTTTTTAATTTTATTTTTAATTTGGCATCTGGGTATCAATTTAATATTTACCACCAGTAAGATGAAAATCTTTCAATTTCTTTTATCTGGTTCAGATATAGTCAATTTATCTAGTTCGATCAATTCATTCAATCAACTCATCTAGTTCAATCTATCTAGTTCTGATATAGTTCATTTTAATACCCTGGAAATCATAAGCCTGTATGTTTCAGTGGTCTGTCCTTTTCCACAGCTCTTCTCCTCCATTGTTATATTGAAAATGTCTACTTCATGTTCTTATATTATTCCAATATTTAAAACTTTTTCTTCTTTCTCTTCTGCTCTCACATCCTGCCTGGCACAGTCTCTCTGCTCCACTTTCTTGTGGAACCACCTGTTTCTCTGCCACTTTTCTGGGTGACACTTGACACAGTCACACATCCTGTAATGTGTATTTCAGGTCATGCAAAGCCTGTGCCACATCAAAAATGAAGTAGAAAGAAGTTGCATGGACACAACAAAAGAACTAATGTAAATATCTCAAAAACATAATACACACCTAATTAATAAGATATGTCTGTGATCTATCATGAGATTCTGGCAGTGGCTGACCTATAGCATCATAGGTCTGGAAAGCATCCATTGGGTCTAATTCCTCAGAGTAAGTTCAGACTTATTTAGGACCACTATTTTTTTTTCTGTCTGTATGACTGGGATGCAAAGCTAAGGACATATGGGACAGGAAAGAGGCCAGATTACTGCAGGTTGTTAATGTGGGATCTACAGGTAGCACAGTAAGGGACTGGGAAAAAAAAGGCAGCAGTATGCACTGGGTGCTTAGTGCATGAGGTTTGACAGGTCTGAAATGTGGGATCTGTCACTGAGAAGTTCGTATATCCCACTGCACAGCTCAGGAGAAGGAAGGGGTTTTTTGCCACTCAGAATCAGACTCTGAGTGATGGAGAAAAGTAGAAGGTTGCTCGCAACTGACAGCAAAGGTTTCTTCTGACATCTGAACACTCCTCAGAGGTCTGTTGTCTAGGGAGTGACCTCCTATCAAGGCTCAGATCTCACAAGTTAAGCAGATAGAGGATTAAAAAATGCCAGAAAAAGTCTGAAGCCAGGCAGAGTGTGAAGGACTCCTGCAGGGTTATGCAGTAAGGTACAATGGGACTATAATTAGCTTGAGGGTTGAAATGAAGGGACAGGCAACAGAATTACAATAGATCAGACATGTAGAAGAAGGTTGTACCTCGGGAAAAACACTGCATGGCTTGCTCTTAGAATGCTTTCTTTTGTGTTAAAGGGAAAGATCTCTTGAGGAGGTAAAATAGATTAGAATAGACTATGCACAAGGAGTCAAAACATAACATGATCACAGTGCAAGCTACTCCAAAGTGGAGAGAGTTAGACTGATGAAATGTTGTATGCATTTAATAATGATTTGGGTGCAGTGACTAAATCCATCAAAATCCACTTTATTTCTTACCGATGGCATGCAAGCTAATCTAAATTTCCTAGAGCCAGGATATATCACTGTTCTATAATTAAGTCTTTTGAGGATTTTCACTCTGAATATGTTCTGTTTAGCAATTGATGATCCTTTCTTCCCTTGTTTTATTTTGTGCTTCTTTTTTTTTTTTTTTCCCCCGGAGGTGTTCTTTTAATTCCTTTTAGGTGCACGGCAAACATGAATCATAGAATCATAGAGTGGCTTGAGTTGGAAGGGACCCTTAAAGATCACTTAATTCCAGCCCTCTGCCACTGGAAGGGACAACTTTCACTAGACCAGGGTGCTCAAAGCCCCGTCCTACCTGGCCTTGGAAAATTCCAGGTGTAGGGCATCCACAACTTCTCTGGGCAACCTGGTCCAATGTCTCATCACACTCACTGGAAAGAATTTTTTCCTAATGTCTAATGAACATGGGTCTCATCTCTTACATACCACTGATTAGACTAGTATTAGATTGTGCTATATTCACTTGTAATCTAAACTTAAATGTCCTGGTCTGAGTGTGATTATAGTGCTTATTATAATATAAATGAAAGGAGTGAAATCAGATGTTTTTGTTTCAAAAACATCAGTGGAAAATTCCCTTTTAACACTAGTTGTATGAAGCTCTGCACACCAGGTAAACAGTGCTGAGTATATGTGGTTGAAATTGCAGCATTCTGCTGTCAGTGTTATAAATTCTTTCAAATTAAATGTGTGGTTAGTTGGATCATGCAATGCTATTTTAGTGCAAAGATCTTCTTTAGAATCACAGGATCATTAAGGGTGGAAAAGATCTCTAAGATTGAATCCAACCATTAACAGAACACCACCACGTTCACCACTAAACCATGTCCTCGGGTGCCACAACCACACAGCTTTTAAACAATTCCTGGGATGGTGATTCTACCCCTGCCCTGCACAGCCTATTCCAGCCTGTCCAGATTCATCTGTAGATCCTTCCTACCCTCAAGCAGACCAGCACTCCTGCCCAAAAAAATTGGGATGGGAAGGAGTTTGGAAACTGGGCATACCAGCAGTAAATGGTCATCTCTGCAGGCAGCACTGTTGCCCAGAGGTACTTGCAGAAGACAATGGTAATTTAGGGGGTAATTTAGGGGTCTGGCTCAGCTGCTGACACATGGGCACCTTGTGCCCTCTGAGATGGCCTGGGGTACAGGAAATGTTCACATTTGGTCAGCAGCAGGACCCTGGGGCTTGTAGGATAATCTCTGGAGGTCAGGCAGGGTGTGCAAGCATCTTAAATGAAACAAGACATTTGAATGTCAGCAACGGACCTGAACTCCTTGAGTTTTCTAAATCTTTATTTCTGTGGCAGTTCTAACTCCTGACTGCCACAGTCTCTGGCCTCTTCCTATGGAACATGTTCCAGGCTCATTCTTCCATTCATTTCCCTCCTTTCTTGTTTAGTTGAACTCAGAGTAAAGCCAGCACATTACTCTTACAGGAAGATACTATTTTTTTTTTCCTTTTTTTCCTTTTTTTCCTTTTTTTTTCTTTTTCTTTTTCTTTTTCGTTTTCTTTTTCTTTTTCTTTTTCTTTTTATTTTTATTTTTCTTTTCCTTTTCCTTTTTCTTTTTCTTTTTCCTTTTCCTTTTCCTTTTTTCTTTTTTTCTTTTTCTTTTTCTTTTTCTTTTTCTTTTTCTTTTTCTTTTTCTTTTTCTTTTTCTTTTTCTTTTTCTTTTTCTTTTTCTTTTTCTTTTTCTTTTTCTTTTTCTTCTGAACTATAAAAACCATAAGACCTTTACAGAGAGTCTTGTAAGGAACAAGGTGAAAATGTACAGCTGGCAGGGGAAATGCAGTGACCAGCAGTGAGGCTGCCATGGAAACATAGCCTAAGGCTAACAAAAGACAAATTTTACCCGCACATATTTAATAAAAGTTTGAAAGAAAGCAGGCAAATTTGCTATTAGAAACATAATTCTTGTTGGTCAACATGGCAGCTAAGAATCTGCTACTTATTTTTTACATTGCTTCTCACTCTGTCAGTCCAAGTGTTAGTATATATTTAAGTGCTCAATACCACTGGTCTAAGCTTCATCCAAGTTAAAGTGTTTAGTTTAGACGGCTGCTCAAAGCAGAATATGGAGACATAGCCACTTGTATTTGTTGTGTGAATAATTTCTAGTGTGAAAATTTAGAGTCATAATGTGACAGGGGAATTCTTGCTTTATTAATATCAAATACCCACTTGTGCAGAAACAAGATGGAAATTTTTAGCTGTGGTTTTTTGGTTTTGTTTTTTTTTTCTGTAATCAAAAATACCTTTTATCTTGCCAGCAAAGTTTGTAATAATCTGACACTTCAACACCGATTGTTCAAATGATCAAAACCATCCAGATCAGGACATCTTTGGACAGCTACACTATACCTTAAATCTGTGACTTTTTTCCTTCTTTTCTTTACATAGGGGTTTACTTTGCAAGTGTCATTGTTAGAAATAGATCCCACTCATTTAATTTGCAAATCACAATGTATTGATGTGTTCACTTTTTTTCTTTGAAATGGTGCAATCACACAGTGTATAACTTCTTTCTGAAAGGAAAATGATGCTTTAAAATATTTGGGAATGCTGCTTTTAGTCAGTCAGTCAGTAATGTAAGATGTTAAAGCCAGCTGCCATATTCTGAGAATTGAGTAGATCAAACAATACAGAGCTTAAGATCTAATCATATACACCCAGTCAATCCCCCACAAAGACACTGAATACTAATTTTCTTGGTGCATAACATGCACTTTAACTTCACCAGCAATCCTGACATCAAGAATGGATATGCTGATTCTGATGGAAGATTAAAATTGTGTCCTTGTGACAGTAGAAGAAGTTTCATTCTGTCAGAAATGTGAGATTCAGAGCAACAGTCTTTGAGAAGAAACAGAAAGGGACATCTCAAATATTTTAGATTTCAGAAAGACACTTTTTTTTGAGAACTAGAAATCCCAAGATCCTGGATGTGAGATTCTAGCAAAAGGTTGTTTAGGCTTAATGTGCTCTTGGAGTCATCAAAATCATGAATGGGAATGACTCTGAGAAAATTGTATCACATGGAACAGAACTACTGCTGGATGCTGGAGTGAAAAATCTGGGAGAGTGTGTGGGTCCCTCACCATAAGAGCAGAGTGATAAAATTATTTCAGGTACAAGGGTGCACATATGGGGGGATCTGATGGAGATTTGCACCTTCTACGTCTGCGTGGTCATTTTCCATGAGCACTTTGTTTAGGGAGCAATTTACCTCATGGAAAATGAGGATAGGCTCATTTATATCAGATTTAGACTATCAGAGACAGGGAGAAAATAATTGGCGTGCTGAACACCCTGGGTATTTGTACACTGACATGAGCAGTGTGAAGATAAAAAAAAGATTTGAAAGCTTTGATACATAAACAAAGCTGCAATTTATTTACTGCAGCAGAGCTTTGAGGCAATTACATATGACTGCACTGTGAACAGGAAATGAGAGAGGATCATTCAGAAAGAAAATAAAAAATAATTTAAAAGAAAGAGGAAAAAGGTAAACAGTAAGTGGCACAGCCCTGTGCACCAAGGTTGTCTGTCATTAGTGATGTTTGATAACTTCTAGCTATAATTCCAGAAAAGGTGAATTGAAGGGAGATGACTGAAGGAGGTTTGACATTTCTTTGACAAAGGATGAAGCAGCTACAGGAGCAAAGAATTCCATTGCACATGAACAGCAGTATTTTAATGAAGCAACAAAGTGGTTAAAGCTTGGACTCAGATACAAAAAGAAACAAGAAATACAAACTGAGATTAATAAAAATGAATATAAATATAAAAAAAATAAAATAACATGAACATGTAGACAGAAAGGTAGAAAGACCAGAAAGCAATATTTAGCGCAATGTGTAAGAGGCATCAAGGGTAAAAAGAAATTGTTCTTCAAGTAGTAAGTGAAACGTCATGGAAAATCTTGATCTGATACTCAAGTTCTTGTCATTCTTAAGTTTCCCTGTAAAAGGTCAATGACTAGCAGATGTCTGGAAATACGAATGTAGTGATAAAAGGATAAGATTTCTGAGTTTTCCGCTTTGAATAAGGAAAACAGAAATGAAAAAGTAAATGCAAACACTTGATAAATTTCCAGCTAAAATAATATCACATTTTTAGTAACTGTCTCTACCTTAATAACTGAAGGGCTAAACCAGCAGCAACCAACAAAACCAAACTATATGATTACATCAAACCGCTGCAATTTTCCTCCAAGACAAAGTTACAGGCCTTTTCAAAAAAGATGGTAAAAGTAAATTGTGAAAAACAATTAATTTTAGAAAGGTTTATTTTATGCTCCAGGATGATTCTCACACGGAACGGAAATATGAAAACATGGAACCACTACCACATGAGTCTGAAAACCATTCATATAAAGAAGTTATCAGTTTCAAAAGAGAAGGAATATATTTGGGGAGTCTTGCAGAGAGCTACTATGTAACTGGTCAATGTACTCACTAACCATGCAAGCAACTAAAAAAAGTTTCTTTTTTTCAGTTTGCTGATCATATGAACCTGCGAGAGGAAACACCTGCACTAAATGAAATTAATAGAACAGAAAGTAAACCTGAAAACTGGTAAAATGGTATCGCAAAAATAAATGAGTGGACGAGATTGGGTGAACAGAGACACTGTGAGTTGTTAAAAGTGAAGAAAATAGTCAGCTACACAATTACAGGATGGGGTATGACTGTAGCAGATCTGTAGAAAAGGTATCTGGGAGTTAGAGAACAATATTGATCAAATATGAGACAAAAAGATTGTAGAGTGAAAATATAAATCTTTATTGTGTGTAGCAGAAAATGCAAAAGCCTCTCAAAAATGTGAGATTCACTCTCCAGGTCTAGTAATGTGGTAGGGGTGATGGAATTTCAGGTTTTGGACCTATATGTGTGTAGCTATTAAATATTAACCAAGAAAACTGTGACAAGAATAAACGTGAGCCTGGAAAGAAAGAAGATTGAACGTTGCTTCAGTTACCGAAATTAAAATTTTCTGATGCTCCACTGACTACAATGGGCTCTTATGTATCTTTTTCAGAAGAAGACGTCTGCACTCTGGACACCCAAATACAGGCATGGGAAGTTTTGATGTGAATTGCAGTACAGCAAAATTCTTTCCAATATAGAACTGGGATTGATTGCCTGGAAATTGTGAGGACCTCCATCACTGGAGGTCTTTAAACAGGATTGGAAAAGCCTGTGTCAGGGTAAAGCCAGGGCCTGAAGGTAGCTGGATTGAATGGCAGCTAATCTTCCTTTTCGGATAAATATTAGCAATTCCGTGGGTGTGTGTATGGAAGAGGGTGATTGCTTCCCCCCTAATTTAATGCTCTGCAGCATTTTGCTCCCTGGTGTCCACCTCTGCTACGAGGACCCAGTCTGACCCTTGATAATTATGCAAATGCTCTTTTATTTCTACCGAAAAGTTAACAATCTGCTAAAAGGGAGCTCTTTAAGTAGGACTCCCAGCTATGGCTTCTTTCCACAATGTTAATTGTAAAATGCATTTAAAATCACTCTGCATCCAAATTTTTATCCCTACAGAATGGACTTACTATGCCACTAATTTCATGGGTGTTGTGAAGCAAAGAAGTATGAAGTACTGTTCCTGGAAGGAACAGACCCATGAAAATCAATTTAGTGTGAGTGCTCTCCCTTTATCAGTGCCACTGACACCAAATACTATTTTTTATTTTTTTGTGTATATATATATGTGTATATATATATATATGTAAATATGAAGAGGCAGTTCTATTGCTCGAGTCAAATGAGATTTCCAGTAAAGCTGCACTATATCCAGGTCAAATGGCCCTACCAGTGGCAAAAGGAACTGGGAAGTTACTCTTTCACAGAAGTGTTGTTCACATCAGTTAGTACCCAGTGAATGTGCCTTGTATCATTCCAGGATGATGTTGCCATGTGAGGTAGAGTAGGACTCACCACTAGGTCTGTTTACTATCAAAAGTGAAAATATCTGGGCACCCTGGTGCACAGAGACAGCATTTACTGCTTTGACCTGATGGGAAGACAATGTGTGAAGAATGCAAGAAGTTGAAAATCTCATCTCTTCCTTTTTACATTGTCAGCATTTTTTACCCCTAGAAATGTAGAACAGTGGGCAATCAAGGTGCAGGTTTTCAACATTGAATTTGTTCAGTACAGGACTGATAGTTTTCTTTAACCTTCACTGCTTTCATTGTCTTGTACATTGTTTTTTAAATCAACAACAGAAATTCTATCTCTCATTTTTTCATAGGTAAATCTGGATTTAGGAATTTATGGTTTTCGGCAATTATGGATTATAGACCAAGCTTTCTGCAAAAAGAGTGATCCTTCCATTAGTTTTCATAAAATGAAAGATCTGGTGAAGGTGGCTGAGCTCACGAGAAGTTTAGAAAATAACTTTCTCTATAGAAGGAGCAAGTTAAATTGGTTTTGGGAGAGGCAAAATCTCCCCCAAAGTCTTATTTCCTAAATTAACTTTTCCTCGTGGGCCAGAATAGAATAAGATGGATTTTCAAGAACACTTGTCGTAACCCTTAAAATGACTTTCTTAGCTTTGTTTTCAGAAGCATGTCCTCAAAATCATTCTCGTGTTCTTGGTTTGAAGGTTTTGTTTTGTTTTTAAAAAATAAGTTTGTTTAATCATGGTCAAAGTCCATCCTACTTTTGTCACCTTTAAATTTTAATGGTATTGGGAAGACGGACACAAAGTTAATGATACATAAAAGGATGAAAGGACCTTAGTTCTCTTGTATAACCACAAAGTGTCACCCTTTTCCCATGCATTATCTACTCTGATTGCTTTTATGCAGCTCAGGAAAAAAATGTCACCTTTAAAGGAGACAGTTCTGAAGTGCAAGGACAGAATCAGGGTCTCAGGTTGTGTCCGTAAGAAGACAAATGTCTGTGCAGACCTCTGATGAGTGCAATGGAGATTTAAAAAAAAAATCAGAGAAGGAGACAATATTTGGTATTTTCATCCATACATTGCTGATAACAAGTACCTTTGAAGATCACAATATGGCTAAAGCCCCATGGTTTAGTCTGTTTACAGGGAAGTTGTTTGTGTGTATATATCATAAATTCTGCACTGCCTGTAGATCTGTATATTTTGATCAATGTTTTCTAAGAAGATAAAGCTGTTTCTGAGGGTGGGGGCTTTATTGTTGTTGCTGTTCTGGGTGTTTTTCTCAAGAAAATTCTAGAAATACAATGCCTGTTTGAGAACTCCAGCCCTATGATAAATTGGATTGAAAGCAACTAATATTTTCTGAAATAATATTTAAAAAACAGAGAAATAGCGGAACACACAAAGATCTAGAAGCTTGATTTATGTGGGAAAAGAAGAGAGGGAGCCTGGGAAAAACATGTTAAATTATGGATTAAAGAAAAAAGTTTAATATATGATGCTTGATAACAAAATGTTTCATAGTAGCAAAAGGAAATGGAATTTTGCAGATTTGAGCAAAAATTAAGCCTTGTTGAATTTATAGAAATGTGCTGCAGTGTTTGTTAATATGAGGGTGGTGCCAAAAAAATCAGTTTATCGTCTATTTAGGACAGAGCAAATAGAAGATATGGGAGAATGTCTCCTAGTAAAAACCAGCAGTATTGGTATGTGAATCCTAATTTCTGTGTAGGCATTTACCTCAGGTCTTCAGATAAGTTCCTAATTCTGGCAATGTGTAGGCATCAGACGTGTTCCTCCTAAAGGCAGTTTTGATCTTCTGTTTATTAATGCACCCATTCCCTATGACTATTCCTGTGACTCTCAGAATGAGATGCTAAACTCCCTCCTTTTGTTGTAGACTAAACTTCAATTTTTTAATTCCAACTTCTGAAATTTCTCTCAGCTTTGAGTACAGAAAAGTTCAAACCCCTAAATAAGGAGCAGAATTACTCATGGCAAGTAAGCAAGAAAAGTGAAACAAAGAAAGTGGCAGTTTTCTGGTTCAGTACCTAATTTTTCTCCTATCATGATCCAAGATCAGGTTGTCTGTAGGATCAATTTGCTAAGAGTCCTTGGGCAAAGTCCTGGTATGTATTTGTTTTCAATCATTCACTTTAGAAACTCCCCTTACCTTGCACTGAGCTGGCTTGTCCTTGTCATTTCAGCTCATGTTCTGTCATTTGGCTTAATGTCTTTGGAAGGAGTACAATGCTTTGATTGAAAAAGTCATTTTTTATGGTAGGGATGAACTAAATGAACATGGGGGAGGATTCATTATGCTGAGAAAAGCAGGCAGAAGACCTTGACTGTATTTTCTCCTCCCTTCTCTTTTTAGGGAGGTTAAAAGGTAAGGAGAACTTCAGTATAGAGAGATGGAGCAGACCCGCATAGCTATTTTGCTGCCTACACTCAGTTGCAGAGTTTGCTATGAATTCTTAAAAAAGCAAATGGTTCTGGGTTGATGGGGTCTAATTTTGATATGAATCTTAACTTCAGAAGCTGAGGTTTTTTTCTTGGAATACAGGTAGGTGTGGAAGTGGGAGAATTTAACTTTTATTATTTTTTAAATGTCAGCTCATTCTAAAGGACAGAGTTATCATTTCAGCAAACTATATTATAAATGCCCATGAATCATATGCAAAAAGACAACAATCAACTTTTTTATCTCTTTCCCTCTCAAACTATCCTCTGGTGCAGAAAGGCAGACTAGTGGGAAATTATTTCACTGGGATGCACAGAAAAAAGAACTTGAGTAGGTACAAAAGAGAAACTTCCAAGAAAGTTTAAAGTGCTAGACACTGGAAACTCATCCTTTCAAGAATGATTGTGCATATATAGTCAGAAACATCTGGATGGGGCCCTGACTAACTTGGCCTAGTAGAAGGTGTCCCTGCCCATGGCAGAAGAGTTGGAATGAAATGATCTTTAAAGGTCCTCCCAACCCAAACTGTTCTATGATTCTACGAAATCTCTGTGGGGTAGGTCAGGATCCAACACCAAGTTACAAGATTTCACTTTCCTGAGAGTTCCACAGGACTTTGTTAAATTCCAGTTAATTTAGATCTGTAACAGGATCAGTTTGAAATGGGTCAGAAATTAATTTCACACAAAATGTAGATGTTTCTGGAAAGCATGAGACTCCCATGCTTTCCCATGAGATCTCATGAGAAAGCATGACAAACTTGGTGAGCTCAGAAGAGTGAATTCTCTCCTATTAGACCTGTTGTACTTGCCTTATTTACAATTTTTTTTGAAATTCCACTTTAACATTGGTGATGTGTTTTAACATTACACATACTAGTAGCAGGGGAAAAAAAAGGTTTTGATTTTGTTTAAAATGTACATTTTGCAGAAATGTTTCCAAATGCAGTATGATACCATGGCGTAAGCTGTGACAGAAAATTAGGGTCATCATGAAGCTTGTTGTTTTCTCTTCCTTTCTGAAGTTTTGGCTCCTGCCTTCCCACTGTATGCACAGCAACCATCACAGATCAAGAAGCCAAAAGGTCTTACCATCTTTCAGCAAACTGCTAATTAATGGCATATTAGCGTTCTCAGTCAGGCAAACAGAAAAAAAGTGAGTAGTAAAACACTTTTGACTATGGTTCATGAGTAGTCACTCACAAAAGGCTAAGCAGAAGGTCAGCCTTTTGTGAAGGTTCAAAATAGGGTAAGCACCCAGAGCTCTGAATTCACAGCAGGAGACCTTCATCTTACAGCCACTCTGCCTTGGCATCTTTTACGTGTAAACAGCGAGCAGGAATGCTTAACTAAAACAAAACGCTACACTGCCTGCATAGTGCCTCCCTTGGGGAGTTAAAAGGAGAGGACAAATTACATGTGACAGATGTTAGCAACATCACTTAACACACCACTGAAAGGCATTCAGGGTACATCAGAAAGGTATAGTGTAATGTGAGACGCACCTGAACAAGCTCTGAATGAGAAACTTGACACACAAACCACGAAAGAGCATGAAACTGTTATGGTTATCCTACTACTGAGTCCCAGAGGAGATTATTCAGAGCTGACATATGCTTTCCTTCAGGTCACTGCACTGGGTCATGGAGAAAGGGGTTTGGGTATTATGCATGTAGGCTGAGCTTCATCTGCAAAACCCTCGTGTTTTCAGGCCCTGTTTCATATTAAAAAAAAAAAACATATTCAGTGAGAGATTAAGGCATCTAGGGTGAGGTATCTACTTCTGTACCAGATGTGCAAGTTCCAACTTTACTCGAAGGAGCTCTATTCAGTCACTGGAGTCTGGATAATGATTTAGACAAGTGTAGATGTTTATTTTAGGGGTGCTGGAATTGTGCTCTAAGCTTCACTAATTAGGTGTGCTGTTCAGTTACCTGAAAACAGTTCTGTGGTGCCTCTCAATGACTCTGAGATAAACTTCCTGCTCTACAGATGCTGCTTCAGAGTCATTTACTCAAGTAAACCCTCGGTCCAACTACCCATCCTGTTGGGGGAGATGAAATAGGAAAGCCTGATAAATATTATTACCTGGCAAAAGATGCTGAGAATATGGAAACTATAAGTGAAATTGAAATGAAGACAAGCTTTGAGATACCAAACCCCAGTTACTGAACAACTGGAAAACAATGGTATGGCCGACCGAAGGTAATCCCCCTTTTGATTAAACAATCCCCTCTGCTTGCAGACAGGTCCAAGGGTCAGAGCAGACCCTACCAACTTGGCAGAGGGTCCAAAAAGCAGTTTTTAGAGTTTAAAATATAACACTGTATGGTAATGCAATGACTCCCATAGGCTGTATGTAAATGTTGTAGGATTTGTAGCTTGTTCTAGATTAGTTAGTGAAAATCAGAATATTCATCACAGAAGATGATTTATTGTATTGTAAACGGCAACCATGAGATTCAATCCTCTTTCTCTACTCTCTCTCCCTCTCTTGCTTGCTCTCATACTTCTCTGACCTGCTTCAAGCTGCATCTGGCAGCTCCTAGCAGGTCCCCTACACCCACGCCCTTTCACAATAAACCTCATGCTCTAAGATCTGACTTCAGAGATCTCTTGTCTCCGTCCCGACCATCCGAAACAAAACCGGGGACAAATCCCACACCATCCCAAATGGATGTTTGGGGAACAGAATCAAATGCTGGCTGTCCTCTGCTTAGGACAAAAACTGAGATTCCTTGCTGATGTGTTGACATCCTCACACAGACTTCTAAATGTAAGGACCTCAAAGTAGAAATTATTCTTATCTCTTCTCCCCTCTCCCTATCCAGAGCCAAGGCACAGACACAATTTCATCCCATTATTTCATTACCCCTAAGGTTTCTACCAAATAAAATGTGGGCCCACACAATGGAAAAGGAGCCCTGCTGAGGGACCAGAGGTGTCTGATTTGCCTGACATGTAGGGCCAGAATGAGTGGACACAAAAGCAGATTAAACAGGATAGATGAGAAAAAACAAGCAAATATGATGAGGAAAAAGTCCATGAGTGTTGAGAGAAAGTTGCCACCATCAAATTGCCAAAATAAAAAAGTGAACTTTTATAACATATATAGTCTATAGATGCATATAATTTATACTATATGAATATATAGTATTTTATAGTACATTATGTCTAAGTTATTGTTTCTTAAACATTTCATGAGTGCTGAAGCACACTTTGCATCCATTGGTGGTGAGTGCTTTGCTGTTTTTTTTACATTTTACCCAGCACATCCTTATGTTTCAGATGCACATACACAACAAAGTGTTATTCTCCTGTTGTTAATGTATACCTCATCTAGTGAGCTAAATTCACTAATACATACCTTACATGCTTTTTTTATAGTAAGTAGATAACATATGGATTAAATTTGTTAATTGTCACCATGATTGGTTGAAGAAGTAATATTGAATAACTTCATTCCTTTAGGTAATATAGGGGTCATCATTGTAATGTCTATGAATTGCATGAAACCCACTTGGGTAACTTGGACCTGTTGTGGCCTTCTGTTGAAGCCTAGAAGGTAAGGGAGCAAATGTTCGTGTTCAAAACACTGATAGCTGGAGAGCTGTAGAGCCAACCAAGGATTGTTGGTAAGAACATGTTGTGAGAAAGGACAGGAGGTGGCTGGAAACCTTCTGGAAACCCATTTCCAGAAAGGTCCAGAAGAAAGGACTGCACATGAGAACTGACTTTCATAGAAAGCAGGAAACATATCCCCAGGGTGGGGAAAACATCTATAAAAGGTACCCAAGATCTTGGACATGCCATCAGATGGATCCATGCTGGAGCCAGAACTGGTGATCTCTCTCTTTCTTCTGTTCTTCCTTTTTCTCCCTCTTCCCCTCTTTAATCCCTGTCTCCCTCTTCCCTTCCACCCTACTCCCTTATCCAAAACTCACTGCCGTGTACTTATACTATAAGGGACTAACTTATATCAATTTCCATGGTAAGTGTGTAATTTACCAACAAAACTTTGTAAGCTTTTGCAGATCATCTGACTTTTGTCATTCCTTTTGATCACAAACATCTGTGAATCTTGAGTACTTCCTTAAGGGTGGGACCTCACACCTGCTCCATTCTTATCAGCTGATGTATGTGAAAAACCTGTATTGGAGTGAATCTCATGGGTCACGCTGGTTGTGCCAGTTTGATTGTATTCTTTCTGCACTTCCTTGGCTCTTGTGCCACAGGGCTAATCCTGCCTGGAATTTTCCAAACTCCACTATAGGAGCAGCACTGTTTATCTGATTACATCTTGTGCAGTAGGATAGAATCAAACCTATTGCAAACATGCAAGGGAAAGGTCATGTGGAAGAATTGCTGATATTATATTCCTCCCTTGCACAGGAGAAAGGTATGTGATTGTTTGTCCAGGAAAGTTGAAAATATATCTAGGGTGATTAGAGTGCAACAGTAATTTCTGTCCACAAATTTCTCAAAGAGTAAGTGATTGTTGCTTGTCTTCAAGTCTCTGTACTCTGATGTTCTTGATATTATATTTCTCCCTTGCACAGGAGAAACGTATGTGATTGTTTGTCCAAGAAAGTTGAAAATATATCTTGGGTGATTAGAGCGCAACAGTAATTTCTGTCCATAAATTTCTCAAAGAGTAAGCGATTGTTGCTTGTCTTCAAGTCTCTGTACTCTGATGTTCTTCTCTGAAAAGCTAAAATAATATCACTCTACTGTCTCTCAGGGCTGTCACCATTTTGAAGTCCAATTTAGAAGGAAAAGGGTTTCAAACCACATCTGGCTCTTCCTGAGCATTTCTCTACTTTAGTCATCATATTTTTATACTTAAAATGATCTATTTTCTTCCCCTTGTTTCTCTTTCTACATGGACGATGGGAGGAAATAGCTGTTTGTGTGTCTTGAGAAGTAGCAAAATTGTCTGTCTACAAAATATTGCCTTATTTTGTAGAGAATTTTTTCTCTGCAAAACTAGCTGTCCTATGAAAGAGTAACAGATTTGTAGCTACCTTTTTAATATGACTAAATCCTGCTATTGAATTAAGACACAAATCCTTGAGGGAAGAGAGCAACATATTTGTAGTATTATCATCCTGTTGTAAGTGTGGGAGCAACTAATTCCTCCAGTGGAATTTCCTGTGCATTCTTTTGGGTTTTCACTGAAGACTTCTATGAAATAATTTTGTAATCTCTTAACTGCATCTGTTTTGATTTCTTCAGGTGAATTGAAGTGGAATGACAATAGCAGGGGAGTACCTGCTGACAGCTCACAAACCAGATTAAGTTTGAAACCTGCTTCTTTCTGCTGTTTGCCTTCTTGTAAGCTCAAGGAGGATGAATCTATTCCACCATGTCAAAGCAAGGCTTTAGTGATATCAGCAGCTAAGAGAGCGATCAGGAAAAAATATGGGAAAATAAGAAGTCACTGATTGGAGAATAAAGGGGTGAAGGGCTTAGGTATGTTTGAATCATTTCTAGTAATAAAGTTCCTAACTACTTCTTAATACAGCTGATTCACTGTCACTCGACTTTTGAGCACCATTAATGCCCAGTTTAAAATATCTATGAGATGGATTACTGTACTAAATACTTTACAGTACTGGGTTTACGGTCAGGATTTAGTGGAAAGCTTCTTTCTCCTATAAATCATGCTATGAATATTGATTGTGGTAACTTCTACTTACCTAAAAGTTTTATGAGGCTTTTAAAAAAAAATGTACTGACTCTCTTTTGGTGGGAAACATCCTTTCCCAGAAACTAATCTGAGGAATATCTCTAAAATATGCCAATTTAGTGTTTATATAGTTAAGAATGACTTTATAAAAAAGTGCTGCCAGTCCAGATCAATTTATTATATGCTATAGAAGTGTTAAACTGCCTTAAATCAGTAGTTAAGAAGACAGGAGAGTGCTTGGGTGTTATAAGTCATCATTTTAATGAAATATAGATTATTCCAAGACTATTAAACAAGTGGTTGGTGTCAGGAAAATTGTTCACTTTTTCAATGCTAAACAAAGCCATCTATTTTAATGCAGTAAAATCAATAAGTAGCTGAGACCTGCCATGTAGCTTGAATGCCCAAGTAAATGTATAGTTAGAACTCCCTACTGATAAATAGAGAGGTTACTGTTTGCATGTCCTGGTTACTGACTCTGATTAAAGGAAATAGTTTGAGGGAAGAGCAAAAAAAGGAAGAAGCAGGAAAAGATATTTTGAGGTAACCATTTATTTTGTTTAACAAACAATTACTAACCTTCTTTTTCAGGAAATATTTTCCAAACTGCACAGATATTGGGGCTGAGCATAATTCAGGGGTTGGGGAACTATTTCAATTTAGCACTGGAATTGAAGGAAAGTTAGGGAGCGCAAGATTTAAAAAAAAAGTAATTTATAAGGTTGCCTGAGGTTGCAAATAATTGGTTTCCAATAATGAACACAGTTTTACTTAATGTTTCCAGGATTATCTTTATTTAAAAAAAAAAAAAAAAAAAAAAAAAAAAAGTATAAAACTAGAGCAGGGTTGCAATATCACCTTCCATCCATCAAAGTAAAAAAAATCACACTCCATATTAGGATGAAACCAAAGCCCTTATTTTGTGAAACTGCCTCTTCTTTGGTCAAGATCTTAGATTACCAGAAAGCTAAATGCTAAAACAGGCTGGAAAACCCACAGTGAAGTCTCTTTGAAAAATAGGTCTTATATTCAGGGCTGTTTGTGATGTAGGCTCTCTTCAGTATTTTATACTTTAAATTGAATTTCTCTGCTTTTCTCTTTTTACAGAATAATTAAAAATTCACTTAGGTAAAGAGAGAAATACTTTATATTATGGAATTTAGGGCATTCAGCTAGAATGAAGAAGACTTTGATCTGAATCATATTAAGCAGAAGTTTGAAATGAGGTCTCTCATGGCTGAATACACTGGCACTTGGGTAGTTAATCACAGGACTTCTTTGCTTTGATCATTTCTATCATGAAGCTGAGAAAATTCCCAGTACTTTCCAGTGTTGGCTGTTCTTTAAATTTCCACTTGGAAAAATCCGAATTTTTCAGTGAAAGCCCTGCTTCAGATATGTCCTCTTAGTCTAGCCATGGTTCACTAAATCACATTCCATCCTGTTTCCTCCACCAGCAGTTCCTATTGATGCTGCCTGCTAATAACACATGGCTCATGAATACATCAAAGAGTGACTGTCGCTTGGCAAGTTGCAGATCCTGAAGGCACACGAGTGAAAAACTCCCAAATAGAAGGCATTACACAAATCTCTATCTTGGCCCATTGATCTGCATTCACATTTCAACAGAGTATTAATCAAGGCATTGTGTTAGGCTCCATCTGCAGCTGATTGTCTCTGAACAGAGTTCAAGGGCAGTTCCTGACCTGAAGGAAAACTGAGATTTTTCTAAAATATGCTTGAAGGCCATCACCCTGAGTTTTGAGCCAATTGCTAATGTTGGTGACTAAAGGTACCTATTTTGCAGCTCATTTGCTAAAATACAGACCTATAGTGCTATTTTATATGTCTTAAAATATTCCACCTCACCACCCAATGACTGGTCAGAGATGAAAGAATAATAATTCTCAGTAGGAAGAGTATTTCTTACCTAAAGCAATGAGTGAACAGACACTGTGACATTGTTCTGCAAACAAACCTGGCAAAGTCTCTCCATACAGCCCAATTAGCATGTTTAAGAGATCATTTAAAAATAGTAGTTCCAGGAATGTAGAGAAGACAAGACCTTCCGTAACATTTTTTTTGCCATTTTAGTTATTGAAATGAAAATAAAGCAGTACAAAAACATATAGCCAAACAGCTCATTTCTTTCTTTATTTTTTTTTTCCTTACCACAATGCATCAGTATACTTTTAAATTAAGCCCAGCAGGTAGGAAGATCCTATAGCCATTTTCAAATAAGATAATTTGTCCCTGCATTACAGCACGTTTCTTTGATACAGTTTCTTTCAGGGCTTAGCCCTGCTGCTTCCTGAAAGATGAGTTAAAGATCCTTTGGAATAAATCCTAATGACTGCCTAAGTAAATGCTTTTTACAGAGAGGTGTGAAGTTAGATTTCACTTTTCCCTGACATCTAATTCTAGGATGTCCTTATCCTGAAACACAGATTTTTCCCCACTCCTTTCTTCTGATATACTCTTTTCTCTTATTAAAGGCATTTTACTTGAAGCTGATTGCCTTCAGCAATAATGGCATCTTGAAAAAATAAAGATGACAAAAATATACTGCTCAAATTTCTTATGCCAGTAGTTGCAGATTGAATAAAAGAGACAAAGTTGTGCCAGGTGTTCATGCAGAGAATAAAGATAAAACTTCTTGTTCTTCCATCATTTACCATTCTCAAGGACTGGGTAAAAACTTTTCTTAGAGGACAAAGCTGATAGTAAGGGAATAGCACAGCCAGCTCTGGGGCTGGGAGAGGCAACTGAAGAGCCCCAGTGCCCTTTTAGCTGCAAGAAGCTAATCTGCTGCAGGGAGTGCAGGCAGAAAGCTGTGCTTTGAAAATGACATCTTCTCCCTGTGTGTTTTCTTGCAGAGTCTCTGTGCTCTGAACCAAACATGATGAGATGATTTGAATGAGACAGGGCTGATTAGAGTAGTCAGTTTTACCTTATTCCTCTGCTTGACTGGAGAAAATGACAGTGAATTCCTGTCTCACTGTTCTCATCCATTATGAGTTTCATTACAGAAAGAGTTCTAAGAATAATATTCCTTTGTCCAGCAAAACAGCATTTTGGCAGCTTCCTATTCTTTCCTTTTATGTATTTGACACATGTTTTACTTCAGCTAACTGAGGTGAAATATGATATTAACTGTGTTCAGGACACAACTTTAAAGAATATTTTCCTCATTTTTCATTGTCATTCCATCCCTAGAATAGAACACAAGCACAAAAACTTTTATTTTTTATTTCTGTATGGCTTTTCTTTATTTTTAAACTTAAAATCCAGTTTGTAATGCTGATAACACAGATTAGAACAAGAAGTCTGTGGACAGTGCATACTGACATACGTTTATATCCACATATCTGACTTTATATGATCTTTCTAAATATTTTATTCATTGTCTTCTTGTCTTCTGTTTCTCAGGTATTTAGCTGAAGATGTAATATTGTTTTTCACATCTTTTCTATAAATGGTGTTTGAGGGTAGATCAACTGCTTCATTTCAGGTAAAATCTAGCTTGAATTTCCAAATTAATCTGAAATCAAAACTGAAGTAAGTCCTCTCACAACAGTTGGGCTAGCTTTGCTCTTTCATTACTTTTTGTTCTTGACTATTTCTGCTGGTTTGTAACCTTAAGAACAAGCAGGGAACAAGCAATTTTTAATCTGAGTATTATCTTGTTGAGCTAAATGTAACTCTTTATGCAATAAGATACTTCTTTCTGTCTAACGTTGTTATATTAATATACAGGAGTTCCTTAAAGCAAAGATAAGAATAATAAAAGAACGATGCACAAAACTGATGAGATAAGTCCTGTTTGGTTCATAGAATCATAGAATAATTTTTATTGGAAGAGACCTTTAGACGTCAGCTTGTCCAATGCCCCTGCAATGAGCAGGGACTTCAACTGGATCAAGTCACTCAGAGACTCTTCCAACCTGTACTTGAATGTTTGCAGGCAGCCACCACCTCTCTGGGTGACCTGTTCCAGTGTTTCATCATTAAAAAACCCTTATTTATTCCTGATCTGCCATGTTTCAGTTTAAAGCCATTGCCCTTTGTCTCACTACTACAGGTTCTACTTGAAAGTCTTATAAGCCTCCTTTAAATATTGGATTTATACATCGCTCTACCTTTGTCATGTCTTAACTGTTGTACTGTTGCTTTGGGTCACTGTACGTATAAAACTTTGATTTCTACAAGGCTAACTCCTCTTTCTCTCCAAAACCAAAGAAATAAAACAAATGGTCAAAAGTAAACAAGAAAACAAACAGGCAGCCATACCTCCCATTTGTAAGAAAGAAGGATGTTTTCACCTGGCCCTCTGTGAAAATGATTCTATGGAGAAAGCTTAGTCCAGACCAGAAGACACTTCATTAGGCAGATAATTGTCTGGTTTTGCAACGTTAAAGGCTGCATGAATTGTGACAAATTCAGCAGCTAGAAATGTGATAAACTTGAAGTCTGAAAGTTGCAAGGACCTGACCCCTTGAAGTTTAGTTTTAAATAGCAATTCTAATTTTACAGAATCTTTAGTTTGCTATACATTCATTCTTAGCAATATGACACAAGGCAATGTGTATGCAACACCATGCAATTTCAATTTCCTTGTTTAGGGTACAGAAGAGTGGCCAAAATGCTAAGAAAGGTCAGTTTATCTACAATCTTTCACATGTCCAAGACTAACCAAAAAGGGGATGCCTTGTGAAGAAAAAAAAAAAAAAAAAAGATGTCACAGTAATCCTGTGAGGCAGCTCTCCAACTTCCTGAAATCTGTTCCTCAGGAACAACTTGAATCCAAGGCTGGACCTTTGCAAGATTGAATACAGGTGCCATTTCTTCTTTCTCTATGTACATTGTTCTGCTCTGACTGGGGAGCTCCTCAGTACTGGATCTGAGCTGTCTTTCCATCAGCACTCACCCCAAATGTCTTTCACAGCTCGGTGAGACTCTGAGGATCATATGAAAGGTTGGTATCTGCCAAAGGAAGACCCCCTTATCTCTCCATAGGTTTTGCAACGTGGTTCCAAAACTTCAGGTTTTAAACCATAGCTTTTGCTGCCAGAACAGTGCTTCAATTAGCTTCTCTGAAATAGCAGGACATGAGTCCATTATATCCATTTTATGGATATACTTTTTTAGAAATACATTGGTATATGTGATGAATGAGTATTTTAAGAAGAAATAGATTTTCAGATAAGACTACATTTTAGCTCACAGTACGAGGGAAGATAATTTAAATTCTATGATGCATGAATCAGTGCACTAGAGGCATACAAATGAAGAGAAAATTGGGTCAATCTTACACTCTAAAAGCAAGTTAAGCAGCTAGACAAAGATGTATGTGAACAAATTGTTTAACAACATTCATCCTTTTGAAGGGTCTGCTTCATCATTTCATTGTGTCATCTTTGTCTTGGGACATCTGCTGAAGCTGCAGTTTCAAAGATGCTCCTGCTGAAAAAGCTTACAGAGAACAACACAGAGTAAAAAAAAAAAACCCCAAAAAAAAGAGGAAGAGAGAAGTGAGACAGAATTGAGTAGGTTAAAAGGGTACAATAAAATATTAAAATCTGCAGAGCTGAGTGAGTGCAAATTCCTCACAGTGTTTTTGGAAAACTGATACAGGCTTCACCAAATAGATGAACGATGTTGGTTTTATTTGACACAGTGGTTTGCAAATTCTGGAGAGAAATGTGTTCCAGATTGTGCCTGTTTAAGGAGTAAATAGTCTACATGTACCCCTGACTGGGGTAACAGTGTATGGTAGACATAAAAGTAGACCAATATTAAAATAATTGAAAAAGAATAATTTTTTCAATAAATATATCTAAACACAATATAATTTTTCAGACATGATTGATGTCAACTGAAGTATTTTGGAGATGAGATGTGAGGACAGGATAGGACAGAACAGGACAGAAAAGAGAAATTTTCAGACTCAAAAACACCTCAAGGATTCAAAACATCAGGGTATTTTATTGTACCCATACACAGAAAGCAAATCTACTCTTATCATTCTTTTCATCCTGGGGGCATATGAGCATACATCTGTATTATTGTTATTCTTTATTAAAGTAACCTTCATGATACAGTTAATGACTGCTCCCTAACTCTCATTAACTGAGTTAATGACTGACAGATATTTTCTTACCTTTTCTGTATGTAAGTACATTAATTAATTGGTTTTGAATAAAATGCACCAGCTTTCCAAAGGCTTCCAAACTTGGTTCCACTTCACTGGCATCATTTTTGGACTTGTAGAGAAAAAAAAATCCTCTAAATTCAGATGAAGTCAAATAAGATGATGTATGCTTGTCCCATAAGTTTCATTCAATAGGTTTAAAATATATAGTTTGAATGTTATCTCTTTGGCAGGATGTGATTTTTGCAGATAAGAAGTTAATTATTCATACAAGCAAAACACTATTGTGTTTTAAAATAAGAAAGTGACTGGTACTTAATGACATTATCTGAAAGCACAACACCATTAGAAAAATAGCATGGAAATGGGAATTTATTATTGTAAAGATTGTCTCGTTTGTGTATGTCACACAATAGAGATATTTTCATACAGAGTTGTGCACACTAAGATTTTTGTCTTGTTCACAGTTACTATTTAATCAATAATGAATGGACATGATAATGTTCCAAGGCTCAGTTTAACCTTTTGCAAACTCAATTTGTGAGATATTTAGAACTAAAGTTAATTCTTATATACTTATTATTAGTGTTATAAATAATTTCATTTCCTGTCTCTTTAGCAAATTGTAAGAGAATCTGTCATATTTTCTTTCAGCAAATTATTAGAATACAGGAATAATTTATCCAGATAATTTTCATCTTAATTTGCATATCAAAGTATTTACTGTTCATGTTGTGTTTTCAGTTGTCAGATACACGAAATTTTCTCTGCTCTTTGACTACATAACTGAAATTTATGAAAGAGAATAATAAAAAATAAGTGGATAATGGATAACGTGCATTGGATGCACATTTTGGCACAGCAGAGTAATATGTGTTCAAATGCATTAAGATTTTAAGACCTGTGGACTTGCTCATAATAAATCACTTGCCTCAATATCACAAAAAGCTAATCACCAATAACGGGCAAATATAATACAATACCCAAAATAAGAAGTGCTTTCATTTCTTAAAATGTATACTAGTTTTTATTTTTATGTTTTCAAAGGTTTCCTCATTCTTGAAGCTCCAGAGAAATACAATCCATGAGTAATATTTGTGAACAGTTTGAGTTCTGCTGCTGAGTCTATACAATTAATTATTTCCCCTCTCAGCAGCACATTATCATTAACACAGTGAATATGTTATGACAAAGCCTGTCGTCTCCAGTCACCACAGAACGTAGCTCTGTCATTAAGTTTGTCATTGACAGATTTCTTGATAAGACTTGCCTTGTCTGAGTGTGAACCTCTTTGTGTGACCTACCTGTCAAAGCTCTTTTTCTTATTGGGTTTTAACAGAGAGAAATAGACATTTCCAGGTGTCTATTCACACAAGCTGTGCTAGAAACAACTGCCTTAGGAGATGGGAATCTCATCCTGCAAGTGCCTATTTTACTACTGACTTCAATAAAGGGCCCGACTTACCTACCTCTGGCACAGATGTCTGCAGTGAGGTAGATGTCTAAATGTAGGAAACGTGAATCTTATTCTTTTTGCTCTGGGCAATCATTTCACATGATTTCCCTCACTGATATTTGTTCTAAGTCATGTTATCCAGCTACAGACTTTGATGACTCTAGAGGATCCTTATCAGAAAGAGGCAGGAGCAGGGCTCCACAGTCCTTAGAAATCAAAGGATTTGCAAGGTTGCAAATTTGCTGACAATCTGCAGACTTAGCCTTGAGTGTTAAGAGCATCCTCTAGGTGAGTGTCCGCATGTGAATGGAATAAACAGTGAGGATTTGCAAGAAGTATTGAATGCAAGGGAATATTAATAATAATTAAAAATTAAGTGGCAGCATGAGAAAAGTTTTATGAATTGCTTTGAGTGCCTTATTTCACCCAGAGTAGTAATAGGGGTTTGGTGGGGAGCCAGCTATATATATTTGAGACAAGTTATTCACTTTCTGTGCTCCTGTCAGCCTTCTGTCTGACTCATAGGTAGCTAACAGGGATCTATCTTCTGTGCCAGTGTTGGTGAGGGTTTGGAAATAATACCTGCAAAACAATAGGCAGAATGAAAGACTTTAGGAAAAGCAGGAAAGCTCCCTCATTTCCATGGAGAAATTTTCTTAGGCAGCCTTTGCAACTTAGGTTTGACTTACACTTTGACAAAAGTCAATCATGAGATTTCCCTCGGATGTCTGCTTGTGAAATGTGATTTTCAGGTTACACCAACTTATTGAAGGTATTCTCTACCTATCTCTTTAGATCTCTATCTAAGGGCACCAAACATGTATGTAAGACAAAAGGTTTTGCTTTTAAGATTTGCTAACTCAGCACCAGAGGAATGTGTTCTCTTCCAGTGAATCACAAAATCTTGTCTAGAAATACACTCAAATTCTTCTCACGAGTCATAAAAGTGAAACATCTTTTAATCTTTAGCATCTCCCTTGTTATCCCTAAATGTTAAGCAGCAGTCCAGTTGTCAGGAATAAGCAACAAAAGTATCTCAGTAACTGCATTTCTTATTGCTGGCCAGGTTAAGGACATCAGTAGTTACATCAATAGTTTAATCATAACAGTTTTCTGCCATGGGTAAGTGAAAATAATTAAAAATAACGAAAAGAAATGAAGTTTTAATTTAAAAAAACTTTTAACTGAAGAGAAATTGGACAAAAAAAAAAAACAGGATATAAAAGGAACAATAATAGCAACAAACTGACAGAGTGACTTGAAAGTGTCATTTGCATGCCTCTCAGGAGAAATTTTAGTGATCCTCTACCCTGAGAGGTGAAATGTTCTAGAGTATAATATGTACCTTATTTCCACATTTTGTCATGGTTGATAATTTAGTGTGTCAGAGATAATTGAAATAAACATTTGCAGATGATAATTTTATTTAAGCATAGTCTAATCTAGTGCTCCATGAACAGCTCTAATAATTCTGTAAATGGGTAAATATGAATAATCCTAACATAGTATTGTAAAAAACAAAATATATATCAGAAAAGAAAAAAAAAAGATAAACTCACAGCAAGCAAATTAATGAACACCAAGCATCTTAAATACAAAATTAAGTACAATTATTTCTCCTTTTAGATCAATGTCAGTTTGTATCTCTTCTCCCAGAGTATAAAGGTATTTGTTGATTACCAGGGAAGACTGTTAGTGTTTGAAATTGCAATAACATTTCAACAAACCAGTGTAATCACCGCAGGAAAATGTTAACAAAATCCCTTGTCAGAGCTTTACAACCAAATCTAGACAACATATGTTGAAGTTCTTTTGACATTTCCATCTGAAATGGGATGCTGCTGCTTCCTGAACTGCCTTGGTCTAGCAAATGTCTTTAAGGAGTTGTAGAATATTGAGAAAGAGGGCAGAGAACAAGATCTTTCCCCAGTTCTATAATCTTCTCATTGTCAGCCTTTGATTAGCTCAAAACTGACACAGTCTGCCTTTTTAATGCTTTTGGTTCCTGGGGAGTGATCTGCGCTGACAAATGCTGTGGCACTGTAATTCTCTTTAGCTTAGTACTTACACTGTCTTTGTCTTTGTGGTGAAATGTTCTCAGCAAAGCTTTAAAATGTGTTAGTCTTATGTGCAGTCAATTTTCTGAGATACTTCTTTGACTTCATTGACTTTTAAAGGGAGGAAAATTCTATTTCAAGTAAGTTTGGACACCCTTTACTATTCATAAAAAAAAAAAAATCTGTACTCAATATAGGCTTTTCAGACTTAAATGATCCTGAAAGCGTGGATTTGCATTTATATAGCAGAAGACATGGGCATTTTTCTTTAATGATACAGGTCTTTTTCAGCTGATGGGGAAGATCCAGAAAAGAAAAAAATGCATATCATTAAGGTGAGAATGAATTGTTAAATTAAAAATTGCAAGCAATGGAAAATGAACTTAGATTTCCTGGTGACTTTAGATTTTTCAGTTTTGCCATTGTTGATTAACAGCGACAAATATGATGCAGAATCTTTTTAGAAAGGAATACAGGAATTTTATTTTTCTTTTAATTATTATCATCCTGTGCATTCATATTGTTTAAAGCTGATATTCCCATATCTTAAAAGCGATAATGTCAAAAGCAAAGTTACAAGGAGGAAAAAAAAAACAATGAAAAAATACCCTCAGCTATACAGAAGAGTTACCATTCAAGGAGTTGTGTAGATTTCAGTTTGGAAGAGGAAAATGGAAACTGTCAGTGTTCTAAAATAAGTGCGTACAGAATAGTGTCACTATGAGAGTACTGAGCTGAACTGGGAACATGGCAGGAAATCTGTTTCAGACAGAAAATAATTAAACTGAGGAACTCATTGTAAGACTCTGCAAAGGCCAAAAATAAAATTAAATTAGTGATTAAGCACTCTCATGAAGAAAAAGCCTGTGAAAAGCTATTAAGCACAAAGCAATGCATAAACGCTCCAGTTCCAGAGAACCCTGTGACACAAAATGCCAGGCAGTTGGAAGTAAACATCGTCTTCTTTTCCCTTGCTCCTGTCCTGCCTTTGGTCTCTAGCTGGATGCTGCTTTCCACTGTCAAAAGTTAAAGTACCGCTCTACAAATGATTTTTTGGCCTGCCACATCATTAATCAGCAGCACTGTACCCCAAATACTCACCCCATGCCTGTTTCATTTAGGGATAATGATCAAATTGGAGTGTGTTGGGAACACCATGGATTTTGTCTATGCGATAAATGGAGTATCACCTGCTTGTTCTGAGGTGCTGTCAGACAGGAACAACTCTCCCTCTCATTTCAGCTCTGAAAACTGTGGTCTAGCACAGGGAAATCTGCCACTCACTGCCTCTCCAGGTGGTGTGCAAAACTCAGATCTGAAGCTACAATCTGCAAGAGGAAATTCTCTGCTTTGGCATTCTCCCATCCCTTCCAGACTCAGTGCTGAGGCTTATGCACAGATATCAGTTAATAACTCAATGGTCAAGCTGCTGATCATGTGGAGCTTGCTGGGTTTATTTTCTAGCATTACATTTTTAGTCAACAGCTGATTAAAGTTAAGTAAGTAATCATTAGTTTGAAAGCAGGATAGAATCCCTTAGGAAAGCCTTGAATGTGTTGATTAAGATGCTCTGTGAAATGTTTGATTTGAATAGTCTCACAAGGAGGAGGATGCTCTGAATAACTCAGCTGGCTACTATCAGAAAGCTGTTCTGGGCTCTGAAACCTGATAAGAGGATGCTTTCTGTTTTGATACTTGGATGACAAAAACTCAAAACTGCCTGGCATGTATTTGATTAGTCTGAACATCACTTTCATGCAATAAGTAGCTGAAATAATAAATTCTTGTTATGATGTTCTGCTATTGTTATGGGAGAGATAATTACAGATATCTCTTAACTTTGGTTAAGATATGAACTAGTTCATAATTAATATTTGAAGAAGGAAAAATAATAATCTTACTAATTCTACTTTCTGGCAGTACAGAAGATCCTTCCCTACAGCTTTTACGGATTCAAAAAATTTGTTTTATCTCAGACTTCCTGTTCATTCATACCAGTAAAATTATCATGAATTCAATAGAGCTATTATTTACCTATTTACCTAGAATGCAAGTGAGATCCTGATAATACACTGTATTTCCAGAAATTCTCATTAATATCTTGTAACTCTTTCCTTAATTTTAATTCCATTTTATGTTGTTGTATGTTTGAAACAGGATATATAAGCTTATTTTTCATCTGCTCTTTCACTTTAATTTAGGGCATGGGGAGGAAAAAATTAATCTATAAAAAGACATCCTGATCTAATTGTTTTTGTCCAGGTCTAGTATTAAAATTGACTATTGTGAACACTAGACATAATTATGACTCTAATTAAAATTTTAAATAAATAAGCACTCTATATCGAAAGTCAAATTATAATAATGTGATTTTACTGAAGCAGGGCAAATACACAGTGTACTAAGTCTTTGCATGAATTATACATGAGACTTTATGGATGACTTACCCTAATTTGAGGAACCCAAGAGAATAAATAAAAATACTGTAACTAGATTTCTGTGGGGGAAAAACAACATATTTCAGATCAGTGATCATTCTTTAACACTGACGTTGGTACTTTGTAACTACGTGTAGGAAAAATGCCTCATATTGAAAGCTGGTTTTGCCCCTTGCATGTTAAATAAACCTTGGTTTCTTCCCTCACTTCATGCCCTTATTTTCCTCTCTGTGTGTTTATTCCCAGCTCTTTATAATTAACTTTGAGGAAAAATCATTCTTTTTAATGGGATTCTGAAATGCCATGGTAGAAATATGAAATAAAATGTTAAAAGGCATGAATCCTGGAGATAAACACAAGAGACATGTACAGATCTAAAAACTGTAGATCAAGCAAAAGAAATTGTGCTGACAATTGCTTCACTGATGGATATTTTGGCTTCAAAATGCAAGCCATCAAGGACCACATATCCCAGGTGCCAGCTTCCTCAGGTTAAGTTTGTACTCATATTTTTTAGCTAAATCTTCCCATCTATTAGATACAGGGTCAAGAGCCCCCAATTTTTTAAAAGGCTTATTTGCTGACTCTTTACTTCAGAGATGTCTGGGAACATAACATACTGAGTGTCCCTACAAAGTTATCTCATTTCCCCTGCTATTAGAGGGAGTGCTGGGTGTGGTCTTCCAAGAGATGCTAATGCCCCTTAATTTCTGAGGCATTTGAGCTTTTGTCATTCTCTCACTTCCATCCTCTCCAGGCTGGGTAGTTCCTGGGTGCTCCAGCAGGAATGTGAGCTCCAGCCATGGCTTGATTATTCATGGTCACGTGAAAGAGAATGGACATCAATTTATAGATTAAATCCTAACAGGAGAGTAACAGTAAGTCTGAATATTTGAAGGAAGGCAGAGAGAGTACAAAAATGGCAAATGAAGCAAAATACTGGGCACAGGACTAACAGGACAGGCACAGGACTAACAGGCACAGAGAGGGGAGCATAAGATTGGGAAATGCCCACAGGTTTCTGTGTGATCTTCACCTTTCTGCAGCACGGATGGGTTCCTGCCCAACATTCTGCATCACCAGACAGAGAAGTCCATCCAGCACTGACCACATGAAGGGTTCCCAAAATCCAAGGGCCATAATCTCATACAATCTGTCTCCTGGGCCTTTTGCTTCCTTTTAAATTACTCTCCAAGTATCTTTTTTCCAACTCCCAGTGTTGATGCCAGTACATGATAACATCTCAAATAGCACTGGAGTTTAAACAAATAATTTGCAAATAATTCAATGAAATTTTGCAAAGATATTTAGAGAAACAAACTGGGTCTATATTACCTATATTTTATTTAATTTACTTCCTTGACTCCACTGATCACTGTGGAAACTGAGACCTCCCAGCGCTGATACAGACTTAAATGTGGGTGTCTTGATTCCAAACTGAATGAGCAAAGCCAGCTATGAGAAAAACCAGGAAAGACTAGAAAAGGGAGTTGGGAAATCTGGGTGGGAAGGGAGGTTTTAGTAGGACGCATGGGGTCAGAAACCAAATTGTGAGAAGCAAACATATAAGATTTTGATATGATCTTGTTATTATTAACAATTTTTGTGAGTGTGTGTGTTCTGAAAGACTTCCAGATTGTCCACTTTGTACTACACGGTGAATCACCCAAATAATTGGCAAAGGAACATTGTCATTTCAGAAAGACAGCTACTAGGATCCTAAAGCCATAAAGAAAAACCAAAGTTTCTTCTCTCGTGGAGACAATCCGTCATAAAAAGTTTTCACTTTGCTTAAAAAAAAAAAAAAAGGAAAAAGAAAAAGAAAACTAGCAATTAAAACAAATTTCTTTCACTGCGCTCACTTTGGCATAGTGGTTCCTAAGGAGAATCTAAACAAAACAACTTGACAACTTGTTTCTGCAGCCCTGCTAATTAGATGAAAATATAGACTAAAGCAGGAAAATGTTTATTTTTCCATGATTTCCAGTGTACATCTTGTTTGGGAAGTTTTCAGCACTGTTTAGAAGAAGAGAAAGCAAATAGAAACCATGTCTTTGTGGGTGATTTTCTGAGGCAGCGCTTCTGGAACACTAATGATAAATCTTTTGGGTAAGTCTGCTCACAGAAATTGGAAAGAACCCCTGAAAGTGACAACAAAGACATCACCCACTCCAAACAGTCACCCTGTAAAATCAAGCGGAAATCAATGAGAATGAGTGGAGTCAAACTCCTGAAAGATATTGCCATGGTGGGTGGGAAAGAAATAAAACAAGGTAAATATTTATCTAGCATAAAATCACATGGATCTTGAAATACTGGTATTGCCGATCTTTAAAAAATTGGAAACAGAAATGAGGAACTGGGGAAATAAAGCTTAAAATGTGTCAGCAGAAAAATTAGTAGAATAAGGAAGAAAAATCTTGGAAAAAGTGGTAGATGAGAAAAGTGTGCCATTCTTCAGAGGTTACTATCTTGACAGGAGCTATTGCTACAACAGACACAGCATTTTCAGGCAAAAGAAAAATATGGAAATTCATTGGGATTTCTTCCAAAGTGATTCTCAATATGATTACCCCCAGAAATTCCCAGCTACAGACACAGAATCTCCTGAGTTGGAAGGGACCCATAAGAATCATTGAGTCCAACTCCATGAAGGTGGACCAGGCCCTACTTTGCTGTTTCAACTAAGACAAGAGGAAATGGGCAGAAACTGATGTACAGGAAGTTCCACCTGAATATGAAGAAGAAATTCTTCATTGTGCAGTGGCCAAGCTCTGAATAAGTTGCCCAGAGAGGGTGTGGAGTCTCCCTCACTGGAGATATTCCAGAACCACGTGTGGACACAATCCTGTGCCATGTGCTCTGGGATGACCCTGTTTAAGCAGGGAAATTGGACCACATGACTCACTGGGGCCCTTCCGAGCAGACTGATCCTGTAATTTTGTGATTCTTTGAGAATTGTTGAGCATGAAAATGTGGCGCCTATTTTCACTTAAAGGAACTGAAAAAGGGAATGACAATACAGAAGAGTGTAGCAGGTTTTTTGATAATGATTTAAAATGTACTTATCTTAAATCGATCAAAGCATACATATAATGAAATGCATTTTTCTTTTATTTTTTAATTATAGCTTTTTTTAATTATTCAACAAGACGTTCCAACATGGTCCTCAGACATTTATCTTGAAATGAAGAACAGTGAAAGAATTTTGCAATAAATAAATTTTTCAAAAATATTAATGTGTGTATAGTACATTTGAAATAATATTTTACATTAATTTTTTCAGGCTAGTTCATTTGTTTTCTGCATCAGTTTACAAGCTGCCAAAAATCCCCCCCCCCCCCAACATTATTTAAGCCCTTCAGACTAATATTGATCTCCTTAATGAGTCGTGGCCCACGTTTTTGGACTTTTGGATGCAGAACATGACAAAAATCATGGAAAAATCTTGCTGAGTGTTTAAATTCCTGGTATAGGGGCACAATTCTCCTGTCTCTTTAAATGAAATTCTGTTTCCTATGGAAGCTGATGTGCAGTAAGGGTAGAATTTATTTTACCCATCTCATAGGTGGATTCTGCATTTACCTGTCTTGGAGGTGGATTCTGTGCAGGCTTTTGCGTCAGAACATCTAAACAAGGTGCCCTTATTTCCCTGCTCAATGAAGTGAAATAAGAAACTATAGAGGATGCTTCACCCAATCTGCTGAAAATGTCTGCTCCTGAACAAGATGGATATTGCCTAAATGCTAAGTCTTCCCCACAACCTGTCAGGAAGACAATGTGGACACCTAGTTCAGATGTAGACATCTGCATCCTAGATAACTAAATTTAGAAGAAGTTTCTTCCACCCTCGATGTCTATAGTGGACTGAGAGGTGGACCAGGACACAGCTCTGTGTTATAAAGTTCTGAAGGTCACATCTGATCTTATAAATGTGCAAGGGAGACTTATTTCCTCTAGGATAAAAAACATTGGTTTTGCTTGAGTCATCATCCACAGCACAGACTCTCTGCTCCTGCTCCAGAGGATCCTAAGTGGAAGCTGCTATATCACACAATTTACAGAATGGTTTCATTCAAGCCGGAGCTCTAAAAAATTGCAGTGAGAAATGGAAAACCTACTGACTTATAAAATATTTACAGGTGTTAAAACAGTACAGGTCTGATATAGAAAAATCACCCCTTTTCCTGCTATTTTTCATGCTGAGATAAAGAGGTTTTTCACCTAGTTGTCACATTGCTTTAGACATATTTCATACATTTTGGAGGTCTGGGGGAATATGTCTTGATTTCTCTTTGGTTCTGCAACCCATAATCTTAGTACTCCAAATTATGGAAAATTTCTTTCTATTTCTGTAGTTAAAGTATGCCCATCATAACAAAAATAACAAATGCTAAGCATTTTTCCCAATGTCCTTTCCATTGTCATAGAAAAATATTTGCTGTTATTACTTCACTAATTTATCACCTTTCACATTATTAGTGAGAAGCCTGAATGGAACTGAAATTTGGAGTCATATCAATGTATTACACACTTTACAATAGGGATAAATGAGAAACTGAAAAACATTATAAAAGCAAAAAAAGAAGTTCTGCTTCATATTTCCATAGGGCATCACCCTTTGAAGCAACAATGACTTATCTTTGGACTCAGAAAAAGAGCATAGAGCATTCTTTCTTTTTTTTTTTATACAATTTAATTTATAATGAGGACTCAGTGAGTTTCCCTTCCTCTGTGCTAGATAATCTTTGCTCTTCTGTTCTTGTATAATTTTTGCTGAGTCTGATTTACATTTTTTATGCAGGCAAAATCGAAACAACGTAAGGTCACTTTCTGCAGGTGTGGTACGTGATACATAAGAAAAGCTTGGCATCTGCTTTGTGTGCTTTTTTGCATTCCCATGCATCCTTTTTGCAAGTCAAATTCTCAAGTTTAGAGGCAAATATCATTAAGTTCTTATACCAGATATATAATGTAAAACTTCTCAACTTAGACAGCCCAAAACTTCACCCAAGTGCTGCAAATGTAGATAGCTTCTTAAATATATTTTTCATTATAGGCTTATTCTACTGTCAGGAGTGTGATTATTCTATGACACATTAAAGATGAGCAGACATTGAATGGCTGGAATGGAGATTCAGCTTTAGATTAGTAAAAGCAGCTCCAAAGTGAATCAAACATTCACATGAAAAAAAATGAACTAACTTAAATTTTGCTTTTGTTCTGTCACTAAAAAATCATAAGAATTCTGCTCTTCCTTCCCACCTGTTCCTCTTTTCACAAAGACTGGAGATGGGGGAGCCAATGGGGAAATTCAGTGAGAAAAGAAAGTATTGATAAGGCAAGTAGAGTGTTCATAAAAGCTACCAGTTGAAATGTGAGCAAAAGGTTACTTAATTTTTCATCATTCTTTGTGTTCCTCCTGTTATCTCACATGCAGTCTGGACGTCCTCTTTACAAGAAGACCTGTTCTCAATTTTCTTCTTTAGACAAATGGAAGAAAAAGTTTCTCCCTGTACATGGAACTGCAGAAATATTTAGTCATTATTAAGTCATTATTAAGAGAAATACACACACACAGATTTACAGCAAATATAACAATTGTACATCTCTTGTATCTAAGGAAAAACTTTTTAATTTTCACTGCAAACCTCAAAGAGTTTTATTAAGTTCCACTGGGCACCCAAGAGCATGGAAATTCAACTATTATTTCTCTTCTAATGTTGCAAGAAGTTGGTTTGCTGAAGAAAAATCGTTCTTCTAGTTGAAAATTACACTTCTGAAATGATGGAAGCCCAAAGCCAAGCAAAATTTGAGACAAAAATTGCATTCAGGCAATAATCTTAGACTGCAAAGGGCTTTATGCCTTAAGCAAGAATGACTCACTGTAGAGTATAACGGATATATCTGAAGAAAAACTTGATGTGTACACACTGTGCCTCACAAGGTGCAGAAAAGTCAAGTCAAATGATGCTACAGACATCACTGTGATTTTTCCCTTCCTCTTTCCACTGTGCTCATTTTGTGGATGAACCTCATTGTGGTTATAGCTTCCGCATTAATATTGTTCAAAATTTCCTTGTGGTGGATTGACCCTGGCTGGACACCAGGTGCCCGCTGAAGCTGCTCTGTCACTCCCCTTCTCATTTGAACAGGGGAGCAAAAATATAATGAAAGGCTCCTGGGTCAAGGTAAGGGCAGAGAGAGACCAAAGAATCACAGAATCACAGAGTCATTTAGGTTGGCAAAGATTGCCATGGTCATCAAGTCCAACCTTTGACTGATCACCACCTTGTCAATTAAAGCACAGCACTGTGTGTCGCATACCACAAGGGATGGTGACTCCTCCTGGGCAGCATGTTCCAATGCTTCACAAACTTTTCAGTGAAAAAATTCCTCATGGTGTCCAAATTGCTGTCAGCAATTGCCATGGTTGTCAATCTGAGACAAAGGTCGACTGCAGCTTGACAGGGGTGGTATCCTCACAATATTTTCTAAAACTTGAAAAAATATTAATGTGGAAGCTAAAACCACAATAAGATCCAGAATCAGCTTCCCACAGGGTCACAGCTGCCTTTGGGCATCCCCCTGCTCTGGTGTGGGGTCCTGCGGGGGCTGCAGGTGGATCTCTGCTCCCCCATGGACCCCCATGGGCTGCAGAGCACAGCTGCCTCACCCTGGGCTGCATCAGGGGCTGCAGGGGAACCTCAGCTCTGGCACCTGGAGCACCTCCTGCCCCTCCTTCTGCACTGACCTCAGTGTCTGCAGAGCTGTTTCTCTCATATATTTTCATTCCCATCCAGCTGCTGTTGCACAGCAGGGTTTTTTCTCCTCCTGCACATGTTATCCCAGAGGCTCTCCCACCATTCCTGATGGGCGCATCCTTGGCCAGCAGTGAGTCCATCTTGGAGCCAGCTGGTATTGACTGTTTTGGGCACGTGGGAACTTTCAGCATCTTCTCATAGAAGTAGTCCCTGGAGCCTTCTGCAACCAAAGTCTTGTCACATAAACCAAATAGATTCAACTGTGTCACATAAACCAAATAGATACAACCTTGTCACATAAACCAGATAGATTTACATAACTTCCTTTTTCTCAGCAGAAGTGGTACAATGAAAAAAAGGATAGAAAAAATTCTATGTCGTAACTAAAATGAGCGACATGGGCACATTTCTGCAAGAGGAACAAGTGAGAACTGTATCAGGAAATAACAGCAAAATAAACACACAGAAATTCCTCCAAACTTAAAAGGAAAGGACCACAAGAATCTTTCTTGCATTTTGAAATTCAGTTAACATGCTTAAATTGAAGGTGTGCACACTGTAAGTTTTTTGTATCACCAGCAGAGAATGTGGAACACTTCAGCCTGTTCTGGTCCCCACAAGATGTGACATTCCTCAGGTGGGAACTGAGACTGGGAGCTGCCTACACAACAATGAATGAACTGTCACTCCAAACAATCAGAAGTTTCAGCTCCCTACCAGCAGCCTGCAAGCATTTTAAGGACTATCTTAAGTGGACAAGAGAGAAACACCTGCTTTCTGGGCACTGAGATACAACTCAGTGAGTTGAGAAGAGTTAAATCAAAACTATTAAAATGCTGCAGAACTCTCCTGTTACTATGCAGCCCTTACCAGCAGCAAATTCTCCCAAGGATGAATAGAGTTCTTATTTAAGCACCTCATTTTGATGCCTCAATTTAAATAAAATTTATGTACTCATGGCAAAGAATATGTTAAAAATCAGGCTTAATTTTAATAATGATTTTGTCTTACTCTTTCCTCCCTTATTGTTACCAAAATTTATGGTCCTGAAGTAAATAAATACATTGAATTTAGAAAAAAACTGTGAGGATACCCCCCATGTCAAGCTGCAATCGACCTTTGACTCAGATTGACAAGAAATGGAGAGACTGCATCAGTTGTGATGCATCACTGTGAATGTTTGTTATGGTGAAGCAGCATAGTGGGGGCCACCCCTAAAAAAAGACAGAGAAAAATCTCCTTTCCTCACCAACTCAGCCTAAAGCAAAGAATAGGAAGTTTAAGATTCTGTTAACGGAGGTACTATTTAAGAGCTAAAAGCAGTAAGTCAAATAAAGTGAACCCATGGAAAGTTGTTATAGTAATTCAAACTCAGTTCATTTCACTGGCATGGCAATTTTTTTCCCATTTTATTTCATTGTTTTATCATCTCTCTCTTTCTGGGAAAAAAAAAAAGTTCAACTCCCTGCTGGTAGTTTTCCATGTCATGAATAAATATTTTTATTGCTATTAGTTAACCATTAATGCTCAAAGCATACCAGATTATATAAAAATGTGCAGGAATAATCCTGCTTAAAAGAGCTTAAGGAATTATTTCTACATCTAGGAAACCAGCAGATGCATCAGTCTAAATGATTTCCCACTGCCAGAAATATAGAATATTTAAAATAATGTAAAACACCACTGCTTTCCATTTCCTGACATTTGTAGAAGGCTCATGTTAACCACTTAACTGTTTAACCTATCAGGTCAACCTGTCCCTTACAAATCACTTGTTCTGGGGAGGAATATCACAGTTCATCAGATTCCATCAGATGATGGAACACCTCATCAACTCCTTCATAAAACAAAACAAAACTCATCAAGATAAGGGGGAAACATTCAAGTTCAGTCTTGGGTGCCCTAACGATAAAGGCAAATGGAGAAGGAATAGAATTTCTTTAAACTCAATTTATTCCTTAAAACATTAGCAAAATTGTGTTGTTCCACCCCTTGTTTCTTTATTTTTTTAAACTTTTTTCCCCTTCTCCATTTGCATTTTCCTCTTACACAACTGTCTAACTTTATGTGCCTCAACCTCATTAAACTCGTATTTGAGCTGAGCGTCTTGAGGAACGCAGCAGCTCAGAATTAATGATGGCACACTGCTTAAAACAGAGGGAAGACACACTGTTAATGATGACACATTGCTGAAGGTGAGCAACAGTTCACAAGATGACAGGAAGCTTGAAAACAATGTCACAGCTTCTCTGATTTGAAAGGAGCAGGTTCAGTCCTGCACAGGCTCACCCCAAAATGCTCCTTTTGGCTTCTCTTCTGCGATTACCATATCTGATGTACATCTGTTACTTTTCTGATTCTGTTCAGCATCTGATAGGGCATTGTGCTAACCAGCAAGGATTACAAAGAAATGTGTCTTTTGCCATTTCCTTCCAACAGAAAGTGTTAAAAAAACAGGTGGGTGTGGTATTTCCTGATATGGTTTAATGAACAAGTTGGTATTCAGTCAATGTCACTGTAGATCTTTCCCAATCTTAATCATTCTGTGATTTGATGATATATGAATTTTGAAGATGTGAAGGAAGGGGGAGGAACTTCTATTAGGTGTCTAAATATTTTTATACTACCTATGGATTTAAGGATATTAATATTTATTAACAGTGACGAAAGGAAAGGTTAGTGTTAAGTGGAGAGAAATATAAATGAGCAGAAGATAGAATCCTACCATCCTCAGAGATAACATTTTGTTGTTTGAAGAAATAACAATATGTGAAAAAAGAAATATTATTTTTCAGTATGTACTCCCTCAGCATAGAAAAATCTTGACACAGAGATGAGATTTTCTCCCATCCTGGTAAGCGTTAAAGGCAGGTATGTAGCAAAATCCCATCCATCTCTGCAGGACCTTCTCAGACCTTCAAAATCCACTCCTTCAACAGTTACCTGTATCATGCACTGGTTTTCTAAGGAGAATAATTTGCTTTTCTGACTGAGTGTTCATCAGATTTTCTTCTGTGATTTTGCTCCTCTCCATGTTGGAGAAAAATGAAAAGTCTTCTAAGTACTTGACAAAGGATGGGTTTTTTTCTTTCACATGAGAATAACTGTTGAGATTATTTAATGAAAGTGGTTGAGTCTCCTCTACTTTTCTTTCCATCTTCACCCCAAATGGCATCAGTAGGATATTGCATTCTATTCTGTGGCTTAATCAAATGGAGTTTCTTTTATATAAAGGAACTCTATACTGCCTTCCATTATGTAATATAGCCATGCTCAAAAATTTTTTTAAAGTGTTTAAACATGGTCCAGGTCTGCACAAACCCCTGAATTTTATTTTTGCCATAAAGATATGTGCATCTTATAATTTTCTCCTTTGAACACATTGAAAACTTTTGGGACTTGAAAGAGTGGAAGCACTCAGAATCTATCTCATTTCCAATACCAAATGGAAACCAAAAGTCATAAAAGTTAGATTTCTTCCCTTGATGGGTTTAACCAGTCGGGATCTCTGAGTCAATAACACAACACACTCAGCACAAAGATGAGATCTTTGAAGGTGTAATAGAGTGGCAGACTTATTTTTACTGAAGTTTTCTTATTAAGATGATACCAAGAGAAAGAGAGTGATACAACAATGGAGATTGCTTCTACTTTGGAATGGTTTGGAGATATAATTCACAGAATCACAGAATGATTAGGGTGGTAAGGGATTTTAGCATCTAATTCTGAGCCTCTCACCATCGGCAGGGAGTCTTCCACCAGACCAGGTTGCACAAAGCCCCATCCAACCTGGCTTTGAACATCTCCACGGATTCAATTATTACGTTAGTTAGAGTAAAAAAAAACTATCTTTCAAGCAGGAAAGACAAAAAACTGACTTCCCACAGTGAAATCCCTTGAGCACTAAGGCAAGATGTCTTGTTTTTCTTTCTAGTTTTTTTGTTCAACTCCTCTGGTCATTGCAATGTCTCGTTGTAAGAGGACTTACGTGGCAGATGTGTGTTTGCAACCAGTTTCAAACTTGCTGGACAAATGTTCTGTAAATATTTATAACAAATATGTTTGATGACTGTGACAGCTTTGAATTACTGGGTGCTTGTGTTTCATATTCCTTTTTAGCTCCATTACCAAGGCTAAAGATCCTCCCCCTTTCCTTCTCCATCACCTTTTTCAGCCCACCCAAAACCAATTGGATATCTCTGGCTCTATGCTAGCTGCATTTTTCCAGTATATTCCCAGCTCATTTCCAGTATCAACTCAGAACTGTGCATTCTGGAGTTTTGGTGTTGCGTTTTCATATGGAATGGTTTCCGTGGGAGTAATAATTATCAGTGAGATACGAGCCAGGCATGGAAAAACAACCAAAAGAGAATGAAAATATTTACTTGAAACTGTTTTTAATTGAAAATCCAGTTTTTGTCTGAATATGGTCCTATTATGGACTTTCTCTATAATCTAGACATTCTCTATCAAAGAACATCTAGGAATTTAGAAGCTTGGAGATTTTTGCTCTATAGAATTGAGCTGAAACATATTAACTAATCAAAGACTTATGATCAGACTGACAGACAGAGAATGACAGGAGATGCAGATGGACAATGTTATTCCATAATATTTGTTTCTTTGGAAAACAATGTAAAATCATGGCAGCTCCTGAGTAATGTCTGACTTCAGGGGAAGGGACCCTTGCTCCACATCAGGCTCCAGGCTCCTCAAAGTTATTGTGACATATTGATTTCTTTCAATTGTGACTTAATCTAAAGCAGATCATCATTACTTCAGTAGTAATATGACACTCAAAATCTTAAAACAAAAGAAATAACTTTGAGGCATTTTAGCTCATATTTCTATTTTTAAAAATATGCTTCTTTTTCCAGTATTCATTGGAAGGTTATCACCTTTAAAACATCCTTGGCCTGAAAAAATAGAAGTATTCCCTAAATGCAATGCACAAGACCCTTCAAATGAAATAAAATTTTGGGGTTTTTTGTTTGTTGGGTTAGTTTGGTTTGATTTTATTATCAATCAAATAGATTTTTAACTGTCTGGCTCCCTAAATTTAACAAAAATAAATACCAAGTAACATATTTTGAAAGCTTTGTTGAGGAACTTAGACTACACTTGTGCTAGCAAATTGCACTGGACAAAGAAATTAATGCAAACATTGCATCTTGATCACCAATGAATTTGTGTTGTTATAGCCTTTGTCAGCAAACAGCATCCTAAATCTCTTTCCAAAATACAGTGATTTAGCACAGACTGGGGATCTTTTCAGATAATTATTTACTTTGTCTGTCACCCTACAGTGAGGATGAATTTAATACCAGGTACCACTGAAATTTCATATTCTGTAGTATTGCATACACACGCCACACTATTCACGCTGGCTTAAGTTCCAGAGGAGCAGTCTTGCACATGTTTCATAATGAATATACACAGCACAAAGGAGACAAAATGGGAAACTGGATCAGTGGGTCAGAAGAGAACACCTAGAGCTTAACTAAAAACAGAATTTGGAGCAGAAAGGGCATTGTGATGTAGGTAAGGAAATAAAAAGGAAGCCAGAAAACCAAAAGAGATCAGTAAGTGGCAAGAAAGGAGTGGGAGGGAACGAAAGCACCAGAGTTAGCCTCACAGGACAAAACCACTCAGAGACCTGGCAGGAAGCTTGACCTTTATTTGAAAGGTTGCATTTACCTTTTGTGTTATTGAACATTATTTTTTTTCACAGTTATCACGTTGCTTAATCAAAGGAAAATAATTAAATCAAAAGAACCAAAATGGAAAGAAAGGAATTGAAGACTTGAGATTTTAAAATAGCAGATCCCTTCTTCCAAGCCTAATTTTGCCATTTATGAACAATTCTTTGCTCCACTAGTAGCACGTGGTTGCTTAATGTATAGTATTTTCCTGCTAATGAAAATGATCAACACACTCAGCTGAAATCTATCCACTCTGTCAAGTGCATATACCTAAAATTCCCTTTTTTAAGCTCCTATGTGCCTTTTAAAAGGCCATTAGTGCACGGGGAGAACAGTGGTCCAGCTGAGTGTGGAGAATACAGCCAATTAGTACAATTACAGACACCTTAGGCTTCAAGATTTTTTGTGTGATATCAAACCTTTATTGAGAAAATAAGGGGGAATTAAGTAAAAGCATGATTTGGCTGAACATCGTGAAAAATTAGCAAGGTTTACCAGTTCACAGAACAGCACCTTCAGGGACATGGAAGGAATCCCACTGTTAACAATGCCTTAACCTAGAGAGGGACATTCTTTCCCTGCATATTAGGCACTTTCAAATATCTAATGAAATAAAAATATAATAACACTGTTTCAAAAATAGAATAAATATATATTTATATAAATTGTTGTAATCTTTCTGCTTATCCCTTTACTTTGCATAAGACTTTTCAGATTAAATTCAGTGCCCTGCTTCAAAACCTGGCTGCACTGATGACAACAGAACTTCCTTTGAGGCCATGGGTATGCCTTGGACCATCTGTGACAACTAACAAGTTTTAAAACAAAACTGTGTATTATTTTAGGCACCACACTACCCAATACACTGCTATTTAGGGCTCTAGGAATAGTGTAAGATGGCAGCAACAGATAGGAACAGCAGCTTTGTCACTGCAACATATCATGCTCCAAAGGAAACGCTCTGTACTGTGTATCCAAATGACTCTTTTCTGTCCCTCATTTCTCTATGGAATTAATAGTCTTGCCCATGCCTCTCTATTTCAGTCAAGATCTGGAAGAGAACAAGAACATGGAAGTCAAGAACATGGAAGAGAAAAACAAAGTCTGTGAAAATCCAGATAGACAGGACAAACTGTTCTTTGAAAGGGTCTGGTGATTTCTTCTGGCTTTGAAAACAACAGTAAAGATCCCATTCACTTCACTATGGACACAGATATGCTTCTTTGTGTCATTCTCTGACTCTTCTCTCTCTTCATTCATATGCATGAGCAGTACCTTAAGCCATCCATATTCACATTTTATTGAGTACTTTATATCACAGACAGCATGTCTGCATCTACAATCCTATTGCATTGGTCCTACTGTGAAAGCATTTTCTCCCTTTCAAAAATATAATAAAAATCACTGCCAGCTTATGCTCAATCACAAATTATGCAAGTGTGTCATGGTGTGACTGGAAATAATCCTTGAGGATTCACTGAACAAATTGCTGTAATTTTGTACCATTCTAAGTTCACCTCCTCTCAGGCCTCCCAGAATTTATTTATCCCATGTGGTGCCACCCCCTATGCAGTTAGACTTTAAAAATGAGTGTTTTCTTGCTCCCATCTCTCAGTGTTGCTACTGCATTTATTTCCTAGCATGTGTTACTGTGTTAGTAGAAACAGCAGCACAGTTTTGGTGGCAGAAATTACAGCAGAATCAGGAAAAATATGTTCCAAGTCTCTAAGTCCAATGCGTTCAAAGGAGCTCTCACAGACTTACCCAAGCAGCTCAAAATGATGTGTGCCCTGCTTGGGTGGGTGAAGTAGTTAATTATGAATCCTCAGTAAGTTTAACTTGCTAGTCAGGGATCATACTAAATAATATTTTGATCAGTTCAGCTTTAATCCTAATCTTGGTTTTCCACCTGTTCTGTGAACAGTGTTCAACTATTTTGGTGTCATTGACTGCTGTCGTGGCAGATCTGTATTAAGAAATAGTAGTTTAATGGAGAAGAGGGTCAGTTCTCCTCCTACCTTCAGCTGGAGGTGAAAATTGGGAGCTGCCAAAGCAAACTAAGGTTTATAATCTGCAGTCATAAAAAGTACCGACCACAATAGTAATTTCAAAAAATGAACATCAGATCTGGACAGATTAGATGCTGCGCTGTTGTTACCCTGTGGTCTCCGATGAGATGTCTGTCCATGCCTCTGTCAAAAGGAACAGAGCTGCTCTTCTGGAAATATGTCATTTATCTACATATCTTCACCCTTCAATGTTACTAATGTAGTTTCTCCTATTTTTATGGTCTCTTTTAAAACTCACATCAAACTTGGAAACTCAGTATCTGTACAAATATCCCTGTCTTAGGTAGGATATTTATACCATTGACATACACAGTTACCTCTCCACTAGTTCTTTTTCTGTCCATCACTGAAACAGCTGGGGACTTCTAAATCAGAAAAAGCTCCAGACAGTGGTTTTAGAATAATTCCAGGGTGGCACATGGGCTTGCACCAGTTGTTCTGAGCCATTATTGAAAGAGAAGCTATATTACCTGGTGTCCTGGTTTAGGCAGGGACAGAGTTAATTTTCTGTTTAGTAGCTGATACAAGGCTGTGGTTTGGGTTGAGTATAAGCAGTGATGTTGTGGTTGTTGCTACTCTAAATCAAGGACTTCCCATTGTCTCAAGCTCAGCTATTGAGGAGCTGCACAAAAAGAGATCAGGGAGCACGACCAGGATAGCTGACCCAAACTGGCCAAAGAGATATTACACAACACAGAACATCATGACCAGTATATAAACTGCGGGGGAATTGTCTGGGAGCCACCAATCACTGCTCAGTGATGGGGTGGGCATTGAGCAACTGTATTGTGCATCACTTGTTTCTCTTGGTTTGTTTCTCTCTCTCTCTTTTTATAATTTCTATTATTATTATTATTATTACTACTGATACTACTACTACTACTACATTTTGGTTTAATTATTAAATTGTTCTTATTTCAACCCACAAATTTGAAAAGCTCTACCTTTTCTTTCTAATTCTCTTCCCCACAAGGAGGGTGGGGAGGTGAGGTAGGTGAGAAGGTGGCACTTAGTTGCCAGCCAGGGTTGAACCATGACACCAACTTCAGACATCTTTACAGGGTCCCTGGGAGAGCAGGAGCAGTGATGTACATTGTAGAATATCACTGTTGCTGTTGTGACCCTGAAGAAGAGCAGAAATAACAGGAAAATGGGAAGAAAATACTCTGAATGGAACAGACATAGTCACTGAAGAGCTCTGAGTATTAAATATGCCTCCCATGTTTCTCAGCATGTCCAGGCATATTTTCTAGTCCTTGTAAGCTGGGCTGCCCATATGTTCACAAACAATCGTTTTAAAATACAAGTTTACTTACCAGACAAGATTCCCCAGTCTCTCTGAGCTCTCTCACTGTTTGCTTCATTTAAAATGACATTTAATTAAATGAACAAGGACAGGCTTTGTTTCTCCATGGGAGTGGGGGTATATGCAATATCTTGATGAGTTGTTGAAAGAAAAAAAAGAAACAGGAGTGGTCAGAAGATAATTACTTTTTATGCCTTTTCAGACATGAGTTCCTCTTCCAGACAACGATGTTGAAGTAATGTTATTAAAAGACATTTGTCTTAGCCATGACTTTGCAACTAGTATTGAAAGTTGCAGAGGCAAAAGAAATTTCAACCCTTGTAAACTTTGTCTTAGAAAAACAGATTTTTTTTTTCAGTATTTTTCTCTTTCAAAACACCACTTGCCGTCATCCAGTCTAACCCTCTGCTCAAGTTATGGGCAGCTACAGCAGGGTGCTCAGGGCCACGTCATGGTGGATTTCAACATCTCTAGAGATGGAGATTTCATAGCATCCCTGGATGACCTCTTTGACCACACACACAATAAAAAGCCTTTTCCTATTTTATACACAATTTCTTTTATGTCATTCTGTGTCTATTATCTCCTGTATTCCTATTGGTTGTCACTGAGAAAAGGGTGGCTCCATTTTTTTACTTCCCTTATTAGGTATTTTTACATGCTGAGAAGATCTTCCCAAGCCTCCTTTTCTTCAGCCTCAAAAATTCCAGCAAAAGCACTGTTTATGGAAGGAAAGCCTATTTAGGGTGATGCAATGTATTTTATATTCAGCTCCTATTAAAATCTTAATTAACATCAAATTATCAATTAACAATTAATAATAAAAGCTTCTCTGCATGCTTTTAGCATACATCTGAATAGAAACTACTTCACTGTTTTTGAATATATTCAGAAAAGCACATACAAAATATATTTTAGTCTGTCTGTTATTTATAGCAAGACATCAGAAAAAAAATTATTTCAGTAGGTGAAGCTGAAGATGCCTTTTCATTTATTCTCCACTTGATGTTGCTGGATTTAGTCCAGTAACTACAGGATATTTTAAACACTAGCAAGAGTACATGAAGCACATTTTCATTAACAATTGGTTCCATGCAGTTGAACTATGTGAAGAAAAAATCACGCATCAGTTTAAGATTTAAGAATTCGGTCTCTGAATAACAGAGAAGAGTATTTAGATCCATTTATTTAAATTCCTTAAGAAAAAGCTAAGAGAAAGAAGCACCAAGGACCTTCTTTTTGCAATTAAAAACATAGTGGGAACTATCAATTTAAATTAAACTCTATTCCCAGCTACATTTGTGAAAATCAAACCTTATTGTAATAATGTCATGGGGGTGAAAACAGAAGAGTTTGTTTTCTAATTAAATGAGGAGCTGCCAATGAGGTTGGGGATAACTGCAATATTCAGTTCAGGTCCAGCAGGGGCTATGGGCTTGCATTGCATTATTTATTTACGTTGCATGTGATATCTCTTGAATTGTTCATAGAATAGAACCTTTCTATTGGTCTCCTACCACACCAGCTGAGCCAAAGCAACCCATTTCTGAAGCTCTAGATAAGAAACAGAGGGGAGCAGAACAAACAAGGGGAAATGTAAAATTTGAGTCAAGCTTACATAATTTACAGCTTCAGATCAAGAGAACAAGTTATTTCAAAACCATCAACTTCTTGCTAGAAGCCATAGACTGCCTAGAGGCACAGCAGAGTAGGTCCAAAATAACATGTTCATTGGTCTTATTAGACTTAAAAAATGCCCATATGCTGCCTGAATTGACCATTCAGCTTTAGTTCCGAATTTTTTACTATTCTGTGCTGCAATTTAAAATCAGCTATGCATATCTGCTCTAAAGAACAGGCTAATTAGCTGTGCGCAGCAACACACCCTCCAATTATTCTTCAATGTTTTTATCAAATGGAGAGGTACTCTTCATGTTTGCATGTAACTCTTAGTTTTTAAAGAAAGGAAGAATTTGGAGGTGTAAATTAAAGGAAAAATCCATGGAAATAAAGCAATAAACAATGCATATTACAAGAAGCAAATTATCAGTGCATTCCCTTTTGAGGGTGCACGGAGGTTGACACGCTGAGGCTTTGTCAGTCAGGGGTACAAAACCAGCCAGGGAGCGGCAGGCTTGGAGTGTGATGCTGGCGTGACTTTTTTTTTAAAAAAGAAAAGTTGAAAATTACTCAATAATGCTCCATAGTCAGTTTAGTTCATGATTTTAGGGGAGTATTTAGGCTTGACTCAAATGAAACTGTCAGATTTGGTTGGTCTGAATTGGTTTTCAAATTAAATGCAGTTGTCACTAATGCTTAGGTCTTGTGACCATTGGATCTGGTTGGGGAACTCACTGCGCCCAGAATTTAGTGATTCTCTCTGTGGTTGCTGAGCATGAGGCAGATGAAAAACTGAGAAACTACAGAGTCGCAACACCTGCTTAGGTAAGTTGGAAATGTGACCTTCTCATTGGTCAGGGTATTGATCAGGGTATTGATCTACCCTGAATCTATCTGGCAAGCATATGATGAATTATATAATTTCCTCTTAATCACATGTGAAATGCTCATAATATTGTCTCAAAACTCACTTTCTTTTCAATATTTCAGCTCTATTCTTGATTCTTATTTTTTCTTCTTCTTAAAAAAAAATTTCTTCTTCTTTCTTAAAACAAAAATATACTAAATACTCTGTCTATATTAAATCTGTGTATTTACATAAAATGCTTGCTCTCCATTCAATGAAGAATTACTTTATCCATGACATTTTTTCCCATTAAAGAATCAAATTGATAACCACTATTTAATTAAATAATTTTAACTGATGATAGAGCTACTAGAGGTCTTCTCCCACATACAGATAAGAAGTGGAGAAACTAGAAAAATTAATATTCTACCTTTCATAAGAGAAACAGAAGTTAAATATTGTTAATTTTGAGATGACATTTGTGCCCAGTGATTCTACAGTTAATTCTGTTCAGCTCAAGGCACTCTTCATCAGCTCTAAAAAAACCCACTCACTATTACATTTACATAAATCCAGAGAGGAAAAATTGAGTAAAAACCCAGCTAAAAGAGGATTTAAACTGGATTGATAATCTTCTAAAGGACTTAATGTGCATAACGTTGGATGCACCTTTGCATTTGTCCGCTGCACAAATCTGGATATAAACACAGGCTTATGCTTTGCTTTTTTACAAAATGCAACCTTATGCACACCCTCCCTAGGAGGGTGGTGAAGCACTGGAACAGTCATGGATACCCCATCCCTGGGAGTGTTCTAGGCCAGGCTGGATGGGGCTCAGAGCAGCGTTGTCTGGTAGAAAGTGTCCCTGCCCATGGCAAGGGTTGGAACTGGATGATCTTCAGTGTCCCTACCAATCTAAACCATTCTGTGATTCTGTGAGCCTATGAATAGGGCGCCAGTTATCGCAGTGCAGGGGCTTATCCCCAAACCCCACACCGCGGTCTCCTGCCGCAGCTGCACAGCTAGCTCAAGCATCACTCAGCGGCGATAATACACTGAGCACGCTTATCGCTCAAACTCCATAGAGCAGCGCTGCAAAGAGACTAGGAGGTGAGACGAGCCGGGAACCGGAACGGTACAGAGCAGACGGACTTCGAGGCTGGGTCTTCAAAGGGAAAGGTTTAATGCAGACGAGACAGGACCACGAGGAAGGGATCGAAGACCGAGGCTCCAAGCCCAGAGCACTGGTCGGCAAGGGGTTAAGAGGAAGCAGAGAATGGGAGTGGCCAGCATCGGGAACCAATCAGGGAGAGGGGACGGGGCGGTACCAAGGGGATACAGCGAATGGGGTTTTCAGGGGGATTAACTGAAACCCAGGGGTTTAGTAAACATAACAGTAAGTTGAACCGTCCCGAAACTTAACCATATAAGGAGAAAAGATGTGGGGAAGAGTGCAGGGCTAATTAGGACCTGTGCCACCGCAACATTCTAGGCCAGGCTGGATGGGGCTCAGAGCAGCGTTGTCTGGTAGAAGGTGTCCCTGCCCATGGCAAGGGTTGGAACTGGATGATCTTCAGTGTCCCTACCAATCTAAACCATTCTGTGATTCTGTGAGCCTATGAATATTATTAATAAATTATTTTGAATGGATTTAATGAACGGAAATAATTAACCTCCTACCTTTTTCTTGTAGAATCACATGCTTTCTAAGGACCTCCACCTTTCTCACTACTGGCTGTTTTATGGAAGAAACCCATTTGCTAGTTCTTTTCTTGATTTTAAAATTCCTTAGACTGATTAATTATATATAATATTATGAAAAAATCTCCATGGAGATACTGAAAAAAACCCCTAACTGATAGAGTGGATACAACAGAGGCCAATGAAAATTTTAGTTGATTGATGAAAGGTAATACATATAAGAAGAAGTCTTTAACTCTGAAACATGCTATGTGATTCTCAAAGAACAAAAATGACTTTTTATCTGCTGGAGGAAAATTAATACTACCAGTTGATTAACTTACAAAAGCCATCTTTTTATTGGCAGTTCAGATCAGTTAAGGAAGGGGAGCGTTGAGGTGCTGAAATTATGGACAAAAAATGGCACCAATGAAAGATGGAAAAGAATTCCACTGTGTGGAATAAAGAAGGCTTGCAATAACAAACAGCAAAAGATGGGCATTGTCTTGAACAGACAAGTGTAGAGTCTGTAAGGTAAAAGAAACTGAGAAGATTCCAGACAGAAACCTCCAGAGAGGATTGTTAAAATGGTTTCATTCTTGACAAAGACTTCAGTGATGAGAAAAGGAATAAACAATAACAGGGAAGCACATCCACATTTCCATTTGTGATGCTGACAGAGACAATAACATGCTCATATTTTGCATTCCCTATCGCAAATCCAGTTTGGTTTTAACACCTCTATTTCAATGAAAGAAAGCTGTTACAGACTGGCACTGAATTACTGACATCCTCCCAGCTGCCAGCTGTCCCGCTAAGACAGAGCTGTGCCTTGTCTGTTGCTAGAAATGATTGCTCTAAATTAATTTTCTCCAGTTTTTCTAATCAGTACATACAACACTTACGAATTTACTATGAATGTTTCCTGCTCTAATCTGTCATGCAATAAACAGATTTTCTTCTTTCTGCTACCTATGTAACCTAGGATCAACTTTCTTCATAATGGGACACGAGGAGAAAAATATCTTTTGTATTGGGTTTGTGTGGCAAGGGTTTGGTAGCAGGGGGCTGCAGGGGTGGCTTCTCTGAGAGGCTTCCAGAGGCTTCCATCATGTCTGACAGCTAATGCCAGCTGGTTCCAGGATGGACCTGCTGCTGGCCAAGGCTGAGCACATCAGTGATGGCAGTAATGCCTCTGGGATAGCATATTTAAGAGGGAGTGGGGAGGGGGAATGTTGTGAAACTGCAGCTGGAGAGGATTGAGAATATGTGAGTGAAACAGCTCTGCAGACACCAAGGTCAGTGCATAAGGAGAGGCGGGAGATGCACCAGCACTGGAGTTGAGATTCCCCTGCAGCCCCTGGTGCAGCCCATGGTGAGGCAGCTGTGCCCCTGCAGCCCATGGGGCATCCCATGCCAGCGCTGGGGGACACTTGAAGGAGGCTGAAACCCCTTGGGAAGCCCACGCTGGAGCAGGTTTGCTGGCAGGACTTGTGACCCCATGGCAGGTTCATGACGGCGCAGTTGGGTCCTGAAGAACGTAACCATGTGGGAGAGACTCGTACTGGAGCGGCTTGTGAAGAACTGCAATCCATGGGAAGGACTCACACTGGAGAAGTTCATGGAGGACTGACTCCCATGGGAGGCACCCCACACTGAAGCAGGAGAAGAGTGTGTGGAGTCCTCACCCTGGGCAGGAAGGAGCAGCAGAGACAACTTGTGGTGAACTGACTGCAGTCTCCCTGTGCTACTGCAGCTAAAGAAATAGAGAAATTGGGAATAAAGTTAACCTAGATTAGGGGAAATTTGGGGCCAATGCTGAATCAGATGGGTGCCATCGTGATAAAAGACACAGAGAAGTCAGAATTTGCCTGGCCCTAAGGAATCCTAAACCTTGGAGGTAAGAGAGGAAAGTCGGAGAAAGGAAGACTTTGCCTTGGTCGTAGAGTGTTGGATTAGAGGTTGGTCAGAGAGACATAACAGCCAAAAATCCATGGGCCCTGATGGGATACACCCACAGTTGCTGAGGGAGATATTGAGGGGGGCAAGACACTGGGACAGGCTGCTCAGGGAGCTCAAGGAATCTCCTTCTCCAGAGACATCCAAAACCCACTTGGACTCATTCCTTTATAACCTGGTCTAAGTGACCCTCCCTTGGCAGAGGGTTTGACTTGATGACCTCCAGAGGTCCCTTCCAACCTAACAATTCTGTGATTCTGTGAACGAAGGCAAAGCAGATGACAGGACACTGGCAATGCAATTCTTATCTCATATATTTTTTTTTATGCTGTTAAAAAAATGAAATTGCTTCTTCAACATCTCCTTCAACAAGTGTTGCCATCTGAAGACTTCCATCTCTAAATTCAGATCATAACTACTCCTCCCTTCCATGAAAAAAATTAACAGAAGTCTTACAATGAACTGCTCCCACTACCATTAAAATGCAATCACCAGCAATCCTGCACCGAATTACCAGCAATCCTGCACCGAATCCACTGCTTTGGAGAAATTTGTTAGATAAAGGGGTTTTTTTCTCATTAAGCATCTGCTGTAATGCAAGTATATCTATAGCTATAAATTTAATGCAAAATAATCCTTTTAGAATTGACCGTGATGCATTTTGGGAAGATTGTGGCTGTGGCATAAGAGACCCTGAATGTTTTTCTCTTAATCCTGATTTTACAATATTTGCCAACAGATTTCATCCTTTACACTCCTGATTTACTTCATATTAAGTAAGAAAAGAATCAGTCCATAGCTGAACAGAACAGATGTATGGCTTTAAATGACTGAAAATTATATTTCTTCACTGTAGATTAAACATCCTCCTACTGCTTGTTAAATGCACTTGTTCATTTTCTTGATTGACTATAGATTCAAACAGCCTTCTTTTTTAGAAATGGATATGCTCAGATGAGGTAGTCTCAGCATTCAGTAGTGTGTTAATGCCAAGTCTTCTGCAGTACAACATGCTCTGAGATTTTCATCAACAAAATATTGTGCAGCATGTGAACAACAACCAAAAAAAAAAGCCCCATAAAAACACACTGATGTTGTTTCCCACAGGCAGAAGCTAGGTAATATCAACCAAGTAATCACTGTTTACAAATGAAGTAAATTTACATCCTTCTGCTGATCCTGTATGTCCACCTGAGGGGAAAAAAACAAAAAGAAAAAAAAAACAGGGAAAAAAGAGAAGAATTTATTTGGGCTTCTCTCATTTTACAATTCATATTCCACATAGCAAACAGATTACATTAACACAAACATCCAGTGAGAGAAGCAGGGATGTCATCTAAATCCCATTGCATGTCTACAGGATCCCTGCATCTGAAATTTGACAGGTTTATAGTTTTTCTCATAGAAACCATGAATCACTCCAGGCAAAAAACAGCCAATAGGGTTCATTGTTCAAAGACGTTTCAAGGTCATTCTGCTCGACACAGCAGAAGGTCACGGTAATGGTGATACAGTCTCTTCCATAACTACCATCAGAGTCCACTGGGGAGTCAGGACATCTCATAAAGTCTAATGGTGTTTTGGCATCTGTTCCAGAGAGCTTCCCTGCCCCCTCTTTCCTTCCCCTTTTCCCTTCCTAGGAAAAGTGCAGCAGCTACAGACAGAAGGCTGGAAATGTAAGCATTAAGCAGCTAACCTGTGGTTCCTTTTACTATTTCTTTAAAAATCCTTTCTGCTTCTAGGGTTCACATAGTTCTGTCAGAATTTCAGTTTGAATGGAATAAGAGCCAATTCAGTTGATTCCCTGGAGGCTATCTAGAATGTGATTCCTGTGGAGTTATTCATAGATTAGCTGGTGTCCTTTACAGAACCTCTAAATCCTATATAGGTTGGTGCCACTTATTCCTGGATTAAATCTACAGTTTCCACAGCTAATAGTGACGCGTCTCAATATAGCTCTCATTCATTTAGGTACTTTGGTAACCACTGAGGGAATTATCAAGGGGTTAGAAACAAAACAGCTCAGAAGAGCTCTGATTTATCCTTCAGAAGCTTGCACGATTCCTCTGCATTTATTTTGACAGAACATAGAGTTCTTACACACAGCAAAGCTCTGTGGGTATCCTGGATATTTTTGCACTGTATGAAGCAAAAGGTAAAGGGAGACATAAAGTCATACATATCAGCTTTGTTTAAAGAGACCTCAGCTATTAACGTAAAATATGACATATGTTCAGCCTCTAATCTTCTGCTCCCTGATGAGAGTGTCACCACCAGGTACAGTAAGGACAAAGAACAGTGTGAGAATTCAAAATGAAAAGATAGGGATAACTGCTGTATCACAAAAGGCTGAGTGCACAAATGGCTCTTTAGTGTTCTATGTGAACACAGAGCTCTACTTGCAGGTTTTCAGATGAGGAAGAGATTTCTTTCCCAAAATGTTATTCATGCTGTCTGGATTTACACTTTGACCCAGCCCCTCTGTCACAGAGATGTTTACACTGCCAGTTCACAGGTTCACAGGTTCCAGTTCACAGATTATGAGATCTTTAAGCATCTTGATTTAGATTCTCTTAGGAGGAAACACACTCTTGAGAAACAAGTGGAATATATACCTCTCTGTATTCCAGACAATCTTTTGGGTAATTTAAAACTGCAAAATAATTAAAGAGAGACAGAATTTAAGCCCCACAAAACCTCTTTTCATTTGTTTCCCATAGTTTGAGAACTCAGTTTTTACACCCTCACATTCTTCTGCTGCAAGGATGTAACTGATGCAGGAAAACCATGAAAATCTGAGCATCTCTTCTATGGAATAAATATCCACACTGGAACAATGTTTTGTCCTTTAGACCAGTATCATGCCTCTGTGTGGGCTTGTGCACCAAGGAAAAACTGTTCAATTCATGCAATTTAAACAGAATCCATTTTAAAGAACTTTTTATTTGTTAATAACACCTAATTAACCCAAAACCAGTGAACCAGGCATTAGGGATCAACAACAGCAATGTAACAGATATATCAGAATATTAGAAACTTACAAGACGTTAATAAAATTATCTAAACACTTTTTGATGGCTCATTCTCCATGGTTATAATCACACATACAGCTGTGCCAGTACACACACACTGAGCTGTGCACATATCTGTTCTCAGGAAATGTGGGCCACAGACACATCGCCTCTCCTGAAAGGGCAGGTCCCCCATTTAGACCCATCTCTATTTTGAGATGTAGGTTCTTCAGCTTTATTTACACCTGTGCCTCTCCCTACAATCCTCTAATGCACACACCAGTGAGAAAGTGCACCCTGTGTTCATGTGCATGCCCCTCTCGGCCTCCTGGTTACCTCAGGGCTTCTCAAATGGCACCAAAGTCAGCAGCCTCAAAGATTTCCTGGGCTAAGAGTCGTGGAAAGCCCTCTGGCTGCTGCACGCATGTGTTGGTTGTCAGCTGTGAGCAAGGAGGTTGTCATTACAGCCAGTGGGAATCTGACCAGGGAGACCTGATGGTGAATGTGGGTGATTTGAGGGCAGATGCCCAGGAATGGGGCAGATAACACATTTACTTATTTAAAGAGAAGCCCCTAATCCCATTTCAGACACATTACAGTGCTCCTACTCCAGAAACACAGGAGTCTCTGATCCCCTACGGATATCCCATTTTATGATCATGGGTAACCTTCAGGATTCAAAAGGTGTTGTGTGTCTATATTTTGGTAACCAAATCTGAACTCTTTTGCCTAATCAGCTGAGCAGCTCTCAACACTCCAATTGCTAATACGGAAAGATGGTTTCGCTTCTCAAATGAAAAAGTTTTCATCTAAGCCATTTGACATCTTCTAGGCTATCCATCTCTGGCATTTAGTTGCAGCTCCAGAAGGACATGGATCTACCACACAGATCCAGGTATTGGGCATGCCTGAAAGCCTAATATGGATGTCTTTGGAGAATGAATAATGGCAGAAAATGGTGAGATGTGATCAGCTGAACTGAGTTCTCGCTGACTGCAGTGGGAGCTTGAACTCTTAAAGCAGGTGCAGATTGCATGTGCAGGTGTCCTGGCTGGGCAGACAGTACCATTCTTTCAGCAAAACCTAATCTCTGCTCCCAACCTTTCCCTGACTCCTCTTCATTGTCTTTGTCATATTGCATGAATATAGATTCCCTTTTCTCAGCATTCCTGCAAGTCCTGCCAGAGGAGGGTTACAACAGCAGATATGGCTTTGTTTACCTCCTGCAGTTTAGATCTGTAGTAGCTTTTTATTGCACTGAAAATTAAATGTACTTATGTAAAAAGCATCAAATGCAAACATGGGCAAAGAGAGATTTCAGGATAACATACCCAGCTTTGGGTTAATTTTTGCAGGCATTCAATATTCTTTCACCATCTCCAGAATGCACGCTCCGAAAGATAAAGTACTTCTTTATTAAAGCTGATGTAAGAGTTTTATTTTATTTTCTTTTATCCTTTATTTTATTTTGCATTTCTTTTGTTTAGCTCTCAGAAACAGATGGGTCATTTCAGCTGAATCATAAATCAGATTATGGCTAACGATTAAAGTCAGGAAAGTCTCATGCTTTGGAAAACAGCATCTTATCAGAAAATATCTGAGGGTGTGCCATGTACAGAACTCATTAAATTGCTTGTAAAATTTAATGGTATCTTATATATAATATGAATATGTATCATTCAATAGTGAAATACTAGACCAGAGGCACAGCTGGATTGGATCTGCTTTATTATTTTCCTTGTAGATTTTTTGGTTTACTTTTGCTATATTATTTCAAGGATATTTATTTCTTGAGAATAACATTTTAGAGTTGTAAATATGCAATACATAACCTGGTTCTCATTAATTTCACAATCCAGATCTAGCCGGTCTCTACAAAGAATGACAAAAAAATCCAGCATGTGGGATAAAGTGCTGAAAACAACCGAAGACAGGCTGGATTTTTTTTATTTTTATGTGCCAACATTATAATTATAACTTGTGCTGACTTTTGAGAAAGGATTTTCATCAAAATCATGCAATTTTTCCTGTTTTGAGTAGTATGGGAAAACTTAATATATGTTTGGATGTAGAGAAGACAGGTAACAATGTTGTTTGTACAGTTCTGTCATTTTTCATACTGTTTAACATTTAAACAGACTGAAGGTTTGGTATCCATGTCCTCTACTGTTTGCCACAGAACGAGCTTAAAATGACACTGATCACTGTGATTGAGCCTTTTACAATTAAAATGAAAAATAATCCTCCTTTCTATTTTGCAGCAAAAAGAATGAGAGAAAATTGAGTTCCTTGCTACTCTGAGAATGATCTTTTCAGTGTCTGAAGAGCTCTAAGCCACCTGCACTTCAGTTCTGAATGAAAAGTTGGACAGCATTTTGAAAAGGTGTTTGACCAAGTAATAAAAAGAAGAGCAATGAAGTGAGGATAACTCATATAAAAGACTTAAGAAAGATCTCAAGGGCTTTGGGAAAGCAATAGAAAATAAAAGAAAAACTACCAGCATTCAAGCAAGAAATTATAATACGATGAAGTGGCAAAACTCTTCATTTGAAACTGCCACAAGAATTCATGCTGTACAACAAGAAAATATTTCAAGGGGTCAAAGAATAAAATAAAGGCAACAAAAGCATAAAATATCATCTGAGCAACAGAAAATCTCAGGTGACAGCAATCACAGATAAAGATGACAGATATGTCTCTGACAGGCAGAAATATAGAAAGAGATGGAAGAATGCAATAAGGGTTTAGTTAACAAGAAAGTACACAGCACTGAGCCTTGTGGTGACGTATAAAACAGGGAGAGGGTGACATCCTTTGAAGGACTGCGGGAGGCTGCTAAATATACATTTGGATGTAGAAATGATGAAAAGGGAATTGGGACAGTACAGGGTCCTAAAGAGGTAATTTCAAAAGATGTTCAGAAGTTTTTTAATCTTGTAAGAGTATTGTACCCCTTGGAAAAATGTTTAATTTATACTTTTAAATCTTTTTTTTAAAAAACCCAAAGCAAAACCAAGACAAAGACAGTTCCTGTCAGAGAAATGAAAGCAGAACTCACATTTCTTCAAAATCTAAAATATTCCCAGTTATTTTGGTTTTTTACATTGGTGTACTCATCCCTCAATGACGAACTGTAAAGCTGTTTCCCGCATTTCGCATTTAACAAACTTGCTAAGGCAGCATTGAGTGAAGTCCATTTAAACACTTGTCCCTAGGAAGAAGACCTCATCACTAGTTGATTTGTCCTAGGAGGATGTGATCCCAGGATCTTTAGGTGATTAACCTCATTAGTTTTTCAAAAATGAGCATTCAGATCTAAACCCAAACAGTGTGAGGAAAGCAGCTTTTTTTTAAAAACAGCTGTCATTTGAAGGTTTCCAAATCTTTGCAGTGCTGGGCTGCCTTGTTTCAAAAAATAATTCAAAAGCCATCGCTCAAATTATGTCCCATATTTCAAGCCACAGGAGCTGTTCACATTTATTTCAACTGAAGCCCTGCGAAGGGATTGAGATCTTACAGCCCTCTGCTTCCTGAGCTCAGGTTAGTGAACACACACAAAGTTAAAAGAGAGCAGGCCAGACCCTGGAATTTTTAATCCAATGGAACTCCCATGCCTCAGTGAGAGCTTTGCTAAGGTTAGGACTACTAGGCTTGGCTCAGCTCCAGCGCCAGATCTGTGAACTTTGCTTAGCTTCTGGATAATTAGAGTTCAGAGGCACAAAAGTACTGCAGAGACTTCACTGCTGATAACCCAAAGCCATATCTTGAAGATTTTCCTTCTTTCTTTCCCAGCTCATAGGCAGGCAAACTTCCACTGACACTGGGAGCTGACTGCCAAAGCAAGCACATTAGGGAGGGAGTAAAAAATGTGTTACACAGATTGCAGTGGGAGCTTTGCTGGATGAGGTTTCACCTTTTACTTCAGATGAGGAAAAATCAATCAAAAATGTTAGCCCCCCACTAAGCTTTATTATTGAGGTATTAGTAAAATGAATTAAAACAGCTCTACACTATGTCCTGTGTGGAAATATTATACCCCTTTCTGTATTTCTTAACTCTGTAGCTTAAATAAAATAGGTGAGTGATGTAGGGAAAACGTTTCAATATTGTGCTTTATGTATTTACAGTAATCTTCTCTGTCCCATGACAGTGAATGCACTTAGCATGTATGCAGTTCTAATAAAAAAGTGTTTATATCTTATAGTTTTTCAATTGCCATTATGAGAAAAATTATAATGATGAAATTATGCGTACACAGGGAGAATTGATGATAGTGAAGTATTTCCTAGAGGAAAAAGTGCCCAGAAGGTTTAAAAATGCAGCTCAGAACTTAAACAAGAATTTTTTAAAACAGAAATAGTGACACTGACAAGTGTTAATTTTCTTTAAATGTCCCATTTTTCAACTTTCTGTGTGCTGTTTAAGAAAGCCTATACTATCTTTTACTTTGAATTCTCCAGTATTAGATTAACTATTCTAGGAAACAGCCAAACTATGTGAGTCTTTTTCTGCGTTAATGTACACAGAGACATATCTCAAAGGAATCAGGCATCTATCTCTTTTTTTTCTTTTTTTTCCTGTGATTTCAATATTATTTATTGTGTTAGGCAAAACCTGTTGGTGTTTCAGAGCTGGAGAAGTTCATATGCATTTGATATGTGCTAAAGAATAGAATCTAAAGAATGTAAAAGGCATCTGATCCCCTCCTCTGACCTGGTGCTCACAGGGCTTTTGACAGCCCAGGACACAATTTTCATTCACCCACTCACAGTTATATGGATAGTTACACATGAGGTTAATATCTCTTCTTGTGCTGGAATCAGAGTAATACTAACTTCAGTTTTGTTCTCCAGAGGGATAAATCCAAGGTTTGGTTTTTACACCCCAAATTAGCTCATGGCACTGTGACATCAGCATTTGCTCTTCAGGAGGATTGTCCACATCACTTACAGCGGTGTTTCTTTGGAGAATTACTCAGGTAAATTTAGTGCCATGTAAGGCTCCTGGAGCAACTGGTGTGGCAAGCGGCTTATCTCTCAGAAAGCTAAGGGTGTCCCGAAAACACTGTGTGCGGTTTTCCTGCCCTCTGCAGATATCCAGGAGTGTTGTGGGTATCTGAGCTGGAGCTCCATCCTTGTGCTTCATCATTTGTTTGTCGTTCCTGTTGGTTCCTGTCACTGAAACATGCAGAGCTTTTGAACAAGCAGAGCTTGATCTCCCCTCGCATGCCTTGGGCCAGGATCAGATTCCACCCCTTTGTGTAACAAACTTCATGCAAACAGCGCTGGCTCTGACTGCAAGAACAAGGTGATGTGGGACAGGAGGACTCAGCCACTGAGGTTCCTAAAATGCTGCTGGGGCAAATGGCTCTGCCACCAAAAGCTGCGTAACCAGAGCTGTGTCAGGGCTAATTAGGCTCACAGAGAGGCAGGTGTCATTAGGTTCGGGAAGCCCTTATTGGTACTTTTCTGCTGCTTTTGGGATCGCAACAGCCTTTCATGAGTCCAGACATATGAGTTTCCAAGGAACTAACTCAATGTCTCTACTTCTGCACAACCTCTCTAGACCTGCCTTGAATCCTTATGAGCTCAGCTCTTTTTTTTTTTTTTTTAATTTTAAATCATCTTCTGGATTTTTATTGTTTAAAAGGCTAAAATTTGTTAATCGTTATTTTTTCTAATATATTTTCCAGCTAATGAGACAAGATACCTTAGTGTAAGTACGTGGATGCATAGAAATTCTTGCTCCTTTAATGAAAAAACTGTTAATCACTTTTCTTTTGACATTAAATCTATTATTCATGTCAATATGACATGGATGTAAGACTGTCATTACAAGATCATTACAAGGAATTTCTTTATCTGAGACTATGCTAGGAGGGATGATAATTGTTATTGCTAATAAAAGTAACTGCTATTACTTGGATTTTAAAATATAATTACATGGCAGGAATACTTTGCTGCCATTTACTTACACAACCCATGTAATAGCCATATAACTAAATTAGAAATGGATGAGGTGGATAGTGGAGATTAAATCCAAATTTACCCCTTTCTGATGGTATGCATAAAGTTCTGCCAGGAACGACTGAATAAAGAGTGCAGAGTTAGCGAGGAGATCTTGCTCTCAGCTGGGAGCAGACACAGATGATCAGAAAATGAACAAAGAATTTCTTCACACCAGGCTAGCTCACACTGCCAGCAGTGCAGGTGAAGGATCCTTGGTGTTACTGCCAGTTGATGCTCTTGACCCATGCAGAGACATCTCTGTGCCTGCATTTCCATATGGCACCTCTGTTGCGGTGACACAGGTCCTAATTAGCCCTGCACTCTTCCCCACATATTATCTCCTTATTTGGTTAGGTTTTGGGAAGTTTTGACTTACTGTAATGTTTACTAAGCCCCCCAGAGTCTTGGTCACTCCCCCTGTTAACCCCTATTCGTTGTATCCCCTTGGCACCACCCCATCCCCTCTCCCTGATTGGTTCCCGATGCTGGCCACTCCCATTCCCTGCTTCCTCTTAACCCCTTGCTGACCGGTGCGCTGAGCTTGGAGTCTCGGTCTTCGCCCTGGTCCTTGTGTTCTCGTCTCGTCTGTGTTTTCCTGCAATAAACCTTTCTTCCTTGAAGACCCAGCTTTGAAGTCTGCCTGCTCTTTCCCGTTCCGGTTCCCAGCTCGTCTTACCTCCTAGAGTCTCTTTGCAGCGCTGCTCCGCGGAGTCTGAGCAATCACGCGCTTGGTGTTTTATCGCCGCCGAGTGATGCTTCAGCTAGCCGTGCAGCCGCGGCAAGAGACCGCTGCGTGGGGTTTGGAGCTAAGCCTGCGCATTGCGATACACCTCCATACACACATTGCCTCCAAAGCACCATCTCTATTCTCCCAAATCTCTCTGGTGCCACTTATTCCAAGACGTTTGGATGCTCTGAGGGTCACTTGTATTGATGTGCCTCAGCAAAATAACAGATGCATTTCTTCCACTCAAATAAATAATTAGGAAAATAAAGTGCGGTGTTTTATATGTAACGTAGAGAGTTCACCTGTGGAATGTGGCAAATAATAATGTGATTTCTTATCTAAAGGTGAATATGAAGTATATAAATACCAAACATAGAAAGAAAATTCTCTACATGCAGTACCATCCTGGTTTTGGCTGGGATAGAATTAATTTTCTTCATGGTAGTTGGCCCAGAGCTGTGGTTTGGACTCAGTAGAAAAAATGAATTTTATGTAACTCTGCCATATACCATTTCTTTACATTTTCTCATTTCTTGAATATGATATAGATACATCTACCTATGTGTGCCTCTGTGTGTACAACAGATCTTTCTGTGGAGAGAGGGAAAAAGGTGCTTGAACAAGCTTGATGAACTCACAGTGAGGAATTTTGAGAACCTGTATAATCCTGTTGGGAACAGAGGAATGCAGGTCATTCCCTACAGTGTGGCTATGGGGTATCATGGGCAGTTTTCACCTGGGATTATTCTTAGTGCCTTTGTTAATGATCTGGAAGACAGAGCAAACCTTGCAACTGACACTGTGGTGGGAAGCATTGCAAAATAAAATGTAAGGGGAGAGAGAAACAACAGAAGGGCCCTAAAAGCTGCTTAGAAGGAGAGGCAGGAAATGAGACTCAAGCAGGGAAACTGTATTTGTGGGGAAGAAATAGCTCAGAACTCAGTTGAAGCAGGGGAGTAATTTAAAGTCTGATTAAAAGCCTCTTGACATTAGTGGAAAAGATGCACGCTGATTTTAATGGGCCTTGAAACTGATGTCTTTTAAAGAACTTTGAGTTCCCTGAACGAAAAAGACAATATACAGCAGGTCTGATCCTGTGGGGGAGAATTTGCAGTGTAGGCCAGCAGCAGGAAGAGCCAGGGAAGCATTTATGGAGTTATTTGGGACTATCAAAGTAATAAGAGCATTTTCACTCCCTCGTCTCTCTCTTCTAACCCATCCCCCATATTTCTTGCAGCTATGGAGGTGAATAGGGCATAGGGGGGCTGCTTTGTGAGCACCAGAAACTTCAGTTATGTACATGGAATCCCTGAAGTGACTTTTGCCACTCTGCTCATGTTTGAAAACTATGCCCTTCAACGCAAGAAGTGCTTTTTTAATGAGATTGGAAAGCTGCAATAAAGAACAACATTTCAGTGGTGTGTGGTACAGGTTATACATTACAAAACACTTGGAGAATGTCTGGCAACAAACTTTGTAGATGCATTTAATATTTTATGCTATACGTGAAATATTAAGGTCCTTTGTTCTTCACAGCATCTTAATACAGAGGACTTCCCTACTTGACTTATTAAATGGATATGTTAGGGTGCAAGCAAAGTCATGCATTTTTGGTAGCAACTCTTCATCCTTATCTTTTCAGCGTGGAGAAGGCTCTGAGGAGATCTCATAACACCGTCCAGTACCAAAAAGGGCCTCAAGAGAGCTGGGTAGAGACATTTTGCAAGAGACAGGAGTGATAGAACGAAGGGGATGTGTGTAAGCTGAAAGAGGGGAGATTTAGGTTGGACATGAGGAAGAAAAAATTCTTTACTGTGAGGGTTATGAGGCACTGAAAGAGATTGCCCAGAGAAATTGCCAGAACACTTCCCATCCCTGGAAGTGCTCAAGGCCAAGTTGGATGGGGCTTTAAGCAACCTGCTCTAGTAGAATTTGTTGCTGCCCATGGCAGGGCCTTGGAGCAAGATGATTTTTAAGGTACCTCCCAAACCAAACCATTCCATGGTTCTGTGGTCTTGAACACTGTGTCTTCTTCTTCTTAAAAAAAAAAAAAAAAAAAAAAAAAAAAAAAAAAAAAAAAAAAAAAATTTCTATCATATGCACAAAGCAAGAAAACCATCTTCAGTGTCAGCATGACCACTAGCTCACCTGGTTGCTTATGAACACTAATTAAAATTTCTTTATTTATTAATTTTACACACAATGAAGATGTAAAATGCTCTTTTAGAAGCTAACATGATCACTAGAACTATGTATACTCACATCAGAGTTAGGTGTATTTAGCATCTCCGTAGAGAAGTTTTTGTATACTTAGTGCACAAAACTCGGTTTTGAAATATGTATAGTATATTTCTCAAAAATGTCTTTTATCTGTACCATTTTGAATGTTTTTATTTATTTATGTGCTAATGTCTCACTTCTTTTTTATTCTCTTTTTTCTTCTATTTTCACCTTTCCTCCTATATTTTTTCTTTTCTTTTTGATCTCTAAAAGAAAGAAATTTAAGAAAAAACCTAAAGAAAAATAAATGGATGAAAGAGAAATGGAAATATCAAACCTGTTTGGAAAATGACTATTACAAAACTCAGTACAAAAGAAAGGAAAAATATTATGCGTTCCTTTTTATACCGCTTTTGCTAAAAAATGTGAGAAGAAAGGAGCAAAATGAGCTTTCACTTACAAGTTTTAATTAACAAGAGATATCTTAATAAACACACACACTTTTGTAACTTTTTAAACTTTGTTAATTGGAAAAGTAGGGATGTACACCAAAGTTGCACCTCACTGAATGCAAACAATTATAAAAGTGAGAGAAACTGGAAGTGATAATGAGAAGCTCTATTTGCAACTGCACTGAAATGTCTGCCTAGATCCTCTCTGAGGCATTCATACACCATATGTTTCTAGAAAATTGGTCACAGAATTGTCTTCAAAATCGACATCCCCCAAATGTTAAAGGCTTGACTTTGGTTTGTACTTATCTTTGTTCTACAAAGACAAAAGTTATTTTACTTTTATCTTACACCAAGGCCTTTCCCCATTTCAAGAGGCACTAGCACAGCTAAGATGCTCAGGTTTTTCTATCAGCCCATCACCATCACCACAGGATGACCAAGAAATTACAAGGGTTAGATTCTGATATTTGTCGTATTTACCAATTCCAGCATATTCCCAAAGAATACACTGTAAATATGCAAATATGATTTTTTCTGCTGCCAGTCTTGTTCCTGGCCTTGATTTCTGGATTTCCTGGAGTCAGCTGGCTCAGAGGAACACCTAAAACAGGGAGATATTGCAGAGACTTAATCTCGTTGGATGGGGCTTTGAGCAAGTAGATCCAGTGGAAGGTGTCCCTGTCCAAGGCAGAGGGAGTAGAAGGAGATAACTAAAGGGTTGTCAAGCACTAGAACAGGCTGTGCAGGGAAGGGATGGAGTCACCATCCCTGGAAGTGTTCAGGAAATGACTGGATGTGGCACTCAATGCTGCAGGTTTGTTGACAAGGTGGTTTTCAGTCACAGGAGGGACTTCATAACCTTGGAGGTCTCTTTCAACCTCAATGATTCTATGATTTTGTCTTTGAGGTCCCTTCCAGCCCAAACCATTCTATGATCTCAAAAGTTCAGACAATGAAGAAGTGGCTTTTTCAGACATGTTATATGACTTGGCATGTCAAGGTTTCCATATGATTGAAAAACAGGGTTTTTCAAACGTATGGAAAATTTCCTCGAGAAACCAAAGGAGGCGGTGGCAGAGGAGGAGTGAGCAAAGAGGGAGCAGCAGCAAAGGGACCCCAAGGGCATCTGGAAGAGCTGGAGGGCAGGAGGGACTGCATGCCTGGAGAAGAGATCACCCCCCAGCAGCCCTGGGAAGTGCTCTTGGAGTCTGGGGAAGGCCACACATGGGAACAGGCAGACATGCCAGGAATGCGTATCACATCTTTTTCAAATGTTATTAGAAAATTTAATCCTAGTATTCAGGTCATTAAAATGTTAGCCTTCCTTGGAGAAAAAAAATGTAAACAGCAGCATGAGGTGAGTGTAAATATGTACATGGAAGTTCAATACAGGAGAAAAACTGTTTTGGAATGTGTGTTATATAAAATCTCTGTGGTAGTTTCCACCTGGGGATTTGAAAGTCCTTTAGAAATGTTAATGAAATGGAGCTAAGTCATCATAGGTCATTATTTGTTATTCGCAAGAAATTAATTATTTCAGGTTAAGATCACATTGCAATTAGGCTGCTGAAATAGTTAGAAACATCTAGTAAAAGCCATATCAGTCTTTACACAAATATTTGCATATTTTTATTTAAACAGAGTTAGCAGCAGAGCAAACTAAGCCAGAGGATTTTATGTTTGCCAAGTGTGCTTCTTTAACACCTTTTATGGAATATTATGAGAAAAGACACAGCAAGTGGTTCTTGCATTTTTCAGGCTCTTTTTCATAACCCTTTGGATCTTCTTTTCCTTTTCCAATTTGGAAATAGTGTTTTGTACTATATTGGTCCCTGCTTCCCTATCTCACTTTTCACATCTTGCACATCTAACTTTCTCCTTGAAAGTGAGCCAGATTTAATATCCTGTGTCTTTAACCATTTAAAATATAGAAATATGGAGTATCAGTGCCCAGTGTGTTGTGCAGAATCAATTAACCCTCCTCACAGCCCACCGTGGAGATGTGAGAGGACCAGTGATGTTATATGGTGGTAAAAGCCCCATGGCACACCCTAAAGGTACGCAGAGACACGAGAGGAGAGGTTCCCCCCAATAAAACCTTGCCCCAGCTGCTCCCAGGCCCATTCCAGGAGCCATCAATCCATCAAAAGGCAATGTGCAGGAATACAGGGGAGTGCAGAGGCACAAAGAAAAACAGGAATACAAATGAAGGACTCAGAGAAAGGGACGCCCTGTCTGATCCCCTCCCAGGGGGGTGTCCCAGAAGAGCCTCACTCCCACTGTCCATAAGGGAAATACATCATGAGGAGTCAATGCTGGAGCACCTTTAGGACTGAGAAGGTTGCTGCCTGGAGGTATAGGAGACATTATGGGATGCAAGGGAAAAGCATTTTGGGACTGAATAGAATTTATTATGACCAAAACTGGGGAAGGGGAGGGGTCTAGGTAGTTTGAAGGAGGAAAAACTGTGTGAAAACAGGGATAAAGTTCATAAAAAGGATTGATCATGTGCAAGCAGCTGCTTCACAGTATATTTATTAAATCACTTTCTAATATTTTTTTTCTGGGTGAGATGCTCTCTGTTCTGCAAGGACATTTTTTGTGTCCCTGTGGGCTCATATGCCCAGTTGCCAGCAATTTGGAATCCTGAGATCAAGGGGCTCAGCAGACTGAGTGTCTGAGCCCAGAGGCTGGAGAGATCTGCCTTCCTTCCCTTTCTGGAATTTCAGGTTTACTTAGTTGATTATGATGTAGTTACTAAGAGAATGACAGTTGCTACAGTCCCAGTATTATGGTTTTGAGACACTTGCTCATCACTTATAGCTTGTTCAATTTCTGTCTTAAGAAACTTCTTATGAGTGCATTTAATATTCAGACATTCAATTTTCTGTTTTTTTTCAGTTCATTAATTTGAGCAGTAATTTAATCATTTTTGAAACAGAACTGAATCATACACTGTCAGGGTAAAACATTCTACTGATAAATCCAACAAAGTAATTTTCCTTAGGCTAGCTATCACACTTAAATTATATATATTACAATAAACTAAGATGCACCTGCTGAGAAAGAAGCTATGAATTTATATATATATATATATATATATACATATATATATATATACATAGTTTTATTTTTAAATTTTCCCCAGCAAACTATGGGTTTGACATTTAAGCCATTATCCCAGACAGAAGGATATCATTATATTGAATTCAGGAACTTTTTTTAAAGTTTGCTTAATTATTTTATTTATAAATTATATTGATCATGTACTTTTAGAGCTTTGAGTATTCCTGTCCTTGCTTCATGTCCTATTGGATCTGTGGGAGTGTCTATGTTATTATCATTTGCTACTGTGAGTCATGTGGGCCAAACGTCACCCTAATGTAACCCTAATACATACAGAAAAATAAAAATTGGTGTTTCATTTACAGTACACAGATGACAGATGGGATTTTTTCCCTGTTCCTCTCCTGCAGAACAGCTCTGGTGAGCCCCTTTAGCATCATGGATACACTGGAGTCGGAGCCAAAGCTCTGCTGGGCTGCTGCATTGCCAGATTGCCCCTTTGATCTTGGCAGGAAACCTACGCCCCATCTGTGAAACATGATTGGAAACACTAATGTTCCACAGCTTTTCTGTGAGGACAACTTTGTGCATGATGGTGACACATTTAGAGAAGATTTGGATGCAGAAAGATGTTAGACTAATATCTGATGCTTTCAGAAGATTGCAAACATAATTTTAGCACTTTGACATGAAAAATTTCGCTGTATTCCAAAGTAACATCAGACAGGAAGAGCAGCAGTGCTGAATTAGGCCCCATTGGTGCAGTTCTCTGACTATCAAATATTTTGTGAAGAGCTGTGATAGACCAGCATCCATCCGTCCTTGAATGCTTTCTCATCATCCAGCCATCTCCTGCTTTGGGGTTTTCTATGTTACAAATTGGATCTACATCTTCGTTTTTACTACTTTTAATGGGCTTCTCTCTATAACAGAGGTGTGGTGGGTTCGCCTCAGCTGACTGCCAGATGCCCCCAGTCACAGTCCCCCTCAATAGGGAAGGAGAGAAAACAGGATGGAAAAGCTCGTGGGTGAAGGTGAGGACAGGGACACCACTCATCAATTACCATCATGGGCAAAACAGAATTGACTTTCAGAGGCTGGTTTAATTAATTGCCAATTAAACAATATAGAAAAAAGAGAAAAAAACCCCAAATAAACAACAAACCTAAAAATACCTTTCCCTACTCCCTACGTTCTTCCCAGGCTCATGGCTTAACCTCAGCCAACAACTGAGTACACGCAGGCACCAGCTCGCTCTCTGTTTGCCTGGTGGAGGAGGGCAATCAAAATCAAAAGCAAAACACATGGATTGAGACAGGAACAGTTAATTAATGAAAAAAAAGAATTCTAAAAAGCCCAAAAGCAACAACAGTTATAATGAAGAAGAAAGAAAGGAACAAAGCCCAAGACAGGCAAGTGATGCACAATACAATTGCTCACCAGCCACTGGCCAATGTCCAGCCCATCCCTGAGCAGCAGCTGTCAGCTCCCAAAAAACTCTCTCCAGTTTGTGTACTGGGCATGACATTCTATGGTGTGGAATACCCCTTTGTCCAGTTCATGTCAGCCCTCCTGGCCAGGCTCCCTCCCAGCTTCTGATGCACCTCCTCCGGCAGAATGTGAGACACTGCAAAGGTCTTGATTGAGAGCAGGAGCTGCTGAGCAACAACCGAAACATCCATGTGGTACCAATATAATTCTCACACTAAATCCAAACCACAGCCTTGTACCAGCTACTAGGAAGAAAGTGAGCTCTGTCCCAGCTGAAACCAGGACATCACTTCATTCACAAACCTTCTACATCCTCCCCACTTGCCCCAAGTGGTACAGGGGAGTGGGGAATGGGGGTTGCAGCTCTTCAAAAACTACTCCAGAGTGGGCTCCTCTCCATGGGCCACAGGTCCTGCCAGGAGCCTGCTCCTGCGTGGGGTTCTGCAGGGGCTGCAGGTGGATCTCTGCTCCCCCAGGGACCCCCATGGGCTGCAGGGAAGCAGTTGCCTCACCCTGGGCTGCACCAGGGTGGGGACACTGGGTGCACCAAGGCTGCACACAGGGGAAGCTCAGCTCTGGTGCCTGGAGCACCTCCCGTGGCTCCTTCACTGATCTGGGTCTCTGTGGGGCTGCTTCTGTCACCTATTCCCAGTCTTCTCTCTAGGTGCTCTGCAGCATTTTCTGCCCTTTCTTAACTATGTTATCACAGATACTCTACTGATATCAGTGTTTGGTTCAAAATTTGGGCAGTGACAGGTCCATCTTGGAGCAGGCTGGGTCTGGCTTTGTCTGACATGGCAGCAGTCTCTGGACTCTTCCAACAGAAACCACCCCTGCAGCCTCCCTGCTGCCAAAACCTTGCCATGTAAACCCAATACAACAGCTAAGAAGCTGATGTTATTTTTTCCATACAATTAAGCAAGAACAAGGCTTTTGTGTTTTGTTTCTCAATATTGCCTTTACTTGGTGAACTAGTCTGGGAAAAACACTACATAATCCTAATCATTAACTATCAAATAATCCTATTTTTGGAGAAGTTTTCATGCCAGAAACCCCAGGTTTATAGACCCTCCTTGCGAGAGCAAAGTGTAAGAACTGCACCTTAGAGGAGCTATTTGAACTTCACAGGGCTTGGATCGTAGGGTTTGAAAGAAGTTTGGTTTGCAGGGATTGGAACTGAATCGGCTTAAATCAGAGCAGGGAATGAATCTTCAGAGGGATTCATCACATCAAGGCTTTCCTTATCACCAGAGTCAGGAGGCTTTATCTGTGCCCAGCAAAGCACTGAAACCCAAGAAGCCGAGAAGTTCAAGCTGCCTGCCACACAGAAATCACTTCTCTCTCTGTCATTTAAACGTAGACATCATCTGGTCTGTGCTAGCTTTGAAAGAGCCATCATTATTTCCCCAGGCCGCTGAGCTGTTGCAGCTCTGGGATGGTCTGGAGACTGATCAGTTCTTTTTTTCTGAGCCAGTTTTTCCAACTGCTTTAGAGACAGCCTTTGAGACTGAAGTCATTATCTGCAGCAGGGAACTAAACAGGAGATTTCTCATCATAAAGTTAAAAAGTGGGAAGGCTCCTTCTTCTAGCCAAAAAGAGAAGTTTCTTATTTTGAGAGAGAAAGGATTTTGATGGGGGGGAAAAAAAATCAGCAAAGATTGTCTTTGGTTTAAGATGCCATCCTATAAAGAGGAAATTTTTCTGGGTATGTTTGCTTTCAGTGCTTGGCACAGCCCCAGGCAACGAAAGGATCTCTGTAGCATCTGGTTATTGTCAGAGCTGTTACTTGGGCTGTTGCTGTTTACTACTGTTTGTCATAAGTTTCTTACACCTTCCCACTTTCCTTATGAATAAGCACACCTACTTCTTCTTGGGATCCCTAAATTTCAGGTTTTCCACTGAAAGTGAGAATTTTGAGTTGCCAACAAGTCACTCAGGAGGAAAAGTTGTACATCCAGATAAGATTAGAGCAGATGAGGTAAGCACAGATAATAGTTTAAAATAGTGGAAAAGGAGAATGAGAATATTTCCTGCTTCATCCATCCTTTTTCCCACCTCATACTCTCTCACTGGCTTTGGTACCTGTCTGGCTTCCTGATATAAGAGATGGGATAAAACAGTAATTTGACAGAAAAAGGGAATGGTATTTCAGCAGATTATAAAGCTGCATCTGCTACTAATGGGATCCAATTCTCCATCTCTGCATCCACCCCTGGAAGTGTAGCATTATGTGTCCAAAAGGAGAGGGAGATATGGAGAAGAAATGGATGGGACCTTTCCAAATCTAGTTACCAAGGCAAGGGCTAATTTTGTTTTCTCACCTGTATTGGTGGTCTCATCTTTTGTCAAAGATCAAATCATAGAGAAACAGAAAATCTCAGCTGCCAAGCTGTCAACTTTACTTTAGCATAGTCTTATGTCTTTGTATCTGAAGGCAGTTGTTGAAAACAATTTTATAAATGCAGTTAAATGAATTAAATTACAGAAAATTCCTTTCTTTGAGGAAAAAAAAACCCTGTTCAAGTACAATTTCTGTGAAGCAAAGTGTATTTAAACTGAAAACAATGCTCTGGAAATTTGTGTCTGTCACTGCATCTTTCACGGCCAAAAAATAGGGAGAGGTCACTGTCAGGATATGAAAGTCTTCTGCCATTTTATATATGACATTTTATATGTGCCGAGGGTATCTGAGAGTGCTTCTTGGGGCTGGAAGACTTAGCAGGATGCTAAGACTTAGAGGTGGATGCTCCCTCGAGTGCCAAATGGAGGGTGGGAAAAACACCTTATCACACCAAAATCCCAAAGTATTTGAAGTGTACATAAGCTCTATTTCAGAGCTATCACTCCTCACAGAGGAAATGTTGACATGGAGATTTCAGGTATTAACAAATATCAAACATTAAAATGAGTGCAAATATTTACTAATTTATTTTTCTGATATGTTTAAGTCTACTGAGGGAGATGATAAATCTGTTTTTTAATTGAAATCTAACACTGCACAACTCTTCCTATGTCATTATTATTACTCTTGCTACATTATACATTAATTTTAGTAGTTGCTGCTTCCAAAATTTCCCAGGTGTCCTGTATAGATCATTCCCACTATAAAATCCCAGTGCATTAGAATAACTGTGACATCCTCTTGCTTTCCAGGATGCTCTGAGGAGTGGACTGTCATATTTTGAAGTCCTTTGTACTCCATGTAAAAAGCAAATAAAATTGTGATTTTTTTTTGTCTTTATGGCATGCCAACTATCTTTGGGTTGAGTTAGGAGTGAGTTAGTTTTATACATAAACACACTGACAGAATCAAAAGCTGTTTGAAAACTTCACTCAAAACTTTTATGATAGATAGATAGATAGATGGATAGATAGATAGACAGATAGATTAGATAGAAGATAGAAATTATCGTACCACAGGTACCATTTCCATGCATACCTTTTATAACAATTCAGGAAGTTCAGCAAAGATTTTAAAAGCCTCTTGGGGTTGTGTTTAGCTAATTGGAGTATAAATTGCTGGAGCTGGGTGAATTTCAGTATCAAAGATGTATTTTTTGCCTTATTTAAATATTATTTTTTTCATTAAAGAAACACCTTATATACGCAGTATGCTTTTTCTTCTTTTCTTCCTCCATTGGAAACCTGTAAAACAGAAATCAAAAACAAAACACGTCCTGATTTTTAGACAGTTCTTCCAGTTCCCCAAATCGTGTGCCTGACTTCCTTACCCTGTGTTCCCAAGCCTGGGAGCAGCTGTGTTTTCCTTCTCATCCACATGGTCACAGCAATGCTCCCCTGTATCAATACTGCAAACTCGTGCAGAGAAAAAAAGGGAGAGATGACAAATATTTGTATATCTTAACAGACTCTCCGTTAAGTCTTCAGAAGGACGTGTGCATTGTCTGAGGTTTTTGCGCTACGTATTTCTCAATTCACAGTATTGTTTAATGACTCTAAAACACAATTTTCTTGCTATACTAGAACAATGAGAAACTGTAGAAAATTAGATGCATAATGCATTTTCAAAGCTCAGAAGGGCAATCATAAACCAGCCAAAACCATAACTTACCTAATTTCAGTATCTCTTATTGAACTGCATGACTAGTTCCTATGAATGGTGAAATATTGTGCAGCATTGTAATTTTCTTAAAAAAAAAAAAAAAAAAAAAGATTAAATGTCCTCAGTAAAAATTTTACTCCATTTAATGATTTACCTCCATTTAATGATTAAATTAAATGTCCTCAGTAAAAATTTTGATTTGGATGTGTTTGATTTCATAATCTCGAAACGTTTCTTATTCTTCAATGAATTATAACAAAGGAGAGGAAACAGAGGGGTAAGTTGCATGTAGAAATTGGGACTCACACTAAGAAATCTTATTTGCAGTTACTCAGGAAAGTTATTTCTTAAAGAATCGATCAAACAAAAATAAGACAGTACCGAACAGATGTTTCACAGGCAGTTTATTAAGAAAAAGGGGAAAATTAAAGGAGGTAAGGGATCTGTTATTGTGGCCTTGACTTGCTATATATCCAAAGGTCAGCTGAAAGTTGCAAAGAAAATCAATTTGTCACATGCTGCTCTGCATGAGAGTTTTTTCTGTCAATGACCTGGGGAGAAAATGCTACACAGACAGTGCCTGACATCCTCACAATAACAAACATACACATTTGACTTTTCCACTCTGCTGTGAAGCCTTTCTCCCCACCCAGCTTACCCATGTCTTACACCAGCAAGCCCACTCTTTCAGGTATTGTGACAATGAAAAACAAAATCTGCCATCTTGTGCTGATATAAAAGGAGAAAGTGGATTACAGGATCTTAGAAGAGTTTGGGTTGGAAGGGACGGTAAAGATCATTTTATTCCCAACTCTCTGCCATGGTCAGGGACAGCTTTCACTTCCAGGCATGGGGCAGCCACAGCTTCTCTGGGCAACCTGTGTCAGGGCCTCACCCCCCTCTGAATATAAAATTTCTTCCTAACAACTCATCTAAACCTGCTGTCTTTCACTTTGAAGCCATTCCCCCTTGTCCTGTCACTACATGCCTTTGTCAAAAGTCCCTCTCCATCTCTCTGCTAAGCCTCCCTTAGGTACTGAAGGTGTTAAAAGGTCTCTCTGGAGCCTTCTCTTCTCAGGCTGAACAACCCCAACTGCCTCAGTCTGTCTCCATAGCAGAGGTGCTCCAGCCCTCTGAGCATCTCCGTGGCCTCCTCTGGCCTTTCCCCAGCAGCTCCACATCCTTCCTGTGCTGGGACCCCAGAGCTGATGCAGCACTGCAGGTGGGGCCTCACCAGAGCAGAGCAGAGGGGCAGAATCCCCTCCCCACTTGCTGCCCACGGTGTTTTGGGGGCAGCTCAGGACACATTTGGTTTCGGGGCTGCCAGAGCACATGGCTGGGTCATGCTGAGCTTGCTCATCAACACACACGAGTCCTTCACCCCAGGGCTGCTCTCAATCCATTCTCCACCCAGCCCTTTTTTGTGCTTGGGTTTGTCCTGATCCATGTGCAAGACCTTGGCGTTGTTGAATTCCATGGAGTTCTCACATACAACTCCCTCCATCTTCAATCTGGATCTGGATCCAGATTACTGCTTACCTATCACTAAAATGTCTTTTGCAGGTGATAGTTTGTAAGCCAAAGGTAGGCAAATGCTATGAAATGCGGATTTTTTGAGATAATATAATGAAGATGTAATGTATTAATAATTTAATTAAATTTGATGATGCCATTAGCAAGTCTCCCAAGGTCCTCTCTGGGATTCCTTAAACCCCACAATGTTTATCTGAATTTTATTTTGCCCTGTATATCCTCAGCTTTGCTGTACAAACTTCAAGCACACAAACACAGCAGCTTGGCCACAAGCACCATATCAAGGTGCAGGTTTCCATCCAGCTGACATCAGGGATGTGCCTGAGCAGTAGATTTCCCATATTTCTCTATTTGAATTTAAGAATGAAATTTTTAAGCTTACATGAAGCTGCCTATTCTGTGGGGCTTTTTCACATCACTCAAGTAAGTGCTTAATTAAAAAGGGTTCTTAAGAGTAACCAGTGTATCTGGTGAGCAGGTAAGCCTGCTTCTCTGAGTGTGGCTTGTACCAGCTGAATACAGAGCACTTGAAAGGTGCTTTAGACATTTTCTTCTTCTATAAATAGAAAGAAATACACCTTTTGGAACAGCAAAAATCTAAATCCTGTGTAGCCTAGGAAAGTGTGAATCCTGAAGAAGAAGTCATACTGAGATCATCAGAACTGAGTGGGTAAAATATGGGATAATAAACTGATTATCTAGTCAGGGATGAAATTAATGAAGCTAAATTACTGATGCTGCTCCAACCCATGTGGATTGTCTGATGTCTAGTAATGTTTTGAGCCTCTTCATCAGTGGGAAGTTTTGTCCTCTCCTGTGCCACCTGTTTTCATGGAAATCATCCACAAACTTTTACTCATATTGGGTAACAGATTCAAAAGTTTCTTGGGGAATGAAGGAGAAAATGAAAATATTGGTCATGGGAAAACAGGCAGATCTTGAAACACCTTTCATGATTACCCAGCAGTTGTTTCCGTAGGGGACTGGTTACAAAGAACTATGTTTTTAAATTTCTTGATCTTGCATTCAAAGTCAGTGCAATGCAACTGAATTTTCCATCTTCTTTATGTGTGTGTGTGTATATATATATATATATATATATATATAAATCCATAATTAAGCTCAATGGTCTGTTCATATCATGCATTTTTTGAGAATATTATTACTCCTTTAAAATGTAACCTTTGCTTTCCTATTTTACATGACAGATTTCATTTGATACTTGGGAGGGTTCAATTTATTTTTTTTTTTTCCAGTTCAAGATAAATTTTTCTATATTAAACTTGTAATTTGACAGAGAATGAAATAATAAAAAGACATTTTTAGGGAATTTCTAGTTATGAAATGAATGTAGGGAATTATTGATAGGAAAATGATTATTAAACTGAAACCTGGACTCTCTAAGGAAATGTCATATGGGCAGTTGCTATAAGAACAGAGGTATGATAAGAAGAAATTGCCCCTAAATACAGTACCTGTGAAAAATGAGAGAGAAGCTTATTACACTTGTATTTTCTCTAGGCTGAAGGCATTCTCAACTTCTTCAGGATAATGCAGAGTCATTTCATTAATAACTAAAAAATGCAGATTTTTTCATAGCATTTTATGCTCTTTGGTCACTCCCTCCTGACAGCCCCTGACTTTATGGAGAGTCTTTTTTCTTGGCTGTGGGAATGCTCAGATGTCCAGCACAGGAATAACCCTGGAGATGTTTTCAAGGGTGACCCTCAGCAGCTGAAATGTTTACAACAGTTCTTCCCACCTTGCCTCAACCACTCTCTTTTTTTTATCATGCAAACATGAAAATCTTGAAAAGCTTGAAAATCTCAAGCTGTCCTATCTCTCCTTGCAGAGAAAGAATAAAGCAAAAAATTTTCCTCCTTGAGAGGCAGTAGGGTTTTCCCAGAAAAAAACTTCTGACAGAGCCTTAGCCCAAAATCAGGTCAGATTTTTCCATCATTTTGTACTGTGACTCAATGTGATCTCTGTGTATTGATTGCAAGGACACAAGGCACAAACACTGATTTCAAAGCATTTCTGGGTCTGCTCCTCCAGCTGCCCAGGATTTTACTTTATTTTATTACATTTTTTAAGTTGAAGATTTTGATCCTTTCTGTGGAAAAGTTTCTTGCATTGTTAGCCAGTCCACAAGTAAAATCACATTTTTATCTCTCTGTGTGCTGCCTTTTGGTGAGATCAGGGTTAATCTGCAGTCCACATGACCTGTAGGATCTGTCTCAGTCTCCAAGTGCCCAACTGAGTTTGCATGTATTTGTCCAAATATTGATCTTCTCCCTTTCTTGTGCAATGCATTGAGAGGAAAGAATATGTGATTTGTTGTTTCTTGTAATTAAACACCGATCACTTCTGTTATTGAAATGTTCTACATGAACAGTATTAATAAAATATCTAAAAATAAAATGTTCTCAAAAATAGGTTTGTTAATGCAATTTGGCAAACTCATTTTTTCATGGAAAATCTTTTGCCTCTGATACTGTGGCTCTGACTGTATGTCAAAGACAAGACTACACATTTTTAGAGAGCAGAGTATCAGTAATCAGGACCTGTCATGCAGATCTGCTGGGAGAATTTTTCCTTTATTGTCTTTTTCCTAACAAGCTGGTGCCTAGTTCATGTCAGTAGAACTCATTTGATGTGATATAATGAGAGATGCAGTTGTGCCAGTCCTGTGCAAAGTAAAAAACAGGTCAGAAAAGTTTACTAAGGATCATGCTAATGAGTTCAGAGCCCAAGATGTACCAAAAAAAGTCTCTTCTCAAATGTTGCTGTTAGACAAGCAGCTTTATTCTTCTGCCAATTTTACACTCTCCTGCTCAGCATCCACTTAATTTAAAAAAGAGTGATACCTAGATCAGTGTAGTCTCCTGTGAGTTCACATGGATTAGATGGAAGAGCAACACTCTTTCCTTACAGAAAAAGAAAGCGAAGGTTAGTTCTGAGTAAGGACTAGAACTCTAGGTAGGGTGGGTTTTTGTGCTGTTTTGTTGTCTTAAAATTTGTGATCACGTAAGAGACTGGTGGTTCACAGTATTTTTTACTTCTCTGACTGGGCTTACAGCAGTACTTGTTTACAGTTTGGTAGCATACCAAGATTTCCTGTGTAGTATTGCTAAAACCAGGTGTCCAAAGAAAACTGAGAAAATCCCCCAAACCTCATTCAATTTTATTATTACTAAGGGATTTGGGACTATGTGTGTCTGTGCCTGTATGTATGTATTCAGCTTTCCAATTTTGACAATTTAACTTACATTTAACTCAAACTTTTATTTCCACTTCCTTTGTGAATGGGAAAAAAGGTGGTTACAGACATACTGTATTTTAGAAACAAAGGACAAATTACCAGAGGCTGTAAATAAAATACTTAGTGTAAAATAACAAAGATGAGTGGCAAGGCCCTCAGGGTGGAAACACCGATGTGCTCTGTGCAGAGTGAATCTGCTCCCATCCTCATCAGGCAGATTTGAGTGTTCAAAATACTTAGATTGCTGGGAAAAGAGTTGTTTAGACTCTGACCTCAGACACTGTAGTAAAAGTGCACTTTTATAACACGCCTTACCTTGTTTTTGCATCATTAACTAACCAGCAACTGGTGATTTATTCCACCTTTTTCTCTTTTTCTTACACATACAAGATGCACCAAGATTTATTATCTATCTGTCTTGGCAGTATCTGCCAGGAAAATGTTATTCCTATGTTGCAGATAGGAAATGAACCCCCTAACTGTGGCGTTTATCTCCTCTAATTTAGATCCATGTAATGAAGAGCTCTCCATCTGAGTTGGTCAAGAGAATTCTCTGTGCTGAAAATGGAGAGAAATGAATGCAATTCATCTTCCCTGTTCTGGAACTCTTGTAAGATGAAAGGACTCCTACACCAGGAATGATTATTTATTTCCATTCACCATAATGGTGCTCAAGAATAGATGTCTGCAAAGTGAGGGGTGATGTACCTTACCTTAGCAGAGTAAGCAATCTTCCCAAAATAACATTTCTGGCCTATGGATATTTCCACACACAGCATTCAAATACCAAGGTAACTTCGCACTAGCTTTCACCATAGGCTGATGTACTTTGCTCAGAACTGCTGTAATAAACTCTTACTGCTGAAAGAAAAGAGCTGAGATCTACAGTCACACTGCAAAATACCTTAACAACAGCAAATTTATGCTTTCAGCACCAGTGAGGATCTAAAACATTGTGTTCCTAAAATCTGACCACATAAAATTATTTTTCTTCGTGCATTTTCACAACAAGCGAAATATGGTGGAGGGAAATTCTTGGAGCATCTCACCCAAGAGGAACAACTGCATCCTTGAGACATTCCACGTTCTTCTGGCTGAGCCACAGCTTTATTGAATAAGCCTCAAATTTCACCCTACAGTGAGAAGATGCTCAAATACCCACATCTGTGTTTTTGCAGGTCAGTACAGGAAATCCCCTTGGACACAATTTCTCTTCTGAGGTGCTTTTTAGGAAAATAATCTTCAGGAGAAAGTTAACATGCTAGCAAGGAGTGCTGGAAATAAATTCCTCACACCTAACACAGAGCATTACACGGTTACAGAAAAGTGCCCATGCCCTTAGGGGAAATTTTCCAGCCAACATCTTGTCTATCACAATGTCAAAAAGTAATCAGATTATAAATGCAGTATGTCCCTTATTGCTACTTCCCCATATTGGACAAGGTAAAGGAATAAAAAAAAATTATATATATATATATATATATATATATTAAGGTTGCTTATGTCTTGCCTTTTCAGCACTAGTAATATAATTTATTCTTTGTTTCGATCTATAAAGACTTGTGAAGAGTATCCAGACTGAAGTTTTTCCAGGAGACTTGGGGAAAAGAACCATATAATATTATCCTCAAATCACTCAGAACCTCACATTCATTAGAAACAACTTGATTCTTCTAGTTACATTACAGAAATTTGAGTATTTTAGAAAAAAATCTTCATTACCTTCTACATGAATAATTTTCCCTCTCCTGCAACCCATCCTTTTGGGGGGCCCTTGCTTTAGGTGATCTAATTCTGTCAATGTGATGGCATCAGTGTGTGTGTGGAAGACGTGTGCTGTTATAAATCACCATGTGAGAGGGAACAGCCCCGCGACTGCAGAACCCAGAGAGGGCTGCACCACAGCAAGCCAAATCCTCAGACCTCAAGCATGAGTTATAGTCTAAAATAAACTTTTTACCCATTACTGAATTCAAGGTCAAGCGGCACATTCTCAATTAGAGGAGAGGTTTGCATATTATCAGCAAGCAGCAGCAAAGCAGCCGGCGCAATGCGCTTGGTGTCCAAGGCTACAATCTCATAAAACACAGATGAAGGGTTCAACCCAGTTCCCAGGGACAGCAGCTCTGAAAGAGAAGCAATGAAGGATGCTGTGCATGTGGTTAATTCTCTCTGCTACTCTTTTTTTCAATCCCTAAAGAGTAAAGTGTCTAAAAGGGGTTAACTTTTTCCCTTCCTTTTCCCTTCTCCTTCCCTTTCCCCTTCCTCTTCCTTTTCCCCTGCCCCTTCCTTACCCCTCCCCTTCTCTTCCCTCATACGAAATCAGTGTTCTTACATCTTAACCCATTGTTAATGTTGTTACTCTAGCTTGTTTTGAAGTTGGATTAAGCAAATACTCAGTGGTTTTTGTCCTAATATATTCCTTAGAATTTCTTCAAAAGTATAAAGACAAGTTTGATTCCACTTGTCATTGTGAAAAATCACTCCATCAGCATCTTTTTACTCATGAAACATAATCTGAATAAAAAGATATACATTTAAAGTTTAATAATCATTCAATATCAACATATCAATATATATTCGTATTCAGAAAGCAAATTTCTTACTTGCTAGCTAAATCTATTTTGGAATAATAAATTTTTTTTAGAAGAACGACATCCACATACAGTATTGTCTAGAATATTTAGTCCAAACTGACCATGGGTGTAGAAAAAGCTGCTGGCATGCCAGAACTTTGTCAGCTGAAAAAAACACAAACTTATTAAGACTGAACCAAGCAGCATCAGGCATAGCAACTACTGAGTGCTCTTTGCTTTTGTGTAGCCTTTCATCCTGTCCAGGTCAACTGCTGATGAGATTAATTAAGTTCTTGACTTTTTCTCAAGGCAGGATGGATTCAAAGACACATTATAAGTTATAGCTGCTGAAATTAATTAGAGTCTTCAGACCAAGAGCAGGGTAGTTATTTTCAGTCCCACTTCGTGAAAAGGCATTATCTGGGTAATCTGTGTACAGATATGCATGTTTGTGTCCAAAACCCTAGGTTTGGAAAACATTTTGTTCGCTGACCAAGTTCAAATCAAATTATGGAGAGACATTTGTCCTATGTTATACTGCTGAGGTATAGAAGCATTTAGTTAAAACTCTTACAATAGCATAGGAATTTGGTCCATTGATAACAATTTTTGTCCAGATTGACAATTCTAGTCACTTCTTGATTTGAGAATAATGTTTTTCCAAGTTTTATAAGCGCTTAAAAACACATATCTTATGTGTTAAGAGATAAGAAACAGTTTCTTCATCTAGGAGTTAGTTTGTCTTGAGAATATTTGGCAGCAGGTTGAGGAAGATCTCCCGCTCTGCCCTGCACAGGAGAGGCCACACCAGGTGCAGTGTCCAGTGCTGAACTTCCCAGTGCAGGACATCCATGGTCATACAGGAGGGAGTCCAGTGAAGGGCCGAGAAGAGGAGTCTGGAGCCCCTAATGTATAAGAAAAGGCTGAGAGAGCTCAGTCTTCACCCAGGAGAAGACTCAGGTGGGGCCTTATTAATGTGTAGAAGTATTGAAGAAAGGCTGAAGAGAAGACAGAGACAGGTTCTTTGCAGTGGTACCTGGTGGCAGAACCAGAGGTAGCAGATGCAACAGAAATACAGGAAGTTCCTTCTGAAAAGCATGAAAACCCTTTCACTGTCATGGTGACCAAGCACTGGCACAGGTTGCTCAGAGAGGTTGTGGAGTTTCTCTGTTTAGAGAGATTCAAAATCCATCTGGACATGGTCCTAGGCAAACAGATCTAGGTCGTCCTGCTTGAGCAGGGCTGTCCAAAAAGATTACCTCCAAGGTCCCTTCGAACCTCAGCCATCCTGTGATTGTGTAATAAACTGGACTTCCCAAGATCCCAGAAGCAATCAAGCTGCAGGATCTCTTTCTCCGTCAACTGTGATGATCTGCATTTCTAAAGACTCTCAGGAAGTGAAGCCCTTGTTAGCCCTGTAGCAGAATACCTCTCGCCCTGTTTAAAACCTCTGTAAGGGAAAAGAAAGTTTCTAGCATGCAAAATGTCACACTAGCATCTAGGCAAAGACCAGGATGGATCTTATTAACGATACATTCACAGACAGAATATTCCAGACTCTTTTCTTCTCTTCTGTTTATCTGTACCATGCCATTCGTAGAGTTCACTACTCATATCACCCCTGCTCTTCTCAGAAAGGTCAGCCACCCTTCTGACCTCTGACCTGCTGGATGAGCTTTTCCTTGATTCTGATCTAATCCAGTTCAGTAAAAATGGGACAGGTGAGTTTAAAAATAGTTTATCTTTGCTAACTTGGGTCATCGAGATTGAAGTAATTTTGGTAGCTACACTTCAAGTATGTGGAACAAAGATCAAAGGGATGTGTTAGTGGGGAGGCAGTGACCAGAAGCTGGAGCAGGCTGTGGTGAAAGGCTTTTCACTGACACAGATGCACCTGCAAAGTCCCTCAGTAGTCAGAATAACAACTCAGTAGTTAACACCTGCAGTGTTCTCACCTCTTAGCAAAGCATAAAGAAAATAGAAGGAATATTTATTTGATTTTCCTCAAAGCAGTGTTCAAATTCCACACAATCTTTAAGGAAGTCCAGAACACATTCACATTAATTTCACTACCTACATGGAGCTTTTCCAGAACCAAACCTGTGCAGGACTACTGGACGCCATGGAGGAAAGTAACTGCTTAGAGCATAAATTTCAAATGCAGCAGTTCTTAAGTTTGCAATCAGCAGATCACAAAATTGTCTAGATAAAATTAATTCTGCAAATATAATTATCAGCGAGGCAAAAAAAATTATAAAAGAGAATGGGAACGAGAGAAGAGCATTGGCTTTCCTTTCAAATCTCCTGCATACAATCTGATCTACCCATATTCCATTCCAGCACAGACAACCACATATGGTATTACACCATTTCTCCATTTTAATTGCATATTTCAGAACCTGGAATTAAGACAACAAGGTTTTAACCTTTCATTTTCCATCACGATAAGAGATAGGACAAGTCATGGAGGCATTAATCAAGACTTCTGCAAAAAAGGAGGAAATACTAAAAAATCAGCCTGAAAAAGGCTGCCTTACACACAGCTTCCCCAAAGATTTGGTTAAAAAAGAGAGAAATAAAAAGACACTCCATCTAAGTTTCTGATAAGACAAGCTTTCAGTTTTAATGGTAATAGCAACTTTCCAAGGATTTCATATCCTGCTTTTTAGAGGAGCTGCTTCAGAATCAGGGTCTGACCACTCCAGCTCAGGCTTGGATACAGAGCTACATTTTATTTTACGTTTGTGGAGTTTTTTCCTATTGTTCTGGGTTTCAGATCTTGAAGAATCAAACCAGAATTTTCTTGATTTTCTCCTTAGTATATCACATATTCAGAGAGAATAAAGCAGTTAACTGTGAATAAATTCACTGAAAAATGAAATAGTGTATTAGGTGAAATATGAAATAATGTATTAGGAAAATCAAAAAACTCTTTGGCTGCTTTAAAGAAAATTAAGGTAAAGTTGCTCTTGCTCCAAAAAGAAAGCATATTTATGCATTTATCAATCCTGAGGGCACTAAAAAGTATATTAAAAAAAAAAAGGATTTTAGAATAGCTAAAAAATGCTCAACAAATCCAAACAAAAAAGTAAGATTTTTAAATTCTGGTGTTGAAACTGATGGAGTGCAGATCATTAGAAAGAAAGAATAATTTAGGTGATCAATAATTTGCTGCACATAAATCTTTCCAGATCATCTTTAATGGCAAGCAGATTACACAGTATACTTAAATTTGATGAATAAAAAATATATTCAAAAATACTTTTAAAACTGAAGATAAATAATGAACAATGTTTAAATTATATTTAATAATATTTCAAACCATACTCTTAATAAAGAAATAGATAAATAGAAAATTGAAGATTACTTATTAGGAATGCATACAAAATTTCTTGACAGAATTAAACTAATGGAAACCGTACACCAAGCTCAAGTGAGATTTTTCTACAAATATGTAAAATTTTAAAAGAATTAACTTTTCCAACCAGTTTATTTCCAGCATCATCTTTAAAATATTTGATTTTGCTTGACTGCAGCTGTGAACATGACCCTCTCAGAAATGCCCTTCTTTCTCCTTTTTCCCTTTGATAAATTAAATAAACTGAGGGCTAGCTCCCAATAAATACACAGATTGATTTGGGGAGCCTGAGTTAGAGGTGACCATCTGCAGTTCTCTTCTGGGATGTGAGAAAGGCAGGGTTGAGCCCTTGATATCCTTGAGGATGGATGGAATTTCGCCAACATCAGATTTCCTGATGAACACAGCAATCTCTACTGCATTACACTTGCCCAGGCAGAGGTGCAAAAAAAAAAAAAAAATTTTTGCATAGCGCATGCCTGTGAACTTCCTTTTGTTCCCTGAAGGATTTTGGGAGAGACACAATTCCAATACCCCTTGTAATAAGCACGTCCTGGCTCAGCACACTGCATTTTGCCTCTCCTGTGTGAAACACCTTCTCCTCTCTTCCAGCACAGAGATCTTGTGCTTGGGCACTGTGAATTTGTCTCCTGGAACAAAACATGCGATAGTGAAGTATTGAAATTCTCTGTGTGGTAGCACCTGAGTTCTCTGTGACACTGGGACAAAACCAGGGAACTTGGATCAAAATATTACACAAATCATTCAATTTGTTCTCCAGGCTTTGTGAGTGTGCAAAGTGTGTGCATCCATTGTGCTCAATTTCCTTGGGGAAAAAAAAAACCCAAAGAAATAGAATAACTTTATTTGTTCTCTCTTTGCATAAAATGAGAGCAGGGTCCTAGTAGTTCCATCATTTTATTACTGACTTTTGTTTTTAAGCCATCTGCAGAAAATGATGCAGCAGAATATGTCAGCAGGTTTTATCACCCCTGCAGCCAAACGGCACAAAAGCAAAAGAAAGAAGTAGCGAGAATGGGTAACTAGCACAGGAGAAATTTCTAACTGCTAAAATAATCTTCAAGCTCAGCAAAAAATGATGGGAAAAACCTGGGGAAGCAGTCTCATTTTGTCAGCTTGATTTCATGGTAATTACAGTAATAATAAAACTAATTACATCACGTAGCACCTCTGTGAGGCAGGTGAGAAATACTGGCAGGGAGGTAATGTCAAGATAGCAGTTGAACATGCATAATAGGGAAGCCAGATGAAGCTCTTCTCTGAATAGCTCCCATCTAACCATGTTCAGAGTCCTAAAAAGGAGGAGTTAAGTGACTAGAAAAATGACTTTTCCAAAAGAGCAATCATAAGATTCTTGAAGTGATTATTGTTTGCTTGATAAAGGTTTATAACCAGAAAAAGAGGCAAAGAGAATTCTTGAACTTCTGTAGTTACCAGCTGAAGTGATTGTGCTGACAGGTCTGATTATCAGGCAGTCAAGGCCAAGAGAAATGGACAGGAGGGACATGAGATGACAAAAGTGGTTCCTGATGCTCAGGAAAGTCCCACAGTTTTTGTCCTCTTCCCTTCCTTGCTGTGTACTCCACTTACACTATGAGGCGACTACCTGGCTCCTCACCTTCTGACAAAAAAAGGCTGAAAAGACATTATTCTAACTTTGATGGGCTATTTCCCTGCCTGTTTAATGACTTAAATCACAGAATGGTCAAACAAGAGACAGTGTTAACAGGGAAGTATGAATGTATGCCTGGAAGACAGGGAGGAGCTGCTCATTTTCTGCATCAGGTAATGGTCAGAAAGGCTCATCTAACCTGTGCAGTACTGGTACAAAGAGAACATTTTCAGAATTGCTGCCATGGCTGCCATAACTGTATGCAGTCTTGGATATTGTCACCGCCTGACACATGGATGTCAAAGGCCGTGAGGTTCCAGTAGCACATTGTTCACACAGCCCAGTGCAGTCAACATTAAATCAGCCATCCCAGTTCCTTCTGCAGCCAGCTGACAAACCTCTCTGTAACACAATTAAGTCCCCTAATTTCAGATTTTGATGGGACGAAATCCTATCCATTAAAGTTAGGTCAGATTACTTTCATATGTGATGTATTAGTCTCTCACCTCAAAAATATGAATAAAGCACTTCCACACACCAAGGCAATGAGCATTCAGTAAAAGATGGTAGAAGATCAAACAGCACTCCAAAGTAAATCATAAGTTCATGAACTGAGGCCTCACTGGCCTCAATTCCAAGCACTGAAATTCAATCATCCATGTTGCTAAATTCAGGGAACAGTCCTGACATGATTTTGACAACACTTCCAGACAGTTCCCAGACACAATTTAGATGTTAGCACTCCCAATAAAGAACATGGGCAAGGCTAGCATGGATGCAAGTGTCCCTGTGCTGCTGGGGGAATCTGTGCCAGGGATCATAACAAGTGCTTTGCAGCTTTGGAGTTGCTGTGAGAGTATGTAAGACGTGGGTGTCATTGATCCCCAGATGTACTGAACAGAAGATTTTGGAGCTGTCTGGTGTAATGCACAGTTTCTTCACAGGGTGAAGATAAAAGCAGAGCTCTTACACAGATATCTCAGTTTATTAATCTTAAAGCAGCTGTATTGGGTTTACATGGCAGGTTTTTTGTATTGGGGGGTTGAAGAGGTGGCTTCTGTCAGAAGACACCAAAAACTATCCTTGTGTCTGACAGAACCCCCATCCCCATCCTCCTGTACTGCTTGGAGGGAGGTGGTAAAAGAGTTTAGTGGAACATGAGAAGAAGGGAGAGGCGAAGCAAAGCATTTTTAGTTTCTTTCCATCTTGCTCCATTTAATTGGCAATAAATTAATTTCCCCAGGTTGTGTCTGTTTTGCCCATGATGGTAATTAGTGAGTGATCTCCTTGTCTGCATCTCAAACCCATGATATTTATTTCCTTTTGATGGAGGGGTAATGACAGAGCAGCCTTGTGGGCACCTGGCTCCAGCCAAGGTCAATGAACCACAGCAAATTTAAAGAGAAGGCAACTGTGGGAGATAAATTTTTTAAAAAACAAGTTTTCTTAGCCCACCAGAATTTTCAGAAGTAAGAAGTGCAATGAACTTTTAGTCACGATTTGACAAAAAAGTCAAAATGTTCAGTATGTACAAAATGTTAAAGAAATTGAAACCCTGGGAAGGAAGAAATATAAATGGGTGAGTCAAAACATTTCAGTTTGAAAATTAGAAAGGATTTGCTATCAATCTGGCATGCATGACAATATAAATTAATCAGAAACTCAAAATAAAAAACGGTTTTGTCTAAAAACTGAGGGGGAAAAGAAATCCTAAAAAATATATTGTAGTAACCAGAACTTCATTTTTCAAAATTCGACTGAAGATATCAGTAAAAGCATATTTTTTGCCTTCAGAAATATTGGTTCTGACAAATTGGTAGGTATTTTTATGTCTCTTTATTGCTGTTGTATTTTTTTACTGTACCTTGTAGATCTCTGATTGCTAATGGAACTGATACTCTGCTATATTTGGATCCTGTAGCTTTGCAACAATTAGGTAGCATTGATGAATTGCTTGAGGATTTCTTTCCTCCAATAAACTAATTGATTAAACACACTTTAAATGTGTTGGGAGGTTATGATTGGGATCACACTAGAAATCCTAATGAGATATGGGCGAGTCATTTCCTTGATGTATGCACAGGGTTTGTAGCTACGACCCAAGCACTGAAGGAAATTTCTGCAGGCCTAAGATCACAAGATGCACCTTATCCAGGAATGCCACCTGACATTGTGGACTGGTATGATCTGGATACAGATGTATATACGCTTTTTAACAAAGTGATCAAAGGGATTTCCGTGTGGAAACCTGGAACATCAATTCTCTCTAGAAAAGTGATCCTAACCCAACAGATATACGAAGAGCAGCACAAAGTATGCATGCTAACAGGTAGAATATTTTGGTGGCATGTGAACATGCTGACTTGGGGTGAAGGGCCAGTAGCTGAATACATGGCTAAGTCACGCATCTGGCTGTTAACTCCTGCAGCCTGTAGAGGCAGAGATGCCCCAATCATTGAAGTACTCACTAGGAGCATCCGAGTGGTCCCATCAACTCACTCAGGTGCTTCAGGATCTGGAAGGACTGGCAGATCAAGCAGAAATAACAGAGCAAATTATAAAAGAAAAGTGGTCTCCACAAAGACCAAGACCATTTTTGGATGCACTCACTTTCAGTCCTTTTGTCCCAGAAAGAGATCTCCTACGCCTTCTGGGAGAAGATCCCCCTCTCCTAGCCAATGATAAATTAAGTTCTCATTCCCTGGGAAAATTAACAGGAATGTACCAAATATCAGGGTGCACCTTTAATCCTGATTGGCAAGTACTAGATCTCACAGCAGCTGACATCTGGCCCAAAATAGTTAACCAGATCCCCTCACGGGTTTGGAGATATTTGACCCTGGTGTGGTTCTGGCCAAAGGGCATGTCCTACTTGGCTGTACAGGAAGGAGCTAAAGATAAATAGCCAGGGTTCAAGGAGCAACACCAACAGATAGTTGGTAAGTATTTTACTAAACTCTACCAAGCAGGGATTTTATATAGAAGAATATCAAGATCAAAAATTGCATTCAGAGGTATTTCAGCAATTTGGGAGCTAAAATATTTGTCTGTACAGCATGGGAAGTCAGCAACATCCCATGTCCATACACAGAGCAGAGGGATTGGAGTCACTTATCCACAGAGTGACCCCATCCCTCATCCCCTTGGCCGATACCATGCCTTACATGTTAGGGGTGGACAAAACTGTGGAGAGGATGGAAGCCAAAAAGGCGGCAGCACCCTCCTCACACCTGCTTGGCTCAAATCTGGGCCAGTGGGATGCACTCAAGCTCAAGCCGTTCCTGCATCTGGGGAAAACCCCATCTCCAGGACTGTCATTAAAGGCCCCATCAGCTTCTGTTCAAGACCCGCCAAAAGGACTGGAACCAAGCGACTCACAAGAATCTGACCAGTTGGTAGCACCAGAAGAACAGTTAGCTGCCACCAAAGCCCTTCAAGGGGTCATCTCTCAACTGGATCTGAACCTCAGTACAGTACCACCGTGGGCCAGGTCCAAAGGAAGAGGCAATATAGTAAAAATGGCGGATACTGCCTTAAGCGACCTACTAACTGTCCTAGGAGTATTACTGATCGCGTCTTTCTTGTTGACAAAAACACTCGAAATACTAAGGAAGTTAGACTTGTGGTGGACTTCTCTCAGTTTTCCAGGGGCAAGAATGCTGCGTCCTTTCCAAAATATTGGGCCGCAAACATCACCACACTGTCCAGGATATTGCCCATGGGGATGCCCAGGATTTTTCTGTATATGTCTCAGGCTTTTAATCATATTCCTTTGCACCCTCTTAGTGCTGTGCGGCTTGCTGTATCCGACGGAGAACATGAATACTATTTTAGAAAAACTCCAGTGGGGGTTGGTATCAGCCCTTTTCTCCTCCATCTCCTCAGCATTGTCCTCACGGCTGAAATTGCTAACTGCTTCAATATTTGGGCTTTTATATGGATGACTTACTCTGCCACCCAAGTCATCACTACTTGTCTACAGTTAGCCATGCTGTATGCAATCTTTTTCAAGGACTAGGAATACGAATAAACTATGATAAACACACACCAGAACCCACCAGAGATATTCAATTCCTAGGCTTCACGATTTCTGATGAACACATGATGAACACATTAATCCTGATGATTAATGGGACAAAGCAAAATCTGTGGAGAAAAAGGTTTTATGTAATAAAGAATATTACTGGAAAATAATTCAAAGACTTGTGGGACATTTGAACTATTTGATTCCTTTCACTAAATGGCATGTAATTTTATTGAAACCAATGTATATGGCAATTTCTGCAAAAAGTAATTTTATGTTTAGTCCAACATATAAGGCTGTATTGTTAAAAATGCTTAAATCACCTTGTAAAAGAAAATTGATGCCTAAAATGTCTGTACCTATTCCTAGATTAACAATGGAGGCCGCACTTGATATTGGAGCCATATCCCATATCAACTGTGGGTGGTCTCACACCAATTTTATTAGGTCAAGGCCTATACATGTTCAGGAATTGCTGATGGTGCTAGTTGCTAGGTTAATGATCAAACTAAGATCATTAATGACTGACTCAACATATGTATCCCATAAGCGTTTTTCAAAGCTACTGTGGACTTTTGCCCTCTGTGCAAAGAAGTTACTACAGAAGACATTGCTGTAATTTGTTCCATCAAGATATTATCCTGCTGACAGCCCAACTCGAGGCCGACCTCCTGATTGGTCGTAGGTTTATTACTCACACCTCACAAAACCCTTAAAACATCCATCCAGGCTATATGGGTTTTAAGATTACTTCATTTTTCATTTTTCAAAATTCCACTGAAGATATCAGTCAAAGTATATTTTTTGCCTTCAGAAATATTGGTTCTGACAAATTGGTATTCTCAATTTGAGAAAAAATTATGACAAAAATTAATTACCAACCAACTGTTGCAAATACCAGCTTTTTATTGTACATTCTGGAAACTGAAGTAAGGAACAAGAAATAATTGCAAAGGTTGATTAACAGAATTAAATCTTTATCAGGAGATGCTATTATTTGAAACACTGATCCCAAGCTGGAGGAAGGGAACAGGAAAAATTCATTTATTTTCTTCTCACTCTGAAATGAAGCCTTTACTTGAACACCTCATGGATTCAAATTTAATGGTTAGCACTTGTGAGAGGAAGGCGTTGCACTGTCCAAAAAGTTTCATCAAGTAGATAAGGGTAAAAGTCTCTTACTGTACTTTGCTGCCATCATCAAGGAAGAAATATTCATAGGAGGCTAATTTCATTGCTGGAACCTGTGCAATTTCATTGTACAGGGTTTATTTTAAGCTGGTTCAAGTTAATTAGCAACTCAGTGTGATTGCCCACTACTTGCTGTTTTCTATTGTGTTTTCACAGAACACCAATGACAGCTTTTTAGCAGTACTTTCTTTGTACTTAAGTAATGTCGAAACATCAGAGAAAGAAGTGGGAAGGAGAAAGAGATAAGTACCGCATTTGTGCCTTCTCTCTCCAGCTCTCTGTATTACACCGTGCCACTTACCACCCTCATCAGTCTCTGTTCTGGATACCTTCACTGCCCACACAACTTCTGTCTTGCTCCTTTCTTGTCCACGATTGAACATAAAAAGAGAAGAAAAAAAATCTTCAGTATTGAGCAACTGAGAAACACACGGTTTGAGTATCAGTATTATCATCCTGAAGCAAATCATTCTGTGCTTGGTCAGTCTCTACAATGTCTACTTCAAACATATTATTTAAATGTGAAATGTCCTGCTCCAAGATGATTTTTCTCCTGAAAATCATGAGGTGATTTGACAAACAAGCAAAATAAAATTAAGCAAATCCCCCTTTTGCCATTATTAGTAAAGACTGTAGAGAGTTCATTATGTACACAAGTCCCAGTGAGGCGTTTCCTTTGCAAGAGGAAGGTCAGACTTGTTGTGCCTCAGGGGAAAGCTGTTTTGCCTGATTCCGTGGTACCATTGTGTGGCTTTTTCTTCATGGTGACATGGACATGAGTCCCACACCTCCCATGTTCTGGCAATCACCATCTGAGATTTCACTCAGGTCATGCAGACTGGACACTTGGTGGGGACCACAATGGGAGAAAAGCAGAAGGCAGACTGATTCCAGGAACATCCTCATTCTCATGGGAGCACTCACAGATGTAGGCTGCTGCAAAGCCTGCTCACTGCTTTCTGAAAGAGTGAATTGCAAAATGTCCCTGGGACATGGATGCTACTTGTCAAGAAAAATGGAAGTGCAAGCTCTGAAAGAATCAGGTTGGGTACCCAGGTTCATATTGTTAAGTGGATTACAGAAAACATCAGGACGAGCCGAGAGGAATCATCTCTGCTGTTCTGGTCAGCTGCATTCAAGAGTGATACATTCCAGCTGGAACAAGTACAGAGAAAGGCTGCTAGGGAGACCCAAAGAATACAAAATGATGGTGGAGAAAGTGAGAAAGCTGTCTTTTAGCTTAGTTAAATGAATATTAGGTGGGTATTGGATCATACTCAAGAGGGCTAAGCATTAAGGAGTGAAAAGAACTACTTAAGTTAACTGTCAATGTTGACATGAGAAGAAATGGAGTGCATTTAAGCCGGAAAATAGAAGAAGGATTCTAGTAATCTAAGTGATATCTTAAATACCTTTCCACAAGGTGTATAGGGGCCACAAGCTAATCTAGTTTTAAAATGGAATTTGTGAGATTATGGGGAAAAAAACCCACTTCGTGAGGTGGTTACTTACTCTGGGAAGCCGCAAGATATGACAGCTTCAAAAATCCCATGCATTTCTGTCTGCTGGGTGTAAAAGAGAATGCCAGTGCTTTCCTTCAAAAACTTTATGAACTTCCAGGGTTTCTCCTAGCTGTTATGGTGGCACATGCTGGATGTTTGTTTTACAGATGATAGCACAAATGTAAACATGTTGCAATTTTCGCAGGAAACAATGAAGCTGGTTTTAACATCTCAGGGAAATTTTAAGGTATGTACTTGATAGCAATGTATGTCTGTATCCTACAGTCTAATGGACGTGATGGACTAAAATTATACAGAAAATATTTATCACAGAATCACAGATTCAGAAGTGATTGAGGCTTGAAAAGTCCCTGGAGGTCATCTTTTCTGACCCTTCTGCTCAAGAAGATCCACCCAGAAACAGCTCCCTGGAACTGCATCTGGATGGCTTTGGAATGACTCTGACAAACAAGAGTCCACACCACCCTGAGCAACACTGTCCCAGTGCTGGGTTACCCTCACGATAAAAAAGGGTTTCCTGATGTTCAAGGAAACTTCTGTGTGTCAGTTTATGCCCAATGTCTCTGATCCTGTCACAGGGCACCACTGAAAGAGGTCATTTTAATGAGTTTCAAGAATTCCTAGAGCTTCATGAAAATAACTGTAAGGTAAATATTCATGCAAGTTTGTGCATTCACTATGGTTAAATTAGTTAAAGGCCGTGCATGTTTTAAATTTATTTAGGAAATCTAAGAAATAATTACTCAATTCCTTTCTTGCTTTGTTTGTAGTTTCAGACAATTCACAGATCTGGAACTGAGAGCATAAAAACAATCACCTTGAGTCACAGATTGGAACCTGACTCATAGCTCACTGAGGCCAACCTGAGATCTAATGAACTCTGATATCAGATCTTTGCCTTTCTAAAAGTTATAAACTATAGGTCCTGCTTTTTCTTCATATTGAATAATGGCTACCTCTACAATTTTATTACATTTGTACATATGTCTATAGTGTATTCCACCAATTAAAATAAACTTCTGCTTGATTCTTATGCCTACCATCACTCAGTAAATACTGACTCTTCTTTGAGTGTCACTAAGGGATGTACAAATACAGAATGATGTCAGTTTTTACTGAGGGTTGTTTAGAGGAAATGGTCTACAGCTGTGCTTTTAGAGGACAAGAGTTTGCATGTCAAGAACAGGAACTCTGTGTTCATACCAATGTGATATTTTCTTGTTTTCCTCACTTGTCTTTAGACCTACAATCAGGCAATTTTTGCAGATGAAATATATTTATGTCCATGTCTAATGTTTTGCAGAGGGAGAAGATTCTATATGGAATACAGCTGATATTTTGGATACATTATGGAACAAATATCTTTACCAGAGCAAATGGAACAAATGTTGTTTTTTTTCCCTATGGTTTGGTAATGATGATAATACTCTGTATTTTGTATGATGTCACACAGATGGCAACCATTACAATAATGTTGTCAGCCATGCTCCAAGCTGGATTTGTACTCTGAATCCAGAGCTGGTGAACTGCTCTACCCTATGGCATTTGCAAATAATAAAATTTGGAAATAATCTGATTTTACTTCTACCACATATATAAGAACTACCATCAGTTTAAAGAATTAGACTGCAGTGTAAATGACACCGTTCAAATGGATTCTAGCATTGTAGTGAAATAGTGACCAGTGTGATTAAGTTTTACCAGGTAGTAATTTTTAATTTTACCAAAACACCAATTTGTTTCTCATGATCAGTCATCTACTTTTCTCATACCTGACAAAAAAATCAGAACTTATTCACTGGAATTTCTTGGTGTGCAAACATAAACTTGGACTAAGGAAAATAGGTAGTGTGGGATACGCAGAATGAAAATTCATGTGAAAAATGAACCAAAAACTTTTAGTTTTGTCAAAAAAACAATATAACCTTGACTTTTTATTAGCTTTGGTAGATGTTTGAGGAGTCAGGAGTTAACGGGGAGAAATTGTGGTGAGGGGGAACATATTTTAATGTTTGTTTTTGTTTCTCACCATCCAACTCTATTTTAAGTGGCAGAAAATTGCACTAATTTTCCCCAGGTTGGTTCTATTTTTCCCATGGTGGCAACTGGTAAGTGATCTCCCTGCCCTTTCTCAACCCATGAACTTTCTTGTCTTATTGTCTCCCAGTTGAGGGAAAGTGAGAAAGCATGCTGGTTCGGCATATAATGTTGATTTTAGATTGAAATAAGAATAAACAGGCCAAAAGGGAAAAAAAATGGGGGGAAATGGCTGTAGTTTGTATGTCTATCTGAATTTTAAGCTGTTGAATTTCCCAGGGAACTATTAGAGAGTCCAGTCAAGAGGAGCAGTAAGTGCTTTAATGCTCATGGTATGTGCTTTGTATTGTAACTGTTCCCACATTTAGAATATATTTCATACCATTATGTCATACTGAGGAGCCTATCCAGCATATTTCACCTTCCTGATCAGGAGACAATGGAAAGTCACAGCGGAGAATTCTGGGTAGAAGACTAAGTTGCTGACAAAGGGCAAAGTTTAAATAAAACATGTTCAGTGGAGTTGAATCAATACTTTATTTGTTAAGGAGAAGTAAAAGTACAAAAAAGCTTGTACAACTAGGCATAAAAAAGTAAGAAATCAATTCTAGTTAATTCAAAATGCTTGAAGAGTCACCTATGCCATTATGTATGAATAATTCAGGAACAGAAATTTATCGCAGACACATATTGTTTGGTTTGGATTTAGTTTTGCCCCTTGTTTGACCTGAATCCTGTAAAGAATGATATTCAACTAATTGAAATAACATTTTGCAAGTAAGACAATACCTTAGGGATGTTTCAAGACCAATCGTGAAATAAAATTTGAAAGATGAAACACCTGATAAAGTTTATATAAATAATGTTATTTTATAGTGTGCTAAATGTTGTATGTGAAGGACTTTGCATGCAAGTTGTGTTTGCCTGTTGAAAACAGATCAGATTTTTTTTCCCCTTTCTCGCTATCAGTCCCTTTTTATTTCTCCCTATGCCAGTGTCTCTCTCTCCCCCTGTCCCCCTCCAAGTGTCTGAACATGTTTGGAAATATTTATTGCCCTCCACCTTCTATTCACAAGGGAATTTTTTACAAGACGTTATTGAGAATAACTGAAATAAATTGCAACGGTACAAGATACTTTCAGATGGAATCAGCACAAGCTTATTACTCATGTCCTGAGATACAACAGAAATATCTGAAACCATAAAAGATATAGGTTGACTATGCACGTGACTATGCAGTCACTGCAATGAGCTCTTAAAAAACAATGTGGAATCCAAATGTGTTTCATGGCTGACTTTTATCTGTATTATACTAGTCTTTATTTGCTCTGTAGTAGGTCTATGTCTGTGAGCACTCAAAAAATTTTGAAGCATAGATGGGTGCAAAAATCAAAACAGCAACCTCAGTGACAAAAAGTTATCATCACTGGTTCAGGCTTATGTTCAATTCCAGTGTCAGTTCTGGGCTAAGAAACCAGTCAAAGGAAATAATTTTACAGCCAGCTCACTAAGCTAAATAGCTGTCCTCAAACAGGAAATTAAAATCATTCACACACAGCAGGATTTTTTTCATTGAATAGAAGATGCTCAATGTATTGAATTTATTCAGATACAGGTTTTCAAGAGATGCCTGCTGTAACTCATATAAAACTAAGTGCCACCCAACACGAGTGCCTCCACTGACAACAGCCAGCTTTGGATACAGCCTGGCTAAGGTCTGGGAAATCCAGATGATTGACCTGAGATTTAAGACTTGATGCAAACATGTCAGATGGCCCAATCTATGACAGAGTTTCATCTTTGGTGCACATAGAATTCCCTGGTAGCTCTCTCGTGAGTCTGAATATTCCTTGTATATCTTCACTACCATGTGCACACATCCAGAAACGCTCGACTTAGGCACTAACACTGTTGCAATTCAGACGCAACCAGGGGAACCCAAATCAGAATATCAACTCTGATTAGATACTGTTAGAAATGAACTAAGTAAAAAAATGGGCAGAGGAATTGGCAGTACTTGTGCTTTGCAGAGTAGTCTTCTGGCAAGAGCAAAAGCACAGAGCATGACCTTTTTCTGTTTTAGGACTTCAACCCGCACCTCCAGAGAGCCCTGTAGTCACCAAGGCGAAGGCCACATAGAGGAACAGCAGGAGAAACAAGATTTAATTCAGTCAAGAATTAAGCTTTGTTCAGGAGCCTTCAGCTCACTGCTACTTGCACAGTAACCTAATAATGGTGTATGGGGTTTTTTTTGTTTGGTTGGTTTTGGGTTTGGTTTTTTTTGTCTGTTTGTTCCTCCCTAATATAAAATGCATAAACACCTTGAATTCAAACCCACCTGCATTCAAGATGGGTGAAAAATAGGTTTTCCCTTCTGGAGACTTGTGTCCTAACAGCTGGGCTATTGTCAAGATATTTCTTCACAAATCTTTCTGTTCAACATGCTCACCTTCCACAAAATCTCTTTTGGGAGGTCTTGCATTTGTTAATACACTTAGAATACAGATCGCATGTCAGTGAAAATGCAACAGCAAATTAACTTCTAATATGGTAATCACAACTTTTTTCTCAAACTGGGTTTCTTCTGAAGACCTCGGATTTCCATAGCTCTGGAGGAACTTTTAGGTAGAGCAGGCAGGGAGCAAATATCCACAGCTCTAGCAGTAAGATGAGAAAATTGTCTGTTTATTAATCCTGAGGCCAAGAGGTATAATAGGCTTGGGTCAGTCCAGCTAAAATGTCTTATCCTGCAAAAGAGGGAGGCAGTATCTGATAAGCCTTTTGAAAATTGTCTCATCTGTGCTGACTTCTGGACAAGTCCAGTAGAACCACACCATGCTAAAACCGTGACAAAAAGCAGTCTAGCAATTTAATAGTGCCAATAATCACACCATGTCTGCCCTTTGGAACGTATGTGTTATTAATATAATCATAACCATTGAGTTTTAACATGAATTTCAACACAGAAACAAAGCTTCTACCCCCAAAATAAATACTTAGCTGCACTTTGTTGAAACTTCACTAAAAGTGGTACCTAAGCCAGCAAGTTAAACTTTGTTCAGTGAGGACATTAAGAGCCGTGCTTGTCTAAGAAAAGAATCATAACAATATCAAGATGTGAGAAAAGCATTTTATCCTCAATGATTATCATGATACAGTAGACTTCAGTAAACCAGAACCAGAGTTTTCGCATGAGACTTTCAGTTATAATGGCAGAGAGCAGAGTTCAGAATTGATATTGCAGGGAAAATCAAAGTAATTGGGGAAAAAAATCCAACACCAAAATACCTTCAGTGAGCATAAGATAAGTGGCTTGGAATAAAATTGAAATGATACCAAACAATTTTTATTGAGGTATGCTTCATTATCCTCTGGGTAAATTATTCAGTGATTAATAGCCTAAAGAAAATTGTGTAATTTATCACTTATGAAACAATTATTGAAAAGCACTGTCTTGCTTTATATTCTGTGGGAAGCCCAGCGTACAAGAAACAACCCTTTTGGGGACACACAGGCAACTCGTACCTAATTTTGTTAACAGAAGTAAAATGCAGAGCAACAATCTCAGTGGAGACTTTGTGAGCTCTGCTAACTCCTGGTGCTATTCATGCAAGTCATTAAAGCAATTTTAATCCAGATGGAGCAGGCAGTCTGAGAACATGAAATAATTGAGAAAGAGAAGGAAAACCAGTTTTACCACAAAGTGGTTAACGTTTCTTCATTGTATTAGTTGTCTTAACAAAACAATTTGCTAATTTACTCCATGCACATGGTAAATTCTGTGTTAGAATAAGTGCTGCTTTTTTTTTTCTATTTTAATGTTGCCATTAGAGAAAAAAACAAACAGCATAGGATAGACTACTTCCAGTTGTAAGCATATTTACTTAACCAGCACTATTGTTAGGTGCAAATCGAAATATTTTTTTAAACCAAATTAATTTTCAATTGTTAAATTTTGTGTCTTAAAAAAAAAAATTAAAAAAAAGAAAAAAAAAAGGTGGATTTGAAACTACAGATGTTTGCTCAGAAAAAGAAGTCTAGTTCCTCGAGGGAAAAAAGGCTTTGATGCAGCATGTTGATTCAAGCAAGGTTAAGCACAAGGGCCGTAAAACTTTTGGCACATAACTGAACTAGCTAATTTAGAGATATAACTGCCCTACACTCATTAAAATGAATGGAGAGAGATAGGAAATCAATGGAGAAATATAGGACATTGCAGAGGTTATTTAGATTTTGGGTGGGTAGCATCAATCTCTTTTTCAATAGAATCTGGATGGAGCCTGGGTTTCCTATCCTATATATTTCAGTCAGGGGCTCAGAGCCCAGTGAAGAGGATGTGGGAATGGCCACTACTGAAATAAAAGGAGAAGCTCCTGCTGATTTCAGCCACAGTCAGGGTTAGGCCATAGATCAAAATTCCTGCCTTGAGATGAGCCAGATGACAGCATTTACTTTATCACTGCTCTGGAGAAAAGGTTATGTTGACCTTGCTTGAGGAGACATTGTCATGCAGAGCTGTTAATAAACAAATTAAGTGTTTAACTACTTCTTTCTTGGGAATATTTCTTTGTTTTGTTTGTTATGTCTTCCATGATTCAGGGACATGTCCAGGCTCATTGGAGCAATTGCATACACCAAGAATGCTCAAGCCTTCTCTGCATTCCTGCTTAGAACATGTGAACTTCCATAATTTTCTAATAGGTATCCTGCTCAGCAGCTCTAGTGCTTTATGTTTGATTTATTCTTTAGGACTGGTTCCTTCTTTTAATTTTGTTCCCCCCCATTTTGTGTAAATATCAAATTATTGGAAATTTCATATTCAACCCCTTTTGACCAGCATATATCAATTTCCATTTTGAAGAAAACACATTCATCTATAATTTTGTCAGTGCAGTCAAATTAATACAAGTGTTAATAAAAGTAAAACTCAGGTCAGGTAAGAAATCCAATAATAGCAATGAGCAGTATTTTATTGGCTCAGAAGTACAGGTAACCATGGAAAATTAGAGATATTATCTTACCACATAACACCCTTATTTGGTACAATGAAGTGTATAGATTATGTATTCATTGTGTGCCAAATAAAAATAAATGCCTGGATTAAGAGTATAAAATAGAATTTGACTGTACCTGCTCTCTCTGTTGGTCAGGAATTTCTCTGATACTTATGGATCTGTAGTTACGAAGAGAGTTTCTCACCGCCTGATAAGCTGCTGTCATGTATGACTCCTCCTGAGAGTATCTGTGAGGATAGACAGGGAATACTAATATTGCTGTAAAGCAAAAGTGAAAGGCTGCATGCACACAAGTAAAGAGGGGGGGAAAAAGGGGTTTTATTCCCTACTTGCCATCAGCAAGTGATGTTCAGCCACCTCCCAGGAAGCAGAATCTCAGCACATGTAGGGGATGCTCCAGAAGGCAAATAATGTAAAAACCAAATGCCCCCACTTCCTCCTCCTTTCCTTAGCTTTTGTATCGGAGCTGACATCCCATGGTATGGAATATCCCTTAAGTTAATTTGGGTCAGCTGGCCTGGTTGTGTCCCCTCCCTGCCTCTTGCCCACCCCCAGCCTGCTGACAGGGGGAATGTCGAGAGACATCCCTGCGATGGGAAATGAATTCCAGCTCAGCCAGACCCAGTACACACACAGAGGCACTCAGATAATCTTCCTTCTAAAACAGCTCCTTTGTACCAGCAAGACCTCCAGATCAGTAGGTCAATATCATTATGACGTTTTTTTCTCCCATAAAGAAATAAGGCATAAAGAAATATTTCTCCATGTGTTAGTTACAGTTGTTCATAATGACGTACATAAATACAGCATTAAAGAAACTACCATTTTTTTATTACAGTCATATGTTACTATCTGCAAAATCTGCCTCCATAAGAATTGTATGTTCTCAGAAGCAGACCCACGTGCTCCAAATGTTTCTGCTCTGAAAACTGGGATCTTCTCCCTCTGTTTTCTTACCTTCATGCCAATGCTGAGTGAAGGATCATCAGCCAGGTTTCTGGCTTCGTGAGCTGAAATCTTGTGAGACCTGTCATAGGGAGACGTCAAAAAAAGGCGGAGACCTCCATTCTCTAGTTGGATGATCAAAGGGCATGAAGAAATGTTGTCCTTCAAAATTCATACCATGTTAATGGTATCCGAAAGGAATATCTTGGTTTGCCCTTTGTCACAATCCTGCACTCAGGTTTAGATAGTTAAACAGTAACTCCACTGTCCACAGAAAAAGAAATATTCTATTTTTCTCTTTTTTTGGGTAATATACATAGACCAAAGATGCAGTTTTCATTATTCCTTCCTCAAACCCCCAATATTTATCTATGTTAGGAAGAAATTGCATAGTTATCTTATGACCTTTTCTGCCCCTTTTAATCTTCTTCTGCATCTGTCTCCATGACCCAGGGGAGCCTGGTCCTACACCCAGAGTGTGGACACTGCTGTGGACACTGCTACCCCTCAGAGCCCCCCGTGCCATGCAGCTGCAGCTAAGCACTGGCTGGCAATGTCCAGAGGCTTCTCATCTGTTCCTCCCATGTGCCAGACACAGCAAGGCACACAGGAAGACCCAGCAACCTCTTAGACACGAATATGACATCCATGGCACAATTTAAATAGGCAGATTGTGAACATGTGGGTTTCCTGCAGAAATGAGGGATAGCCACATGTTCACTGTGGTGCCCAAGCTTTTTAGTGTGTGTCCAGCTTAGCTTTTTCTCTGTAGAGAAGTGGAAGTGAAATTAAAACAGAAACAAAAACAAAACAAAAAGGAAAAAAAACAACAAACCAAACAAAAGAAAATAAAGGAAACCTTTAAAGCATAGGTTAATTGCAGGCTAAAACCACATGCTGCAAAATGTAGATAATTGTCTTTGCTCTTTGAAACAGCTCACATGGGTGCTAATTGGCCCATTGAATTTACACTGTCTCTGAGGATTGAATTTCTTGGCTAGTATGTGGGTTATAGGTTCACAGTCCAGATACTCCATTGCATGCAGATCAGGATGAAAAGATTTGGCAACTACTCAAGGTCCTACTAGGACAATAACACCAGTGCTTCTTCCCCAGTGCTCTCAGGTTCTGCCTTTGCTCACAGGAGAAACAGGTTTTATATAGATAGTCTTGACCCCCACCCCTGCTGTGATGAGCACTACCAAGCAAGACTTTTTTCATTTTTCTTTTCTTTTCTTTTTTTTTCTTTTCTTTTCTTTTCTTTTCTTTTCTTTTCTTTTCTTTTCTTCTCTTCTCTTCTCTTCTCTTCTCTTCTCTTCTCTTCTCTTCTCTTCTCTTCTCTTCTTCTCTTATCTTTTCTTCTCTTTTTTCTTCTCTTTTCTTTTCTTCTCTTTTTTCTTCTCTTTTCTCTTTTCTTTTCTTTTCTTTTTTCCTTCCTTCCTTCCTTCCTTCCTTCCTTCCTTCCTTCCTTCCTTCCTTCCTTCCTTCCTTCCTTCCTTCCTTCCTTCCTTCCTTCCTTCCTTCTCTTCCCTCCTTGTAGTCAAAAATACCACTTCTTTGACTCAAACACAATCTCACTTGTACAGCTATAGAGTTTGTCTGTGTTGTTACTTTTCTGAGAGCAGAATATTCATGTATTGTACTGGCAAAGTGTTCCTGATATGAATGCAGGTAAGCAGCACTGACGAAAGAAACTGTGCCAGTCACAGAAGGACTTGGCGTGTCTTTACCTAAGGAGCTTCTGCCAGCTCACATTTGCCAGTCAGGTGTCAGCTCTATTGCCACTCTTACTGCTGAAGCTGTGCCAATAGAAGTCAATATAAAGATGCCTTATTGGAAGCAAAACAATTCCTTGATTGACAGGAAGGGATATCAGGTATTTTCATGCCAGGACAACTGCATGGCCATTCAAAGTGCATCTGCACATCAACTTGATCTACCTGTAGGGCACACCTCAGGCTGTGACACTCCAGTTTTGGCAAAAAAAGGGGCTGTGTGAAAAGGTGTGAACAGAAATCCAGGGCTCCTGCTGCCTCACAGCTCTCCCTTAAGCACAAGTACATGCTCCTGGAAGGTTATAGCATCTGTTTCTGAAAGTGGCTCTGTGGCACAGGAGTGTGATACAACACAGAATCATTTCCTCCCTGTGCTTCCCTCCTATTTTTATGTACAGTTTTTAGGCTGCAGCACACGTCTGCATGCCTGGCCCATCTCCGTGCTGCTCATTAGCTCACAAGTGTTGCATTGTTTCTCTGTCAAGGGTTTTGTTTGTCTTCCAGTTGTCATGCACAGATTCCTTCGGGAAATCAGAGAATACAGGTGGGCTTCCTCATTGTTGCTTTGTTGTCATTATGGTAATCTCTAAAAAAAGAACAAACACACAAAAATAAACAAAACAAAGGGCGCACAACAGTCTTGTCAAAAGGAAGATGCCTCTTTTGACTCTCTTTGAGAAATGATTGGTGTGTGTAAAAATAAATGTACTAGGTACTTTATCTAACTGTCAATTTATTCAGCTCTTAACAAGCAGAAATGGGCTTCAGGAACTGGAAATGTGTACAAAGAGATAAGAGATATGACAATTTTAATCTTAAGCATTAAGACAGTGTTGAACTTTCCACAGAAAACCTCATGGTACATGATGATATTTTTCCCAAGTGATGGTCTTGAGACAGATGTGATATTTTTTGTTTTGTTGTCCCTAGTGGCTAAGAGTTCTAGCCCGAAAAAAAGCTTCATTAATCTCTTGAAACAGGAGGAGCTGGTTACTGTCACAGGCAAAGAAGACAGAAAGGGCTATTTATGTTAGAGTTATGTGAAAGTTAGAGATTAAATAATGTTCTGTGGATTGCTTGGAGTTTACATCCACATTTGGGAGTTATTAGCATTAGAGCATGGGCTTAAATATAGTCTGTGATGTCCCATACTACTTGATAGCATGGTCTCTGGCATGGCTATGACCTGTGCCAAGACACACCGTCCTGCTGGGCAGAGTTTATAGGGCAGCACAACCCTCATGGTATGAGGATATCATCTTGTTAGGGGAGAAAGAATTGACCCTTCAGGTTGCCAGTTGTGCTTTATCACTCAGTCTCAGAAACAGAGTTTGTCCTTTATTTAGCTTATTGGACACAGGACTGGTCTGCTATGTGCTGAAACTCAGATTCAGGTTTCAACCTCATCTATGAGCAGGAGATGCTTGCCTGCAAAAGCATCCTTTATTTCTTCATGAGCAGTTTTCCTTCCAAACATACTAATTGCAGCTGTACCTTTTCATGCTTTCCTGCATTAGCAAAGGGAGATAGCAACTTGTAAATAAATCCACATGTGTAGGAGACATCATTTAATTAGATGGGACTAGATGAATTCTGGAAGGCTGTTGCTGGACACCATCAGTAACATGCAGCCAATTTATCTGCTCTCTCACTCATGAGACATGTTTATGGTTGGATATTCATAGTAATCATCAGCATGGATAAGTGCTGCTTCATTTTCTGCAAACCATTTACAGCATGCTTTCTTATTTTCCCCCCATATTTGACTGCCTGAAAAGCTGCAGAGAAATCTCTGTAGGGATAAAGCACAATAGTTATTATTTCAAAATACCTGCCCCTTCAAGTGCAAATTGTTTTCTTTGTGATCATAAATACTAGAATTTTCAGAAATAAAATAGCCATTGCAATGCCTGTCCCATCTGTGTCATCTCTGTGTCATTCATGTCCATGACTGCCTGTGCTGTGGTGGAAGGCTGACAGGGAAGGACATGTACTGCCTTTGGCTACACAAAATTGGCTAAGTGGCTGGACATATATTCCTCAGGAAATAAGACTTTTAACAGTATGTGTGAACAGAATATCGAATGTATTTTTTAACTGTTTTGGAGCAAAATTTTGGCCGTCCAAATGAAAATCCTTGGCTGTCATTCAGAAAGAAATATTTTACAGTCCTTGTTCTTGTCTAAACCATCAAAGGTTTTGTTTGTGGAAAATAATTGCAGTTCAAATATTCTCACTGAAATCATGATGGGCAGAAAGAGGGAGACGGGCATCTACAAGAGAGCAGAGGTGGGTGAATAAGGCATTGTGTGATGTGCTGAAGCAGAATTTCTGCTCAATTCCTCTCTCCAGCTTACTTGTGGTCTGATGTGCCCAATCCAGCACACATGTGATCCACCATTATTGAATATCTTAAACTTTGTACAAAATGTAGTTTATCAACTTAAACTACTTGGCTGTCTCTGCTTCTGGAAGAGCAACTCATTTTGATCATTCTCAAGGATCTGAACTGTGTTTAGTTGTGTGGATTCTGCAGCAGGAACCTCCCAGCAGAGCCTGGGACAGTCAGGTTACTCACCAAGGATGTCAATCAGCATTGAAGTAAATGAGCGACTGGTAGAGAGAACTCTGTGAGACTGACGAAGATTCCTGCACTGGAAAAGTCCTTGTAGCAATGAGTCTAATGAGCTGCTGTGAAGCCACCTAAGAGCTCAGCCCATTACCTTAATTTGGTGAGTGTCTTTATCACTTGGGCAACTGATGAGATGGAGAGTTTCTGGACTGGTCTTATGGGATCTTAATAACTTCTGTTTAAATAGAACAACCCTGATGTACAGCTGTCTCACAACTATAATATAAACTTGAATTTGATCCTTGTTTCAGTTTTAGAGCCTAAAGTCTGTAGTTCTTGCCTCAACCTTAATGATACTATGAATCCTGACAATTGTAACCTGCACTTTGCAGATTTTTTCAACATTACCTTTGGATTCTGTCTTACAAATGATGAAGCATCCTCTGGTCTACTCATTCATTTCATCATGAATTATTTGCTCTATTTCAAACATCAGCCACTGAATTTGTAATTTTTAGCAGTTCAGTTTTTCATATGAGCAAGTGATTTGGAGAACTCAGTAAAAAAATTTTACATCCATCATAAGGCTTGAAAAGATTGATTGTTGTGGCTACGTCATCATACTTGACCTGTAATGGGGTTTTTGCTGGGTTTGGGTGGTCTATCAGGTTTTGGTCGGGGTTGTGGTTATGTGTGTCTGGATTTCAAAGGATCATGAAGGGCCCTCTGACTTCCTTTATTCTGCTTCCTTTATTCATCTGAATGATCCTTTAAGAAACAGATCAATGTGTTCTAAAGTTGGAAACTTCAGCAAAAATTTATGAAAACTTTTGAAGACAAAATTTAACCCCACCAAAGCAATGGAAGTCCTCTTTCATGTAATGAAAAATCAAGTGTCTAAATAATTTATTCAGCAAACCTTAGCTGAGTATTGAATTTTTACCAACAGTGGAAGGTATGTGGCCAGTTTTAGCACTTACCTATCTGTATCTTTTAAGGCTTAAGCCAATAAACATCACAGTCAATAAAACATCCTGAAAACACTTTTCTATTTGAGAATATATGGGGTTTTTTCTGATTGAAGAAACATGATGTATTCAAAGTCATGTATTCCTCCTGTGTCTCTGGCTGGAAATAATGTAACCTGTTTCTTCAAAAATGTTGGCCCAATAGATCTACTATTTTTGTAATAAGCCAACATGAAAGAACATAAGTTATTCTCCATTATCCATTTTTGCAAGATGCAGAGAAATGTTTGCAGATTGAACTCGGGATGGGAGACTGTATCATCTAAAGAACAGCAGCTGGTGATATTTATGCCTAGTAGGGAACAAGGTGTGCTCTTCCCTAAATTACCTCCAACTTTTATCTTGGCAGTGTGCCGTACCACATTTAAAAGATAATCAATGGGCTGACTCAATATTAATAATGCAATTTGCAAGACAAATCTATTTGTGATTGAGCTGAATCTTGGAATACAGAGCTTAGGAGGAAAATGTCTCAAGACTACAGGAATCCTAGTTTTACCTTCTCAGAGATACATATATAAATACATAAGTTTAGACAGACCAGCCAATGAATAAGGCTGAAGGCAATAACTTCCCAGTTCCAATACTTCAAATGCTTGAATAATAATGGAAAGAATACAAAGAGTGGTATTGTATACAGCAAGTGTTATCCTTCCTGCTGAGTGTGTATGAGCCCGTGTGAGCTTTTGTGTGTGACTGATGTCCCTGTTATTTGCTACTTTGTGGTTTTGTACACAAGCCAACAAAGCAACCTGTTTGAAACAGAGGGTGATGTTCCTTCCCTGCCATCACTGCTCACTGTGATTTCTGAGCATTATTTCCAAACAAAAACAAAATAAAGCATCCTGTCAAACTTCCCTACAACTTTCTAAGTTACCTTGGGGTCTGTCTTGGAAACCTTTGAGGCTGATTGCAGTGAATCACTTTAACTGCCAGCTTAGCCACAGAGGAGACAGAGCTGTCATTGCATGAATGAGAGCTCTGCAACACAATATTGTCTGGAGTTTATATTGACATGGCTGAACAAAATTACATAAGCCAAATTTCTAGTTTTAAGGTGCAGCTTTAAGGGCTCTGCTTTTGAAATATGAGCTTAAAAAGTTTTCCAGCCTAGTGATGTACTGCTAATAAGGTGGGAAGACAATAAATTAAATGAACTACTAATATGCTGCCAAATATCACTATTCACAGATGACTGCTACAATTATTGCTAGGTAGTTTGGCACGACTCCAAGACTCCTAATGTATAGTCTAGGGCACTCAAACAAATGAGCAGCTCCTTAGTTCTGTGCTGCTGTAAGCACTGCCAGCTTTGCACTTACTAGAAATATGACATCGTCCTCCAGTAGAAAACACACCTCACTCCTGATACAGGTGTCTCAGCTGTGAGCAATATCTCCATCATGGGGAAAACATCTGGAATTGCTTGCTTCCAGGTGACAGTGTTGCACTGGTTTTAGTACTACGGACAAATGTAAATCTTATTCTGACTATTTTAATTAAGTTGTCCTTTGTTTAAATTGTTCTTTATTATGAGTGTTATTTTTAAAGAAGTTTTGACTTAGTTGTGCCTGGTAATTTGTGACATCAAAGGAAAGTAAGGACTGTATTTATTCCCATTTGAGCAAGAGGAGACTTTCCCTAATCTTGATTTCATGTTTGAAGGAAAAGAAAGTTTTAATGTTCAGTGTAGGTGAGGAAAGGGGAGAAAGTAAGAGATGGGAGATTGAGCTATGATCTGACAGGCAAAAGAATCAATTGTATGAGTGAAAGAGAGTGTGAGCTCACATCAGACACCTTTTTGCCACTTTACCAGGAGCAGATGAGTCCCAGTTACATTTCCAAGGGTGAACTTTCTGTAAAGGAACTGAACTGCTGTAATTGCCTTCAGCTCAGGCAGGCTGAAGTAGGCTGAGACTTAGGACCCCAGTGCAGGCTTGTTACACACAGGCTGAAATGTCCATGTCCTGACTCCAGTCCTGCCTGCTGATGGCAGGTACCAGCCCTACCAGAGTCTCTGGATTTGAAGCAGAAATAATAGATGCACGTGACTTGGACAGAAGCAATGACATGCTCTGAGTGTGCATCAGGGAACTAAAATAGGCTGCAGATTACCCTCTTATGTACATACATATTTCTGTTACACAAAATGAGTATTTTCCTGTGTTCCTGCTAGGTACAGAAGTGAATTATTTTAGAGTATAATTGCAAATTTAACAAGAATGTAAAATACCTTCCAAGCAAATCCTTCTGTGTTGCTCCTGTGGGGGTGAAAACCTCCCAGGTAAAGTCAGAAAGATAATGGCTTGTATTACACTAGAATTGATTCTCCCAAGACATGTTGCCAATTTAGATGAGATAATAAGAATTTGTTCTATATTTGCATGTAAACAGGTAGAATCGAGAAAGCCAAGTTTATTGTTAAATTAACAAAATATCTTATTTCCATTAAAAATAAATATCTTTCTTAGAGAATCTCAGGAGGGAAAAGGTAACAAAAAGAAGTTCTAGCTTGAGGTGTAGGAGGTCTATCCTAATACCTCTGTGATATTGCTGATCATTAGATCAGACCTTGATTAACCTCTGTGGTGTCAGATACATGTATTAATACAGATTGGCTTCCTGAATAAAAGACTAAGTTCTGAATAGACTTTTGTTTATCCTCTTGGCCTGTTTCTGGCAAGCTTTTATTATTATGCAAATATCCAGTTGACACCAAAGTCATGACCTTTATGCACTTATTGTTGGAAAGATTCGTGGCAGTGCTCGGGTACTTCAGTGATGATTTGAATGGACACAGTGTCTATTGCCAGGTTTATAGCTGGGTGAGTTTTTCCTCAAGCAGCTTGAAAGAGTAGACCTAATAATGTAGGAAATTCTGGTTAGTGACAAAGAACACTTTGCATTTTATTTTATACTCCTCTGAGAGAACTCATCTTCTTGCCCTCAAGCATTGGGAAATGGGAAAGAATTGAAAACATGGAGAATTACTACAGGAAGAGAGGCAGGAGCTTTAAAACCACTTTGCTCAATGATGATTATGTATATTATAGTGTGAGTATACTTGTGTAAGTATATTCTCTCTGTTCATAAATTAAGTTCTGGGCATGTTGGTAAAGCTGAATAATATTAGTTTTGTGACTGTGTTTATGTGTGTGTTTGTGTGTATGTGTTTGACACCAGCATCTTTTTTAATAGATAAGAAATTATCTATGAAACTGGTAGCTAGATCTGAAACAATGTGGACACAAAAAGATTAAATTAGATAAGATGAAATTAGATTTGATGGGACTAGAGATAAAATTTAGAGTCTATAAAATTATTTTCCTTAGGCGTGAGGCAAGAGATTAATCTTACCTAACCTTAACTGTCTAAAAGTTATTGGTCTGGATTATCATTTAGAATCATACTATTGTCGAGGAAGAAAAAAAGAGCACTTGCAGAGGGTCATTCATCTGATTTTTAGATATCTATCTCTGGAGATCCCAATCTATGTCTTTTATTCTCCGTATTGAGTCTAGATGAGAAGCTTGAACTTAATGCCTAACTTGGAGCAAGCATGATTATAAAGCATAGCATTTTAAAAGTTGTCAAATGCAACTGTGACCATTCATGGTTCTACCTTACATGCTTGCATAGCATTGACCCTTTTCTCCAGCCAGAAATTAAACAATCATCATTGTTGTCATAAATGACAGACACATTTAAATACAGAGTAAAACTTAAAGTTTACTGAATTCACTTAGGACTTGGACTTCAAAATTATGTCAATACTTTTATGCTTTATGAAGCTTCATGAAGCTTCTTCTCTTCGATGACACAACTTGCACTCCATATTTACCTGGTTGGGGATTACGAAATTTTTTTTTTTTTTTTTTTTTTTTTTTTTTTTTAAATTGATGTTGTGATACCCAGAAGTAGCAATGTTTTGGTTAAGAGGTTCACCTGCAGACTGCAAGAGTCTGAGATCATATTTTTTTTAAGAGATTAAAGGTACTGACTCAATCACATATAAATCCCACATCTATCCTGATATCAGGAACTGGGAGAGTGTTTAGGGAAGTATAACCAACTATTTATTGATATTTTCTCCCTGTTTTAAGTACCCACTGTTGATTACTATCAGGAATATTATGTCGAATTTGACTGTATTTATATAATACAATCATTTTTGTTTCTTATGCTCAGTCATAGAATCTTGAAGTTTGGAAAATACTTCAAAGATCATCAAATTGAATCTTAAGTTGATAGGATGCTGGGGTTCAGCTAGTTGGTTGATTTTTCCATTGCAAACTGTAAATATATTATTGTTAACAGAAGCATTTTGTGTTCTACATTATGTCATGTTTAACTTCTGTAGCTAACCTGGTAATGTCAGCAGAAGTTTAGCCCCCATAGTATCTGCCTTCTGTAATTATGCCAGACAGCATTTTCAGAAATGCTGAACTTCCAGTAATCACTGGGCTACGAGTAGGAGTAGAAAGAAATTCAGCAATGCAGAGCTTGCTCTTTCTTTCTTTTTTTTTTTTTTTTTTTTTAAAAATCTAAAGTCTGAATTACATGCATTTTCAAGAAAAATCTGGCTTTAACCTCTCTCCAGCCAGCATGAAGCCAAATTACAACCTAAACTTGCAGGGATTGATAGAGCAAGTCAACTTTTTTGTTGACACTGACTCAATTTCTGCCCTGCTGCTATTCCCATGCTGCAGAAGGGAGAAGCTGTCCCATTTTATCCCATTGTTTATAGTGTGGATCCAGGGACTCGCATGGAGTCTTCTAGCTGGTGTAATTGATTTCAGGACACTATTTGAAATATAACCAAGAAATCAACTCTCTGCCCTTCTACACTCCTGACAGGTCCATTTAGGCTGAAATCCATTCACCTAAATATATTTATAAAAGGTAATATAAAATTGTGGCTGACAGTAACTTCAGATGCAGTTGGTTTTGATCAAAAAGTTTAGATTAAAGGTGAAGCAAGGAGCCATGCTGCCTGTGCTGTAGTACGCAATTTTCTTTTTGCTCTTCAGCAAAATAGAGTCTTTTGATGGTTTTACATGACCTGGGATATCAATCACAGCTGTGAGCTCTTGAGGCAAATGCATGAACATGGGGGTGAATAAAAAGAGAGTCAAGTACGATTTGCTGCAATATTTTAAACATGTATGAGATGAACAATGGAAAATGCTAGAGAAGATAATGAGGAGGGAAGGATAACTTCTGTGGAACTGAGTAAGAAGGAATCCAACTATCATTGACCCTAAAAGAAAGGGGTTTTGGTGGTAAAAAAATCCACTGCACATGACAAAGCAGAAACCACTTTCTTTCAGGAATGTTTGTCTGCTAGATTGCTCCTTACCATTCCACAGTTCACTACAGGTGTTGAGTTTGCATGTTCAGCCACATTCTTTCCAGTCTACCCTCAGACTCCTGCAGGGCACCAGAACCAAGGAAGGGATAAAAGCTCGCACTGTTGCCAGGACTTTGCCCTGTTTGGTTTTAGAGGTAGCTTTGCTTATACGCACCTATTTTTCATGCTAAAACAGATGACTTCACAGAGATGTCTATGTTTAGTTTATGTTAAATTTCAGTATTCTCAGAGTAAAAAGAAAGAGTCAAAGTTCGCACTGAATAGCTAAATGAAGTCTTCTCTTGACAGCAGGTAGCATGACATAGGTATTATGAAAAATTAAAGTAACACCAAAATATATCTTGCATTTCTCCTCACCAAGTGCTACCACTATTGATTAAAGTGGTATTTTCTTTTCATGACCTGTGCTGCTCTGCCTTTATACATGAAAACTAGGACTGTATTGAGTGTAGAAACAAACCTAGGGTCCTGAGTCATGGTTCTTAACTGAATCTATTATGTACTTTCAGGCTGCTACAATTTTAGTTAAAGTGAATGCCAATGTGAACATATTTTTACTGGATTAAATCTCTACTCAGAGCTTTAAAGACAAAGTAGGTTTTCCTACTTGCTTGAATTCAGTAATTTGTACTACTGAACAGCTTGGTGTAGCACTACAATCACATGAGTAACAGGCTGCCTGGGAGGGCAGGCAGAGGAGGGAATGAGAAAGCAAATGTTCATGAACGCTTCAAAATCCCTCCCGCTTCATTTTCTTTGGTAGACTTTTTCATTCAACTTGTGACATCTGTCATATAAGTACTTCTGTTTCAGGCAGTCATTATAGCACTCATTATATGCAGTACAGATTTGAACAAAATAATCAATAGAATTTGATATGACTTCACCAGATGCAAATATCTATTTTAGGATGAAATTATTTGTGTTCTAATCTCTATTAAGTATCTTGATTATCCCCCCAACAACCAGAAGGGATGGGGGTCACTTGGTTAGCAGAAGGGCTTGCATTTGTAGATGAGCGCATTTGGTCAGATGGATTCCATCTCACTGGAGGCTGGAACCAGGGAAATACTGCTCAGAAGCACTGCATAGATCTCTGCAGACTCTGGGTCTTCATTTGATATGACAGCTCTTGTCCTTTGAGTTACACTTAAATTCTTGAGTTACACCTAAAGGCTTTGGGGTCACCTAACTGCAGCCTTCAAGTAAGATGGGGAAGGAATATTTACAAGAGCGTGTGGTGACAGGACAAGGGGGAATGGCCTCAAACTGAAAGAAAGTAAGTTTAGATTAGCTATTAGGAAGAAATTCTTTGCAGTGAGGGTGATCAGGCACTGGCACAGGTTTTCCAGAGAAGTTGTGGCTGCCCCATCCCTGGAAGTGTTCAAGGCCAGGATGGATGGGGCTCTGAGCAACCTGGTCCAGTGGGAGGTGTCCCTGTCCATGGCAGAGGGATTTGAACTAGGTAAACTTTAATGTCCCTTCCAACCCAAACCATTCCATGAATCTATGATTCCATGATTCTGTGACTCTTTGTTCTATCCCCCTGTTTTTCCTGCAAAAATAAAACCAGTCTTTAGAAATCCTGTATTTGTGCCTGGAATTTCAGTATGGGCATGATTACAAAAGGATAATTTGGATGCTACTTAGTAGTTGCTTTACTAACCCAAATTCATACATCAAGGCACGTGGAGCTGAAGGCAGCATTAAGCAATCATCTATTTCTGTCCAGTTCATTAATTCACAAATATATTTGCAATTGTGACGGGCATTTTCTCTTCTCAGTTCCTAAGAAAAAGACCAAAGATAAAGATTTCACAGTATCTCCATGTGGGTTGTTCACACCCAGCAGTATCTCTGGAGATCCCAAGCTGCAGCACCTTTGAAGAGTGGGAAGAACTGTCCTGTAAAACAGTTTTTCCCCCTTCAATGCGTAAATAGAAGACTGAAGTGAAATTATCTCAGGTGATGGATAACATGCTGTATATCCAAGAGCCAAAATAGGGTGAGAATAATGTGGCAAACCACAAGAACTTTAAGGAGTAAGAAAATTATTAACTTGGAAAAAAGATCTGATTTAACATTTTAAATAGCTGAAACACAACAGACATAAACATGAAAGGAATAATTTGTGCCATGATTGGGAACAATGCTAAGAATAGCCACACTCCTACCTGATAGGTATCTGAGAAATAAAAAACCTATTAAGGAACTTGATTTTATTTTTGGTATTTACCACTTGTGAATGTTCAACGATGTAAGAATATGTAGATGTATTGGGTTTGTGTGGCAAGGTTTTGGAGGCTGGAGAGGGCTACAGGGGTGAATTCTCTGAAAAGCAGCCAGAAGTCTCTCTCATCTCTGATAGAGCCAATGCTGGCTCCAGACCCAGTGTTGGACAAGGCTGAGCCCATCACCAACAGTGGCAGAATCTCTGGGATAATGTGTTTAAGAAGGGGGAAAAATGCTGTGAAACTGCAGCCAGAGAGGGAAAATAGAATATGTGAGAGAAACAACTCTGCAGACACTCAGATCAGTGCAGAATGACGGTCAGAAGCTCCTCCAGGTGCCAGAGCTGAGGTTCCCCTGCAGCCCCTGGTGCAGCCCGGGGTGAGGCAGCTGTGCCCCTGCAGCCCATGGAGGGCACAGGGCTGCAGAGATCCAGCTGCAGCCTCTGTGGGAGCCCCAGGCTGGAGCAGATGGAGTTGAAACCCCATGGGAAGTCCTTGCTGAAGCAGGCTCTTGGTAGGACCTGTGGATCTGTGGAGAGAGGAGCCGACACTGGAGCAGCCTTTTAAAAAGTTTTTTTTTTTCAATAAATCTTATTCATCTAGGCATTCTTTTGTAACCACAGACAATAAACTCTATCCCTCTTACACTCCACCTTGGAAATGGAAATGTTGATATCATAATATTTTCTATATTTTCTCAGCATAAGCAAAACAAACAAATAAAAAATTGTAAAAAGACCATAAACAAAGAAAAGCAAGAAGACTCAACAAACTCCAGATGAAAGCTAGCACAAGAGTCCGCAGTGGAATCCAGATTTTCTGATCCTCATCCATCTTGACTTCTGCTTTAACAGATTCCTGCCTGCGTCCAGGTTTTCTCTCTTCTGCTCACATACAGGAGGAACAGTGTTTGTAAGCTCAGAAGGTTTCTATGCTTAGTGCAAAGCAGCAATTATCTGAAGTTATAGAGCACAAACTTTATCAGTACATTATTCAAGACACAAGCCTGCATATTTTTGTCAAATACTATCTTCAGCATCACTAACATACTAATATTATACCACACTTCTCCCACACTATATATCTATCTTAATATATCTATATATTAAGATATATATCACACATTTATAAAAAGCAGTAGGTGCTAGAAGGAGGTCTGGACAGGCTCATGCATTCACTTTAAACCTTTCTTATTTTTACACCTTCAGCCTATATAAAAGTCTTTCACACTCAGTTCCTTTCCTTTAAAAGCATGTTGATCTTTTAAGTCACACTCCTCGAAGTTTCAAGAGCTCCCAGGGGGCTAACACATATGCACAGCAAGTCTGATGTTTGTTCCAGTTCCACAAAAATCACCCACAGATGTGCTCTTTTATTTCCTGTGTGATGTTCAAATAATCTAATCACACTCAGGGACCTTTGTGAAGCTGTGCTGCTCTCCTCACAGACATCCATTTGCAGAATTAGTTCTTTGAACACTTGAAAGTGTACACAGATGGGGTCCTCTGAAGCTGCCTGGGAACAAAGGGACACCACGTGCACAAGTGGCATCTTCAGAAGGAGCCAATTCTGCAGACAGAAATCTAACTGGACACTGACTTTCTATCCAGTACAACTCCCGTGCACTTAATCCCTAGTAATTAGCAATCATCACCCTGTGGAAACCAGAGGGAAGAGTTCTGGAAACAAACAGGATTGCTTCATGATGATTCTGTTGAGTGAGACTATCCACAAAAGGAATGCTGAAGAACTATGGATGCACTGAGTGCTCATTCTGGGATATTGGCTGCAAGGGCCAAGGAGACCAGTCAGTACAAGTATTCAGGTGTGGAGCAGAGGGTGAGAGCAGCATGGTGGGAGGGAGGCTGTGAGAGTTAGGATTGTTCAGCCTGGAAAAGAGAAGGCACCAGAGAGACCTTTTTGCAACCTTTCAGTACCTAAAGGGAGCTTACAAGAAAGCTGGAGAGGGACATTTTACAAGGGCATGGATTAACAGGACAAGTGGGAATGGCTTTAAGCTGAAAGAGGGAAGGTTTACACCAGGTATTAGGAAGAAATTCTTTACATGAGGGTGGTGAGGTTGCTGTAGAAGCTGTAGATGCCCCATCTGCGGAGTGTTTCAGGCCAGTTCGGATGGGGCTTTTGCAGCCTGTCTAGCGGAAGGTGTGTCAGGGGTGTTGGAACAAGGTGATCCCTTCCAGCCTCAACCATTCTACAATTCTGTGTTTCTATGGCAGGTGGAAGATGCAAGCAGCAGGATAATCCTGAAGAAGTCCCTCATCATCTGGGAACTTAGACACTCCATGTCTGCTCTCTACAGCTGGATCTGCTCTCATGGATTGGCTGCACCCGAGCAGTGGAGCTCCACCGTCTGTGCTGTTTAATTGCTGCAGTGCAACAATTACCACTCACAAACGATTGTGTGTGTAGCTCAGGTTCTATCTCAGGCCCAAAATAAAATCTCCCAGCTTGCATACCTCCCTGTTCTGGATGCTAAGTGAAATTATGGTGTGTGGGCATCTGCATGCCAACATTAAGAGGGTTATCTCAAGAACATACAGTTTACCAGATATAGCTTTAATTCTCTTTCTAGTTTCTAGACCTTCTTCAAACAGAGAAAACTTCAGTGAGCCTATGAATGGAATACATTTCCTTTCTTGAAAGCCAGCCTACACCAGAAATATCCTTGTAAGTGAAAAATGTTAGTATTAGCAAGTGAAATATTTACATTCCTATTTTAGCTTGTTTTTGAAATATCTGCACTTTTTTTCTCAGAGTTCCACTGAAAAAAATGGTTGCAACATGCTCCCTGTCCATTGATTTAGCTAATGAGATCATTGTTGCAGCCACAGATTTAGAACAACAACAAATGGCTATAAAATGATATCAATGGCTGGAGCAGATGTATGGAATGACCTTTCGGAGATTGCTTGAGGAAACCTTGTAAAAGCTATTTTTGTTGGCTAAACTCATGTTTACAGCATAGCTAATATTTTTTCACTGCCTTATGTGCAGTTAAGGACAGTAATTTGGACTGACACCAGACATAACTTTTCATGCTTCATGGAAGCCCCCACCTAAGCTATTAATTTACCACCTGCTTAAGTTTCTGAAGAAATGAGCTGTCAACAACTTTCCTTAAGCTTTAAGACTGCTTTCAAACAAAACCCAAGGCCTTAAGAGAATGAAATATGCACAATATCCCCAAGAATTTCTTCAAATTATTTCACACAGATCATATGGAATTAAAAGTTGAATGTTGAGGATATTTAGAAAACTTCTGGGCATAGTCTCAGTCCAGTCTTTCACTACCGTTATTTGCTCTGCATGTTTGAAATTCACATATAGTAATATTATAGTAGCTTGTTTAAATATGATGACAGAACTGGGCAGCTGCTCCTTGTAATTCCTTTGGAATTTTACTATCATAACTGTTATAAAAAATAGATTCAAGATATGATGGCCCTAAATATAAAAGCTTACATTTTAAAGTTTGGTTGAACAATACAATCTGCTAAACCTTTGAGTCAAAAATGTATTGGCCATCTTTCATGCATGGAAGAGTATATTTAAAGGAAATGCTTTCCAGGCTGGCTGGAAACAAAAACTTACACTGGATAGTTTAACTGTATACTAGATTTAATATTCCAAATTTTTGGTTATCTTTTTAGCACGTAAGTGAGTGAGTGTGTTTGTTGCCCTATACTCTGAATCTATTGTCTGCCAACACCCACAGAAAGCCTTTAAATGCTCAAAGATCTTTGGGGAATATGAAGTCAAATACACTTTTGACACAATATTTTTTTTTAAAGGAATCTGATTTAATAAGTTTCAATAATGACTCTAGTGTCCTATGCAAAGCTATACTTTTTAATGGATTTCCTAGGTAAATTAACTTGCCTCACTCGACAGCATGGAAAATACACACAGACCTGGGCTAGGAAGCTCCATTTAGTCAAGTGTTCTTGTTCTGCTCATGTCTGTGACCATGATGGGCTCCAGTGATGTTATGTGTGAACCACTGGTCTTTATTACTAATTCTCCTCATTTTACACTTCCTCACTCTTCCTAATTCCTTTCTTCCTGAGTTGCTTTTGCTCTCCAACAAACTCTGGATATTTTGTGAGAATACTTCCAGTGTAAAGCTTTTTGCACATTCTCATCTGCACCTTGTTGGGAGCTGTAAGTAGAATCTTACCTAAACAAATATGCCTGATTTTAATAATTACTTATAATTAAAATAGCTCTTCACAAGTTTGTCCATTAGGCAGTTGAAGAAAAAAAGGTGTGAACATAGTAGATTTCTGACAATGGGAAACTTGAGTAAATTGATAATATAGGTCAAGACCACTTGCAGACTCTCAGTATTTCTCAGGGCTAGATTCCACAACTTTACATATGCAAAGGAACAAACTCTCTCTTTTTGCTCTGCATTCTGTAAAATTCATCAGTTAATTCCACCCAACCAACTTTTAAATAAGTCCTTCATTAAGGACTTCACTTAGGATATAATTTCTCTATCACTCCTTCTATAATCAATGCTGAGTATGGGTAGTTCAGCCTGTAATCTGCAGCAGACTGTGTAATTTGCTTAATCCTCTCCACTGCATATAAGGACCCCAAAGAACTTTAAAAGTGCATTGGTCAAATATCTAAACCTATGTGGAACAAATCACTTCCACCATCCCCAAACCTTTAAGACCTCAAATCATCAAACCATAGAGAGAGCAGTCAAGTTTAAGTCTTGTTGTGTACAGTGTACCTCAGTTATCCATTTAAAATTAAGCACTTCAATGGAGAAGGATGAGGAAAAAGTGGCAAAAATGCTTTGTTGATGTGGGACCTTGGATTAAAGCCAGGCTGGCCAATTATTGGCCAGAAACATTGTAAAGTGCCTGTTCCTGACCAAGTGCTCCTCTACAGTTAAATACAGGGAGTCACAGATGAGAAGAACAAGATTGTTACATAAAGATTTGTATAACCTTGTTTTCTGGGCATGTGGAAACAAAACTTTGACTATAAAATAATGTGAAGTTCAACTTAAAAAGAGAAAGCAGGTGGTGACCATGAAATGGAAAGTAGTGACTCTGGGAGGGTCACAGTGGACATGACCTCTCCCTTCCCAGTGCAATTACAAACTACTAACGTAGTCCTGGATGTTGAAACAAGGGACTACAATACAGAAAAGAACACATAATCAAATTTCTTAATAGAATGGGGCTGATAATAGAGAAAACGTGAATTTGTTTTGTTCAGATTATTAAAAAAATGAATCTTCTAAGTCTGGAGAAGGTGAAAAAAGACAAAGTTTCTGAAGATGAGAGAAGATTTTAAAGAGTAAAAAAACATAAGGCTTCAGGCTGTATAATTTATCATACAGAATAGTAAAAGGAGACTTGGACACTTTTAAAGGAATTTCAATTAACTCCTATCTGATATTTTTATTTTAAAGAACCAATAAGTCATGAGAATTCATCTCTGGACACTGAAGCTGAGAAAATTCAGATTAGGAGGAATATTTAAGAAGGCTGATGGAAGTAAAGGATTCTGTGTTTCCTTCTATATTTATATTTATATCATGCACTATCATGTTTCTCTGGAATTCTTTGGTGGCATACCAAGATCAAGGTCTCAGTAATTGCTTCAGTAGCACATTGTAGATATAAATGTTTACCAGAACTCATCTAAAGGAACTGTTGATCCCTCAAAACACTATCCCACTCCTTCCCATATGGCTGATCCACCCTAACTTTCAAGCCTGTGGCTTCACTCTATTCCTCAAATTAGACACATTCTGAATTTTAATAATGGAATAATCACTCTCTTTCCCCTCAGGTGAGATTTCTACAGGAATATCACAGTGTTTTGTGTGAATGGTCAGTCAGTCAGAGCTGGTGCAAAGAAGGGGATAGACATATGCTGTCAAGGACATACAGAAGGAGCAGGTAATCCCAGGGTAGAGAATTAATTCCTCCATAGGTGGAGCCATTGGAACAGGTGACCCATAATGCACAGTACCTTCACACTCTGTTCATTAACAAACCTGGTTTCCACTGAATTTTTTGTAGAACTGAAATTTAGAAGTGTTTTCAAAGCTGTTTAATGCATTTTTCAAGACGACAAAGAGTTTATTACCAAACTACAGGCTAATCCAAAGTTTCTTCAAAGCAATTGGTTGATAAATCAGGGGCAATATCCTATATGTAAAGCAATTAAATAACTTTATATTTACTACAATGGTATCTTATTTTTCATACTGTTTTCTAATAAGTTTTTAATCTTCTGAGCTTCTGGTTTTATTAGTTTCCATTTGCAAGGTAATAAATATTTGAATTCACAGCTTTTGTTGTAACTCAGTACATAAAAGGTAAAATTATATTCAGTCAGCTTTTATTTGAAAAGCACAAAAACTTCTATAATATATAATGTTAAATCCTTTAATATAATATATTTGAAAGTGAATTGTGTATGACAGAAGTCAATAAAAAATAATAAGAATCTCAGCATTTTAACAATGTAACATTGCCCTACTCATTGAAACATACACAGCTTCTGTTTTGCTATGGTTATGCATTTACTATTTACATGTCTTTATATTTTTTACAGGGTGACTTTCCCCCATTTCTAAGATTTTTAGGAGAATTTAGGTCCATTTGGTTCTTACACGAGTTGAATTTCCACGTTTTTATTATTACTAGCATTACCTTGAGCATTAATATATTGACTCTATGCTATATGTTATATAATACACACTGTGTACTATATAGTATAATTATATATCAATGAGAATATATTCTGTCTCTAATAATATAGGAAGAGAATCATTGACTTAATCATAACATTGTGCTTTAATGTTTCTTAGTGAAATCTTACCATTTCTTTTAATAAATAAAAAGCTCAATCAATATATATTAGCATATGATTACTGGGGGAAAAAAAAGGCAACATATTACCATGAATTATCATCTGGCAAAATGATTTTTCTTTATGTGTTATTTATTCATTATTTAATCTTACTCACTGAAATGCTAGACGACAAACAAGCATGCAACAGAAAGGAAAACATTATAAATTGTAAACAGTGAAGCACATCACTGAAGATAAACACTTTGTGAACATTCCCTAGGCTGATAATGTCCATATACACCATTTGGCAATTACACAACTAAATGTCAACACAAACCTGCAAATAGTTACTGAGAAAGAATAAAGGTCTACACTGCTGTGTCATTAGGGTTTACTTGTTGCTGTTTTAAGACAATTCAATTTGCTCTCAAGAAATACAGGGATTTTAAACCACAGGAACTTTAAAGAAAAATACAGGTTATTTAATTTGCCAAAAGTTTGGAATGTACTCCTTCTCTTAAAATAAAGCCAAGATTTTCAGTAGGAGAAGGATTCAGGAATGACTCTTAATGTGCAGCACTAAATTCTGCAGCAATTAGAAAATCAGGCTAATAGTCTCTCCTTTATTGTATATATCTCTTATCTAATCCTGTATTTACAAGCTTATCAGGATTTATAGATGTTCTTTATTTCATTGGGACTTTCCACAGTAAATAGATTTCAGAAAATTATCAATTCTTTTGATAAGGAAAGTCCTAAGTTAAAAAAGACTTGAATACACATTCAGATTCTTTCACTGGTGTAATCACTTTCAAACAAACTTAAAGGAAATCAGTCTGCACTGGTTGACAAGACACACTTGTTCATAATTTTTAGAAATCAACACTTCTGTGTGGGTTAAACAAGAATATAACTATTAAAGGGTCTGAGATTTTCTGTGTCACAAATCAAAGAGCAATAACACCACAGGCCCACGTTAATTTTTTTTAATTTTCACTTTGCTTATTGAGCTGATGAAATAGTAATTAATTTATTAATTTATTTTCTATTTTATACTGCTACTGCATCATAAACACTCATGACATTGAAAACAATTTAAACATTTAAAAAAATACTAAGGTTAACCTTTCAATTTGTATTCCAGGAAAAATAATTGTTCAGCCATTAGCTATAGCAGAAAGTTAATATCACTGCCAGGAATTATTAGAAGAAAAATATCTGCTCCACACTAAGAGCAAATAAATAAATAAATGCAGTCAATTCAGAGTAAATGAAAACATATTGACCTCATTTCCTAGTGACTGAAAAAGCTGCATGAAGAAGACTTGCTAGTATAAATTATGTATTTCCTGTGTCAGCAGAGAGTCAGGAATGAGTGGCTGGTGACCAAATTTCCCCTGATGATTACCTTTATTTTTCTCTTCCGGCTCTTCAGTGAACTGGAAAAAGTTAACACTATTGCATTATCAGCATCAGATTTAGGATGCTGGATTTCGAATGAGCTGGATGTCTCCAGAAAAGAAAATTGCTCATAAAAAACAGCAATGCAGGACCAGGGGAGAAAGGAAGAGGCTTGGTTTCTGCCTTCTGCTTTCAGTAGCACAATGAAAATTAGAGAAAACCTTTCCTTGAATACAGATGTGTCTTTAATAACTATTGGAAAATACAATTGATCCATTCTTCATAACATGCAAATTTCAGAACTTCACCTGAAAGCAAATGACCCAATGCACACGACTTCCTAACTTCCATGAATCTGTTTCTGATTCTGAAAAGCTCCACCCTTATGCCATACTGGTAAAAATTTCAAAAATTACGAGTCAGAGCTGAACACTGAGCCCAGTTAAATGGCAGTATCCATTTATTTGTTGTTTTGGCTTTTTTTCTAACAATCCTCTCCTGATTGCTTTCTCAGCCATGAGGTTGTGGGGACTTCTCATAATCATTCTTTTACTCATGATCTCAATTTATGGACTAGTGTATAGCACACACACAAGTAGCTGGAACCTAGAAGAAAATTTAAAAAAAAAAGGACAAACATCACAACATGGACTGGGAAAATAATTACTCATGTTCTCATGCAGCTAAAAACTCTGTAAGAGCTGCAGCAGCTCTAAGACAGGAGGGTTTAGAGCGGAAGACATACGAGCAGTGACTGAGGTCACTTGATTTGTTCAGCCTGGAGAAGAGAAAACTGAGAGGAGACCTCACCTCAATCTGCAGCTTCCTCACGGGGGGCTGAGGAGGAGCAGCACTGACCTCTTCTCTCCAGTGGCCCATGACTGGACCCAGGGTACAGCACAAATCTGTGTCATGGGAGGTTTAGCCGGGATATTAGGCAAAGGGTCTTTCACCCAGAGAGTGGCTGGGCACTGGAGCAGGCTCCTCAAGGCCACGGCACCAAGCTTGACAGAGCCCAAGATGAGTTTGGACAAAGTTCTCAGGCATGTGGTGTCTTGGGTTGTCCTGTGCAGGGCTGGGAGCTGGACTTCATGATCCTTGTGGGTTCCTTCCAATGGAGTGTATTCTATGATTCCGTGAGTCTGTGATTTGTATTCCTCCCCTCAGCCATCCTCAAGCGCTCTGCTGTTCCCAGGACAAGTGCCCTCTGCCAATCCTTCAAGCCTCACGCACAGTAAAACACTGAATTGGCTTGATTTTGTTGTCACTGACATTCTTCACCACAGTTTTTGACTTCACAGAGGAGTTTACTGATCTGGAACAGTTTTGGAGCTGTGCTGCAAGGTAACGATTTGCCAGCATTCTTGCATTAGAGGTTGCTCACTCTTGCATGTTGGAAGTGATGTATTTTCAAATGGCTGCATGCGAGTTACTCTGGATTGTTAATTGCAATGCCTGCAGTCACTAATCCCTGACTTCAAAACCAAAAAGTACAGAGTAGTTGTGTTCACGTTTCAGTGCTAAACCTCTCTGAGTGGTCTGGTCACACACCAAACAGCAGCTGGCCTTGGGTCTCTGTACTGCAGGCAGTGTCCCAGAAGTCCTAGCACATGCTGATGTGCACGTTCACATTATTTTGCATTATTTTGGTTCTAAGTGCGGCAATAATGGGAGGGCTGTGTTGCAGCCTTGTAAAGGATTGGTGTTTCATACCAGAAACCTGAGGATGTGAGTTGTCTGCTGTGGGGAAAGGAAGAAAATATGGGAACGTGTTTGTGGACATAAAAGCTGCTGCTCTGACATGGGGGATTGCTGAGGACAAAGGGACACAAAAGTACTTTTCATCTTCTGCTTATTGGCACATGCCCCTGAAACAAACTATTTACAGGAGACAAGTTTCGTTTTAGATGGAAGTGACTTATTCACTAGAAGACACTAGCATTTATGCAATCTGGAGGATGAGAACTGTGAGCTAAGCTGTCTGGCAGGGTAAACATATCTCTCAAATCAGCAATACAGTCATCCTTCAAGTTGGGTTTATATAAAGGTTATCTTATTTTTATTTCACTTATGTAAAATGAAAACAGCCAGGAAAAGACAGAGAAGGAATAGCCTTTTATTTTGCCACTTGCAAAACAATTGCTGTCAGAGCCTTAGCTGTGGTAAACTGCCCATCTATCTGGCTTAGCACATGATCTGCTCTGTACCCTAGAGCTTAATCTAATATTCTTAACACTAAATTAACTTAGAATGTGAAATTAAAAGAGAGGGAAAGTATGCAGTTACAGTGACAGAAAACAGATCTTAATGATTTCATACTTCAGGCCTAAAAGTAATCAGTGTAAACCTTAAAAAAAAATCTAATATTGTTGAGACAAGTTAATAAATTTCAAGGAAATTACTAATATTTGGATTGTTATTTAATGTTTTATTCCTGACAACATCTGTCTTTCTGAACATGGCAGTTCAAAAGACCAGTATTGCACTGAGCATGGCTGCTGGATCGATGATAGGAAATGGGTGATTTCATTGCGGGAAACATGGAACCATATCATGATTATTGAGGCTGATTGCATATTTTGAGAGGAACAAAAATTCAGGAGATTATGCAATCCTTGGCACACCTAAATGCACATTTCTTTGTGTCAGGCTATATCCAGCTGTATATCTGTCACCAAAATGCTGGGAAGAATAAAATTCTCTAACGCTGCCATTTCAGTATTATCATAACAGGTATTATTTTATGTCAGCACCATGTCCATGAGACATTGCTCCTCCTAACACACACACGCAAAATTCCAAAGCTATCATTTATCTATACGAACCATATAAATCCATCTAAATTCCCAGAATTCTCCTCCCCCTTCTCAGAAATTATTTATGTATGCGAACCTGTACACCTTATAATTGGGCATGCACATACAGTTTGGGGAAAGGTTTCAAAGGGTGTCTGGTGGTCACTTGGGGAATAGCCCCCACCTCACTTTATCCTTTCACAGTCCCAAGTCACCTGAGAACATGATTCAAGAATTGGCTCATGTCCTGCTGTCTTGGTTGAACAACTTGTCTCCTTGGCAATGAAACTTTTGTAGGGTTTGTAAATCCTTAAACAATGGGTCTCAGTTTCTGTTGTCACAGCTGAAATCCTGCAAACAATATGTTTTTTGGGTATTTGTGTCATATCCTCTGTCCCTCTGGTCTTTGCCCCTCTACTCTGTTTTCATGAGGGCCCACCTGGAGTCCTGTGTCCAGGTCTGGAGTCTTCAGCACAGAAAAGCCATGGACCTATTGGAGACAGACCAGAGGAGGGTCATGGAAATGATCAGAGGGGTGGAAAGCCCCTCCTGTGAAGACAGGCAGAGAGAATTGGGATTGTTCAGCCTGGAGAAGGCTCCAGGAAGATCTTGTTGCAGACCTTCAATATTTACAGGGGGCTTATAAGAAAGATGGGGACAGAGTCCTTTGTAGGGCCTGTAGTGATAGGACAAAAGGTAATGATTTTAAACCAAAAGAAGGTAGATTTAGACTAGATACGAGGAAGAAATGCTTTACAACAAGGATGGTTGTAAAAAACTGGAACAGGTTTTCCAGAGCAGCTGTAGGTTCCCCAACCCTGGAAACATTCAAGGTCAGCTTAGACAGGGCTTTGAGCAACCTGATCTAGTAGAAGGTATTCCTGCTTATTGCAGGAGATTTGGACTAGGTGACCTTCAAAGATCTATTCCAACCCAAACCATTCTATGATGGGTTTCTTCTTTCTGTCTTTTCCCTCAATGAGATTTTGATTGCATTATGGATCAAACAATATGGAAACTTGCCCATTTTAACAAAATAGGCAAAGAGGAGAATGGGATCTGATGCACAAAGATGCAGCAAAGTCCTTTGAAGGTCTGGGAGTTGAGACTTCCTCAGAGAGGCATCCTAGAGCCACAGGAACTTTGTGAGCTCATCAGAAGAAAGTATCCTCTCAATGCCACAACACAGATTGAAGAGCTGAGAGATCAAAGCAGAGCTAATATGAAGCCTTTCATTTAGATATTACCTGTTGCACAGTTTGGAGTCAGAAAGCTAAAAATCTTTTGGAAGGATTCCACTTAAGTTTGGAATATGGACAAAACTCATCTTAAGGCTGCTGAGACTCAAGTTGCACTAAGAACCCAGAAATACTTACATCTGCTTTGTCTGATTGGAGACTTGACTCCAGATTGAGATCTAAGACCGTTCCATGTGATACACATGATACAAGATGAATTTCCAATGCTAAAGATCAAGCACTACACCAAATTCGAGTGGGTTCAAATTTAATTACAGTTTCCCAAGACTAATAATAAACACCGTGATTAACAAGCTGCTCAAAGTAACTGCACCATAGCAATTATTGTACCATTTAATCCAGAAATGAGAGGTCAGGGTATCTTCTTTAAATACTTCAAAGTTTTAAGTGATGAAAATTAAATACTTTTGTGTTTGTTATCTACTTGCAATATTTCCATCCTCTTTCAGGCTAAATTCAATTCTCTTCAAACACTGACTTTAAACCAGATCTTTTATAAGACATTTTATAAATGATTAGAAGAAAGTTTCTGGGATTCAGCTATTGTTTGCTGGAATCAAAATAACAAAAAGTAGATATTCCATTACCCAGATTCTTGCTAAAACCCTGTGTTTGAGTGCAGCTAACAGGCATCATGTTCCTTTCTTTACACCAAATAGTGGTGAATGCAGTCAGCGCCACATGTCCACCTCAGCTCATAAATGACTTGCTCATTAAAGCGAGAGCAGTTTTGCATAGATGTATATTTCCCGTTAATAATGAAATCAAAGATCGATTTAAAACACAGATCAAGCTTTATTTTTACAAAATAAAGAAAACAGTATGTTTTTTCGCTCAGGCTTTAAACATTTTAATTTACTGTGATTCATGCACATTTACAAGATGTTCCAGTAAAACCAAGAGCTCAGTTTTAAGAAAACTTATCAGTTAAAACAAGTGGCAGGTCTAGTTAGAACTGATGACAAAAGTGTTTTGCATTCTCAGATCTGATATTTTAAATAACACTTGCTCCTTACATTAGTAAGTGACTGTATATACAAAAAAACCTAACAATTTAAAAAGGGAAAAAATGTATTCTAAAATGGAACATTAAGACAGGATGTTGTGAGACATATATTTAATGAGAGGTAAATACTGAAAAATTAAAAGTCAGCTGGCATGCCCCTGAGTAACTGACCTAAAGATATATTTACAGGCTTCATTGATTTGCCAAGCCTGTAGGATGAGTGAGTCATAAAGTCACCTGAATATAAAGAGGGAATCACATAAAGTCACTGCCTGATGTTGTGAGGACCCTGTGAGCTGGCAGTGTCTGGCCAAGCAGTAAAATAAGACTTTCTTTTTTCAAATAATGATTACAGGGAAGATATTCTGTGGCAATAAGGCATGAACACCACTCATGCAGAGGAAAAATGTTAGTGAGCTGTCCTACCAGTCACCCACCAGGAGCAGACCAGGTGGATTCACGCTGACTCCAACAGATAGTTTTACATGTCTTGTCCAAAGGCACGAGTTCTAGATGAGAAAACATCTTCTGAGACAGAATGGGAGTGAATGAAGATGGCAGACAGCAGATAAACTGTTCCATTAACGACTTTGAAAGGTGTCTTCTGTTGAAAAGTCCAAATATAAACAAGCTACTTAGTTATTTCTTGATCAAATACGACTGTAAATATGACTCAGCAACTGATTTATATCTAGTGGAAGTATCAGTGCCTCTTTGGAATTATCTGGTACCTCCAGAAAAATAACTGCCTTTTGCTGGTTAAAGAATTACTTTAAAGAATAACATTAATTGAAGAACCTGACAGAAAGCCGCTGCATTTTAATGTGCCTTCAGTTTCCTCCTTATGCCGCCAATCACTTGTGTATGTTTCCATACTTCTCAAGGGTTTGATGACAAGATATTATAAACCAGAATCAAAGTGTTGGCACAGCCATTCTGACATGAAAAGTTTGCACACACCAGTCAAGAATTATCTTTGTTATCAGTTAAGCCATTGTGTCACAGGTATAATGAACTCACTCACACCAGAATCAGCAATTCCATTTTCTAAGAGATGGATCTGAGACCTTTTACTGATGGAAGTGAGCAAGAAGGGGAAGGGAGAAAGAACAATGAAAGAAGTAATAGTGTATTTTGAAATATTATTATTAGCATGCTTTAGTGGGTGTGATACTTGGTCAAAGGTTGGACTTTATGAACTTGGAGGTCTTTTCAAATCTTAATGATTCTACTAATCTGTGATTACAGTTATTAGTTGATTTATGCAACTAGACTACAGTTGGTGTGAATGTTTTAAATGCTCACCCTAAAAGAAGGAAAGGAAGAGAAGGTGAGAACCTCTCAATGACTTCACTCTGTGTTTGCAAAGGTGAAAAGTCATGTGGATTTGTGGCAGATGGCCAAACACAAATGGGTGGAGGTAAAAAGAGGAGCTGAAGTGTTTCAATCCCAAATCCAGAAATAAACTGACACTAGATCAAATGCTTAAAGAAAATCCCTGAGAGGAGTAGGTGTATTGTGTGTCCAAACAACAGCAAATGCAGTGCTAAAAAGAAAAGTGAAGAGATAAAGAAGCAAAGAATTCTATCTCAGTGGTAGAGCTATAAAAAATGCTTTATAAAAATAATATGCCCACTGGAAAGTAAAATTCTGGCCTTGTGAGACTCAGTTAAGTGTTTTGGAGAGAGAAAATAATATCTATGGTTTGATTCACTAAGGTGAGGGAAGAAATCTCACATTTCTATCTTCTGCCTTCGGCACAGCACTCACACTGCAAGTGAAAACAATGCCTGAAAATGTTTCACCACTTCTTTGCCTTCACTAAGCAGTGGATTACATGTTGCTGGCTTGTTCATTTTCTCCTATTGACATTACTCTAGATATCTGTATATACGTATTTAAAACTGTTCCAGGGCCAGGGCAAGGACTTTACTGTGTTTGAAGAAAAGGATGGGTTTTTGCATGTTTTTAAGCTCGGCTTCATCCTGTGGCTACACTTGCTCTAAGAAGTACCAGAGAGTTCTCTGGACATTCACATGTGATTTAGATTATGTTAATGTGTTTGTGTGATCCCATATTCCCAAAGACACCAACTGAAACAGAGAGTGGCACTTAAACACAAGAAAAAATTACTTTTACTGTAAGGGTGCACAAGCACTGGAAAAGTTTGTGGAGAGAGATTTCATTGTCTCTATTATTAGAATAATTTAAAACATGATTGGATACCATCCTGAGCAACCTGGTCTAGTTGATTTTGTTTTGGATAAGGGAGATGGGACTTCATAACCTTCACAAAATCATAGAATGGAAAAATGGTTTGGGTTGGAGGAGACCTTAAAGACCATCCTATTCCAACCCCCCTGCCATGGGCAGACGCACTTTCCACTAGACCAGGTTGCTCCAAGCCCTACCCAAACTGGCCTTGAACACTTCCAGGGACTGAGCATCCACAACTTCTCTGGGAAACATGTTCCAGTTCCTGATTGTTGCATGCTTTGCAAATAAGCAACTTTCCCAGTCCAGCTCTTTCCTTATGCAAATTCATCACCTGCTTTCATTGAAGAATAATTCTGAGTTTCCCCTTTGTTTACTCAAGTGAAGGTGATTGTTGGCTTTCACTCCTTTAAAAATAAACCTCAAAGAAGAAAGACACAATGTAATGACAGCCACAAAAATTATTCCTCTAGGGCCTTAAAGCATTTATAATCATTTAATTTGAAGCAGCACCACCAATTTAAAAAAAAGGGATATTTGTTACTCCGGCAGCTGCAAGGTTTAATTATTAGATGTGTAACCTGATGAAATGAACTGAGAATGGTCAAACCAAATAAACACCCATTGTGAAGACAAATATGAGATGAATTGCTGCTGCTGACAGCACTTGGAGATGCATGGAATTATTAACAATATTTTAGTGGGACAGGTCATACCTCAACAAGTTAAATCAATAGCAGCACCAAAATCACTGCTGAGCCTAATTTGTAATGGAAGACTGTTATACCTGACCTTGGCCCTCTCTAACAAGCATGCCATCATTAACAGAATACCTAATAAAGGATAAAAGCATTATTTCAGACAGCCTTAGAAACTGGCTTACAAATTAAAAGCTCATCATGTAAATTCACAGATTGGAGACAAAAATTATCAAATATTGTTGGCCTTTTTAATTCTATTACCACCAGCACTGTACAAATGTTGAGCTGTGGGTAAACCATGACACCTAGAAATTAAGTGAAATAAATCAGGGCTATATTGTATCCCCATTATTATTGGAGGACTGAAGCTGCTCTGCGCATTAGAAAGGTGAAGTCAAGTTTTGCTCAATCCCTGTCACTACCCACTCAGATTAAACAGCTATATAACACTTTCACCCCAACCAAAGAGAGGTTTCCTTGTTTGGTTGTTTAGGGTTTTCTATTTGTTTGTGTGGGGTTTTTGTTTGTTTTACTTTAGATTCCCTTACATGAGCTATCTTATTGATGAGTTTGAAAGACAGTTTGCTGATACCAAAGTTAAAGACAAGGTGTGTATGCATGATAAACGACTGGACAACTTCCAGGAAAATCTACAGTATCTACATCATACATCTCCTGGGAAAAAAAAGAAAAAAAATTCAGTTTCTTAAAGCATTCTGTAAAATAATCTCAGAATTTTATAATTAAAGTCCCAATTATTATTTTCACAACAGCTTTGAAAACAATATTAATCCTTATCTATTTTAAAATATTATGTATCATTACATCTCTGGTCACCTCTATGTAAAATTGGGGGCAATTGGAAAGGTCATAGAAATGCTTTTACCTTCTTTATGGCAACTTTTTCAGTAGTTTCTTTGGTGGCAGAAACGTGGAATCTTATGGAAGGAGAAGGTATCACTTTTCTTCAGATTAAGATGTAGATTTATATTTTAATTTTCCCTTCCCTTCCCTTCCCTTCCCTTCCCTTCCCTTCCCTTCCCTTCCCTTCCCTTCCCTTCCCTTCCCTTCCCTTCCCTTCCCTTTTTCAGGAAAGTTACACTTTCTTTACTAAATGAGAGTCTAAGACTGAATTTAGAAAAAAAAATATATATATATATATGTGCAGCATTTAAAAGACACCAACTGGTCATAAAGCCATTAAGGTTGGAAAAATCTCAAAGATCCTCGAGTCAAATCTTTGACTGATGGAGGTCAAAAGACCCTTGAGGTTGATCCAGTACAGGGGAATTAAGACCACCAGGGAGCCCCAAAGCCTTCCAGGGCTCCTTTTCCAGAAAGGTCTAGAAGAATGGGCTGTACAGCATAACCATTTTTCATAAAACATGAGAAACACCTCCAAGGTGGGGAAACATCCATAAAAACAAACCCCCACAAAGCCCGGGTTGTGATCCTGGGCCCTGGATACCCCATCACCTGGATCGACACTGGAGCTGGGGTTGTTCATGTTTCTTTCTTCCTTTCTTTCTCTCTCCCTCTCTTTAATCCCTCTCTATTCTCTTTCACCCTATGCCTTATTCAAAATCCACTACAGTGTGTTAATACTATGAGATCACTTCTATGTGTACACTTCATTATTAAATTTTGCAATTTTTGGTGGACCCTCTGACTTTTGTCATTCCTTTTCTATCATGGGCATATCTGAATCTTGTGCACTCCCTTCCCCTTCAGAGGGACATTGTGTGACTCCCATATATTGGTTCATAGAGATGTTCTTCCAAAGGTGTAGATTTTGTACTTATCCACCTTGAACTCTCAATTGCCTTGCAATTCTGGTAACTTTGATTCTTCTCCAACTGCTCCTGCCTTGCTAAATTGCTTCCTTCCCCAAATGTATAAAATTATGACCTACCAAGTAATAAGCAGAAAACAGTAATTTTTTTTTATTTTTATACTCTCATTCCTGTGGAATCATTTCATCCAGGGAGAGGGCCCATTGTGATTAACAGATCTCTGGAGACAGGGAAGTGACTTGATGGAAACTGGAAGCAGAATATCAAAATGCAAGCACAGGTAAGATGAGGAGTTATCAATGAGAAGGAAGGACTCCCCTTGTCACAGAGAACAGGTTTTTCTCTTACTTACCAGCTGTTCCCTGTGACAGCTCACTCTCTAGAGACTTGGACAAAATACTGGAGAAAATGATTATTCCTCAAGGCAACACACCAGCAGATTATTAAGCGTCCCATGGGTTAAACCGCTTAGGATAGAAGCACGTTGACTACGATGCTTTTTTCCTCTGAGGTGTTTTCTGGAACTGGACAGGTTTTATTAGATGTTTCAGTGATATGGAGAGGATTTAGGTACATTAAATTTATCCCCTGTTGAGTACCTGCAGGCAGCACACGACTAGAGTGCATGGTTTCAGCTTTTATCTTGAGCTCTGTGCCTGTGAATGGGAACTACCTTCCTCTGACTGTAATTTTGCTTTTGGGCACTTACTGGCCTGCATGCCTTGAAGAAGAATTTATTAAAGATTTTATTAAAGAATTTATTAAAAATGGATATAAGGAAAATAAAACAAGTTTTATTGGTACACAACAAGCTGCAAGACCAGCAGTAAAAGGGGCTTAATGAGCTGATGAAGCTCAAAGGATAAATTTATCAATGATCACTGATTGGGGAACAGCAAAAGAAAACTGGTACAGGGCACTGAATCACTTTTTACTGGTGAAAAGAAGGAAAAGCAGAAAAAAAGACATTCTGGCTATACCCATCTAAACCCAGTTTTGTGTTTTGGTCACCTAAATAGCTCTGTTCTCCTGAGCTTGGTCAGGCCTCCATAGATAAAGTATGGATTTACTGTAAAAAAAGAAAGTATCTTTTCTGTTTCAATGGCAACCAAATCTCTTACTTATATCCTCCTTTATTTCATTTGGCCGTCTTCCCCAGATATCTAACCACTTGCATTATACATGTTAATAAAAAAATGCTTTTTTTAATGCAGTCTTTTACATGACCTGCTGCAGCTAAACAGAAAATACATTATTCTTCAGTCTTTGGGAGTGAAAATAAATTTAGTGCATAGTTTTATTTTTATCCTTACTTCTGAACTGTCTCTTCCTGGTAAAATTGCTATGAAATCCAGGTCATATATGTGTCTAAGTAAAAGGTGGATTTCTGACTTCATTTTATTTTTAATGGGCAGATGCAACAATGAACTTCAAAGACTCAAAAGCAATTTTGTTTTCTTCTCTGGATGTAGATACCAAACTTTAAGCCTCAGAGTGACTTTTTTTTCATGGTTCAGCATAGCTGTAAAAAATGCAGCATTTAGAAGCAAATTTTTAATGAGGTAAAATGTCAGGATTTTTAAACCTTTCTAGTTTTGTTTTCTTCTGTTTTCATTTAATGATTATTAAAGGAGTTCTGAGCACTATAGAATGTGCATAGGATAATAAAGAGACATGATGAGTTGGGACAAAACCCCAGAGATATTTCAAAATTGTCACATCAATGTAAGCTGCAGCACACACCCCTCAGAGAGCTGAGGGAAAGGCAGTGATAGTTTCCATTATCATTCCCAACTTCACCTCTGTCTTGGAATGGGGATAGGGCAGATGTGTCATCACAATGTTTTCACCCCATTAGCAACAGGTATCCCACTGTGCTCCCCATTCCCACAGAATGGGTAACTTGGGTGGCATAGTCACCTTCAAGACATCTTCCACCCAGAAATGACAACTATCTTTCCTTCAAAATGGCATGAAAGCTTCTTGCCTTGTAGTTCAACAAGGCAGATGGAGAGCTGTTGTAAATTTGGAACAGTTCAAACCCAAGCACCCCCAAGGATGCAGTCAAAATAGGTCCAGGAATGAGAATCTTGGTGGTAGCTGAAGGAAGAAGGAGCTTTTCTTGGTCCCACTTTTCAAATGGTCTGTGGAACAGCTCAGAAGGAGAGAGCACAGAACTCCCCTCCTGTTCCACGTGCCTCTGAGAAAGCATAGCTGAAGTCCTTGTTAATAAGTCTTATGGGATGGATTAGAGTGAAACGACGCTGAATGACTGAATGGTATGAGGCAGATTTATTTTGAAACAATTTAATTGCAGTGGAGAGGAAAGTAAGTATGTGGTTGTTTTGTTTGTTTTGTTGTTTTTTTTGTTTTTTTAAAATATAAAGAATAAAAACGTCATGAAGAAAATATAGAAAGAAAAAAGGAGAAAGAACAAGAGTATATATATATATATATATATATATATATATATATATATATATATATATACGTATATATATATATATGACCTTCTGTAGATCCAGAGATATTATTTTTGTAATTTTGATGTCCATGATTGAAGTAATGGTTGCAGTCTTAATTTGTTGGGGGAGGCCACAGGAAATGAAGTGTTTGTTATGTTATATACATGAAAATTAGCATGGAAACACCTAGATCCATCACCAGGGAGGGAATTCTTTGTGTCTAATGCAACACTCTGAGGCAGGTGCAGTCTCCTGATGGAGAGTCAGGGTGCACTTTAGGATCATTGGTGGTCTCGATCCCCCTGTACTTCTTGTGCCTGTTCTTTGACCACATTTCTGTGCTTGTGCTCTCTGTTGTGTGGTCACTGTGGACCTGAACAGGAAAACTGGCTCCAGGGAGGTACTGTCCTGTCTTTGTACAGCCCCCCATAACAGAAATGTCCTGTTCTCGCTTGCCCAATTGAATCGTCATTGGTGTTTGAGGCATAATAATAAATTAACTCCTGACTGCCCAGGTTTCTAAAATTCCCTTCCCCTTCTCCTTCCTAGTCCCCTTCCACTTTGCTATTGCTTTTTCCCTTTTTTCCCAAAGTGAATCTGAAAACTGAGGCTCATCTGATTTATTTACTGACATTTTGACCTTTTATTGTACTTCTGTGTATATGATAAATGCCTGTGGTACTGAAGGGATGATAATGCAAGGTGTGGTAGATCTAAATAAACTCAAATTTTATTCATATGCAGTGGCTTACACCAGTGACAGCTCTATTTTTTTTCCTGTTAGAGATGTCTAAAGAAAATTTTGTATGCACACACATGTAAAATACAATAGAGGTTTCAGAGAGCAAAGCTATACGAAAGATATTGTATCCAAAAAGAACTACTGCTGAAGTACACCTTTGGAGGGCAAATACTGCTCAACTGCTTCCTGATCAAACTCATGGGAGTGTCAAAGTGTTGGGACCTTTTAATTTTCTCAGATGTTTGTCTTGTCACATTTAGCCAAAGTTGACAGAGGCCTGTTTGACACAGATATAACCAGGGAAATCGACACCGACAGATTTTGTTGATTTTCAAATACTATATGTGTATCTGTGGTGCCCAGATTGATGCAGAAAACAATTCAGAAACCCATTCTTAGGGATGGGTTTCAATGACCTCCCTCACAGGCTAACCTAGGCATCACCCAAGCACATATGTGGTACCACCATGTACTTGAGAATTCTGCACCACATTAAATCTTTACTTAACAAAATCTTACTGAACTTTGGGAAACATTTTACTTGTGATTACCAAAATAGAATGTCAAACAAATGCTTCAGCAAGGCTCTAATGAGGATAGACTTCACTGTCTCCAAGAGCCACCCCAGCTTCAATGTTTAAGATCAGAATGGTAATTGTTCCTGTTAATGACCTAGGGCGAGAACAGTTCCATCATGACTCAAGGCTCCATTACGTGAAAAGATTTCATTATATTAAATTAGGATCTGAGAATCATAGAATCATTAAAGTTGGAAAATACTTCCATGATCATCAAATCCAACCTTCAACTGAACACTAACTTGGACCAAAGATTTGAGGACTGGATACATGCTGTCTACATGCAATACTCCAGGCTTCTTCAGCAGTTATTGGGGAGAGGAAGAAACACCTGTGGAAAGCGATGGAGGGCTTAAATCAGATCTTTCAGCCTTTGGAGTTGGCTTTCTGTCTTATTTGTCTAGTGAGAGGTCCTAAAGCACACAATATCTCAGTTTTGTAGACAAGAACTTCAGTTTAGTAGAAAAGGTTCAGTGAAATGAATTCTGACCTTACAGTGCATAATTAATGCATTCTGATTTCTTCTGTATCATACAGAAATGAAGACTTACTCATATATTAAACTTTAGGTGTTTGTGGTTTGTTTTCCTTTAGCAATTGTCTCAGAGAGTGTGACAAAATTATTTATAATAAAATTATATATGACCTTTAATGCCGATATACTGGCAATTCTAGTTTAATTTATATAATATCCAAAAGTACTGACATTGATTCAGACTTAACAGTATAAAATAAAGAAAGAGCTGGAAATAGCTGAAATGGATAGTCTAGCAATACAAATTCATCTAATTGCTTTCTAGACATCCCTGACTATATAGATTAGACCTCACTACCTGCCTAAAATCACATTTTTTTGTACTTCAGATGACCCAGAATATCCTGTGTGACCCTATATATTTCTCTGTGCTGCAGATCATCCCAAGATCTTCTGTTTTAGCCATTTGTGAATATGTGTCCCTTAAGAAACTAAAGCTGTCCAAACCAAAACTGAATGAAACACAAACATCATAAAAATCCCATGACACTTCATTTGTCTTTCCACTCTCAAAGATTTAGTAGGATTCATAGAAGAAGTGAATTTTAACATGGAATTTAAAGGCCAGAGGTATCTAACAACCCAGGACTCTGCACCATTGTAAGAAAGATCTCGTACATATGCTTGAAACAAGATCAGGCTAGTTTTTCAAGACCAGTAGGTAAGTGTTCATGACAATTCATCTTAAGGGTGCTTTGATGAGATGTTTCCCAAGGTTTGCCTTTCAAAATTCAGTGAATTATTCATGAACTCTCCAGGTTGATTTCATCTCTACAAAAAATTCATGACCTCTTTATTCACTTCTTTGCTACTGTCAGACTCCTCAGGGCTCAACAACTGTTTTATTAAAATGTCATTCCAACTACTGTGCACCATGGAGTATAAACTTTTCTTGAGCTAAGAAATGAGCTAAATCACATTTTAATTTTTCCAGTATTATCAGATATTATATGAATTAAAATAGAGCTGTCATATCAGTATTAAAGGTCATATATAATTTTGCCACAATCTCTGAGACAATTCCTAAAGGTAAACAAACCACAAATACCTGAAGTTTAACATATGAGTAAGTCTTCATTTCTCTGTGATTCAGAAATGAGAATGCTTTAATTATAGGGAGAAAAGATTTATAAGTGTCTATTACAAGATGTTGATTAATGTGTTTGTCCCATGTATCATAGTTAGATAGAACTCTGCCTTATTTAATTAAAATTATCTCTCTTTAATGGCTGTTTCATGAAATGGATAGACATCAAAATAGCCAGAAAATACTTGCTTTTGAATTTGCAGCCATTGTTTCTTACTGGAACACAATTTACTTGCCCAGATTATCTAAGAGAATCATCACAGTGTGGAGGAAAAAAGGGGAGAGAAAATGGTACGTATGAAAAGTCTTATTTCAGCCTTAACTTGCTAATATTCAGAATATGAGCTTGTGAATTAGAAACCTCAGTTGTCCTATTTCCTCTCTATCTTTCCTGCCTCTGCATCATTCTCAGAAGCTGTTGTCATTCTTGGTAAATAAAACTGGTGATTAAAGAGTCACACTCTAGTAACTGCTGGAACTTAAACCTCTCATTTGAATGAGAATAGAGCACAGAAAACAGAAGTTATCACATTCTCACTTCTACTCACTAATGCAGGGATGTGGGGGTTTTGTTTTTGATTTGGGTTTTTTGTGGTTTTTTTTTTTTTTTTAATTTTATAAAGCAAATCATATACAAAAAGGGAAAAGGATGAGGGCTTTAATTCTCTTCTGTAACGGCTTAGCAAATTCAGATTCTGGTTGGGAAGTGATAAGGGTTTCCTGTATGGGTTCCCTGCTGTAAGCAGAACAAAAAATTGTTCAACACAGAGACCTGTGAGACAACAAATCCACATGATGCTCTGGGGAGAACTTATGGAGATAAAGACACATTTATATTTACTCTGAAAAAGTATTGTTTCAAAAGATCTTATTTCCAGACAAGATCACTTCTGCAGAGCATGAAGATGAGAAAAATGCCTCAGGCACCAAACCAGATTTGGACTCAGAGTTTATGCTTCTAATTTCAGATCACATAGTACTCACACAACTTTGCCACACTCCAGCTTGCTGCTGCTCAAATGCTATGATTGAAATAGTTCTCATTTCTTCATTACACTGCCAGCCTGAGATCCATAGCCAGGCAGAACTTCAACAACCAGTATGTAAAAAAATGCAGGTCGTCTTTTAGATTAGTCAGGCAAGTTTAGATCAGATCATAGGAAAAATGTCTCCACTGAAAGGGTTGACGAGCATTGGAACAGGCTGCCTGGGAAAGTGGTGGAGTCACTATCTCTGGAAGGGTTCAAAAAATGTGTGGATATGGCACTTGAGGCCATGATTAAGTGACCATGGTGGTAGTGCTGGGTTGACAGTTGTACTTGATGATCTTTGAGATATTTTCTAACCTTAATGTTTCTACTGATTCTAGATTCTAGATTCTGTGATCCAACTGAGCCTTGCACTCTGTGCAACCTTTTCAACTGACATGACTATTTGAATTCCAAATCTAAAATTATGAGCTCCCCACATCATTGGATGAATTGTGACAGTTGCAACACATAATATTTGGAGATCAGGATCTGGTGGACCTGTAGTTTATATGAAGCGAATCGTGTTCCCAGTGCCTGTCACCATGCAACTATTGGGATGCTGTGTGACCTCCTTTTGTCCTTGACTCTGAAGTTGCAGAAATCATAACAGCTCATTTTCTCAGCTAAATCAGTAATAGTCCTTCAAGTCATCTGCAATCAGTTATCCATGGATGATAAAACTTGGATTAAAAATAAAAAAAAAAAAGGAAAGTACTTTTTAAAATGTATTTTTAAGTGATCTGCATAAATAACATGCTAACAGCAGAAATCAGGCTTGAAGATATAATAACATATTTCATGGACAAAGAGAAACCAAACAGCATGATCCACAAAGGGATTTGGACTACTAAAACTAAGCTTAACATCCATGTCATTCAGCTGCTCCTTCAGCCCCACCTGAGGGTATTTTTTTTCCTCGTGCTTTCACACTGGGTGCTTTCAACACTTTTCAATGGAAAACTAAGCATTGATGGCCTAACACTGCCTAGAGAACCCATTGGAGTGCATCTTTCAAATGCACAGCTACTTGATCAGACATCATAAAATCAAAGAGAAGAGGCAATATTTCAATTGCCTCTATTTCTTGACATTATTTTTATGTAACACCTTCATGACTTGCTACAGACTTTTTGCACAGTGAAACACTAGGTTTTTCTCTGATACTTCTCCTGTTTCTGTGCATGTGTACTTTACTGAGCTTTAAATTAATTTTCCTAAGGGAGATAGAACCATTTTCTAGACCACATAGACACAATTTGTTGTGAGACTAGTAATTCTGGGTTCATAAAAAAGCATCCAAAATCAGTTGGGGACTGCATAAAATATCCGTGCTTAGCCAGATTCTATTAACATCTGATAAGCCAGAGTTGTCCGCTGTTCCCTTTAATTCAGAGTGATTGTATTGCCACGGGCAGCATGATTACAGCATTCCCGTGTCCTAACAACAAGGCAGTGTTTGTATTAATATTTGGAAATGCTGTAGAAAAGTTTGTCTTATTAGGTCTCATATTGCCTGCTGGCTTTGAGAGCTCTGAGACATCCCTGGACAGCAGTAGAATGTTCAAGTTGAACAGGGGAAGTCAATTCTGAGTCATTCAAGGCTGCTCACCTTATTTTAATAAAAAAACTTGTTTCTTGTAACTAGTTGATGTGAATAAGTAGAGCTTCCCTGCGTTCAGTGGGATTTCACTGATTTGCCTCATCTGAGGACACTTAGCTTTTGTGTTATCCTTCACTGTACTAAAAAAAAAAAAAAAAAAACAGAGAAAAAAACAAAATGGCAAACTTGTGGGGATTTTTTGCCATTTATTTTTGTTAGATTTGTTTGTTTCTGTTATTCACTACAACTGTTAAAATGATCATAGTTTCAGCAGCTCAGTGTTAAATATTCACCTACTAGAGATATCACCATCCAGTCAGGTACAAACAAAACCTTCCAGAGTTTTAGGATGGCAGATTGCTTCATAAAGTACGCCAGAGATCAAGGAGTGGGCAGTGCATGCAAACCCATGCCAGCTACTGAAATTAAGTGGCATTTTCTCTTGTCTTTCTACATGGGCTTCATAAAAGGTCTCCAGGAAAGACACTTGGTGATTGACAGTAAGAATTCACATGTTGTGTATAGCACATGTATTGGATGACCTTCATCTGCTGCTCTATTAAAAGAGCAAAGTCATTATTTCCTTCAGAAGGCAAGGGTGATATATAAAATCTCATTTTGTACTGAGATGCCACACACCTCAGAAGAGGTATCTTCTGTGCTGGTCCTTGGAGATGGAACTTGTCCTTTTTTCTCCATGTTTTAAAGACTACAAAGGGCTTTGGGTAACAGCACAATGCCTTAGAATCCAATAAAGATTCTCCCCTTTCTCTTATAAAGTGACAGGCTTTAGGAAAACTGATATTTTGGTATAATTCTGATTTAAATTACAGATGAATCAGCAGGTCAGATTGTCAATAGATGTCATGAATCAGAGGGTGGGGAATACAAACTCTGAATGCACCTTCAAAATTTCAATAACAAAACTTTTAATTCCCTCTGACAAAAGCGGGTTAGGGTGTAGAACTGGAAAACAAAAATATTTGCACATACTGTTTAATTGGAATTCATGTGATTTATGTGTAGGTTTTGTTTCTAGGCTTTGTTTGTTTGAGGTTTCTTGTTTTTTTTTTGTTGTGGTTTTCTTTTTCTTGTGGGATGGTGGTTTTGCTGTGGGTTTTTTTGTTTGTTTGTGTGTTTGCTTAAGGATACAGAGCCTTCAGGCTGACATTACATAAGTTAAGGGGAAAGGTGTGTTTTTCTAGTGTTGAACCCATGATGATAGAAGAATATGTTAGAGAACACCGGGTTGAGTTGAAAATACATAAAAATGTTATTAAATATATATTTTTCATATAGTAAATATCCTATGCTACAATTTATATATTATTATATATTAATATATAACATATGATATTATATTATTATATATAATATATATAGCATATATTATATTGCATTAGATAAAGTATATGTATATATTATTATCATAGAAAATACATAAAATTAATATAAGGACAGTGATCTTAACTGTTATTATAAAGTTCTGGAAAATAGATTTAATGTCCTTGTGCCTATAGCTTAGTATTAGGGACATTTTTTTTCTTTTTTGCAGTTCACAGATGTACTTTTCAAAGAACTGGTATTGCACTAGCCCTGAAACTGCACTAACAGCTCTGGCTGCACAAAATTTTCAGTTAATTTAAGCAGTTTCCAACAATTTGTTTGGAAGCAGTTGTAGGTATCCAGTGTGGTGATCCAAAGATCTGTCATGTCATGGAAGTGTTGGTTTGGGAAGACTTTTGAGCTCATCGTGTTTGACAGGGAGCACGTACCCTGTTTGACCCCTGCCATACACAAAGATCTGGGTTATTTCTAGAGCAATACTCAAATCATGACCTCCTGACCAGGGTCAGCATCTTTTTCTTCCCTCTAAATCTCCACTTGCCATCAAGAGCCTGCACAATGCAGAAGAAAATGCATCTTAGGAACTCATTAATCTGAGGTTAAAAAGGGTTTCTGTACCATCTCTGAGAAAATTGTGTGGGTAGAAGCCTTCCCTCCCTTCAAACATTTGAGCATCAGCATCACTGAAGCATAGACATTACCCAGAGGAAAGCACAGCTATGTCTTCATGAGTGTTTAAAAATTATGTGGCACCAAATATCTGCATATTCAGTTAAAAATTCATCTTTTTTTCCACATGCAGCTAGTAGTATAAGTATAAGTAGAAGTTATTCTGTGAGACCATGGGGGACAACAGTAAGACCGATGTCATAGTAAAGAGGAGAGACAGCTTAATAACTACTTTGATTGAAAAATATGAGAAAATATGAAAAACTGATCTCTTTGCTCTTCAATTTGCTGTTGGTAAGTGATCAGTTGATTTCAGGACAAGGGGATTATTACCTAATATAGTGTTTACCACCAAGTTTCTTTTTAGCTTCTGTAAATCAGTATTTTTTTTTTTTTTTTAGGACAGGAAGAATATTTTGGCCGTCTAGAAGATTTATAAACCCTGAAGCCTTTCAGAGGTACTTTCAAGAAGCTGAAAGAAGCAAGATATATAATTTATGAAAATATTTATATGTCCTTACCTTAGCAATGGTGCCTTAGAAGGCTGATACTATGAAAAATTGTATCTAATTGGCAAGTACCATGACTGGCATTGCCAAAAAAAACCAGATTATTTTATGATCTTTCATCTGATGTCTGTTCCATTATGAAGATCTGGTGTATCTGATGTTGACTGATGCTGCTGAAGGCAGGTAATGTGTAGTAGATTCCTTTTGAAAAGGTTATGAGTATACTTAGTGTGAAATTCTCAAATTATGGACTTCTGCAAGAGAGTCCTTTAGTGTTAAGATGCCCAATTCCATGTCCTACTCTAGGGAAGAAGTCCAAAAATTTCCATTTCTTGAATATACATAAGGATTTGAAATTTTCTGTTATTGAGCTATTCGAAGACTGATATGCAGACAAAATTAATCACACATTACAAGTGAAAATTAGACTGCATAAATATCCTCCCACAAACTTGCACTGATCATTTTCTGCACAGCTCACTGACCCACTTCAACACGCTTCACGTGTAACTCAGAATTTCATCTTGAGAAATATTCATAGGGAAAAAAAATCCAGGCAGAAGTCACAATGGTGAGTTTTTTGAGCAAGGAGGGCTGAGATGCAGAAACTAAATTACTGTTCCATAAGAAAGGTTAGTCTGAGATGCAATCAATTCTAAAAAGTGCTTGGGATGAGAAACTTTGAAGAAGCGATGATAATGCTCCTGCTTCTCTGGGCATTCTGTTAGAACTAAAGTGTTTCTATTGATAAGCTCTGGGACCTCCACCCTGTTTCTGTATTTAAATTTATAAGAATTGAGGGGCAATACAAACAGAGTTTTCAGCAACTGACATTCCTTCAGACATTCTGTTCCAGTATGGAATGGAAGATGTAGGTTCAAAGCCAATATGTGTTTGCGTTTTTTCCCTTTAGGAAGAAAAACAAAAAAAGAACTGAATCATGCTCTGTGCACTTCAATTCACAGATACATACCCTGAGAATCAAAAACCACCAACAAAAGTAAACAACCTTCAGCTCTAAAATTTGGAGTAAAAAGGTGGTTACAAAACCTAAACTGAATAATAATAAAATAGGAAATTTCTGGTATTTGGGTTGTTCTACTTTCCTATAGCAAGGTTTCTTATGTATATTTTAATAGGAAAAAGGCAAAAACAAAATAAGAAAATGAAAAATATTGTTACAACACTGTGTATATATGTGTGTGTCTGTGTTTTTGTGTGTTCAATAATGCTTTATTCCTAACACTAATACTTTAGTCCTGAGGTGCAAAAATTGGTTTACAGCAATCTAAATCTTGTGTAGAAAAGCCAGGAAACTATCAGTGATAAATGTACCTCTTCATGAAGACTCAGGATTGACCTGTAAATCAAATCATGAAGCCCCCTTCCTTTCTGCACTCCACACAAGCTACAACCTGATCAGGGAAGCTGGATTAAAAGATATTGTTATGTAGCGTGGTCACATAAACTCCTACCACAGGGAGAGGCTGGACAAAAAAAGAATAACAAAAGAATAGATTTACAGGGACAAATCTCAGGACTCTACACCATGTCAGAGAAGCAGGTCATGTAGGGGAAGAAGCATGCCCAGTATTTGTGTAGAGGAGAAAAACGAAGAATTAAAACAAAAAAAAAATTAGCAAAGTAATTAAAAAAAATAAGGAAGATAGATTAGATAGATAGATAGATAGATAGATTGATAGATAGATAGATAGGTAGATAGATTGATAGATAGATAGATAGATAGATAGATAGATAGATAGATAGATAGATAGATAGATGATAGATAGATAGATGATAGATAGACAGACAGAATGAGGGAAAATTGAGAGAAAGATTTCAAAGACAATCATGAGAACATGTTCCTGGTGTAAATTATTTGGCTTGAAAATTAAGCTAATGTAGATGTGGAAGATCAAGGACTCAGAGAAAGAGAATTCAAAAAGAAAGAGAAAACTTGAGGAGGGAGCTCTGTGGAAAGGAAAAGACAGGAAAAACACAGCCTCGAATGCTGTGTAGCTACCAAACACCCCAAGGACTCCATAGAGCTGCTTCTGGTGCTTCTTTATGTTTTTTCCTTAGGTCATTCCTCCCTTCTTTATGGTGACAGCTGCAGGGGAAAAGCCCTGAAGGTGTCCATGGAGATGTAAGGGAGGAAGGAACACAGAGGCATCGGCTGCATCATTACTCCAAAGGACTGAGGGAGCAGGTGAGCAGGACATCTGACACACTTGGCCATGTTTTTCTAGGGTTTATAATTTTCTTCCAAGAACTGGAACAAAGTCCATCATACCTGTGGGAAAATGGCTTTCACTGCGAAAAACCCTGTTGTGGTGTATCTTAACCAAGCTCAGGTCTGAGAAAGAAAGAAAAGAGAGTTTTGTCATTGGGTTTATGTTTGCTGAAAAGACATTTAATAACTATTACCCAGTAAGAGATCACACCTTGCAGTGATGAAGTTTTGTTATTGTTTGGGAATTCTTTTTGTTTTGATGGGATTTTTTGGTCTCTTTTGCTTTTTTTTTTTTTTTTTTAATCTGTCACTTAAAACACATTAACTCATAGAACTGGAGTTAGATAATTTGTTTAAATAATTTTGCCAAACGTTGTCATAGGTATTTTGCTACCAAACTAATTAACATCTTTATTAATTCTGAGTTATATTCCTATTTAAATTGCTCTTCACTCCAAACCTGGACAGAGGAGAGTCCTTATTCTTCTCCTGTTCATGGGAAGACATGCACACATCTGAGTTCCTCTTCCAGGATTTTGAAAATTTTAAAAACAATACATGAAAGGAAAAAAAAAAAAGAAAGGAAAGAAAAGGCTAGAATTAGATGAAGAAAGGATAATCCTGGATGTAGAAAGAAATCCAAAGAGCCATCAGAGAAGGAAGCTTCTGTTGAGGGGTTTTGGTGTTAATTTATAACACCATATTTATTTAATGTGGTCAGGAGTAGGAAGATTTGGTTTCATATATTTGCAGCTCTCCAAACCCTTTACCTCATGGTTCAAGCCCTATTCTGCTCCCACATCTCCATCTTTAAAAGGGGAGCATTTTCCTTTCTGTCAGGATAAATTGAAGAATGATGGCTGAAAACAAGACACTGCCACTTGTGATTTAGACCTCTGTGTGTAGTACTCTGACAGGAAGATTGCATCAGGCAAAATTATCTCGTTTTGAAATATATTTTTTTAAATATAAAAGCATTCAGACCTACACCCTCTATAAACAAAAATGGTCTCTCCATTTGGTGAAATTAGCTGTGAAATAATCCTGTCTCTGATCTTACCTCACTCAGAGCTGTGTAGATCCATCTGTCAAGAGTATTGTCTGCTAAAAGCCTACCAGTCTTTTCAAACCCCTGCATCTGAAGAAGGGAAATCACTTCACATGGAAGATTCACATTATGCAAAAACTCCTGATAGCAAGTGCTCTTCACCCAAATTAGAAATATGTACAAGAGGGTTTGTTTATACTTACTTTATAATAAATATAATTTAACCTGGACACCCATTCACTGTGACCCTGTTAAGTGATTTATTAAACAAAATATTGGAGATTTGTTTTGTTCTTAAGACTGAAAAAACTATTCAGCCCAGGGGAGTACTCTGGAGAATAGATTAATATTCTGTCAGGTCACAGGCTGTTTGCATCATGTCTGAGGCTAAACCCAGCTGAAGCAGGAATGGTCAAAAATCAATCCTTTTGTAGAGGTTGTAAAATCCAGAAGCTTAGTAATTGTATACACAATTATTCAAAAAGTATATGAAAGTATTTTTCTACATAAATCCAACATAAATCAGCACAGGATTATATGCCACTGCCAGTTCTTGGAAAAGGGTGGATAATGTATTTTATGAAACGACAGTGCCTTTGCTTAGATGGCAGAAGAACAAGTCCTTTCCAAGATGGGAATAGAGTCATACACAAGATGCATACATAAAAGGAGGACAGGACTATCCCCTACTGCATGCCAATATTTCTCCAGTGCTGTCTGTCATGGACATTGCATTTCAAGGGCAAGGACAAAGCTGAACAAAGGACACTTCTCTCAGTCACCAATGCAAATTAAACCCAGGATGGATATAATGGTACTTTAATAATCATCTCTAATTATGGTATTATGATATCATTAGAGTTTTTTGATTTTTTTAATGAATTTGAAAATCTCTATATAACTCACAGGGAATAAAAAATTAGCTCAGTCTTTGAAAAATGAAAAAGTAGGGAATTAAAAAAAAAAAAAAGCTTCTGCTTCAAGGTTTGAAAATGTTGGCAGTCTTGTAAAAGAAAGACGCTGTTTGTCAAAAATGGGGTATCAGTTTCCTTCTAGGAGCTACCTCACCATCATCATTGTTGCATGTTCCAAGGAAACAGCAGGGGAAATGATCCACAGACCATTGCAGGCTCTTGAACAAATTCAGTTTTCTAACATTTGTACTGGTAAAATTTTTTTAATGACTAAGGACACAGTAATTAGGCTTGGGGCAAAAATACATGCATAAATGTTTGTTGAGTTGCCAAAGTGTTGCCCCAAAACAAAATAATATTCTTTTGTGTAAAAGAACTTCAAGAGGATAAACTGAAGGGGGAGGAAAAAAACCAAAAAAACAAAAAAACCCCAAACAAAAATTGAGGAAACACAACTGTTAGATTTATTTTGTGTAACCCTCTTCACACTAGTGTGAGATGAGGGAATTTTTTATATAAGGATCACATAACATCTTCTTTCCCAGTGTTAGACAGAAATCTAAGAATCACACAGCAGAAATGGACCTTCCTATCAGATTTTTGTAATTGTTACTACTGATCATTAATTATACTGTATGCACTATTAGACACCTCAAAACCATCAAATAAGTCAGTCTTCTGTATTTCAGAAAAAACCTAAAAACTATGACTTGAGTTTTGAAAATATCGGATGCTCTATGTGCCATTATCAAAACTCCTACTGACATTTCACACCATCAGGCATGGCCAGCACAGATCAGATACTGAATTCCTCAACCTGTGATTGAGACTACGAGGAGGTCAGTTATCGTGGAACTCTTCACAGGAGGAGTGGATTCACCTTCACCTGTGTCTGATGGGACTCCTCAAATCTCTGTTCTGCTGAATTTCTTTATCTGTAGCCTCTGGTCCTGCGTGGCTGCTGCAGCGTGTGCACAATCTCATGTTACTGGGGATCTTGAAATTTGTGCCGACCATAACAAAGCTACTTTATTTTTGTGGTTTAACCTCAGTCAGCAGTTCAGCCCCACACAGCCAATCATTGGAGTAAATATTTACTGCTTACTGAAGCAATGATTAAACAGAGATACGCTAAAAATCATTATTTTATTGTAAGGGGTTCATCCTTGGAATATGAAAGGTAATTAAGCTTTATTACTAAGAAAATTTTTTCTTATATCCTAAGTTCAGGAACAAATATGTTTTTTGGCATGCAAGGTAGTTAAAGCTTGGAAAAAAAACCTACAACAAACTTGATCAGATAATTTTTTTTTTTGTTTTTGTACAATGGCTATGTGAGGGAAAAAAGTAAAAAATCCTTCCTTGTAAAATTTTAAAATCTTCTTATCCAGAATCAAATGAGTGAGACATGTTTTGCAATTTTTTTAGCAAATGAAGTGCAAAATACCTTTTTGGCTTTGGGAAAAAACAAGTAGATTCAAAGTGCAGAAAAAAAGGTCTTCTAGGGTCTGACAGTTTCCAGCTTAAAGCTTGGATTATTATTTCAGCTAGCTGGCTTTTAGGACACTTTGTATATTCTCCTGGGAGAAGGTGAGAGAACTAGAGGAGGATAAGTAGTTTTATCCTTTATTTAAGCTGAAGGTTTTCCCCATGAGGTGCTAATCTTATTCACTTGTCATCGTCAATCAATTTATGATGCAAGAGGGAAAGCTGTGGGTGTGGGCTTTTAAATCACTGAGTATTACGTGTCTAGGAGCAGCTTTGGCTCTATAGGAAAATACTGTAACGTCTTCAATTGGCAGCACTGTCTATAGAAAGAAACCTGAAATCCTCTTTCAAGCCTGTCTCCTTTAATTATAATCTTCTGAAGGCTTTGCAGATAATAGTTCCCATTTCTTTCATAGTAAATTGAGTACAAGAAATCTGTGTTGGCTTCCCAATGCCCAAGAAAAATAAAGCCTTCGGTCTCCCCTCAGAAGCTTTGTCTCTCAAAGAAATGTGTTGCTGTTACATGTGTTGTTGTACAGACTTCCATTCTTCACGTGAGGAGGTGAGGGGAATACAGACCCTCCACATCCCAAGAGATTGTTAGAAAATCAGTAATAGTATTGCTGAATTTCTGCATCTTTTTGTTGTTGTTGTTACTGTTGTTGTTGTTGTTGTTTGTTTGTTTCAAATTCTTTACTGCTTTTCCATAAAAGCTCCAAGACTTTCTGTTCGACAGCTTACTGAATTTCTTACCACAAGCTATCCCTTAAAAGCATAAAAATGTAAAGCTGTTTGTGGTGGTTTAAGAACAGCAGGAAACTAAACTCCAAATCAACCACTCCCCTTCTCTCTGTCCCTTCTAGTAAGGGAGGCACAAAACAGAGACTATGGGTTGAGATAAAAATTTGCTGAAAGCAAAAAGCAATGGAATAAAAAAAAAATCACAATAACAGCAACAATATTAATACCAAAAGTATGCAGAGACAACTGTTTTACCCACAAAAGGTATTTACCACCGGGAACAAAAACAAGATTGAGGTTGTGTCCACACTATGCTAAACTCTGCCCCCATCTCTGCAACCAGGACAGTGCTGCTTCAGAGCAAGAATCCATCTCTTCCAAGCTCCCGTGTCTAACTGGCCTGAACAGATCCAAAAAAGAAAGAGCAGAGCAGACACACTTGCCTGGAGTACTCTCTTAGCCTTTGACTATTTTCTGCTCAGGGCATTTCCTGAGCCTGACGGTGAATACCAACCCTCAGAAAATTTTTCTGCAACCTTTCCTTTCACAGTTCTAACTGTAGGAGATGGGTCTGCATTACATCTGTTGTGCTTAAATCCATGATTAATTATGAGAATGTGATTAAGAAAGTGGTCTCCATGGATGTACATCTGGAGTTTTTCCATCCCCAGGAAGAATTTGACAGGGTTTTGGCAGTCATGACTTCTGAACTGGGAACAAGGATAGGTTTTCCATTTCCAGGGGTGATTTCTCAAAGGTAGAATAATAAAAGCAAAGATCATAGAATCACAGAATAGTTTGGGTTGGAAGGGACCTTAAAGGTCATCCAGTTCCAATCCCCTGTCAGGGACACCTTTAACTAGACTAGATTGCTCAAAACCCCGTCCAGCCTGGCCTTGGTAACCTTTGATCTCTGCTGGACAGAGGGCAGTGTGGATTTCTCCAAGTACAGATACTCTTACTCTTGGAAAAAAATATTTGAAGAATAGAGAGTTTTTTCCTTCCTTTCCCTTCTCTGTAAGCACCAAGAGCAAGGGAGCCATGGCACACAGTCAAGACATCTACCGTCAACGATGTCAAAAACTTCTCTCTGTTTTCTCTAAAGAAGCATATTTACATTTGGTAGTTTTCCCAGTTAACTTTGAATATTAAAGCATTCAGAATTTAATTTTTTTAAAAAACCTTACACATTGGGATAAAATTGACCTTTTTAACCTTTTAAAGCTTCTAACAGCTTTAAAATAAACGTATATCACATATCTGTCAGAGAAAAAGATTTTTAAGTCAAGTGACTGGAGTATACTGAAGATTCAAATAGGTGAATTTTTAAGTCTTTATTAAAATATTAAGAATTCCAAAAAAACAGATCAAAAGGATTTGTGTAATTAAGTGTCTCAATTTTAATTCAAAGGCAAACTTATTCTCACACTTTATTTTAGATTATCAATTAGATCTCTCCAAGGGAAATCTCAAATACTGCATAAGATTTGGTTTCCTCCCCTTCCACAGACTTCCCAGTTTCCCTGTCAGGTTTCATATTCTCAAGCACTCTCACATGCAAGGGCATGCAACATATGGCCTCACATAGAGTTATAAAAATACCAATGTGGTGATCTGCAGTGAACACAGCATCACTGTATTTGTTTTCAATTAAAATGAGAAAAAAAAAAAGAACCCAACCAAGCAATCAATCAAGCAACCAAACAAAACCCAACAAAACAAACACACAAAAAAAGTGTTATTTTTATTTTTTGAGCTAATGAGGTCAAGAGGAGACAGAAGGTTAAAGGCTGCATGGTCCAGGTGTAGTTAGTTTGCTCTAAAGAGAAATAACCCTGAACAATATGGACATAAGGCCATGCCACTTGTTCTCCTCAGAACCAGGGATCTTTCTCTGTCTCCCATTTAATTTAGGAGTAAACATTCAATAGAAGCAGTTTACAAGGTAAGGATACCTTAATAAGTCAGAGGAGCAGTCTGCAACCTGCTTTTGTTTGTGTATCCCATAAGTAACTGGGTGTATTTCCACCTGCAAAGGTCCACATGCTTGTCCAGAACTGCCATCCTCAGATTAAGAACATTTTCCCAAAAATGTTGCCAGCCTCTTGCAACCACATAAATTGCCTTCAAGAACTCGCTGTTTCTCTGTATGGAATGATTTTAAGCAAGTGGCATAGACTAAAAGTCTGATTTTTGGGTCTTTATAGTGAAGGAGAAAGAATCTTAACCTATGTCTGCTATTAATTTGGTACATTTTTAGTATTATCACCATTACATTTGTCTTGGGTGAAAGAGCCAGATTTGTTTTTCTTCTTGTGATATGTTGGTATGAACTAAATGTTTCACGGTAGCCATCCAGACTCTTTCCCCACGTTGGCAGAGGACAATTTTTCTTGTTGGCAACTATATGGATAAGGCTTTCCAGAAGACAGTATGTCCATAAATTTCTTCGATACTGTCTTTTACTTTGGCTTCTTATTTCTCATTGAGACATTTCCAACTCTCTGTTTTAACACTGGCAAGCTATCACCTTGCCAGTCTGTAGTGGTTTTAGTTTTGGATATTGTTGACAGTGGCCATGTCATTGATAAAGGCTGGATGTTTGGGGGAAGGAAAAAGTGATCAAAAATCTTTATATGTCTGTACACTCATGCTTGTATTATAAATCTACTACTTCAAAATACAGAGATGAACCATATCCTGTAGATAGGTTTTGGGTTTGTAGCTCTCAATTTGTCCCATCATCCAAAATTATGCATGGAGACAGACTTTCCTTCTTCCAATTCACTGTTCTCTCTGCAACATTGAAGTTTTAAAACACTTCCTGCCTTCTGGAGTGCAAGTCCAGAGGCATCGTTACCTGCAGCAGGTAATAGTTTGCATGCCAGAATTGCAAAAAACTCCCTGGTGCTTCAGTGGTCCAATGCTGAGGTGGACTCCATAGGGCCACAGAAAGCCTCACACTGAAGATTACAGCTCTGTAAAGGTAAAGCAGCAGAAGGACCATCCATGTCAGCACACTAGCCTGAGGGTGGATCATAAAGTGATGTCTGCTGCATTTAGAATTTGGCCAGAGCTACATAGTCACAGCGAAGGTGAGACAAGAGGGTTGCCCTAGTTTATGGTGCCGATACTGATGCCTTAAACACCCCAGAAACGAAACAACACACTTTTGAGATATTAATACAGGACGTAATATCAAAGCTGGTCTTTATTGGAGACCTCCAAGGGGCAAATATGGAAAAATGCCCACCAAAGCCCACTGCCACAGGGTGAATACACATTTATAAGTTCAGCAAATTAGCATATTTGACAAGAATTCCCAGTCAGAAGCACAGGTAATGAGGAAATTCCCCCTTTTGGTTCAACCTCTTTCTGGAGCCCCCCCAGCTAGTGCCCCTGGCACTAGCTGCACTTTATTTATGAAAATGTGTCTCAAAGAGCTGTTTTCAACCTTGGTAGCCAGGGAAAACCAAGATAGGATAGGGGCTCTTGGAATGTGTTTTGTCTTTATGCCTAGGAAGAGGGTGTGGGAAACTACTGGGACTAGCTACTAATACAATAACAGGCTACAGAGCTACAAATATATATGTAATGAATACAGAGAATATATAAAAGAAAAAAGGCAAAAATCAATCGCCATCAGTACACACTGCACAGGAAGGAAGGAAGGCACAGAACTGTAGCTGTCACAGTGTTGGTCAGCAGGTCAGGAAATCCAGACCTGATGGGTGGATGCAGCAGAATCTGCCTTAAAAAACACCAGGTTTCACTGGGAAGTGATATCTGAACTGTCTAAAAATTGGGCTGTTTTGGTGCTACTGGGCAGTGGTGTGCAGAGGTCAGAGCTCACAGGGGCTGCATAGTCTTGCTGGGATCTTGGGAAAGCATCTCAGCCCCCAGACTGCAGTGCAGTGCCAGAACAACTCTGCCAGCAGTAATGAACTCAAAGCCAGGCTGGGAATGTCCTCCTGCTCTGTGGCTGCACTCCTTTGAACTCCGTTCATGCATCCCCCAGATCCCATGGTGCCATCAGGTCTCTGTGTCTTGACAGAGCACAGGTTCCCTTTCATCTTGTTTGCTGCTCCGCTCCCTTAGCAACGTGCAGAAAGGCAGCTGGTGGGAGAGTTGTTTGTGCTGCTTGGCATCAGGTGAGGGCTTCTGTATGCCGCAGAGAATTGTACACCTTTCAGCAGTTTCCTGAGCAGTGTAAAGAGGCAGGAAGGGAAAGAGGGTTTCTGACATGTGGCCGCATGCACTGTCATCCTGTCGGAAACCTTGAGCTGGAACAGCCACTGAACCCAGGAGCGAGCAGGACAGCCCCTCTGGGGTGTAAGGGATCATATGATTATATGATCTTGGGACACAACTCTGGAAAAGAGCCAGGCAGAGGCTCTTAAAGATAGGAAAAAAAGTAGTTAAAGCAAAGACTTTGGGATTTTGATAAAAACCTTATGAAGTTCTGACATGATTTTCTCTATCCTGATCCCAGCAGCTGTCTACTCCCCTGCGTCCAGCCTGCCTGGGTTTATCCTCCCAACACTGCTCCATATGACTCCTTCTAAATCCCTCCCACCTTTCCTACTTCTTCATTCTTTGTCTCAGAAAACATAGTTTTGGAGAGATCAGGAACAGGGAGCTACAAATAAATAAATAAATAAATTAGTAAAGGAGATGAAAAATTGTGAGTGGAAAATTAGAGGGCAAATGAACCTCTCAGGGAAACTTTCACTCTTAATACCTGAAGAGGTGATGAGTTAAGTGGTATTTAGTTTCCTTATTCTAGGCATATTTTAAAATTCTTTTAGACAGTTCTCAAAAGACATATCGTTGCTTTACATGAAATACAGTGGGGAGATTTTACCAAAATAATAGTTTTTGCTCCCATCTTTTCTATCCTTAACTCCTACAGCAGTTGAGACTCTCTTACCAGCTATCTAATAGCTTAATTTACTGTAATTTAGTCCTGCCTTGCTTTTGATGGCTTAATTACTTTCTAATTACTTTTGACTGTGGGAGGAAGCCAGGTGAAGGCAGACGAATGAGCTGTTATAAATTATTTGTAAAGTTACAGTTTCACTCCAAAATCAAGGTCGTCTCTTGCTTGGCATGACATGGAGAATGATAATCCAAACAGACAACGGAGGAGGGAAAGTTATAATATGAGCATCCCTGTTTGGACTGAAGAGGTGATTAAAGATCAATTAATTTATTGCCTGTCAAAAAGTAAGTTCCCTTCAGAAACAGTATCCCAGTCCTTCCTGTCAGCCCCCAACAGACTCGTACTCTCTGTACTTCTATTTTATTATAAATAAGAAGTCTTCTGTTGTTGTTGTTGATCTTATTTCATTCATCAGTAACAAGACCAACAAACAGATTGAGAAATATCTCCAGTGCAACATCAAAAGTTAGCCAGGAGCAGAAGTGTATTCTGAATTTAGAGTTCTTTTCCAAACCCTGGTCTCATATATGCCTTTTCTTTTTCCTCTCTTTTCCCAAATATTAAATATGAATCTGAGTTACCTAACATCAGCCATCTAATTATGTTTGAATTTTCATAGGCAATCACACCCAATCTGTTTCAGAGCAAGGATTTTCTTTCTAGGTTACTTTGATTCACACTAGTTACTCCCAAGACTTCCATGGCAGTTTACAGTTTGCTTTCATTGGGCAGTTCTTCCCTCCTCCTGTTCTCTCCACTATTTAAAATTCCCAAGCAAAAAATCCTCCAGACCTCCTAAAACAAGCTCTAAAAAAATGGAATATTTTATCTTTCATATAGCAAAAACCAGCAGTAGTATTTAATTTAGTAAAACATAACAATTAGTTGTAATGTTGTGCAGCATACAAACATTTTCTGTCTTCATCAGTGTGTGAACATGTCCATCTATATCTAGAGAGATATATGATATGTTTATGTACATAGATACATGAAAGGTTTGAAAATACAAACTAATCTGGGATTTTTTTAGTCTTAAATGGAAAAAAAAAAAAGCATAGATTGTGTGATAGGTATTAGCCAGTAACTGTACACACAGAGACACAAACTTTCTAACAAAGAATGTAATATTGTGGTGCTTGGCTCATTCACACCCAAGAAGACAAAAAAAAATGCATTGCAAAAAAAAAAAAAAAAAAAAAAAAAAAAAAAAAAAAAAGTTAAAACTTCAGGCATCAGGCTCCAGGCAATAGATACAGATTTCAAGAAAAAAAAAATGAGTTGCAGGCCAAGCATTGCTATGTGTGCCAACTCTGACATATTGGGTGACAGCATAATACATTTAGCCCTAATCTAGCACGTAATCCCATTATAATTAAAATCTAGCATATTTTGCACAAGGTCACATTTAGTTTTATTGACCACTGTGGTGCTTGAAAAAGATTTATGAAGATGGCTTGAAATGTCTCAAGTGCTAAAGCAAATAGATGTAAAATGATTCCCACTTGAAAGCCAGATAGGTAATTGTCCTTTTCTCCTGTGATTTCTGAAGAAATCTCTCTTTTTTGATGGCTGTGATGTACCAGTCAGAAAATTCTCTGTGCCATTATCAGTAAGCTGAAGGTTTTTGAAATGTCAACTATAAAGTAAGGCTATAAGTGTGTTAAGTCTTTTTTCCATAGGTAGCAGAATTTTTGAGATATTTTAACAGCTTCAGGACACAAACAGAAAATATTTTTTCTCCTGCCTTCTGATGTGATTCCTTTGAATCCCTTACTAAACTGAGCATGGATAAGAAGTGGTTTTCTTTTTCCATTCTTAATGGAGACAGAGTGGATATGCTGTAGTTGGTTAGGACTGAGATGGAAATTGAGTAGGACCTATGCTGGCTTTGTGCAAGAATGGTATTTGGAAACTGCAATTGTAATTGAAAAAGTTTGAATTCTCATTTAAGTACAACACTTACATCACTTTAGCTAAGTGCGTAGGGCTTAAAATCAAAGCAGCAATGCTGAATATCTTTCTTATGAAATATTAATGTTACATTCAGCTTTGAATTTTATTGGAATCTGTGTTGTCAGCATCTGCTTCAACCAATGGAAATAACCAAATTATAATGATAGTTTGGTCTCTTTTCTATGGTTACATCCTCAGTAACAGAAGAGAAAGCAAAAAGTAGTTAATTTTCTATCACGTATCCAACTTCTTTAATAAATCTATAACCCAGTGATAGTGATTGTCAGTATAGGTTTTTGGCTTTTTTTTTTTTTTCAGGGGAGGGAAAGTTTAACTTTCCAATAGAAATATACAAAAATATGAAATACTCTTTAACCAAATCTATGTGTCTTAAGGCAACAAAAATGGATTTCAGTTTGAGATGACATTACATAAATTTAGATATCTACATGTTTGTGTCTGTAGGTATTATGTATATTTTTAAAGGGTGTCTGATGAGTGCTTAAACCTTAATTGTATTCAGCAGAACTCTAAACAATTTGGTCAGTGGATTTTAGACGACATCTTATAAAACATTTCAGTATCTTAAGGTTTACAGAGACTGTGGTTTAGACTGACCCCTCAGTTTCTGTTGCCTATGTCTAGATGTTTAATGTATTTCCCTGAAGGCTGATGTTCTACGTGGCTTCCAGATCTGGGAAATGGTGAGGCCATCTGAGCCAAAAATTGTGGAATTCATACCAAAGGATCAAGTTACCTTGTTAATCACAATTGTGTCACAACAGTTGTGTGTTGGAAACTCCCCATTTGCTGGAGTCAAGGTCAAGGGAAGGAATGCAAATAGCATACCAAAAAAAAAAAAAAAAAAATTAATAGCTAAACTCTGTCTAAGGCTAAGAGTTTTACTTAGGTAGTTACAATGCTCAGCTGCTATTAAGTAAATTTCAAAACTGTAATAAATTGTTACATTATTGAGTTTACAGCGAACTTTAAAAAAAGGTGAAAATAATAGGCTAAGGCAGAATGTCCATACTTGGGAATTATTATTTTTTAGAAAATAACTATTCAAATTTTGTATATCTTAATTTCAAGGCTTGGCCTTGAGACTTTCAGCCTCAAAAATGTTTCACTGCTGAGACAAAGAACTTAATAAAATTATCTTCATAATTCTGTTTGTTCAGGGACTGAATTTTAATGGAAGTATGGAATGGATCCAGCATATGGACCACACCTCCTTGACTGGTGGCCACAGCTATGAGATGGCTCCAAAGCAAAGCCCATATGGATGATCCAATGCTAATCATTGAAGGTGAGTGATGCTGGATGGTTGCAGGGGAGGTATTGTTGCAATTCTGAAACTTGCTGGCAGGAAGGCACTGTAAACAGAAATAATGAAGCATTTGGCACTGTCTAAAGGCAGAGAAAAATGGGAAATTGTGCTAAGAGAATTAAGGGCATTGTCAAAGCACCAACAGTCCAGCACGCTACAGATAAAGTGACAACAGAGGGATCACATGCAAGATAAAAACCATCAGAGAAATCTGGAATAATTTGGACACAAGCTGCTGCCTAAACTTTGTTTGGAGCTTCATTCAAATCTCCAGGGAAAATTGCCTTGTTTAAGCAACTAAATTTCTTGGGATAAACATTAAAGATTTATATTGCTCAGTGGAAATAGCAGGCTTCTCTGGAGGGCAATAAACAATGCCCAAATTATATCTTCCTAAGAAACATTCACAGAAGAATCTTTATTGACTAAACTTTAACTGTGTAATTCTACCATTCAGAACAGGTTCTGGCAATAAAAGACCAAAAGTAATCAGGTCATAAGTAAACTTTGCAGAAAGTTTGCAAGGCCTCAGGACTGAGGCTGATCAGCTTTGCTCTGTCTGAACCTTTCCTGACCTGGTTGCAGGTTTGTTGTACTCGATTTATCTGTGACAGCAATTTCTCTAATTAACCAGGTGTCTGTAATTAATTTGATTTACTTTTGTTTATCATGAGTCAGAGTTTTATACAGGTGACAATAACAAGCAGTTGTTCTATGCAGAATGCATTAGTTATGATTAACACAAGGACGATAGAGAAATGCAGGTCCTGTAAAACAGTGGAGGCCTTGAAAAGTGGAGACATGGATGGAGCTGAGGATCAAGGGAGGGATCAAATGTATAAAAGCAAGTTGCAAAACATTAAAAATTACCCTGGATGGATCCTGAAGAAGAAGCCATTAATATCATATTAATCGCAGTGGAAGATTCTGGGAACTGACAACCAGCCATAACATCCCCATCAACACTGCCTAATATCTGAGGTAGTAGTGACTAATATCTTTTAATCATTCATGAGGAATTGAATAGATCATTTCAGTTTTTTTCAACTGGCATCACCTTTACTTTCCCTCTTGAGCCCTATGAAAATAGCAGGGAATGGTTGGCAGGGAGAAGACTAAAACAGCCCCAATGTGAAAGATGTTCTTTGCCCAGCTTGGGAAAGGAGTTAAAAAACTTTAAGGGATTTACCTTAAGCGGATTTTTGAGCATTTCATTAGCCATGGGGTACTGTGAAGATCTAGGCAGCCTTGCAAATATCAGTTAGTGAAAATTAAGAATCCAATTCATTCTGCATTTAGACATTCACTCACATGTTAAAATCATGACTATGACTGTTTCAAATTGTCTTACAGACAGAGAAATCTTGATCCAGATTGATTGATCTAAGGCCTAAACTATTTTCAAGGTTTACTTCTCTTTACTGGAAGCAAGGTCTGAGATAAACAACAAAGACAGCTCCTTAAAATGCTAATGTTGAATGAAATTAATCCAGGTGTAAGATTGGCTATCAAGTTAGGTTCTGGTAAATTAAGGCTATGAGGATGTCAGCAGTGCTCAATATGGTGGATTACCTGCTAAACTTATTATAGAGGTTGAAGCTTTAACATCATTTGCAGAATAAGTGAAAGTGTGACTTTCTAGGGCAAAACTTTTAATATGATTGAACTCCATGCATATTAAAGGCTGGTACAATGAAGTTGTCTTCAATTTGATAAGAATGGGTCTAGTTCAGTGAGATATTAGCCAACATATAAGCTCTGGCCATTCTGTACCTTGAGGTTAAATCTTGTGATCTGTTTACATCCTGGTTCACCTCCTACTTGTCCAGAGCAAAAATAAATCTTGCAAATGACCCAGGATGAGACTGAAATTTCTCACTGTCTTAGGAACACTGGAAAAGGGTTTTCAATGCATGTAAATGTATATCCAAGTCTTTTGTTTCTGTCTCTAACTCCATCTCTTCACTACTGGCAATCATCATATTTTTGGGTAATATACTAATATTTAATTTGTTTTTACCCCATTGAGCAACAAAACCAATAGAAGAAAAAACAAGGAAATAAGAACATGGGAACAGAACTCCCATTTGTCTTCAAATCTTTCATTAATCATTTCATTCTGTTTCTAAAAGATGTCATATATGTATTCAAAAAGAGATTTATTGTAACTTGAATCACATAATCTGATTTTTTCATGACCTTATCACAGACAGTCTTACAATGGCTCTGGGTATGTGAACAGTGATCTATGGATATATTCAGTAGTGCAGCTGAGATTTCCTAGACCAGTGATTAATGGTGAGTTCAGGCTGTCCATTGTACAGCCTCTGCTAGGGCATAAAAACTATATTCCTAAGTCCAGAACTCTGCTGTAAATGTACAATCATAACATAACTTGGTGTCAGTGACAGGAGTTTTAATCTATAATTAATTACCATTTATTTTATCGGAGTTAAGGTGTAGCTAAAGCAAGAGGAACAGACAAGTGTAAGACCTCAAACTAAAACACTCTGTGGGAATGGTCACACAAGCCAAGAGCCACCAAACATGAGCAAAATTAATACACTATATTAAAGTGCTCTTGAATTCTAAGAATTAATATTTGGATCTGAATCCAATGCACTTACCAGATGTTTGAGCTGCCTGAGTTCTGTTCCACTGCAGACAAAAACACTGACTCGGTCCTTCCTTTTTAATAGATTTTCTGTTTCTCCCAGACATAGTAATGGAGCATCCACAGCTTCTCTGGCCAAACTGTTTCAGTATCTTATCACTCTCATCACAAAAAATTTCTTCCTCATGTTTAATCTAAACCTGCCATCTTTCAGTTTAAATCTATTGCCCCTTGTCCTGTCCCTGGAATCCTTGGTGTTTCTCTGTCATTCCTTCAGGTTTCTTTTATATATTGAAATGCCACAATAAGGTCTTCCCAAGACTTCTCCTGGCTCAACAATTCCAGCTTTCTTGGCCTTTCTTCACAGCTGTTCCTGTCCCCTCGCCATTGTCATGGTCCTCCTCTGGAACAGTTTGGACAATGTCCATGTCTTTCTTGCGCTGGAATCTCGTGACCTCTTATTCACTGGGATGGAAGTCTTTTGATCTTGGAGGATGTGATATTTGAATATTAAACATCTTTTCTGAGCCCCTCTTTCCTCCGGGACTTTATCCCATGGGGCAATTCTAAGCAGATCTCCTTGTCCTCAGGATGCTGAACTCCACCATCTCGTGGTCACTGCAGCCAGGGCTGCCTTTGATCTTCACACCTCTGATGAGCCCCTGCTTGTCAGTGATTGTGAATTTATCACGATCTTTAATGTTAGCTCACAAACATGACTAAACATTTAAAATCAAAGGCAATTTTGCAATTTCTTCTTGATTTCCGATCAAAATTTTTAACAGCATGAGGCCCTGTAAAAGTCTTCTCCTAGTTATAAATATTTTTTGTGATGTTGACTTTCTATTTCTTAAAAAAACTAACTCCTACATTTAATATTGCAGAGGAGTTTTTTTTCTACTAGTCTTAGGTTTCCCTGCTATTTTTCCTCTTCCTTCCTGAATAATTTGCTTGTACTCCCAGAATTCAGTGCTCCAGCAGTCCAAGAGGTCTGATCTGCAGATTGCTTTTTATATTTTCTATCACATTGATGGAACAAGGATAATTACAATATAAAAGAATATTTTGCAGCTACCCAAAAGTCCCCCAAGTCAATGAATATTTCCTGTGTGCCATTGATTTATACTGGAGGAACAGTTTACAGAGTGTGTGGTTTATTATACAAAAAAAGAAATCATTAAATAATATTTCACCTCATTTCACACAGAGGGTTAAAGCACATAGAACTAAAAGAATAAAGCAAGAGCTTGAGAAACATTGATTCTTAAACTGTGAGCAATTAAAAGTACTGCAAACTTCTGCTAATCTAGATCTTATTTGGGGTCGCAGGGTCTTGCTCCGAATATTATAGTGCAGTTAAATGTAGCTGAGAGGCTATTTAATCCTTGCAGAGAGATATCATAAAAATGATAATAAAAACCACATGAAAATGTGAACTTAAGCAGGAAATTATGATCTGGGAAATTTATAGAATGGATGAAAAGAAAGTTCATGTTCCCCTTACTTTTTCACCAGCACTACAGGCACAGCTATTTTAAAGTAAAACCTTAGTAAGAAATACAGGGATAAGAATGAACCTTTTTCTATTTATGACTTGGAGTAATTTCAGATTTCACAGTACCATTGCTGATTCTGATCAGATTGAACTAATTTCTTTGTAGTGGTAAACTGTGATTATTAATTTCTCTTTAAAAAAGAAGGAAAAGAAACAAAAGTTAGCTGCATCCTTCTATTCAATTTTATGTCATCTACCAAAGTGAGGTCATGTTTTTAAAATGATTGTATGACAACATTTTATTGGTAACTACATATTACAATAATTATTTTGCTGATTAACAGATTTATCCCACTGTCCTACACTGACGCAGAACAGACTGCAGACAGGAAGAAACATAAAAGTTAGGAGAGGAAGTTTCTCATAATCATGGATTTTACCTGCATGTGTCAGAATTCCCAGCAGTAACTTTAACACAACCAAATGGGTCTCTTTGTTCTTCTATATGTATTTGTGTGAATGAGCATTCAGGTGAAAATATGAGTAAGTAGTGAGCAAACACTGACATCACTCAAGTCACAGTGCCTTAGCACAGCTCAGTTCTCCTGACAGCTGAGTATAATTCCTCATGCAGAGTCAACACAGAGCAGGAAAGTTTGCTCTGAGGATAAAAAAAAATCTTTTTTTCCTATGGGGCCCTGAACAACCTGATCTAGTGAGTGGCAGCCCCAAGTGAGGGGGTGGGAACTGGATGATCTTTGAGGTCCCTTCCAACCCAAGCCATGCTGTGATGCTGTGACAGATGAAGGCTGGAGAGGTGTCCAGGCTATGGGAGAGCTCTTCCTCAGTGTGGGTGGCACAAAGCTCACAAGTCCTGCATGCAGTTTGCTGCTGCTTCCTCCCTGATGCCATTCAGTGCAATTCAGTACTCAGACCACAAGAAAAATCGCTGCAGTTGACTGAGCCAAGAGAAACCAATTATATATATAATGGGAATATTCTGAAAAAACGTTCTGCTTCGCCTAGCTTTAAATGGGTCTGTTTTCCATAGTTCATCACATTTCCTGCTGCATCCAAGCTGATAACTTCATAGTTGTTGGGGTTTGGAGTATTTTTTTGTTTGTTTGTTTTTTTGTGGAGTGGGGGTTTAGTTTCTCTGCTTGCTTTTGGCTAATATAGACGTTTCCAAATATTATGCTCTTCAAATAAATCTATCAATATTTTTGAAAACACAAAATAATTCATAAAGTTCTCATTTTTCATCTAATTATGTAATTGTTAAAACCTCATTAAAACAGCGCCAGGAAATGTGATGAAAAAGGGAAAATCACTGTCATTATTATTGCTAAAATATTCTCAAGTTTTGAAAAAGATCTTTTCTAACAAAATTTATCTTGCATGAAAATTGATGTCTGTTTTTTCAGCTACTGTGGTATAGTTATTCATTGCTCACTTCATGTATTATAAATGATAAATTACATTAAGCATAACAGAAAAAAATATAAACAGTTATCTAAGTATCCTTTTGCTTTAGAAAATGACTGTCATTGCACTGAAATGAATTATTTTTTTCATTTATCAAGGTTTAGTAGATTATTTTAATTTTTTCAATGTTATCCTAAAGGAAAACAAAATATAATTATTCTATCAGGTTTCCTGTTAATTAAGTAATCAAATATTTATTGTCATAACAGCTTTTTCATGTTTAAATTTTTAATATAACAGTTTACATTATTGCGGTCTGGTCTGTATAAACACGTCCTTGTCTAATCTCCATCTGTGACTAGAAGATTTTATTTCTGTTATTGCAAGTTGTTGTTTTTCTCCATTCCTCAAATCAGGTAAGAATAACTTGTTTGTTTGTTTCTTTTCTGTTGACACCCTCTTACACTCAATTTCCTTTCCTATCCAAATGATGCATATCCCCAGCCTGCTTCCTTCACACTCTCTGAGTCTGCCAGTTGTGATTATTTAAAATAAAATTAATTATTTTCTAGTGTTTTGAAGTGGACAGATTCTGTTCTCAGTTCTACCTTGCTTAAAAAACGGAATCTTGAATAACACCAAACACGCCACCTTATACAGCAATGATCAGATAGAATGTTATTCTATTTGCAGGGTGCATTGACACCTTGGTTTTGTCTAAATTCTGTTTGAAGTTTGGATATGATGTAATCCTTTTGGACTTTACTGTGATTTTTATTAGGACTGAAGCAATTTATTCAAACTGAAACTGAGGTTTTTGGTTTTTTTCATGAAGTGATTTCAGTAACAAAAGTAGATCATGAATTGTCTTCCTTGCTACCTTTTTTCTCTTTCTCTATTTGATGTCCCCCCCAGCTCTGCTACTAGAAACAGTTCCTGGGCTGCTGTGTGAAGGGTAACTGAGAGCTAACCTGGGCTAACCACATGTGTTATGGGGTAAAAGGAGTGTCAATAATAAAGATCAACCCAGAGGTAATAGTGGGGACTATAGGAGGGAATGAGAGGACCTAGTGGGAATGAACAGTAAGCCTGGGACATTTGGTTTGCAGAGGACAGGAACCTTCTAAAAACTGTTGAAAAGTGCTACACTGACTGTGCACTCCAGGCTACAGGGGGCATTGGTCTTGTCAAGGAGGTGCTAGATTTTACTGCAGGTTTTTCAAAATTTTCCCTATTTTTCAGTGAAAGAGTATGAGCTCTCCAGGGTCTGAGCTGTCACTGTTAAAGGCTGAGCAGCCTCTAACTGACACACTGAGATAGGTTCTGAGATTACTTCACAAGTTTTGAAAAGTATATCCAGGTATTTACCTGTGATTTTTCTTTTTGCTGCTGTTGTGGTTTGTGTGGCTGTCTCTAAAAAGCTGGGTTTATACGCACACCTTTTGTAGCTGAAAGCAGAGTATATCCTGCATGCAAATGATGCAAAAGGTTTTCCTAATGCTGCAAAGAGTCAGAATCCACAATCTGGAAATGACAACTATCCTAGTAGTTTTCATGGGCAATAACCAGGTGTTAGGGATAATGATATTTCCCATTAGTTTGCTCATCAGAGTAGAGGGAAGGATAAAGGTAGGGTTTGCTCTGAATCGTGGAATGCACTTTCCAAGATGGAAATCAGTACTAGTCTAAAGACGAATAAAATTTAGAAGACCAATTCAACAGATGTGCATTTGTCTGTTGATTAGGATGGAGACAATAACCAACCAAATGTATGCAGCATATGCTACCAACCCTAAGCAAAGCTCTAGTGAGGCAGAAGTTCAAATGGAGCAACCTCAGCATAATATTTGAGACAGTGATATTTATACCAACTTGTTTACGACTTAGAGCACTACAGAATTACCCAATCTCCATCTGCTGATCTCGGAAGCAGACGAGCAGAAATAGCAGAGTACCAGACATGCAAACCATTTCTGCTGGCATCTGTGTGCCATTCATGAGAAAGGAAGTACAGAAGACACACACACATATCCTCGTGATGATACAGAGGAAACAGACACCAAAATAGGCCTGGATATCACATCTTAAAATTAGGCAAAAAACATACCAAAGACTCTAGTTGCGCCCTTAATATAATTGTACAAACTTTGCATTTCTCTACAGCTATGGACAAAATTGAAAAAGACTAATAGAGAGACTAAAAAGACTAAGAGACAAAAACATGTGAAACCGTAAATATCATTAGAGGTAAAAAAGCTGTACAGGGAGATACAATTTGTCAAAGTAAATAGCTGAAGTATTTAAAACAAGTCAGTATTGGAAAAAAAAAGTGTTTCTGATCTTGTTTTCCTAATTGACACTTCACTTTTAAAAATTAGGGAATGTTTTTCTACTTACATGCAAGTAATTATGAGAGATGTGCATTTCGCTTGTATAAGGTCTCTTTGCAATTTGCTGTCAGAGTGATGGGACATTACCTGGATACAAATGTAATCTACAATGATTGTAAAATAGATTCCAGGCTACCAGCACTGTTTTCTTGGATGTGTAGTGCTGTACCATGATCTTAGCACTCTCTTCTTGTTTCAGTGAAGGTAAAAGTTTAATTACTAAAACATTAATTTCATTGTTTAAATTGAACTCAAGTCAAGAACACAAAATTAATCATAAATTACCGCTGACCTTTGATTCATGTATAGTATCCAAGACCAGAGAGTTATTTGGAGACTAAATATTCCCTTGTTTGGAAGAAAAGTAGATTCTCAGGTTCAGCATATGAACATGTAAAGCAATTTATTCTGAGACCGTGTCATGTCTTTCATCAGATGAGATACATCTCTCTCATCAGATAAAATGTACACCAGTAAAATAATCTGTAAGCATGTTAGTAATAATAAACTGATAATAAAAAAAAAGCTATTATAAAACCTTTCATCCACTAAGAATTATATATTATAATTCTATCACAACTTGTATTAATTAAAATGGTTTTAACCTGGACAAAGTAAGGAAAGAAAAACAGCAGGCTTTAAAATTAAGCAAGTTTTGACATCTATCAGAGTTCCTTCTTTTGTCTAGAAGATGGAAGTATCATATATATGCCCATCCAGCTACTACACGTAACTCTTCATATACTACAACTACAACTGCAGGAAACTGGATATTGGGGAAAATAAATATTTGCTCTGACTCAGGTACTGGCCAACCTTTTTTTAGGAAGATCTAATCATTGTTGAAAGAGATGGCATCTCTCTATTTTCTTTACACACAGGGCATTTTGGATCAACTCAGAAAAAAAGAGATCATATACCCCCAAAATGGGTAGAAGGTGGTTAAGCTTCAGACTTCTGCTTCTAGCAGCTCCACATTCATTTCCTGCTAAAATCTTAGACATGGAATTTCTTTGCTGCACCAGACTGCAGGGGTTTCCATGGCCATTAAAACAGATCCTCCAGGGAAGGACCTCAATTTTAATAGGATGGAGCAGGTGAATGTACAACATAGACCTCAGTCTGAGAAGGTTTCAGAAACAAGGGGTAGGACTCATCAATCTCACCTGACTTTCAGCACAGCACCTACAATTTTAACTGGTTATTTGTGCTTCCATTATCATCAGCAGAGATCTGATCAATTCAGTTAATGGAGTTTAGGATGCAATTCCTCTGAACAAATGTAGGCATCTGTTTAGGATGAGATGAATCACACTCTAAATTCCATTGCCTCTATTACTAGATCTTCCCTGGCAGTAAAGAGAATCGAAAGTGACTTGCTGAAATGCACATTAGCACCCATTTAGTCAGATGAATCCTGTTGTAAGAGATGCCACCTGAAGAACTCAGTATTACAAATGTTCCAACAATTTGTCTAACCCAGCCTGATAGGACTGAGCAGGTCACCAAACAGCAGCTCTCTTTTCATCTGATAAAGAGAGAGAAAGAGGACTTTCCTTTAACTTATTTCCTCTGCAGTGAGGCGGAAGAAGAGATGATGCTTGACATGTAAATAGGGAGAAATTACACTACATAGCTATCTACAAAATACCAGTATGGCCATATGAAAATCTGAGGTCAGGCTCTCTCAGAGAAGCGACGCATTTTGTTCTGACTTCTTCAGGGGGAAATTTTCACCTTTGGAGCAGGGTTAAATAACATTTAAAGGTTTTACCACATATATGCATCTGCCTTTAGAAAAATCAGGCCGGCATAATTTCCATCAGGCCAATCTGCACTATAATGTCCATGCACATGGAACAAACAGGCTAAAAGTGTTGCTGAGCAATTATATAATGCAGGGAGCTCTGAGATGGACTGATCCAGGGATCTGAAATAGCCCATCGTGTCTGACAAGCTGAGAGTCAAGCTCTTAGCCCAAATACTTCAGCACCTTGTGCCACACAGTGTGGCAGATATAAGCTATATTTGTGCTCCCATGACACTTGTACTGATCCATACCCAATATCCCTTGAGCGTTGTGTAAATTGCACTGCCTGATAAACTGGTAACAACTCACGGTTCAGCTGAGCATGTTGAAAACCCATGCTCATATTCCCTTTAGGCCATTCAGTCTTATTGGACATGAATACCAGCAGAATAATTTCATCTCTCTTTTCATCTCTTTCTTCCCCTTCCACTTTTTTTTTTTCCTTAATTCATGAGGTAGTAAAAGAAATTGGAAAACACTATTCTTTCAGCTGCAGTGTTCATGCTTCTTTAATGTGTCTGTATTTTGAATACTAGAAAGACTCTGGAAGTAAATACCAATGATTGTTATGTTCATTAATGCTGAAACAAAACAAAAAAAAATTAAAGATAATAATAATAATAAAAATAGCTGCTGAGGTATGGCTGGATGTACAGGGATATAAATATCACTCAGCATTTAACCAGAGCTTGTGTTGTCTGGTGTAAAAATCCAATAAACCTCCTCTTTAAAGGCAAGTTATTTACAGTGTTTTTTCTCCCTTAGGGTATACATTTACAAGCTCAATGCCAATAATTCTAGGCAGGAAACATTGTGATTACATCTGAAAATAGTGTTCAGCAGCAGATGAATTAGCTGTCCCCTTTGCTGGCAGATAACTCTATTTGTGTTCCGCAGCTATTGTTTTAGCTAAAAAGTAATTTTTAACAGTTTATTAGGGATTAGAAGAATGGAGTGTCATAGATACATGGAATAACTGTGGCTGAAAAGGATATGTGGATATTTTGTAGTTCAACCTACATCTCAAATCTGGTCTAGTTTCAAAGTTAGTTCCACAGATACCCAAATATTAGAGCTTCTTTCAATGAACTGTAACTGACATTAGGTCAATTTCTAGTTTTAAGACTCATTTGTATAAAACTCTTTTGAGTTTAGTATCCAGTCAAATTTCACTAAAGGATGAGGACAACTGACTGCAGAGGGCACTGCTACTGCAAGGAGTGGAACAAATTCCACATCTGGCTTAGTCTTCCAACGATTTTGATCTTCCAGATTTGTTTCTGGAATGTATTTCTGATTTGTACCTGGCAAAAGGGAAGACTTATATGGCTAATCCTAAAGAAGAACCTGTGAGTAAGAGCGTGGAATCTAGACTGAATATTGGTTGGAGCCCTGAGGAAACTTTCCTCTATTGAATTTGGGTTTGATATCATTCTTAGCATGCAAAGCTTAAGGGTAAGATAATGATGCCTGAGGTGTCTCAAAAAACACCCAAACCAGTTTGTGTTATTCACATCCTAATGAGGAATGCACAGTGAGGCAGTCTGTGAATCACTGGGGGCCAGCTACCTGACTACAGCTGCTTTCATTATCCTTTATCCAGTTTCCAGCTGTGCCACAGGTGCTCTTCAAAATAAACCTAGTCTGAAGGCACATGATGAGGATTTTGAGCTAACACAAGAGCAGAATGTAAATGCTTTTTTGCTAAGTAGTCATTCCCAAAATGCAGGTTAAGTTGTGATAGAGGTTAATATCAGAGTAATGGAGACGAAGGCCTTTTTGTTTGTATATCAAGGTTTAGGAAGTGGGGGAAGATTTTGTGAGATCAGGGGCTGACCCTAAATTGTTCACAGTTGGTTCCAGCTGGTTCCAAAATGGCCCCACCACTGGCCAAAGGCTGCTTCTTCAGCAAAGCTGGTGATGTCTCTGTGACAGCACATTTAAAAAGGAATTAAAATCACTATGGCAGCTGTGAGAGAGGAATGAAAAATTATGTGAGGGGAAAAAATTCTGCCTTTACATGTTCTGTTGTCCTGTTGAAGAGGAGGAGCAAGAAAGTGGTTAGGTGGGCATATTGAAGCCAGCCAAGGTCAAAAGCACCACAGGGACTCTGAAATAAGCTTCAAGCACAAAAAAACGACCAGTGGCATAGATTAATATAAAGCGGTTTCTGCTGATTTTCTTCAGAATCAGTCCCTTACTGACCTTAAAAAAAGATAAGAAATGTCATGAAACCACAGTCCTTTTGAAGTCTCCATCACCAGTTCTGTCACCTCAGCCGGTGCCAGGTAGTGGGATTTTAAAGGTTATCATCCTGCGTTATTACATACTATTTTCACAGTTTAGAAGCAGGAAATGGTGATGTGCAGGATTAAAACCTTTTTTGATATATAGTAAATAAAATTAATATAGAAAAGCACCACTGAAATTCAGACATTGTTAATTTGTTTTGGGTAAATTGAAAGCATTGTGCATGATACACCTGAGTAAAAACAGGTTTTTTACCTCACCTTTCTACATTCCTGAAAGCCAGGAATACTCAATAGATCTACGCTTTCAAGAACTGACTAATTTTTCTTTTCATTTACAAAGTATCATGTACAATTCAAGCTTGGCTCCTTTTCTTAAGTCGTAGTTCCTCTTTTTAGTCTTAGTTCCTCATGCTTATGATGATGGTGTATCTGCCAGAAAGAATAAAAGAAATTATCTAGAAATGTGAGGGAATTACCTACAAGAATGTAAAGGAGATACCTGTTTTGTATGATTACAAAACACAATACCTCAAATCCCCTACTCGCGTAAGAATAACTTACTCACAGGTTTACTCTTCCTGATTTACAATGTCACAGCATGAGCAAGGAAGACACAGGAGAGGAACTTTTGTAGGACTGGGCCTTCAAGTGACCCTCAATGGTGATTAGTTTCTCCTTTGGCAGTAAACTTTTGTGAAAATAAATTGCCCAATCTACAATTTGTCCCTGTAGTGTTCCACTGTTTACGGATCATTTACAACACTCTTGTGGGCACCTTGCTAAAAGTACTTTGAAATATCAAAATGGACATTATTTGTGTAATAAGGTTTGGGGTTTAATAGCTTCATTCACACATGAGGAATCACAAGCTTTCCAGATAAGCATCTATTAAACAAAATGGTTTGCAGCCTCTGCTTGAGGGGAGAGAACTTTTGTATTACTACTCTGGACTAAGATTAAATAGGCCTTATGTCTGAGCAGGAGATTTTTTTGTAGCAAGAAAAAGCAGCAGATTTTTAGCACAATGCTTTTGTTAGCGTGATGACTGAAGTGAAAAGTAATCCATACCTCTGTCAAAAAGAAGAAAGGGATTGGGAGAAAAGTTTAAAAAATAAGGAAGCTTAATTCCTGAAACTACGTCCTTAGGTCGGATTTCCAATTTTTCTAATGTTGTTGAAGTTGCAGGTCGGTGACCAGGAGAACTTTCTGAAATCCTGCTTCTTCCGTCTTCTTAGCAGTCAAAGAAATTCTAGTCTTAAGCCATCTCTGGCACCAATGGCACTTACCAAGATGGGAGAGCAAAACTATCTCTTTCAGGTACTGAAGCCATTTTTTATCCATATTATAAATCCCTTCACTATGTCTTTTCTACTTAATTAAATAGCTCGAAGGAACGTTCATGGGTTCTGAAGTTTCATTCTACCTACAGTGAAATTGTGATTAACTTTGGCATGATTTTAATCTGGGGCAGCCTTAGGACAGCCTCATTTTAGGCCTTCATGCAAGCTTGAGATCATTCCCAATTGGCTGTTTGGATGCGTCTGCTCTGATCTGGAGGCTAAGAGAGTTTTACAGGAAAAGCAGAGGCCATTCTGTTTCACTCAAATTTAGTGCCAGAGGGAAATTCTGATCAAATTTATTTTAAATAATTGATGGCTTGCTTGCCCAGTTTACCATATAAACTCTCAATACTGACACTTGCTACAATAACTTAAGAGATTTTTTGGCCTGATTCAGTTTTTCACCCTGAGCTATCTACTGTAATTTCAGATGCTTTAGAGTATCATGGGTGGCTGCCACTTTCCAGAAGGGCCTAAGTTCTCTATTGTATTTGCCAGTTCAATGTGAAAGTTTCTTTAGACAAGAAACAAAGACAAGGCAACTTCAGACAACAAAAGACAAGGCAACTTTAGACAACTCAGGTGGTGACAGACCTTTGTGCATTGAAAACTGAATCTCAACTCTGGTGAGAATTCATTCACTTAACTAACTATAATGGAAATCCACTGTTTGATTTACACCATAAACAGCTCTGATTTTCTCTGGTTTATTTTCCCTCAACACATACATCACTGCAGAATGGCACAGGTTCAATGACAGATCTCCCTGTCTCCTTAGCTCTCAAACAGATGTGACATTTCACATGGCTTTACATACTAATATTTAGGCAATATCCCATGTTTATATGCTTTTTTAATAGGTATTTTGATCTGAAGCTGAATTCTACCCTCCGTGACTGTTAATCAGAGAGCTTGTCCTGAAAGAGACACTAAAAAATCATTGCAGTGAACAGATATGACTGTGTCCATACTAATAAATTAAAAATGGCCAGGTCAATGGCTTGGGTCGATTTGCACTTTATTGAGTAATGCCTGAGGGCAGCCAGGAGTTGGATAAGATCAGGGACTGCTGTAATTAGGCACTTAGGACAGGACCTAACTGTTTTATAGTGTGGACAACAAAGCTATCCCAACCTGACCTTTATTTCATGTAACCCTGCTCAGGTGATAATCCCCAGTGGCAGTTGTGCCATTCTGTCACACAAATTGGATTCAGGGGAGGTGGATAATGACTTAATAGCCAAGGGCTAATTTAAGACATGCACCTGCCTAACCTTAATGTTGCTCAAGGCTTAACTCAAGCCAGGTTTGAAACAAAACAACATCTTTAGTCAGTATGCAAATATAACTGAGTCAATCCTCTCACTTCATGAATAGTGGGAATAGTGTGGCACTGGGCTGTACACCAGGATCTCCTCTTGAGCAGTGACACTCCTCAAGGTCACTCCTCAAGGCCAAGAGAGTTTTTATTGTGTCCAATTCACTCAGTGAATTGGAAAACTTTGAAATTTAAGGTAAGTGATATAAAGGATTGATTGCACAGATATAATCCTTTAGACATAATTCACTGACCAAGTCTGGGACTAAGTCTGGATCCAGCCACACTTAAACTCCTCACTGAGAAGGAATTTAGAATGAATGAGCCAATGAAAAGTCCTCTCTGACAGTCTGACCCCATCCTCTATGCAGAGAACACTCAAGAATGCCTTGCCATTGAATCATGTTAAATCACTGTGACATTTACAATCAACTTTGTAAAATCACTGTTTTATATCAATAAATGTGCTACTTCTCTCTTATGAGTGTGTGTCATTTCACTCACAACAAAGCTGCTGGGCTGAATGATCTCAGTGCCAGAGAATGTACTTTATTCTGCTTTATTTACCAGTTTGGGTGTTTTCTCTGTGAATAGTTAAGTTGCAGTTTTGTGCCACAGTCAAAGTGATGTCACACCTCGGTCTCTCTCTGCCACAGGATGGTCTCATTTCCTTTCTCTTCAGGCCCCTGAGTAACTTTCATTTTCATGTCCTCCTTCACACCAGTGCTGGAGCTTGTTTAGTCTCTCAGAAAAGCAGTTCAGAGAAAGCTGTACATTTTTCTACTGTGCTTATTTTCTGGGTCACCTGAGGGTTTCATACCCACAGAGATCACACTTATGCAAGTGTTTTCACAAAGGAAACAACCCATGGGTGCATCAAACCACAGAAGGGAAAGGGGAAAGAGTGTGACCAGAAGACATTAAATCAGTTTTTCCTTAATCCATGCTGTCACAGTGCAGCCTGTGGGTGCAGATACCCTACAAGCCTGTGTTAATTTAAAAATGGTGGTGCAGCAGTGAAGTGACTGAAGTAATGTCCCCTCCTTCTGCTTCAGTGGTGGGAGATTTCAGTGATGTGCTTCAGCCTCTCCACAGGGTGACCCAGATCAAGGGTTTGCTGGTAACTAACTCTGCCTGGTGGGTTAACCTTGGCCCCCTTTCCTCCCCAGAAAAGGAGAAAAGAAGGTAGAAAAGCTCCAGGACTGAGGTAAAGACAGAGAGATTACCCAGCAGTTATCACCACAGGCAGAACAGACTTGACTTGGGGAAAAGTAGCTTAATTTATTGTCAGTTAACATATATTCAGATAGTGAGAAATAAAGACAGAAACTAAAATATAACCCTCCCACCACGGCTCTTCCCCAGTTTTCTCTTCTTTTCTTCACTCCTCACTCCTCTTCCCTGGGCTGCAGGGTGGACTCTGCTCCAGTGGGGTCTCCTCAGATCCCTGCTCCAGGTGTGAAGCCCCTTCTGCCCTCCTCCTTAGCCCCCGTCTTGGGGTTCTCTCTGCTGCTGTTCCTTTCTTGGCTCCCTCTTCCTCTGCTGCTGTTGCAATTAGACCATTTTGGAATCTGCTTCCCCTGGCTCCCCCAGCTTGACTGAGGGGCTTGGCTGTGCCCTGGGTGGGTCACTGGAGCTGGCTGGGACCTTCTGTGTCCAGCACCCTCTCCCCACAGAGGAAACACCCTGCAGCCCCACTGCCAGCCCCTGGGCACAGACACTTACTACACAGTGCAAGAAAGAAGCCCCAAATAGCTTTTGGGGGTCTGAAATTTTGTAAAACCCCTCACACGGACACAGACTACCCTGGGAAGCAATGGCCCCGCTGCCACCTGAGCTGGTTAATTCAGCAGGATGTTACAAGAGGAAATACTTTCCCACTGAATTCTTGGTGTTGCCATTTTGTTACAGCTCACATACAACAGGGAGTTGCCGTTTTATGAAATGTCACCTTGTATGTGTTTTCATACTGCCCTTGCATTGCCTGGCAGTGATGCCTTCCACTAGAACAGGTTGCTGAAAGCCCCACAAGAGCTCAAGGCCAAACAACCTAGCCTTAAACATTTCCAGGGTTGGGGCATCCCCAATTTCTCTGGGAAGCTTGTTCCAGTGCATCACCACCTTCCCAATAAAGAATGTCTACTTAGCCTAATGTCTACTATAAACCTGCCCTCTTTCAGTTTAAAACCATTCCCCCTCATCCTATCACTCCTTGCCCTTCTCAAAACTCCCTCTCCTGCTTTCCTGTATGGCCCTCTGTAGGTTCTGGAAGGTGCCATAAGGTCTCCCCAGACCCTGCTCTTCTCCAGGCCAAACAGCCCCAACTCTCCCAGCCCGTGTTGATAGAAGATGTGTTTCAGACTTCTCTCTGATCGTCTTCAGACATAAGAAGGTCATGGACCTGTCGGAGACCACAAAACTGAGCAGGATAATCCAGGTGGGGTCTCACCAGAGCAGAGCAGAGGGGCAGAATCACCCCCTCACCTTCCTAGCCATGTTGCTTTTGATGCAGCCTGGGATACAGCTGGTTTTCTGGGCTCTGATTATTCCTTCCAGGCTTCTGTCTTTGCTTCTAACCTCTACAGGCTTTGGGCGTTTTTTGGTTGTTTTTGGTTGGTTGGTTGGTTGGTTGGTTGGTTGGTTTTGGTTTTGGGGGTTTTTTTTGTGGATTTTTTTGTTTTGGTTTGGTTTGCGGGGGTTTTTTTGGTTGGTTTTTTTTGGGTTTTGTTTGGTTTGGTTTGGTTTGGTTTGGTTTGGTTTGGTTTGGTTTGGTTTTGTTAGAGTTTTGTTTTGTGATTCCACTTTTAAATAATATTCTAAATACTCCTTCGGTGAGTTGTCACAATACTCTTTCACCAAAAGACCTGCTACACATGTATCAAGGGCTCCAATGTTGGTAAAGTATAATTTTATAGTTTGTAATAGATATTTCAGCTGACAACCTTTTTTAAGTATCTTTATCCATATTCCACATTCATCATTTATGATGGAGAAAGGCGGCTGAATGTCTCCTGAGATAAGCAGCATAATGATCAGTGCTAGATGAAGTTCAGTTCCAAAAACCCCTGTTATGAGGGAGCCATGATATTGAAAAGAAAATGGAGTTGTGCAAGAACTAGGCAGGCATATTTAATGAACCTATAATAACAAGAAGAACCTTGTTTTCTGCACATGGTTGCTTCACAGACCGTATTTCATACAATATCTGACATTGAAATAGAACTTCAAAAATCACATAATGTTTGCGCAGTCAGACTTACATTCTGTTAGGAACAGCTGGAGCAAAACGTGCTATAAGTGGAAGAAAAGAAATTATTCAACTACTTTATCATCAGATGATTAAGATAATTTGGCAAATTGTTTCAGAACCATTAGAATAATCCTGGAAATCTGTTGATAAAGATGGAGACGTCTAAACCTTCAAAAGCAGACTATGTCACTAAAGAGCTGCCTCTTCAGGCTGTTTTCATTGTCTTTCACAGCAGCTTTTTTACAACATCCAGTTTCAAATACTGCAGTTCACATTAAAGGAAAATACGTAAAATAAGTAGATAATTAAATTGTGTTCCATATGGTTCTGCATTGTCTAATACATATCCTATAAGAAATCTCAAACTCAGAGATATTTCCTAGACCAGCAAGAAAATTCCATTTTGCAGAATTGTTACATCTGAATAGAATCCTATAAACCAGCCAAATAGGTAAAGGGAAATATTGTCCCAAGGCAGACACACAAATGTGGCAAAGGGAATGCAAAGTTAGTATTTCCATTGTGTCTTTATTCCTGGTTTCTGTCAGACATAATTCCTTGTGCACTGAAGAAGGAATTAGTGCTCAATTACTTACTGTAGGTCACAAAATTCTAATAAGGGGAAAAAACCCCACTTAATATAAAACGATGCATCAATTGTAATATCATGTAGGCAGTTCAAATTGCTGAAGAGTCCAACTTTATTCACATATGGTGTACAGCTTCTGAAATCAACAGTATGACAGTGATGAATAATCTATAGCTGTTTGAGCAAAACACAAAGAAGCTTGTTTGAGACCCTGGGTTCACCATAACTGATGGGGCCAAAATCACTTTTAATAAATCTTACCTTTGCATGCTATGGCAAGATAAGAATACTCACTGGTAATCTTTATGTAAACAATGACATTTTTATGTAATCATCAGAATGGGAAAAAATAAAGTAAATAGAAAAGAGTAATCTCATCTAAAGAAACTGTTTCAATATTCATTAATATATGAAAAAGATCAATATTTATGATAGAGAAGAATTCAATTTTTTTTATGCTAATTCTTTTTTCTTTTAAAGGACTCTCCTGACAGCTTTTGTGAATTCTGCATGTCCCATCTTCCAAGCCAAGGTTCCACATATCTTCTGTTCAGAGCAGCAGTTTGTTTGTCAGCTGTTTCGAAAAGGGGCTTTGTACCCCCAAGTTTTCCACCTCCCTAGAAGAATAATCAGTGTTTTACCAGAGGTGATGCTCTGGACATGTCTGCTGACATGCTGCTAGCCACACACATGTAAGAAATGGAACACTGAGCAGTGTGTAATTTAACTAAAGCACAGAAAATTGTTATCAGCAGCATGTAAGGGGCCCTGGATACTGGCCAGGCTTCCTTCTCTCCTTGAATTCCTAAGCTCTTTCTCCTTCCTATGCTTGTTGTAAGTGTGTGAACAGATCGCAACATATGTTTGTTTTCTGCCTCCTTTATCCCACAGACAGAGCTTTTTGAAGCTTTCCAAGAGGTCAATGACTTGAGGATAAGGATTTAACGCACGCCTCCTCCCACATCCACCCTCTCTGTGTATACTTTAGCTCAAAATAAACCTTGCAGTTCACAGGCCGTGAAGAATTGGACATAGTTTTGATATTCTTCTAAGATGTTTTGTACATTGTATTGGGGTGACGGATGTTGTGGGATCATGGAGGAGCACATGAGAATTCATGAAAGGTCATCTAACAGTCTTTAAAATACTATGATTTTTATACTGCTTTAAGAGTTTATTTAATGGATGGTTTAAAAATTCTTTTTCTTCATCTACTCTGCAATGTCCTTGGTGTGTATCACTGCTAGAAATTGTTTTAGAAGCCCTGGCTGTTTCAGTACATTTTGACTTTTAATCCAGTTGCCCAAGCACTTTGAGTACATGGGCATGTTAAAATGCAGTTAACACTAGTGCTGGTTGGCAAAACAGGTTGCCAAGTTGCTTCTGATCAGGTTGGAAATTCTCCTGTTAGATTTTCATCACCCTAAATCTTCCCACTTCTGTGGAAGCTTAGTGTCTTAGAAGAGATGTCAAAGTCATGTCTACTGATACACTGCTGCTCCTAAGCGCATGTAAAAAATTGTGTTCTAGACAACAAATTTTATTGACACCCAGAAAAGTATTAAATGTTTGTGAAGTGTGTGGGTAGCTGGTCAGAATTCTTCAATCTTTTTCTCTCTTTCCTCAAATGCCATCTATGCCTGTTTTCCTTTCTTTGAAGCCTGTGGGCCCAGAGCGCAACACAAATAGGTCATGACACACATCTGTCTTCTAAGGAGTTATCCTGGTTTAAATCCTTCATGAAACTGTATATAATTTGATAAATTTGGTTTCTATTTGTTTTGGCATTGGAGGAGGGAAATTCAGTTAAATCTGCTCTCATTCCATTTAGAATGACTGAATAGTGATTTCATGTGCTTAAGCAATCCATTTCAAATAACACCTTTAATTCAGAATAATTTTATTGAAAGTGGCTGTGTGGGCAAGCTTAAGAACTCAATTGAGTAACTATTAAGAAAATTAAGGAAATCTGGAATAGTAGACATACAGACAAAATTTCATCCTTGAAGTCCATTCCATCATTGAAAATAAAAGACAAGAAGAAAATTGCATATGCTCATGTACATAGAAAAATATAGCTGCTCTTTACCCTAATACAATGCATTGGTAGATTACAACAGAACATACAAGAATTCTCTTAATTTAAAACCACTGTGAAAGAGCAAAGCAAAAAAAGGAAATTGCATGGATTTTATTGTAATCGAGCTGGTCAGAATCTGAATCAGCCACACCATCAAACCGAGTAATTAACATCTCAAAGGAGTGTCCTGGGCACTTTTAATATTTCTTGGCCAAGGACAAGATCTGTTTTCCAGGGGTTCATTTATGTGGTTTCATTTTCAAATAGCAGCTTATATTTTAGAATGAACAGGACACTTCATGAAGAAAAGGTTGCTTATGTGTAGATGAAATTGAATAAGGAAGGCTACACTGGAGTAGCAGGGCTACTTCATTAGGTTGTAAGAGTCTCCAATAGATTTCCTTACCCTGCCTAGTGCTGAGCAATGATTTCAATGTTGGTTCTGCCACCTGAAATTTTTCCAAAGTAAATCTAAATATCATCTAAAATATTCAACTTTATTTGTATAGTCTGTCAGATTTCGGTTTTCTTTGGCTTTGTGGTAAGCAGGAGGGAGACTACAACTTAAATTCCTTGTCTGTTGCACTTCAACCTGTTACTCCATTAGGTATTTTTAATATGAACTTTACACCCATCCTCATATTTTTTTTTTTTTCGATGGCAGACTTTGAAAGATGTGGCTTTTTACCTGATTTGGAAGAAAAAGCTTTCAAGGCTTCTATTTTGAAGTAATTTTCTCCTCATCTGTAACTTAGACATACCTAGAGCTGTCCCTAAAATAATGTATGACACAGAAAAGATGAAGAGTTTTTATTAAGCCCATTTGAGTAAGCTTTCCTTCTTTCTTATCCCCTTTCTAGAGGATGAGCTGCTATGCATGTGTTTATTTAAATAACCATCTCAGACACTTTAAAACCCTGAGATGAGGGATATTCATGTGAAGACTCTTCACATCCAGAGGTAATCCTTTGTGGAATCATCTTTAAACAGTAAGATTAAATCCAGGCAGTCCCAAATATGTGACGGAAGAAGTTACAGGAAATTAGTAGGAGCTGCAGAATGGTTCTGTCAAAGCTAAAACAATGGGTTAGCAAGTAGATGGCTGAGATATTTTGAGGAGGACTGAGAAGGGTATGTGAGACTACAGATATTAAAGGGCTTTTCTACTAATGTGTTTGCATTTGAAATATTTAATTAATAAATTAAAAACATAAAATTTAAATGTTTGTTAATCTAGACTGTATTTACATTGTAGAAAAATCCTGTGATCAGACTCCATGTTATCAACTATGGCTAAATCAGCCCTGCAAAAATCCTAAATACGCCAAAAGTTGAGTTGTCAGCGTCTCATGGTGCTCATTCAAAAATACTCAGCAGTTGTGCCTTTCATCCTCCAAGCCTCCACTTTGCGGCACATTGCACAGTGCAGACAAAAAGTGACAAACTCACACACACACGAACAACCTTTAAACCAAATGTTAATTGAATAGAATGACTGCAAGGATGACTAGTATGCACCAAATTTATTCCTCATTGAATTAATTCTACTTCATAAATAAAATTTAGTCTTAAAGGGGGATAAAAATGACAAGGGTGGTAAACCCAGATAATACCTTTAATTTAAACTTTCCTAATACCTAGCTGTTGCATAAAAGTCAATTAGTCACCGTCAGACATATTTTCTCAAAATATTCCTCCTGGTAAATATATTTAAAGGATAACTGTGATTGTCATGATGTACCAACAGATGGATGTGATTTTTCAAAAGCCATGCTTGCAAGTGTTGTGGGAAAGAGGCTGATGAATACCAGACATCAACGTTTTATAATGAATGTCATAGAAAATTGGAGTGTAGATATAAGACCTTTATTTCTTTCTTCCCTTCATTTATACATTCAAATGTTATTTTCCTGTTGAGAATAAACACGTTGAAGAATCTATGCTCACATGCCCAGTCCAGTCCACTAAATAAAGAAATAAACACATAAAATTTTGCCCCAGGTAAATAAAAGTAGATATTTATTATTATTTCCATTTAAGAAAGAACACTTTCAATTTAAGCCTTCATTACTGCAGCTCAGAATTAAGCTCAATTTAATCCATTTTTTCATTCTTCATAAAGTTTTGATTCACAAAGTGTAGCACAAGTACCACTCTCCCTTTTACAGTTTAAGACGAGACCCTGATCAGCTACTTAGATGTCTTTATCTGAGGTGTTCTTTGGCTTAATAATCTGGTTCCCATTGGCAAAAGGAGTCAGCATGCAACATATCATAGGATCAAAGTATATTTTGAGTTGGAAGGAACATTTAAGTTCACGTAATCAAACCTTCTTGTCATAAAGAGGGGCATCTTCAACTAGATCTGTTTGCTCGGAGCCCCATCCAACCTGACCTTAAATATTTCCAGGGAACTGGCAACTACAGCCTCTCTGGGCAGACTGTTTCAGTATTTTACAACCCTGATCATTAAAAAAACAAAAAAAAAAAAAACACCAAAAAAAACCCAAACCAAAACAAAGAAACAAACAAACAAACAAAAAAAAACAGAACAAAAACAAACCAAAAACAACAACAAAAAAAACTTCTTTATATCTATTCTGAACATATCCATTTCCTCTTGTCCTGCCAACACTATTGGAACATAGATTCTATATAAAGTACCAGGCACCTTACAAGTGGGCTTGAGACACAATTTTCCTGTGCAATTCAATGAGTCCCTTCCTGTTTCAGAACCTCTTGGCCAGACAATGGGAATAGATCTATTATCATCTGTTGACAAGGAGCTTCAAGTATCTGGGGTTGTGAGAAGCAGCATCACAACTCAGCAATAATGCTCAGAAAAATATGTACCAGTGTAGCTTTGCTTTGATGATCAGCTGTTAATAAAATTTTATAAATATTTTTACTATTTATAAAATTATCTATTTGGTGTCAAATAATTTTTTTTTTTTTTAAATTCAAGACAAATTTTCCTTATTAAAAAAAACAAAACAAAAAAACCAAACCAAAACCAAATGTTTGATCTGAATTAAGTGTAGCCATTACAATATTTTCCTTGCATAGAAGATCTCAATACCAACAATTGCGTTATTCTGACCTGGGAATTTCTAACAAAACACAAAAAGCTCAACAATCAAACAAACAAACAAACATCCCAGCCTTTTTCTCTTTCTAAGTCATCTTTATCAAAGGGTTCACTTTAAAAGAATCACAGGTATCTAATTTTTTGGGGAAAGTGTCTGCTCAGTTCTAGTCACAAACTTATTTGACAAAATTATTATCTTTACTTGAATAGATATTTCTAAGATCTCTTTCCTCTGATAGTATCCAAGTTCAAAAAGGTACAAAGACTAAATAGGTCATTGTGATCAAACTATTATGATCATTCTCCTAAAGGAGGCTAAAGAGTGGCAGCAGTATATGGAAGAATAGTCCAAGCACCTGGAAATGTACCCCAATGTGTTTAACAGGACAGAGGTTTAACAGGATGTGGGATGCCTCCATTCTGTGTGCAAGAAGGAGGACTGTGTTTCCAGCCCATCTATATGTAGAAAAGTTTTAGAAAACGCTCAGTTATCCTAATACTGTAGTTAATCCTAGGATACAATTCAGAAGTCAAGTTGTTTCAGGTTTTTTTGGTTTTTTTTTTTTTTTTGATGCTCACTTGTTTTACTCATTTCATTTCTAAGCAGATTCTTTTCACTTTAGAATTTTGTTTAAAATTAATAAAAACTGTTTAGCATAAAACATCAAGACCCAATTTTCTCACCTTGTGTCTCCTTTGTGAGCTATGGGATTGCAACAGGAGCCAAATTTCTCACCTTGTGTCTCCTCTGTGAGCTATGGGATTGCATACAATTAGGAAACAGAATTGAAATACCTCCATTAACTCAGTATTGGTGTTCTAAAGTCTATTTTTCTCATCAGCAGTTTTTATTTCTCATATTGGACTACAGCCCAGATACTCAAAGGTCTCTGAGTATGCAAAGTCCATTGATTTCACAGCAAATAGTTGCTTTCAATAACATTGAAATTCCTCTTGGAAAATATGGGCTTCATTCTTGCCAGAACCAAGTCTCTGTAGTACAGCAAGAATCCCAAAGCTCAACAAACTTTGCAGCAGTTCTGGAGGGTTTTGTTGTTTAAGAGCAATAACTTTTAGCTTTATCACAGCTCCTTCAGGAAGTGCTTTCCAGGTACTCTCTGCTTGGTACCTGTTGGCTTACACTCCTGATTATTCTGCTGCTACAGAGTGAAAATGCAATTCAGCCATTCTGAAAGAGTACTGTATTGATGCCAGCTCATAGAGTTTCAATCATCTGATTCCACATCCCTTTTCTGCTCTTCATATGGAGTGTGGCAAAATTGGGTATTTGTTCTCCAGACAATCAATATGCTCCATGATTTTAATCCTGAATCCCTTCATAAAGTGACTTTAAGCTCTTCTACATTCCTCACTTGAAATCCTTCTGGCCTATATTGCAATTGAGGCATCACAGCTTCACCAACTATTGTGTCACATCACAGTTTTGTATTTTATCAGCAAGGGAGCTGTCAATTAAAACCGATTGTTCCATTAGAGAAAATATTTGCATACTTATAGAGTTACTAGAGGAAGAGCTGACAAAACAGTGGTGATGGGATGGACAAGATACCTTCCTGATGTTACAAGGACCTGCATCCAGGATCTTTGTATCAGTAGATTAAATTATGGCCCACATGGCTCACTTAGCAGCATATTCCATCCCAATTTGAGAAAGCAAAAGGCAAAGTCACAGCCACCACATCCTCCTCTGTTGAAAAGATAGATTAATATCTTCCAGCTTGTTCTGTGTCCAGCCACTGTCCCCTGCCTCACCAAAGAGGCAGAAGCAGTTTACAGTGCTCACATCCAGTCTTAGCTCAGCATTCTCGGCATAGTTATACCTGCTGTATTCTGAAGCAGAAAGCCTGCATTTTCTAAAAAGTTACATTACTCAAAAATTACGAGGGATGAGGAGATCATATTTCAGGTGAGCTTATTACACTCGTATTAGAGAATGTGTGGCAGAAGGTGGTTTTCAATGACAGGAACATTCTGATGTGAAGATGTCTTTCTCCTTAAGGAACTTGCACTGAAATCTACACACTAAAAATAGTTAATGAGAAAGCAGCACGTGAGATATGTCTGGACACCTTTCTCCCTCATGGACCCTTTTTTTTTTGGCTGTTTATTAACTTCTCTGTTATATTAAAAACTCCTTATTGTTCTTGACTGTAAAACAGAGTTCTCCTTAATTACTACCCAAGATTACCCCAGAGAATTTCCCTGATGTGTGGTGACAAGCAGCAATTTATCCAAAGGTGCAGATCACCCTAATGTACATCATGGCACCTGAGGGATTTGGAATTAAGGCACATACAAAACAAAATTTAAAAGCTATCAATAATAACTAGTGGTGAATGAAAATCACTTGGAAATTAGCAGAGTTTTGTGATAAGTTCTGCCAGACTTTGATCAAGTTCCTAAAAAAAAATCCCAACACCATGATGATGTGTTAATATTTGAAATTGTTCTGATATTCCCTGGCTGATCATAAGAAATGTATATATTGTAAAGTTATTGGATGCAAATAATAGAATCATAGAACCATAGAATCACTTAGGTTGGAAAAGATCATTAGGATCATCAAGTCTAACCATTAACCCAGCACTACCAAGGCCACCACTAAACCATGTCCCCAAGCACCACATCTACACATCTTTTACATACTTCCAGGGATGTGATTCCACCTGCCCTGGGCAGCCTGTTCCAGTGCTTGAAAACTCTTTTGGAAAAGAAATTTTTCCTCATATCTAATCTAAACCTTCCCTGACACAACTTGTGGCCATTTCCTCTTGTCCTACTACTTGTTACTTGGAAGACACCCATCCCCACCCCACTGCAACCTCCTTTCAGGTTGTTGTACAGAGCAATAAGGTCTTCCCTGAGCCTCCTTTCCTCCAGGCCAAAAAATTCCAGTTGCCTCAGCTGCTCCTCATAAGGAATTTTCAGTGAACATCAGTGCAGCCTATATGCTTGGGTTTTTTTATGTGGAATATTAAAGACTAGTTATCCTTGGATAAAATAGGATCTGTACTCACTTTTTGGCTTTGTTCCTGGCTTTCTGTACAAATCTTTTGATTATTCTGTTTTTTAACATTCCATTTCATGAAACAGGATAATCCATGGTGATTATTTTGGGACAGGTTTATTAAAGCACTATGAACAATCTACTTGTTCTGCTCAATTGTTGGAGAAATCTGCTCAAAAAATCGCTATAGATGTCTTCAAACATCCTACATATATAATTTATATCACTGAGAAACATGAAGAAAACACTAGCAGGCAGTTATGACTTATTAGTGAGCATGAAATAACTCAATCATGTGTTAAATTCTCCTTGATGAACACTGTTTGGTGAGACTTTCAGTTCTCTGGAAAACATAAACAATATTTTCCTGCCTTGTATATGCCTTCTGAAAAGCAGGGAATGGAATAGATCAGAGCTGTTGGTGACTTGGATATAATGCCAAATATCATGCTAGTGTCTCTGTGTGTATACAAATGCAGCACTCTGAAACTGTGTTTCAGAATATTGGCTAAGAAACACTGAATAAATAAAAATTTAGCTGGAAATGAAGCCCCATGCAGCCACAGTCTTCCCCCCATCCCCTCAAATGAGAGACATGAAAGGCAGAGATTATGTGTTGAGATAGCAATTTACTGGAAACAGCAATGAGATAAGAAAATGGACAATAACACCAACAATCCTCAAAACAAAGTGTATAAAAGAATGTTTTACAGGCAAAAAGTTCAGACATGATGTGACCACAGCCAGTGCCATAAGACAAAATAATAAAATGTCCTCCCCCAGACTTCTCTGCATGCACATCCTCTCCCCCAAGCCCAAGGCAACACAAAAAAAAAACAGTTGTGGACAATCTGCATCCACACTCCTTCCCAAGACTAAGACAACAAAAAACAATAATGGACAAACTCCCTGCTAGGGACCAGACTCTGATCATGACACTGGTTCAAGAAAACAAACTTACATTCTTGGTTCAGCAGCATACTTGAGTTATCCATTTAAACTGTTCTTTTCCTAAAATTTCCATCATGGAAAATATTGATGAGAATTCCCAGACAACCAACCAATGGTTGGTGCAATTTCAGATTGCTTGAGGTTCATTAAAAACATCATCAACAGTGGATATAGGACATCACAGCCCTCTGTGCCAGCTTCTTCTCTGTTTCAACATTGTGTGGCTGAAAGACACAATACCAGTATTAATAAAGTAGAACCAGTCTCTGAACACAAGTTTTCCTTGTTTCAAATCCTCTGAATCATCTGAGATCCACGTAGCTCCTAAGCAAATAAAACCTGTGTTTATTTAGAACTTCATCCAAGTTTACCATAGGGATTTTGAATATTGGATAAACTTCAGGTTTGTAACAAAAGGAAAGGTCAATATCTTTCACACTCCATGTAACATCTATCCATGGATTATCAGGGATAGTTTATAAAATTGAAGAACTAAGAATAATGCAAAATGCATAATCAGTGCCGAAACGGCTGCAAAATCAAGCTCTCTGACAATTTTCAACTGGATGCTGATTCTGCTAGCAGTTAGTCCCACATATATCCATGCATGGACCTATGTGTGTTCTCCTAAAAAAGAACAAATACCTCAGTATCAACAGGTGTGTTTCAATCCCTGCAAAGCTGGAAACCATGATCCTCTGTTTGTTTCCAGTCTGTCCTAGTTATTTTTATATCTCTTTTTGTAATATCTAAGTGGGAAAAAATATGCATGTTTAAAGCTTGCTAAGTCTGGAAAAAATGCCACTGATGATTCAGTGTCCATGGCTTAAGCTTATGTAGTGTTACAGTGTGTAAATCTCCTATCTTCATTTTATTGTGCTTTATCCACGTAAATCTCTTCATCATCCCCCTCTCACAGATAAGTAGTTGCTGCATCCAAAGCCACTATTATAAATATAAACAATTGCAGTGTGCTTAGGTCTGTCACATCTTCCTAAATAATACCCCTTCCAGGACCATTTTCTAAATCATTCTGGCCAAGTGCTGTGGACACCTTGTTTATGAAGTGCTACCTCATTCCATTGTTTTAGGGAACTTTGCTTGATCTGTGCTGTTGAAAGAGTATTATTAATGGAGTGGAAGTCATGTTTTTGAGAGGGACAAACTGATTTCCTGAGATGTGCATGGGTTTATACAGACAACTATCACGAAGAGTCCAGCAGATCACTTGTGGAATCAAAGTGCTCTTTTTATGTACCTCTTGCTTCCTGGACAGTTCAGCCCAACAGAATGAAAAGTTGTCTTGACAGCTGCACACCTCCTTCACCTCCCAGCTGCTTGCTGAAAGTCCTTGTGTCCCATCAGAGTCCTTCAGTCACTGGCTTTGCATGAGCCACTGCACACAGTTACAGCACTTCCTTGAACAGTCAACCATTTGTTGTGTTCTGAATGTCCATTAGTATTGCCACAAATTCTACCTCCTGCACTTATCCAGCCCAATAGATTTTTTTTTCCTTTCTTTTAATTTGCAAATAGTTTGAAGAAGAAACCAGTTCCTTTTTTCATGGTCTGAAAAATGTGTCTCCTGCATCCCTGCCAGTGGCAAAATGGATAGTGTTGTATGTCACATGGGGGTTCTGATCTAATTCTAAAATTATACTAAAAATGCTCCTATTATTCTTAGTTAACTTGGTAGTCTGGTGGAACTAGAAGAATATTGTGTTGGTCACATTGTCTCCTAGTGTGCTATTAGCAAACAATGCCAGCCTTAATTACAGCATTAAGGTGCCTACACGCAGGACAAACATTAGATCATCACAGCACTGCAAAAATGTTTATTTTCAGTAAACTGAGAGCAAGTGTTCCCTGTCTAGGATGAGTCACTCTTTCCAGATGATATATCTATAGAATATTGCCTGCACTTTTGCTATTTGAACACACAGGTTATATCTATAGGAATGCATTAAATAGATTCAGACCATACACTGGCACTGAAATCTGTTTGCACAGAACATCCTGTTCTCATGTTGTTAAACTTTTAGTCTTCAAAACACAGTGCCCACACACAGGCTGCCTACTGGGAATAGTGCATGGTCTGTATTACCTCCCAGAACTGCGCCCTGAGAATGCAATTTGGTCTGGGTCAAACTGCACCAGCCACCAAAGCTGGTGCATAAAGGAAGGCACCCTGATATTCTTTCAGTGATGAGTCGTACAGGTGTAGGTAGAGGTAGAGAAGGATTTCGTGCATGAGAGAACAATTGCCAACACTAGGCAGTAGATTTCTTGCTGTATTTTAAAGCTTATTAAATAGACAGTTATAATTTATTGACAAGCACCAACTTCACTATATCACTGCAAATTAAAGAAACCTCAGTGCAAGCCAGCTTTGAAAAGCCATGATAAGGAAGAATCTACTTAAAATTGTCACAATCACTCTAGAAAATCATATCCACAATATATTTTTACTCGTCGTGTTGTTTGACATGATGTCCAGTACTATATCATGGCAATATATTTTTTGTTCTGTGTAGTGCAGAGATAAATGCAGTTCTGGTTTCAAACATTTCTCTAGTGCTAAGAATGTAAAAGGAACTTCAAGAAAGTCATTGCCAATTTCTCACTGACAATTCAGTTTGTAGATTCTGCAACTCATTCTCACACTGCCTGAATATTTTCCTTCCTGAAGGCGAGTCAATTTCTGGTCCACTTTATTTACATAAAAGAAGTCTGAGCTCTCAAGAGAAACAGAAAGATATTTATCTGAATTAAAACAACAAGTTTAATGGCTACACTTCTGGTAGCGCTTTAATCCAATTAATTCACTATGGGAGTAGTGTTTTATGTACATTGGCCTTACATACAAGGGCTGGTAAAATTAGTGCTTCAAATAGTGCCAGGCAATGTTTCTAGATGAGGAAATATAATTGTTCATACTATTAAAATGCATCCTGTGATGCTGTTGAACTGTGACAGCAAGCAGTCTCCCCAAAACTGCTGGGAATGATTTGGGACTTATGATAGGCCAGGAATAATTCCCTGAAAACCATTTGCATGTGGCCATGTGGTTTTGGAGACTAGGATAATTTATAGCATTAGTCAAAGGCATTGCCTGCCAGCTGGCCAGCTGAACCAGAGAACAGCCCTGGCAGATCTAGCAAAGGGGTGGATGAGGAGAGTTGTACACCCATTTTTGGTCTGGTGACCCAATGCCAGCATCACTCTGAGCTGTAATTAGTGGGGTGGGAAAGAGGGGAAGAACCACCTCTTTTCTCATTTCCCTGTTTGCTGGTGAAACTGGGTTTGAATTTGATAAGGCACTGCTGGTACCTCACCTGCATACTTGGCAGTGTCTTCTGGCAGTGTCTTCTACTACAATATTTCCTGCTCTTTGTTCTGCGGAAATGTTTTGGAATTTTCTTCCTCTTCATTCTCCATTATTTCCTTTGAGATGCAAGTCAATGTAGGGGCAGTAAATAAGGATAAAAAGCTGAGGCATGGAGAGGAAACATTCTGTGAAATTAAGTTCAAATAAGGTAAATCCAAAGAAGCACGACATATTTATGTCAGTGCAGAAATGTTAACAACTCACTGCTTACATGCCCAGGAAGGATACTTCTCCTTACCCCATATCTAGTGTTCTGTGTCTCTGTCATGTCTTGAAACATCATTCTTCTTTCTAAGTGTAAACCATTTTTGATGGTCCTTCTGGAGATACAGAGCAGTACTTCAACCCAACCAGGAGAGAAAGAACCTTGCCAGCACCAATTAATCACCTCAGCAGATATTGTTTTCAGATTATGACACTGCCTTTGTTAACAGCATTCAGGAATATCTGTCTGGAATTACTGTCACCACGCTAATTTTTGACAAATTATCCCAGGATCTTGGTCAGCCTACTCTCACAGCTGGATTTATTGAGAAGGCAGTGACTTGCTCACGTCTGGTTAAACAATGTCAGGTCCACCCACTGGCACACAGAGGGGGCTTTGTTAGTGACAGTAAAAAGAATAGAGCTGAGAGGTGAAGCATCCTCAGTACTAGAAACTATATTGATGCAGAAGGCAAAAGGGATTCTTAACATGTTGTAATTCTGACTGGAATAATCCAGTTTACATGCTTGCTTCATCAATTTTGTGACATTGCTTTATATTCAGTACCGCCTGATGAATATGGATATGAATATTACAGTAAATATTCTAATCTCATATCAGAACTTTTCTCTTAGTATTTTTATTCAAATGCCCAGGCCAATATGTAACATAAAAGTTTAAAATGCATGTTATGTTAGGGTGTATGGTCTTGGGTCAGACAAAATGTATTGCAACTTTACCATTAACTCTTAAAGCAGAGGATCTGGTTCCATGGAATTATTTGGTTATGTTCATAGAAGGAGACTTTTACAAATTTTATACAAATAATATAACAGATGAAGAGATAGGTGGGAAAAAACACCAAACAAATACTCCAAAATACGCAGTGTTTAAGGGCAAAGAGAACATAGTCAACATTGGTCAGAGAAACATATCGTTAAGTTAAAAGGGAAGAAGACACCCACAAGCTTTTACTAAAAACATCTAACCCTGATCACCTATATCTCAGATCAATTGGTTTAGTAAATTATATCACAGAATCTCTGAAACCTATGAGTTTCCAGCTGAAAATTGTTTTAATGTCTTCCCTCTTGATCCTAATGCACAGATATTCCAGGACTTTACCATTTAAAGGTTTTAGAAGTGTGAGGTACTGTATTACCTGGAATTAGGGAATTAAAATTGCCTTTTTAATTTCCCTCAGTATAATTCAATGTGAATATGTTAGATTGAATGGCGGAAGCTGAGCAGCCCTTCATTTCATCAGGGGTAGACAAATCATCAAGCTGCCAGACACCGATGGCCTAATCACAGAATCATAGGACTCTATGATTTCTCTTGATCAGTTGTCCTCAAGATGCATCAAATAAATCTCATGAAGTAAAAGAAAGGTGCACAGGTTTTGTTGGTGCAAGGAGCAGCTACAGCATGGCAAAAAATGGAGGCAGAAGGGAACAGTTTCTTATCCTGTTACTCATTGCTGAATGTTTCATAGATATGATGGTGGTATTGAATCTTGAAAAGGAATTCTGTGGAAAAAAATAAGCTTGTGGGACACAAATTTTTATAAAAGGGTTTTTCTATGGGTTTTTAAATTTTTTTTAACCTCCAAAGTTTTTTTTTAAAATCAAATTCTGTAAACTGTGTCATCGTTGGTGTGATGCACACACTGAGTACTGTGCTGTTCCCTGTGCTGAGGTAAACCACCATTAATTCACACATTTTTCAAAGAGCACAGCACTGATGGTGTGCAGTTATCCTACTACACCACAGTAGTACTACTGAATCAAAGCCATCCAAGTGAATGGGTAACATGGGATGTGTTTTGGGGATTTATTTCAACCTTCTAATGGCTCAAGAGTTCCTTTATTTTTTTCTCATTTATACTAAACTAATTTGGAAGAAGTTCCCTGACTCATCCTTGGTTACACTGGTGAATGGCTCATTTAAGCAGTCAAGCCTTCCTTTTTGTATATTTTCTTACATACAGAGACTTGGTGCCTCAAACACTGTGCAAATGTCACACATACAAACATAAAATGTGTGTACAGACACACTTGAGTGTACATACATCAAATATTACTTGGAGTTCAGTACCAGGAATTTTTGTCTAGAGGAGTCTGCACATACAAAAAGACTGTGTGCCCATACAGACTCTGTAATAAAAATACAATTAAAATTTTATGAATATTTTCATCTTAGGTATACTGAAGTGATAAAGCACAAAATTTGATCTGAGTCATAAACCCAGGAAAATAGCCTTTCTACTGCTGTGGAAAACTCCCATTTGAAATCAGAAACACCAAGATGCCCATTAACAATAGAACGTATGTCATTGCAAGGAAGCAAATTGCTCTCTGTGCTTCAGCATCCATCTGTAATGGAGGAGCAGGTTATACCCTCTGTCAACCACCTTGTTAAGAAAGGAGCTATCGGTGTTTGTGGAACAAATATCTCCTTTTATCCATCTTTGTTTCTGACCATGAAGGTATCATAAGAATTTGAATCCAGGCAGGCAGAATAATCTCATCTATTTTCCTTATTGGAGCTTTTTGGAACCAACAAACAATCACAAAATGTCTTAAAAAAAATTAAAAATAAGGCAAGTGTAAAAAACAGTTTCACTATAAGACAGGGCTTTAGGTATTCTCATTATTCTGTCCTGTTTTTCAGAGAATATATTTTCTTATCCTTTCTATCAGTTGTGAGCAACAAACTGAGGACAAAGAAGGAGTTGCTCGAAAGGCACATCTTTTTTGTCATAGTTATTGACAAGCAAGGAAGGTTAAAACACAGATCTCACTGAATGTCTGGGTGAGGTGGCTCACGTGCACTGGGCACAGAGAAAACAGAATTAATTCCTCCTTTCTGGATTCCCCCTCCAGCTGCAGTCACCTCTGCCTTTCCACTGACAGATTTATTCCAGCTGAGTGACATCCAGGCTGCTGTCAAGGCCAGAGTCAGCTGTTTTCAAATAGGTTTCCTCTGTTTTGAAGACAGGACTGAGGACTCCCACACCCTCACACTCCCCCACAACTCCTGGAGCCATTTCTGGAGACCAGGAAAATGGTCCTGAATAGCCAGCCTGAACCATTGTGACAGTTCCCAAAGCACAGGTCTGGCTAATCATGAATCATACCACATTGATAGCTCCATTCAAAACATTTAAGACTATTTATCCTCCCTGCTGTGCCCTCACCTCAGCCCTTCCAATGCAGATCTACGTGCTGTCACCAGAATTCAGAAGGTGTCAGCCATCAAGGCGTAGCTAAGCAGGCAAGCCAGCTTGCTTTTTATTGCAATGAATTAAGCATGCTTTCATGGTTTATTACTGTGTCTCATTTTAGAACTGATAACATCTTGCAGAGGAATGGCAGTTTCTCCTAATAAGCCAAATGGATGGCTAGTCATTGCTGGAAAATACCCGAAAACACCGTATAGGACTTTATGAACAACCTGTTGATGTTCCCTTTGATCAGGGAGCAGAGTTCAGAGAAGATTGTCCAGATGGTAAAAAGGATAAAGCAGGCTGTTCATACCTGTTTGAAAGGCATGGAAAGCACTACTTACAAACAAAAGGCTTTGGCTCACTTGATCAAAATGACATTGAGAGAGTTTATTTGTTGTTTCCTTTTACAGGTGATACCTGTGAAGTGGAAAGCACCAGGTAATGAAGAAACTTAAACAAATTGCTTTCTTTTTCAGCTCATGTGCTGATGTCAGCCCCAGACAACAAAACAAGTAGATTCTGATGAAGAAAGCAAAAGTGTTGATCCTAATTAGAACAGACAAAGGCATTTTTCATCCTGAATCCCTTGTTTAAAGGTTGACTCTTGGCAGGGATGTGATTGCTCGGTGCACTAATGGCACTGCTGACCAGGGTGTCCATCACATGGGGAATGTGTAGCAAGTTCAGAACCAGAATCCGTGCCTGGAACTGAGATGCCTGCCAGAAGCAGATAGGCCATTCTCTTCAAATGATGACAGAATAATTGCCTCCCAATGGATGGCTAAAATCTGCTGGCAGACCTTTCAGGGATTCTGCAGGTATTGCTCATCTACCTGATTATTGCTGAGGTTAAGGAGACCTTCATGGGTTACCCAGGAATCTTCAGCATGACACTAAAACCAGAAAGTAAGCCATTTTGGGCTTGGATCAAAGACTAAAACTTAACACCAGGAACCAGCCCTTTCTATTTTATTTGTTCTTGGAGTGTCTAACATTATCAACCTCTGGCCTTATGTCATTGGCTTTGAAGTGGTATAAGAGAAAATGCAAAAGAAATTCAATATGAGAAAACATTCATTAAAAAATGTAGTTGAACAACTGCCCAGTGTTATTGGGATGACTCCAAATGTAAATGTATTTTCTCACACTTTGTTTAAGGTCAGAGATATTCTAGAGGTTAGCTTAAATTAAATATTTGTTGTCATTTTGGCTACATTGAAGCACGCTGTGGTGACAGATTTTATGTCTGGAGTGGTTTCACAAGGGAAACTGGTGAGGCAGTCCTGTTGTGCAGATGAGTGCTATAAAAAGCTGCTCTTGCAAGTGAAAATGTGGTACTGGATCTTGTCTTCCCAGTTTGGCATCAAGTGGAAGATAATGCATTCTGATACCGAGGGTTAACATCTTCACATTTTTTTAGGCTGGTTTATAAAGTGGAGAAGAAGGCCAGATACAGAATCAAAAGGTAAGTAATAAAATCCTTGGGGTTGGAAGGGACCTTTAAAGGTCGTCCAGTCTAACCCCCAATAAATGAAAAGACAGATTTATTCTCTTTTTCACACCAGAGTGTGGTACTATAAGCAGAGCATGGTTTTGATCTGGCTGGGGAAGGGGACAGTTTTACTGTGGCCTGCTTGTGTTTATGGGGCGGATCCCTCTTCACCATTCTGGTGTCTCTTATGCCTCTGCTCATAACTGTAGCCATGAATTTGTGATTTCCCTTTCTGTGAGTTTCAGGGAATGGTCATTTTTCTGATGTTCCTGGAATGTAACAATATAAAAAGGGAATACATGTTCTACCCTCTGAGGACTTTTTGAAATTCAAGCCCCCAAAAAGTTATGTCCTGACTGCTACAGTAGGAAATTACTTTGTTCTCTCAGGGAGAGGCAAAAGAGGGCTTTGGACACTTACTGTAGAATTCCTCGGTGTGGTTCTGGTGTTGTGTCTGGCAAAACCATCTGAAATCTAAGGTCAGACACTTCATTTGCACAGAAAGGACACCAGCCCAATGTACAGTTGTAGACATGAGCTGACAGATCTTTCAATGTTCTCATAATCATTTGCATTCCTAAATTGACTTTGAAGAAGACCATCTTCATTTTTGGGAGGACGTAGCTTCTAAAGTTTAAATTAATATGAGATGTAACTGATATTCTTGAGACAATGCTTAAATTCAATGGCAATGAGTTCAAGGAGGAGAAAGTGCTTAAAGACATGAAATTGTCCATTGGGGAAAGAGGCAAGGTGAATACATGCAAATAAATCACAGAGAAATTGCAAACTAAAATTTCCCTCTATCTTTCCTTTTCTTTGTATATGCAAATGTATAAAGCAATGTGAATAAATGTAATCTCAGTGTGCTACATTGTTACCTGATGTAAATTGTCTCAGCTTCATTGATTTTGGTAAGATTATATGCATGTATTATAAAGGGGGACATTAGCTGGTGGTTTCTTTTTATATGAAGTCTGTCATCAGTCCATCCTACACTCCTGCAGCACTGAACTAAATTGCTGGGTAATACAAATTTCAATCTATTAAGAGAGAAATGTTTTCAAAAGTTCAGTCAGCACCTAGCAAAAAAACCCAACCAAACAAACAAAAAACTCCCATAAAAAACGCAGAAAACAACAACAACAAAAACCAACCAAACAAAAAAATCTCCCGAGTGTGAGAAAAAAAGTCAAATATTTTGCCAACCAGAACTTTACACAGTGAGGAAAATGACAATACAGATCTAACATTTTGAAATTATCAATTGCACACAGCTTCAGTTCCAAATTTGTTCTGAATGACCTAGTGTAGAAAGAAGGGAATGTGTTTTATGACCACCATAGAGAGTGATGCTAGTATTCTTCTTTTATTGCTTTGGTTTTTTAAGTAATATTTCAAAGTGTTTCAGGTTGAATGCTAAAGCTCATAGGCTGCTGTTTTTATTCTCCCAGGTATTTTTGTATGTAATTAGTCAAGAGAAGACAGAATCTTTATTGACCTAATTTGCCAGAAAAATAGGATAAAATAAAACAAAGCAAAACAAAACAAAACAAAAACAAAACAAAACAAAACAAAACAAAACAAAACAAAGTCACAAAGCACATTGGATAAATTAAGCGTACTACTTTGTTGATTATACCACACAACTCTCCATAAAGACAATTGCAAATAAGTAGTTCAAGATTGTTAGTCCCATCTGCATGGTACATGGCTCCAGCTCAAACAGGATTCACAAGGAGCTGTATGGTACTTCTGGAATGGAATGTGCCGTTACTGAGATCTTTGTGGGACATTTTTACCTGAAGAGCATTTTTGAACAGGATTCCTCATGGCCTTTTCTGCATTTGGATACGCAAGTAAGAGGAAGATGAGGCAATGCTCAGCTGCACTCATATCCCTTTCTGAGTTCCTTCCCTCTCCTCCATTTCTCATAATGGTTTTCCAGGTGGACACAGAAACAGTGCTGAAGCACTGAGGACTTCATTCCATTTCTGACCAGGAAAATAAATTTCTGACCTCAGTAAATATCAGTTTTGAAAGAGAAATTAAAATGATTGGAAGTTTCTTTTTTTCCCCTCCCTCCTTCCCTCCCTCCCTCCCTGTCCACCACCACCCCCTGAACTAAAAGACTAAGAAATTCTTTTTGGGGAAGGTAAATGGAGACTTTTGTATCTTGTCAACTTCCTGCCAACTGAGCACTCCGGTCAATTTCACCTCCCGACCTCTTGTCACTTTCATTTTCTGCCAGAAGGCAGAGAGTGACTCTGATGAGGATCTTCCAGGCAGGGAGCCAGAGCCAGATGCTGCTCACCTGCTTCCTCTGCCTCTCCAGTTCTCAGCATCCCCATCTGTACCAAGCCTACTTCCAGTTCCCTAATTCTTCACATGAAGGGGTTTTGACAAACTTGTTTTCTTTTTTCCTATATTTATTCTTTTTCCTCAGGTTGATAATAACAACCAAAACCGTAATCACAATTTTTCAACAGAAAATCCTAAGGATTTTTTTTCCTATGGAGAGTTTAGATGATTTTTTTTTCTGAATGGATTGTTCTCTGATTGAAAATCATTCTGCCATAAAATTGGCTATCAGTTCTGTTCCTTTTTTTCCTCCTCTAGTGCCTAAAAAGGAGCTTAGCTGACTCCAGAATATGCAGGAATGATACTTCCTAATGTACTCAGCATGGCTGCTTGTGTTGGAAATGAGATGAAAGCACTTGAATAATTTTCCTTTTCAAATGGCAGGCTAATTAACATATAGATCAGCTGGCTAACACTTCCATGAAATATGTACAGTACTTGTTATTAAAATACAAGCACTCTTTGAACTTCAGCAGCCACTTGAAAATTTTAATCTTCCAATTCTGCCTTTGTTTGTAATAGTTTAGATAAGAAATTGGACAGCCAGGATGCTAAATCTAAGGAATCATTTGGACACTCTTACTGTCGTGGTTGTGCCTCTATTTGTTTAACAGCATATATTATGCATAAGAATTCCAGTTCAAGGATTTATCTAAATTGAATGTGTTCTAGCAGATGACAGCAAGAGGATTTCTTTCAAAATTAGTGTGTGTCTTTTTAGGCAGAGTGAATTATCCCCAGGACCCATGAAATCAACTACAATAGCTTTCATTGTCTCTTGGCAGCAATGGTGCCTTCTGCTGAGAAGAGCCAATCAATTGGAATATGTTTTTGTTGCTGGACCTGCATGAGATTGGATCATGGGGCATGAAAAATGGGAAAAAACCTGAGGGTAGTGTTACTAGTCCCAGACCTGTACATCCTGGATACAAAAGACAGGGTGAGTTGAATGCTTGATTCCTGGTGGGTGAGAGGGAATCCGCACAAGCAAACTGTTGTTTAAGCCTAAAAGTGCTATACAACAGCTAAGAGAAAGCAGACTCGTGATTTTAATGCATTAAGTAGCCTTTCTGTTTAACAAAAAAAAATCTCTGTTATAAAATTACCTTCCTTGCTCAATATTTATGATTGTTCAATTTTCTTCAAAATAAACACGGACAACTGATAAAATTGTTGTAAAATTGAAAGATTGTTTAGTTTAAGCTCAATTTCTCTACGTAATGCAATCTGTGGATAAAAAGGTAGGGGTTGTTTCTATGTTTGGGTGGCTTGGGGTTAGGTTGCTTCTTTTTGTACCTGGTTTCAGCAATTCCAATAACTAAATTAAGATGTGTTTGTGAAAAAACAAAAACAAAACCAAAAAACCCCAACAAATTATTTCACTTTTTTTTTTCCATATATATGATAACAGTTGACTAAAGTTAACTACGGGCAGTTCCAGTAGACATATTTCAGTGCTCACCAGATAAATATGGAATTTGATGATGTGCTTCATTTGAAGTTTCTGAGATTTAGACATCTGGTAATATTCTTTATTGTGTCCTGTTGAATATTTTTTCTTTAAGAAAAACTTTACCTTGTTTTTTAAGCTGAACATTCATCTCTAGGACCAGTTTTGTTCACAGTTTTCCACAGAGAACCATAAGGGAAAATGAAAAGCTAGAGGGACTATTCATTTTACATGTCAGTTTGGAACCTTAGGTTGAAACTCTGAAAACCTGTAACAAGGGTTAAAATTCAGTCCAGTGTTTTTTTAAGATTTCACTTTTCCAGATAAACACTAAAGGACCACTAAAAATATCTTTGCTGAATTTAATCACTTTCCAGTGTCAAAACTTATTTAGGTTTTGACACTGAAAAGAGACTAAATTAAACAGTAATTTATCTCTCGCTTCTCAAGTCTTCTAGGAGGTGTTCCAAAAGAATGATCAATATACAACAGATAGACATTAAATATACCCTGAATATCTGGCAGTCTTTTATCCCTCAGGCTCACTCACCCTCAGTGCTGCCTGTGCATTGCTGGCAGCATGAGGACCAGCTGAAGACTTGAGTGCTCTCTTACTGCTTTTCATTTCTCCCCCTGCAAATGCAGAAATCTGATTGTAATCAAGGTATTTAGGACATTCCCCATTTAATAAAACCCAAGATGGGGAAAAATCCTTGGTGTCTTTTCTCTCTTGGCAAAATTGCAGAGAGCGTTACTTTATAGTTATATTTCAGTAACCGCAATTAATAAATTGAGTCCGTAAGTTTGGGAATGATAGACCCTTTCTTTCCTGAATATGCCTTCATACATATCAGTCCTGCTCACAGTATTTTCTCTTATTTGCCTATTTTAAATGACAGACTGCTTCTCTTAAAATTGGGTTGCATGTTTCCAGCTGAAAAAGAATATAAAACCAAATCTATAAGAGTTGGAGACCAAACGCCCATGTACCTTCCTCCGTTGACAGGCAAATTTAAAAAAATCCATGACAAATATTTGTGCCTCTCAAATCCAGGCCTTGTATTTCCATTCCTTGAGTGCTGCCTTTAATTTAAGGAGAGGTAAACTCAAGCAAAGGACAGATATGAGAACTAAAGTTAAATTCCTGTTTTAAGCCTCCATCTGATGGTTGTGAATATCACTGTTAAAAATGCCGTCTGGAGACCAAAGACACCTCACAACTAAGACAGGACGGCATAGAACCATTTTGGCATACCCTGGTATTTGCAGTGGAGGAGAGCATTGCTCTAATTAAGCCCCAAATGAGGTTGATCTGTTCTTTTACCTGATTGGTAGAGAAGTGCATTAATGCAAATTATGCCAGATGAATTGTGGTATTGGATAAAGCTTATCATACAGTGGCTGTGCATTATTTTAGGCTGGAAACTAGAGGCAGGTTCTAATAACATGAAAAGAGATTTGGAATAGCGTTTCTATGGGAATTATGGGAAAGGGAGGGTCTAATTAATTTTATGTGGAGCTTGAAGAATTTATGAGTATGAATAGATTATGTGGTTCCTTGAGTTGGCAAGGAGTCTGTTCAGCAACCCATGAAAAAAATCCTTGATGCAGGCTCCTCTGTCATCAGCTGAATCATCTATCTTCACCAGGTTCTGATTTCCTCTTTGGGTGCGTATCTGTTACTGTGATGAAGGATTAGTTTGGATCAACACTTTTTGCGGTTTTACTTTTAATTTGTCAAAGATTGTAGGCATTGTATGTGTGTGTGAGTTGCAAATGAGGTATAAATACGTGACCTGCATTAATTACTCTGCATTATTATTATTTTATTAGCAACATTCTTTGAATCTGTTGCAGACCAAAACACTATCTCAGCACTTTTTGGTGACCTATTTGTGCAGAATTTAAACACTCGCCTAAAGCACTAGCCTAAAGAATAGCGGTCATGTGCTACAGTAAGGATGACAGCAAACACACTGATTAAACTGCACCTTCCTCCTCAGCTTTATAGCTCTATTTTGAATAAATCTTTATAGCCAGTGGGAAGGAAAAATTAGCTTGATCAACTGTTCAGTGATGCTCTCCTTTCCACCCTCAACAAGGGTTATGACTAAACCCCTGAGTGTTTAGGTAGTAGCTCACAGAATATGTTAGCAAGTTGTCGTGGCTTGAGCTCTGGCAGTCTGACACTTAAGTCTTGGCGCCTTGGTCTTACAAGATAGTTATGGCTGGAGATGTTTTTCACTAAGTAGTTACAAGTGAATTAAACCTGAAGGTGAGAGGGCCATAATTTAACTGAAGAATTACTCGTGTGTCTTGCCTTCAGAACACCACGTTTCTGGATTCTCTTGTCAGGGCATCTTGGGGCTGACGACTTAAGAATTAAAAAGTACTTCATCTGTAAGGGTTAACAAAAGAACCTCAAATGAAGTGTTATCACTCTTCTTTGCAATGGGGAGAGAGAGGGACAGAAATCTGTTTTAGCAGAAGGCTTCCCTGTGGTACCAAGTAATCTACCTGACCTGAGTGTCATAAATCGCTGTGAAAGGAGACACACTTAAAAAAAATTTTTTTACCTCAAAAAAAAGTATGATTTAGATGGTCCTGACAGAAGAGACTACATACCACATTTACAGCTGATGCTGCTCATAAAATTTTTTTTCATTTGGTTGTTTTCTGTGCATCTGCATTTATTCTCTCACATTCATATTTAATAAATGCTAAGCAGTGAGATAAATTTTCATAATGCTTTTCCTTTAAATGAAAGAAACACAATATAAAGACCAACCAGATTGCCTGTCATCCAATATTATTCCAATAACATTCCTTCTATACCATCACTCCATATTTCACTATCTATATCAGATAAAAAATTTTAAATACTGAAATTCCTGTCCAAAGACACCTGGTTCTCACAACAGTACCCTGCACTGTTATCACAGTAATGGGAGGTTTACCTGCACCAGCTGATCCTAATATTTGTATTATCCTCAGCTGAGGGCCACTATCCTGTTATTAGGGAGAACTAATTGGAGTATAAAACCCTTCTCACCTTTCCTGAAAACCAATTACTCCCGAGTTTGTTGTGATTGCTTTATGAACCCTGCTGTAGGCTGTGAAGGCTGAGAAAAGAGCATGTTTCATTTAACCAATGAAGAGACCTTTAAAAAAAGCAGAAGTGAAAGAGGTTGCTGAAATATTCTTCCTTTTTAGCCACCTTCAATTTAAATGTCTTGCACTGATGTACCAAAACCCATGGTATCTCCTGCTAAACTCTTCTATGTACTGTGTACAACTAAATTTGGGGTAGAGCCAAGATTTTAAACCCCTATAGCTCCTCTACTAAATCAACCTTTTTTTTTTTCACTCACTTTTCTTCTGCTTCTGACCAAGTCTTCCTGTAGATAACCAGATATCGGGAGGATAATCAGAGTTTTCCTCCACTGAAAATCTAAACTAATGAATAGGAGAACACTAGTGTGTATCTTGCTCATATGATATCCATCAAGCATTCTGCAGTGCAGTTTTTGATTTTCTTCTCTTAAGGCACTTCTTCTCCCCGAGATGGTAAATTATGACTTCACTAAGGACAATCACTGTCCCAATTACACGTGCCCATGAGTTCTTGTGATGCACTCTCTTTATTCAGACTTTCATTAATGTAGTGCTGTCTATTCTCACCAGTAACACTGAAATTTTAGGCTGGTAGGTGCTTGGAAATACCCAGAGAAAGTGGAAAGTAAAAAAACATTTTGTAGCCTTCTATTTTTATTTTTTTCTGAGCAATTTTGAGCTGATTGGAACCTTTAATTCTCCTGCTAAAAACTGTCAGTCCACTGCTCATATTATGTACTGGAATGAGAAAGCATCCTGCTCATCCTGGATGCCCTCAGCAATCTACAATAGGTCCAATACCACAGCTGTGCATACATAAATCTGTAAATATTCCAAATATACATGTACACACAGACACAAATATTGTGTGCACATACAAACATGTACGCATAGATTTTTAAAATTATCTAGCCACAAGAGATTCTTCTTTCACTTCTGAACTTACAAAATTTTCAGTCTGAATCTCCACACATGCTTAGATATTTCTTCTTCTCTTTGACTTATTTTATTCCTTATTTTTCTATACACCACTCATGATCTTCCTCTGTAGAAGTTTGACATTCTTCTTGATCTCTCTATCCTTTCTTTCCCTCTGGCTATTTACTGTCTGCTTCTTTTAACAGCCTCTTTTTCAAGTGTGCCATAAACACATTTGTTCTTGACTTAAAGTCATTGTCTCCTTACACAATGAAGCGAAATAAGTTCCTCCAAACCTCATAATACTTACTTGTATCTCTGCTTAGTCATGACTCCTTCGAGTTAGTGAACAAGTCTTGAATTTGACCTAAATGTATTTATATTGGTATTGTCTTAACATAAGTAGTCATTGGCTGGTACGAAGTAAAATAAAGGATTGTTAAATGGGTTGGTTCCAATTCAGTTGTGAATATTTCTTGGAACAGAGTAGGAATTATGTCCCTGTAGAGAAGATGGTTCACAAACAGTAAAAAAAAAAAAGCTAATTCTTCCATCAGGTAGTTTTGTGGTGCTTTCTTCTCGTCAGTGATGTTTGAGTTCATAATTCTTAGGGGTGAAAATATTTAAAATTATAATATGTGAGGAACTCACCCTTCCTAGTTTTCTGTGGTCCCTGTATTTCTGAGTATCATCTCAAATTTCTTTTACTTTAAAGACAGTGATTTTACACATATCACTTTACAATTCATTATAGGTTTATATTTCAGAAGTACGAAAGTGTCAAAGAGATATAAAGAGATATGAAGTGGTTAAACTTGGGTTACTAGTATAAAAGTCCTCTAATATTTGGCTATATATTACTTCAAAGGAACCCTTATACCAATTTAATCATACAATTTTATTATTCATTATCTCACTCTCAAAACTTCACATACTTGCACTTAATTAATTTCTCTCAACTGTTAATTATGTTGAGTACAGGTGACACTTAGTCTCTTTTATCTATAGTTTTCATCATCTCTTTCACCTCACTTGGATTGCTCCTCTGTACTCACAGACTTATCTGAAAAAGCATAACTGAAATCATCAGTACTAAGTTTAAGTTGATCTATTTCTCATTGTATGATGTCCCTCAGAGGATCTCCATAGAAATCCACTCCAAACACTAGACTATTTTTCAATCCGTTTTCCTAAGCTCGAACTGAGATAGATAAGTTTGTTTCTTCAGTGTGATACCATTCTGAGAATGGGGTGATTATCAAAACACAGAATCACAGAAAAGATAAGGCTGGAAGGGACCACAGTGGGGTCATCTGGCTCAACCTCCCTGCTGAGGCAAGGTCTTCCCAGAGCATAGGGCACAGAATTGTGTCGAGACTGTTCTGGAATATCTCCAGTGAGGGAGATCCTACTTGTTCCCTGGGCAAACTGTTCAAGTGTAGGGTGCCCTGCACAGTAAGAAGTTCTTCCTCATGTTCAGGGGAAAATAAAAACCTCCTAACAATCACTTAATGAAACTTATTTTTATCATTCTTCTTATTTTCAGACATGGATTTTGACACCTAATCATCATTGAAACTCCTAGTAGGACCCAAGGAAGTGGTTGAGTCACCATCCCTGGAGACATTTAAAAGCCTGTGGATGCAGGGCTTAGGAGCAGGGTTCAGTAGTGGGTTTGGCAGTGCTGGGTTAGTTAGCTGGGTTAGCTACATGATGGTCTTAGAGGACTTTTCCAACTTAAATTATTCCATGACTCCATGACCTGGACTCTGATCAAATAATGTCAATGCAAATTAGGGAAGTAACTGGAGCACCTGCAGATGCTAAAAAAAAAGTTCGTTTTAGAAAAGGCATTTGTCCCTTTAGCCAAGGGAGTTTGGATGCCATTGTGATATGGCTGATATCAAAACAACAGGGTACTGAGCACAGATCAAGCATATTCTTGAGCCACTTGAGCACTGTTGAAATCCAGGCTGCCATCTCATGTTTTTTCAGTATTTATCTGTCCCTGAATGGGACACAGGGCTAGGCAGGTTCCTTTATGTCATCGTCATAGGTACACCTGATCCGTCAATCCACCAGCAAGAGCAGAAGAACTATGACCAGCCAAAATCCTTTTCCCAGACCCAAGGGAGCAGAGGTCAGCAGCTCCCTCAGATTTGCAACACAATCAAGGAAGTAACACAAAAAGGAACCGACAGCAGGTGGAAAAAACACATTTTCCTGACTGGGAGATTGTACTGTGGACAGAGCTGTAAAACAGATGGGAGCTTCTCTGACCTTGCTTGCTCCAAATTTATCACTGGACATGTTTAATTAAAAACACATCAGATTAAGTCATTTTGTTATATGGGAAAATGTTGGAGTCCCTCAGGTGCAATCCCTGTTGGAAGAAACACAAGGACAAGATTTTTCACTGCGACAACAGAAATCAGCTGCAAAAATAGTTTAAAGCCCAACCTACCAGGGAATTGGACAGGAGTGAGACAAGCAAGTGCATTGGCTTGTGCTCTTTTATTGCTTTGGTCAGTTAGAAGACAGAGTAACTTACAATAGGTGTGAAACACCCAGTTGAGACAAATTATGTTCATGCCACTCCTTTATTTCCCTATTTCCCTTATAGTTTATGTTTCTCTTGTATCAACCACCTTTCCCACTTACTCTTCTCTCTCTGGGACTATCTCAAATTCAAATAAATTAACACCAACATATGAGGAAGTTTTTACAAACTGGGAGATAAAAATAATAAGATATTAAGAAACAAATCCCTGTTATAATAAATGCTCCACAATGTGTTTATTATGATCACCAATTACTCTCAAGAGATTTAAATGAATTTTAATTCAACCTCTAGAAATGAAGACTTATTCACTTAATCTGAGACTGGACAATTTATTGCAAATTGCTATTAATGGGTGCTAACAATAGAATTTACCACGTGTAAATTACCGTTTAAATTCTTGTTGGGGAAGGGATGCAGGCCTTGTGGCTAAAGATCTGCGTGTGTATTTGTTGACACACACACAAAGACTTTAAACATATATTGCACACACATACATGTATTTATACTGCTAATTTATAAAGGCCTTAGAAGTCCCTGTCCAAATATTCCTTCTCTGGGCAAACTACCATCAAAAACAGGAAAGTGTTTTAAGACAGCTCCTTTGCCACAAAGATTTACTAATAGAAAACAAACATGTGGGCCACAGCTGACAGACAGGAACAGCTAGAGAAATCCTTGATTAAGATAATTGCTTAATCAATAATCTCTGTCTTGCCCAATACATAAAAACCAACCAACCAACCAACCAACCAAAAAAAAAAAAACCAGCCAAAAAACCCACAAAGGCATAAATAGTAGGAGTTACAAATTTCATACAAAAGTTCATGGTAGAACTGCAAACAATGGAAAGAAGAATCCACCATTGCAATTTCCTAACTGACCATTCTGAGCATCAGGAGATTAGAAGTAATCTCATTTTTTAGCAAATACAGTTAATACTCTAATTGCAGCTCCTTCCTCAAATGAAGCGTTGATGTCAATAATGCAGGGATGATGAACCCACATAAAGTTCTAATGATACCTTCAACAAACCTTATACTTGCATTGATAAATATGCCTTGGTTTTTTGGTTTTTTTTAGTATATGTAATGGTCTTAAATTATCAAAGAAGCTCACAGAATACATTAGCATGAGACTCCAGAGATTATTAATATTAAACATGAAATCTCTGTGAAGATGACATTAAGGATCTGATGTGAACTGACAAAAACAAATGAATTTCAAGTTAAACTTGCTATCTTGTCCTTAATTCACTTTGGGGTGTCTACCAGTGGTGTCAGAATTGATGTAAAGTGGCATGAATATTTAGGATGCCCATTGGTGGACTGGCAGAGGGCAGAGTCTTTGGGCTGCTCCCCTAGACATGTGGAGGATTGCTCTGGTTCCCACAGATTCAACTCAGACTTTTAAATGTTATGTTATGAAGTCTCAAGTATTTTCTTAAAGGTCAGTTCAAGCAATTAAAAATATAGTGCTACATAGGACAACTTTTTTTTTAATGAAATTTAAATATAATCATCTACCTTTTAATTTTTAATTCAATTTTCCAAGTTTGGGTATCTTCAGATTTTCAGCTCCTATTTTTAATTGGAAACGATGTTCTTCTCTTCCTCTTTCCCCCAGAAAATTGATTTCTAAGGCTGAGGTGTTATTTTTAAGTACTCAATTAACATTTGAACATTTGTCTTTCAATTACTGTCTTTCAATTTCACAATTTGATCTGGAGAACATGAATTAATGTCTTCAGGCAGACATTAACAACAGACTCAGGACTGTTTTTAAAACTTCCCCATACACAGAACGCTTAAGGGGCAGGTCAACATATATTTACTTCAGCAGCAGAGCTGCTTTAACACATCTATTCCCAGCCTCTTCTTTTTCATTTGGCCAGCACTTCAATTTAGTGATGTGATGCAACTGTTTGCTTTATCTAGTGAACTATATGACTTTATTGAACTCAAATACTTCCTAAATAGTTTCTCCTTTTCCATAATGGAGGGTTTTTTGGTGATGCTCTGTTGGTGTCCAATTGCAACACAAAGTGAGGAGGAGGGGGTTGAGTTGTGGAGGAGCCAAAATTTTTCCGCAGAAAGCCACCATGCACTACTTTGGTGCAAAAACAAGTCTTTCATGTCAGGGAACTGTAAATTTAAGAAGCTACAATCACCTGAGAGTGGAGATGCATTGCAACACAGCCTCACCATGTCAACTGCTGGCATGATATTATAATAGCCTCCCTCGATAAAGCAGTCAAGCAAATTTAAATTAAATTAGAAAAATCACCTCAGGAGGGGAAGAGAAGAGAGGATGGGGACTACCAAGTGCCAGGTATGAGTCTGAGGCAAATTAAAAGGCTTAAAATGATGAATCCCTGTGCAAATGGGCTTTTATATTGGAACCACTGTCAGTCTCTCTGTTTTAACAGCGCTGCCAAGCCCTGACATATGAAAGCATAAAAGGAATCATCTGTTGTGTTTGGTCCAGATTCAGTTCCCTCCTCCTTGCTTCATGGACCACACACAAACATTTTCGGAGACCAACTGACATCAGTAATTACACCCTCCTTTGCAAGAACACACTGACAGGTACCTCAGGCAGTTCCAAGTCATTCCGTTCAGATTTATGCACCCTCTGTCCTGAAAAAGCCTCAGTCCAACCTTCCCTCAACCTACCCAGAGGGCAGAGCATCTCTAGAGTTTTAGTCAAAAAGTTGGGAGCTAAAAAAAATTTCTCGAATAGGTAAAATGCAGCTACAAACAGAAACATAAAAAATAAAACCTCCAAGATCATCACTGGTTTCCAAGAGCCTGAAACACCATGGAAGTGAATTAGGGTCACACTTAAATGTGTTAAAAATGCAAATCCCAAAGTTCGAACTAGGCAAAGTATTACAGAAAACATATGATTTTTAGAGCACCTCTCTGTCTTCACAGTAAGACTCTCACATTAGTCTTTTATAAAAAATCATTAAATCAAGTTATCTCTTCACGGCATGCCACACTGCCTATATCAAGAACAGGGGCTCAGAAGTCATAACTAATGGAAAATATATGCCTGTTTGGGTTTCTGGGCATGCCTGAGCAGTCAGGCAGATCTCTGTTTCTCCTTTCACACACAGAATTGTGTCATCCTTGACTGATGACTACTAATCCCTATTAGCAGAATCATACCAAGGAATGGATGCTAGATGCTATGGTTAGCTGAGATGAAATACTTGTTGACTGGATTATCTAATTGCTAGTGAAAAATAATGGGAAAAGCATGTGGATGCTCAAAACCATCTCACGTGGCTGCTTAGGTCCCTAAACCATCTGTTCAATGACTCCTTCCCTCATATTTCACCTCCTGCTGAAAACAGCAAGACATTCCAGAGGCACCTTCATGTCTAAATACAGAGAAAAATTCTTTAGGCAGAGAAGGTCATGACCCGCTCATGGAGAGGCTCATAAAATTTTGGCATCCATACATATTCTATCCCTTTCACTGCAATTTCCATCAACTTTTTTTTCTTTTCCTCCCAGGGGACAACTTGTGTAGGAAGATGAACCAGAGCTTCTGCATGGTGCTAAATATTTTAACCCAGCTCTTCCTTCTGCATTTTGTTTTTGGTTGGCATCCAGCTGAAGAGAATCACCTCTTTTGATATGTTACTCCCTTGTGTCCTTCCTGGCTGTATAACCTCACTGAGGATCTCACTGCATTAGGACTTCAGCGTTCAGACATAGGGAAATTTGGAGGGTTTTCTGATGAATCGTTTTGAGTGAAAACCTCTTGCAGCACAGAAGCAGACGTTAAATGCAAAGATTACCTGTGTAACTTCTGAAAGTGCTCCCATTGGCCCCAGCGGGCTTTAAATGTTACTCTCAACAGAAACCATTACTAATGAATTTGAATTCTGTGACTGATGTGAAGCCCATGGATAGTGATAATGTCTTTTACTACATCATTTTACACAAGTGAGAAATATGGAAATAGCAAGCCTTTTTTTATCCATGTGAACTTGATCTTCTGTTTTTAAGGCTAATGATGACTCCAATATTTTCAGGAAAGTTAGCATGAAGTGTAGTGAAAGAAACAGGCTATTACTCATCCAAATGTCAATAATTTTGGAAGGATTTCAAACGTGTACACTTCAATCCTATTACCCTGAGAAGAAAATATTCATAGTGGTGCACACACTCTCCAGCTCCATGAAGATCAAATAATTCTCTAAAAATCATTTCATGACTTCTTGCTATTGTTGCTGCAGATTAAAAGTGCATCTCTTTCTTCTCAAGACTGGAGAAACTAGAAGGTTTTCTGCCTAGAAAAGGTACCCAAGAAACTGCCCAGCTCTCAAATCCACAGTGACTCCCAAGTTCCTCACAGTTCAGCTGTAATTGAATTGGTATCTGGAGATTAAATTATTACACATTGAATGAAGTGAAAGACAAGGGGATTGTCCTACACAAGCTGTAGAACTAAAGATAGCTTAGGATCTTTTCGCCCCATCTGATCACATGTAGGATTAATTTCCCTTTATTTTGATTAGGTGTGATTTAAAGATATACCCTAATATATATTTCTAGGTTCTCATTACATTCAATGAAGAAAAAAGCAGCACATATAGAGAATGATTTATCTGCCCTAGGACAACATGAGTCATTCCTCAGAAGTAAGTATTCTTCTCCTTTGATTACAGATAAATTATTAACTTAGAATAGATATCTATTTTTAGATAACGTTAGGGCAGGTAAATTATATCCTAAAGCAAAAATACCCAGACAGATTTCTGTTAACTCTTAGGACATTGCCCTTACACACAGGAGTGTTTTGAATGCCTTTCAAGCTCTCACCAGGAACTTAATTTAATATTTGTTTTGTGGTAAACATCTAGACCACGTACTGGTAAAGAAAGAAAATATATAAACTGTTATCCAGAATGGAGAGTAATTTGCTGAATACAAGGAAGATGTGTCACACCTTTGTATAGCAACAGGGTGAATCAAAACTCCCTTAACACTTTTACCTTTGGGAAATACCCTACAGCCTCTGATGAACATGATGTAGAAAAGAACAAAGGCATTCTAATTCCCTCCTCTTCCCAATCAGCACTGCATGGATTATAATGATAGGGAATAACCCGGCCTTGATGAAATTAAGAATGTCAGCTTTTGGTGTTGGCAAGGTGGAGGAAAGAGGCTGCTAAAAATGAGTAAGTGATTAAAATATAAGTAGATTAATAAATAAATACATAATAATAACATTAAACATGTCTTATGACATTGTTGAGGGGAACAGTGGCAGGAAGGGACAAGAAAATAAGATCTGAATACTCATTTTTGGACCCTTAGAACAGGTTGTAATTCACGCCTTTCTATCACCATTCACCAATTTTTGATTCATGCAGGTATCCATAAATGACAGCAGTGTGTGCTTAACATTTGTCAATATAAAAATATATGGAACAAATGAAAAAATATTTCTGATTACAGATATATAATGATGTTCTGAATGTCTCACAAGAGGGTCTCACAGTACATGGGTTAATAAATCTTGCCCTGCCTCCATGACCAGGCAATCGCTAATGGTGCTGCTCATATTTCCTTTTTCAAATCATGAATAATTTTTCATTTCATTCAGATATTGTCTCTTCTCTTCACTTTGCTTCGCTCCATGCCTTTCTATTCCTTTCCCTTCACCTCCCGTCCCTCCCCTTCCCCCACTTCCCTGCTCCTCTTTTTTCTTCCCCTTGTCCTTGGCCTTTCTTCAGTGTTTAAAAAAAAAAAAATTAAAAAACACAGAACTTTAACTGCTAAGCCCTTATCTATAGCAGCATAACTTTAGGAATAAAATATCAACTGTCACTTAGTAGTATCAAAGAGTGTATTATTTATTTAATTACAGCTGTACTTTCATCCCCAAAGCACTAATGTTTCATGAGTACATTCATAATGTTATCTTTATTCCTTCCAAGAAAAAGCTGCACTGTATCTTAATGATTCATAACAACACTCAAGTGAGGTATATGATCATATTGGCTTTAAGCATAACAAATAGTCTCAGCAAGCCTTTCCTTAAAAATAAGAATGGTCTCGTGTTTTGAGAGAAATGATCATGATCTGAGACATCTGTGTTCAGTTCTCTCCTATGGCCTGTGGCAATTTTTTGAGAGACATTTTAAATGGTAACTAAGGGTAGGATTCATCTGAACCAACTTTGACCATTTAAAATTGGATATCTAATTTAACACACTGGCCATGCAAAATGTATCTATAGTCAATGTAAAGATAGAAGCAGTCTAGGAACCTGTTCTGGATAATTCATCATAGCAATCTTAAAATAGGGGGGAAAAACCCATTAATTTAAGAGTATTTCTCTCTCTCCTGTCTGTACAGGGAATTTAAGCTGCAGATCTCATTCTTGAAAGACAAAGTTAGTAAAAACATATTCATTCCTTGACAGGTGCCAAAGGATTGGTGTACACTTAAATTAACACTTGTATAGACACCTACAGAAATCAGCGAGGGCTGAAAGGCACGAATAATTTTAGGTATCTGCTTCTGTCTTTTTCTGTGGTTCAGTTTCTCATCTAAAAGAAAAAAAATAACAGACTCCTGTCCTCTCAGGGGTAGTGAGCTCAAAGCTATTAAGGATGAGAAGACTCTTTAGCGTAAGTAGATCGAAGGTTCAAGGTATATCCAAAGCCCAGTGCTCTGAAACAAAGGCCACTCTGAAACCCAGGAGAGATAACCATAAGTGCAAGGGCATTTATGCTTTGGTCATAGTCTAGATGGCAGAAAAACATGGTCAAATCCCAGGAAAAATCACATCATGGCCCGAAGGCTATGAAGCAGTTTGGCAGTGTTAAGCATGACTGAAGTAAGTATTTAGGATTATTATTACAGCTGACATACTGCATCTTTTGCCAAATATATAAGATCAGCTATGTAAGTAGGACATAAGGTTAAAGCACTTGACTAGTGGTTAACAGATCTGAGCTTTGACACTGTTTAGCTTTGACACTGATTCTGTGTCTGCCCTGTGTCATTTCCCATCTCTGGAAGGTCAGTCTCTGCCCTTGAATCTGAGAGGGCCAAAGCATATAGAAAAATCACATATGTTTAATGGGGACATGATAGGAGCTCTTGCTCTTGTCTATTTAATGTAAAGTAAATTAAATACAGCATGGATTTTGCTGGGTTTTGTATCATGTGTTCAGTTACCATGGCTTAAGCCTGGCCATATATTTGAGGATTAGTTTGAAAGACCAGCAGGCAGAGGGGATGAGTCCATTAAGGCACTACACAAAGCCAGATATCAGTGAAGAAACACAAATTAATATCTAAGGAATTGATGGCTGATGAATAATAATTTGGGTGAGGATTGTATTGGGTGCTGAGACCCCACATTTTTCTCTCTAAATACGATATGCAACATTTCCTTTGTTTTGTCATAGGGAAGGTGATTAAGTCTCTCTTGAAGCTGGAAAAGGTATAAACCAACTCCCAATAAGGTTCAGTTCTGTACCTCAGTAGTTTGTCCTTTATTCAAATTGAACCAAGATGAGTACATTTTGCCTACTCAGACTGCAGGTTCTTTAGAGTGTTCTTAGCAATATTTCATTCCTTTATGTGTTGCTGTAATACAAATAGCAACAATATTAACCAATAATAATACTTTGATTCCCCTGGCTAATTCCCTTGATCGTGTTCCATATGTAAAAAGAAAAATAAAACAATCTCAGAAACAATAAAAAATAATGGAAGAGTATTCATCTTATGGATATTCAATATCTCTTTATTCCTCTTATGTAAGCAACTGCCAAATTAAATGACACTGAGTTTATCAGTTGAAAAGGAATCTGAATGGCTTTGTAGCTCAAAACCAGGATAACATATCTTCTTTAAACTGTATCACAGCCTAATGCTATCTATACACAATGAGGCCCTGTATTTATAATACAGTAATGTGGCATAAGTTAAAGGATGAAACACCTCCTTGTTGATGAAAATGTAAATTGCTACATGCTGATTCTTTGCTCTCAGGAAATTTCAATCTGTTTTTACACAGGAACAAATTTTGTCTGCTAAGAGATGGTATGCTCATGGAAGGAGCCCTGCACTGCAGGAGCTGTGTTGAAAACAACACTCACAACCCCTGCTGGCTCACCATCAATGTCCAAAAGATGATCCCATAATGACTGAAAACAAGGATTTTCCTATGTTTTGAGTTTCAGTTCCCTCAGTGTAGCAGCATCTTAGGCATTTTTCCTAACAAATTTTTAGCAACAAATACTAAAAAACAAACAAACAAACCCCCACGTACGTTTCATCCTCATATTAGCAGAAGTCCTTTGACCACTTGGCTTTGTGCACATTGTCTTCCAGCTTAGACACCACTGTTCCCTGATGATTACTGCCATTCACCAGCCTTGGGCCTGTGACACTTAGGATCAGAGCTGGTTTGGTCCCTCTCCGTCACAGCCATGCTCTGTATCTGCTCTAATTTGAGGTTACAGACTGGGGAAGGACACATTTCTGTGTCAGTGTCTGCTCTGGAACGATCCCCCAGCAATTTCTTTACTTCAGAAGCCCATATGAGTTGGAAAAATCTAAGTCTCAATATATTATTACAGCAGTTTCAACATGCTCAGAAGCAGTCTCAGGCAGAGCAGCTCGTAGGAGGGCAAGCCAATTTCTTTACTGCTAAATCTGCTTTATTTCTTAAACAAGGGAGGTGATTGTGCCCCAGTACTCTGTTCTCATGTGACCTCACCTGGAGCACTTCATCCAGCTCTGGGGTCCCCAACACAGAAAGAACAGACACCTCTTGCATGGAGTCCAGAGGAAACCACCAAGCTGATTAGAGGGAGGGAGCATCTCTCTGTTGAAAAAAGGTTGAGAGAATTGTGACTGTTCATCCCGGAAAAAGAAGGCTTCGGGGTCACCTGATTGCAGCCTTCCAGTACCTGAAGGAACCTACAAGAAAGATGGAGAGGGACTTTTTACAAGAGCATGGAATTACGGGACAAGGGGAAATGGCTTCACACTGACAGAGAATAGGTTCAGATTAAACATTAGGAAGAAATTATTTACTGTGAGGGTGGTAAAGCCCTGGAACAGGTTGTGGAAAGAGATGGTGAACATCTCATGCCTGGAAGTGTTCAAGGCCAGGCTGGAAGGACTCTGGGCCACCTGTTCTAGTGAAAGGTGTCCCTGCCCATGACAGGGGGATTGGAACTGAATGATCTTTGTGGTCCCTTCCAACCCAAGCTTTTCTATGATTCTATGTCTCTGTGGGCCATTGGATATTCTCACCTCCAAATCATATCTGTGAGTTGTCTGAGACAGGCACAGTTCACAGACACCACAGTGAGGCCACAGACAGTGGCAAAAGTGCAGTGGTGAGAACAACCAAGTCCCAATGGCCAAGACCATCTCTTGGCACTGTTTATTGCTACAGATTTAGCCCACATCACACACCTTCTCCTATTGTCGCTTCTACAAAAATTAAACTAATCATTTTGATCTGAAGTCAAGAAACAAGAAACAAGAACTGGTTTAGTTCTTTTCTTTGTTGAAATTTAAATGATATTTCTTCTACTCTGCAATACACTTGTCGTTATAGTTCAGAGCAGAATTTTCCTTATAGGAAACACGCATGGATTTCAAGACATATGAACTCATCTGCTGCTGAACAGCAGCTTATGGCCAAACCTGGTGAAAAACAAGCTTTAATTATAAATGTTAAGGTTACAGAAATTTAAAGGACAGAAAGGTTCTGAGGAACAAGATGGTCTTCAGCTAGCTAAAAAAGGGTTTACATCAGTTATCTAAGTGTAGTGCATAGGAAATGTTTCGTAATCCAATATATCCTTGTGGAAGGTATGACAGGGCCTCTAGGGGACCCGAGCTGATTGACAGGAGCTGGTGACACTGAATATCCTAAACGATAAACTGTATTTAGTCAACTGTGTCTCTCTCACAATGTCCTTTAACTTCACAGTGTGAAGCAGATATAAATAAAATCAAGCCTCCAATAGTTAAAATCAGTAAACTTCAAAAGGGCAATAAACACTCACATCATGGCTGAGACATATAAATGATGTTTAGCAAAGGACTGCTTAAATTTTCCCCTCAACCCCTACTTTTTACAAGCCAAATAGCCTTTCCTAAAGCTGGGTAATTTGCTGTTATCTGAAATCATGGCAAAATCATTGCGTGGAATTCCAAAATCACCGCTAGTGTTAAATCAGATTAAATTATTAGTCCTGCCCTCAGATTGCACTTCTTCTTACTCTGAGGCAACTTCCATTTTTGTGTATTTATAACAACTGATTATCTAAACATCTCTAGAAACATAGTTAAGAAATCCCTCCTGTACTTAAGTAACTATTCAAATACTATTAATGGTATGCATGTACATAGTTCATTTACACAGTGTCTTCCTAGTTCCGTTTTTCTACCAAAAGGTCTTCATAAATACCATTCTTGATCTCTAAAAAACCTCATCTTTTCAAGAAAGAGCTTATTAGTCACAAATGTCGAAAAAGTAACAAAAGCCCAATTCTGTAAAGGTTAGAGCTCTTCCAGTTCAACTCTTTTTTTTTAAATATTCTATTAATTAAGAAGTTGTTCTGATTCATCCATCAAATAAGCTTTTATCTTACAATCCATAATGAATTAAGACATTACCTGGCAATTCCTTAACTACAGCAGCCTTTTTAAGCACTAACAAAAAATCCGCAGTGGCATAAATTGTGTTTTACTCAGACCTTTAACGTAGATAAGTTACTGAATATTAGTTTGCTTTGGTGTTACTCACTGTTTTTTACTTTTTAATGAGGCTCTGGGTTTATCCTAATATATGTAAAGGAAATATCTGAAATCTCAGCAGCATATTTGGGTTAGAAAGATTCCTGTGCATGTCTCTATATGTATCTACCCATAAGTCACTTATGGCATAAAGCATTAGAGACCCCCACAAGGGCATCCAATTGGTCAGGGGTCATCACAATATCGATTGGGGTTGTGGTTCTGGTGGACAGAGCATTGCTTTTTCCTGCACCCTTTTAGCATCCTCATCATGAGATCTGCAGAGGAAATTTGGCTCTGGCACCTAGAGCATTTCTTCCTCCAACTTCTCCACTGACCTTGGTGTCTCTGAGCTGTTCCTTCATATGTTCTCACCTTCTCCTTTTCTCTGGCTAGGAAAAGCTGTGTGCACATTTGTTTTGATTTCTTCCAGTATGCCAGTAGCTGTGAAAATCAAGCTCACCTCTTTGGTCACATCTTTTGACGCAATTTTTACCAGATACGTTCCTGCTCAAAACTGGGTGCAGGTTTTGATGGTGTGGCCCAAGATGGAAGGGTGGCAAGTCACAGAATTTTGACTACTAGTCCTGCTAAAGACTTATTTTAATCACTATTTATGTCAATATCTCTGCAATGGGACTGGGAATATTCAGTAAGATACCAAGTTTCTAAAAGTTACACGGAAAAAAAGGCAGAGTGAAGAGATAAGCCAGGTAACAAAACATAACCTCCATCTTCCTTTGTAACTGGGAAATGTTATGTGCTTAATATGATGCTTTGCAATTTGTCACTATTCATTATTTAAAAAAAAAAAAAAAGTTTTCTTTTCTAGCAGAAGCCAAGGAAGAAAGAAAGCACTACAAATCACAAACCATTTATTCCATTCATTGATTAGCTGATGACCATTGATAGGTTTTCAATGGTTTAAATTGCTTTGAAGTTTTCCTATTTTACTGGCAATGCAGATGAACCCGAATTAACGACACGTGTCACCCTGGAATGATTTACCTCTGGTAGTGGGGAAGAAAAAAACCACAATAATAATGTTGATGTGGGATTCAATTGACCAAGGATATATGAACCTTATAGGTAACTAGATCTGTGTCTTGGGTTCTCCTTTATAGTCAAGAGAAACAGGCATGACTGGTGCAGTCAGTCCCACGTTAAAGTAGGCTTCCATAATAAATCAGATGAATTGTGGCCTTCCTCTTCATTGGCTTTAGAGGAAGCCTGAGCTACCTAGCTCTAGTCCCAGCATTGCCTTACAGATGTGGGAAGACAAATAAGGAAAACCCACTCCAGTGGGTCTGTGATATGATATGATATGATATGATATGATATGATATGATATGATATGATATAATAAAATAGGCGTTGTATTGATTATTAATATCTACCTATAATTTTAAGGAGTTAGCAAACTCTTTTATCTTGGCATAAACACCATTCACACACACTGACTAATTTGAAAAATATGTGCTCATGTGATCAGACCTCACTCAGATTGAATTTATACTTCCCCATGACACCATAGCATTAAGAACGGATGTTCATACACGTAGAACAATTCTTCAGGTGATACATTAAACATTGCTAGTGTGGAATTTTACCAATTTTACCTCCCATGGATTATGGGAGGATAACATGCTCTCTTGCCAGGAGTGACAGTCATCACAACAAACCTTTGAGTGTTTGCAATGCATTTTATACATCTAAAACTTCATCAGTGCTAACTGTGCCAGACTTCCTTCACGTGGGTAAAGAGTACCTTTAAAGGGTTGTGTCATCTAAACCATTTCAGAGATCTGTCATGTAGAGCAAGAACACAGCTTCGGGCCATCATTCCTGGTAAGCAGCAACTGTCAGGAATTTGAAAGTCCTGCATGTCCATTGCTTCTACAATTGTAGTTCTGGAAGATGATGCCCCATAGTGGTGTTATCTGTAAATTTTTAGGCAGCTTCCTTTTTGCCTCAGAAGTTTCCCAAAATTATTAAAGAGAAACAAGACAGAAAGCTTTCCTATTCCTTTATTAAGAAAAGACTACCAACCAAAAAAAAAAACCAACAAAACCCAACAAACCTACCAAAAAACAAACACAAACCCAAGCACACCCAAAAGAAAACAAAAACAGAATTTAAAGTAATTTAATGAAGCTCCCAGTGTTTTCCAATATTTCTTCCTTGGGAACTTCTCTAGGTACTGATTATTTTGGCTAATCCCTTAAAGATAGCTGAAAATATGTGACAGTGAATTCCACTTAGACATTAAGATGGAGGCATTAAATATGATTTCTGTCCTAATCAGTGCCTTAGCTGTTTGTGATGTTTTGCTTATATGAAGTTGTTTGCCAGAAAACAAACAGGTAAGAAAAAAAAAATAAAGAGAAAGATGAATAGTATTATCAATTTATTTTCTCAAAAGAGGAAGAAATTCTCACCAGGGGCAGTGCAGAAGAGTCACTATATACAGCCATTGCTAATACTGTTAGGTGTATTTAGTTCAATCAAAAATTATCCTGTGTTACAGTCAGAGGTTTAAATTGCTTTGATTAGAGGTGTGACATATTCAAGATGAAATTGTGGAAGCTTGAGGCTTGAACACTTAGTGTTGTCAATGTATATTCTGAATGTATTTCCATGCAGTGTTCATCCTTTCCAGTAAAAATAAAGGTTTCAGTTGTTTTTTATGTTTCTGTCTGGCAGTCTTGGCATAAAAAGTAGATGTGTAAGAACCTGCTGATTTGAGGTGGGAAATTTTACAAAAACACAGAATGTTAAAGAAATAGATGAAATGACACTGAGGAAAAAATTTCCACCCTGAAGAAGTTTATGTAGACATCCATAAGCTCCTGTTAAGTTACTGTGCACAACTGAGAAAATGTATTGACTCATAAAGAAGAACGAAGAGCAGGTAAGAAGTCTTGATTTCTCTGAATGATAAAAGGTGTATAACAGATATTGTGGTACTTGACATTGAGAGATTAATTTCTTTCTCCAGAAAGGTAAGGAAAGAAGACCAACTCAGAGTCATTTCTGTGATAAAACAGGAGTAAATGAAAGATTTCACTCTTTGACTATACTGGTAAATTACCATTTCTGAAACGTCCTTCACCTGTAAACAGAAATCCTAGTGTTGTAACTGCTAGTCCAATAACAAAACAGCTTTAACAGAATCCATAAAGGATTTGTAATTCTTACGGTATAAATCCACCAGTTGATATACAGGTGGGGTTTTGTTTTATATAAATTCAATCCTAAAAAGCAGAAAACTTTTTAGTAAAAATACAAATTATATTGGGGGGGAAGAGGGGGATTTTAAAATCTTGACAGCTTTAATGAATTTTACCACAGACAAGCAATCAAACAAACTTCCTCTGAATTTTTCTTCAGGTGTCTGAGCAGAAACTAAACTATTGGGATTTAAATTGTATTCATCACAGAATAATAATGTTGCCCATTGCATGTAGCTTCAGGTATTCTCTATGGGAAAGAGTTAATTGAAAGATTTCAGAAATTTTTTTAGGTACTATCACGCTAAAGAAATTGTTCTGTAGTACTGGGCTTTTTGGCCATTTACAATTATACTAATTCAGCTTTTATCTGAACATGGAATGCTCTTTCAGAGTTCATTTGGAAACCAAAGGATTATATAAAAAGAATTTTTCTAATTTTGTATTATAATGATTTTCATCCAACAATCCCCTGGCAGCTTAAAATATTAATTGAATAAGCCTGTCTGTCATATAGGCAAAGATTCTGTCTTGTAAATGAGTAAACTCATGTAGACAGACTGAATGGCAGAGGCAGACGCTGAGGTCTGAGCTCCAGACTGTCTTCAGCTAGAGCAGCACTGAGGCACACTTATCATTTTAAGCACGTAATTAAGTGTTATTACGGTTAATTCAGTTGCTTATGTTCTGATTGCACTGGAAATTCATGCAAATGTTGCTTAACTTCTGTCCCATTTTGAAGTAAGGAAGGTGGTGCACAGATTGAGGGAGAACGTGATGGGTTCAGATCTCAGCTAACCTGGCACACTGTGGATTGCAGCAACCAAGAGATTTCATTTCACTGCTTCTCCAAAGGTATAGCCACAGATGAGCACAGAAAATTACCTCAGCCTTTTGAGTCAAAGGTCCAAGTTTAGGAAAAAAAAAAACCTGTGTTTTTTACAAAGGTCAAGAGGCCTTAGAAGTAAGAAAGCAGGGCCAATGAAATCACTAGATGAAAACAGAAAGATCATGATGTGCACGTAGACCCATAAAGATCCCAGTTCTCTCTCTACAGAGTGTGAAGGTTTGAAGGTTTTCTAAGTACCATTTAAACTACTGACACTCTTCCAGATGCTCCTCGAATTATGTTATTGTTAAGATCTAAATGACCATATTTAGACTAGACTAGACTAGACTAAAATAACAGATCAGATTTTCTTTTAAAGACACAGCTTTTCCTTTCTGCATTCCTGCAACTGAACACTGTACTGGGAGAGGGGAAAAATTCAATTAATGCACAGGTAAAAGACAATGCATTAACAGTTACATACTGAATAGCGTTCTGAAGGGGGAAAGAAGAGAAAAAGAGAGAGAAGGTACACAACAAGCCAGTGTGTTGCATATAAAATATTATCTACGTCAGGGAAATTGAGAAGAGGAAAACAGAGTGGGTGTCCATTTAATGGTGTCTGGGGATGCTCCAGATGCAGTAAATTGGGTTATTTTATCCAAAGCTAAAGAGACAATGAGGCAAATAACAGGAACTGATAGAAGGGCTTAGACAGTTTGTACATCTTTATCAAATAGCCTCAGATTTTAAGTGATTTTTAAGAAAGTTATGCAGAATATTTTCCTGACAGCATTAAAGATGCAGAGATGCCTTTAAATTCCATTTCTGAAAGTAATTAGATTTACTGCTTTGGCTATTAGGTCATCTAGAAGCCTGTGAAAAGTTTAGGTTCCTGTAATATTTTTTAGAAAATCTTCTTCTAAACATGTGACTCGCTGGACAAGTTAAATGTTTTTTTCCTGTAACAACAGCCATAATCTAAATGCTTTGTCTGAAATCCCATCAATACTGTACATTTGGCCAGCAAATGATCCTTGTTGCATTAAATTACATTTCTGTTTTCCTGGGCTGCCTCTTCAAATTTTCTTGACACTTCAATTCATTAAGCAGATGGAGATGGAACTTGTGACTGAAATGTTTTGTTCAATAAGATGTAAGTTCATTCCCTGCAAACCAGTGTAATCCACAGTGCTTAGAGGAGGGTGGTTTCACTTCAGCACCTTTCCTAATAACTGCTTGAATGCTCCCTTAGAGAAATCCATTCCTGGCAAATCATGCACCGTTGATTAAATACCTTTATTTAATACTGCCTTTCCCTTGGTAGATGCAAAGAAGCTGAAACTAGAAAGTTGTTGATTATGATGATATTGGACAATTAATTATGCATTGTAATAACCTTTGACCCAAGCAAAGACTTCCTTTTTCATTTAATCAGCCAAAATGAAAAGTGATCAAATAATTACAAGTTCTTGTCTTCCAATCAAGCCATAGGTAGAAATGCTGAGAGGAAATCAAGCAGAATCTTAAAGAAAGTAACAATAATAATGAAGAAAATTCAGAAGAAATAAACCTATTGAAATTAATAATTGGATTTTTTTTTCACTTACTTCAGCAGCATTAGACAAATGAAGCCCTCCTAAGATGGGTTTTGCATTCAACTTCATGTCTGTGTCATTAGGCCATAAGGAGCTGCTCCTGAACTCTGTGTTCACACCTGGGTCAATAACATTTGTGAATAATTCTGGATCTGATTCTTCAGAGGATGTTTCCTTTGGTCATTATTTCACACAGGGGGAGGGAGGTATTTCGTGAAACCATCTCTGCACAGGTGGAAAAAGGGGTAAAGAATCAAGAATGCAGTGTGTTGCATTAAACACCACACAAGAAGAACGTTCCAGCTTCTCAGAATTGACTACTTACCCCCTTAGTGCTCTGCTCTGTGTCATCTGAGCTGATGCTACAGGTGCCTGTCCTTCGCTAAACAGACCAATGCAGGTATCTTATCCAGAGATGTTGAAATTAAATACTTAAAGCCAGCAAGTCATTCACCGGCTACTGTATCCTTTCTTCTCTGCTTTGAAAATTTGCACCCCGTGCGTTCTGATTCAACTAGCTGTGTTTGCAAAAGGAAAAAATTCAGAACAGAGAATGATAAACATAAACCAGCCATTTCTTTATTGTTATTAAACCAGAAACGGGTATTATTTCACAATATTATAGCAGTATAGAAACTCTTCAATTTTCAGTTTTAAATCTGCCAAAATTTGCTAAAAGGGATCTCTTTTGTAATTAGGTGAAAGAACTTGGCTATCTTCATTTCTGAGCTTTTCAAGTGTGAGCTTTTATTGTACTCAATACATATCTTTATTACACAAGTATGCAATGCAATTGAAATGCTTTTTCCAATCAGTGAGTGATCATTAATATTCCTAGTATTAACACTCCTTTATAATGCTAAAAATTTTCTTTCATATTAATTAAGTTTCAGAAAAGTCCTCAAGTATGTTTTGTTTTGTTTTCAACACTGAAATAATGGTAACTATATTATGTTCAGCATGCAACACACTATTAGACTTCGTATAAATGCATTCCTTCCTTTTATAAAATCTTCCTGCAGATATGAAATTTTTTTGTGTTCTTTCTAGGAGTATTGGCAGGATATGCAATGCATAATTCTGGGGTGAGGTGGAGCACATTGATCGGTCATGAACATCACTTTTGATCACATCATTAAGTACACAGTCCTGCCACACAGATGAGCACGGTGTTTGTGGCCAAGAGATGTGGATATTAATGAGCATCTTTTCTTGCATCTGACTTTGATTGGACTTTTCATCACCTTTCCTATTTGGAAAGCTTTGCATCAATTCCAGTTAAATCCTTGCAGAACTCATTTAATTTCTTTTACATGACTGACCTTTCTCACACATGACTGGCTGTCACAAGCTGAAGAGGCTGGTGGGTCTGGGTTTCCGAATCTTGAGCCATTTAATTGCATCGAGAGACATTTTGCTGTAGGATAGGAAAGAATGCCCAATTGCTTAACTTATTACATGCTTTAAAATTGATCCTGAGAGGTCAGACACAGACTTTCTGAGTCTCTTGGGGGGTTTTTACTGTGATTTGGGTCATTTTTTTTGGTGGGGAGGAGGTGCTTGCATTTGTCCCTCCCCTACACACAACTTAATAAAAATATCTCTAAGTAATTACTAATCCAATCAATATTCACCTTAGATGCCCAGAACACCTTTTTTGCCTTTTGGAGGTACAAAGGAATGCACTTTCATCAAGAGTTAATAACTCTTACTAACACTACCTGGTCTCATATTCATTGGCTTTTCTAATCAGTGTACACTGTTCCCCTTTTAAACCAGATAGATTTTCTGGTGATAAATGACTGAAGTTAGGCTAACGCTTGTACAGTTCTCTTCACTGCAGTAAAGCCAAATTGCCCATACATTTTATTACTTCTGAAAGAACATAATTTGTACCAAGCTGGTATAAAATAAAAGAAATTATTTTAGGAATATTGATGTGTCAATTATATTCAAACTCTAGGTTTTGTGGTGGGGGTTTTTTGTGTTTTTGTTGTGGTTGTTAGTTTGCAATTATTGGATTTTTCTTTGGGTTTACTATAGGTTTTTTTTTTGGGTCTTGGGTTTTTTTGTGTTTTGGGTGGGGGTTTGCTGGTTTTGGTTTTGATTTTTGTTTGGTTTGTTTTCATTTTAGATTTACATTAGGATTCATCTGACATAAGACAACATTTCCAGAATTTAAACATCTAGTCTAAACTAGTCTTTACACTCCCTCTAATGCTTGTGCAGAGAAAAAAGGTCTCTCTAGAGGGCAATTTGTCATAATTATCTTTGATGTCATAGGTATTAGTAGCTCCTGATAGTAAGTTCCTCATCAAAGGAACCTGGAAGAGTACCTTAAACTGGATGCCTAAATTCCTATAGTTGAGGCTGGGCGCTGCAAACTCCACCCCATGGGTTGTGAGTTACAGATTCTCTTTCAGTCCCCTGCACTGATTCTCTTCCAGTCATACTGCTCCAGGTTTTTGATATCTGAGACACAAAAACCATGTAAAGCTTCTTCAGAGGACTCTCCTCAGTGTCCTTCATGCTACTGACCAATCTGGTAGCATTGTAAGATTCAAAAGATATCACCACTCTGTACATAAATCGGGCTCTACACCAATTTCCTGCATGAGGTATTATTAAGACCTAAAGATGAGGACAGTTTTTAACTGCTGTCAAAGAAAATTCTGTCACAATAACGGATTAGGCATATCTCAATATCAGGTTTTTTGTTTTGTTTTGTTCTGTTTGCATCTGTGTAAGTGGAATAAAAATGCAGATATCCCTAGAAGACATTTATGTGCAGCCTCGGTGTGATACTAGAGATAATTCCTTTTTATTTCCCACAGTTTCAAGGCAACAGGAATTAAAAACAGTGAGATTCAGCTGGCTGACTTCAGTCAGCTAATCATCAAAATAGTTCAACTGGAAGAGCAGTTATTGGACAATATTCAGCTAAGTAAATTCCCCACCTATGCCTTAATTTCTTGCCAGAAACCTATGGGGACACTTGTACCACATAAAAAAATAAAAAAACCCATTCAAACATTGGCTCAGTTCCTGTCTCCAGCTAATGGATGTTTTGTCTCTTTCCATGTCACAGGTGAAATTAAAGCCCTTTTCTTCTATGAAGCCATCATTGAAGAAAATACTGAAGGGTATATTTATGTTTTAATAAAATAATAAACTGTTACACGAAGCCTGTAGAAGACATTAAGGTTTAGACACTTTGTTTGTCAGATATAAGTCAAAGAGATATAACTTGGTATTTTATTAAAACTATTTTATCTATGTTTTCATGAAAAAGAGACTTACTCTGTATTTTCTTAAAATAAATCATGAAACAATAATTTCTTTGTATTTGAATCTCTTTATTTTTACCGTCAGAGGGTCAAGCTGTTGACAAAATGGACTGTTAAAACTGAACATCAATTTGATTGTTACAAAGAGAATCAGAAAAATTTTGGTTCACAAATTATTCCAAATCTTTCTGCAATCTTAATATGGAGTTGCTGGATTTCTTGTAGTATTTGATATAGTGGGATTATGCTGTGATATAAATGACAAAGACTGCACAAGAAGGTGGAATACAGGTGATCTTTAGAGAGAGTCACATTATATTTGTAGAAATGGAAACTATTTTCCCAGCATCACAGAACTGCTGGGGCTGGAAGGGACCTGTGGGACCCTCTTGTCCAACCCCCACCAAAGTAGATCCACCCAGAGCAGGTGGCACAGGGTCACATCCAGGTGGGTTTTCAATATCCCCAGAGAAGGAGACTCCACAACCTCTCGGGCAGCCTTTTCCAGGGCTCTGTCAGCCTCGCAGTAAAGATGATTTTCCCCATATCCAGGAAGGGCTTCCCGTGTTTCAGTTTGTACCTATTGCCCTTTTCCCTGTCACTGGGCACCACGGAGAAGAGTTTGACCTACGGAAAAGTTCAGTTTGCACATGACAGTGAACAACTATCTTTAATGCCACAGCTGGCATCAAAGAGCTCCTGGGGAACATAGCATTTTCTTCATGAGGGTCTTACCTAAAAAGTCATAAAGTTCTGTGCTGGTTTTTTTATACTAAACTCCTATTTCTAACACTGACAGTTTTTTCCTGCAGGTATTATATGTAGCACTGTGATTCCTTGACATGGAAAACCTCCCATGTGACCCATAAACAGGGAAAATGTTTGTAAAACTGTCATTTGTGGGCAGAAAGCTGGGGTCAGATGCTTCTCTGTCATAGATGCACCATGACTCTGAATCCAGTTGTTTACCTACCTGCAAGGGGTTTGGCATTTTCTTTTCCATCATAGTAACCTTACTAATAACTGCAATAGGAAAAAAGGACCTTGAAGCTAAGGTTTTGCAAAAGGCTCATAGAGTTAATACATCTGGAAAGAACTCACTGCCTCCCCTGGGACGGAAAGTGAGAGGAGAGCTAGTCAGATTCTGGAAGAGTTGCTGCCAAAGGACATTATAAAAAATCCCCTATCGTGTAACCCATTGGTATTTTTGTGGGCATTTTTTGGTTTTTTTTTTTTTTTTTTTTTTGAAGTCGGCTTAGGTTTTATTTATTTATTTATTTATTTATTTATTTATTTATTTATTTATTTAAAATCCAGCTGTTTTTATTGTCTCTTTGCATGATCTAGTAAATTTGCAAAGTATTGTGATCACTGATTTTTCAAGATGTGAGCTTTCCACAGAAAATCCTTGGGAGATTTAATGACATGATCAGTCCATGCACCTCTTCAGTCCATGTGATTGCTGCCAATGGACAAACACAGGAATAGGTTTACCAAAGTTGCTTTAGGACATCCATTGCCGGAGATGTTTCAAACACTATTAAACAGGACCTGGGCAGCCAGATCTGCTGTGGAATTTATCTGTTCTGAGTGGAGGCTCAAACAAGATGACATCCTAAAGGACCTTTGCACCCTAACTTGTCCTGTAATTGTGGGTTTTCTGTGGGACAGTGAATTAACCACAAAAGTAAAGATGAGACTAAGAATATCCAAATCATCAGGGCAAGTCTCCAGGGAAGAAGATGGGATGAAACCCTTTCAAACCCTTGGTCTTAGGCTCTAAATAAGTACTTGTGCAATAATTAAGTTTCATCATTAATAATGGAAAATGCTCTCCCTTTCCTTCCTTCTCCAATTTTAAACTATTTTATAGCCAGATGAGGGTATAGAAACTTAGAAGAGATTTACACTAAAAATTTTCTGATGTTCAGGAATGCTTAATTTTTCAGGATTTGCTGATATTTAGAAATTTTTTCCCTATTCCTGGGCCACTAATTTATTACTCTAGTGTAAAGTAACATTATGTTTACCTCTGTTGGAAAGTACCACCTGTCAGGGAAAGACATGAAGGTCTCAATTCCAGTGAAGAAACATGTAGGTCTCCTGAATCAGTTGCTTGATGAGAGGTTTTCCTGTCTTCCAAATAATTCCTTTTCCCTATCACAAAGTAAAACTTTCAATGACATGAATTTTTTCATTTAGATTCACTGTTCAGAATTAACTACCATCATCGATAGTGATAAATGAATATTTGGCATTATTAAGTGTATAGTTCTGGACTGCATGTGCCTAAATTAGATCCTCTGTATTATATTCCTGAGGTCAAGCAATTTTTTTTTTAAGATTAACAACCTCTAAAATAAAACAGCTCAAGGAATTTGGCTGTAGTTCACTATTAAGGTGAGCTTTTAGCAGAAAAGGAAGGAAACAAATATTTAGACCCTCAGACCATTTTCCTAGCCACAGATCCCCTTAGTCAAGAATAAATTAATTTTTAGAAGTTTGTTTCCAGCATGACATCATTGGTTCAGGTTTAAGTGACACTACTCTGGAATTGGCAATGCCAAAATGAGAAAGTTCATCTGCTGTCTTCTAGGACAACTCCTGGTTATGTGGACTTGTATTATCAAATGTCTACACTGAATGCCTACAAACAAAACTCAAGGTTTTATTTGTTATGCGTGCTTTATAAAGACAGGGAAACAAAGATACACAGTTTCCTACCAGTGCTCTGTGACTGTTTTGCTACCCAGGCAGGAAATATCTCCAAGAACAAGGTACACTGTGACTTTCCCTCCCAAAGTTTTTCCTTTAGTTAATTCCAACAGACACTGGCTCAGTGTTGAAGGGGAAGTGCAGATTGTAAATTCACACCTGTCCAATGTTTTGCACCTTGTCAGAACCTGCCATGACATGGATTCTCTGGGAGCGACAGTATTATTAAACATCTTCTGGCAGAAGCTTCAGAAGTCAACACTCAGCTCAGATATGCCATGAAGAGTTGTAAGATGTTTTTTGAGAACAGAAAAAAAAAGTAACAGTTCTCTGCTGTGATACAGAACTAGAGAAGGACAAAGGAGCCCAAGAGAAATCCTTTATTTTTGGAAACACTGTCTGGTAATATAGCCTTCTAGAGGAAAAAAAAACATAATGAACCCACCCTTTCTGAAAGAATGAGTAAAAAAAAAATCTCTGATCAAGATTTTTAGGATAATGTAAGCCTTGAAATGTGTTAATTTTGATTAAGCCTCAACAAATCGAAAGATCAGCTAATTTATTTCAAGAGAATTGTCCCTGTACCTTCAATATCACAGTCACACAGTCTTAATTTAATTAGTTGGGAATCTGGAATCACCGCGTTAACATCATGAGGATTATTTTAGCTTTATAAGATTATCCAGAAAATCAGAATGAGATTAAGTATGTCGCCAACACTCATAATCAGTGCTGCACTGATTATGAAGGGACCAAACACCTTTTCTACCCAACAGCTTCACTCACCAAAAAAAAAGAGCCTGGAAGAAATTTGCTGTTAAATCAGAGGAACTTCATTTCATATGTGAGATTTAATAGCACTGAAGAGAATGGCACCAACCGAAATAAGTGAAAAGGCTTGCTCCTTTACAGTGTATGGTTTCACACTTTCTCCCCTACTTCTGGTTAATGCGAACAGAAACTACAGAGCAATTCTGAAAATTGTCTAGCAATAGAAACTACTTTTGCTGGTCTCAGGAGCCAAGGAGATTGTTATCATGTTTTATGTACTTCATTGCTTTGGAGGTTTTATTTTGGCCTGTTAAAGGTTTTGGCAAAAGTTTAGTGACCAAAAGACCCGACTTACCTGTGTGCATCATCTTCGGGATAACTTCACATATTCTATTAAGAGCCAGAGAATATCAATATTCAAGACTTTAGGGTAAAGCAACATGTTTTTAGGCATGATGGGATGAATTTTCAAGCTGATGGGATGTGACGGCTCAAAATAGATGTCTTCCTCTCAACTGTTTAGGAAGAGAGAGAATCGTTTTGGGGCTTTTCAGGACTTCATAGAAGCACAGAATAGTTTGGGTTGAAAGGGATCTTAAAGATTGGACTCCATGGGGAGGGAAAAGCTTCCACTAGACCAGGTTGCTCAGAGCCCCATCCAACCTGGCCTTGAAAACTTCCAGGGGTGGGGCATTCATGACTTCACTGGGAACCCTGTTCCAGTGCCTCGTCACCTTGCAGCAGAGAATTTCTTCCTAATTTGCTTCAAAAACATCAGCTGGTGTTAACCAGACTTTGACACAATAAAACATCCTGTCGGATTCCCCAGATATCTACTTGAATAGAAGTCTCTAGGAAGTAATACAATCCTTTGCATGTTGACTCAGTGGGTGGAGTTTATCTCACAGCAAGAGGTTCTATTGTTTCTATCCTCTACCTTCCATCTCCTTTGCCACTCTCCTCTGCACCAAAAGCACTGAGTTCAGTCATCCTGCTCCTTTCAGCCACACTGGAGAGCTGATACTCCATCTGTTTTCTGCTCTGAACCCTGCAAACTCACACTGCTTCTGAGGGCAGCATCCCTGTTCTGGAGAGCGGAGCAGCACTGTGGTACAAGCAGGACTCAGAGCTGCACGCTGGTGTGAAGGTGATAGAGGGGGGGAAGGAATGAGATCCTGAGGGATGAAACATGAAGAAAAGGAGCTCAGTCTTTCTTGCAGGACTGTCTCTCTCTCCTTTCACCCTGTCAGCCTTCTTGTTTCTCTGGATCACTGGCTTCAGTTTCTGGGATGATCTTTCTCTGAATAAATCCATCATCCCACCATTTTTTTTTCTGCATAAAACAAACGGAAATAAAGAGAATTGCTTTGAAGAAGTGCTTATGCTCAGTCTTGAGAGAGAGACTTAGTGCTCAAATACTATAACTTTGATTATTAGAGCAATGCAAGCAACACTTTTTTGTTGAAATAAAGTTATGTATTTTAAATAGGTAAGAAACTGACTGAATTCGCATTTCTGCAAAATTATCCAAAAATTTTCCTTAAAATAGAATGGTTTGAGATACCTGAGCAATCAGAAGATCTGACCCTAAAATATTTCAGAGAATTGGACAAAAGTAGTTTCTGGATTGATATACCCACTTTAATAGAACAACAGGTTTAACACATTAATATCCTACTGAAAAAAACCAATTTTTTTTTCAGCAGCATGAGCCATTTATTAAAGCCTTTATTTTAATTAAAATGAACTCAAGTGCATTTGTGCACAGTTGAACAGCACTGAGAATTTCGAGTAAAAACTCTGAACGTTCAGAACACCTAAAACTATATCTAAGGTAAATTGAATTTTTTTTCTCTTGAGATAAAAAAAATTCCTAGAGCCGGAAAATATATATAAATAATTCAATTTGTTTAATTTTATCTCCATGTCTGTATGAGCTTTAATTTTCTTCTTCTCTTCCTTGCCTCTTCATTGTGACTGCAGTGCTCCAAGCACAGAGAGTCAGGGTGGAATATATTCAAGGACAATTCTCTTGGCCCTCCAGCATGTCAAGAGGAGTTTCAGGTCTAGGGTATACTTCCACATCCACTTTCAATTGCAGTAGGATCTGAAAGACTCTAGCTAATGGCAGGAAATCAAAACAATGTTTTGTTGATTTGATACAGCAGATCACAGATTGGACAATTTTTTGTTATTGGTGTTAACAAATAGGTTTAATCTGTCCCTTTACTCATACAATGGCTAAAAACATACCTCCCATTCAATTATAGAGTTATCCAATCTTCAGTGTACTTCTACTCTTAACTAGAGTTATTTTAATTGTGAAAAAAAAAAGTCAGATTTTATCTTTCTGACGTGTTGAGAATGTTCCCATCCTCTTCTTCCCGTGTGCTCCTTCTTTCACTCTCCTTAGAGGTTTTGAATCGTCTGTTGGCATCTGACACACAAAACAGACAATACAGCATTTGCAGAGCCTGGGAAATCAGCTACCTTTTGAGCTACATCACGATTTGAGGGAACAGACACCTCCTGCATCTATTCCTGCCTCACCATCCCAGCCTTGCTGTCTGTCACAGGCTCTGCTTGCCTCAGCACAATCTCTCATTTGTATAGTCAAGCTCAAGCTGAAGAATTTGGAGCTGTCCAGTGAAAGCTGTTCTGTACCACTCACTTTACATTTTTTCTGCTTATGTTTTTGATTTTATTTTTCCAACTGATCCCCAGCTGTGCTTACCTGTCAAGAGTATAGTTATTTGGGAAATTGTTGTGCTTGATCATTGCCAAGCTTACTACTTCAGGTTTTATTCTAGGAGTATCATTGTCAATGTGTGGCAGTCAGAGGTGCTGGTCTGCCCATGTGAGTGTGTGGTTCACCACTTGGATTTTGCAGTTGATCACAGTGCTGGTGAAATGAGAAAAGTTACCACCTGGTGTGTTGTGCTGGACTTGAAAATTTAGACCATGTTATTGGGATTTTAAGTAGGTACTGGTGCAACTGATCTTGACTCATCCATGTGTTTGTGCCCATTTCTGAAGATCATGGAATCATAGAATATCCTGAGTTGGACGGGACGCACAAGGATCATCACGTTCAGATCCTGGCCCTGCACAGGACAGCTGCAGGAATCACACTGTGTGCCTGAGAGCATTGTCCAAACATGTCTTGAGCTGTGTCAGGCTTGGTGTTATGACCACTTCCCTGGGGAGCCTGCTCAGGGCCCCACCACCCTCTGGGGGAAGAACTTTTCCCTTATTTCCGACCTAAACCTGCCCTGACACATCTTCCTGCCACTGAGATGTCCCTTGTACACCTACACTGCACGATCACACCTGGATCTGCCAAATGACCTCTGACTACAGCAGGGTTTGGGCTCCATCCCCAAAGAATGCAAACTGGGAGACCAATGTGCAGTGACACAGATGGCAGAGCAAATAAAGAAAGCAGCTTACAGTTTTTTACAGGGGGGAAAAAAAACTTTAATTTAAAACAAAGAAAATAAAGACAATCCAGAATGAACTTATAATTGAAGTTTAATTGTCACTTTCCATAAACGTGAAAATCAATAAGAAGAAGTTTTAAGAGCAAGCAATCACAGTTAAAAGCACAACATGAGCATCTGGATCTTCCATATTATGGATAAAATGTTAATGTATGATCTAAACATTATCTCTAATGTTTTCTAAACAAAGATAAATTAACAGGATCAATTTTCCATAGCAAATATTCTCCACCTAACAGGATAATCTTTGAACACTAATAAAATAAACCACAAATCATATTTACTCTTGGGCTTACCCTCTTGCTGCAATTTAGCCTAGCTTGAGACAATATGGCAAACTCTATTAGCAAAATCATAATTTACTTTTTTTTCTCCAAATAATTACTTTTCTTTTAAGGTGGTTTTACAGAGATAAAGTAACTCTCAGAGTAAATGAATTAATGACAATTAATATTTATTCATTAAATTAACTAATTTAATTAAATAATTAACTTAATTTGTTTCCCCTAATGCATGCATTCAGTGCTATGAGCATTCATGCATTAAAGGTTACAATTATTCTGTGGATCTTTCAAGAGAACATTTATTCCTTGAAGTGCATAGGTATGCTCTCAAATCTGTACATGATTAGAACATAGTAAACATATATGATAATTCAAGGTCTAAGATGATTTTCTGATCCCTGTTCCAGAATGATCACATGTAGTGCAATGGTGGAAAGGGTATCCTTCTAAATATTTGATTTTTACTCAAAATCCATTCGGAGCGCACTTGGTGTGAATGTTAGGGGGTGGGAGAAAGGGAGAGAAATGGAAATTTCATTCCACAGAAAGATATTACTTTCTCAGTAGATAAAGGTCATCTCGAAAACTGGCTGAATAAATAAAAAACACCTCACTATGAAGAACTGTGCATATGTTTAACATGATCACAAGTGACTGAAGACATGTTTGGAGGTTTTCTTCTCTCAGATGGAGATTCCCACTCTTCAGCTAATAAGTTGCTCCAGCCGAACCTTTTCCATGAGATCTGTGCAGTCAATCAGGTCTTACCTGAAAGAAAATTAACTTGAAAATTGATAGTTTCTCTGAATACAACTACAACTTTTTGTCTAGGCAAACTGCCAGAAAACTGGGAAGGTGAGAAAAACAGGTGAGCAGGGAGACAAAAAGGGAAATAAACTGGTCCTTTGGTTTCAAATGGGAAAAAATGTATACAGGTTTTTGCCACCCAGGCGCCGAATCTGAATTCTTAGTAGTGTCATAGAGCAAATAAACCACTGACAGACATTGTTAGTGTTTTATTTCTTGTTATTGTTAACGCATTTTTAGCGTTGCATTCCTTGCCCAGGACCAGAGGGAACCATGAGTTTCCACTCATGGTGCTTCATGGTCGATTGTGTGACTTAGAAAAGAAAACAAACACCCAAAGAAACAAATCCCAAAACCAGTAACAAAATCTCCTGGAGTTTAGATGATTAAGGGATTGGAATACCCTTCCTATGAGGAAAAGCTGAGAGAGATGGGACAGTTCAGCTTTGAGAAGATAAAGCTCATGAGGGTTTTATCCCTCTGTATAAACACCTGAATGAAGGAAATGAAGATGAGGGAGACAGAAAGGGGGAACCAAGTGATACAACAAGAAATAATTAATTTAAATAAATCAATAAATAAATAAATAAAACCCACATAAAATTCCAGCTGAGAACAAGAAAACACTTTTTGACTGTGAGAGTGACAACACTGTCACGGGTTGCCCAGTCACTGCAGATTTTTCATCAGGGCACTGTCCTGCACAGTCTGCTTTAGCTGACCTTACTTGGGCAGGATGCTGGGATTCTTGACCTCAAGAGGTCCCTTCCAGCGTTAATGGTTCTTTGGTTCTGTGATTTTGTCAATTAGTTGTAAGTTAAAATATGACAATTTTTGTGTAGCTTTAAAGTTGTAAATTTTATAGCTGTTTCCACAGAACTATTTTTCATGAAACGTCTTACTTTTGTCATCTTGATACAAATCTAGAAAAGATAATAAAGTTAAATGGATGGACTTCCATTAGTATTCCTTAAAATGCCATGTCAAGGGTATATATTCCTGGAAATCCTGATGCTTGAAAGACATCTCAAGGGACTACAGTCTTTGGGAACTCTATTCGAGCTCTCCCTTTGTGGAGGAATAAGGTCAAGAAGACAATACTATGAAACATTTCTCCTTACCTTCAGATGCAAATCCAAACAAGCAGTATTCTTTCAATGTCTTTATCTCTGATGCCACAATTCATCTGTATGGCTTAGACACAGTGTAGACATCTGAATTAAAAGGTCAGCGACTTCAGCTTGCCTTTCCAGTAAATGGCAGAAATAATCATCCAGAAGATGGTTAAGGTCATAGTCCCCTTCAGAGGGGGAAATTATTTCATTTTCCTCTGTTGCTGAATTAACAGTACTGTGCCCCAAAAATCCCTTCCTGAGGGTGCCCTCTATCCCATTGTCCATATCGCTGACAAAGACACCAAACAGTGCTGGTCCCGACACTGATCTCAAGGGAACAGCACTTGTCACTGGTCCCCACTTGGACACTGAGCTGTTGACCACGACTCATTGAGTGTGACCATCCAGCCAATTCCTGCGCACCAAGTGATCCATCTGTCATGTCCATGTGTCTCCAATTTAGACACAAGATTGTTATGCAGGACAGGGTCTAATGCTTTGCACAAGTCCAGGTAAGTGACACCAGTAAGAGTCTTGAACACACAAAAAATAGGAAAAAATAGGGAGAATGATGTTAGTGACCTGTGTGTACATGAATGCCAGAAAAGATGTTCACTGTTTTATTTCTCCTTACCACGTGAATTTTTACAAAATATATTAAGAGCTTAAGTTTCTGCAGCCACTGCCTGACTGATGCTCCCTCTGATTAATACTAAATACAGAGGTAGATCCCTGTCCTCAGTGGAAGGAAGAAAAACTATTTTAACACTTCTGTTTGAATCTATCATCATCCAGGGGTAGTACATCATATATCACTGCATGCATGAGGCACTAGGAGTCATATATGGATGAAGAGGATCTGGCAGGCAAGATATCTGATAAATCCGCCCTGAGCAACATGAGTGCATCCAAAAAGGAGCAGAGCAGTGGTTACTCATGCTGCAACTGAGGTGCAAAATGTATAATCCTGACTCTCTGTCTTTGTGACCTTGTAACCCAAGGTGATTGACAGTCCACCATCAGACCCATTTTCTTCTCTTAGGAAAACTGCAACAGCTGTCTCCGAAGCAACCTCCAGGAACAAGGTAGTAATATGTCTTCAGTCATCCTTTCACCAAGCAAATTACAGTATTCTGGACAGACTAAGAAAGAGGCCATCTGTTATTCCTCTTGATGAAATGTTTTGTGTGGAAACATTTTTTACCTTGCAAGGTGGCCTCAGAGGTGTAAAGCATCTCCACCACACTTCTGTCTGTCACTGAGTTATTACTTCAGCTACTAATGCATCCTCTCCTGCTCACATTACACCAATTTATATTTCAGTTTTTTCTTTTATTTTCTTTTTTTTTCCTAATTACGAGGAGTTTTAAGGGTTTGTTTTTTCAGGGTTTCTTGTTGTTTTTTTTTCTTACATCTGTCACTGTGAAGGAGTTAAGTTGCCTTGACAACTCTTTCAGCTGATGTTCTGTACCAGAGATTCTTTTCTATGTTCTTGGAGGTTTCATGTCTTTAACACATTTTAGTTGAAAGTGGACAGGATTTTCAACATATTAATGTGAGTTGTCTCTTTCATTCAACAACATAGCAACATTCACCCCCTTTATCCTTCCATCATTTTGAGGGCAAGCAATCTACCTCTGGTCCTTTTGGAATAGGTGAAAATTGGTCACCGAATTAATGTCCTGTAGAATTGAGCAGAAATGGTTTTCATAGGGTTTTACAAAGGAGTATGAAAGAAAAACACCACTCAAACACCCAGAGAACAGAATATTACCTAATGGCTACATGCTTTTTTGGAATATTCTAGTAAAAATTTATGCCATACAAAAAAAGTGTCTGATTAATTCTTGTTTCGTAAAAAATATTCTTTATTCTTAACATCAGATTCTTCTTTGAGATATATTTTACTTACAGAGTCTTAACAGTACATAGCATAAATCAACAAAACACAAAAATACTACATAGCCAAATAAAGGTATATGTCAACAGCAGAGGCATCTACCCTGAAGAAATATAGAGAGAATTTTTGCTTGGATAGAAGTACATGGACTGTCCTTCAACATCAGACTAAATGTTGCCAGACTTGCAGTTTAAAAGAAACTACTATGAAGCATAACTTGCATGTGCACGGTGAGAGGGCCAGAGAAATGTCTTTAATACCACATCAGACCTCTCATTTGCAAACTGAGCAATGCCTGCTTGAGTATTTCCTATCAGCTCATAAGCATTGGAGGCACTGCACAGCATAAGCAGATCATTTTCCTCCCTGTTTGCCGTAAGAGGGTTCTGTTACTTCTCTGGAATTCTGCAGGATAATGTTTATAACTGCTTTATAACTGGTTCTATGAATTGCTCACTCATGTCAGTCACCTGACCTTATGCTTTCAAATGCAACGTCCTCCAGAAATCCTCTCTTATGTGCTAAAATATGTAACAGTTCCTTCAAAACTCTCGAGTTTTCTCATGAAAAATTTAAATGTCTGAAACTTTCCCAAGGCACATACTGGGCAACTACAAGTGATGCCAGGAAATGAAAGCAGCTATATTGTGGTGTCCTCACCCTTGCATATGTCTCTTAACAGCTATAGTTCTTCAAATATTCTAAATTTAAGCCAGTGAGCTTGGCCACTGAAAAGTACTTTGGTGGTTTACAGGTGGCAAAACAGGTAACACATTGCATCCAACAGGCATATAAAAAAATCACAAAATAATTGATTTTCCCTTCATCTCCTTCTTCTATCCTCAAATGACCTATTTTATTAAACATCGCACATATTACAAACAGAGAGTTTTCATTCTGGTACGTGACGTGCATTACACCATCATTATCATTATCTCTTTCAACAGTTTGTGTACATCATAGAATCGTAGAATCACAGAATCATAGAATCATAGAATATGCTGAGTTGGAAGGGACCCATCAGGATCCTTGAGTCCATTCTGCACACTAGACATTCTAGTTTGGGATAAATGTGTCTCCACCCTATGTTTCTCTGTTTAAAGGAGAGAAACACTCCCGGAAACAAAATATGCAGATCTGGTCAATCTGTTCTGTCCAAAACGCGATGATTCTGCTCGAAAACAGTTGTACTGTGTGCTGTGAGCCTTGGCCTAAGCTGTAGCTGTGCACAGAATTGAGGCAGTTAGGCCCCAATTCATAATTTGTTCCTTACTGAGGGAAAGATTTAAGCCACTGAACTCAAAAGGATTAAGCGTGGGCTGAAAATAGAACTGTTTTTAAAGTACTTTCTCACAGGAAGCCTTTAAACAATCCTCTGCTGTTCTGCTTTTATTCTCCCAACAAACAACTTTATCTCATGGTCATATTCTAACAGAGAATAATACTAATACATTTTTAATGTTCAGATTATCTAGATTCTCTGTGACCCGGTTCAACTGATTCTTTACATGAAACAGGACACTATGCTTTCAGTTGCTTTTCTTTCAGTTCAATTTCTCTATTTTTAATCATTCATTAAAATTTAAATGAGAAATCAACAATAATCTCATGCTGTAGGCCTGGTTTGTATGCATGGAAATCAATGGTAAAGTGTTCATTGAATTAAATGGAACAGTATCTGGTCCTTTATATGTATTGATCTAGCAAGATAAGGTCTTAACTATTTTCTATTTAGAGAGTTCAGCATAACCTTACAGTATCCCTAGAAGTGATAAAATCAGGCAGCGTGGTATGAAATGGCAAAATGCCCATTGACTTTCAAGTGGGAAAGAATGTGAGATAAAAATCTTCTGTATATTGTGTGTTTTTGTCCAAGGGCTGAGTCCATGTAAACAAGAAGTGAGGTACAACACAGAGAAATCTGGAAAATGAAATTGATGCCTTAATAATTTCTTGGTTTTTTACTCTTCGTGTATCTGTAACTTGTGTAGTTCTGTCCTTCTTACAAATTGCTAAAAACCTCTGTTCCCAGCTCCTTTAGGCAAAACAAAACCTTCTGAACAGGGATCCAAGGACACATTTGTTGCCCTAAGGCCTCAAAATATGTAAACTGTGACTTGGGGGGGGAGTGGGCCTGGGGTGGTTAACGTCATCACCTAAGGGTGTGATTGGAGAATTAGGGTCCAATATGCTAATGGGACAGAACTTATAAAAGGTGAAGGGCTCGTGACCCAGCGTCCATTTTGGGTGTAGTCCTGTGAGGGACACTTTGCTTGCCCAAATGTACCTTGAAGGCCTTGAATAAATTTGTCCACTTTTTATACTAGTAATTTGTCTTGGCCTCTGTTTCAGGCAGCCTGCTTCTAGACATCAAAACAGCTTGTGAAGACTGTGGGATCTTCACAACCTGTTTTTCAAGGTTTTTTTTTTAAATCTGCCTTGATATTAATTAATGGATTCAATACATGACTGTGTTGTTTGAATAAGTGACTGATAGCATGCTGAATTAATACAAATTAAAGTGATATTTAATATTAATTATAAATAAAATTTCCGCATACATAATCCTTTGGACATAAACCATTGATTGAGTCTAGGACTAAGTCTGGTTCAAACTGTACCTATGCTCTCCCTGAGGAGGAATTTAGAAGCCAGGGGATACATTCTGGACCTCATGACTCAACAAGAAGTTCTTCCTCACCTGCTTGCACTTTTCATCTCTGCATAAATCATTCAAGCTTGATTCTAGAAGAAATTTGTGTGTTTAATCCATGCAGCAAATAATGGAGTGAACCTTGTCATCAATCTTTATTAAGTCACGCTTTTACAACATCATATTAAAGCTCCCTCTGACAGTTATTCTTTAAGTGATCTAAATCACTCTTTTGTGACAAATTGGTCTAGTTGGCAGGATTTATGACAGTCATGGTGCTGTTTTCCCAACAAATGTCTGGGTAATTGGAGTCACCCATGAGGATCAGCTTCTCTTTGCCCAAGACCTCCTTGAGCAGCTGAAGCAAGGTTTCATTGGTCTTGTATTCTTTGTCTACATTTACTTCATTTCAAAGCAGAACTTCCAATTTGTAAGGAGTTGGAAGAGTTGAAGGGGGTGGGGGAGATATGATTCCTGTCATCATTCTTCTCTTATTTTTGTCAGTCACATAACTGCTGGAAGACATGCTTAAGCAAGCATGCTGCCTTATGGGACATGCCATCTTGACGGAAGAAGGCATATGCCCAAAACAGCTTGAAATTTATCTGAAAACAGGATGCAAGAAGAAAGAGATAATAAGTTTTGATCATGAATCTTAAAAATATGCCTGAAGTCCTACCAGAATTAATAGTACTCATTAATTTGGACTAAAGTATGGACTACATATCTTTGTGTGCAAGTGATACCGTGGGTTATGGCAGAATCACGAAATATCCTGGGTTGGAAGGGACTCATAAGGGTCATCAAAGTCAAACTCTGCACAGGACACCCAAAGAATGAAACTGTGTAGCTGAGAGTGTTGTCCAAACACTTCTTGAACTCTGTCGGGCTTGGTGTTGGGGTGGAGGAAGGATACAAAACAGTTCAGAGTAACAGCACTGTAAGGTAATTTGACTCTGGACAAGTTGATATCTTGTGGTGGAGGATGACATGGGGACACCTGGCCTGACTCTGTACCTGAAGGCATGTTTGGCTCAGAACAGCATATCCTAAATAAACCATCTCTTCTGGAGCCCAGGAGTACTCAGAGAGGGGTTGTTATTTCCACAAGATGTATTACATTGCTTTTTTGTTTGATAAGTTATTTCACGTCACTGAAAACTCAGGGACTGCTGAGCTGTGTGCATGAGCTCTTTGGCTGGCGCTGAATATTTCACAGGTATTCTGTTCTCTGATTTTGGTTTGCTTCCCTCCCCCCCCCAAACATTATTCAAAGACTTTGAGGGTTTTCAGAGTTTTTAAACACATAAGGCCACTTGATAAGATCTGACTCGTCCAATTATTGCAGATATTTTTCACTGGGTGATAGGACTTTCTGGCAAGTAATGTATTATTGCCTCTTACCCTCTTCTTTTTTCACTCATAAGGAACCTCAAATAAATATCAATGTCTGTGCATCAATTACAAAAGTAAATCAAACAGTCTTTTCTGTCAATTTAAAATTGTGTTGTATGATTAATTCCCCAAATCCTTAAGTAATATTTGGTACCAAATATTGAGGGATTTTTTAAAATTTTATACAATTAATATATTCTTCCAGAATTATGAAGAAATCAAGATTTGTCTGTATAGACCAAATATTTGTGAAGAGGGAAGATAAAATTTAGCAAATGGCAGATTAGTAGCAAGTACTGACTAATGATGCACTTGACTAAACCTTCTTTTTTTTTTCAATTGGTTAGAAGTAAGTAGTTGATTATATTTAATCGACCATGTTAATTACTGCATCTCTGAAATTTATTGAACAATTAAAATAAAGCATTAGAGGCTTGTAATACCGAAGGGAATGATCTTATAGTGAGTGTTACATGAAGGGAAATTAAATGACCCAATACCACTGAGCCTATTCCACCTGATAATTCCACAGATCTATTAGCAGAGCTTGAGTCTGAACTTCATTCTGTGTTTTGTCACTGCATGAGCCACCATGTCCAAGGATCTGACCTTTTTATTCCCTTTTAGTTACTGGCTGAACTCTCCCAGCCTGCAATGTGCTTCGGATCAGGTATCCCAAATCACCCAAATGACTGGCTTTTTGGCCTAAAATAATGGAAGTCTACCAAACTGATTTGTCACCTTTGCCTGATGTTCACACATACTAATGAGTTCTGAAAATGTTAATTTGCTTTGTGCCCAGATCAAACACACTACTCTGTCAGAATAAAGTAAGTTCAGAGCCAACAAATTTGCATGAGTGTAGTTTATTCTGAAAACATTTACATGCCATTAATACATTAACATAAATGACGTTCAGAGCACATTTAACTGTCACTGCGATGCTCCTGATTAGGAAGAGTGGGCACTAGAAAGACCACAGCTTTTCTGTCTTTTTTAGCTATCCCTGTATTACCTTATATCAAGGGAGCTGACACCTTCTGCTGAAGGGAAAGCTGGAGATTACAATGCTTTGATCCACCATTTTCCTGTGGGATCATCTATTCCTACTGTGATTGATATTTTTGCATTACTGGACACATGGGACTGGATTCAGCTGTCCAAACACAGGTGCCAATTTAGCTTCTTTGCATCTTGCCTGCCTCTATCTCTCATTTGGGAAAAGAATGTTTGTACCTAAGAACACAACATAAAAAAATTGAGTACAACAAAGAACTTCAAATAGGCATCGCCTGTGATTGGCAACAGAGGAGAGTCCTGTGTCTTCCCTGTCTACAATGGAAGGATGAACACCTTGTTCATATGTAGATGGCAACGTATTTACACGAGAAGTTAAGGTCTTAATCTGGAGCTGAATCCTGCCCATGGTTATTATCTAGGAATCCCCTGAAGATTCCTCAGCTTCCTGTTGAGTGTCAAGCCTAAAAAGCTCGAGCAGTCAGGTCAAATAAAACCTTCCTCGTGCAGAGACCTTCTGGTGGATCTCTAGGGAATTTTCTCAGAGTAGAAAATGGGGAATTTTTTACAGTTTTGTGGAGAAAAAGAGCAGCTATGTTACTTATTTTCCTAACAGCAGCGAGAATCTGATGAATGACACAGTCTCACATTAGTTTTTGCTACTCTTGTTGTGGAGAGGCTTCTTTCTAATACAGTTAAAGTGTCTTTTCTAGCCCAGTGCAGTGCTGCCACCCCATTCACACAATTACAGTGATTCATCACACTTTAGTTGACTAATTAGTGGATTGGAGAAGACTTTATACTGATCCTGCAAAACAGATTCTTCTGTCACAGAATCACAGAATCACAGAATCACAGAGTAGGTGAGGTTGAAGGCCCCGTACCCATATCTCATTCTGGTGAGTAACTGTTTTCTTTTTTTCTCTCATGAAGCCTTTGACTGTCTTGTGGCTGCCTTTCACTGCTGTGAACAGTTGTGAGGGCAGAATGAAAATCCTGGGAAGATCAGACACGCTTGGCAGTGAAGGCATAGCTGTATAGGCTGCCCTGAACTCCTGCAGACGCCTGGTTCATAAATTAAAGCTTTTTAATAGCAAAGCCTGAGTCTTAACCATTTCAAGCTCAGTGGGAGCAGTGGCCACTGAAGCATCCCTGCAGATCACACTGTTCATAGCAGGGAGGGAATAGAAGTGATCCAGAGCAGGTCAGCCTCTGTTGGCTCACCAGTTTTAAAACTGAGCCAAGCCTGGAATCTGACTGGCAAACCAAACCAGCTCTGTGCAATGAACTGCATCAGGGGAATGGACTCCAGAGACAGAAATGAACTAGAGGAGGAATTTAGCAAAGTAGCTTTGCTGGCAATCAAAACTCTTTGCCTCTGCCATTTGGCAAACTTTCTGAACCCAGAATTCAGGTGGGAGGTTATTTTTCATCCTCAGCCTTAAGTCAGACCTGTTGTTCAGTCAGTGGAGCTGGCATTTTAAGATGCAGCCTTTCTGGAGGGCAACGAGCAACTGTGTTCTGTGATTCTCTTGGTTAAACAAGACTTTGAATGGCAATGGGTGCCTGGCAACACAAGTGCTCTGAGCTGCTGCGTGATGTCAGCCAGGGCTGGGTGTGACATCACCCAGCAGCTGCAGCCCCGAGCTTATTGCAGCCGTGTGATGATCACCCCTTTGGATTCACATGCAAACAGCTCATTCATGCTCAGCTGCCGCTTTCTTCCCCAGGAATCAAAAAGGCTCTTTGATACAATGATGGCACAGGGAATATCATCAGACCAAAAAAAAAAAAAAAAAAATTTGCTCCATCAGGTTTCTCGAGCAATGGTTTGGAAAATTGCTCCCCTTAAGGTGCAAATAAAAATACGTCACCAAAGACAGGATGAGGGAGCCCATCTTAGCACTGCTGACTGCCAAAAGTTGCTTCACAGAATCTCTTACGCATTGCAAATCGGGTGGCTGCGGGCAGCTGGAGGGGGAAAAGGATCAGCATGCCGTGTTTTAAGCTGCCTGCCCTCAAAATGTGGCAGAGCAATTAGAGCTGTGGCTCAAACAGCAACAAAACAGAGTTTGTGGTTGGAACAAACGCTGTGGTTTGCAGTTAAAACCTGTCCAAACCCACAGAGCTGTTCATGCTTGTGACCATGAAAAATTAGGTTTGTATTACGCACGGATTCTGTGACAATGGAATTTGATGATGTTCATTTATTTATTTATTTATTTTTATTGCATAACACTGGAATAGCTTGTTCTGGAATAAGCACAGCTGTAGAAATAAATTAGTGTAATAGATCACTAACCTGATGATCTGTAAGGTCCCTTGAAACTCAAACCACTATGATTCTATGAAATTTTTCCCCCTAAAGTAAACCTCTAGAGATGTATGGTCTTCATTAGAGGGCACCACTGATATCAGGAGCTCTACTGCTATTTTTTCATAGAATCCTTACTCAGCATCATTAAAGCCAGTATATAAATTCTCCATCAAAACTTTTGCTAATTTCTGGAATGCTATTTTTAACTTTCTGGTTATAGTATACGTATATATGTGCATACATATGTGCAATCACTTGGCAGAGGACCTTCCCACCTTTTTAAAAATTTTGTTGCAATTTTACCTGTATAGATTTTAACCAAAGAAGGCCAGATTGCATATCAATTTGATTTTAGCCATCACCATCTTTCAGAAAATAATTTTTTTTCATTATTTATTCATCTGAATTATTGTTTTATTTTTAAACCTCCTAATTAAAAATACAATTTCTTTCTCAGTTATGTTGAGGGTTTTTTTGCTTCATCCTAGCTTTTTTTTTTTCCCCTCCTGAATCTCTGGAATTTTTGCAATAATAAGACTCATGTCCATTCAGTTTGAGATTTGTTGGGTTTTTTAACTAAGAGTTCAAGACGTTTCAACATCAGATACACAAGACTAATGTAAATGGAAAAGGCAAAGACTAAAAATGTTTCACTCATGACAATAATAACAAAACACAAAACATTAATTCCAGAACACCTTGGAACAATGATGACATTTTTCTTAAGGGTGGTTATTTATGCTCTAAAGTGCCAGAAGTTTGACTGCATTTTTAAAAGCTCCAAAAGATAAAAATAAAAACAGAAAACAGTGTTATCAGAAGTGTTATATCTTAAATTATTAGCTACCTGCTACTTATATCACATTATTTGGCTTCATATAGTAATACAAGATTTGCCAGAAGATGATCACAGTCAGTCCTCTTCTGTGGCCCTTTAGTTCCATGTGTTATATAAATAGAACATGCTGAACATCTTGCAGGAATACGAGTTTTTAAATTATAAAATAAGTTTTTTACATATTTAATTTGGTTTGCAGAATTGACGATAATTTTTTTCCTAAAAAGAATATAAAAATTGAATTATTGTAAGTTTCAGCTGATCTGTAAAGGCCCAGTGTTTCTCTGAGAGAGAATCTCCCCATACCAGAAATAAATTTTTGTAAAACAAGAGAGAAGGTGACCAAATGAGCTACCTGTCCCTGCTGAGGAGGAGAAGCATGTGGGATAGATTACATAAATCTTCTGCGCTAATGGAAGCGTACCATTAAATGATAACAGTTAAAATTTCAAATTAGATTTTTGTGGAAAAAAAAACCCCAGACCAACTCACAACATTACAGAATTACAAAATTACAGAATCTGGTGCAACCTCCCTGCTCAAACAGGATCATCCCAGAGCATCCAGACAGTTCTTGAATATCTCCAGTGAGAGAGACTCCACAACCTCCCTGGGCAATGTCACATTATTTGAGCACCCTCATAGTGAAAAATGGGTTTAACTATGTTCAGACATCTTGTACCCATTGTCTCTTGACCTGACACTGCACACCACTGAGAAGAGTCCAATCTCACTGTTTCATTCCCTCCCGCACAATATTTATCCAAATTATTATGATCTCCCCCTGTAGAGGCAGGATAACACATAACTCTAGGCTGAAATAAAGATGCTTTAGTAGGTAAAGCAAGTGCTATGTGTGGAACCAAAGAAAAATAAGGAAATAATTTATTATTTGTCTTCTCTCAGAAAGCGAGGCTTCCTCATGCGGGATGGTTACTTAGGAGGACAGACCCCATAAGCCTGAATGTCATCCTGTTCCTCTATCTTCCACCAGTTTATATGTTGAATATGCCACATGGTATGGGATATCCCTTGGGTCAGTTGGGGTCAGCTGTCCTGGCTGTGTCCCCTCCCAATTCCTTTTGCACCCCCAGCATCTGGGGCAGGGAAGTGCTTTCCAGGTAGTGGTTGTGATTATTAAGGACTGTGAGGAAAACTCTTCCTGCTATGGTCAGATGCCAAAACTGTTCCAGTCTCACACATTCTGTGAGGTTTGGAGGTACAGCAATATGAGAGCCCATGTCATTGCAGTCTTCCAGGGTGTTGCACTGAAAATAAGAGCAGGACAGGCTTGCACCTATTTGTGCTTTCTTTAACAGCTGATGGCCACAATGATCCCCTGACAGTCACAGTGGTTATCTTTCCAGGATGCTTCAGGCAAAACTTATTGGAAGCCATATGTAAATATTGCTTGCAACACGAGTACATGTCCAAACAACTTGAGTTAATTTACCTCCCGTAATTTTTTTTCTTCAGTGATCGTCCTTAAATTCATGTATTTCTGGTCCTTGGATCTTAAAGCTCCTTGAAGAGAAATCAAGGTTTATCTCAGAATCATAGAATCATGGAATGGCCTGCATTGAAAGGGACCTTAAAGGTCATCTTGTTCCAACCGCCAGCCATGGGCAGGGACACCTTCCACTAGATCAGGTTTCTCAGAGCCCCATCCAGCCTTGAACACCTCCAGGAACAAGGCACCCACAGCTTCTCTGGGCAAACTGTGGCAGAGCCTCATCACTCTCAAAGAATTTCTTCTTAATATCTAGTCTAAACCTAGTCTCTTTCTGCTCTTGAAAATAGCCTCTCTCCATCTTTCATGTAGGCTCCTTTCAGGTACTGGAAGACCACAATTAGGTCTCTCCAAAGCTTTCTCATTTCCAGGCTGAACAAGCCAAATTCTCTCAACCTTTCCTCCTAGGAGAGATGGTCCATCCCTCTGATCAACTTGGTGGCCCTTCATTGTGCTAAAGCAGGAAGAGGGATGACATGGATAAATTCACTATATTAGCAGTTTAGGCATTATTCTTGTGACCAAACACCTTGTTCCTTTTCAAAATAATTTAGGCCTGACCTATCCCTATTTCATATAATTTCATAAATAGTCATATCATAATGGCCTCATTAGTCTGTAAAGGATGCTAAAAGGAAATAATCACAGTACATATTAAGCATTCATTTTCTCTATCCTGTAGAGGACACAGCTGTCAAGGAAGTGTTTTGATACATCATGAAACCTAATGAATATCAAAAAAACCCCAGATATTAGTTACAAGCCATTGTCATGTAAATAATCCATTTGTTTCATAAATTTTGCCCTAATTGTCAAAAAGGCAGCATGAGGCAAAACCCAATGTGATTAAACCAAGATGTAAACAAGAATATAAAAGATTGATAAAAATATTTAAAAGTTACTCAGAATCTAATAATTTGTGTATGTGGCTTGCTCTGGGAGGAAGTGAAAATAACAAAAAAAAAGATCAGAGAGGAAAAATACAGTGATCTTTGAATGGCAAGACGCTGAAGAAAAATAATGCGATTTCATGGTAGGGAAACTAAACAATAATGAAATGAAAATGGAATTGTCTTAAGAATGATTGTAAGGAATTAGAGACAGAGGACAAAGGAAAAAGAAAATATATTAAATAATTGCCATCAGCCCACATAATTGGGGAGAGGGGCGAAGAACTGGTTAGTCACTTTTACAGTTGTGGAAAGATGGGATCCTTTGAGAATAGTAAAATGAAAATTCATGGAATGACTAAAAGCCTTTAAGGGAAATGGGGTTAAAAACATTGAATGCTGGATTAAAAGGAGAATCACATGTTCCATCTTATCATGTCAAAAGCCTATGGAATAAATCAGCTACGTAAACTGTTCAAAATGGAGAGGCAGGAATACGAAATGAGAGACCACTTGTTTTCTCTGGTGGAGATTATTCCAGAAATTACATAGAAAAATATTTTAAAATGTAACATTGATTGACTAGCATGAGCAGTCAAATGTTCATGATTAACAATGTGATTAATTTACCTGACATTTATTAGGTGGTAAGGTATTTATATTTTTTTAAGTGTATTTTACTTTTTTGATGAGAAGAAAGCACTGGGCTCTATACTCAGCAGCTACCAGATAAGGTGCAGACTTGCTGTGGAATATGTGATTTAATGTCTCACTGTGAGACTTTGACTTGACTGGCTTTTAGCCATGTCTTGATAGTGAGTTCAGAGGCTTCAATTTCTGCCCTAATTCTCTTCCCTCCTTTCACAGTATGGTTTTTGGAACATGGACTCCCTGTTGCTATGCAAAATATCTTAGCACTTAGCTACAGTTTCCTTGAATGCTACTGAATTCAAATAATTAATCATAGTAAAATGATATCCAAAAAATTCATGAGGAAGAAAGGCTGAATCACGCAGGTAGATAGCAAACTGCCTTTTGAATTAAAATTGCTAAAAGAGGTCAAACACAAATAAAAAAGAAAAAAAGAATGGAAAACTGCTGAAAATGTCTGTTAAATGTGCCATGAAATATACAGCTCCCAAGGAGAAAATGAAGAGAATGCCATCTCAGTGTGCTGTGGGAGGGTGGTATAGCTCTTAGGAGGTGGCATTATTGCTGTGAGAGGCTCTTGGTTTACCTCACCCAGAGCACTTTCTGCAGCTTTGCTGCAATACCTCAGCAAGAACATAATCGCCCTTGAGCTAGGAAGAAGCAGAGCAGCAAGAATAATATCCTTGGAGATGTGTCATAGAGAAAGGTTAAGGGAGTTTAGTTTAGTGCAATATAAGAAGAGACTTTATAACAAATTAATTGAAGTTTCTGGGGCTATTAACAAGCTACCAGGCATGATTTGAGAACAGAAAAATCACAGAAAAATAAAGCTCCCTGAAAGCCTGAGTATAGTATTTAGGCTGTTAAAACACACAACACACAACAGACCAGATGCTCATCTGGGGAAGCTTGAGGTCAGGCTATGAATTGCATCAAATTACACTAATTTACACCTGCTGAGGATCTATCTTGAAATTAATTTGCCCTCAGAACATTTTTATTCGTATTAAACCTTTTCATTTTGATAAGTAGAATAGCTTGCTAAAATGGATAAATAATTCCTTCAAAGTGACACACTGAGCGAGTATCAAGAGACTTTTTCTTTTGTTTTGTTTTATTTCTCCCTTGGTGTCATGTTTCCTTTTCTCCTGCTTTCATTCAAAGTCTGCTAAGCAGTACAGTTGGGAGAGATCAGAATAGGGCCCTTTGATCAATCAGGGTTTAGTCAGAAGTTCTGGGAAGACTTTTTTCCTCTCCATGAAACAGTTCAAGCGTTTTGGGATCTTCTCAATGTCAAGTTTAATTTCGTTTATTTCTTTATCATAGTGCAGTACTTGCATGAGGAAAAATATTTACTTTGGAAAGATGTTGCCCTTAGATCACATTTTAAACTGAATACTTACTTGACATGTTTTCGAAATTTAAGGTTAATCTAGGCTGACATACACTTGGTTACAAAATAAGGCCTATATGTTTTCATTATAATGTGTTTACTAGTGGTTAAGCTTGATGGGAAGCTTTTCCATCATGTATAATTTGGAAAAGTTACAATATGATAATGATTTCATTATTTTTCAGGAAACATCCTTGGAGAGTCCTGGACCTAGACCAACTCTCAGGTATTTTTCTACCAAGTCTTGAACTGAATGGCAGTCAAGAAAGTACAAAAGTGCGGCAAATGAACAAAGTGCCATGGAAACAATCCATGATTACACTATAAGAAAACAGAGAAAATAAGCACATTAAAATCCAACAAGAAACTGAAAAGTCATTCTGTGAGCTGAGTCATTTCAAACCACCTTGTGTGAATAAGTTAATTGTGCAGCTGGATTTTTCTGTTCAGAAGTGGCTATGAACTCTCAGGAAATTCTAGAGGAAATGAGTCCAAGGCAGCCTTTGGACAGTCTCTGTGTACTCTGAAGAGTGTCATGGCCTGTATCTATCCACGTTAGTTCAGAACTGATGCTTCTCTAGGCACTGGAGATCAGCACACTCCAGATGCCCTGGGCTTTATAGTTCAGGTGAAAGATTAACACTTAATTTAGTGGACAGATACTGAAGATCTGCAGTCCATATAATCCAAGACCTTCCCCAATCCTTTTGTCACTCTGCTAGACAAACACAGCAGTCATAATTTCTATTCACTTTGTCCAGCAAACTTTGAGTCAGAATCATGGATCAAATTTAGGATTTCAGCGTGGATGTCCAGACCAGTTTTAAAATCTTCCCAGCTCTGATGGTTAAGAGCAAATTCAGCAAAACATTGGGGATCAATGCAATGAGGGGCTGAGGTCATTTGTTCTGTTCAGCCTGGAGAAGAGGAAACTGAGGGGCCTCATTGCAGTTATGACTTTCTCACGAGGGGAAAAGGATGGGAAGACACTGATCTCTTCTCTGTGGTGACAGTGACAGGAGTCAAGGGAATGGTCTGAGGTTGTGGCAGGGCAGGTTTAGGTTGGATATTAAGGAAAAGTTCTTCACCTGGAGGGTGATTGGGCACTGGAGCAGGTGGCCCAAGGAAGTGGTCGCAACACCAAGCCTGAGAGAGTTCAAGAAGCGTTTGTCCAACACTCACAGGCACATGGTGGGGGTTTTGGGATGTCCTGCACAGGGCCAGGAGCTGGACTTGAAGATCATTGTGGGTCCCTTCTGACTCAGGGTATTCTGTGATTCTCTGAATCCATCTAAGGCTTCACTCATTACACAGAGGATGGGAAGATGCAGACTCATGTTTCTACTGATGTTGAATTTTAAGGCATCATTATCTACAGTCAAATCCACGCTCTCTCACCTGGAGTTTAAACCGTGTACTCAATCCATGCTGTCAGTAAAGGGTGGAGGCAAAAGTACCCTTATCTTTTGCCTTAGTTAAATACACTCCTGGTATCTCTTTTTTTTTTTTTTTTTAGTGCAACAAATGCATTTGGATTTACATTCTATGTGGCATGAGAAAAGGAGGAAGAGCCTGCTGGTCAAAATAAACACACCTATTTTTTTTCTCATTGACCAGCAATCGCAGCTCACTTTTGACTTAAATGGGATTATATGATTTACCTTTCTCTTACAGCCTTTTCTCCTCATCAGTGAGACAATCACAAGCAGCTTTTTATTTCAAAACAAGCTAGAGAAAAACAAACAAACAAACAAAAGATGAGGCTGACTCACAGATGAACACATCCAAAACCTGCATATCTTGTATGCAATTTGAAATGTCTCCTATCCTAAAACTAGTGATGCAGATGAAAAACAAATGAATCCACTCTGCTTGAATACTCACAGGCAACAATGAGGAAGACTAACTTTTTCTTTTTTCTCTGAATAAGTGCTGCTGCACAGACCAACGATGCATTGCTAACCATATTTACAGAGCTGATCTGCTCAAAGTACATCCTGTTGGGAAGCAGAGCATGTGGAATATGACCATTTGCTTTATGCAATTCAAGGAAATGCTGCAACAGGTTGTGGGAAACATAAATCAAATTGGTATTTGGCTATTAGCAGTGGTGGAAAAATGAAGACAGCTTTTAAATGTGTATCAACTAAGGAAAATTATCACTTGGAGTTAATTGACTCCAGTTGAACACCTGGGGCATATGATCAGTTTACAACATTTATTTAATTTTTTCTAAGTTCCCTCCAGTTTCTTCCTTACTTGCAGACACAAATAAAGCTGAAAATATAATTATGTCTATGTTTTTTATATTAGACATCTATATAAAAATATTCCGTTCCAGCCTTCATAAATGGTAATACGGCTGGGGTGTCAAATTTGATATAATGAACATTTTCTGATCTTCTGAAAGCTTTGTTGGTGGGTTTGTTGTGGTTGTTTTGTTGTCTTCTGTTTTGTTTTAGTTATGTCTTCTGAAATATATTTCAGACAAAATCCATATGTAATTTGTCATTTTTCTAAAATCTGCTTCATCTAAAGGTACTTCTAACCATTCTTATTCACTGGATTCTATGATGATGGGAAGGAAGAATCCTTCACACCAAACTGAATCTAAGACATAATGATCAAAGCAGTTATGCCAGGAAATAAGCTACAGAAATGGATAGAATCTGACAGAAATAGTAGCATAAGATGCCCACACGTTGCCCAGATGTGCAAAGGCAGCTTGTGCTAACATATCTATTTTGACCATTCTTATGGCAGGTGATTGCAGACAAGTGGCTTTACTTTATGTATAAACCAGAATAACTGACTTGGAGCCATCACATATGACTGCAGAAAGCTTTCTGCCCATTCAAGCCAGATTTTGGTGTCAGACCCATTTCTGTTGCCTGGAGGAAAAAGCAGCTGAAAAATGTAGAAAGTATATTTAAATGTGTCCTCATCTAGTTATTCTCGTAGTCACATTCCTTTTCTCTTCCTTTCTCACCTGATCTTCATCCTGACCTTTAGTTGTATTGTTCCACTGTGCTAGGTCCAAAATTGGTAATTATGGAAGAGAGAGATTCCACATCCACAGTGGGGACCTCTGAGCTAACTTTGGACTTAAGGTCTGCAGAGCTGCAGAGCTTAACTTCACTGCTTTCTGCAGTCTGGTGTTGTGACCTATCTAGATAAGATTTTAAGAGTATAATCTATAAATCCATGACGCTGACCTTGGAAATCATCTAAGATAATTAATTGCTGATATTATCATCTGGATGGTGCTTCTCAGGTATTTTAGTGTATCTTTCCCATTACAATTTGCCATCCTAAGCAGGTAGTCCAACCAGGTCACTTTTTTGATCAAGACAGAAGTGTGGGTTCTTCTTTTTTGCATGGTAGCCAGTAATTAAAAATACTCCTTTGTAATAAATGAAACCGTGAATCAACTCTACCCTTGTACTTAAATCAGGGATGTTGCATCTCCACTGAACACACAGACCATTTGGTCAGTGACTATGCTCAGGTATTGCTCTCAGAATATGTAGCCATGTTTAAGGAGTGAAGCATAAATTTGGCTATGTGCAAAACAAAAGGAGACTGAATCTCTAATTTAATGGCAGTGAAACCCATAAAGAAAAGACAAATACAATCCTGAGCTTAGACTGAAAGTATTTACACTCAAATAGCTTATGAAAAGTCACTTGAGACCAGACATAGACATTCAGATATCCAACTGTTCAATAATTTTTTTTGCTGAAGCTGTTCCTGTTTTTGTAAGTTAATAAATATTCATCAGCTGAGACTGTAGGAAACCATAACAGTAGCCATTTAGCACAGAAGACTGGCTCTCTGTTCTTAAACTTGTGAGTGGCTGAAGATTATTATTTGTTGATTTATTCACCTATGTATTTTTACAAGGTAGAGTGTTTTTAACAGGAGACAAATGGGAACAGTATACCCTCAAACACCTCATACCTTAAATATTCATGCATTGACTTAATGTTCTAGCTCTGGTGCTTCAGCATGGGCTTCTCACAGGGTCACAACCTCCTTCAACATCCCCCTGCTCTGGTTGGGGTCCTGCAGGGGCTGCAGGAGAATCTCTGCTCCCCCACAGACCCCCATGGTCTGCAGGGGCACAGCTGCCTCACCCTGGGCTGCACTGGGGGCTGCGGGGGAATGTCAACTCTGGCACTTGGGGTACCTCCTGCCCCTCCTTCTGCACTGATCTTGGTGTCTGCAGGGACGTTTCTCTCACATATTCTCACTCCTCCTTCTCTGCCTGTTGCTGTGGAGCTCTTTCCCCCCTTAAATACATTATCCCAGAGGCACTAACAGGGTCACTGATGGCCTGGGCCAGTGGTGGTTCTGTCTTGGAGCCACCAGGGACTGGCTCTGCTGGATATGATGGAGGCTTCTGGCAGCTTCTCACAGAAGCCACCCCTGCAGTTCCCCCACTATCAAAACCTTTCCATGCAAACCCAATACACTTCTTGACTAAAACGCAGAAAGATATTTTCTTATCTAGGTATCTTCTGCCAGAAATTCTATCTTCTTTCCTGTTTCTTCAGAAAAGCATCTAGCTTAGCAATTTCAGGAGAAGGATCAGCTTATGGATCTTGAGAGGACTAAACCATTTGGAAGTTGAAAGCCTTCTTCCCTTTGAAAGAATTACTAAAATATCTTTCTGATGAAAAGCGTGAGCTGGAATCATACCTTTCCTCTGTCACTTTATAGGAGAGCTTGGTAGGGACCACTGGCTTTCCTTCCCAAGAAGATGCTTTAATCCCTACAACAAGGGCAACATTAAGTGTCCTCATTTCCTTTCCTTTTTCTTTGAATTGTGCAAGGAACCCATAGAGCTTTCAATAGGAAATATGTGCTTTGAAGGAGGGGAGCATTGAATGCTAATGCACTATATGCCTTTTACAAAATGTACATTTGTGGAAATTTTTCAGCACCAGAAAGGTAGCAAAGCTTTTTATTGGCTCAGGTGGGCTTTAAATTTCACCACAGACATTTCAGAGTTGAAAACTTCTAAGAACCATTGTGCAAAGCTGATATCCAGCAAAAATCAATGAGTTCATAGGTGGTCTCACACAAGAATTGCATCAAATCAATTTTTCATCTTGCATCCTATTTTCAGGACACTCATTAAGCAATTCTAGGCATATTGAAAACATATTGATCTTTACTAAATTTATAAACAAATCCTTTGAATGTTGCTGTATTGAGCAGGCATGAACTCTATAGATAGATTCAGGAAAACAGAAAGTAATACACAATTTTAGCACACAGGCAATGCCAGACAATACGACGTTCACCTTACAAAACACATTTCTCTGTCACAAGGGCACTTTGCTGGCTCATGTTTTACTTGGTGTCCACCAGGACTCCCATATCCTCTTCTGAAAAGGTGGAACATGTAGTCACTCAGTCTCAGAAATCAGAGGTAGTTGAATATGATGTTTGCAGTATTATTTTCTAGTAGATCTTCACAACATTGTCTGTTATAAGTTTGCACAGGCCTTAAGGCTGACATCTCCAGGCTTTTCAACTATACTACATGATTTCTGCATCAATTCCTTTGATTACTGCTTGCAAATTATGTGGAATGACATTCCCAAAGGATCAAGAATCTTCAAATGATAAAGAATATACCAGATCTGCACCAAATTTTTGTATTTATTTGCAAGAGTCAATATTAACACTTTTTCTTGCTACAAAACTTAGTCTTTAGGTTTTATTATTAATGAGAAACATACAAGAAGACTATGAACATGATGTAAAAATACTCCAGGTAAATATTAATTTGTTTATCATGGTTTGTTTAATGTTTTTTAAATCCTCTGAATAATAAAAATAATAGTAATAGATTAGAATAAGTTTTTAAGCAATCAATAATTGAATGATCAATCATTATCATTTTACCACGAAAAAGATGGATCTTGGCAATGGATCTTGAAATATTTTGCAGTGGAGTCTAAAATTATTTAATCCACGTAAAAGTTACAAGACAAACAGCAGAGAAAGCAAATATTATGGCAACACCTAGAAAAAGATGAAGACATATGAATCAAAACACTTCTGCTTCCCTTCTTTCCCTAATATTAAAAAAAAAAAAAAAAAAAAAAAGCGGGAGAGAAGTATCTTTGATATCTTCATAAAATCATGGAAAAGATTATTCTGGAAAGTACTGAAAAACACCTGGAGGACAAGGCAGTCATCAATCACAACCAGAAGAGTTTCATGAGGGGAAATTCCTGCTTGTCAAACCTGATTTCCTTTCACAAAGGTTAACCCACAGAGTTGATCTAGGAAAGACAGTAGATAAAATATTTTTGGACTTCAACAAGTATCTTTACAGACAAAGGGTCCAGCACTCAGCTAGATAACCATGTTATGGGGTGGGTGAGAAACTGGTTGGGCACAAAGAGTTACAGTGAGTGGGGTGACATCAGGCTGGGGACCTGTGACCACTGGGGTTCCACAGGGCTCCATCCTCAGCCCTGTGCTCTTCAGATGTTCCCTAATGATTCCAAGGAATGCTGAGTTTGCCGATGACACCAAATTAGGAGGAGCTGTCAACTTCCTTGAAGGCAGGCAGGCCTTGCAGGGACATCTCAACCAACCAACTGTATGAACTTTACCAAGGACAAGTGCCGGATTTTGCACCTGGGAAGGGGCAGCCCTGGATGTGTGGACAAATTGGGGGATGAGAGGCTGGAAAGCAGCTGTGGGAAGGGACCTGTCAATGGAAAGTTGAACATGGGTCAGCAGTGCCCTGGAGCCAGGAGGGCCAGCCCTGTCCTGGGGCATCAGGCACAGCATCACCAGCCAGGCAAGGGAGGGGAATGTCCTGTTCTGCACTGAGCTGGGGCAGCGTCACCTTGAATATCATGTGGGGCTTGGAAGAAGAAAGAAAAGTCATGATATTAAGACATTACAGAGCATCCAAAGGAGGGAAACAAGGATGGTGAAGGGTCTGGAGAGGAAGCCTTATGAGGAGCATCTGAGGCCACTTGGTCCAGTCAACCTAGAGTGGTTGAGACTGAGGGGAGACCTCATTGTGGACTGCAACTTCCTCATGGGGAGCACCAGAGGGGCAGGTACTGCTCTTTTCACTCATGATCAGTGATAGAACACGAGGAAATGGCCTGAAGATGAAGCAGGGCAAGTTTAAGTTGGATGTCAGGAAAAGGTTTTCAACCCAGAGGGTGGTTGGACACTGGAACAGGCACCCCTGGGAAGTTGTGTCAGCACCAAACCTGACAGAGTTCAAGAAGTGTTTGGACAATGCTCTCAGGCATGGGGTGAAATTCTTGGGGTGTCCTGTGCAGGGGCAGGAGTTGGACTTGAAGATCCTGATGGGTCCCTTCCAACTCAGCATATTCTATGATTCTATGATAAATTAGAAAATTCAAATTACATTTCCATCAGTCTTCTTTCTATTTCTTACTAGCTTTGGATGTCAATAAAAGCTATAATTTTCAACTTTGAAAGGGTTCCTAGAGAGCTAATTTTGCTCAACACCTGCTTCTTTTCCAATCCCTAATTTTTGATGTTGACAAAGGTTATTTTCTACCGTGGAGTACCTTCACCTTCTTCTGTAGTATCAATTTATCTTTCCCCTGTTTATTAAGAGATACCGCAATTGAGAAGATGAGAAAACAGGGGAAATTTTCCATGATTTTGGTGCCACAGTACAGACCTTGTACAGGCCATACTGATGGGACCTGCTGATTTTTTAGCCTGACCACATTAAGGGTTGCCCAGTGTTTTGTAGACCTCAACCCTGAAAGCTTTTCACTCCCATGACCTCCAATGCACACACCGTAGCAACTGCCTTAATAAATTGATATTTCATAAAAGACACTTATGTAGAGAAAACGCCTGTACGTTACTCACAAGGCTCTTTCTTCAGTCATTCTAACAGCCCCCACCTCAATATGGAAGGGAACAATCATACAAAGTAAAGAGCAAGGGATTTCTGATAAGAATTGCTTTGTACTGGGGCTGATTGACTCTTTCCGACACCTTAAAGCTTCCCGCATCAGGTAATGCCTTTCCTGAAGCCACTGCTGGGTCTGGTTGATAAGGGTACTTGAAATGCTGACAGCTGTGATCTTGTTAAAAAGGGTCAAAAGAAGCAATCTTAGTAACATTTCAATGGTTGGATTATTGCTACTGAGGAGAGAAGTAAATGCCACTTACAACTAAATTTTCCACTTCATCCGAGGTGCGGATAACTGCTCTTCTGATACCTTTCCCCCAAGGAAAGCTCTGTAGCAGTAGGCAAAGGAAAGTAATTACATATTTAAAGGTACAGCTGTCTTAGATAAATTCAGTGCAGTGGGAAAAAATATTAACACAAACCCAGGAAAAAAATAAAGGAATTACTTAAAGACATTTTGTTCATTTAATATTTTTTTATTAAATCAGAGCAACTATGCTCAACAGCTCAAATTATTTGCTTAAAGTCAAATAAGATGCATAATAGGTTTTGTTTTTTTTTTTAACAACTGCCTCATTAAATGCCTCAATCTTTTTTCTTGTCATGGCTGCTCAGGTAACATAAACTTTCCTATCCAACATATATAACTCCATTATATTAGCATTTTCCTTTTTGTCTTTACCTTTTCTTGCCTTTTCTAAACCTAAAAGATGAGCTGATTTCATCTTTGACCAGCCATAGGGGACAGAAGAAGGCAGCATCTTGCCAATGATAAACAGGAGACTTGGCTGTACAGACATACCCAGGAGATACCCTGCTTTTGGAAATTGCACCATATACTTAGGCATTGAATCAACAAGATTGGAATCAACAGCACAGTTAAAATCTTTTCTGACTCACAGAAACCATTAAGCATGATCCCAGTTTTTTAGGTGAATTTTGAAATAACACTAGAAATTGTAGGTGTTGCATTTTGTAGTGGGGATGGAGTTTCTCCAATCAGGACATGTGCAGCAGCATAGGACAGAACAAACTCCAAGCAGTTTAAAGAGTTTCTAGAAGGCTCAGAAGAGAGAAAACCCCACAAATACTCTGCTCTGAATTGCTCTGAATTCCCACGTGCTTTCCTAATTATTTTCTGCATGAAAGCTGTTTCTGTGCAAGGAGCACTGCTATAGCTCACTGGACATTACTCAATGCAATTTAGGGAACAGCAACACTGGATGATGGTGGCAGAGGGCTGTAGGGAGGCAAAAGCACTGGATTGATGTGCTGTGCTGTATCACACAGTGCAGTTGTGAACACGTAAGTGGGTCTGTCCCTGGCCCGTGTCTCTGTCTAAGCTCTGACATGTGTCCAGAGAGGCTCATCTTGACAGGTCAGAGGATTTTCATGCCGAGATACGGAGCCACAATCTAAATATTTGTCTGTGTTTGCAGAGGGACTTTAACCAGGAGGTGATCTTTAAGCCCTTCGCAAGACTTATATCTCACTGAGCACTAGAGAAAAGGTTGTCTACAGAAGTTAGAGAAAGAATGAAATACAAAGAGAAGGAAAAAGTGCCTGTTTTCAAAAATAGAAGTCCTTAATTGTATACTTAAATCCAGGACAGTAGTTGCCACTATGGAAGCTATTTTGTTAAGCAGAAATAGATATTTCTTCTAGTTTTCATTTTCAGGCATCTAATTTTATTCTATGACTTCTTTAATTTTAATTTACAGCATTTCTGTATTCTGACAGGAAGAAAAAGTAAGTGTGGATGTGAATATCCAGTCCAGTTGTTAGGATGGTCCTTAGTAAGATTTTATGTAGTGATTTTTCAATGCAAACTAGTCCATTAACAGGAGCCCATGTGAGTTCCCTACATAGAAACTTATCGTCAAATATCTTATATTGACATTTTTACTGATGACAAAATGTAACCAAATTTTAGAATAGACAAAAATGCCTATATTATATATATATATTTAAATTACTGTACACTTCTGCGATGTCTACAGTAAACAAAATGCCACAGACAACAGTTCCCCTTATGCTTGAGGGTTCAAAAATATTTTTTGTTTATTGATGTTTATATCTTTTGTGAAGCATTTTATTCTATTCTGCTCCTTTCTTTTTCTTTTTTTTTTCCTCCTAGCATGCTACTTTTTAATTCCTCTGTTATTTTATGGCTATTTCTATATATTGACCTCCTGATAGTGCAGTTCTCACTGTGACAGTCTTGAGTTCATCACAGTTTGCTTAAATCCTCTGCAGACTGGTAAACTTCCAACTCTATCCACAAGTCTTTTTAGTCCAGGGAGCTAATTTAGTCAAACTAGATGGTTCTAAGCAGGTTGTCAGAGACACTCTATTGCTCTCCGCTGACTAGTTATAGGATTAAAATATTTCATTTATGTGTGCTGGTTCATTTCCCACCAATTTCTTCCATTCTTAACACCCCCCTCCCTTCTCTCTCTGCCGCACATATTTAGAACACTATGTCTGAGGCTTATCCATGCATAAGTTAAATGCTAAATTAGTCACACTAGACTTGAGAGTTTGTAAACAACAGCATCATTTTCTCTTTCATAAAAGTGAGAGTTATATGCTTTTCTAGACTAGCAACTCTCGCTGCTGCTTGTAGCTTGCCACAAGCTAAAACTGTCCTAAAACTGACTTGTTCAGTCACTACATAAAATGCATCTGTCCCAGCTAAACTGATTTCCCCGCACTTTGTGAGAGTCTGTACTGAGTCATCTGGTGTTTCAAAATTCTAATTTGATGGCCAACATGATAACTGGAATGTTTTCACTACAGCTGTTTCTCACACTGCTGTCTCTTTCCATTGTGCAGTGAAGATCTGCTAGGAATCAGAGTTCATAACTAAAATAATGCACTTGAGTGTACACAGCATTGCAGAGACAAAGAACTGAGACACAGTGAGCTTGCAGCACTTTCTGGTGAATTAAGATGTTACTATTGGTCAAGAAGTCAAAGACAGATCCTAAAATGGTCTCTTTTTGCACTAACTTACACTTTTTTTACAAAATGTAAAGCAGGAGAAATATGAATTCAGCCTTGTTCCCTGTCCCAGGAAGGGTGCAGGTTTCCAGATCCCAATAAAAGGGCCAGTGTTGCAATAAAACTGCTGCAATAACAACAGTAATTATGATAAGAATTAGGAAGAGAAATACAGATAGTGAATTAGGCTTCTGTTCCTTCAGCTGTTGGGAACTCCACTCTCATGGAGGATCCAGATGAACAGCCCAAGTGAGTTGCACAGACCCCATGCATGGAGAGATTTACCTCCTTACTGTGGCTCTGTATGGCTAATAGAACAACAAAATACATTTGTTGTGACAGGAAATTTTTTATCAAATTTTTTCACCGGAAGATACCTGACTATATTTGTCTAGAGTCTTCCAGTATGTTCCCCTCTGTTTTTATGACTAGTGTCCCCCTGTGGCCACTCAGGCTGATCTATGAGGATCTCAGGCCTTAGCACAAGGCCCACCATGGCTGTCAGTGTTTACTCAAGAAAACGAACTCCTTCAATTCCATGTGTTCCACAAGACTCCCATTAAACCCTCATCCTTCTTGCTTACTGACAAAAGTACTGAAATATACTGGATATTTTAACCTGCAAAAAGAAGATGTCATATGCTCCCTATGAAACACTTCAAATATTAATGATGTTTATACAAATATCTGTTTACTAATATATTAGCACCAACTAAATCACTGTGCATATTTTCATGTACACCTCATTTAACTGCAGTGAGACATCTCATGAACTTGTATTAAAAAAATATAAGTGAATAACTAAATGTTTGCTCTGTCTTTGCAATCAGTAATTAAAATTTCCCATACAGTTTTGGGATAATAGACCAAGTCACTAGTAAAAAAAAAATTACATCTCATAGTGGGATTTACAATGTGAGTTGTAACTCTGACATCCTCTTCCAATGATTGTGATTCTTTTTAATATAATTTTTGAAGCTATAGCACCTCGGGAATAAAGTTTCACATGAAAAAGTTCTATTTACCATCTGTTTATGCATGAAAACAGATGGGGGCCTCGGACAGATGTAGGGTTGGCAGCACATGCTTGACAGGATGGTCTTCTGTTGAAGGCACTAATTTGGAATTGAGAGGGTCTGTGCTACTTTGTCTCTGACAAACAGTTTCTGAATAGTCTTGAGTGAGTCACTTAATCTCATTCTTCCTCCTCTGTGTCACTAAAATCATCTTAATGATTATGTCTCACTTTTTTATCATGAACACTGATAAAGATGAATCCACTAGAATGGAGGTTGATAGCTAACTAAGAGTTAATGATCAACAGCTCATATTTAAAATGAGTTCAGAACAGAAAATGGTCCTAAATTACGAAAGGGATACCTTATCCCAAGGAAGTAATCTTGAGAGTATAACTGAGAGGCAAGATAAATTTATAATTAAGAACATAAATGATAATTGGGAGTTCTGTAGGAAAATTTATCAAAAGATGTTGATGAAAATGAAAGTTTGCAATCAAAAAACTGTTTATGCTAATTTTCTGAATTCTCAGATATTTTAGCCTTACCATAAAGCACAAATACAAGTAAACAAATTATTTATCCTTCCTTGCCCCAAGACTTTCTCTGGCAGTGTGCCTTACTGGTAAAGGTATGTGCTTCAATCTAATATGCATAGACATTTCACTTAACCCAACATGGTATTTTAACTGACAATATCATCACACAAATCATAATGTGTGTATTAAAAAGACTAAGAATATCCATCTGACATTTTAGTAAGTCAACATCCAGGTCATGCTGAATTTCATGTTGGCATGACGGTGTAAAGTTCAAAACTTGGGTAGTAAGTTATTCAACAGCAAATATCAAGATTTGAAGTAAATGTAAAATTACCGGATAACTCAAAAAGAGTTATAATAAAAATAAGAACAAACACTGATCAGTCTAATCTAATTTATAGAGCCTAGTGAAAAACTAAATGTCTGAGGATAACTCTGGGAGGTCATGCAGCCTTAAAGAATGAAGAATAAGGGTTTCTCCCCTTGAAATCAGTAGTTCTTAAAAGGCTTATTCGACACAAAAACTCAACATCATGGATGCCATTTTGGTAATCATGGGTTAGCCAAACATAAAACATTTTCTGAGCACAGTGATAACAACAATAGCTTGAAATTACATGCCGGGTGACTTACTGGAACTCATAGCACAGTGTGATAAGGTCTAGAGATTTTGTCCTGTGTTTTTAAACTTAGAAGCCAAGATCTTTAAGCCTATCATTCAAAAACAAGAGCAGTGCAACACACCAATTGACAGTCACCAAAAAAACTGACCATGGTTTGGGTAAGAGTCCAAATTTTGAAGAATATCTGTTAGATCTTAACTTGTTGCCAAAAAGTAAAAAGAGTGGTGACAAAGATATTTTACTACTGAGGTCAACACTCTGAATTACAGGCTTTAGTGGCAGGATTAGCAGTGGTAGTAAGAAAATTCACAGTATTATGGCTTTATGGAAATATCAAATGGAATTTACTTACTATTGAGAAATTATTAAAAATTGATTTGCCCTCAAAGGTAGAGCTAGTTTCTTAGGTGTTCCTGAAACCCTTTTTCCTCCTCCTTTTTTTTTTGGGACAATCTAAAGCGTTATGTAAGAATACAATACTCCCAAAAAGATGTTCTTAAGCTCTTTTGAAAAGGAATAGACAAAAAGAAAGAGAGAGAGCAGTCCTAAAGTACTGAATATCCCAGTTTTCAAAACTTTTATTTGAGAAACAGAACACTGTCAGTGCTGAACTGACTTGTCTTCCTTTCTGCCTTATTCTGACTATAGGCAATCTCTGTATGTGTCTTTTCCTTGTTATCCTGAAGGAAACATTATATAGACAAGAGACTAATTTTCATTTCCCATGCTGCTAGAGTACATTACCAAACCCACAAAAACTTTTTTTTGCTGGTGGTGGAATACGAATGTAATTGTCCTAGGTATTTCTACACAGAAGACACAAAGGTTTGCATAAGAACGAAAAAGTTACATTCCTCAATTCACTCTTTCTCTGCCTCAAGAAGGTATGGGATATAAAGTGAGGTTGGTTTGAAAATCAAAGGATTGCTGCTAAAGATATCATGCCCACATCCCAAAGACATAAAAACACTTGCTATGTTTTCTTGAGGAACTTATAAAAATTCTTCAAGAGAAATTAGGAGCCCAAATTTCATTCAGATCCAAAAGGGAAGGATTTGTCTTTGAAACACTGCAGAAAAGTCCTTTTAAGAGCATGCAAGGCCATAGACTATGAAAAGAAAATAAAAATACCAGGAAGTCATAATTAATGCATTGAGTGGAAAGACGAGTCTCTTTTTAGGCTCAGTATTTTTTTTTTTTTTTTAATCTTGTAATAGTAAGAACAGAAGGAAAGTTCTTTCTTTTAAAATAAACTCTGTACTTGCCCCTGGGGAGGCATTTTAGCCACCCTCCTATGTAAGGACACAGAGGGATAACAGTTTTTTCATTTCTCTTTGCAATACTGCTAAAAGGTGAAAAATGCCCCAAATTTTCCCAAACTGCCTCAACTCTTTATACCTTTTGTGCTCAGGGGTATCCCTGAGTGAAGGGGATTGATGGCAGCACAGAGCCATGAACCAGGCTGAGGTCACTGGCACAACCTCCTTCCACATATTGGAAAAAGAAGGGAAGAAACGCAACTAAAAACCAGGCAAGACTTGATTCCTTCCCTCCTTCTTGCTTCCTTCACTGTCCTTCCTGTCTTCCCTCTCCCTTGTAATCCCTTCTTCCTTTCCTTCCACTTTCTCCTGTCCTCCACATGTCATTACATTCCAGACAGGAGGAAGTGGCAGAGTAGCACCAGAAAACACTTGAGATGTGAGAAGAGACAGATGCAGCTCTAGCCTAGAATATGTCACAAAATAAAGTTGTAGAAGGCCCAGCTGTGGGAAATCACTGACTGTGTTTGACTGTGGAAATCTTTCCTCATAAATATGTTTTTTGTTTTGTTTTGTTTTCAAAGTTGTGAAATTAAATCCTGCCTTCCAGGAAGGGCATTGATTTTCCATCACCACTAAGAAAACTTCTTCAACAGAGAGGTGAAAAACTGGAATTTCTATTGACATATCACAATCAAATGAGAGCCTTTGGCTATCTCCTCCAGCCCACTGAAGCACCAGGGTGAAGGAATATAACTTGCTGTAAGAAAAAAGCTCTTAAAAATATTGTTGCTAATTCACTTTAGGAAGTTTGATCTCAAGGGGCCTAGGATCACTGTATAATCTTAGGAAATTTTATTTTCCTAGACTTCTGTTTCAGTAAGTTCCGATGCAAACCATCAAATTCCATAAAACAGTTACAGTACAATTAAATGGCATGCTTTCCATGACTGGTTAACTGAACACTTGTGCTCATATCCAATCTCAGGATTAATCTCTTCCTCTTGATATAAAGATTTTTAAATTATTTCAAGGCTTCTTTTATTATTTATTTCTTGTGCAACTTCACCTAGGAATCATTTCATCACTTGAGGTAGAATTATAATGCATATAATTGGGTGCCTACAGCAAGATGAGTGCTTAAGTGAGGAGCTCAGACTTTCCCATGGAAAAAAGTAGAGTCCCCTGGGAGGGGAACTCCTTCCTTCCTTCCTTCCTTCCTTCCTTCCTTCCTTCCTTCCTTCCTTCCTTCCTTCCTTCCTTCCTTCCTTCCTTCCTTCCTTCCTTCCTTCCTTCCTTCCTTCCTTCCTTCCTTCCTTCCTTCCTTCCTTCCTTCCTTCCTTCCTTCCTTCCTTCCTTCCTTCCCACTCTTGAAAATAAGAAGGTTTTTTTGTGGAAAACTGACATTTCACTTCTGCTCTGTGCAGAGAAATGTATCTAGAGCTCGATCTCACTTGTGTTCATGTATAGTTTCCCCTCCCATCTGCTGTACTTGTTGAACAGGAACTTACAGGTCCGAGCCCTTGGGGCTTTGGTGTCATGATTAGCAACCTGGACCTTAAAGCTCAGGTACTGTGGCAGTTGTTCCACATCTTAGCATTTAATTCAGCAGTAAATTGAAATACTTTAAGGAATAAATACTAGCCTCAGACAAGAGATTGTGATCCCAAATCAAATTCTGGAACTGAATTATCCTGGAAAATTGTTTCAAAACTTTCTTTGCCTGCATGTACCTGTCAAGACCCAATATAAGCCTTCAGTTTTTCTTGCTGCTCAATTTTTTCTTGCTGTTAAAAACACATTGAATTTTTATCACACCAAGTTACTTTTGAGGCGGAAAGGAAAATGACAAAAGTCTGAGGCTCTAAACTGTTTGTTTGACTTCTCATACAAACTGCCCACTCTACCACAGAAGTCCACAGAGCACAACATGTAAAATCCCATGGGTATTCATTTATTTAGGTTGTTCCTCCATGAGTTTGCTGATGTGACACGCAATTTTTAGAGCCAGGGTAGGTGGAAAAGTGACCCAGGAGTCATGGGATCTGGATTTAACGTAGGGCTGCGTTAGTGAAATTATAGCATCATGATCCACAAGGCTCCTATTTAACTGTTATCTGGACTCCAAGGAAATTCAGGTTTCCAGAGTGACTAGGTTTTGTGTATACAAAGAGAAGTATGAAAAAAAAGTCAGAAAAACCCTCTGGAAAAACCCCTTTTCCACTTGCTCTGTGTTTGTATAAATTTGAAGTTAGATCAGGTTGCTCAGGTCTGTGAAATGCAGTTTTGAATGTCTTTAAGAAGAATCTCCACAACCTCTCTGGACAGCCTATTCCACTGATAACCACATCCCTTTAAAGGTCTTTTTTTACTTGAGTCTCTCAGAAATTCCCCTTTTACAGTTTTGACTCTTGCACTTTATCCTTTCATTGTATAGTTTTGAGCAAAGTCTGGCTAATTTAGTGGTTGCAGAGAACTATTAATTGCCTTTAGAGGCAGCTTTTCCAGCCTAAAGCAACTCAGCATCTCCTGGTATTCATTTTGCTCCAAACCCTACCCATATTAAGAGCTTTTTGCTCTAAATATGCATATGCGGGTTTTTATCATGTCTCTTCTACTGGGAACTGTTAAATTCAGATTCTTCCCTTTGTGTCCCAAGAGCAAGTTCCTGCATTTGGTGCTGCTGAGCTCCACGAGTTTTCTTTCAGCCCATTTTCAAGCTTGCTGAGAGCCTCTGAACAGAGCCTATGCCCTGCAGGACAGCGACAACTTCTCCCTTCTTGGTGTCAACCCCAGATTTGCTGCAGGTGTGTTGCCTCTGTCTGTACAGCTTGGTAATGGACAGGTCAAAATCTCCAGCTCAAAAACATCTGAGATTTCACCAGAATCACAGAATTAGTTAGGTTAGAAAAGACCTCCAAGATCCTTGAGACCAGCCTTTGACTGATCACCACCTTATCAACAAAGTGTCCCATCCAGTTTTGACCACCTCCAGGGGCGGTGATGCCACCACCTCCCTGGGCAGCCAATTCCGGTGTTTGACAAGCCAGCATTTGTCACCTGAGCTAAAACAGGTTTTGGAATCAGGATACATCACCTCTAAGCAGTTTAATCTGGTGGCTCTCAGAAAAGCGTAAATAAAGTCTTGTTCAACCGATGAGAAAATATATCAGCATTTGCTGTTTGTTTTGAAGTGCAAGCAGAGCAACTTCTTTTTAGAGGTTACACCTAAAGCAAGCCCTTGTGCCTGAATAATTTCAAACAGACAGTTTTTCCTCATTGCAACATGTTGCCTAATAAGGTGACCATTAAGATCAAGGAAGAGGTTAAATTCCTGTTGAATTTGCCTGACTATATGGAAAAGAACTTGGGATTGATCAGGTCAGAGAATGGAGAGAAAAAGTGAGAAAGAACATCTTCCTGGGTAGTCCTCTGGGAGAAAAGCAGTGCAGGTTCCTAGGAGTGCTCTCATATTTTCCATTAGAAACGAAGCTTCATGTCTTGTCCTTGATTTCAGAAAGCACAAATTGCATTCCTCACTCTCTGTGTTTCCACTTATTCTTTCATGTCTCCGACTCAGTCAGAAGTAAATCACAGGTGCCGTGTGTTGGGTTTTTCTGTTTGTACTTGATTAACAAGCAACAGAGACAGTGTCTGACATTGGAAAGCAGAATCCTAAGTGAACTCTTGCATAGAAATGTTGAATAAACAAACTCTGTGAGATAAACAGTCCAATTAGTGTCCTACTGATATACCTTGAACATCTTTATAGATCATACAGGGGAACTCCAAGGATCTGGAGTGGCTGCAGTGGGCCAGATTTTGCATGCCAAAACCTAGAATCAATCAATTACCAAAACAATTAGTTATAGATAAATAGAATAATATGAAGTTAAAAAGAAAGGAATCATGAGGAATTAAACTTGACACTTGTCACTCATATGAAATTAAAAATGTGGGAATAGATAGGAAGGCTATCTTGGGAGTAAATATTTCATGGGGAATGATCAGGAAAAGTTGAAAGTAGATGACTGCTCAAATTTAGTTAGACAGACATACTTTATTTTGTTTTCTGGGAAGTCCAGCATCTAAATCACATTTAGAAATGTGGCTGTCATCAAATGCCAATACCAAATAGCTGAGGAGTGACATGCACTTTTACTCACTCCTTAATTATTAATAGTCTTATTTTGTAGAAATCAGACTTTAGGAAAAAGCTGTCAACTCATGCACAGAAGAAATTCAGTGGCAATTCACCCCCTCCCCCCCATCAAGCAGTGGTTCCCAGATTTACTTCACAGCTTGGGTTAGAATTTCTCTGGAGCCAGAAAACAGTTGCAAAGCAGAAGAGATGTTGTTGCTTAGGGTGGGATTTTGCCTCTTGGTGCAGCTGGGACCCCTGGAGTCCTGAAACTATGAACTATTGCAGTAGAAAAAATTGCTCTCCAACTGCTTGCTACAACCAGGTGTCTGTCCCTGCAGTTGTACAGCAAGGATCTCCAACCTGATCCCTTTACTGAATACTTATATACATAAACACAAAGAGGATGCCTGCAGGAATTGATCTCAGGCACTCAGTCCTGCACAGTCCTGGCTCTGCATCTTGAGACCTCAAAGCTGCCAACACTTGGACGTAAGATCATAGAATCACGTAACCATTTAGGTGTGAAAAGAGCTCCAAGGGCATAAATTCCAACCATTAATCCATTTAAACAGTAAGATTCTCACTCCAGTAAGTGGTTCACTTACCCATTGTCACACACCAGCACATGCACACTGCGGGTCCCTGCAATCCCCTTTAGACACACAGTCTATTCAGAGGCTGGCCCTCAGACCCAAGAACCTCTCCCACAGAGACACACACCTGTAGAAGTGTCCCTTGGTTGATCTCTAGAGTTTCTGGACTCCTCAGTAGCTGGCTGGGACATCCTAGCCCCTCCAAGACCAAGCCTCCCTTGAGCCCAGACCATCTCCATATCAGTGTCCTTCCCTTGCACCACGTAAGGGACCCCATACCCCAGGCACTGACTTCTCTTTGTCTGTGAGGTCACATGGAGAGCTGCTCCACTGTCCCTCTGGCTGAGGCTTGGAACAGTCCTGGAAGAAGCTGGGACTCATGTCTGAGGCTGGGGCTCCCCAGTCTGCCTTTATGTCTCTGGACTCCTCTGTTCCTGTGGAGGTGAGTCTTTCACCACCAGATCTGTCACTGATCACTGTTAATGGTCTCTGTTACTTCTGGGTAAATTCTGATCACTGACAGCAATGGGGAAACCCTGAACCTGCCTTAATCTTCTCCTTTAATGATCTTTTCTCTGCCTTTTCTAGTTCCTTTTTTATATTTCTGTTAAAAAACATGCAGACCACCATGACTGTTTCATTCACTACTTTGCTGCAAACCCATCATCAGAGAAAAATTGAAAGAGTGATGAAAAAGCCCACAAAACACAAAGCCACCAGCCCAGTTAAAAGCTTTTTAAACATCCTGATAGTAGCAAGAGTTTATTAGTTTCTATGGTGCATAATAAAACTGTGTGCATGTCTATTTATTCTTATCAGTGAGGTTTACAAGCAAGCACCATCAGCAGGAAGAAAAATTGCTACTCCCCTGTTCCTCTCATTCCCCACTTTCATAAGTTATTCCTGTTTTGTCTTCAGCAAAATAGCATTAGACTTTAATAACAATGGTATCAAAACCTTCAGACATTCTCAGCTAATTCATAACTAATAAATAAGGCACTTTATGTGCTCTGTACTACCATCAAATACACTGGGGGAGAAGGAAAAGAGGGAAATTAGTTCCAATAAGTAAAAGGAATGGGTTATTGAGAAGGCAGCTTCTCCCCAGAAAGAGAAAATATTACTGTGTGGAATAATTTTTAAAAACTATTTAATAGTTTCTCTCCCTTTATCATTTTTCTTTACAAAATCCCTCACCAGCTAAACAAATGAAGGGCATTGCTAAATTGAATTCCTTACTCAATACTTGACACATTTCAAAGCTTTAACTTATTAGGGATTTTTTCTCTTCATTTCTTCCTTCTGTATGAATGTGACACACACATTTTCCTTTCCCTTTTTTTGCAACTTTAATGGAAGAAGTAACAAATATTTAATTACTCACATAATTCAGCAAGATTCACTCAAATCCCTCATACCTTTGTAACTGTCTCCTTCTCAACAGTGAGGTGGTCAAGGTCTCACTTTACTTGACCAGTCTCTATATCCCAGAACGACTGAATTAAGAGTTACACTTTTGGGGGGGAAACAGGGAACAAAAATGTCTTCACTAAAGCAAAATACAACAAGGAAACCCTAAGTATTTCAGATTTGGAGTACAAAGACGTCACAAAAACATGAGCTTTGTACCATTCGAAGAGTAAAAATGTGACAAACTCTTAAAAGCAGTCAATACCAATTAGTCAGTGTGTCCTAGACTGGCACCAAAGTAGATTTCTCTGACACTGAGACCCAGCAGAAGGCTAACATCTTTGAAACAAGACCAGAGATCTGAATGCAACAATTTTTATTGCCTTGCACCAACCCTGTCACAGGAAGGATATTCCCAGGAACATTACTAGTTTGTGAACAATAACTTGTATAGGGTCTTTATTAACTAATGGCTCCAACGACTGTCTAAAGAATACTTGTGTAAGCCCCCAGTGTCATACCCTTCCATTTGCATCGACCTGTCCACTGGGATATGACTTGGGATGGAAACTGCCCCTTTCAAATATCCATTTCCATTGCCTGTTCTTTCTCAGGCCGACTTCATAATTTTCATTTCCAGGGCTCTCTATATTGAATTCTGCAGCTTGGTTTTAGGATGTGTTTGCGACCGGATATTAACACCTTATTTTTAGCTGTTACTGCAGAAAAATGAATTGGGGGACTTAGAGTTTGGTTCATCTTGCACAATGTGCACAGACAGACTAAATATCTCAGTTCCTTTTACAGTCAGTGGAGAGAAACATTTCCTTCTTGGTGCAATACAGTTTCAACTAAAGTAGTTGGTTAAAAATAGGGAAGAAAAATCACTCACTGAGAAACTTATTATCTCTGCTGAAGAGAATTAGAAACAAAGGTGATGAGCTTAGCTGTAAATGTCTTATTTAAAATGAAGTTAGTTGAAGCCCACCTCCATCTTCTGGCCAAAAAATGTCTTGCTCCAGCTGTAGATCCTTTTTTCTGTAGTAGCCTCTGGCTCAAAGCACAGGACAGCAGACAGGCATGGCCGAGCTGGCTCGAACTCTGGCACAACTAAAACCACACTTACTGATCTGTCTCTCCTGACATTTGGAATGGGTTAGTCCAGGTAGGGGTCATTTCTCTTTTCTTGTCTCACTGGTAAGGAAGAAAGTTTAGGAATGATGTGAATCCCTGCTGGAATGCAGCATAAATATCAGAAAGTGGCAGAAAATTGACCTACCCTCTCATCCTTATGTGAAGAGACAAATACACAAAACCTGCCACAATTAATCATCTGCTTCCTAAGCAGCTTTGGTCAACCTGAGAAGCCTAGGGCCGTTGTTGCCCTAATTCTGTACGAGAAGCAGATCTATATTCCCATTTACATGGAAACTGGTCTTTCAAATCACTGTATTTCTTGTGTAGATGAGAAAAGGGAGCGGATCTGATGATTTAGTGACCCAGTCTCAAATGGCAGGGCAAAGAATATTTCATGGCAAATCCTGTGAGGTATCTTTCATTTCTCCCTGGATTATCACTTTTATTTTCCTAAAATTTAAAAATAAAATTTACCTAAAAGGTCTTTATTGACTTCACTGTAAAAAAAAAGCCACAGATTTTGGTTGGGTTTTATTTTTTTGTTTAGTTGGTTTTTTTTGGTTTTTTGGGTTTTGTTTGTTTGTTTGGGGGGTTTTGTTTGTTTTTGTTGTTGTTGGTTTTTGTTGGTTTGGTTTTGTTTTGATTTTGTTTTGGTTTTGGTTTGGTTTGGGTGTTTGGTTTTGGGGTTTTTTTGTTTTATTTTGTTTTTTTGTTTTGGTTTTGGTTTTGATTTTTGGTTTTGGGTTTTTTTCATTCCCACAGACTTCCATGGCCAAAATGCTTGTATAGGTGTCATAGTTTTCAATCCTTGCTGAATATATGTCAGTTTGATAACAAACTGAATAGAGCTGATCATAGTTTGCAGCAAGATGACCATGTAGGCCCTTATTCTTGTCCATCATTATTTAGTTTACAGACTCTTCCATTCAGTCCTTGAGCCATTCTGCATCTGCTGCTTTATCTTAGGTGCCCCTCCTGCCCAAGAGGACTCTGCAGATGTTAAACAGCCTACTCTTACCTTGGCACACCATTGCTGCCTCTTTCTGGCTCAGTTCAAAAGCACCGTGGCATCCAATCAAGGATAAATTTATCTTTTCCTGGACTCATTCTGTTAGGCATACTGTGTTTCTTGTATCATGTTCTGAAACCCTCTGTGGTTTTCCTGTGCAGAGCCAGGAGCTGGACTCAACTATCCTTCTGCATTCCTTGCAACTCAGGTTGTTCTATGATTCCATTCCAATCTTCTGCCTCCTCCAGGTTGCTCTGTTGGAAGTAAATGAGGATTTCTATGGTATCTGGTAAGACCACACATTTTTCCACTAAAATTTATCCTTAACATAAGCATAGAACCTTTCAACATCTCATCCCTGGCCACTTGCACCTGCAAGTCTGAAGGGTGTCCTGATCCCACATGGCATTGTTCAATGGCACTGACTTCAGCTTGATCTTGCCCTGATTCCCTGATCACTTCATAAACATTACCATGTTTGAAAGGAGATGTCAACTCTGTATTTCACTGTGGGCTCAACCATTCTCCATTATCCACACTTCACGCACCTTGATTCTGTCCCTGGCTGGATCCTGAAGCAAGATGCTGCATCCCTGATGTCAGAATGTTCTTGACAAATGAATCCTTCTGCATTATGTATCCTACAACGCCAAAATAAGAGGCTTTGTGCCCTTATAAAACAGCAATTCCACCACTGAATTACCAGCATGACTTCCAAGGGCAGGCAATATGCAACATGAATTTCATGCTTTGCAAGGAACACTATCAAACCGCAGCATAGCCACCTCCTTGTGTGGAAAAATAAGTGCAGGCAAGCACACACACATACAGATTATGTCCCAGGAATGCTACAGGGCTCCCAGAACATACTAAGACTAAATGCTAAATGGTGTAGGCTCAGAAGTCAGCCCCAGAGAGAAGTAACTGAAATAGTGGAAGTAAGTGAACTAGTTTTTGCTGTTTAGCCTGGGGTAGAGAGTTCTCTTCCTACTGTGGTCCCTAAAGATATTACTGCTCTATAAAAATCACCATGAGATTTTCACTCCACTTTTAGTGGTAATACTTTATCTCAGGATGGATATATTTATGATGCCTTGATTTGTGTTTAATGTGGAAAATTCAGAGAAACTTATATGAAAATTTGAAAGTTTGCATTCATAGCAATTAGCACCTGCATTATCAGATTAGTCAAAACAAATTGAAACAGGTTTAATAATATTTTGAATGGCTGCTATAATGTATTTTGTCATCTCACTGCTAGGATAAGAAGCATATAATCACTATTCTCTCTGTTTCTTCATAAGAATTTCATCAGTAATTCTCTAAAGAGAGTGTAAAAAAACTCATCAATCTAGATTGTACTTCTGGCAAATTTACACTGATTTTAAAATATCTTTTTCTCAGATTTCAATGTATGCTTTATTCAGACTATGACAACTTTTCTTGTTAGCTTCATTTCTGAAAACAAATTAATAGTAACCAGGTTTTTGATTTTTCCTAATGGACTAATTGATTTTAGGCAATTAGATGAAGATACTAACAGAAGTAGTTAATTAGCTAACTGTCCAGTATTTGTTGCAAACTGTCCCTTATAATTCTAGAAAAACTTTGAATTACATTGCATGATGGGTCTATCCTATTTTTTTTAGTAATGCAGTTTTCCATGCAAAAAATATTGCAAGAAATGGCAAGACAGTTTCCTTCAAATAAAATGTCTTTATTTCTTTCAATATATATTTTTGCCTGGAGCTGTACCAGTTCATGAGACCCTAATTAAACCTGATATTTCTAGAATTACTTAAGCAGATCCCCTTGTCCTCTGCTTCTCTCTTTCCAGCTTAGTCTTTGTTTTACTGCCATGAAACACACCAAAAATACATATAAGTATCACTTGTAAAGGACTGCTTAAATCCACTGAACAATTTACCTGCTTAAAATTAATCAAATGCTTATGTATTCTTCTGGCCTGAGAATACGATTCTTAATATCAAGCGAGATCAAATAATAACCTGTGGGGCCACAATCAAGCTTTCCTTGTGTGGTCCTATTTAAATTTAATGATTCTGTGGTTCCCTGTACTTCAAACAAAGGCAGGTAATGATCAAATTCTTTTCACTGCTGCAACAGCAGCACAACTCTTTTCTCTGACCTTATTCAGGATTGAATTATCTCTTCAAATATCTTAGTCCAAGGAACATGTAGCAGATGTATAATGAGTTTAAGACTTCCTGGATTACAGACTGAACATCATAAACCTAATTAAAATGAGAAGGATCTGAAGGGTTTCATTCATTTTCAGAAATATCTTCAGTCTAAACTCCTGGAACACTGAAATGTGATACCCTTGGGATATAATTAAACACCCACCTCAATGCATCTCTCAGAGGAGCATATATTTATAATTTCTTATATTAACATATAGATAATTTCTTATAATAATATAAATTTACAATTTCCCTAACACAGTGGTGATAATTTCAATTCCTTATCCAAAGAGACTGATATCTATCTATTTTATATATATATATAAATATGTATACCCATGTATATAATATGTATACATATATATGAAAAGAACATCTTATCAGGTCAACTGTAAGGCAATTGGTTTGACCACATCACAGAGCAAAATGTAAGATTATTTTAATAAAGGCAGATCATATCAGATGAGCACTTTTTTACATAGAGAGCTCATGATTTTCTGAGCAAAAAATGAAAAGTTTTTGTTATAGTGCCATAGAGGCAAATACTAATCAAGCTTTGAAAGGTGGAGTGCAGACAACAACTGATACATAAATAAGTGGTAGAGCTCAGTGAGTGTCACTGAAACATTATTGAATACAAAGTCCTGTAATATCACTATTTGAACCAAAACATTATGTTCTGTGAAAATAAAAAAGGAAGGCAAACAGGACAGAAAAAAAAAATAAAAAATAACATCTCTTACATCAGAATAAAACTTTTAAATACACTTAAATTGGAGAGCAATGATTTCTAACTTCCAGAACATCTTGACTCTGGAGCTTTTCAGAAGATATAGCATAAAGAAAGACAATATCTCTATTTAATGTATCATTTGATAGATTTAGAAAGGAATTTTTATGAAAAGATTTTTTGTGATGAGTGAAAGCTTTTGGATATATTTACGTTTATAAATACAGTTATTTGCATGAACTTGTCTTGAAATTGCAGAATGCTAATTAGAAATGTGACTGTTCTGCAATTCACTTCCTAGTGGAATGGAATGGTTCGTACTTGCAGTGACACTTCTTATGTACAAAAATGCTTCTTTCTTTTTTTTCACTTTTTTTTTAAATACAGCAATTTTTTTTTGTATTCTCTCGGGGCAGAAAATATAATTGTAGAGCAGAATATAATTGGTACATTACTCACGTTTGCCCTTTGGGACTGCTTTTCCTTGTCTTTTAAATGTTACTCTTTAGTTAGGTTGCTTTTGAAACCAAAACAAAATTTAAAAAAAGAACTATCTGCATTTTAAAAGTAGACTGCTGAGATGGAAATTCATATATCCCCCTGTTAGAGAGGGGATTTGCTATGTCTATAACCAAAATATTATTGACGACATTTCCTTCAAATGACAGTGGAATACAAAGAGAGTCATTATGCTTATTCTGTTTAGGTTCAATTACACTGTGTTTACATCTAAAACACCATTTCTCCTTGACTTTCAATAATGCCACTAATTCATAAAGAGTGCTAGATGGTTTAATTAGGATCTTCTAGAGAAACCTCATATCAGGACATAAATAATCCACAGAAATTTTTTAGCTAGAGGTGCTGGAGACACAGCCCAAGGGTTCTATCATCCTGGATTTGACATTCATGAGTAAGAAAGAAGTGGTTAATGATCAATAGCAGACTTATTTACTGTGGTCTGTGGTAAGATGTAAAACCTAGTACAAAAGAGTTTAGGAAAAGGACCAAAGATGGGTAAAAGGAAGGTTTAAGGTGGATCATGGGGGGCAAGCTTGTGAAAACAGAAGGTAAATGAAAAAAGTGGTTGTGTGAACAGGTTGATGGTCAGGCTCTCTTGTCTGGCTGAGCATTGTGCCTTATCAAGCCAGTCTAAACTGTGTTCTCATTAAACCTTAATTGCAACTATCTTCCACGGGCATGAATTTTCTGTTTTCAGTGTGTTTGTGTGACATCCATGCAGAATTCAAATAGAACTAGCCAACAGAGAGAGCTTGAGGACAGCAGCAGGAGGAGATCAGGTTCTGAGCTGGGCAGAGAGCGGAAGACTCCTTGATGGATGCACATTCCAAATTACAACTTTCAGACCTGACTGGCAAAGGGATTGAGAAGCAGAATTAAACCATGCTTGCTGATGTTTCTGCAAGTACAGGTTGTGGTTAGATGGGTGTAAATAAAGGCACTATTCTCTGTCTGCATTGATGTGGGTATAAATGAGGTCAGCCTCGACCCTGTCTGCATCTGGAACCAGCATTTGGAAGGGCAGTGAGGGGGATGTGGTGAGGTAAAAGTTTCTCAGCTCAGTCTCAGTCCCTGGAAAGGATGTGAAGCAAATCTCCCCCGCCAAAATCATGTCCAGAGACACAAAGAACAAAGTCCCTGGGAATTGCAAGTGGACCTGGCAAGAATTTCATGTTTAGGCTGGAGAAGAGAAGGCTCAAGGGGCATCTAATATCTGTTTACTCTGAGCTGATGAGGGGTTACAGAGGAGCTGAAGCCAGACTGTGCTCAGAGAGGGATGTCAAAATATGGACACAGGTTGCCCAGAGAGGCTTTTGAGAATATTTGCAATATCCTTTGTGATCTTCAACAGTCAGTTTCTTAAGGCTCTATAGCAACTTGATCTTACCTCAGAGCTAATCTTAGAGCAAGGATTGAATTAGAATTTCCAGAGGTCTCCTCAAGCCTGCATTTTTTAATGTTTTTGTGACCACACTTGATTGGATGGGAAGTACAATTTTTTGTGTCCCTGCCCATGGCAGGAGGGCTGGAAGCAGCTGATCTTTAATGTCCCTTCCAACCTCCAGAACCATAACTCTGTTCAGTACCAAGCCCTAAAGAAAAATGAAGGAAACCCTGTTGTGGCCCTCATGATTCACCTGCCTTGTGTATGAAGTCTCACCCCAGTTTCTGGTATTTCAATTTGTCTAACAAATGAATATGCCATGCAAAATCTCTCCCTTAATTTCTACTATAAATATGTTAACTAACCTCACCTTGGAGGATCTTTGTGTCCAAGTATACTGAATCATGCAGCCTAAAACAAATTTTTTGTTATTTACAGGTCAAATCTAAGCTGTAACTGTGGCAGGAAACAAATATTATCTGCTCACTATTTACCTCTTGTTTTGGGAGATAATAAACACTTGCTAACTGTTTGGCACCTCCTGAAATTACTAATGTGATTATTACACTATGGACATCTCGGAGGCAAAATTAGGCTCACCCAAAAGTGATGTGGGAGCAGCTGTGCAAAGCCTGCTACTGTTAATCCACTGCATACCCCAGTATATTCCATTTGCAAAGGAAACACTCTCCTGACTGCATGAAGTGCCAAAACATGACAAGCATCCTCTTTCCAAAAAGATATTGAACTGAAAGAAATCTCATGAGGAAAAATGGTTTAGTAGACTGTGCAGAAAATGTTTACATTTCCACAGAGTGTTTCTGTAATTTTTATGCCTCAAAGGCTGCTACCATCAAACCAAATGATTGAAAAAAGCATCAGTTTGATCAGCAGCTGTCTCTTAAAGAGGTTGGACAGAGGAATGTCCACAGGGAAGGCACCTACATATTTAGTCTTACCATGAGACTTTAACCCACAAATGCATTTACATCCAGTATATGACATCATTATTGCAAACAATAGATAATGTACCGAACCTCTATCACTAAAAAGTTTAATTTAAGCAAGATTAATGAGATCTTAATTGTGACTTTATAGGAGTTTAGGTCCTTGGGGAATTTCTCAGGTCCCTCTGCTGGTCAGGTCCTTTGTTTATTCCTGACGCTTTTGGTTCAGTATTTTACTTTTGTTTTCTTCTTTGCCTTCTATTCTCATAAGGCACCTTTTACAGTCTTACAGGTGTTATGCAAAGCAAGTTTCTTCCATCAAGATGCTTTACCACATGTGTCATGGAAGGTTGACTCTCACTTCACATTTCCTTTCACTTCTGGCTTCCAAATTTGCCAGTCTATGTTGTCACCGAGTTGGGTTAAATACAGGTAACACATTCAGTGTTCTGAGGTCAGTGTTTTCTCAGTTCCTTTCCTGGCAACACTCTGCTCGGTTTGTTTTGGGGCTGACAGCATTATTTGTGTATTCCTTGCAATTTCTCTTGAGGAAGGCTTGCAGGAATTTCTGTCTTTAGGCTGGACTAGAGATTTGAATGAAGAGCAATTCACACAAATTAATTATCTAGAGACTGTAAACCTGCAAATTTATGATTCTAACATGTTCTGAACTCAAGTAGAGGATATACTCCTGATCACATCTAAAATGCCCTTTGAAAGGTTGGGCTTTCAGAAGGATAGAATTGGAGAATAAATTGCTGCTAGAACACACTTAGAACTTATGTACACTTAAGAAAGAGCTTCTACATGGCAGTTACTCCTTGAAACCTTTAAGATTCAAATGAATCAAAAAAGGTCAGCTGAGCAGAGATATACATTATTCTATATGGCACAAAGCTGAAATATGCATATTTTCTTTCACAGAGATGACTCATGCCCACAGAATCTTCACGGACTTCCCGAAGAGATACACATGAAAAGGTTGGCAGGATTAGGCCATGAAGGCACAGCTTTTCAGAGGTATTGTTTCTGTCAAAGAAACAAACAGAGAGGCTTAGAAGAGCAAGCAACAGGGGAAAAGCCACATTTTTTTTCCAACCATACAAACCTGCTGTCTTTCTGTAAGAAATTGAGATACGCTGTGAAATCTTGCAAGGCTTTACTCATTTTTTAATATGAAAAGATTTGAAGCTTTGTGCAATATGAGACAAATGGAAAGGGAGGGGAAGGTCAAAGGATGCAAAGGATATAAAAAATAAAAATAATCTATAGCCATGTTAAAGTTTGGGAAAAAGTATTTTCCCACTGTGCTACAGTCATTACAGAAACTCACCAAAAGTGAACTTGTTCCCAAAAACTTTTCAGTGAGATAATAAATGTCACACATTACATGAATTATGGAAACTGAAGAGAAAAGAGATTCAGGACCCAGTGAAGGGAATTATGAAATTGCATCTCTTAAAAATTTATGGGAAAATATTTCTTCTCCCCCAATGGATAAGAGCAGTATAAATTTGAAATTTGTGTGAGAAAATCAACTATTTAATGCCAAAAGACCTAAACAGAACAATTGTAGTTTTGGGATACTGAATGTTCATCTTGATCCAGTCATTTATTGTTATCTGTCTGGGGATTTTGACTCAGGCTTTTCTGTGTGTCCAATCATGTGAAAAAACTCCATTTTACACTGCGTATTGGTTACTTCTTTCTAGGGGTGATGATATCAATAATAACCATAAATTTGATTCAACAATATTAAGGTATTCTTTTTTTCACTGAGCATAGCCAATGGATGTGTTGCTGTTTTTCAGTTATCACTTTTATTTGAATCAACAGATTCTGTACAAGAAAGTAATATCTAATACATTTGCAGCATGCCCTGAAACAAAAGGATATAGCAGAATACCAGCAGTTAAAATGAAAAGTCTGTTTATGCATCAGAAGCATGTTGAAACATAAAAGTAAATATCAATAATGGAAATTGTTTTGGTTTGGGTATTTTTTTCTGAATTTCCTATGCAATTCAAGACATCTCCAGTGTTACAAACTTGGGATTCGAACGTGCAAGTCTTAAACAAGAAGTTACACTTCCTCTCATTTTTAGTAATATAAAAAGGTGTGTTAATGCTCTGCTAAAATAGTTACTATTTTTTCTGCACATAGATATTGTTTTCAGGATACGATGATCAAAGCATCCATTTTTAAATTTCAGTATTAATCCAAAGTACAGACTGAATTTCCCTGGGTTTGGGGGTTTTTTTAGTAGCAGCAGAAATTTCAATGAATTGTGGTTTCTCATGCCATTTCTAGTAATATGATGTAATTTTATGGTCAAGGGCTGGCAAAAATAGATATGATGGTCACTGTTACAACATAGTAGGGTGAACCAGCAATCAGAGTTGAGCTATACATCGTAATGGGTCCATCAAAATATCTCTGGATGTTGCTGGAGCCAGGATTTCACCTCATGTCCTTCAGATGTGAACAAAAATGTCACATAGATAAAAGGAGATCTTTATGTTTCTCCTATGGTGGTTTGAAAGCTCTTTATAGGGAATATCTGATAAGCCTTCATTAATGTAAATCTAAGCATTTGTAATAAAAGCCCAGTATCTAATTTTAGAAAAAAGTACAGGTGAGAAGTGTAGTTATTGCAGATCTGCTTTCCTATAGATCACCGAAGTAGTAACCTGTTTGTTTTTTACTTTTAAATAAAAACCGTGTCTCATGAGCGTAGGTAATAATTAAGCAGTCATACTTCCATGAGGCTTTATTAGCTTGTTCATATATATGAAAGATTATAGTCTGAAAGCAAACTAATTATCTAGCCTAAAAATTAAATAAATATATTCTAAAATAAAAATATATTGAGCTTATTTCATAGAAGGACTTTTGTACAAACAAGACGTTTTAAATAACAAATGGCGTAATAAACAAACATTCACTCACAAGAAAAGAATTGACTAATTAGTGAAGAGCATGGAATTATAGGGTCTGAAATTTAAATGGTGTGCATGATTCCAGAAAAAAAATTGCAGTCTGGCTGAAATGAAAAGAACCAGGATATGTCTCTATTTCTGACAACAGTCTGTCATGCAAATGAAGAAAAAACTTTTCAGTTTCATTTTTTCTTTCTTTTTTTTTCCTCCTTGCTCATGTAGATATTATATCTTTCGTACATTATCTAGAGAACTAATCTGAGCTGGCACCTTTAGATGATACTGTAATACTAAATGATATTAATGACATCAACATTTATCAAGAATTTAGAAATTCAGACCAAAATCTGGTTTCCTTTAAAGTACTGACATAATTGAAAGGAAGATGCTGCTCAGTGGCATTGCATGAAAGGACAGGAGGAAATAAAGCGAAATATAGGGAAGTCAATTTAAACAGAAGAAAAAAACATTTTTTTAAACTGTGAGTTGAGTAAAACCCTAGAAGAGGCTGCCCAGGGAGCCTGTGGAATCTCCGTCCTTAGGGACATTCAGTCTCCAATTAGAAACCTGGCCAGCCTGCCTTAGCCATTCCTTAAGCAGGGAACGGCACTAGATGGTCTCCAGAGGTTCCTTCATACTGGTTCTGTATTTGCTTTTTATCTCAAAATTTCATCTTAATACATTTTCATTGCCCATTCATCTGATACAACTGAGGTATCCATCTTGGTTTGAGCTGAAAAGCTTTCAAGGAATGAGGCTGAAATTTAGGCTTGAAGCTTCACTAAGGCCCAAGGCTCAATTTTCCATCTCTGTGATGGTCAGAGCATGGTGTTAATAATGCCAAGGTTGTGGACTTGATCCTTGTATGGACCATTCACTTAAGAGTTGGATTTGATCCTTGTGGGTCCCTTCCAACTCAGAATGTTTTGTGATTCTACAGTTCTGTAAATTGATCCAAAAGTTATATGACATTTTTTTATGTTGCTTTGTAGGTTATTTAAAGAAGTAGCTTGATACAATAACATGAAATTGGACACAGAAGGGGACATACACGTGGGACAGCCACCAATTTTTTTTAGGGTGACAACAGCCTGCCTACCATGAGAAAATTATTTTTCACTTTTAATCTCCATAGTAAAATTATATTTTTGAACTTAACTAGAGAAATTTGATACTGATGTCAGCTTCCTTTTTACCTTTCCTCTAAGTCTGCCCTAACTAAGAGTAGAAGAGCAAACACAAACACACATCACACTGCTTCTGTTCTCGAGATCCCTTTATCAAAAAATGGCCCCCCCAACGTTTGATGAGAAAAGTGAAGGCTGCAGGCTGTGATTTTTTTTTTTTCCCAGCTTGCTCTTTTCTTTATCAGAGTGAAGTGTGTGTGGTAGATGGGATTTTGCTGTGCTAATCACCACCAGCTGTTCGTCACTGTCTCACAGCTACAGGTGCAGCAGTTCTGCTGCTGAGCTCTAGGCCTTCAATCTGCTCTTCCAAAACAGCTCAGCAACAAAAACTTTTTTTCCTCTCCTTTGTAAATACTCGAGGAACTCATCTGAAAGGCTTTTTTTATGCAAAATACATTACCCTCTTCAATCTCTCAGGATTTTTTTACTCAGGAAAAAAGTATAGTAAGTTAAACAATAGCGGTGACGGGATAAGAAATGACAATCACTGTGTGTCCTGTTGGATAAATGTGTTCCTTTGCATGTTATTTCTTGTCTCTTAGTAGGGGTTCTGACAGGGGAAATTGAAGCAATATTTAAAGGACACATTCAATCTCTCTCTTCATCATAAAGACTATAGCAATGAAGAAAAATGGTAAACATGAATATAAAAAGCTGTGTAAATCAGCAGGTAGATTAAGAGAAGATAAAAATAGATTCACATACTAATAGATTAATCCTCCAAGGAATATGATGGTAAAATATTCTATTACTATTTCTTCTGGACAGCCAATGAAAGAAAACGTTATTTGCTCTCTGTGCAGGGCAAGAGATGTTAATGTCTAGTTTTATCCAAATAATATATAATACAATGTGTATATTTACAATCCACTTTATTGTACCTAGCAATTTTGGGTGTGATGTTGGCCAGTAACATCCCAATGCAGCTGAGAAATAGATGCTTATTAATATCTACACTAGCCACCATCTTCTCATTCTAGATTGTCTGCTTCTGAACAGCTTAATTTAGGAGGTCTGCATAGGTTTGGATAGTTGTGGTAGGTATTATTGGGTAGATATTTCTCCAGGTTATAACTTAATGACACGTCTGTTGTCCTGGTTTTGGTTGAGATAGAGTTAATTTTCTTCTTGGCAGTTGGTCCAGAGCTGTGTTTTGAGTTCAGTATGAATATTTTGGTAACACACTGATATTTTGTTGTTGCTCACTAGTGTTTACTCTAAATCAAGGATTTTCAGCGTCTCATGCCCTGCCAGAGGCGGTGCTGAAGAAGCCCAGAGGAAGCATGACCAGAAGAGGTGACCTGAGCTGGCCAAGGGGTCATTTCACATGGGAAAATGTTACTCCAGTAAATAAACTGGAGTCGCCTGAAAGAAGGCAGTTGTCTGGGAGCCACCAATTACTGATCAGGGACCAGCTGGGCATTGGTCAGTGGGTGGTGAGCAAATGTTGTTTGTCTTGAGTTTTACACCTCCTTTCCTCTCTCCTTTTCATTTGTAGCATTAGTATTATATTTTCATTATTATATTTCTATTTATGCATTTAATTATTTTACTATTAGTATAATAATTTATTTTATTTCAATTATTAAACGGTTTTGAATTCACAAAGTCTGCATCTTATTTTGGATTCTCCTCCCCACCGAGGGGTGTGGTGGATCAATGTGGTGGACTCAATGATACCGAGGGGTATCATTGAGTGATACTTAGCTGCCCGCTGGGGTTAAATCATGACATCTACGCAATAAAACCTTTCACAATTAGAATCATAAAATGTGAAGGTTTAGAAAGGACCTTTAGATCATCCAGTCACAACCTCCCCTGTCATGGGCAGGGACACCTCCCACTAGACCAGGCTGCTCAAGTCCTTATCCCACCTGGCTGTGAACCGGGACTGGGACATCCGCAACCTCCCTGGACATCTGTTCCAGTGTCTCACCACCACCACAGTAAAGAATTTCTTCCTCATATCTGGCCTAAATTTCCTCTCTTTCAGTTTGTACCCATTGCTCCTTGTCCTATCACAACAGTTCCTGATGAAGAGTCCCTCCCTGGCTTGTAGGCTCCGTTCCGATAGTGGAATATTATTATGAATTCTCCACGCAACCTTCTCTGCTCAACATTAGCAGCACTTATTATGTTGCCAACGATTACATTTCCAGCCTGCTTACTTGTCATTACTAATCACATTCTTAAGTATAAAACTAGGTCTTCTTTGTTGTTCTTTTTTCCCATAAGAAATAAATTTTAGAGGATTAGTAGATCAAACAAGGGGCTAAGTGCTAATTTTCTTTTTTTTTTTTTTTTGTTCTTTAGCTGGCAGAAGGTAAAACTGATGTGTTGAAAAGGCTATAAAATCACAGCACTTGCAGTATCAGATTCCCTGGAAGCAAGGTACTATTTAATGAGCAAAATGAAGAGCAACTATTGCAAGTAATTTATAAAAATCTTAAATGACCAATGTGCTCTGTTACCCGTAGCAATGGAAAGGGGCAAGTGGAGGAAGAAGAAACACACCAAAAAAAAGAACTAACCAAAAAAACACAAGGTTTGTGAATGACAAACATAAAAGGAGCATTTGTTTAGTCCTAAAATAAAAGGCAATATAAAATGATGGTTGACATATTATACCAGAGAGACTGCCTTAATCTTTGTTTTGCATTTCTGGTGTTATTTTGCTGTGTTTTGTGTCCTGGACATGCTTTCAAAATAAAGTATCAAGCTCTTTATAGCTGTTTTATAATTCACTTAGTTGAATACCAGACTTTTCTTTCAGAAATCCTTACAACACCAATCAGAATGAGAAGCAGACTAGACCTACAGGATCATTAACTGTCACTGAAAACAAGATTAAAAAAATCCTGCAGTTCAAATGAATAGTCTTTTTCTTTTCTTTCTTGCTTGCTGTAAACAAAATAGAGGCATTGATATAACAGAGAGGGGAGCCAACACCAAAAAGAAGTCAAGGTATTTTGAGAAATTGGTAGTGTGTGGAAAGTCTCATTTTAAGAAAAAAAATCACAACAGCAAGAAATTCAGTCTAGGATCTAAAATTTTTTCATCCATCTGTCACTAATTAAAAAGAATGTCAAAGAACATATGGTCTTGAAACTACAGGGAGTTAAAAAAGTAAACCAAAGGAGCTGTACTAACAGTGCACTTAAATAAATGTTTTCAGTAAGTGCCTGACAAATCCCCAGACAGGCAGGTAAAGGACAGGAGGGTGACTTGGAATGAAGGACCACAAAGAATTCAACTGCTATTATGAATTTCTTTCTTTTTCTTATACTGCAAGTCATAAAAGCGATAAAAAACTTCTCTTGGAAAACACAAGGGAGACAGGCTGTGAGGGAAGCCAGACTCCTTCTGTTACTTTGTATGTCAATGTTTTTCCATGAACATCATCCTTTTATAATTGCTTTTGTTAATCATCTCTTCCTCTAAATTTTGCTGACTGCTGTATTAAAAAATCATGATTGATTTTTTCTATGCCTTTACATTAAATTTGTTACTAAAGAATGCAGTTTTCAAGAATTTAAAACATCATACTTTTTCAATAATAATGGCCTCCGATCACTTAAGATTAAACAGCAAAATGAGAGAAGGGAATGCAATATTTTGGTTTAATAAATAACATTATGTGGAAAGTATTACATTAGGAATTTTAAACGAACATTTTTTTTATTACCACCACTTATCGTAGACAGAATCTAGTTCTGTAGTCACATATCACTTTTTCTTTCTTTAGCAGTTTGCATAATGGTGTTTATCATTTAACAACATAATCCTACCTTCCCCATAATTCAATCTTATTGCATTGTGAGTTTTATATGAGTATTACATTACTCTGCAATTTATCTTTTCTGCTTCTCCTCCTCAGAGTAATTTTCTACTCCTCTTATCAGCCCTTCTTCTGTGTTCATCCATATTTCTAGCAATTCTCCTTTTTCTCTGGCAGAATTTTTTTGGGGGAAGGAAACATGGAATAATCAAGTAGAAAGTCTGCAGGATATGCATCCTTATCAAGTTTTTTTTTTAAAAACCCACTCATCCCTCAAAACCCACCATTTTTTCTATCCAAGACTTCATCTGGAAAAGTCCTTTAAATTAAGCTCCCTGGTTTAAAGTCAAATAAATAAATGCTTGAAATACTAAGAGCAACCATTTATTTAAAATCATTTCTTTTTCTTAATAATGCTGAAAAACAACAGACTTTATAGATTTTTTTTGATGGTTAAAACATATAGATATCACTACTGAAGCAAAACATTTTTAAATGTTATAAAAATATACAATCTTTGGTGTGTGAACTCTTCTTCAGAATTTAATTCATGAAATGTGATGAGTTGCACATTTGTTTGTTTGGGGTTTTTTTCATGTTAGGAATTGTTTCCAAAATCTCCAGAAATCTAAGGTGTGAAGTTTACATGCAGGCAAGCACATCCATATATTACAGATCCTACTCATTCATTCATTTGCCCCGGATTGCTGGAAACTGAGGAAATGTACAAAATGAGGGAGTGAGAAGGGAAGATGCCACATACATTTCCTCTGCTCTTATATACTTCTGTAGCCATTTGCTGCTGTTAAAGAACATTTCAGACAAGACAGAACTCTGATCTGATTCAACAGAGGTGTCACTTTCCTCTGCTGCTCTTCTCTCTAAATACCACAGGCCTGAAAAACGCAAAGTACACAACTCCCTGGTCTTGAATTAGAATATGGAAAAATACCCACAGGCTTTGTCCAAGACATTATCCCCTCAAATTCTCAAAAACTTAAAAATTTACATTTTTGACAAAGATAATTTCTAGTCTCTGTCTTTTACTCTGCCTGTACCTGCTAGATTCCTTCTAGATCTTCACCATCCCTATACCGTGAGACCTCCCCATGCCTTTCCATCTATCCAGGTTGTTGTAATAAACAAAAGAGGGAGTGAGTGAGAAAGGAAGAACAGTTTTATTTCATGTCTCCAGTCTCATATCTCCATTTCCACTGACTGGTTCTGCCTTCACAGTCTTGGACAGCTGTGCTGCAGACCACACTGAGCCAGAGAGCTCAATTTAGCAGAAACATGGGTCAGTAAAGCTGACCAGATCACATACAGACCAGAGTGTGGGATGTAGAAATGTGCTATCTCTGATACAGCATGCTGGTTTTAGCCAGGATAGAATTAATTGTCCTCTCAGTTGCTGGTGTGGGGCTGTGCTTCTACCCCAACTGACCCAAGGGATATTCCAGACCGTATGGGGTCATACTCAGCATTCAAAGCTGGGGGAGAAGAAGCAGGGAGAGATGTTTGGAGTGATGGCATTTGTCTTCCTAAGTCCCCTTTCCATGTGATGAGGCTCTGCCACACTGCTGGCTGAGCACCTGCCATCCAAATTAGTTAATTCTTTGTTGGCTTTGCTTAATATCCATGGCTTTTGCTTTACCTATTAAACTTTTTCTCAACCCATGAGTTTTCTCACTTTTATGTTTCTGACTCTCTCCAATGTCCCAGAGGGGGAAAGTGAGTGTGTGGCTGTGTGGGCTAACTTTCCAATCAGGGTTAAAATGCATTATACAGGAATGTACTAATGCCCCTAATTTGATCATAGAATTATTTCCTTCATTCCATAGTAAAACATTTTTTTTTTCCTCTGCTGTGAATTACAGATCCCAACACTGTGACAATGGAGACTATTCCCTTAAAAACACACTGCAAAATGGCCATCTGCTTTAACTTCCCAAGGTAATCTTTGTTTCTTACATTTCACTCTGAAAATTAGAATAGCTTGTGTTTGTGCTTTTTTATTCCCTCACTTAAAGGTGTTTTTTTACACACCAAGAAATCTCCTTGCCACTTGCCTCTGAACCCTGCTCATGGTCAAGCACAAGAAACACCCCAAATTCATAATAAGAATTTATTCCAAATAACATACAAATTGCTGTCTGGAATTCAGACAGCATTGTTTGAAAGCTTGGTCTTTTGCATCTCATCAAAACCCAATTTCATCTTGTGTTTGAGAAATTAGTGAGATTCTGAATAATTGCTGAGATTTATGAAAGTGGAACCTTTTGACTTTTGTGTGATGTGTTCAGCCTTGAAGAACTGAGGTCTGAATTCTTTTCTTCCTCAAGTGTACTTCAAAACAGAGCAGTGCCTATGCATCAGAGTTCAAGCATCCTGATTATTGAAATAGAACAATCAAGCATCAGATTACAATTGATTTAAACTAATTTTTCTGGCTGGGGTACAGGAAAGGAGGAATTATGCCATTTTTTACTCATTTAAGAATGTTTTTAAGCCCTGCTGTGGTATTATTAATGTCAAACAGAGAAGGTGGGGAAAAATGGGACTGAAGGTGGAAAAATTGAGAGAAAAAATCCAGAATGCAAATAAAAATCTCTAGAATTATAAACCAATATATATGTATTGTTTTCTTTTTTTGTTGGTTTTTTTTTTTTCAAATCTCCATGTCGTCTGTGTTTTACATTGGTTATTGGCACAGTGAATCACTAAAAACACAATCGAATGGGAAAGTTTCCAACCAGACCATTAAGATACACATAAAAGAGGCATGAGGATATCAGTGCCTCTTTGCTCAGACGTTTGTGATCAGAGAAAGGATTCAAGGAGAAGGGGCACCAATGGAGGAGGGAAGAGTCAGTGATTTCTAGAGAGACCTCAATGCCTGTAAAGCTGCAGGGTTGAAGAAGCTACGTCCAAGGCTTCTGAAACAAATAGCCAATGTCCTTGAAAGCCACTCTCTGACACCTTCAACAGTTTGTGGAGATTTGAGGAGATTCCTGATGAATGCGGAAAAGCACCTGTCACATCCATCTTCAAAAGGTGACAATCTGCAAGAATAAAGGCCAGTAACATGAGTGCCAGGAAAACCATGGAATGGATTCTTTTGAAACATGTTTCTGGGCACATAAAAAAGAAAGTAATTTATAACCATTAACATAATTTATCGTGGATAAATCTTGCATGACCAACCAGATTGCTTCCTGCGATAAGTTGTGTTTGTTGCTGAGGGAGGTGTGGTGGACATCATTTGCTTTGATTTCTCAGAGGTTTTTGACACTGTCTCTCAAAATTTTCCACTATTCAAGTGAAAATATCTGGACAACCAGATGGATAAAACACAGGTGAGGTTCTGAATCTCAGAGAAGAGTTGTTAAGGGACTGTGTTCCACCTAAAGGATGGTTACAAGGGGAGTAGCATATCTGTCTATCTTCAGATCTTAGATTTTTCCTGTTTAACACCACATCCCCAAGGATGTGCATGGACACAGTTATTTTCTTCTGTTTTGTTTTTTTTTTCCTGACAGCTCTGAAATGACTAACAATGCAAGTCTGCCTGAGATGAAAGGGAGGGGAAGGAGGAAATTTGGAGTCACTTAACTTGCTGTTTGACTTTTGATTCAGTTTATCTGATGTTTGTTGCTATGCTAGATAGGTGTTGGATTCAAGGAAACTAAACATATCTAAGAGTGAAAAGTGTTTTTAAAACCTATTTTTGGTTTGTCCTCAACACAACCACTCTGGTCTGCACTCTTGATCTGAAGAGGAAGAAAGAAAGTTCCTTATCAAGTCAAAATGAGGCAGGAAATGAGGTGAACACTCATCATAAACTGAGATGGCTTCTGTGAGACCAGGAGCTGCCACCAGGTCACACAGAGCCAGCTCCAGCCAGCTCCAGTCCACCCATCTCTGGCCAAAACCAAGTCCACCAGTGACATTGGCAATGTCTCTGTGATAACGTATTTAAGAAAGGGTGAAAATCATTGCACAGAAGATGGGAGAGAGTAATCAGAAAAATATGAGAGGAACTGCCCTGCAGGCATCAAGGTGAATGAAGAAGAAGGAGGAGGTGCTCCAGGTGCTAGAACAGAGATTCTCCTTCAGCCTCTGTAAAAGACTATGGTGAAGAAGCTGTTCTTCTCTCCAGCTGAGTAGGAGGAATGAGAGGGGCTGGGGGAGGGGCTTTGGGGGTCAGCCAAGATCAGAACTCACTCATTCTATGGTGTTTCCTACATTAAATTTTCTACCTTTTCTATAATAAGGCATTTTTCATGTCAATGGTTACCTCCATTTACAAGGATACTGTCAAAATTCTTTCAGCTGTCAGTGGAAAGAAAAATCTATAAAGAAATGAAAAATGTCTAATTATAATAAGAATTATACATCCATCTAGATAATATATGCTAAGCTCCTGCTGTTTTACTTCCATTAAAGAGGAATTTCTCTTCTCTAGATATAACCAGAGAGTGTCGTTGATGTTGTCATTGTTATCCACTCTTGAAAGAGTGAAATAGCAATTTTAACTGTGGCATAGCAAAGGGAGTATTGTCATTGACAGACCAGGGTGTTGCAGGATAGCGGTCATTGGCAGAAGATTCCCAATTTGGCAGCTGGTTTGTTTGACTGATTTTGCTGCTTCATTTTCATAGTGTTTACATATCCAATTGCTTTTTGGCGGAAAATTAACAGCATACTGAGATGGATTTCTGGCTGATTTAAAGAGGTGTGACTGGAGTGAAATCACTAATGGTTCTATCCATCAATTACAAATCTGGCGTTCTTTAATCTAGGTTGTTCTTTATTTTTCACGGTGGAAAAGCTGCTAATCCCTAAATGGTTATTGTCCCTTCCAGATCTGGTTCTAAAACACAGATCATCAGCTCACATATGAATGTTCCACAATAATCATAAAACAAAGTTAATTCCTGGAATCTCCTAATCACCATGGAAACACACTCAGGCAAGCACAACTAAGAAATGGAGGCACCCTGAAAGATTTTGTCTGAATAGCAAAAGCTCAGTCATGCTCTGAGTATAGAAAGGATTTTTGTGGATATTTTCATGGATAGTCTACAAATCTACCTTTCCTTCCATACAATGTCTCTGTAACCAGCATGCACTAGAAAATAAGGTAACCATTCCATTTCAAATATCCCATTAACATTAGATTTCAAAATTCTACATGTAAAGCAGACTCTATCTTCCAGAAGCAGACCCAGAGAGCTAAGGCTACATTCTTTGCAGAGAGAATGTTGAAACTACCCATGTTAAATAGAACCTAGTAATGCTAAACAAATCCTTTCTATTTGCTTGGAAAGTGGAAAAAACAAAAAAATCAAAGACCAGAAAGATTTGTCATATCTTTTGCACTTTCTGTTTCATCTTCTGAGACTACAGTTGTTACATGTAGTTTTGTGGGGCAAAGCTCACATTCCTGCCCATTGGCCTTTAAGTGGGTGTCTGTTGTCTGAAAGGCTGCCATTGCAGTGGTCTTCAAAATTTTTCAGCAGCATTGTGTGGCTCACCTGAACAGAACATGGCCCCAAAGTTTCCAGTGTGCCCTTGATGAAGAAAATCTCCTTTTGCTACAGGGAACAACGCAGAGTGTGCAAACAAAGCTGACTTCATTATGATGAGTTAGCAGATTGTTGTATGAGCCTTCACAATATCTTTTTTTTGTTTGTTTTTAACCCTGCAGATTACTTTCCATGATAAATATGTTAAGGGTTTTTGTTGTTTGTTTGTTTGGGGTTTTGTTTGTTTGTTTGTTTGGGTTTGGTTTTTTTTATTTGTTTGTTTGGGGTTTTGTTTGTTTGGGGTTTTTTGGGATTTTTTTGGGGTTTTTTTTTGGTTTGTTTTTTATTTCTTTCAGTGTGAAATGGTATAGCACAGTACGTTTTGAAGCCTGGAAATACAAAGATGTAATAATCCTAAGCAGTCTCTTCCCTCTTGGGTCACTCTCATTAGTATTTTTGCTACAAGATAGTGGTGTCACAGCAGTTATGAGGTGGTATCTGAGAACCTCTCTGGGCATAAGAAATTTTCAGGCCATTTTTCCATTTCTTCAGAGTGTGGGCTGGAGGGGGAGGTTTCTAATTCGTGATTTAAAGACAGCTGAGCACTACACATGATAACTTATGGCAAGTGACTTTATATATTACAGAATACCTAATGTGCAGCTCCTGTTAAAAAGAAAGGATCATGCACAATTGTAAATTATTTATAATGTGTTTTCTGTTGTCTGCTACATTTGCACCCCATCCACATCTTGCCAAAAGCCAAATACACCTATTTGAGAACTAACAAAATAGGAAAAAGCTAATGACTGCAGCAGTTGCTGTGTAGCTCAGCCTCCCCAGATTGCATTTACTCAGCAAACTTACTCAGGACACTACTGTATTCTTTTTTGATATTAGCTGTTCTGAGTAAAGTACAGAAAGTAGAACATTCCTCATGCAAACACAGCAAAACAAAGAATGCATGACAAGTATATTGCTTTGCTCATGCACAAAGTACTTCTATAATTTGTCCTACATTGTCTTTTCTCTGCCACTTCGTGACAAGCTTTAGTCACTGCATGTCTTTCATTACCTGTATCCTCTACCCCTCACGTTTCTCTCACTGCAATCTGCTCTGAACTCTCTGTGCTTCACCCTTGTACTTGTAGGGAGGGCTGGGTACTGGAGCTGGCAAGGAGTGGCTCTTCCATCCTTTCTGTGCTCCATCCTTTCTCCTCTGACTTGGCTGTGGGGTTTACCTTACAGATTGAGGGCAATGTGAGCACAGAAAGCATTATGCCCATTCTCAACACCACATTTATTTCATCAGCTTTTCTCCAGGAAATAAGTTCATTGAGTGAAATGTCTGGGACTTGCTAAGGAGCTTTCTTTCTTTCTTCCTCTTCAGATCAAGAGTGCCGATCAGAGTTGTTGTGTTGAGGACAAACCAAAAATTAGTTTTTAAAAACACTTTTCACTCTTAGATATGTTTAGTTTCCCTTGAATCCAACATCTGTCTAGCATGGCAACAAACATCAGATAGACTGAAACAAAAGTCAAACAGCAAGTTAAGTGACTCCAAATTTTCCCCCTCCCCTCCTTTTCATCTCAGGCAGACTTGCATTTTTAATTATTTCAGAGCTGTCAGGGAAAAAAAGGAAAAAAAAACGAAGAAAATAACTGTCCATGCACAACGAAATTGTGATAGAATTAATAAAAAATATTCTCATTGTCATAACTATTGAGTTTAAAATAAGAGAAAAAAAAGCAAAAATGCATGCAGGCAAAGGAATTCAAGAGCTGTGGCTCATTAGTCAGGAAGAAAGCGTGGAAATAAGCTCTAAAACTAGCACCGGGAACACGACAATGATTCTTGTATTTGTTAACAGACAGAGACAGTACTGGAGCTACATCAGGAGGCAGTCCAAATTTATTTCAGATAGGAGGAGGTAAATGTTTTCGATCTGAACAGGTCACACCCAAGTCCTACTGAACTCTATACTGACCTCGTTCAACTCTCCTCCCTTTATGTACAACAGCCAAAGAACACAAAATATGTGTTGACAGCTTTTAGCAGCCACAGTTCTTGTACTGTGGTAGGACTGAGTAATTCCACTGCAGAAACAAAAGCTTATTGTACTGGGCTTTGTACAAGTGCCTGAAAAATGCAATCTCACTTCAAAGAAATTATAGTATGAAAATAAGGCATGTGGTTCCAGGCGGCTGCACATGGATAGACTAGAGAACACGACAAAATACTGAATAATATCAATGAAATCACTCATCATGGAGTGCTGCCAGTGCATGTTTTGACTTCAGGTACAAGGCTTTAGATACAATAAATAGAATGTTTATCTTCCTGCACACAAGATAGCAACCTTTCAACAGATTCAATTAAATTTCATCTGAAAATTCAGTTCAGCTCAGTTTTGTACTCTTCTTTCTATACTATACTATACTATACTGTACTATACTATTCTATTCTATTCTATTCTATTCTATTCTATTCTATTCTATTCTATTCTATTTTATTCTCATTCTTTCAGACCATCTTTCTAGTATTCAAAGTTTTTCCACAGTGTTTTAAATTTTATGACAAACACCTCTCAGCTCATGATTTTTTTCTCTACCACCCCCTGGGAAAGAAATACCCATAACGATGTGACTTATTTTGCTTTGTGTTCTCCTTTTCTTCAGATGCATGTTGCCAGGTATTGTTAGAGAAAGCACTTAGAGTGAGAAGTGGTGACACTTACGACAGTTCCAAGTTTCTGAAGTGAATTACTTCACAGCCTTGGACTGCCCCTGAAAATATTCCATTTTTCTCTCATTTGCTCTCCTGCACCTGCAGACAGCTCCTTGCACCAAGGGACTAAAACTGTCAACCAAATTCTTCATCTCAAAGATTTAGGTGATGTTTTTTTCCTTAAGTATCCTAAGCCAAGAGGGGGAACACTTTGAAGAGAACATGCAAGACCTTGAATGTCATTCATTTTCTAACAGAGGGCAATGTACAGCAGAGTGCTGTTGTACAGCTGTGGAGATGTACTGTGGTAACATGTCCCATTTAATATTTTTAAAGTATTGTAAACCCCATTCTCTGGCATGCCAAATTGCCACAGAACAACTGAGAGGTGAGGAAAACATGAAAACCATCATCCATTTGGATGTGACACAGCCTTTTACTTGAAACTGACATTATCTGTAGTTGAGACAATGTGGACATAAGGAATTCATATGCACTGAGAAGAAAACTTGCCAGTATTATGAATTTTCGAGATTGTAAAATATAATTTAAAATAAAAATAAAAATAAAATTTCCTTTTGGTCCCTTCTGTTTCTTATGCTGTTAGGGTTTATTTGTTACTAAAAGTAGCAGAAATAATTCTGTTACTCTTTCACTGATTTAGTTTACACAAAGATTCCAGGGGAAAAATATGTTTATATATCTATATCTATATCTATATCTGTCTGTATCTGTATCTATATCTATCTATATATTACGCACACACAATCTGTATATGTCTTTGTATACAATGAGTGGGAGAAAAATGTGTCCAGAAAGTAATATCTGAAACGAGCAGGGTGATCAGCTGGGACTGAAATCTTTGGCTCCAAGACCCTGCCTGTGTGATTCAGATTGAGACACAGTAAACTAGAACCCAAACATATGTTTTTCACAAAATCCTCTTTGGCTTTGAAAATTTTATTTTTTTCTTGTGCAAAGTGAAATGAAAACTGAGAACAGGAAAGAGCCAGTGAAATGTCTTCTCCTCTGCTCAGCTGAACTCTTCTCACTTTGCCTATTCTCATCAGATCGCCTGAAAAATCAATGCACAAGAGACAAAAAATGCCCCCATGAAAAAGCTAAAGATAAAACCAATTTTAAAGATTACAAAATGCAAAATTATTCCTCCTATCTTTCCATCACTCTCTGAAGAAAAGGATTTTAGGACATTTGAGACCACTGTTAATTCTGTTAGATTACTAGCTATTAGTTTACACCACACTGATGTAAATAACTGGACTGTGAAGATGATCACCAAAGCAGAATTGATGCTAAACTTTTATAATTTTATAACTCAAATGGTCTAGACTTTAATATGAGAGTAGTCTCTTTTAGGTATCTTCTTTCAGGTAGCACTTTCTGGCATGTTTTCAGTTTTTAAATGAATGCTCACCATTACATTTGGAAAACTCAGTCCATCAAGCTGATTACTAGAAACTGTTAATTGCTTATGAACATGCAAACCTTTTACATATTTCCAAATGAAGAAATAGAAACTAGAAAAATTACATAATTTGTTCTCAGAGAAATTTCTCAGAGAAATTTCTCAGAGAAAACACATGAAACTGAGATAAGAATTCACCTTTCAGACAGAGGATTTTTTTCTTTGAGCTTGTAATTCAGGAAAATTTTCTAAAGGTCGTGTTTTTTCTCATCTATTTTCCTTCAAGAAGAGGAGATTACCATTCAATCTAATTTGCCAGATTCGTAATTTTCCTGTTGAAGAGTTAAAATTAATAAAACCTTTTGAACCCTGACAGTGTGGTAGTGAGTCCAGTTTTCTTCTGGGAGAGATCATATCTGGAGATAAGTTGTCCATCACTTTGCTCTGAAAGTGGGGGGGGAAAGAAAGGCCTATGAAGTGGTAATTCTGTGTCACATTCACATTCCACTGGGTGCAAAACTAGAAAGTCAGAAATATGTTGCATCAAGCCAGGAACAAATTTAGCAGGAGAGGGAAGAGAGCTATGAAAGGACTTTAAATTTCCCACCCACTTAGGTCTTTCTAAAATAGTACTGCATTTTATCTCCAGATTTGCAAACCCTCCCAGCTGAGGAGGAATTCAATGAATAGAACATGCTTTAATAGAATGAAAAGTAGGAAGTCTAGTCCCTGTATTTACCCCTGCATTTGGACAGATTTTCAACATTTTCAGTTTTTGAACATCTAAAGTGCTTGAAAAAATTCCGAAAGCACTTTTAGAACTATTTGAGTGTACTTCCTAACTGTGATCTTTTCTGAGTGTAGTATTTTCACTTGATCTACACTGGGTGGTCAAGCACTGGAAGAGGCTCCCCAGGGAAGTGGTTGAGTCACCATCCCTTGAAGGATGTGTGACATGGTACTTGTGGACGTGGTTTAGCGGTGGATTTGGCAGTGCTGGGCAAATGGTTTTACTCAGTGATCTTAGAGATCTTTTCCGACCTAAATGGTTCCATGATTCTATAATTCTATGATTCTCTATTTTTTCATTATCAAACTTGCCATTCATGAGCCAACCCTGCCTGTCCATCATCATAATCTCCCATTTCATGTCTTGCATCCTTTTATAGAAGAAATCCCTAAACAGATTCCCTTGATTAATCCAACAGTTTTTCATGGCAAAGAACAAGTTTATGATTGGCAGCTTTTTTTAAGTACTGAAAAAGCAGGTCCCACACAAAAATGTCAGAAAATATGAAGTGGAAGTACAGTCTTTGACCCAGTAATCATCTCCCAGAAAAACTTTTCAGAGAGTGCTTTAAATTAATTAGATCCTAATGATATTTTATATAGCAAATTGACACATATGTCTTCAAAAACATGTCAGAGATGTTGGTGTGAGATTATTTGTATCTACTATCTACATGTTGTGACAGGCAGATCTTTAACCAGCTCTTTCCCAACCAAGAAGAATATTCAACCATGCCTACTCAATATTTATGACAGGAGATACTTTCTTCTGATGGAATTTAAGATACATAAGAGATGCAAAAGTGTCTTTGTACCAGCTTTAAGCCAATCATCAAATGTTTGAAGTGGGGAAAAGGCCTACTAAAGCCAACCTACATGATGGAAAATAAAACCAGCATTCTACAGGACAGCATGTCCCATGAGGAAAAGGGAATGTAAAGTTCTCAGTTTTAGTCAAGCATGTGAAGATCATCCCTCATTACAGAGCATAATATGTTGTATAATATTGACATCTGGATGCTAACTGGCACAGTGGCCCACCAGCTGATTCATTTTCTCATGATGGCACGTGCTTTATCTGAGAACAGTGATGCCTGCCTGTTCCACAAGGGATGGTGAGCCAGGAACCAAGCACAGTAGCAAAGTGAATGGGAGCAAGGACCTCCCTCAAATGGGGGCCAGGGACAGCAAATCAGGCTCAGACACAGTCCAGGGATCACCCAAAAAGTTTATAACCACAAGACAGCTCAGGAAAAGCCAGAAAGTCAGGGCAGGAGATCAAGGTCAAGATCAGAGAGGCAGAAAACCAGGCATAGATGCGAATGCTACCCATCAATAGATATTTCTGAGGCTTTTCATAGCTTTGCCAGCTAGATTTTCTCTCTTGTTTGCATTTTATGATCACACTCTGCAAACTGTATTGCTTCCAAAGTTAGTATATGAAGTTGTTCAGTTCAGAATATCTGCAATGAAAGCACAAGACTCGTAGCTGATCACACTTTATTTCACACAACAACTGGAGCTGTGAACCACCAGCCTAAGATGCAGCCTTGTGGTGCCACATAATGAGCTGTAAAATACATGATTGTGAATCCTCTCTTTGTCTGTTATATAGTGTTCACAAACTATAGAAGTGACCATAAACTGAGACCAATTTTTCAGGAAGATGTGTTTCCTTCACTTGAAATCCATGCATTCAAACAGATAATATTTCTGTTAGAATCCAGGTTACCACATCTGCTAAGAGAATGCTCTGACCTCCTTAGAGTGATCTGGAATAAATCTCACAGTCTCACTTTTAAAGATGTTTTATTTGGAATAATGTATTTAGTTTGTATTGATCTTAAAGATGATAATTTTATAACCTAGTGATTAAGGAGTCTACACTGCCCTTGCACTACTTTGATGTGTTTCATCAAATGATTTTTCTCCCTTAAGGGTCTATATATCTATATCTAAGTTACTTATTATCTCCTTATACTCATTGGTTAGAAACTGTCCCTGCAAAGGTGCAGTTGAATTCTTCCTAAAATTCATGTATTTATTTCTCCAATTAGAACAAGGACAGCCTAGAGTGATCAGCTCAGTGGAGCTGTCAAACTCTGACATGGGGATGTTGTGATTTAGCCCCAGCTGGCTGCTCAGCCCTGCACAGCAATTTGTTCACATCTTCCCAAGAGAAGGGGGAGGGAATGGGAAGGGTTAAAGTGAGAAAATTTGGGGTTGAAATAAAGACAGTTTAACAGGTAAGGAAAAAGCTGTACATGTCAGCAAAGCAAGATAAAGAGTTAATCCATCAATTTTCATGGGCAGGCAGGTGTTCAGACTCCAGGAAAGCAACGCTCTGTTGTGTACAATGGTGACTTAGTAAGACAAAATCCATAACTCTGAATGTCCCCTTTTTCCTTCTTCTTTCAACAATTTTTATGCTGAGCATGATGCCATACAGTCTGGGATATCCCTCAGGGTCAGTCAGGGTCAACTGAGTCCCCTCCCAAGTCCCTGCGCACCCCCAGCCTTCTCACTGACGGGGTGGGGTGAGGAGCAGGAAAGGCCTTGACTCTCTGTAAATACTGCTCAGCAGTAATGAAAACATCCCTGTGTCATGAGCACTGTTTTCAACACGAATCCAGCCCCATACTGGATACTATGAATAAAATTAACTTTGGACATGTGGAAGACCTTTATTCAGGCTTCCTGTTGCAGCGTATATTCAGAAATTGAACACAATGTGAAAGAGCAATCATTGTTTTGTGATTTCCTACCTTTTTTTTCTTTATTATGAAAATGTATTTACTTTCTGTCTACTGATTATTTGTATTTGCAGTGCCTTGAACCACCAGGCTCCAATATACAAGGCTTTGGATGAATCCAAGGTAGAATTGCGGAATCAGCAGACGAGGAGGGAGAGGCAACAGTTTTCTTGAGCACACAAAGCATCTCACTGTTAAAACAACACAGTGCATTCTGAGCCTATTCTTGTGGTTTACACATTGGATTACATTCACTTTTCTTCCTTTTGTCCATACCAAAGTCATCACTAAAATCAGCACACTGCAAAAGCACACAATGATACATTTCTGTATCTTATAAACAAACCAAAAACACACACCCCGTAAAAACAGAAATAAAATAATGAATATTACTTATTCTCTTCCATGATGCCCTCATTTCTGATAATGGGATTTAATAACATAAAATTAAGTTCCTTGATCTCTTGGGAATGCCCAATTTAGCCTGAGTGTTCCTGGATGTATATGAATGTGTGTGTGTGATCATGTGCAAAACCCTGCAAAAACAAGTTGTTTATCACCTCTACACCAGTCTGCACCATTTGCAAATATTTCTGACACTTTGCCATTGCAGAAGATTACATTTACAATAAAACAAACAAGAGCTTCATCCTACCTGTTATTAACTGCTTCTCTCTCAAGAATTACAGTCTGGCTATAAAATGGTTCACCCATGAAACAGGGAAATTTAATATGATCAATTTTCTTCAGTGATCTTCTCTTCAATGTTAAACTTCATCCACAGCAACAGAGATTCTAAATTCATGTTTAGGGTGAAAAAATGAAGATGTTTTATCATCAGTGTTCAGCAAGGCCAGACAGTTCTGTTGGAAGTCAATTATTAGGTAGTGTTTCCATTTCCAAGTAAACTGGGGAAAGTTAATGTATTGTAAAAAGGAAAAAATACCTGATTCCATTCTCTACAGGCACTCCCAGTGACTAGAAAACAAGCACTTTCCTAATATTACTGTAACAGTCATATTAAAAAAAAAGGGAAAAGAACATCCACTTAACAAAGTGAGCAAAAACTTTTCTCACTGTTAACAGGAACTCCCAAACTTTCCATTTCCCCACACTATTAGGGAATCATGGAGGTTTAACCTTGGTCAGTTGTCAAATGCACACTCAGCTGCTCACTCCTCCTCCTCACCCCTACCCCCCTCACAGGACAGAGGAAGAAAATTGGGTGGAAAAGCTTGTGGTTTGACAAAAAGGCAGGTGGCTTGCTTAACAGATACTACTGTGTGCAAAACAGATTCAACTTGTCAGAAAGTAATTTGATTTAATGGCAGTTAAAATACATTTTTGTAGTGAGAAATAAACAAGCAAAATAATAAAGCACCTGGTTGCCATCCCTTTTTTAACACAGACTCAACTGCTTCACTTTTTCCAACAAAGAAATAAGTAAGTAAGTAAGTAAATAAATAAATAGTTGGGGCAGTGGGATGCAAAAGGAACAACACTAACAAAAGTGGAAAATTCAAGCGGAAACTCTGTGTCCTTGTCTCTATTGAGTATGTCAGACAAAACAGAACAGATTCAGCAAAGAGACAAAGAAAAATAAGAGCTCATAATGTCTTACATTTTGCTGGTGACTTGAGTTTTGAGGAAAGTCAAAACAGCCAGCACTTATTCCCTTAAAGATGAAAGTTTCTTGAGTTTCCTAAGTCAATCCTAATCTATAGCCATAGTGGGATGCATTTATTTGTACAGTACCACACACTGCATGAGTTATGATGACACTGAGTAACCCAGAGAGGCAAAATCAGTACTGGCAATGTATATCTGCATAGAGTTCAAATAGTAAAATTGGGAATATATAAGAAGTTTTACTGTCCAAAATCTGGTTGTCTGAAAATGAATAAATTACCTCAGAAAAATAGGGGAAAATTGTTTGGTTCCTTTCCAATTTTGATTCTTGAAGCCCAGATAATTATTTTAGCTCATTTTATCATGTTAATGTAAAATCATTTACTGGAGTCAGTAAATTCAAGCAGAGAAGAATATTGCTCTGACATCACCAAAGTTTGAGGTGCAGCATGTTTTCTTGTTGACATATGATTTTCTGTGTTACAGCCAGAAAACACTTTCAGTATCCCTTAATAGATGGACTTATTTCTAAGAGAAACTTATTAATTAAGTTAAATTATCTTGATGGTGAACTTTGCGACCTTGAAATCCATGCTCAGCTATCTCCTTCTTTCAGAAGCAGCTACATGTAATTTTGTACCATTCTATTCCTCAAGGATTTTCATGCCTACTCAGTCTTTTTTATGCAGCACTTTTTAAAAAACACAGGAAAAATGAACCAGTTTCAACCAGAAGACAATCTGCTGGTGGAGATGTACCTAGGCAGTGGTAAGAGAAGCCAGGTCCTCTAGAGCTGAAGTGTAATTTTCAAGGGACTAGTACAAGGGTTCATGTGAGTGCTTAGACTGCAATGTCTATCCTTTAGATGGCAAAGAACTTTCTTGACTTCAAGTTCAACTAATCTTTTAATTTAACCTGAGAGCTCTTGCTTACTCCAGTCTTCCTTGTTGTCCCTGCTTCAAAGTGTTTAACTCTCTCTAGCTGTCCATATTCACCTTCTGAAAGGTGTTTTTGGGCTTTATTCCTTCACTGAACTACCAAATCAACTGTTTGAATGCACTGCAGATAGTTTCTATGTTGTAGGCTCAAAAATCTGTGCATGATGCAGACTCAAGGCTTTTTTATGGGAGATTACTCAGGATTTGGGCGGAGGAACTTGGAGACAAACCTCCATTTCATAGCACTGGTGAAGGGGATGAAGTACAAGTGTTTTGAGGAGTGGCTGAGAGAGCTGGGGATATTTAACCTGGAGGAGACTCAGGGGGGATCTTATCACTCTCTAGAAGTACCTGAAAGGTGGCTGTAGCAGGTAGGGGTCTGCTGCAGTGGATGAAACCATCTTGGAGAAGCTGAGAGGGTCCCACAGCAGCAGCAGCAAACTGGGGGGACTACTCTGAGGTGTGAAACCCCCACTGAGTGTCAGCCAAATGGTTATGTTAATAACCATAACCTCCCTAAGGTTATGTTAATCCTCCTATGTTGATTGGTTGTTGTTGTATCCCTGACTCCGCCCTTCCCTTCCCCTCATTGGTTCTCATTGTACCGCACACTCCATGCCTCCCTTCTTCCCATTGGTTGTCATTGTATTTCCCTGCCTTCTCCCCAACCCTATTGGCCCTTGACCCCTATATCCATGGCCATGCAGAGTGACCCTTCCTCTTTCGCTCCTCGATCCCTTTGGAGGAGAAAAGGCCTTTGGAACATACCCAGATGACTGAGCCCTCTGAAGTTCTGTATTCCTGGTAACGCTGAGCTTCTTCTAAGCTCTGGGGTGTGTGAGTGTGTCAGTGCTCGCCAACAACACGAGTGATAGAATAGGTCTCCCTGCATGCTGTGGAATACAGCAGCCAGGAGAGTCTATCTGAGAATCAGGACTCTCTTGGATCATGCAGGAGACTACATCTCGCTCCACCACCACCCCTGCGTTAGGGGTCAGTCTCTTCTCCCAGGTAACAAATGATAGGACAAGACCAAATGGCTGCTAGTTGCACCAGGGGAGGTTTAAATCAGATATAAGGAGAAGTTTCTTCACACAAAGGGTTGTAAAGAATTTTGACAAACTGCCCAGGGAAGTGGTGGAGTCACCATTCCTGGAAGTGTTAAAAAAATGTGTGAATTTGACACCTAAAGACACAGTTTAATGGTGAAGGTGGTGGTGCTGGGTTGACAGTTGGACTTGATGATCTTAAAGATCTTTTACAACCCTAATGATTTTATGGTTCTTTGATTCAGTGATTCTATCCTCTATTGCATAAATTTATCCGGTGACAGGAATGTATGTGTTTAAGGCATGGTTATGGACCCAAGCCCAAGCACCTGAGCTATGCGTAAACTAATCTTCAGTACAGATCACTTCTCCTGGAGTCTCTTACTTCACCCTTAAGGTGTTAAAAAACCCCAAAAAAAGCAAACAGCTTGTAGATAGTTGCCTGTGGCCAGCTAGAAGTGAAGCAAAAGGTGATCTCCTTGATGATTTTGGAAATTTGCTTCAGTTTTAACCTTTAGTACTCTATGGTTTATGCCTTTGGAGTCACCCCTGAGCCTTGTCTGATACTGCTTTGTGGTAGGAACAACTGCTGTTTACAATGAATAAGTGAGAAGAATATCAGTGCCCTGAGCATGGAAACAGTCACAGTTTGCAACAACAAACGCCTGACCCACTAAAATTTCAGTCAAGGGCTTCAGAGAAAATTATCAATGATTAAAAAAGTATATCCTTAAATCTGTCTTATAAACCTTGGCCTAAGATAAGCTAGCACAAAAGAAGGTCAGTCATTCCTGAGCCTAGGCATAGACTTAATATTTTATTTTAATGTAGGACAACAGTCCTACAATATTCATCTAATAATTCCCTACTTCATCCCCTTAGGGATAACAATGTTTTCCCTACTTTTTAATCTTTACTGTGACCCTGTCTCCTTCTTAGAGAATATTTACATGGCAGCTAGCACAATGGAACCTTATCCTTGACAGATAGATTTTCTACAAAGAGAGAAAGGAAAAAAAAAGATTTAACAAGAAGTCATAGATGGAAATGCTCCTTAATTTGTACAGAGTGCATCAGGCTACCACATAGATATTATACATGCATACACATAGAAATAAAAATTATTGAAAACTGGTTGGAAAAAGCAGCCAGCTATGCTGAATTTTACAGAAATCTGTCAACCTAGTTGGCTGCTCATAGCAAATCAGGATCACTTGTGATGCCTTTGCAGACTCTGAGCTGTCATTCAGGCAGAGACTGGGGGAAGATGCTGATGCCTTAGGAATAAATTCAAATTATTACCGTGATGGGGATGTGACCATTCCCATGCTCTCTTTGATAATGTTGCAGATATTGCAGTGACACACATTATCTTCCCAGCTGCTAACACATCTCAAGAGACAGAGGGGGAGAGGGAAAAGTCCAACCCCATGAACAGGATTTTATCTAGAAAATCAAGTTTTCCTTGCTTTATTCTCAGCCAAACAACTAGGCAGCCTGACTTTCACAGGAAATATCTTGTGCTCCTGCAGACGTGTCTGTAGCACCAACGTGCTAACAATTAAAGGTTTGGTTCTGCTCTTATTCTTACAGTAGGAAATGTTTTATTCAGCATCCTGTCCCACTGGGGTAAAGAGAATTGCAAGGGAATGTCCTCTCATGGAGGGAAAAAAGAATGTCATGCCACTCAAGGCATACCCTTAGGAAATCAATTTGTCTCACAGGACCTCCAAAGATGTGTCACTGAGTGCCAGAGGATAGGTCTGTTATGTACTTTGCCTAATCTAATAGGGCTTTTATCCAATGTGGTTTGAGATCTCCCTACTCCTGCTAACCAAAAAATTCAAGGAGTAGAAATACCATAGCTGTGTTAATGTGCTATGAGCATGTGTGAACAGGCCTTTCCTGGGAATATAAAGTGCCTCTGAGGAGATTTATGAACCTTTCCCTGAGTGACCTGGTTTAGTGGAAGGTGTCCCTGCCCACGGCAGAGGAGTTGGAACTGGGTGATCTTTGGGGTCCCTTCCAACCCAAACCATTCTGTTATTCTATGATTATTTTGGGCCCTTTTTGCTTTTTGTTGGGTCATGGGGATGGAGCAGTTCTGCTAAAGCCCATTTGGGGAGTCCATTTTGATGTTCTCTTCTACCGTAGAGATGTTCCTAAAGGACACATTGTACTTCCATATCCTCAAGACAGAGTTAATCATCATGACTACGAAATACATAAACAAATAAGTGTGAAACTGGCCTTGTCCATGGATATCTAAGTCAATGAGGCAGCCTAACTTTACAAACTCCATGAGTAAAAGAACATCTTAAAAAGAGCACTAGAAAGGGAAATGGGAACTTTGATCAATTGACAGAAATCCAGAATTTAGCTTTTGAAAATGTATGAATAAAAGAGCAAACTTTATTGAGGTCTTTATAAATTGATGGTATTTTTTGTGTTCTTACTGATATACACAGAATATCACAATCTGGAAATATAATTGGGGTTGCTGAGTCTCTGCAAAGAGACTGACATACCGAAAGGCTGGGGTAAAATCTTTCCCCATGTTTGCTTCTGTAGTATCCATCTGTAATGACCTCGAACATTTCCTCATTCACTCCTTCCTCTATGTCCATACTGAAAGATGTAACAATCCTTGCAGTGATGTTAAAAAAACCACCACAACCACAAAGAAATCCCACAAAAATAAAAATAGACAAGCAAAACCACCACACAACCCCCCCCAAAAAAGCACAAAACAAACAAAAAACCCAAACAAACAAACAAAAAACCCAAACCAACCCAAAAAAACCAACCAACCAATGAAATTAAAACACACCTCACAAATAATTAAAAATCCCTTTCTTAACATTTTTCCCCCCTGATTGTCAGGACCTTCCATGTGGAAGAACATTATTAATAAATATATGTAAATCTAAAAATTAGGTTGATAACAGACAGTGTGTTTTTCTATTCCTTTACCAACCTAACAGAAAGATTATACTGTTAGACCATTGTGAAACAAAGAAACTGCCTATGTGCGCAGGAGAAAGTTAAAAAATGAATGTTGAAAAGTACACAACTCTGATGTCTTTAATTTATGGATACAGGCACTACAATATCAAAGTAAACAACATCCTTTATGACTTTTAAACATGCACACTATTTCAGGTTGGATTCCAATGAGTGTGAAGAGGATGATGTTATTTTCAGTGCTGCTCCACATCATTAAAGAAAACAATACTCAGAAACATCTTTCAGCAGATTTGCTTTTTGGCTTTCACTGGTACATGGGCCTCTCGTCAGTCAATAATGAAAGCAGCAGGGAATTCATCACTTGTTAAAGAACAGACTAAAACAAAACCAAGCAAAAATGAGAAAGAAAAGGTAAAAGAAAAACAAAAAAGACTGTAAAATTGCTTAAAGAAGTGTAAATGCTTTTTCCTCTGGCACACTAATGATAATTCACAGCTCAGTCTCTAGAACACAAAAAAATTCAATGAACCAGGACAAACTCCCTGTGGATGCCTTTGATGATTCTAATAATCTTTTGATGATTGAATTGATAAAGGTAATATCATTGCTAAAATATTCTTAGACTTCTGTGAAGCATCAGATTTTGTACTGTATAATATCTCTTTTTTAGCAAACTAAAATGATAATAAATCAACATGGTCAATATTAAATGGATGAGAATGTGATTACATCATGCATCAAAGGATGAATGCATGTGTAGCTTCTTGCAGGCAGAGCTTTTACTGATTAGCTGAGGAGATGCTGGCTGAGTGAGTCTATTCATGTTCTGAGCTGTTCATGTTCTGTTCTGTTCCTATGATCTTCAACTGCTGAATTTCCTGCCTATAGTTAGTGATACTGAGCAGAAATTCTTTGGTAAAGTACTATGTCTCTTTTTCTGTATGCAGTCCTGGAAAACAGCTATGACATCCTAATGGAGATCTGCTGAAATCCCTGGAAATACGTCATTCCATTGCAGAGCCAGGTTTTTACGCTTTTTGAAGATTTAGAGATTTTGTGGATACAAGAATGTCAGGGTGATTTAACTCCATAGCCGTGGTTTAACCCCAGCTACTAACTGAGCCACTCACTCACTCTCTAACAGTGGGATGGAGAAAAAAATATGATCTCAAGAATTCCCATCAGACCTTTGTGTATTGAGTTGGGCAGCGAACTGTCCCTTGGTCATACCAGGAACCCTTGCATGGCCATGGTGGGAATGGTAATGAGGTGAAGGGTGAGAGAGCAGATAATCAATCATCCCCTGACAGCCTTGGAACATTCCCTAACTTAATCAAAGCCTGAGTAGAACAATACTATTATGCCTGGAGTTTTGGAATGTACAGCCCCACTGATGCAGGAATTTTGGAAACAAATTCCAATTGTTTTAGAAACTCCAGAGATTACCATCCTAAGGATAGAAGATCTATGGATTACTAAACCCCATCACTTTGTGATCCTATTAACAGTGGTCCTTATTGAGGATCTTCAAGATCTACTGGACCACAGGAGGCTGTGCCAGGTAATGTGACAGCTCTCAGAATTTGCAGACCCTTGAATTTTAGATACTCATTAATAATTCAGAGAATGATTGCCAAAAGCTGATGGTGGGGCCTGAGCTGATACCCCCAGTCCTAGAATCTCATTAATCCTAAGCCTGTTGAGACATGCAAAGACAACTAATGCAAGTATTTCACTGAACTGGAGGGGAATTTTTCATAATATACCCTTGTACCTTCTTTATTTCTGTATGCAAATTGATTTAAATACCTTATAGCATGTATAGCAGAAATATTTCTCCCTCAGATCTATAATTAAGTCACTCTTGTAACTGTAGTAAATTCTATTGATCATTTTATAGCAGTTAACTTGGTCAATTGATTAATTGCCTCTAAATCCTTTTGAGAGAAACTGTTGGTCAAGTCTAAGTCTGAGAAGAGAGTACACTCTGAACCTTGTGACTAAATGGGAGTTTATCACCCTCACCTCTTGTCACCCACACCCTCTCGATCCTTACCCATAATATCCCCAGCCTCTACATAAACCATTTTAATTCATTTTCATCTGATTCTCCTCTGTATGTTTAATCCATGAACTAAGGAGTAGAGTGAACCTTGCTATTGAACTTTGTTGTCTTTTTATTAGACCTACTTTTCCTGATACCTTTGCCAGTGATTTCTTTAAGCAACTTAAACAACTTATTTGCAACAAATTAGTGTAGTCAGCAAGATACTAAACCAGGATTCATGACAGTGTGTTTAGTTTGGGGGAATATTTGGAGAAAATCAAAGAAAATCACAGCTGTGCTAACATATTCCACAGCAACTGCAAAAAAAAATCTCACTGAAGGATAAGAAGCAACATCTGCTGTAATGAATAAGGATTAAATAAATACCTAGTGTAACAGCAGTTGCAGTTCATGTCTAGGTACTGTGCCTATCATGTGAAAACATCAAGAGGTACACCCTTCCTACAGGTGTTAGGCAGCAGTAACCGTAAGGTGATTAAGAAAAAGTCAAAACCAGATTTTAGTCCTTTGTCATTCCATCCTGACAATAAAAACAAACAAGGCCTGTGACACCCACTATTCATCCCACTCCAAGATCTTCTACTTGGCGCTGTAACACCCCAGTAAATCACCTAAAGCTCTTCCACTGAAAGTTAAACTCTCCCAGCACAGGTGTCTTGGGTATGTTGTGAAATGAGGTTACAGAGGTGTTCTGTGTTACAGGAACAGGAAAGTTAAGTCCAAAGCAGCAGATGAAAACCAGGGAAAGAAGAGAAAACTCCATTTAAAGACAGTCTTCCCATATTAATTTGCTCTTCTTTTAGTCCCACATGCACTGAAATTGAAAGGAGTCAGCAGGTTATTTATTTATATATTTATATTTGTGAATAGCTCCTGAAGGAAAACTTCACAATTTATCCTTAAGGAACCCTTAAGGACAACTATATAGTGAAATTAAAATTTAGTTACAGCTCAAATATCTCTACCTGAAATGCTTCCAGTATTGAAAAGTATTGATGACTGGATACCAGTATCAATAATATTTACTGTATAATAATATTTATGTAGTCTAAAGCATTATGAATATGTCTGCCTCAGAAATGTAATTCTGTGGAAATTTTCCACCTTGTTTTTATGGGTTTGGCCTACAGCCATTTTATTATCATTTCTTGTCACGTTCCATCCCGCCAGCTGAATCATCATCTTAACAAGTCTCAGTCTACAGCTGCAAATGAAGAAACTCCTTCCAAGAAAATGTGATTATTCTTTTCCTACTCTTTTATTCTTGTAATGTCTCAAGGTTAAAGATGCGCATTTTAACAGTGGAAAATTATCTTTGTGTTTTTGCTATTACAATCTGCTTATCAATGATCACCAATAAAGATGTTAAAATAAAAAAAGAGATATGATTTTATCATTGAAAATACTTTGAAGATCTTGAGCAGGTAAGGCTTGCATGTGACAGAGGCAATTACTTAAAATGTTCAGTGAAAATAAATCAAACAGAAAAATTCCCATGAACTTAAAAAAAAACAACCTAAAGAAGACAGGTTTATGAGAGGCTTGCTTGGCTTCTGGATTTTATAATAACTTAAGCAGAAATAATAGTTTAATTTTTTAAATTATTATAACAAATTCTAGTCATTCTTACAACAAAATCTAGTAATTAAGTGTTTTGAATACAAGCAGTGAAAGAATAATTTCTTGACTCACCAATAACTCAAAAATAAAAGTTAAAATTACAATTAAAAATAATATTATTTTGGAAAAAAATGAATAGAAAGGAAGATCTTCAAATTAATTTCTAATTTGGAAAAAAAAAATCTTTTTGCCATCTTTTTTGCCATCTTTTGTCTGCAATACTGGTCAAAGGGTATTTTGAAGCAGCATATTATTTCAAAGCATTAAATCCTAAACATTTCTGTTACAGAATAGAATTTATTTTCATTTGCTTCAAAGCATACATGAAAAACAAAATGTCAAAATATTTACATAACTATTTAAATTCCCTCATACTGAATTTTAAGATACAGAAACAGGTTTTCTGCCAAAGATATCCATTACCTAATATCATTAGTTTAAGGGTCAAATTTTAGATAAACATTTTTAGAATGAAAGATAGAGACAAACATGGGACTTCCTACTCTCTGACTACTTGTTCATCTTAATATATTTACACTGCAGGGGAAAAAGTCTTCCTACTCCAGTTACAGGGATTATATAGAATTTGGCTTTTGGGTCCCTGTTTTGGAGACATGGCAGAAAGTGTGAGCATGGACAAGGACAAGAAATGGAAAGAATCATCTCTTCTCCTTTCTGTTTGGTGGGGTTACTAGAACTTCCAGACCCCTTCTACCACCTTCTGTGTTTGGCCTTGAGCAATAAACGTGGAGCAGAGATGAGAAATTGTGCAGCTGAGGGATCCTAGTAACTGTCCACGAAACTTCAGGAGGGAAAACGCTGGGTTTTAGGGAGGAAGGACGAGAAGTTCCTAAAAGACTACTTGAACAGCCTACTTCCAGAAGAAGCATGGCCTCACAAATAACTCAATCAGTGCAGAAGCTGAACTTGAGTGTTGCCCATTCCTCCTACTGATCTTTATCAGAAAAATAAGTCTCTACTATTTGCAATCATCATGAGTGGTACATGTTTTGACAAGACCAACTACTCTCCAGAGGCTTCACCTATCTATGATTTAAGTAGCATTCCTCAGGTGGAAAGTTTTTATTAATAATCGAGTGACACCAGACACAATTTTTCAGGACCCAAATTCAGGTTCTCAGACACCTTGACACAGTTCTAATAATCCTCTTTTTATTACACTGCTTAGGTAGATAGAACAAGACATATTTTTGTTCCCCATAAAACCAATTGCAATCCAACCAAGGTCTGTTCTTGTAATTAGATGTAGAGCATCAGTACACCTCACAGTGACTCTCAGAGTAACCCTGCTGATGTTGGTAGTTTAGTTTGAATTTATATAGGTGCATCTGAGCTCTGAATGTGGCACTAAATAACTAAGCTGCTTCTGGTCTTAAGGAAAGCTCTACTGTTCAAATCAGAAAGGATAAAGAAATGCAAACGTATTGAAAAATGCCGAAGTGGAAACAAGATACAGCAAAAACTCCTGGTTTTTTAAAGGCAGGAAAGGAAGATCATCAGTTCTGTACAGCCTGGAGATAAACAATCATGTTGAAAATTTTGATCTGATCCCAAGACTTTTACAGAATACCAGCTAAAAACAAAAGTCTTCATCCACAGTTGATTTCTTTGCCACATTTTCTGGGGCAATTATGTACTGTGTACTATCATGGTGTTAGTTTTCTTAACCTTCTCTAAGTTGTATCTTTAACATTTCAATGCCCCACAGGACAAAACAGAACAGGTGGCTTGAGTCTCTTTTTGTTTTCTCTGAAAGGGCTAGAAAAGTGCAGACAGTCAATTACAGGTAAGAACTGTTTTAAGGAGCCTGTGTCTCTCTTCCTGCTCGCTTCATTTCACTGTAATCAATTACAACTCAGATAACTAAGCTGAGATTCCAGACAAAAGTCAGAATGTGTTGCATACAGTTGTCACATGTGCAGTGGGTATATCTCCTAATAGGTTTGGATTTCACACCTGCAGGGGAAAAAAAGATATTACATCTGAACCAGACATCCAATTTTCAAATGGCAGAAGTTGGGTGAAAATATTTCTGCTCTCCATTTCCAGTTTTAATTGTGCCTTCATGGTGTTCACAAACATGAAATTGCTATAGACAAACTCTAGGTTACATCTAACAGATCAGTTCCTTTGTGCTGGGCCTTGTGGATGCCATCCCCCATCCTGCTATAATATAAAAACTGTAAAGGTGTTTTAGTCCATAATGGTATTGTGAATCTACATGCAATTGAAAAACATGTGAAGATTCAGGGTAGTTAGGACCTGAACAAAGGCAAGATCCATGGGACTTGCACTCCATCTTCCCCTCTGCTTTTAATAGATTCTTGAAATGCCATTTTATTTTCCTGTCTTTTAATCTGTATGGAAAAAACAAACAAACATGCCAAACCTAAAACACAAACCAAGACCCTTAGTAAGATCCCTTCACTTCTTTTCTTGTCTTGCTCATTTACATGCAGACAAAATCTACTCATTTCATTTTTGGACCAAAACCAAAGCACATCTTTAGCTCATAGAAAGTAACATTGATCCATTCAAGTATTCAATAAAAAGGCACCTGAGCCATTTTTAAATAGTGAAAAGATTCTGAAAGCTTTTGTAGTGCTATCCAAAGAAGGATGAAACGTCATGTTTCATGTGATGTTCCATATGAAAATTCACTATGCAAAAGTACCACACACTAAACAATGTAAAGAAGAAAAGAAAGCCTTGAACATTTGAAGTCTTCAAATTTTATGAGACAGTGGCAGCCAAAACCACCCCCTCCAACCTTTCACTTCCACAGCTAAGGAAGGAAGCTGCAAAGGAAGAAGCAAGTTGCTTGTATTTCCTTAGATTTAATGACATTTGGTGTGATTTTTAAGAATACTGGAAAATAAGTGTAATGTGGGAAGTTAAGTTTTACACAAAAATTATTTGCAAGAACAAAGATAAAGTAAAAGAAAAGAATATAGATGTGTTTGTGGATATTAGTTTCTATATTAAATAAGAAGTGTTTGAATTCTTGATCTGTATGTAAGATGTCAAACAAAACCTCTCATTGTCCCTGATTATTTCAAGAGTTGGTGGAACCTTTCTTGAGTGAAGGAACAAAAGGTATAACTTAATTGAGTCTTTGATAACATTTGTTTTTCCTCAGATCACCAACAGCCTTTGCTTTAATGATACTATTTTCAGATAGATGGCTGATGTGGTGATAATAAATATTCCATGAAAACGGTTGTATTACAGTATTGAAATACAGGTTCTGTGAAAAGTTCAGTCTAGAAAATATGGTTTAGAGGAATACATAAAACATCAAAGTCTGTTTGCTCATTGCTTTGCAAGTTACTGGATTATTGATAATTTTTCAAAGGAAATGCAAAGAACCACTACCCAGATATTATTTTTTTTTTCTCTTGTGTTACAAAGGATAACTATTTCTGTAGCATTCTCTGGGATCTCAGCTGGGACTGTTATAATTTTGCTCATGGGACTCCATCATATTCCCTGAAAGAAAAACTTTACTTTTGCTAGCAGAATTTGACCAACAGTCTTTTGAGAAAAGAAATGCAAGGGTATGAAAACTCTACACAAATTGAGACTTGAGTGTTGAGGATAAAAACATCTACCAAACTGGCCTTAGAAACACCATTCATGATACAGAAGCAGCTTAACTTTTTAGACACCTTTAAATCAGGACTTTTACCTATGCTTTTCATGGTCTGTGAAGCCAAACAAATAACAGCAAAAGCCCTGGGTGGTTTTTTGCTTCCATTTTTTATATATAGCCAATCATTTTATAATTTCATTTTCTCAGAGCCATTGTGTGGGTATCTATACTGTTTGAACTATACATAATGTAGGAGTGTTTCATACTGGCAGTGCTTTTCTTCTTCATAAGTTAAAAACAAAAAAAAAGACAGAATACATAGCTAAGTCTATTACATAAGATGCTAAAAGATAATTTACTAATTAAAAAGTAACACATTTCCTGAGGAACTACAATTCTTTCATAAGCAAGATACTATTTAATTGTTGGGTAAGTTGTTATTATGATGGTCTTTGTTTTAAAGGAAACCCTTGGTGGCCACAAGATAAACTGTGATTGTTAGTATTGCAATTGACATTTAGTGGCTCAAAAATCAGATTGAGGTAAACTAAAAGTTGAGAAGAAATTTTTAAGTAACATTTTCGTTTTTAGAGCCATACTTTTAAAAGCTAAAAAATATGTACCTGCATATATATTTATATACTTATACATTTGGAGTTTTCCTTTGGAGTAAAAATACATTTGAAATACCCTTTTATTTTAGGTGTTTGGTTTTGCAGATAGACTTCTGGATTTTTTTTGACAGTTTAAATTTATTAGCCATGTTATTAAAAATTTTGAAAGCACAATAGACTTCAGAAGAGCTGTTATTTTAATGTTATTTTCAATTTGTTCATTGTGGAGTTATTTGCATTCCAATTCTAACCAAATCCTGAGAGATCTAAATCCAAAAGTATGACTTTTTTTGTTCTTCATAACACTTCTGGGATGTCTTTTCTTACAGTAATGGATTGTGGAGGAAGACTGTTCTCATGATAACATTTTTTTAAATAACATTAGAGAAGATATTAGGTCCAGGACAGGAATTTTCCTTGCTCTGATGATGTCACTTTGATCTCTACTGCATATAGAAAATAAATAAAAATACAAAATTATATTAATATTTCTTCAGGAGATTAGAATTGTCATTCTGCAAATAAATCAGAGATAGACTGTTTCCTTTCCAAACACATTTGGCTCCAAATCTTCCACTTGCATAAAGCATTGCTCTCTTCTCTGTGTTTTGTATCTTAAAATCTTATCCAATATTTCTCTACCCTTCAGTGTCGATTGAGTTGCTCTGGAAACCCAGACAGACACAATGATGCCTAAAAGGCTGTGGAGAGTGTTTTAAGAAGTAAAATCATGCAGTTCTTCAAAGTTCACAGAGGCAGACTGGCCAAGACAAGGAATTAGACTCTATCTCACAAGCAATGTTTGAAAAGCTTAGCCAAGAGGGCCAGGCTTCTTGTAATCTCCAGAAAAAAATCTTCCTCTGTTTGCAGAAATTGCTCCTCTTTTTCTTTTTCCTTTTTCTTTTTTTTTTTTTTTTTCTTTCTCCCTTCTCATCTGTTGGGTTTTTTTGGGGCCTGAAAGGATTGCTTTTCTTCATCAGACTTACTTGGCATGCAAAGTAATCTGCCAGCTGCCTCATGTCTTCACTGGGCACATATCGAAAACCGCTTTGCATGCCACCTGTTTGATTACTCATCTAGTGATGCCAATTCCTATTTTGCTTGAATGTGCTATGAATGAAATAAAGAGAAACATAATATATTTTGTTTTTCTAAAAAATGAAGCTGAAGAAGTGATAGTTAAAGACAGCTGATCAGAACTGAATAAGTTATCTCACCAGCTAAATAGCTATACTGAATTTGAAATGATGGATAATATAACCTGGCTGATGAACTTCTCAAACCTCAAATACTATTTTGTATATAATTTCCTTTTTCTTTTCAGTAGCAGAACTTTTTAGCACAGTATGAAAAGTGCCTGTGTATGTATTTGTCAATTGCTGTATATACTTTCATTTTTATTTACATGTATTTATACAAAAGTGTAGATATCTTAAGATGTCATAAATATGGTAGTATTTTTTAACAATATTTGTGTACTCTTTCAATTGACTTTCTTGCTGAGTTATCAGAAAAAAAAACCGTAGAGAAATCTAAAAAAGAACCTGCTTATACTCAAGCACAAGATTAGAATAAGAAGGTTACTGTAACTTTAAAATCCCTCCTAACTGTGAAGGGAACCTATATTCAATACTTCAGGTGTATATTCTTAGACTGCAGAAGTTTGATATTAGAAAAATTAAGCCAATATTTCTGATAACAAAGAGTTCCAAGAAGGCTGGACATATTTTAAGAAAGAAATCTTGAAGTCCCAGAATCAGGCTGGCCCTGTGTACCAAAGTTGAGCTGGCAGGGAAAACAATTGGCCAGGGTGAACATGAAGGATTTGAAGCTGCTCAGGAAAAAAAGGAGGGTATATCACCTTTGGAAAAAAGAGCAGGAAACCCAGGGAGTGTTTAAGGATATCATTAGGTCAAGCAGAAAGAAAATTAGAGAGGCAAAAGCTAATTTAGAACTTAAACTGGCAATTTCTGTGATGTGTTTTTATAAATACGCTGTTAAAAAGGTGAGGGCTAAAGGAGACTCTCCATTCTTTATTGGATGCAGAAGGGTATACAGCCCCAAATGATGAGGAAAAGGCTGAGGTACCTAATGCCTTCTTGTCCTAGAGTCTCAAAGAAAGATAACTGGCATACTGCTGAAAGAGTAGACAGGGAGGAAGAGCAAGCCACCTGGGGGTCTCCCTGTAATCCTGGAGGAAGTTGTTAGTGACCTGCAGAGTCACTTAGACACTGCCAAGTCTATGGGGCTGGCCGGGAGTCCCCCAAGGGTGCTCAGGGAGCCAGCAGAAGAGCTCGCTAAGCCACACTTTGTCTTTTATTATCAGTCCTGGCCAGTCAGGAGGTCCCAGATGACCGGAGATGCCAGCGTGACACCCATGCCCAAGAAGGGCTGCAGGGAGGATGCAGGAACTGCAGGCCTGTCAGCCTGACCTCGGGGCCTGGCAAGGTTCTGGAGCAGATCATCGTGAGTGGGATCACACAGCCCATAGAGGACAACCGAGGGATCAGGCCCAGGCAGCGTGGGTTTAGGAAAGGCAGGTCCTGCGTGAGCAGCCTGATGTCCTTTGACGAGCGGGTGACCTGCCTTGGGGCTGAGGGAAAAGCTGTGGATGGAGTCTCCCTGGACTTGAGCAAAGCCTTTGACTCTGTCTCCCACAGATGAGTCCTGGAGAAGCTGCCAGCCCAGGGCTTGGGCAGGTGCACTCTTTGCTGGGTTAAGAACTGTCAGCATGGCTGGGCCCAGAGAATGGTGCTGAATGGTGCCACATCGAGCTGACATCCTGTCACTTGCAGTGTCCCCTGGGGTAAATGCTTATTCCAGTTTTGTTTGATATCTTTTTTGATCATCTGGGTGAGGGGATTTAGTTTATCATTAACAAATCTTTGGACGACACCAAGCCGTGCGGGACTGTCCATCTCCTGGATGGCAGAAAATCTCTTAAGAGAGACCAGGACACACTGGATTGGTGTGCCAAAGCCAAAGGCATGAGATTCAACAAAATGAAGGGCTGGGCCCCACACTTTTGCCACAACAAGCCCCTTCAATTTTCCAGGCTGGGGACAGAGTAGCTGGAAAGCTGACTAGAGGGAAAAGCCCTGGGGGTGCTGGCTGAACGTGAGCTGGTGTGTGCCCAGGTGGGCAGGAAGACCAAAGGCATCCTGGCCTACTGTGTCAGCAATAGCGTGGCCAGCAAGACCAGGGCAGTGATTGTCCCTCTGCTCGGGGCACTGGTCAGGGCACATCTCGAGTTCTGTGTCCTGTTCTAGGCCTTCCAATTCAGGAAGGACATTGGGGTGCTGGAGCAGTTCCAGAGAATTGCAATGAAACTGATGAAACTTGTGAAGAGTAGCTTAGGGAGCTGAGGTTTTTCAGTCTGGAGAAAAGTACATGGTTGTGATCTTATTCTACAGCTTTCTGAGAGGAGCTTGTCGCCAGGTGGGACTCAGTTTCTTCTGCCAGACAACTAGTGATAGGATAAGAGTACATTGTCTTGAGCTGCACCATGAGAGGTTTAGGTTGAACATTAGGAAGAATTTCTTCACAGAAGGAGGTGGTTAGATATTGGAATGGACTTCCCAGGGAGGCGGTGAAGTCACTGTCCCTGTAGGTTTCCAAGGAAAGACTGGACATGGCAATTAGTGCCATGATTTAGTTGACACGATGGTGTTCACTCAAAGGTTGGACTCGGTGATCTCAGAGATCTTTTCCAACCTATTTGATTTTGAGTGACTCTATGTGACTCTTTGTAGACATGCTGACAACTAGCTTACCAATTGGATATGTATCTGAACTATACAATTCAGACTTTTACGAAACAGGATGCAAGAGGAGAACGTGAAAAGTTTTTTTTTCTTCTCCGTGGTCATTTTATGCATTTTCAAAACATAGGTGAATTATAAGTAAGATCAATTTCTACATTCATGTAGCAAGTAGGCATGCTTAATTTGGGACACCAACAACATTGACATCTACAACAGTTTTGCCAACAAATTCAGCCAAGACTCAATTAAAGAAGAAAGACCAAGAGAGGTAAAACAAAAAATGTGAGTAAATGTAAATAGTACTGTTTCAAATTTCAAAAATGGGTTTGTTCAAGTTTGCCTGACAATCAATGTATGGGGAAAGAAAAGTTTCCTTTTTCCTAGGAAAGAAATTAACTTTAAATTTTTTAAATGAGATGTGTATATCATTTGAAATGCATCTGGGTAGGGACAATATACCCCCTAATTATGTGGAGGATGGTAATCAATTACTTATTCAAGCAGGTTTTTTAGTAGTTAATCAACCATTGCCAATGGCTCTCTACTGCAATGACTTTACTGTCTGTCACTGTCGCAGCTTATATATGTTGCTGTTAATTAGATATTCCGACTATTTTGCATTCAACAATTTAAGTTAGGTCTACAAGAAGTACAGCAGAGAGTGTTGCAAGGGTTTTATTGAAATAATCCAGGATGAAAGTATGAGGTAATTAACTGTTTTGCCTCCAATTACCCTTTTGGTAAGTTGATCATTCAAAGTTCTCCGCAGTATTTATAGAAGCAGTAGATGAGAAATTCTGTACTTCAGAAAAGTATTTCGATATTATCAGTACCTTAGGGTGAGGACAATCTTGTACTGTGAATTTATGAAGAAGCTCAGACTTCTAATTCATAACACAACTTATTATCAGTGAATTGTTTTTTATACAAAGTCCAAATGTAAAGTTCTAAGCTGGTCTGTGATATAAACAGGAATGTAGCCAAGCAATTAAGTTATCAGAAGGCTTCAGTGTAGTCTATCAGATATTTTGAAGGAAGATGTTATTCTTTGCATTCCAATAAAATTGGCAACTGATTTGAGATGTTACCAACATAATAGAGCTACAAATGTATAAACACATTGAGTTCAAAGTGTGATTGATTCCTTTATTTTAAAAAGCATGCTCCTTGTTCTTTTGCTTTAATGCCACTCTTAAATATGCCTTAGGAAGGACAGAGATATATATTATTCTTTGATTTTCCCTGATACCAATACAATTGGCTTCATTTAGACAGCTGATGTACTATAATCATATTTTAATACAGTAAATTTAATAGTTTTATTCTTACCTTGGATCAATCTATTCCATGGAGTTCTCTATTTTGTTTTTTTCTTAAAATATTAAACTGCAAAACCATGAAGGCTGGGAATATAATTTCATTATGGCTGTGAACTTTCCCCAACACAACAGATTGTTGGTCCCCAATTTGGGAGGTTGACATAGGTGCAAATCTACTATTAAAGGACCAAAGGTAAAAATATGTGGAAGAAGAGTGTCTGGAGAAGGCACACATCCATCTGGTGCCAGCTGCTGAGTAAAGAGAAGGAGGGGACCTGGCTCTCTGTGTTTATGGCGGATGTGAGTGTGTGGCAGTACGTGCAATCAGCCATGCCAGTGTCCCCTGTGTTTGTGTGTCTCTGTGTTTCTATATCTGGCACACGGGCCCTCTTTTGCTAAGGTTGAAGCAGCAACTGGGAAAGCAGCAGCTGCATCCCTCAGCGTGGGCAGAGACCCTGAAACCTGGGAGCTGGCCTGGGCTCCATCAGCTGGGCAGCAGAAACCTGAGCTGGAGCAGCTGCAGCAGGAGATCACATTTCTTATGTCATTTAACGGTGTTATGACAACAGCTGTTGACATGGTTTTTCTACGTTAAAAGATTAGCTGCTGTGAGAAGGCAGGTTCCTAAATCCAGTGACAGAAGAGTCTATTTCAGCTAAAACCTGAGAGCTGTGTCATACATATACACAGCCTAGGACTGCACGGCAGATTGATGCCACAGGCCGTGCTCAGAATGGCCACTTTCTTACAGATGTTGGTGATATATTAATTTCCAAGGATACTGTTAAAAAGCATCAATAATTCCCTTAACTGGCATAATAGTAACACGGCTCCAGAGTATAAATTGATAAGACAAAGCCTGTGGGTTTTAGAAGCAATCAGAAGCAGAGAAGCTCAGGAAGTACAGAAGAGAATTCACAGTGTCAACTGAAAAGTTCTTTTGAAACTTTAAGGGTAAATCAGATTAACTGATGTTATTTATGTTGAAGGAAAAGATACTGACTCTCTCAGAGAGCTGATTCAAATCTCATTTGCAACTTCTTTTTTCAGTTTTAATTTCATTGTTTGCATATGAATAAATCAATCATTTTTGAGGAAAGTGTTTTTCATGAAAAATGTATTTTTTATTTTTTGTTTTAAATGATAGATGATTCAGTCTTTAAAGAAAAAATGTACTTTTGGATTGCATGTAGTTCAGCACATGGCCCAGTAACTTGAGCTTAGTTAAAGGAAATATTTCATGAAGTCATCCTGTTTTTGATTTGAAGACAGAAAGCCATAGAAATTGTTTCATTTGCTTTAGCAGCCTGTCTCAATAATTAAACAGCTTTGCTATTTAAGAAATTCACTTCTTGCTGAATCTTTTTCTAGCTTCAGCTTCTAATTTTTTATTATTTTTATTACTTTCTCCACTACAGTGACATGGTCTTCACTACTTGTGATTTTCTGCCCCTGAAGATACCTCTAACCTATAAGCAAGTAAACTTTCAATCTTCTTTAGGTTTTGGTGTTTTTTTCCCCAGATTAAAACAGGGCAATTTGTAATTTTTCACATTTCTGATACACTGTAGTTTTTTCAAAACCTGATCTCCAAACTTACACAAACTGTTTAAAGTTTAAACAGTCCCCCATTCTTTCCGCAGAAAGCAAAACAAAAACCCAAACCCACCTAAACTTGAGAGATGAAGATATTTTCTTATCCCTGTGTCCCATACCGTAACTAAGCCTTTTCCTTCAGCATCACTGCAACCTCTGTCACCCACTTATAATGGAGAATGTTCCTTTGCCAATCTCCAGGTGTGTTCAGCAGGTACACCTGTCTCACAAGTAAAGCAGGGATTGTATTTCTCTTTAAAGTCTGGAGAAGCCTCTGTAAATACACCAGAGGAAGAGTGGGACACCACGCAGGCACAATGAGGAATAAGGAGAAAATGTATGAGAAACAAAGACAAAGAGGAGAGGGAGGAGGAGGAGGAGGATGAAGGCAGGAGAGGTTGTAAGCTGGAGCAGGCATCACCAGCAGCCCTGTAGATTCAGCATTTATTTGCTTTCCACTGAGGTGAATTTCATGTCAGCAGCAAACATGGTGGTGTGCAGATTTTGAACAGCCCTTCTTTTTTCAGAGTGCTGACTGAGGGAAGCTAATCGTCAAGTATGTCAGAATTAGAAGGGTCTCAGAAGAAGACAGTAGCTAAAATTGACCCAAAAGTTTCTCAAAAAGAAGGGAGTGAAAAACCTAGAACAGGTTATAAAATTAAACAAAGGCCCCATGAGGCAGATAATAATAAGAGCACAAAATTTTGAAATAAGTATTGATCTAGATGAGGAAGATAGACATCTGTTCCATGTGCCTTTGAATGTATGAGGAGGATATTTAATAGTTACAAAATATTAATTGCAAAACAATCAAACAAAAAACCCAACGACTTTTTCACAAGAAGTAGAGTGCAGAATACTTTGACATGAATTTTACAGGGCCAGATTAATTCATATTCCTCCTGTGAAAAATGCCACAAATTTTCTCTTGAAAATATGGAATTCGTCATTCTTAAAAATAATGTCATAGAAACATGACAGTCGTTTTGCCTGGTCCATTATAGATGTGGCCCCACTGGTGGGTGGAGACATCAAATTAGAGGTCAATTAATACTATTAATTTTGACATCCCTAATCAGAATCTAACAGCTTAAATAGTTGTTATAGGAGGATGAAAAATCTCCTATAAGAAGTCAGTTTATTTCACACTGTCAGGGACTTTGAAAGGCAACTTCTTTTCACTATGACATACATTTCTTCTGCACTTCCTTTTTTCTCTTCTCTGTGAACCATTTAACTTCAATGATAAATTGATGAAATGAGTGTTATCAAACGGAGCAGGGATACAATATTAGGTTCCTAATCTATTGATACAAAGCTTTTTATGAGTACAGAAAAAACCTGCATGTTAACTTTCCTCAAGCACTTTCTCAATCACTTAAAAGCTGGGGCGGAACTGCCCTTTACAATTGTTAGAACAAGGTTAAGAAGCATTACGTACTACTCTATATTTTCCATATTTTCTGGTTGTTCATTTATATGAGGTTGTAAATACATATTGAACCATTTCAATCTGTTTTGTATCATTTGCTTTTGTGCTTTATTACAGTAAGAAAGGGACTACTAATATATTCATATTGCACTAATACCTGGAAACAATCAACCATATAACTCAGTCATTACACACCATAATAAATATCAATGCAATTTTAAAAAGGAAGAAATAAATCTCTCTGACTAATATTTCACTAAGATGCGTGGAAATTTTTGGTGTCAGTATGTGCATCTCCAACCTGACTAAGATCTATCTTTATTGGATGAATGGACAGTCTGAACTGTTATGCAAATATGACCTTCAAGAAAGTTGAGAGAGAAAAAAAAAGAAAAAAAGAAAAAAAGAGAGAAAAAAAGAAGATAACTTTGGCTGTCCAGAATTCTCTTGTAAATGCTTCTTAATTCTAAATGAGAGACCAGAATTAACTTTTAGATGTTTCTTATTTCTAACTGAAGGACTAATTATGCATTAAGATCTAAAGTTTAATGAAGACAATCTATTTGTGTTATTTTTAATATGAAATATGAACTGTAAATTTGCTTACTGAGCCTTAGATTCTGAAAACAAATTTGGGAACACACAGAATGTGATGGTTTCATCTGGGTTAATTTTATTCATGGTGGCTGGTATGTGGCTGTGTTTTGGATTTGTGCTGAACACGGGTTGATAATACAGAGATGTTTTTGTTATTGCTGAGCAGGACTTACACAGAGCCAAAGCCTTTTCTACTTTTTGTACGGCCAGGTTGGAGAAGAAGTTGGAGGTACTGGGGAGCCTGGGAGGAGACACAGCCAGGACAAGTGACCCAAACTGACCAAAGGGATATTCCAGACCATGGGACATCAAGCTCAGTATATAAAGTGGGGGGAACAAGGAGGAAGGGGGAACATTTGGAGTGATGGTTTTTCTTCCCAGGTAACCATTACCCTGCTCTCCTGGAGATGGCTGAGCACCTGCCTGCCCATGGGAAGCAGGGAATCAATTCCTTGGTTTGTTTTGCCTCTGGGTTCAGCTTTTGCTTTCCCTATTAAACAGTCTTTATCTCAACCCGTGAGTTTTCCAGCTTTTACTCTTCTGATTCTCTCTCTAATCCCACTGATAGGGGAGAGAGTGAGTGGCTGCCTGGGGCTTGGCTGCTGGTTGGGGTTAAACCATGAGACTTCAGAACAAACAATATCCAATGGTCTGCAAGCTCTGTGATCCAAAGACAGATATTTCAGTAGAATGCTGAATCTGTTACAGAATTTTTTCTTTTTTTTCCCTAATATCTGTACAAACTGTACATTGCTTCCTAAGATTCTGAAAGCAAAATCCATGCTATAATAGCTGAAAACAGAACATTTCAACTCAAGCAAATATATAAAATGTAAGAGCTAAGCACTGAATTAAGAACGTTCCTAAAATTCTAGCAATTTCCAAGAATGTGACTCATCTACAAGTTACAAGGCACCTGTAATAACTGCTGCTGTTGGCAAAATGCAGTATGGCTCTGAGGAGGGTTTATGTTCACACACACCAGGGTACAGATGTGAGAGTTACTGAGCTCCATTCATCTCCCTCTTTAAGAAATACTAAATGCTTTTACCTCATTTATGGCTCATATGTATCAGCCCAGAATTTGAAGGCTATGAAGAATATCCATTCTGAAGATCATCAGTGCCTGTAGCCTCAGATTTGATCACTTCTTTTTGTCTGCAGACAAATGATTAGGCTGTGACTAGGTCTGCCTAGTCTGACCTGAGGTTAAGCTAAACAAACAAGATATAGAAAAGTGCTGGACACCAACTGAGAATTTGCCAAATGTGATAAAAAACAGTGTGAGAAGCTGAAAAAAAGGATAAAGAAAACTTTCACTGGTGGTTAAGAATAGAATCGTAGAATGGTTTGGGCATGAAGGGACTTCAAAGGTCATCTAGTTCCAACCTCCTGCCATGGGCAGAGACATCTTCCATCTAGACCAGGTTGTTTAAGGCTCCATCCAACCTGGCCCTGAACACTTCCAGGGATGGGATGTCCACAGCTTTCTTGGCAACCTGTACCAGTGCCTCGCCACTCGCACAGTCAATAACTTCTTCCTAATATCTAATCTAAATTCAACCTGCTTCAGCTTAAAGACATTCCCCCTTACTCTATCACTACATGCCCTTGTAAAAAGTCCCTTTCCATTTGTTTTGTAGGCTCCCTTCAGGTGCTGAAAGTCCACACTAACCTCACGGTGGAACCTTTCCTTCTCCAGGCTGAACTACCCCAACTCTCTCAGCGTTTCCTCACAGAAGAGGTGCTCCAGCCCTCTGATTATTTTTGTGGCCTACCCTGGACTTGTTCCAACAGGTCCATGTCCTTCTGCCACAGTTTCCAGAGCTGGACACAGTATTCTAGGTGAGATCTCACAAGAGTGGGTATTTTAACATGGTTTAAGGAGTATTAAGAGGTATTTTATGTGAAATGTCAAGCCAAATCCTTGGTTTTTGGTTTTTCAACCCATACCACGCGGATTAAAAATGTTTTTGCAGTCAAGGGGCCAAGGTGAAAGTTATTTTCTTGGCCTTTAAGAGAACAGCTGGACAGGCAGATCAAGCATCATGGTATCACTGTGCTGATGTTCAATGCAGAGCGCCAGCATTTCAGAGCCCATCTGTCCATGCCTTCATAATGTTCTTATTTTCTTGAAGATTTAAGTCCAATGAGGTTACTTAATTCTGAGCAATGGGTCATGTGTTAAATTTAACCATCTAAGCTGACCTAGTTGCATCCTTGCTCTGTAGGCAGTGGAGTAATATAAAAACCAAAGAGCAATACATCCAAGATAATGTGAATAATACAGAGGTGATAAATCATCAACTGATTTTTTTTTTTTCATTGTACACACCAGAATTATGGACACAATGGGATACAGGATGAAAATAGGCTGTTTGCATATTTATATATGTGTGTGTGTATACGAATACCTATACAGGTATTACACTCCCTCTTTGCTACTTCATATTGAAACCATTTCTTCTTTTTTGTTATATAAAATATATGGACACCACTCTTCATGAACCACATAATGGTATTATTCATTGGAGATCACAGTCAAATTTAGAGTTCTTTTCCTTCAAGTTTTGTGTTAAAATCAGTTTAATTTTATATATACTACTATTAATATTATGCTTGAGTTATACATCACATTTCAGGTCATATTCAAGGAGCAGCTATGTTGCAAGGCATTACCCTCAACCTGCAGCAGCTGCTTAAAGCTGAAAAATTCTGATGAAAATTGGTATAGGATTACTTTTCTTTCTGACTGCCCCCAACAAGTCTCTGCAATTTATTTGCAAATCACTGTCATGTTCCTTGTCTTGAGACTGGAAATTCTGCCAGATACTCTTCAATGTGTCTGGTAAAAATGGAAACTTTCTTCAGCTGTATATTTGCTCTCATATAAAAGACTGCATGGAGACAGAAATAGCCCAGAGACCCATTTTTAGGGGGACTCCACTTCCTTACTACCAAGAACTTTGGACTAATCTTATGTGTACTGTGAATAAATACACTAAGAACATAAAAAACCACTTGCAGCTTAGAGATAACAGGCGACCAGCAATTCTCGGTGTATTGAAAAAAACTTCCAAAATTATTCTAAATATCATTGCAGGCAATAACTTTTCTTTTAATGCAGTGAAAAGAAAGTGAAGATCAGACCATATCTGATCTCCATTTGACCTTGGAGTAATGTATTCCTGCTTTTCTTCACAGTAGGGAAGACCCAAAAATTACAGCATGCTAAGAAATATGAAACTGGAAGTGTTTTAAGTGACTGAGTTGTATCAAGAGATCTCTGTTCATCCCTTACTCAAAAAGATAACTCTCATTCTTCATTAATGAACTCTTTCATGTGCTGTCCATGAATTCTGGCCCACCAACAATAGAACTGTGAATACATGCATTTTTAAAGTAATATACTTTTCCTACTGCAATTTCAGTAGTAATCAAACTTATCTCTCAGCCTTGCATGAAGAGCAACCTTGACCCCAGCAGCTTTTTAGATGAACCCTACAACAAATATAAGAGCACAATTACAATAAAATAACAACTTTACAATAAAATAAACTTCAGAGTTTTGCTGTCCAAGCCTTTCTCTGCTATCTATATCTATCTCAATTCCTCTGAAAAGCTCCTTGCAACATCAAGGATAGCTTAGGAGAGGGAGGCTACTGAATCATTTACAGTATTACAAAAATGGCATATTATGGCACTTTAAACACATATAAGAGCCTGGGAAAAATTTTAGACATGGGTCCCTGTGCATACAAACACAGAGACTTAACTTTAGCTCTGTGATCGTAATATTTTCCTGAAAACTAAAGTGTAGATAAAAGTAACACAATGTCTGTTAGGTGTAACTGTAAAGGCATATATTTGAGATATGTGCATTTTGTAGCCTGAAAGAACTTCCAATCTGTTTTATGTGAATATTATTAGTTATAATCAAAAAACCCAAAATGAGCTCACTTCATCACCTGGAATTAATCACTAAAAACAGACAGTTAGAGCATGTTGCCTTGCAAACCTGATTATGAAATGGAAACATTAAAACAATACGATTGTGATATTTGGTTTTGCATTTTCCATGGTTCTGAACTCCAAGCCAATGCTGCTGAAGAGGATTGTGTTACCTGTCACTGCACAATCTAGCTTTTGCATACCACTCATGAAATATTGAAAAAGAAGACAAAACACCAGTGTTTATTGGCACAACAGATCCATTTGCTGAAAACATAAATATTTATGGTCAGTCCATGGCTAATACTGTGACAAAGTATGTCTCTGAAACAATAAAGTTTTGTGTTTTGAAGAGATGGGGTTGTCTTCCCAACAGAGACTGTTCCTAAACCTGGACACTGAAACGTGTGCAGACATGTCTTGAATTCTGAGCCAGAAAGGCACCTCTTCAAAGATTGCCACAGGTTTGGAAATTTGCTCACACAACTGGGACAATGTTTCTTAAACTATAATATATGAGCTCTTGGCATTGAAACCATGTGGATTATATATACATATATACAAGTTAATTACTAGGCAGTGGGCTTTGTTCTCTAGCAGCTTGTACATTTGTTACTGTTATTTCCTGTTTCTGTTACGACAAAACACAGAGCCTGCATCTGAAAGCAACACCTTGTTAGGTAATAGTTAAGCATAATAACAGCCTGCTTCAGAGAATTTGCAATTAAAGAATTAGATAGCTGAGTACAAAATTATGATACTTAAAACTGTACTTTTCTGAAAAACTTACAACCCTTAAAGTTGTTCTAATCCTTACCAAACAGTTCAGTTATTTCACCATTTGTTTATTTCTTCCTTTGTACTTTCATTTCAAAGTTCTCAGAGAACATTTTTTTCTAAGATAAATTTAGGATTTTTTGTTCTTAGCCACTCAAGCTGCTGCAACAAGAGGTGACTCAGTTTCAGTGTAGATTCTCAATTCAATTGCCTAAATGTAGGATTCATAGGATCAAAGAATGTTTTTGGTGAGAAGGTACCTTAAAAATCATGGTCAGGGATGCCATTCACCAGATCAAGTGGCTCAGAGGCCCATCCAACTTGGCCTTGAATGCTTCCAGGGATGGGGTGCCCACAACTTCTAGGAGTAACCTATCCCAGTGCTTCATCATCCTCTGGATGAAGAATTTCTTCCTATCATTTAGTCTAAAATCTCTTCTCTGTCTGTTTAAAACCATTTCCCCTTGTCCTCACTCTCTGTTGGTATAATAAGTCCTTCTACCTCCTTTTAATAAGCCCTGTTAAGGTATGTCCTGGTTCCAGTCAGGATAGGGTTAATTTTTGCACTAGCTGGGAGGGGCATGGCTAAAACATGGAGATTATTCTATAACATTCATATAATTGAGGGGACAGGGGGATAAGGACTGACTGCCTAGGGGAGGAAGGTCCTTCCAGTCAATAAAATGTGGTGGGAGAAGCTGTCTGGCATTGTTTGTTTTCACAGGTTTTCCATGTAAATAATTTCTTTTTCTTATACCTTTGTTATTAATATTGTTCTCTTACTGCTCATTTTCTTAACTCCTTGCTGTTTCCAGTAAATAATTCTTATCTCAACCTGTGATCTCTGCCTTTTGTAGCTCCAATTGGAGTGGAAACAAATTTTGATTTCAGTGGGAGTACTAAATAGAAAACACCTTTCCTAAACCAAGACATTTCCAAGCTATTGGAAGGTTTCAGTGAGGTCTTCCCAGAACCTTGTCTTCCCCAGTCTGAACAATCCCAGCTCCCTCAGTCCATCCCCATAGCAGAGGTGCTCTAGTCCTCTGAGAATATTTGCAGCCTCCTCTGGGCTTGCTCTTGTCCTGATCTTTCTTGTCTTGAGGACCCCAGACCTCAATGAGTCCAGGTGAGGTATCATGAGAGGAAGATTATGTTTTGCTGAAGGTACCTTTGGATATTTAAGACATATAAATTGAGCTGGAAGATATTATTCAACACCCACAGAAAAATTATATCTTTCTGCAACAGCAGCTCGCCTCCAGCCAGGATGTAGAGTATTTTATAAGGTACTGGGTGTGTATCTTCAGCAGCTGAATGGCGCATCTACCTGTCTGTGTCTGTTGTAAGCTACTCTTGAACTACTTAATACAATCAATAGAGCTTATTGAGCTTTTCAGATCACCCAAAGGTAGAAAAATAGGACATGATTTGTGTACTAAACATGCCTAATGCTATTTGGCACGCCCTATGCATCTTATCAGCTCCCCAAAGTGTGATCCAGCAGGATGGGTGTCTCCTGAACTTCCTGTCTTAGACCTGTGAATCCTGCAGCAGATTTCTGAGGGCACATTAAGATAACAGAATTGAGCCCATGTTAGTTCAATACCTGAATGGATTTTCCACCTGTGCTGTACTGCCACGATATCCACTGACTGAAAGGGAATTTAGAGACACCTAATACCTTTACAGATATCCAAATTTAGGGATCAGACAGAATCCCTCTCTTTGTGTCTCATCCAAATCATTAATATCAAAACTTCTGGATGGTAATCCATCCAAAATGACAGCAAAGACCTCCATTTTAATTTAATGCATATTAAAAAAAAACAAAAACAAAAACCCTAACAAGTTTCTTTTTATGCAATAGACAGAATACTATCTTCAGACAAAGCAGATCAACATTTTATTCACTTCACTTCAGATATTCAAAGCAGTATTACTTCTTTCCTGAAGCATGTTCTTACTAGTAGCCTGTAAAGTAGTGTGCTGTGAGATCTAAGAAGGAAGAACAGGGTTTTAATACCCTCCAGTTTATGCTGTTGTAAATAAAATTGAATGAGACACAGAAAAAAGGTATATACATTGACTGTATCCACTGTCTCAGCTTTCAGGCAGAGGAAAAACTGCTGTGACTTCTGCCTGTGAACAGCTTTCCTAGTTTATATTTCACATCCACTTGATACGTGTAAATAGTTATTTGGTAGATCACCTAAACAAATCAGGTCTTGTTTTCTAAGAGCTTCTGCCCTCTATTTTTAGATTATCATTTTAACTTCTCAGAATCTTCTCTAAATGATATAATATTCTTGCTTCCCTCCCACATCCTCTTTCCTTCTGTAAGGCAGGAAACAGTACTCATTGCAGAGCTTTTAAAGATGTGTATAAGTTCATTAGTTCTTTAGCCAATATGTCCTTAAGCAATTCTATCTTTTTGTTTTGTTTTGTTTTCAAGAGAGCACATGAATTCTGGTCGTCTTCCTTTATTCAGATGCCACTTTTCATTAAAAGTATGCTTTGGCTGATGTTAGCAACAAAGCCTAAAATCTAACAAATTGACAGATAGTTCTAATATTTGGTACTTTAAAAATGAATGAAGACTTTAAATAAATAAAATAATATATTTTTAGGAAAAAAAAAGGACATACTAAAAAAAGTCCTGCATGTAGATTTTAAACCCTCAGACTTTTAATATTCAAGTGACTATTTTGATCACTTGGAGACAGAGAACTTCTTTTTATTTCTGTCTTCTCACCACCTGTCCAAATTTTTTGCAGAATAGCATTGCAGTCACTGAAGGGCTGAAGTATGCTCTGCCTTTGGAAGACGTGTAAGCCAGTGGTTAGGAAACATTCCAGGCATTAGAGAAGTTTAAATCTGAAACCCTTTGATATGAGGCTGGAATTAAATCAGAGTCCTGTAACGACTCAGGTGTTAGAAAAACATGTGGGTGGTTTTGCTGCCTTCATAGAGAGCAAAAATTAAAAAAGAGAGCAGATGACATTCTTTTCATGCAATCTGTCCATTCAGAACAATTCCAGACATTATCAAAATAGTTCTAAATTACTGAATGCCTCAAGTATTTTCAAAGGCAAAATCTAGTTTCTGGATCCATATCAGTTTAGAGGTGTACAGCTCTGCTGATATTGAACCTGTGTGGATGTAACTCTTAATATCTGGAAAACTTTCCCCTTGAGGATGTGAATTAAAATTTCTACTATAGTAGAATTGCAATTTGAAGCTAGAATGAGGAATGTAAATAAACTTTTATTCCCTTTTCTTTAGATTGTGTTTTTGCTTGTTTTCTCTTCTTTTTTTGATCTTTTGTCCCAAACACCGCAATGATCAGATTAGATAAATTAAATTATTATGTCTACAGCTTTAGTAATATTAATGGTGCCTGGAATAATTTAATCTTGAAAATGCTTGTCAGCAAATGGATTTGTCCACGGAAGTCTGTATATAATCTATTTCTGTCAATACAGTTAATTTGGGAGGATGAACTTGATGATCGCTGCTGGTTAGTTCACTGAAACGGTGTTATCTTTTGTGTGTGTCATGGATTAACCTCTCTGATGGTGCTTTAAATGTCTTGATTGCTTGGATCCTTCAGATAAAGATTTGATCTGGGGACTTAAGTGTATTGATTTGACTGATCTTAAAATCTGTCCCTTATTGATGTAGTTCAGTGAGGCGAAGTTTCTGCTTGGGATCCAAGAATCTTCTGTTGTGTGAGCTCACTTCTTCCCCTTGCCAAATACAACCTAGCGGATGTTCGTTGCCTCAGGAACTGACTAATGTACCAGATGAAGAGTGCATGTGACAGCATGTCAGCTACAAAGAGAAGAAAAATAGAAAAGGAAATGATTTGGAATAAATAATCATTTTCATTCAAGTGTATAGGAGAATGTGGCAGAGAATGAACAAATAGATATATTGTAAGGCAAGAAGGAATGAGGGAAATTAGCTTTGATATTCCCATGTCGGTAAAAATTTTCTGGAATATTTTATTGTTATTGTTTTGAACTGAGATAGGAATGTATTACAGAAAACTTTTCTAAAAGAGAAAAGTGTGCTCGATCTGGGATTCTGCATATACCACAACTATCAAAAAAAGCCCCTAAAATGCACAAGGGTTTTTGTTGTTAAAAATGCGGAGCATTGACCTATGTTTGCTCCTGCTGATGCCAAGAAGCTCAGTGTTGCTGTGGCTGAGTTTATTCTGACATCCGAGAGATTATACATGTCAAGCTACGGTGATCATATACTTAGAAAAGCCATACTTCTGCTTTAGAAGCATATTGCTTTATGAGAAGGAGGTTCTCTAAAAGAGTCAAGCATTTAAAACTTGATCCTTCACAGAGAAGAGGAAAACAAGACCATGTCCTCCAGTGTTTGCAGGATGTTATCAACTCTCTTTACCTTGCAGTGCACTCAACCGTACAGACCAATAGATTATCATTATCCAAAGACTGAACAAGCAGTGAATTAATTTCTCTGTAGGAGAGAGTTCCTGGAGAGATTTACATACTGAATTAGGAAATTCACTGATCTGGCAATCCAGCATGTTTTGCATTTATATTCATTAGGCAGGTTTTCTTTCATTGTATTTATATTTTTGAAGTGAATGATTATGGCTTTGTCAGATGTGAAACTTTTTTGTAAACTAAGAAAGAGAATTTTGCTTTAGGAAGTAGAGAGCAGGACTGGGAGCCAAAATCATTTAATTTTTCTGCCTGAAATAAACACCTCCTTTAGAGTTTCTAGTTAAGGTTTTACTTGCTTCTTGCAAAGTCCTAAGAACTTTCTCTTGCTGTCTGTAGAAAACAACTCGAAAAGTTGCAGACTGAAAAAGGGAAGGGAATCTCTGGGAAATGCACAGTTAACTTCTTGGTTTCTTAGTAGCCGAATAATTTAACACAGTTATAACGGGGGATACTTCGTAATTTCCTCATGCCCTTTCTCAGGACTTTTCAGCAAAGAAAGCTGGATCTGAACTGGCAAAAAAGGACTAGATTTTTGTGATGGGTTGACCTGGGCTGTCAGAGAGGTGCCCACTAAACCTCTCTATGTCTCCACCTTCTTGCAGGACAGAGGGAAAAAATACAATGAAAAAGCTCATAGGTCAAAAATAAAGACAGGGAAACCACTCACCAATTTCTGTCACAGGCAAACCAGACTTGACTTGAGATGATGAATTCAATTTATTTCCAACTAATAACATAGTAGGTTAGTGAGAAAAAAGAATAAAATTAAAGCACTTTACCTCACCCTACCCTTCTTTACACACCCAAATTCTCTCTCAACTCGTCTACCTCCAACACTCCAAGCAGTGCAGAGGGAAAGAGAACATGAGTTAGAGACATTTAATCTCTGCTTCTCCTTCTTCCTCCCGCTTTTCCACTGCTCCAACTTAGGGTTCTTGCCAGGGGGGACTGTCCTTCACAGACTGCTCCAGGGTTGGCACTTCCCATGGCTGCAGTTCTCCACAAACTGCTCCAGCATGGGTCCATTCCACAGCCTGCAGTCCTTCACTTATTTGACACCTTTCTCCTTCCTGTCTATTCATCTTTTAGCACCACTGTTTCTTCTTTCCAAACCTCTGTGATACAGTCCCTTGGAGTTAAAGCCCATCAAAGGATATGAAATGGAGATATACACAAATTCTTTGGCTGAGAAAGCCACTAAGCCAAAGGGTTCTGAAACTTGGAAATACAATTGTGAGAATGTATCACTGTATGCCCTGTTCTTACATGCCTTTGGAGTACCCACTACTGCCTACTGGCCTTAGCTGATGTCTCTGTTCTCCTCAGGTTCCATACTCTTCAGGTTTGAGAGAAGACAGATTTGTGTGGCAGAAGGAAGAGAAAGTCCATTTGTCAGAGTGAGTCTGCACTGACAGACTTTTTAATGATAAGTCACTGTCTGAATTGTATTTTTTGCCTTGTTTATGATACAGGATCAGCCTTTTAAGGGTTTAGAAACAGAGGACACAGATGCTGCAGTTCTTGAACTAGAACTCCAAGATGCCAATAATTTAAATCAATATAACCTTGGAAAGATGAACAGTAATTATGGTATGTAAAAACATGTCAGTTTTGCAAGGAGTTACATGGATAGTTTAAATATATAAGACAGAAAGCAAAAGTCACAATAGAAAGTCTGATTACACACATCTGCTTTCTCCCTTCCCATCTGCTGATGGTAATTGTCTGCAGTATGGATCTGCTTAGATGTGAAAATCTCAATACAAGTTGAAAAGGCTGGGCTAGATCTTTTGATATTGCAAGCCATCAAGGGACTCTGGCGTATTTTATCAACTCAGAGGCTACCTCAGAGTCTTCATCTTTCACTCTAATATTCAACACATTTGTGACAAAGATCAGTTCTGACTCTTACGATGCATCAAATGATCTAGTGACTGCACGGCACAGAAATGGACGGGTTAAAAGCAAATGATAGTTTTGAGGATTCTGCTGTGTGTCTGTGCAGCATTGAGAGATGTCCAATGCATAGCTGACTTATTTTCAAGAAAATAAATGTACCATGGGAGGCAAGGAGAAAAATAGATGAAGACCAAGATATGATGTAGAGATGAATTGTTTATGAGGTATCATTTCATATTAAGCGTTCATGTAATTCGAACATACAGAACAGAGAAAGAAAAAATTACGGAGATCGTTTCTTAACAGAAAGGAACTAGGAGATACGGATGTGAGAGATGGAGGATTGAAGGCTATCACTTCTTTCCCTTGCAATACTCAGAGTAAGGCCTGGCTGGATTTTGAGCTACATGAACAAGTGTGTGGGAAGATGTTTGGTATACAGCACAAAGCATAAGGCATAATACAAACTTGTCTTCAATCCCAAACAAGAATCTGCATTGTACTTATTTATTTTTGACTGTTTACGGAAGTGAAAAGGGAATAATGTATTGAATACATTCAGCTTGAGATATCAAGATCACAAAGTCATCGCAGAATCACAGAACGATTTGAGTTGGAAGAGACCTTAAAGAGCATCTTGTTCCAGCCCCTCTGCCATGGGCAGCTACACCTTCCACTGGATCAGGTTGCTCAAAATCCATCCAAACTGGCCTGAACATTGTCAGGGACAGCTTCTCTGGGAAACCTGTTCCAATGCTTCACCACCCTCTGAATAAAGAATTTCTTCCTAATATCTATTCTAAAACATATTCTCTGTCAGTTTGAAACCATTATTCTGTCACTATACACTCCTGTACATAGATTTTCTCCACCTTTTTCATAGCCTCCCTGTGGGTACTGAAAGACCCCAATCAAGTCATTCCAAACTCTTTTCTAGACTGAATAATCCCACTTCTCTTAGACTTTTCTTGTAGAGATCTGTTCCATCCCTTTTATCCTCATGGTGGTCCATGCTCATATTTGATCGAGATCAGCCCTGCTAAAAAGGACTTGGGGGTGCTGGTGGATGAGAGGCTGGACATGAGCTGGAAATGTGCACTCCCAGGCCAGAAAGCCAAACATGTCCTGGGCAGCAAAAAAAGCAGGGTCACCTGCAAAAAGAACCAAGTCCAACCTTTCTGATCTTTTGGACCTTCAAATAAAAATTGTTATACAATGCCAACAAAGCAGTCAGCCTCTGCATTCCTCTGCCACCAGAGAGTGTTCCAATTCCTACACAAGCTACCTCTCCTGTGAAATCATCTGACCCCTAAACATGATAGCAGAAGAGCTATTCAAATATATGCTGAGAGCTGACAAATTAATGTCCACTTCTGTCCTTTTCTAATTCAGGTTAATTATCCAGGACTGGTACATTTCAAATGCATGGAATTCATCTTGTTTCATTTTAGCCATCCTTAAATTAGGTGGTGAAGTTATTAATCTAGTTTCTATACATAATCACTAGAGGGTATGAGAGCTTCCATCAGAAAGTGATTCATGAAGTCTGTCTGGAATATTTTTTTCAGGAAATACTTCTTGTTCTCCATTGACTATAGAAAGAAGCTTAGGCAGCAAGTTTAGGAATAGCTGCCAATTTCTGAATGCTTACATCAGGTGGCTAAGCCTGCACACCACTTTGAAGGTTAGGCTGTACCACTATGCCTTGCTAACTGGGGTGAGTGACAGTGACAGTGAGCACATTGCAATGCTGTATAAAACTGTGCAATGAGTCCAAACTGTGGTTTGACAGCAACTTAAATTCCTAACTGGTTGTTGGTTTACACTACCTCGTCTCTATTGAGTCAGTATAAATAGCTTTTTGTTTGTTGTCCCAAATGTGCCACTCTCACACCTCAAACTCGCTGAGAAATTGTATTCCCCTTGGTATCCATCCCCTTACCCCTGCACTTTTCCTGCAATAATTGAATCTCACCAGAGCATCATAATATCATTGTTGAGATCAATAAACTCAGTTGAATGGCACATTAACTTTCTTGGGAGCTGAGTATTAAGCAAATAGTTATATTAGCTGCATTTGACAGTAACTGATAACATAGATATTTGCATAATTGGTAGCTAAATTATGCCATAATATTCTGCTCTGTTTTGCCCAGTCCTGCTTTTATATAATAAAAGCAGAGTCAAATTCAGCACTCCAGATATAATTTGAGCAAAACCACTCCTGCAAGTGCTCCCAAAACTGTTTTTACACAGAGCACTGTGCATGGGTTATTTATCTTTGCACATGAGCCGAAGATTTGCTCCCCTCAAGTTGCTGCCCACTCCCTCTGATGCAGAAAAACCACTAAAAGGTAGATGTAAATTCATGTTGTGTGTCTCCAGTTAAGAGGGGATCAAGCAGAAGTGTCACACATCATGTCCTTGCAGGCTGCCTTCAGGACAATGCTCAGGAAGATCCAGAGGAGCACATTTCTGTGGAATCCCTCTGCTCTTTCCGTGTCTCTCTCGTACTGGAGAGCCAAGAAACAGGCACAGAGCTCCAGGTACAGTCTCACCACTGCTGAGCAGAGGCAAAGTAAGGGACTGAATTAAATTTTGAGTAGATGCTGCTCCTGAGATCAAGGATGAAAGAAACATGGAGAGAAATGTAAATCAGAGGAAAAATGAGTCATCAAAGGTATCCTGAGCTGTGTCCACCTTAAAAGAGGCAACTTGGTTGAGCAAATACAGAAGATGGACAAAAAAAGCATCATCATGAGAAAAAACAACCATGTATCTTGAAATTTGGTCAAAATTATCATGGTTAGTGCAATCCATTAAGTGTTCTGCTTTTCAGGAGGGAAAAATACTATTTATGGTTAGCTGATTCACAGGAAAACTGCAACCATATTTTGGATTTTATGTTAACCTGGGTAAGTTGGATAAATAAATTTAACTTTCTATGAAGATGTAGGAAAATTGAATCTTTCCATTAGCTGCTGGAGTTACTGATTTGGTTTTATTATAATTTCTCAATTAGACATAGGCAGGATGGGGCAAGAGAGCAAAGCTGCAGTCTTTAGACATTTAATCAACTCTGTAAACCCAAATCCAATATTTCAATCACGATATGATCCATCTAAGCACCCTCCCACCCAGATGAATTATTAGAACACTCTGATTTATGAAATATCAATTCTCAGATTCATTACGGTTAAAGAAATCCGACAGCTGAAACTTCAAGAGTAGAAGTGTAATATAAACACCGGCTCAAATATTGCATTACTATAATCATGACACTAATTTTGTTAATAAATAAAGATGACTGAAGATAAGAGTACTGTTTCACATGAAATTTTAATATTTTACAGTTTAAGAGATTTATTTTCCATCCTGAACCAAGCAAAGAAGTGAAAATTTGGAGTTTGATGTGAAAATAAAGTTTATCTTGCTGTGATTTTCATGTCTCTTCTGCCCCCCCCACACCCTTTTCTCATTTTTCTCCTCTTTATTTTGCATTTGAGAAAGAACTAAAGGAAAGAAGGAAGGGAAGAAGGGAGAAAGGGAGGGGAGAAAGAGATAAAGAGAGAATGGAGAGAAAAACAATGAGAATGAGAAAGAAGAGAGAGAAAGAGAACTCATAATTTCAAATTTTATTACTTTCATTCATCATCTTTTCTTCTCAAAGTATAAATAACTGCAGAGATGAAAAACATTTAAAAAGTTTATGTGCTTTATTAGCTCACATGTACACACTGTATTTTTTGTTTTTAGAGAGAAACAAATTATTTGGGACTAATGCACAATGGATTTGCCTGAAACTTCCAGCATTTTCTCAAAATCTATACCATCAGGATAATTTTTGAATGGAAAATAATATCTGGTCATTCTGGATGCTAATGTGAAATAGTATTGGGATGGATAAAAATTATTTGATAGGAAATTTGGGACTCCTTTTCTGAGAGAATTATGAAGGAGCTTATACTACACACATATCTATGTACCAATATATCTAAGTTTCTTTTGCATGGCAAAACTGTTGTACACCTTAATGACAACCTGGAGTTTAAGGTTTCAGGTAACAGCTGTATTATTTCCTACTGCTCACCTACAGGCATTGCTCCAGTTCTGACTGGCCACTTTATTGCATTACTGTTCAAATGTTATTCCTCAATAAGAAACAAGCCAGGATAAAATATTAAACAAATATATTGGGTTTTTTTAAATGATTCTACTTTAATTTTAAATATATGCACAAACCTCTCCTTCTTAGTGTGCAGAGGCAGATTATAAAATCATATTGATATGCATTTATGTGGAGCATAGTTGGACACATAAAAGTTTTTAAATTAGACATTTTAATCAGATTAAATTATTCCTGTTGTTCATCTAGGTACTGTTGTAGAGAACACTTCTGGAAAAAAAGATAGGTCTTTATTCTGTTTGTATTTCATTGGTCTTCTATATATATCTATCCGATTCCAGGAGTGTATAAATCAGCAAAATGCACTGCTGCAGTTTTGTCATGTTTAACCTAAAGTTCTGATTCACCTCACATGCTGTCCTGATGTACTTCTATGCATCTACATAGTTTGTCGTCCCCTTTCCGGATTGAACTTAGAAAGTAGCTACTGTTATGATTTTTTTAATATATTCTTATTTCAACTCAGCATTTAAATCAACTTAGAACTTTTAGTTAGTCCTTTGCGTATTTTATACAATTCAGTGATATTCTGTATTGCACACAAGAGATTTGTGATATTAAGGAAGCACTATAATTACTTCTATCAGTTAACAAAGCTATAGTTAAATGCCAGCTAAATTATTGAGAGATATTGCTTAGTGCTGTGGGGATAATCTGAAATACTAGAAAATGCTGTTCCCACCTATTCTTCACTGACAGATTTGTTCTTTTCAAAGGGAGATCAGTTATGATCCTGATTCAAACTGAATGATATTACCTTCATCAAATGAGGGTTGGAGATTTTAAAAGCAAACAGATAGGTAAACACTTCTAGATGAAAGAGAAACCAGTCTGAGTCAAGCCTGCCAGAAACCTAGAAGAGATACAAGAGAATTCCATGCTTTAAAATACAGCTAAAATAGTTCTAAGAAACTACATGGTCTTTCTAGGGTTAGGACTCAGCTAATAGACCAAATGTCTCAAGTAAAGAGTTGCGTCAGTAGTAAGTGATCTCTAGAGTTAATGTGCATATTTACATCCTCTTCACTCTCTGAGCTCCTCTGTGGCTTTGAATATGAACTTCCATCACATAACCTAACGTTGCACATTCTTTGCTTCAATAGCTTTTTAAAAACGGTTTATCTGGTCTGGCTGTACAATAAATATATGCGTTCTTAAGGAAAACCATAATAGTTTAATATGTTTGTTTATTAAATAATTTTATTACAAGACTATGGAGGGAGAAAAAAAAACCATGCCAGGGAAATACAATGATAGGTTAAATCCAAGCCAACTCTGTAATAAAATAGAGCAGCATTTTATAGCCATTCACTGCTTTGGTCCAGCTGGTATAAATTGAGATAACTCCGTTGGTGCCAATTTATAGCAGATAATGAGCAATTTCAGTCTTTCAAGCAAAGAAGAAAGAGAAATGAGATGTGGAAAATGAAGGAAAGATTGCTTTCAGGCTATAATATATCAGAAAAAGGACAGGAAAAGTCCAGGAACTTGATGCAGATGACAGTGGCATCTGTCAGTAAAAAGTTCTTTTACTGTTTCAAGGTGTCCTACCAAGGAGCTGGGGCGACTGCCAACAGCAGAACACCCAGGGTTCACTCTTTTATAAAAAACCACTCCTATCCCAAATAAGAAATAAAGACCATATGTTATTACATCTACAAAAGACTTCTCTGTGTGTGCAGATGTGTGGATATGTGTGTTTGTGGTTTTCGTATTTAATGGCAGAGATTTTGTTAACCAATCTCTCAACAGAGAGACACAATTTAGTGCCAGGCTTCAGCACAGATCATCATCAGACAATTGCACGACTTTTGCCAAACTGAGAATTCAACCTGAATGGAAACTTGCAATGAAACACACAATTAATATTAAATTGCATAAGTTTTCATGTTAATGTAAATACTTAAACCACTTAAGGATATAAAATGCTGTCTCTAGAACTGGCAGCTATTTTCCAGACTGAAAACATTTCAGAGTCTGTGCATGAAAGTGGGGAAAAAGGAAGCTCTGGCATTAATTTGAATCTTCAACACTTCCTTTTGATATGATGGTGGAAAAAAAGATTGCTGAAATATAAAACCACATCAAAATCTGTTATTTTTGTATCACGTTGGTGTTTTTTTCTTAAAAATTCTTTATTTTTAAAGCATACTTGCAAATAATTCTACTAATTGCAAATAGTTTCTAACCAAGCACTAAAATACGTAATCAATGTTCACGAGTATGCTGTAATTGTCCCACCACTGTATTCTCATTGTATTTGATGGAAATTCTCAGTGAAGGCAAACAAAAAAGTACTTCAAGCAGTTATTAGAAATTCAAAGAAAAATTGTCTTTGATTATTACAGGGAATTGCAAGTCACCTATGGCCGTGGATTTCCAGTGATAAAATTTTCCCTGGGCAGCCCTTATTATCCTTCATATTAAGTTTAATAATGATCTGTGAGTACTAAGTTATGAGATTTATTTGATTTAGGTGGACTTCCTAATTCACTTAGACTTATGTACTCATTGGTCATTAGAATATTTCACAGCGGATGAAGCTCAGTCTGGCACTTAACAATTTTAGAACATATTACCAGGGTAATGAATATTATTTCTATTTCAGCCCTGTCCTCTTTCCCATTCATTATGATTTCACCCATCATGATCTGTCTGATGTTGCATTTTCCACAGTGTCCCCCACCCATACCTAGCAGCTTCATGACCATGGAAGGAAAACCTTTGTGTTGTAATACAACAAAATTAAAACTTCTTAGTTCGCTTCAACTTTCTTAAAGAAAGCACTAGTACATAATAAAAAAGCAAATTGTTTTTTGTGTTAACTTCACTCGTGCAATTTAGAGTTTTATGAGGTGATTTGCACAAAAATGGAATATCTACTTTATAACAGAACTGGATTCAAAAGATGCCAAACCAACAAATATTTGTTTCCGAAACATCTCTTGAGTATCCATGTTAAGTTTCAGGAAGCTCAGAAATACGGCAGAGATTTAGAACAAGTGATTATATATCTAAAATATCATAACAGAAAGTGGGTTCTTCATAATTTTATAGTTATATTCTTGCTAATACTTTCTTATTCATCCAATCAGGAAACAGAAAAAGATGTAGCAAAATAATCAAATCTTTCCTTTATCACTCTTTTCTCTTATCTAATACATCTTGAATAGGTAAAATAGCCACATCTAGCAAAAATTATAAAAATTATCTAGAGTTTAAAGAATATAAATAATATTTAAAAACTATGCAAGGAAAAAAATCAAAGTAAATTCTCCAACAAGACAGAATATTGAAAACAGCATATAGAAAATCTACAGGTGCTATGACAAACAGAAATTTACGCTTTGATGGACATTAGTTGAACAAAAATCAATTTAAAAAACCCTAAAACAAAGAAAAAAAAGAGGGTCAGATCACAAATAATTAATTAAAAGCATGAAAGAGAACCCAGATCAAATCTCGAAGCAATCTCTCTCTAATTAGTTCAATTAGACATGTTCATGACAAAGGAAACATGGATTTCATTACTCAAGGGCAGTGAAGGCTTAATTTCATATCCAGTGAAATCAGTGAAACCTTTGTTATTAGCATAAATAAAGAAGCAGGAATTTGGAGTTTACATTGATAAAATGCATAACCCTTTTTCCTTACAGAAGGACTCAAACCCTTGGCTCTTTAACAGTGTGTAGGAAGACCGAGCGTTGGCCAAAAGGGTTGAAAACAATTTGGTCCATGCAGAGGGAAATCTCACAACATGGCCATGGGCAAGCAGCAGGACACATTACCTGGCAGCGTCTGCAACTCTGCAGTGCTACATTGGGCATGTCATTCAGATATTTAAGGTGTTTCTCCATCCATTTGCAACATAGGATATCTGGATGGTATGGATGTATGCATTTATTTCAGGATTTTTCCAGCCAGGGACTGATTATCTTTTTATGAATGTCTAAGTCAGAAGTTAATGGTAATGGTAACGCAAACTCTCCCCACCTTTCTTGGTTTTTTTGGTTGTTTGTTTTTTGGTGGGGTTTTTTTGGGTTTTTTGTTTGTTTGTTTGTTTGTTTGTTTTGGTTTTGTTTTGTTTTGTTTTGTTTTGTTTTGTTTTGTTTTGTTTTGTTTTGTTTTGTTTTGTTTTGTTTTGTTTTGTTTTGTTTTGTTTTGTTTTGTTTTGTTTTGTTGGGGGAGGTTTTTTTTTTGTTTTGGTTGTTTCTTTTTAGAGAAAGAGGGAAAAAAAAAATCCACAAACCCAAACAAAACCACTCCAAAATCCCAGTACCCCTAAAATCAAAAGACTCACAAAGTTTAAAACATTCACCCCAGTCAAGGAACTAAAATTTCTATTGAGCAGCAACTGGTCAAAATGTATAAAGACCTCAGGAAAACACAAGTGCCCACCTGGAAGGCAGAAGAATTATGGGGTTATGACACAGCCCCAGTGACACAGCTCCTCGTTCCCAAAGAATCTAGTTCCAATCCTCCTGCTGTCAGCAAGGCTAAGATGAACATTTCTGTTTATGAAAATAATTTTTATAGGTCATAATTAATTTTTGTCTGTAGCTTGTGGAAATAGAAAAAGAAACACTCACTAAGGTGAAAGCAGCTGTGTAATTTAAGATCAAAGTTGCTTGCTTAAAAAAATAAGAAAACTAAATTTTCTAGCAGCAGAAACAGTCAAAGTCTCTGGAATAGAATTTCCATAAAAATAATTACTAAGAATAAATCAAACAAAGATTCAAATAAAAGATGTGTGGCTCTTTCTTCAACACATCAGATTCATGAAATGACCATCATAGAATCAGCAGCCTCTGCTTCTGTGTTTCTGTGATATAGTGACCACTGATATAACTTTTTCCCATACCGCTCTGATGGCATTTCACTAATTGTACTGCTCTATTCTTCACTGCTTTTCCTGATCTTTGCATTTTTGTTGAATAAGTGTAGTTAAGGAGTTATAAAGTGGAACGATATTGTAATTTTGTTATCATGAATCGTGCACAATTGAATAAAAGTCTGAGCTTCATAGTGATAATTAATTACTCCCTGACCACTTTCTGCATTCTTTTTAATTTTTTTTTTTAACATTTATTTGCAAAAGAAAAGATATAATGGGCGACTACTTCAGAGTGCTTTTCTCATTTGCTCCACTCTTAAATGGATCTCTTTCCACTTCCATGCAACTTAAATAAAATATCTTGCATTTCAGTAACTGGGACTTAAATCTAGGCATTTTATATGTATAACTATATAACTATAACTATATATATATATATATACACATACACACCCACATATGTGCACATATATATACATATATACACACATATATATATAATTATAATTATAAATATAATTAATCATGCAAAATATTTTGTTTCACACAATAGAAGAACAAGCATAAAATATGAAATACTTTGCTCTTCCATAAGAAACTTCTTCCACCAGATGGCCTCTAAACACAACTACAAAGATCAGTAAATTCCAGTATTTATCATTCATGTAAAAAATAATTTTTTTCAATTTTTTCAATAAGAAGGGTAAACTGAGTCAGTGGAAAATAAACTAAAAACAAACCTACCAATCTGTGTCTTAAAACAGTGCTGCATCAGATGCAAGAACAGCTTTTGAAAGTGGTGGCTCATGTGGAGTGCCAGTGAACAGGGCAGGTTCATTCTGCTCTGTGCTGTTAACGTGGTTATAGCACTGCAGAGATATTTTCAGTCCTCAAATGGAGCTCCTGTTATGGCAGACACAAAGGCTGAGTTTTGTCCCTCTGGACTGGAGTCAGTTGACTAACAAGCAAAATTAGAATCTTAGTTGGTGTAATTGTTTTCCTGTCATTGCAGAGAAAGGAGTTTCCAAAAATCAAATAAAATTCATATTTTATTTGCATCATGAGGTCTGTCCCTACTGACTAGCAAACAAGAGCAATGAAACTCCAAGCCTATAAACCTCATTTCCATGTCTTGAATTAATTAAGATCTAGCCAGAGAAAGGCACAAAAATTTAAACTCAAGGGACAGGTAAATGAAATAAACAGGTGATAATTTTCAGGTACTGATCAGCATGATAAAAATGTTCACAGGCTTTGTGACCGGGGGGAAATTCAACCATACAACCCATTTTAAATATCCAATCACTTATTTGTCTATTTTGTATATTTTCTGCAATATAACTGTCAGTGCAAATCAATGTAACTGTCAATTTCTGTAAACTTACATTAATCCTAATTTTACGTCAGTTTAATGATATCAACTATTACAATAAAGACCAAAGAAAAATACTATATTCAAATAATTTTGATCAATATAGTTTGTTAAGATATTTTCTTTGTTTAGATCCATCTTCTTAAAATTTTCTTTCTATTTCATGTCCAAACTCAGAGTTTAGATACAAATATCAGTTGATCCTGAATAGTTTTTAAACCAACACCAGGTGTGGGATTCATTCTCTCCAGAATTTAAAGGAAAAAGATTATGATCCCATGAAAAGCCAACATTTGTCCCTCTCTGAGAGAATGAGAGAGCACAGTTCTGCCAAATTGTGACAAAACCTATCAAAAAATAAGAAACTGATGGGATAAATCCTACCCACTGAGAGGGAATCAGCTGCAAGAATTGACAGGGAAGAGATGTGTTTCTAAGCTCACTATCTAAATTCAAAATACAATCAAGGGAGAATTGGCACTTCAGATGTTTGTTCTATTTCATTGTGTAATGAACAGCTAAAGCAGGGCAGTTGGCTTGTTCCCTAAAAATGTCCATTTTTCTCCATTGTCTAGTGGAGCTGGATTCACATGTGGTAGCCAGGTAGCTGGTTAGGTGTCTACATTGCTGATGTCTGTATTGGTCAGGTGAGATTTATCCTTAATTCTTTATAGTTCTGGAACTAATAAACTGCTGATCAGCTGATTTCAGATCTGATTCAAATAATAAATCAGAAAATTTTCTGTTTTCCAGCTATGTTGCGGAAGCTTCCCTGTAGTCATTCCTTGGTTGTAGCATCCTTTCACGGTTCCCTGTAGCCACACGTATAGAAACACCTACTGGTGGAGCTGTGGATTTACATGGAAGATGAAAAAGATGTTTCCCTGACTTTCAGGAGAATCTGAACTGATAAGCAATCACTTTGCTGCCATTTTCAAACAGGAGAGGAGAGTTTTCTAAATAAAGTTGAGAACATTTTAACCATGACACACCCGCCTTCTAACTGAGCCACACATTGCTTAAAAACTCTTACGAGTGCAGGAACTGTTTGAAGAGGGGGGACTTATATTTAATAAAGAAAATCAACACTAGTTAATTAATAACACTTTGGGAACTGGAATTTTCAGGAAGGAAAATAGATTATGTATATTTTATTTCAGGAAAAGATGCCTGATTTAACTTCACACAAAATTCAAGTGATTAACCCTTAATGTTGAGTAACTACTCAGTAGTTTTCTGTGTTGTCCTGCTTTCAGCAGGGATAAGAGTTATTTTTCCTCTTAATAGCTGGTACAGGGCTGTATTTTGGTTTTAGTATGAGAACAGCATTGCTAACACTGATGTTTAAGTTATTGCCATAGAGAGTTACACAAAGTCAAGGACTTTCTAGCATCTCACACTCAGCCAGGGGGCAGGAGCACAAGAAACTGAGAGGGAGAATGGCCAGGACAGCTGACCCAAAACAGCCAAATTACACATAAGAAACTATTTCAGAGACTTCTGCATGATGTAAATCAGAACCTGACAAAACAAGGAACTTCTGAGAGCTGTGGTAAGTCTCTGCACATAAATGAAGTGGCTAAGATGGAACTGAAGTATTTTCAGACATCAGTAAGCAATTCATGCACCTAGTAAGTAATAGAGGTCAAGTTAGCTCAAAAACATATTTTAAATTGAGGAAGTAAACAAACAGCAAACAAAACAACCCTTCCTATCTTACATCTCTGTGAATGTTCTTTTATGGTCTCCAGGCTTTGAGTATCCACAAATCTTCATGTCAGTTTAAATAGCACATAAAAGAATAAAAGTAGTTTAATATTCTAAAGAGGCGTGTAGAGCAGTTCTGTATGGGGATGTATTTTATTAGAACTGCACATCACATGCTCATGCTTCTTTCAATAAGCTGCTTTCTCTGAAAAATAAAATTTTAAAAACATCATTGACAAAAAATCTCATTGGTGGGGCTGACATGAAGATACATTTTTAACAATGTTTAAATAAAGCTGCATTCACCCTAACAAAGAGTGAGCCAGGATACTAAACTTTTTTCTTTTTAATCTTTCTTGGAAATATGCATTGTGAATGCTGATACCAGGCCAGAAGTTTTGAGTGTCCAAAGAAAGACAATAGAGCTGCTGAAGGGTCTGGAGAACAATTCTTGTAAGGAGCAGGTGAGAGGATAGGGATTGTTTAACCAGGAGAAAAGGAGGCTCAGGGGGCACCTTATTTCTCTTCTCAACTCCATGAAAGGAAGCTGTAGACAGGTGGGAGTCAGCCTCTTCTGTCGGTGATTGAAACACAGACTTTGCTGGGTGCAAGCAAAGCCAATTTTATTGTACAAGGCACTTATTTATGCGCTGTTACAAACCAACAGTTAAACAGTTACAAACACATGGCTTCCAGGGTTAAATGTTTTACATTTCTAAGGGCTACAGATTACAGTCACCTCACCTAATCTTCTGTTAACTATTCTGCATGGGGTAAACACAGCCTTTTCGTAGTCTTTTTTCTCGAGTCCTGCTAGACGCGACTTGTTAGTTTCTCCCAAGGTTTTACACTAGCTAAAGCTAAAAGATCACTACAGCTATCTAATTCAGTGGTGACACTCTGAACCCCCACATCTTCTTCCAGGGAACAACTGACAGGACAACAGTAAATAGCCTCAAGCTGTTCAAGGAGAGGTTTATACTCAGTGTTACAGAAATTTTCTTCACTTTGGTGAAAGTGAAGTGAAAATTTGGTCAGGCATTGGAGCAGGCTGCCTAGGGAAGTAGTGGAGTCACCATGTCTGGAAGTGTTCAAAAGGAGCGTGAATGTGGCACTTGGGAACCTGGTTTAGGGATAAACATGCTGGTGCTGTGTTAACAACTGAACTCAATGGTCTTTGAGGTCTTTTCTTACCTTAAAGATTTTATGGTTAAATGAATGTCAAACTCAGCCAATATGTGGCTTTAGCTTCCAGAGTCCATTTCCCCTAAGCAGTTATCATTCCCAAAAAAATTAAAAAAAAAAATAATCCAGGAGAGGATACCGAGAGAACTGGCAATGTGCTACTAAAGCAAAAATCTGGAGTCTCTAATGGTGGCAGCACACATTGAAGTCAAAAGCTCAATGCCACATGGAACCAGACGAAAAACTGAACGCTTCAGAGGCTCCTGGTTTTGACTTCTTACCATTGCTCTCTCCTGATGAGTCTGCAAGACAAGTGTAAAGTCTAGCTGAGGGGTCTAAGAAACAGGAAAAAGAGGACAGTGTTGAAAAGGATCTGTTATCATGAACAGCTTGCAAAGGACCATGCAGTTGTGCTAATTTGGCACATTACTTTTTTTTGTTAGGTCATGATTTGTAACTTCCAGTGCAGAGTATGTGAGGATTTTGTGCAATGTTTGCTACTTGTTGGCTGGTAACTGAAGCCACTGACAGATACTCACTCAGAAGCTGTAAGGCTAAAAGAAATTACTGTCTATACCCCTGCTTCACTGACAATTCCCTTCATATTACCAATCCTGTCATTTAGCCTTCAAAATCTTTCATGGGCAGTACCTGATTAAATTCAGGCAAAATGACTTAAGTAACTGCAATGGCTTGTTAGTTTCAACAAAACTGGTAATTTTATAAATTAATTAGGGAGCAGTTAAAAAAACTAGTTTGTGGATGTTGGAGGATGTAGCCTGGACCTGTTGAGCAGCAATGAGCAGTCAGGAATGATGGCATTTTCTTTTGTCACAGCTCTATCCCAGCAAGGGTAGATGTCTTCCATCTGAACGCTCCTAGCAACTTAACTGAGTAAGCAAAAGTTGTAGGCAACATGAATATCTTCTCAGTATATTCTTATCTAAGTTTTGCTTGTACTGTCAAGAAATAACATACTACCAATAAAAAAAAAATATGTATATATATATATGGATATATATAACATACTATTAAGAAATTTTGGAATCACTGCAGGATGGGGAGAAAAAAGTGGAAAAAAAATCCCTGGTGATTAGAAATAGTAACGTGTAAGTAGTGACCTAATTGCAAAAGTCTTATACTGACTGTGTCCTTGGGGTGCAATCTTTGTCTCACCAAAGGTGTCATTGCCATTTAAAAGGCTATAGGGCAGTTCCTCATGGAGCTGATGGCAAGTTCCATTAGTGCATTGGGCAAAAAATTCCTTTTTCATATTATTGTAAAAGTCTAGTTTCACGGAAGGTAGGTCTCTCTAAACACTGCCGGCTGTCAACTTTTGATAATGGTTCAATAGTACCAATGAACAAGTGTTGCCAAGAGCCTTTTGGCACCATAGATAATTAATTGTTTGTATGGGAGACCCTACATCTTGCACAAAGACAAATGTGGAGACTTTGTCTCACTGGAAAGTAGGGGGAATTGTCAAGTGTGAACAGATAGAATTTATATTAAAGTTGCGTAAAAGTGAAAATCTATATGATGCAGACTAAATAGCTGTAACAAACACAGTAGAACAAATTTTCTCCTTTCCCTCAGTTGTTTTGATATCTGTGGTACAAAACTGGGGATCAGACTTGACTCTCCCACTCCTGAGAAAAGAGAGTTGCAAGTGGACTGACTGTAATGTTGATGTTGGGATAATTCACGTGACTGGAATTGCCAGCTCCACTTATAATGAGTTTAGCAAAAACAGACATGGTTGAACAAGGGAAAAGAAAGGGTGAAGAGGATAAAAAATGGTGTCACTCTCTAGCAGCAATGTCAGTACCAGTTTTAGCATGAATAGATCCATGGATCTCAATGTGAAAAGACCAAAGGGCTAAATAACAATGAATGGAAATGGAATCTATTCAAGATTCTTATTTAAGGTAGAGAACAGAGGGTTTGCTTTTTAATATCTGTATGTAATAGAAAGAGAAACTGTGTTACTAAGGAGAATTTCAATTTCGGAGATATATTAAAGGTCTCACACAGACAGTGGTTAGTCATTAGAACTCTTGAATACATGTACATACAGGTAGGTCCTTCTTTTCTTTTTTTCCTCACTAGAGGTGTCACGTTTAACACAAGCCAGCCTTATTTTGGACCTCATTATATGGATAAAGATGAATTAATTGCTGGATTAGTATCCGTCTGTTGCTTAGAGACTGGTGATTATGACCTGCTTATATTTAATAAAAGGAAAAAGATAGTCCAAATCACTTTTATTTTGTTTCATTGATTGTAAGATGGTCTTGACCACCACTTCCTAGGAAACCACCAACTTCGAAGCTAGTGATTAGCTTGTCTGTATGAATTATATATGGCATTTCAGACAAGCTCAGTTTCTAAGCAAAGGGGAATTTAATGGAAAGTAGAAGAAAAATAAATAAAAAAGGAAGCAATAATATCTGAGTATCTCTGAACTTGGTCTAGTGGAAGATGGCCCTGCCCATGGCAGGGGGGTTGGAATCAGATAATCTTTAAAGTCAGCTCTATCCCAGTCCATTCTCTGGTTCTATGATTGTATGATCTTTGAAAAATAGAGCCTTATGAAAAGAATTTCTGAGGTTATTTTACTATTTACTTGAGAAATAATGATTCAATATTTGCAAATAAGACCATTTTTGTTTAGCTCTTAACCTGTCTTAAGGGATAAATTAAGGCAATACATGGAAAATAAAAATCATTATCTATCAAAAGGAATAAAAGAAAAAGATACTAACTGATGTAAATTAGAAGTCACTAAGAATAAAATTTTATACAAAAAGCCAACCACAAAAAGGAAAATTAATGGCTCAAATTAAAAAGACTATGCAAATGAGAAAAAAATTCTGAGGATGATTCTACAGTATTATAAATAATTTTTAAGAAAACACTGAAGTATTCTTTTGTATTTGGAAACCAAGCCAAAATACGTGTTATAGAACCACAGGTGTAAAATAGGTAATTTTGAATTACTGTTACTGAAGAAGTCACTATCTGTCTTCATTAAAACATGACGCCTCCAAAATAATGTGCAAGTTTCTTAGGGAATTTTTTGAGTGGATCTCTGGATATAGAGTTTAATATTTATAAAAGGATATAATAATAGAACATTTTAAAACCCCAAAGAAAACCAATATTTGCCCAGTGTTCAAAACAACTACAGCAACAAAAGAGTAAGATGACTTGGTGATTATAAGTCTGTTAAAGTAAAGAAATCTATCACTCAGTTTTCATGTTAAAATAACAGACAGGACAACTGAAGACAGGAATGGAATTAATGAGAGTGAAAACAGAATTCTAGAATACAGGTTTTGTGAAAAAGACATTGAGAGGCTGGTGGCTGGCACAGTCAACTGCTCGCAGCCTCTCCTGGCAGAGCCCAACTCGCAGAGCCCCCCTGCCAACATCCTGACATGTTCACAGTACAACAGTCCACTGACTTTTGTGTTTCATTTGGCTTTTTTTCGTTCTAGTGTAGAAAAACTTTAAATTAATTCCTGGCTGGCAGTCAGAGGCATACAAATAAAAACTAGAAATCCAGATCTAAGCTGCTAATACTGAGAGATGATGAACATCGAGAAGGAACTGCCTGGTGTTGATTTTCTACCTGCTGATGCCTTCAAAGCATGCATGGATAACTGCCTGGAAGTTAACTAAATTTTCCATTAGGCCTATACTAACTGTTAGACTCTGTCCATGGGTGAGTGAAACTTAGCATCCCACACAGAATGAGGTTTCATTAAAATATCACATGTGCTTTTCTAATGCTTGGATTTGCAAGTAATGAAATTAAACTTTCCTTGGCTTATTCTTTTAACTTTAGGAAAAAAAAAAAGGAGGAGAAATGAAATATTTTCCAGAGAAAGATGAGGGTACCAAAAGAGTGGAAAAAATTCTAAGTACTGTTTGAGTGGGCAGCCCAGGCTGCCTGGCTGCATGTGTGACTTTCTCTTGTGCTCCCTCCTTCTGAGTCTTGTTTTGATAGATGAAAGTTCAAGCAGTGAAACTCACTGTCAGACTAAAACCATTTGTCACTGAAAGCCAGCACTGGGCTGTGTGCAGATACTGGGCCTGAGTCATGTCTTTTCTTTTGACAGGGATGTCAGTGCTATTTGTCACAGACTTGTTTATCTGCCAGATCTGCTACCCCGGGTCAGTGCACGGGAGAAGCAGCTCACCTCCACTAATGCTGTCAAATTACCCTCAGCAGAAAGACGCCAAATCTGGGGCCTTCATAATTTTTACCGTCAATGAGACAGGATCAAAAGGAGCAGTTGGCAAGTCCTACAGGAACATTCAGAATGCCAAGGCATTTAAAATTGTTTTAATCTTTGTTTCAAAGATGAGACATCAGAAATGACCATTTTGATCTTTCTTGTATTTTTATTTTTTGGCACATCTGATGATCAACTCATATTTGGCTGCTAAACCGTGCCTTTTGGGGCTGGAAGCTAATCCTTTCTTTAATCTTCATGTTAACAGAGATCTGAATTGCAAATGTAGCCATAAATGGTTGGACCTGGTCCCATTATTAGGTTTACAAACATTAATGCGGGGATTTTTTTTTTTAATCTAAAGATTGAAGGATTTAAGAAAGGATTTATGTAGTTCTCTTGTTCTCCAGAATCTTTTGTTACATTTCAAACATGAATTACACAGACAAGGGCAGAAGACATCAGAAACATACTGCAAAATATTATTACAAATGTTGCATTTGAACTGAAAAGACAGATTACTATGCTAATACCAGAAGAGCGGGTGAAGAGTAGATAAATATTTCAGATCCAGATTTTTTCTTGATAAGCACTATTATCACTAAGGATTAGTTTAATTTGTAAGTATACTGTAACAACTACTCATACATTCCAAAGTTTTCTAAACAGCCTGGAGTTTTGATGCCAATAGAGTCTGAAGATTAGAAATTATGAAATAAGAGTAGTATGAGTGAAGTGGATAAAACTGAAAGGGCATTTCTTCTTTTCTTGCACAAGTGTACAATGACTTTGGTACCAGATATGAACTAGAAATATTTTAAAGCTCTAAAGGCTCAGTATTTTGATGCCCAGATTGGTTGTGGACTCGCCATCCCTTAAAATGTTCAAGCCACCTGGTCTAGTAGAAAGTGTCCAGGGCCATGGCAGGGGATTTGTAACTAAATCATCTTTGAGGTCCCTTCCAACCCTTCCCTTCCAACAGAAACCATTTTATGACTCTACAGTTTTCCTTTCATCTCCCTTTTTTCACCATTTCCATAGAGTTTTGGGCTCACTTTGCTCTTCTTTTTCTTCTGAATTACCAACAGAGACAAGTGGGAGAGGCAGGAGTTATATTACTTCAGCTAGCTGAAAGCTGAGGTGTATAGATCAGATATTCCTTTCCTACGAGCCCCAAATCCTCTTTCTGTGCATTGAAAAGACAGAACAGAACACAGAAGTATTCCTATTTCAGTCCTCTGTGTTATGGTCTTAATGCTCCCAGCAAGACTGAAGGAACAGAGTGCAATCTGTGGGAAATAAAGCCCATGTGAGAATTCTGTAACTCTGAAAGGTCTAAGAGTAACTTTGTTCACACTCAGTGAAGTCAGTCAGACTGCATGGGTGGAACTCAAGGTACAGTTTTGCATAGCACTTAGATTTGTCTCAGTTTAACAACTGAGAATTTTGAGGTTTTACTACTTGTTTTTGCCAGCCAGGTTGTGAAGAGGTGCATGTGTTTCCTCAGTTTTTTCAGTCAGATGAATTTCTTTTAGGTCTGTGCTGTTAAAAGAACACTTGATGTTTCTCTACTTGCCATTTATTCTAATTTTTGTTCTCATTTTTTTCCTTAACATCTCTCCCACTTGCCTCTCTCTCTTAGCAATGCAGAACAAAAATGTAAGCTTTATGAACTTCCAAGTAACAACATACCCCTTTTCTTATCCAGTATATTAACCGACTTAAGTCTAAGCACTTGTTTTCATGTGATTCAGAATGCAGCCTAGTCCCTTACAGTAAATTTCAAACAAACACACCTGCCAGTGAGATTCATTATAGAGGAGCAAAAGAAAATATAAAAAAACCAAAAAAACCCACTTATTTATATGATAATTTCTGATGAGAAAATTTATGGTCTACTTTCATTGAACAGACCTTGGCTGAGGTAAAGGATAAACAAGGGATTTGGGCTCTGTATGTGCCATAGTGATTTGGGCTATTCAACAATGAAGGGAAAGTTCTCTGGTGAGCAATTTCATTTTCAATCTTGGGAAACTCCCAAATTCAACCAAGACAAGGCATTCCCAGTAAGATATTCTGTGGTATGAATTATCATTTTCTGATGAATGGGAAAAGAAACCCAAACCAAACCAAAAAACAGCAGCAAGAAAATAATTGCTGAAAAGCTTTTCTTTGCAAACGTTACTGCATTGGCCTCTAAAAATCCTGGTGACTTTTCTTGCAGGGGAAGGAAGGGAACACAAAAGCACCAAATTAAAAAGCACCAAAGTGTTGATTATCTCTTTAGTGCAGGGCAGAGCTTGCCTGAGAGAATGGTAATGGATCTTCAGGCTTTTTTCTTTGTTTTTGGGGAGCAGCCCAGCCAACCTCCAGAGATGGTGCTAATGTATATTGGTAGTGTCAGACACTTCTGATAGCACATTCCTATGTGTCAGGAGCTGTCTCAGGAATTCCAGACATTGCTACTAAGGACCTTTAATATCTATCACCATGTACCACAGGGGGACTATGATGATTTATAAGTTTTGTACACCACTGTTCTTAAAATCCATGTTGATTAAATTGTGGTTTCTGTTTATAAGAGGGCAGCTGGGCATGACCACTAATAGAGGAAAGAAGCATGAGGGCCTTAGGAGGTGTGAAGCTTTGCAAGGCTCTGGATTGGACACATGCAGCTCATTTCCTCATTTCTGGAAGTGTTCAAGGCCAGGTTGGATGGGGCCTTGACCAACCAGCCTGCCCAAGGGTGGTGTTCTTACCATGGCAGGGGGATTGGAGACTACATGATCTATAAAGTCCCTTCCAACCCAGACAATTCTCTGATTCTGTGATTTCATATCAAGCATTCTGTTTTCATAAGCCCTCAGTAAGAGTAAAGCCAAGTAAAAGAGAAGCAATTTTAAGATCGTTAACCTTTGACCACACACTGGGACAGGAAGAAAAGGGGAATTATGTTCTTGAAGAAGTGCCATGCTGAGCACTACAGCCTTCTGTTTCTATGCCTTGTAAAGCATTGCTGGGTTCATACAAGGAGCAGTTAGTGCTGTGTACTTATCTGAACCAGAAAGGTGTGGAAATGAAAAGCAGCACAATTTTTTCTTTGCTGTATTTGTGTGGTATTTCATCTCTGCCAACAGAGAGGATTTGGTACCATTCACAACAAACACAACTAAGCTGCTTATAAGTCCAGGCAGGTAAAATAATAAACACTGTGCAGAATCATATGGACCTTCTCAGGTTTCTACTGAATCAAAGATTTCTGCATTATACTCTTTTACTCCACATGGATGTGTTCATATTCAGAAGTTATTTTTAATAGCATCATTCTGTGGCTCAGAGATGAGCTAAGATTATTCAGGTCCTCTCTGAGCATCCTCAGTGTTTAGGAGATGCTCCAAATTTCCAACATCTGCTGCTTCAGCAGGTCTTCCAGTTGTCATGTTATAGTTCTAGACTGTCCAGAGCTCTTCGCTCTCATCTTCAGCCAACAATGATACATCCTGTACAAACTTCTATCTACATTGTTAATAAAATTAATAAAATCTGTAAGGATGAGTGGAAAAAAAGACAGAGAGGTCACAAAAGACAGAGAACACATTAACTGCTGGTGCGTGACTCTGTAAGGTAACAAAGTCAATAAGGTATAAAACCTGAGTACTCATTTTATAAGCAAACTCTTCCTCGTAATTAAACCAATAGAGCAGAGAAACTCAACTACGGTGATCTGTGACCATGGATACACAGGTAGTGGGGATGTCAGTCAGATGTACACAGTTGCAAAAAGCATTTCTGAATGAGGGCTCTGATGCTCCTTAACAACAAGCTCCTGCTTGCCAAAGCCACTACAACGAGCAAATCCCTGCTGGCAGGAAAATCCTTTCTATAAACTCAGGTTCACTGCAGTTGAAGGATGTCACTCACACACTGATTTGGAGAGTAAGAAATACCAAAAAGGAGGAAACCTGAGCTATTCTAAAAGTACTGATACTGCTGTACTATTTACACCCATTCATTGCAGACATAAGCAAGTACTCAGGGATGAAGTCTCTCTCTGAGAACAGAGAGAAAGGCTCAAATCTTAGAATCATAGAATAAGAGAGAGGTTTGGGTTGGAAGGGACCTTAAAGATCACCTCGTTCCAACCCCCTGACCATGAGGAGAGACACATTCTACTACCCCGGATTGCTCCAAGCCCCATCTAACCTGGCCTTGGACACTTCCAGGGATGGAGCAGCCACAGTTTCCCTGGGCAACCTGTGCCAGGGCTTCACCACCCACACAGTAAAGAATTTCTTTCTAATATCCAAATGGACTATCATAAGGTTTTTTCCGGTGTGAGTGACAGCCTAAACTTTGCTAATGTTTGTTTCTGTGCTAATGAGAATGGGGTAACTTTCTTGCAAGAAGATCCAAGATTACGATCATGTCTCTGTATCAGGTCAAGGAAATTAATTTGGAAATGCCAAGACCTGTTTATTATACCTGTATATAAATCCCTTGGTATCAATTGAGTTCACCTGGGATGAATGTCAGTCATGAAAACAAAGCTATTAGGGATGTCTTTGTCATACTGCCAAAGTAAGGCAGTTCAGACTCAAAAACAGGCTCATAACACAAGGTTTTTTCTTTGTTAATATTCAATGTTTTTATGAAGGGACCTATTTGGAAATCTGTTTTAACTATGAATTTAAGGAATGAATTTTTAGTTTTCATTTATTGCCTTAACAATAAAAAGAGATGAATTTCCATAGAATGTCGAGTATATGCTATGTAAGGAGATTAAGTGTCAATCTAGAAATCATGTCATATTGAGTTACCTTTGCCAGGTCACAAACTAATAGCGTGGCCTGTATAAGTCATGTTGGCCTATTCTTGTGTTTAAGTTGGACTACAGACTATGCTCTCTGAAGTCCCAAGAAAAAAGAGGAGTTTACCTGGCAGAAACAAAAGATGATATAGGCTTTGCAAAGTTAAGTGTTTCTGTGGAGGTTTTAAAAATTTCTTCCTAAATAGTCTGAATCAATCTCTCCTGTATCATTCATTAACTCTTAATGAATTACAAAATAATAACTGATAACCTTAAAGCATTGCTCAGAAGATGGCTATTTAAAAAATATACAGTGTAAGATACACTGTGTTATGCTGCCATAAAGAAGAGCTCTATGCTTTCAAATGCAGGAAGTACTGGGATAGGTTTTTTGGTTTGTTTTTTTATATCTTTTTAACTACATGCATAAGTGAACCGTGGTAGCTGTTTTCAGAAGACACCATATTACCCCAGAAAGAGCTTAGAAAAATGCATGGAGGACTAGTTAATTAAAATAATATTGAACATATTTGGTGCAGGAATTTCCTAAATTTCAGGCTGCTAAAAAGTGAGGTGACAGTCAGAGGCAGGAGTTATTCCCTGTTTTCCCATGTCCTCTACTCTTTCTTTATTCAGCCACTATCTCTGGAGAGGGAGTGTCGTGGTCACATTTCTGAATCAAATCCACCTTACATACAGATCTAAGAATTTATGGTTACTGCAATTAACATTGAGGTAGTATAATCAAACATAATAGTTATTATGAGGCAGTTTTCATGACACTTGACACTTTTAGTTAGTAACAGAGTCAAGACATAAAATCTTTTTAGGATCTATACATTCTTCCATGCTGTTATGCTCATCTCTGCAGTGTCCATTTGTCTCTGAAGGTTATCACCTTCAGTCCCACTCTAGAAGGATATTCTCTTTCGTTCTTGCAGTGATTGACCCAGTATTTCATTGTTTTCCGGTACAACAGTAGACTTGTTTTCCTGTTTTCTTGCTTTCTCTGAAACCTCTTTCACCTGACTCACACCTGTTTATTTATGTGTTTGTTTATACCTTTGGTCACCAGTGTCTGGCTACCATAATTTGTGTGTAAAGCCTTACTAATTGTGTACTCTTGTTCCTGTCCTTATTTAAATGATACATTTCTATTCTGGGGCCGTAAGATAGTTCAGCCTGTGAAGAGTACTTGTTTTACTACTTATCCATGAACCATAGGCAGTACACCACACAGAGCTAAACTAAAGCTTAAACAAATTTGATGACACTTACCTGATGGCCAGACAATTGTCACAACTGAAAGAAGCTAAAATCAGCATGGGCTAAGCCAAGTCCAGAGAAGCCGTGCAATCTTGGTTTTCTCTAATTCTATTTTCTTCCCAATTAAGACTAAAATGACTTTGCTTGGATCAATACAGATATCTTGCTTGTGCAGTTGGATTGCTTATGCTGTTCAACAATGCATGCCCTTGGAATTGTTTTCATTGTTTTCCAATGAAGCATATTTAAATGGCAGCACAGATTCTCCTATTATTCACATGACATAAATCAGAAGCAGTTCTACTATGTCAAGCAAAATCTGCTCTGAGCAAGTGATGAAGAATGCGGCCACATCATTTAAAATTAATATGTTCAGCGAAAGCTCTGTTTGTATTCTCTGCCCTCTGTTCACTAAACATTTCTTTGTTCTTTAGGATATGAGCCATATCTCTCAAGGGTAATGCTTTATTCCCTAAAACCGAAAACATATTGACCACTGCTGAGAATCTTGTAAGATAATTTGCACTACATTAGCAGGCCATGAATCTCCCCAAGAATCCATATTACAAAGCAGAAGTTTAAGCAAGAACATGGCATTATATTGATTTCTTGGGAAGTAATATGCACAAATGTGTATTTTCACAAAAAGATACATGCGTACATGCAAATACATGCATAGAGTTGCATGAACAGCATTTATTGTGCAAAACAGATCAGTGGTTTCTCAGCTGAGTTGTCTTTCTCTTAGATTTGGTACTAATTCCACTTGTATGAAATATTGATTCTTCATCAATTCAAAAAGAATATGGGCTTCAGATTGCTATTACCAGCCATAAGTATTTTTTTCTCTTCTCATTTGATTGTCATCTTTGATTTTTCCACATTTTCCTGTGGCTTGTAATATTTTCATGATGTTTTCTTTCCCTCAGAGGATGCTGCATTGCCACTTGCTAACAGTTCTCTAACTGAGTTACAAGGATTTTCATGGGATTTATTTGTTCTTGCGGCGAGTTCAGTACACAGCCACTCAGAACAAGCTGATACTGACATTTATCAGTAACACACTGGGGTAAAAGGAATCAAGACAGATGATTTGAAAGGATTGTCTCTTTTCCTTATACAATATTAACAGCATTTGGGACCTGTACTAAGGCAGAGGTCTTTCTAGCACCCTTGGAGTTCATTATTAGCCTTGACCTGTGTGATCAACGCCACAAAAAATTTATTTGAGGTGGGAGTACTTATATTTTATTTTTGCAAATGTAGAAGAAACTTTATTAGTTTTGAAGGGGCTGTGCACTGTAGACAATTTTGGAGTGCACTGTGCACAAGTTTTTATTTTAGAGAATTTGAGTAATTTATATGAATTTTCTCTCTCTGCTCTTTCATGTTTTCCTGGAAACAGAGATACACAGTCCCCCAAAAAAACCCAAACTAAATCCACCTACTTTTAAATTTTTGAAAAGTGGTAGACAAAGCATTTGGAATGTGTGAAGCTGGAGGATTTTAGCAAATGATTCACTCTGTAGGGCAGATTGTTCAAAGTTTCTTCATGATTATGACCTGCAGTTGATCTGAGATATGCCTCAAATGAAATTAAAAGCTCAAGATTATTTAAATGTTGTTCAAATTTTCTTTTTTTATAGGTTATTCCTTGGATAGCAGCCATGCATGAAACTTGGGAGAAAGTGATGATACTTGCTTATATTTTACTTAAATGAACTCTCAAAACAGGTCCCCTCATCTAGAAACAACTACATTATTTTCTTTAAAAAGAAGGAAACCAATTTAAAAAAAGTATGAAAAATAAACAATTCTGTAAGTGCTATTAAATTGGAAGTGTATTTTCCATCATTCCTATAAATTTTTTAAAATAATATATTTTTTCTGCCAAAATCTTCTGAGTTTTTGCTTAGTGTCCGAGAAACCCACTAATCCCTTCCCTGCTACTCTGTTCTACATCGACTCTATAAAGGATAAATGAAACTTGAAACAGAATAATACAGCTTTCACACTGAATTTCTGGTACAACTAATCTTTGTGTTAGACTGCTCAAGGGCAAGAAGTGAGAGCAGGTTCCAATGATCTTCTTCACCAAAATACAATGCCATCCTCTTGTCTCTGCTTTGTCTTTTATTTTTTTTTTCTTATTCTTTGGTTTCTGCTAGTCAACACTAAATAAAAGGTGTTTGTATTGCAAATTATTGGCTGTTAATTATACTGCTCTTAGAGGCAACAAAATCTGGATCTGGTAGATAGTTAAAGATAAGCTTTCTTTACCAAAGACTTTGGGTTTTGAATCTGGAAGCCAGGTTTGTAATGCATTTAGGGTCCCTTGAAAACATTGCCAGTGTGTTGTCTAATAACACACAAAAATGCAAATGTTTATTTCTTAATTAAAATTCTGAACTCTACACAGTCCACTTCAATAATTTCTGAGAGTTTTTTGTACCAGCTTATATCTAAGATCACTGAAAAATATAGATATACTTTATTTTCTTAGGCAGAGTAGCTGAGGACTTTTTTCCATGAAAGTCAATACATAAAGATGTAATTGCAATGTTCTTCAGCAGTTGCAAACCAAATTTCCATGATTTTCCACTGATGTTTTAACAAATGGCACCCAGTATGGCAAGGCTTCCTTGCTTTGAAACTTCACAGGGATGAATGGACTTGTCTCCTCCATACAGTTACAGAACATCTTTACTGTTTTACCCAAAACCATTGGCCCGGGGAGCTCCTTGAGCACTCCTTAAATGTGTGCTTTCATATTAGCTTGCTCCACCTGCTTGAATTCAGGCTTCTCAGATTCCTAGGCAGGCCACACTGAGATCTTTATAGGAGACACTGTCATTAAAGAAAAACAAAACAAAAAAAAAAAACCAAAAAACCAAACCAAAACAAACAACAACAAAAAAAACCAAACCAAACAAACAAAAACAAACAAACAAACAAAAACAAACGAACAACAACAAAAACCAAACCAAAACAAAACAGCAACAACAAAAAAAAAAACGAAAAACCAACCAAAAAAACCCCCAAAACAAGCCTGTCTGGATGCAAATATTGAGGTGGTGTCCCTCAAGATTATCTGTACAAAGAGAAGGGCATGTTTCAACACAATTTAAACCTGTAGGATTTTCCTCCAGCCTGGTTTTCACTTTAAACAATAAGACAGGAACAGCTGACATGTCAGCTCTGTGGATGATCACAAATTGAGTCTTAAACCCATACATAGATGTCTTGAATGTCAGTAGCTGGGCTTGTGCAAGAGAAAAATACTCCTGCAGGGCTGCACAAAATCAGTCAGCTGCTCCTGTGCCATTTGCAGAATTGCAAAAGTAGGCAACTGCAGTTCCAATTTTAAATCAAATTAAGTAGCACCTTTTTACAATCACAATAAAATTCTCTCCAAGTATTTCAGGTATCTGAATAACATTCTCAATTATACCAACACAAAGCTATAATGAGAATGAGTTAGGCTTGTATCTTTTGCAATCATTTTCAGAATGGATTCCATTTAATGCCATTTTCTATTCTCATTACAATCTTTGTCAGGCAAAGGCATCAGAATTTTAATGGCCAGTAAAATCTGTTTAAAAACTATAAACTCTTAATGGACTTACAAACAGACTTTAACCTTTTAAATATTCTGGCCTCATCTCACTCCCTTCTTACAGAGTTGAAGAGACAAACAGGAGACACTAGAGAAGGCAAAAGCAGAACACCAGTCATTTTAGAAGGAAAACTAGAGTTACTGTAGTGGAAAAAACACATAGGAATGAGGATTCAGAAGTCACATTCCTTGAGATCCGTGTTGACCTTGGATAAACTTAAAAATCACTGAAATCCCTAAAACAACAGAAAGCAGGGGTCAAAATGGACCTGGCATTCTGAGAAACCATTTTTTTTTTGTCAGCTCTTCTATGTACATGCAGATTGGTTATCCAAAGAAAGCAACAGCCCTTTTCTGACTTGTGCTCAATTTATGTCCATCAGAAACCAAGGCATCAACAAAGAGTAGCCAAGGATCTGGGAACAGGTCCACTGATACAAGATGAACCAGAACACATCATGCTGTTTTAGACTGCTCTTTTCCTTCAAAATGGCATCTCACTGAATCCTGGCATGTCTATTTAAAATTGAAGTATATGCAGGAAATAAAGAAATCTGCCAATATAAATTTACAACGAGTTTGGGGCTTTATCACTGCAAAAATAAATATTTGTGTAATGATACATATATTTCAGATACCATGAGTTAGGGCATCTCAAACTGGTGTGTCTATGAAGCTCAGTGCAGCACTATGTAGAGTCAAGCTTGTGGCATCATATTAATTGCAGTTGTGTAGTTCTGCATCCAAGTTAATAATAAGCATTTATTCTTATTGAATAAATTCTCCAGGGACAGGACTTATTTAAGCACTTCTTTGTGTGTCTTAACCTGATATAATCATAGGGATAAACAGGTACTTCTCAATGACATTATTTGAAGATGTGCATCTAAAGCTGCTTAGATAAAACATGTGAACTCCAAAGCCTGCATTTAAGTCCATTCATGGTGCTATAGAACCAGCTTAGGCAGTTTGAGCTTCCATCAGTGTTCTGTCCAATGCACAGAGGGAGGCTCTTGACCTTTTTGCTGCCAGGGAATGCTGCTCACATGCAGCTTGGTGTGCCCCATGACCTCCATCTCTTTCTTTACAAATCTGGTCTCCAGTCTGTACTGGTGCATGGGGTTATTCCTCCTTTGGTGGAGGACTTGGCTCTTCTTTTTGTTGAACTTCAGAAGGGTCTGTCAGCCCATTTCTCCAGCCCGACAATGTCCTGAAGGGCAGTACAACCATCTGGTGAACAAACCACTCCTCCCAGTTTTGTGTTGCCTGCAATCCAGTCTTGCCTTGTGTTAAGGAGCTTTGTAGTTTTAACAGCACCAATTAAAATTAGTGATTTTAAAAAATATCAGATGTCCAGCAGAAACTCAATGATTGTTAGATCCTTCAAAAAATGTACTCAAGGTGGGGTAGTTTGGCTGCTGCTGAAATGCCTTGGGTTTTCAGCGGTTTTGGCTAATTTCAGGTCAGCTTCCAGAAGAAAAATGTTTTATTGTTCTGACATTTCACAAAATAAGTCAAAGATATTTTTGAGCAAAACATGTTGATCATAGCAGTCAGTTGTTTTCAGAAAAGACCTGTCACCTGGAAAAAAACAGCAACTGCATTTTTTTTTTTACTCTTTCATCTATAAATGTCAGAGGGATAAAAAAAATAACCATTGCACTAAAAGTCTTCTCTAATTCTGGACAAATTGCTCCTTTATGCTTCTTGAGTCTGGGGTTGTAACACTTCCAGTACAAAAGCTAAAGTAAGTATATTTGAGCCTGTATCTTGTGAGTATTCAATCAAGTTATTAGTAACTAAATACATACTTTTACTCATTCAGGTAAGGTTTGTTGTTCTAGAATAGTCTTAAAGCTATCAGATCACCCTTATTCATCAATGAGTTTTAAGAATACATTTCTTTGAAGAAGAAAGTCCAATTAACCCAAAGAAGCATTTCAAAAGGAGCATGCTGTGCTGGGTTTGAGTGGCTAGGGTTTAGTAGGAGGGATGGGCTGCAGGGGTGGCTCCTGTGAGAAGATGTCAGAAACTTCTCGCCATGCCTGATAGAACCAGGGCCAGATGGCTCCAAGACTGACCCACTGCTGGCCAAGGCTGAGGCCATCAGAGATGGTGGTGGTGCCTCTGGGGTCACGTTTAACAAGGAGAAGAAAACCCTACTGTGCAACAGCAGTTGGGAGAAAACAGGGAGCACATGTGACAGAAACGTCCCTGCAGACACCAAGATCAGTGCAGAAGGAGGGGCAGGAGGTGCTCCAGGTGCCAGAGCTGAGGTTCCCCTGCAGCCGCTGGTGCAGCCCAGGGTGAGGCAGCTGTGCCCCTGCAGCCCATGGGGGTCCATGGGAGAGCAGAGATCCACCTGAAGCCCTGCAGGACCCCAACCAGAGCAGGGCCATGCCCAAAGGAGGCTGTGACCCCGTGGGAAGCTCATGGTGGAGAAGGGGAAGAGAAGGCAGAAGGCAGAAGGAGCAGCAAACACAATGTGTGTGATGAGCTGAGTGAAGCTGAGACTGGGAAGAAAGGAGGGGTGGGGGGAAGGTGTTTTCAAGATTTGGTTTATTTTTCAGAGGTGACTGGTAATACATTCAATTATTTTCCCCAAATGAAGTCTGTTTTGCCCAAAAAGGTAATTGGTGAGTGATCTCTCCCTGTCCTTATCTGGACCCATTATATTTTTTTCTCCTCTGTTCAGATGAGGAGGGGAAGGGCAGAGGGTCTTAGAGGGCACCTGACATCCATCCAGGGTCAACCTACCACACATACATCTACATGTTTTATGAGCAGATTTTATCTTATATATTCCATTAAGTGCTCTTTTGAGGTACAAAGTTTGTCTATATAAATTACTGAGAACTCAAACTATTTTCTAAGCAGCATGTGTTGAGTGTGTTTCCACTGATTTCAGTGTTGTAATGGAAAGAAAGAACCCTTGGTCTTGGGTATTTTCATGTTTCTCACTAAGTTTGAACATTTGTTTTTATTCTTATTTTTCAGACACAAACATAGATACTTGTCTTTTTTTGTTTGGGAGATATTCCGCAATTCATGTAACTGTTAATTCTGTTTATTAATTTTTCTGTCTTTGCAAAACGTTCAATGTTTAGTTAATAAAAATAGCTTCTTTAGTCTGGTCTTAAACAGGGTTCTACTACACTTGAAAGTTGATATTGAACCTTAAAATTTTTTAATACTATGCTAGTTCCAGCTATAGACAATTAATATAAACTCTTTATTGTATTCAACTGAACCTAAAAGCAGATTGCATAGAACCCTGCACTACCGGTAAGAGGCCAAGGCAGAAAATCAAAAATCTTTAAAAGTTTCCAGAAACATAATTAAAAGGGAGAAAAATGACAGACCATTTTTTACTTTTTTTTTTTTTTAATTAATTAATTAAAACCAGGGTCACATTCCCAACTAATCAGTTTGCAAATACAATTTTTTACTCATTTTAGCAGGTCTTTTGAAAAAGCTTGAAGACATACTAAATAAAAAATAATCCTACTTCTAACCTTGAACACAAAATTCTATCTGAACACACACTATGAACCACCAGTAGAGCAAAATCCATTTACGGTTCCATTCTTCTGGCCTTCAAATACAAACTTCAAAAATACCAGGGTGGAAAGAGCTATGGAATTTTATTTGTAAGTTTGAATCATATATTTTCTTAATAAATATGAGAGATCTTGCATGAACTCTGTGCACTTACCTCATTAATCTTTGGGGTGGCCCAGGAACTCCTCCAATTGTCTTTTTTCGAGCTCCTTATTGTCTTCTCAGTATGGGTAAGACATTGGGTGGGTGTAAGACACTAAACTGACCTGAGACAGGATGGGTGACTGACCTTCTAACCTGCTTCACAACGATTCAGGTGCTTGAAAGGTGTGAATTTCAGAGCATCCCAGACTCCCCCCAGGGAGCTCAGGCTGTGTCTAGACTTACTTTTGTGCTGAAATATGTGATTAATATTCCAAGTGGACAAGATGGAAGTTACACAGATTTGATTATCCTGCAAAATAATTGTTGCGTATTCTTCAGTAGCCCATAATGTCGAACAATTTTGTTTTCTAACTAAAATAACTTTTGATAACCTATTTACAGAAAGAGAAGTGATCAAGGGGCATGGCTTATCTTAATGGGCTGTAAACCTTGTAATATAGTAAAAAAAACAGAAGGTTATGGTAGATAGGAATTTGCTAAGAGCTGGAAATGGTTCAAATCAATGTATATGAAAGATTCCTTCTGTTTTACATCTTTTTTGTTAATGATGGCTTGTCCTGCATTGGCTTTTTTTAGTCATACTCTCTTCTCTTACTATTTTATCTAACAATTGTATATTACTATAGGTATTAAAACAAGAAAATTCTTTTTCCTCATTCTTTAACTGTTGAATTAGATTAACAGGTAAATTCTCAACTGTTAAAAGTGCTCGAATATCTTGACAACACAGTATTTAGAGATACCTCTAGGAAAGATTCAGTCCTCATATGCACAATCTCTGCCTTGGGAGTTGGAACTGAAGGTAAAATCTTACTTGCAGGTAGAGTAGTGAAAATTTCCATGGAATTCATTATAGCTACCACTACAAGTGTAGAATTTCCTTTTGTTCTCTCAGTTTGTTTTCATTAACTAGATTATGTTTGTTCTAAAATAGAAAGCTGCATACAAATAAGATATGTTGATTAAATACCAATAAACTCTAGGCACGCAGGCTGGGATTTTTATTGCTGAACTTATGCCATCTAAAAGTCAAATCTAAGCTAATCACTGAGGCTCCCTCTATAGTCCACAGAGTTTAAAGGGCGGTTCTCTTTCAAAATTAGCATTCATCTTACATCAAATGGCTCCCTGGGGTACCCATTTCAATCATTTGTAGAACAAGTCAAATTTACGTTATATGCCTAACTTTAAAATAAATTTCTTTGGGACTGACTTCCAGGGCAACTGTTGATTTTGAAAGAATTGCAGATGCTAATGTCTATATCAGCAAAACTCAGCAGTTTAGCTGATGAGCAGCTGGTACTAGACTGATGAGCAGGATGATTGCAATTCATCAAAGGACTAATGACGTTCTATGTAAGACACCTCTGGTACTTTCTGGAGGAGAATATGAAACCCAGAAAGTAGCTAAATACAGCATTTCAAAATGCACAAATGAACAGAATGTGCTGCAAATGACGAAAAGTTGTGTGTGTAACCAGATCATCCTGAGAGCAGTTCATCCTGAGTGCCATCTCAAGGCACTCAGAGGACAGGCAGGGCCAGATATATTTATGAAAGGCAGGTCATGATTGATTGATCTCCTTCTGTGAGAAAATGATTCTCCCAGTGGATGAGGAAAAGTCTGTGGATGTGTCTACCTGGACTTCGGCAAAGCCTTTGACACTTTCCCACAGCATTCTCCTGGAGATTCTGGCTGCTTGTGGCTTGAATGGGTGCGCTGCTCTCTGAGATAAGAGCCCTTTGTCTTTATAGACCATTCTGGTTTTAAAATTGATGAATCAATGCAGTAAACAGCTGTGAGCAAACATTTTGAACTTTGTATTTACTTGAGGAAATGTTATTTTAATCATTTAATGTAGCAAATTCCGCTGCAGCTCACATGCAGTGTAAAAGGCTAATTTAAGAGTATTCCCTGGGTTTTAGTAGTGATATATTTCACAAGTATAAATATAAATTGAAGAACTCAGGCCTGGATGATCTAGACCTCATAGGACTAAGTGCTACAGAACACCATGAAGGATTGGTCACACTCCTCAAATTTTATTGAGGAAAGTAAATTGATCTTACTTTCTTAAAGTTTTGCCAAAGAATCATTTAAATTCACAATGTATCCTCAACTGAGATGTATGCAAGTGGCACTCATTGCTCCTTGATGAAAGCACTGTGCTGGATTGTAATATTTTTTCTTTCTCAGCTCTGTTTTGAAGTAGGATATTATTTCTGTGACTAAGCAATCAGTCTCCAGCAGAAGGAGCACTGGCAATACAACTAGGTATTGGTTAGGATTGGCTAGGAACACAGTGGCTGGGATTTTATTTTGATGAAAGAGTTTTAAGAATTACATGTGATGCTTATTCTCTGCTACAGGACATTTTCTTCAATGTTCATTTCAGAGGAAAAGTGGCACCAGTTTAACCAGGGACATTAGCAGCTGTGTGCTTGTCCTCCCTCCCTTTCTATCACACACTCCTGAATTCAGTCCAGCTTTAGCTCACTATTGGAATCTGACAGACTTGCACCACAGACATTAGCATTGCGAAAGAAAGGATGGAAAATTTAATTGTATTTACCCCTTTACCCAGCTGTAAATGCTACCTATGCTTAAGTTTTCTATCTTATTTCTTTTCAAAATATGATGCAGCTGGGCAATACCTATATGTTAGAGATTCTTTTATTTTGAAAGTTTCATGACACCTTTCTGCTGTCCATGGCACCATTTAACACTTGGTTTTACACATGACTGCAGTGGGGACCCTGAGGTTTCTGATCTCTGATAACTTGAGGAGAACTCAAAAGTTAGAGTAAACCAATTTGGGATGACTGCAGGTTTTAGGAACTGCAATTTCTTTGAAGATTTATGAAAGATGAAGAAAAGGAGACATTTCATCTGTTTTTTCATATTGCCATCCCCACTATCTTTACATGACTCAGCTAAATGGGAGCACTGGGATCCTCACAGAGCTAACAAGTGTTCCCTTGCAAATTTTGAAATGAACATGTCAGCTTTCATGACCATACCTCCTATTTCTGATACAAAACAATAAGAGCAATTTATGAGCTACATGTGCTCTATGTGCTATGCCAGCCTAAACAGAAGTTTGACTATTTACTGTAATAGTAAATAGAAACTACCATTTCAGGAATAAACAGATTTTTCATCCTTGTCACTGAAATTTGAACAGTTAATTTACCTTCTGCATTGATACATTATAGAAATCACAATGATACTAAATGAGCAATGCCAGATAAGTAAAATACCTTTATTTTAAGCAGCTGATTACTCACAACTCACAATCTTATTCTGATAGGACCTTTTCCTTTCCTCTCTCTTCTCGAACAATTTATCACTGCTTTTCATGTTTGGGGTTTTTTTAAAAATATTATTTCCTCTTTATAAAATGCCATTCTAAGCTTCCATGTAAACAAATGACTATGACACACATAATTGTATTGCAGAAAAACTCCAATCAGGAAAAACTTATTTTCTCTGGGAAAATCAAATATCTTTTTTTTTTTTCTTTTCACTGAAATTTCACATAAATGCAAGTCCAAGGAGATCTCAAGCTTGCAAAATTATATTTGATATCCTGAATTTTATATAGTCTAGTTTCAGATCAGCACATGAAAGGTCTTGGTGACAGGATAGATGGTTGGCCACCATCAAAGATGATTAACAGAGAGACATTCTCATATTTGAACTCCCTGAGTCATTTGACACATCTGTCAAATTTCCAAGGCAATGTTTTGCTACTGAAGTGCATTTGAAGAATGTGTTGGAAAAGGGCTCCAAAGGTCAACCATCTCCCTGGTGCTGCATGGCATTTAAATGCAGTCATAAAATGATATAGACCCATATCAGCAACCTCTCGCCCTATATAGCCTACACCACTTCAGTATACATGGCACAAAACTTGGAAAGCAGGTCCAGGTCTGAGTGGAAAAAAGTATGTTGAAATTAAAACCAAAAGGGTCAGTGATGATGCTGATGAGGAAAGAAAAGCATTTTAAGAGGCTTCTACTAAGAAACAGCTCTTGTCTGAAGAGTCCATATCTATGTTCGGGCAACATAGTCTATAGTTTATTTCCCTTTCTGCATTCCTTGATGATTTATACTCTTACTGACCCACACTTCTGAGTGATGTCTTTTGTTTGTCACCAGTTGTCCAAAGAGACTCAACACTGCTATAGCAATAGTTGTTATTTTCATGGTTTTCTCACTTGGCTGAGTTAAAACCATGAAATATAGTTTACAATTAAATCATTAATTGTAGATCCTGTCTGCATTGGATCTGGTGTGTCTAGGAGACACAACAAACATAAGTGTCTGGTTTTATCACTGCTTGCTGTTGACACCAAATCAAATTCAGAATCTTGAGCCTTATTTACAGTTTCAAGGGAGAGAGGTTATATTTATCTTGTCTAACAGTAAAATTTGCATCATATATATGTGTGTATGTGTTTCAACTGTCTTTATCGCCTCTGGAAAGGAACAGGTTTTTGTAGAAAACAGAAGGTGTGAGGCTGTGATCAACTGCTCTGGTCTAAGCACTAAACTTTCTATATAACTGTGAAGTTCATGGAGTTTCATGGGATTATTCATAAATAACACAATCAGCTCCCAAAAGTGGAGAACCGTAATAGAATCATAGTGTGGTTTGAATTGGAAGGAATCTTAGAGATCATTTAGTTCCAACCCCTCTGTCATGGGCAGGGGTGTCATTCACCAGACTGTGTTGCTCAGGGCCCCATCCAGCCTGGCCTTGAACTCTTACACGGATGGGGCATCCACAACCTGTAAGGGCAATAACGAACCTGTCCATCTCCTAATGCATTTGTTTGACCTACCACCTCTTTCATAAGTACATTTAAAAGAAAAACAAAACCCAAACATAAACAGAAACAAACCTTCCAATCAAAATGCTTCTCTGCATCCACAGTTCTCTCCCCTGGGAGAGGATGAACAAGAAAATGATCTACAGCTGACACACGTGAGTCATTTTTCTCAAGGTGCTAATGGAAGATACTCCCACCTTGTGGGTGACGGCTGCATAAGAATTGATAAAGGAGAATAGAAACTGCTTGCTTACAATGGGCAGAGAGGAGACATTCTGAATAGGACGAGATTTATTTTATCAACCACACAGCAGTCAAAGCTGTTTCAATGAAGATAAATGAAGAACTCTATCATCTTACTTTGTAGACTTATTTAACCAACAGACTGTCTTCTCTATGATTGGTGATGGCTTTGCGCATTAGAAACTAACTGAGATATATCATGACTGTCAAATCCTGGTATTCCTGTGGGTTTCACGTACAGTGCAATAGAACCACTTTCATTATCTTTGTGTAACAGATAATGGATAATAAACCATCTTACAGTACCCAAAGGAAAGCCTCATGGAGTATAGAAACACTCTTAATACATGGAATACATTTTAAAACTGTTTTTTTTTTTTTTCTGAAAAATTGTTTGAATCAAAATGAAGATGACTTTATCTTTTAAAAGCTACACTTTTACTTTTTTCCTTCCTTTTTTTTTTTCTTTAATGGAAAGACTACTTTAGCTACCCTACTAGCAGTTATTCTTGCTTATCAAAGAACATACTTTTCAGTAGTTGGAAATGGCTAGTAGTTTCAGATTCCAAATAAATCACTCAACAATCCCAACAATCAACAGCAAAAACTGATTTTCTACTTCCCCTATTTGAGCTCTACATCAGTGGTTCCCCTTTGTAAAGTCCTTCTATTTTTGTTTTTCCAAGTGCTGAAGGATTATAGCTCCTTCTTCCCTTTTCCCACAGTCATTCCCATGTCTTTCCCACTCTCATACACCTCTCTATATCTTCTTCACTTGATTCCCATAATTCAATATCAAAAGGTTTCATATCAAGCCTTTTATCTCTCCAAAACAGGCAACCTCCAGAGTAGGCAGCAACATCTATGGAATGGAGCAACACCATTCAGTCGTGAGACAACATTTCAGTTTGCTGCAAATTGAAACCTTGGGCTCTCTCAGATCTCACCAGAGCCTGCAAATGACTGTTCAGACAGATATTAACCTCCCATAAGTTCTATGTCAATTTACCAGTCATGTGTGTCAACCTTAGATACTTTTGGGCAACCCAAGTGACACTAGACACCTGTGTTTCTTCCTAGCTCTCATTTTCTTTGATATCCCTTCTGTTGTGAGTGACTGTCACACCCAAGCTAGAAAAGATATTTTTGCTGAGATTTGTATATTCCTACAAGGCATCATTACTTCGAGGTTTCTTGGCTGCCATGGCAGCTCTTTAGAAGACAAATATAGCTTTATTACCACGTTATCATGCTTTTTATCCCTGTTCCATTCATTAATTTTATCATTTAGAGTAGTTGCCTTGGTGGCACACAAGATAGAGGCAATGTTTGTAGGGAGTGGTGCTATTTTTAAGGACATCAATACACACAGTAAAGGCAAGCACACTTTGAAGAGTGCAGGGCTTTTACAAAATCATCTTCAGGTCACAATAAAGAACAGCAATTCTTGAGTCCCAGAATAAACCGAGGATAAAAACTCCAGGCTGAGATAATTATGACAGCTGATTGACCCCTTGAGAGAAGAGTGTATCCATTCCTTGTACAACATATGGAGCTGTAGCTACAGGATTTGTTAATCCCTGCAAATTCGTTTCATGGCAAGGTTTTGGTAGCAGGGGATGTACAGGGGTGGTTTCTGTGAGGAGCTTGAGGAGGTCAAATACTCTGGGTGCAGAAAGAAGTGGTCCTTTCTTCAAAGACTATTTAGTCTACTATTTAAACAGATTTATCTATGCATGAATATCTTATATAAAGCTTCATACTCTCCTGGGAACGTGCACACTAAACACTTGTGAGTTGCCTAGCTCAATTTGAGATTTAAGCATGCAGTTATGGTATAATGATAATAAACTCATGTGCATATTAGTTGGTTCACTTTAGTGTGCATTCGTAGCATTTAATAAATATTTAACTGTCTACTGTGTAATAATTAATCACTTCAGCTTTCCTTCTAAATGTCCTTCTATTAAAGTTGTAAGGCGGTTTTATCTCCACAATAAATTTTCCTCTCCAAAAAGCAAGCTGTGTCAGACAGTTCCTCTATCTCCACTGTAATCCAGCCCTACAACATGTATTTGTTCGGAGTTCACAAATAATTGCTTGACAAGAGGAAAACAAAGAATTTGAGACGTTCAGGAAAAATAAAACCCAACCAAAAAAAAAGGCAGACAGTAGTTGAAATGGGATCAGAGGTTCAGTTTAAAAGTGTATCTTGAAGGTATAATGAACTTGTAACTAGACCTTAACCGATGACACCAAAAACCTCAGCTTTGGTCTCAGTGATGGTTCTGCCCTGATGTGTGGCATTTGCTTTCAGCCTTTTGTTAACCTGTGTCATTGGATCTTGCAGGAAGATAGATTCAAAGAATATACAAAAGCTATGGAAAGTACACCCACATTCTGGACCTGCAGTGTGGAATTTAATAGTGTTTGGAAAATACAGAATATCTACACAAAGGATTGCACACACTTAGAAGCTTAGAAAAAGCATCTCTATTGATTGCATAGTCCTTCATAAAATACATATAGAGACAAAACCCTTTACCTTTGAGCATCCTCTTTAATTCCTGAGAAAAAGTGAAAAATGTATTTAAGCCAGTTGCCTATAACTATAGGAATTGCAAAGAACAAATATACATTTTCTTACATATTCTGCCTCTGGAGTTCAAGTCTTTCCACTTTTTGCTTGCTATCCTAAACTGGGGTCAATTATCTGATGCATCTCTTTCAAAAATTGTTGTATCCTTTCCAGAACAATGTAGACGATGATGACTTCCACTTTCTAGTTCTATCATGGAAGATATATGTTGAGCTCTGTAGATCGCTTCTCCCAGTTTTTATTTAACTTTCTTTCTAAGGCTTATTTAAAGTAGAAGAGGTTTAATATGTGGGAATGGGATTCCCCAGCTTCCAGTCAGCCATGAGATCCTATACTTATTCAGTTTTCACGTTCTCCTGAGATGTTTAGCTGCAAATTTCTTCATGCTTCAAAGTTGTCTCTTCTGCCGCTTTCCACAACACAGAGACAGTGCTTTTGGGGATACTTATAAAGGTGGTTACTGTCCCTGGGCCTTTCACAGAGTCTAAACTCCTAGGAGTACCCTGGAAACGACTGTAAGATTGAGGTCTGTGGGGGAAACAGAGAGATGGCAGAGCTATAAGTTCCTCAGAGGCCCAGAGGGAGAAAGAAGTCCAACTGCATAAAACTGGCAGGTTATGTGATATGAAGCCTGTCCCAATACACACAGAGGAACTCAGAGGAACAAGGGAGGCAGAAAAACCCCAATGCTCCAGTCAGACACACGAGTGTGTCTCTGGGCTGCCAGGGCTGTGCCAGGAATGCCTCAGTCCCGTGGGCCAGGGGTGGCACCACAGATTGGTTTCACTGCCCAGGGTCACAGGACACATTATGGGATACAGAGGAAGAGCTTCCTGGGACTGTGCATGACTTATTTTGTGGGTTTAGCAGGGGAAAAAAGGGTTTTAAAAGGAATAGGCTTATGTGGTCCAAAGAGTATGGTAAAACTGAGGGATAAGGGGATATAAAAGTGTCACATGTTAACAAGTTCCTTGTCAGTGAGTTGGTCTGACTGTATCTGGAAGTTTTATTGTCTTATTAAATTTCTTTCTGATGATTTTTTCTGGATGAAGGACTCTCTATTCTCTGTGTGTGTTTATGAGACCTTGGCTGGCAGTCAGAAACCCCACTCATCTGTACCCTCACTCCCTCTCTTCAGAGTACACAGGGAGAAAACACAATGAGAAAGCTCACGGGTTGAGATACAGGGAGATCACACACCAGCTACCATCACAGGAAAAACATACCAGACCTAGGGAAATTAATTGCATTTATCAATCAAAATAGATTTGACTAGTAAGAAACAAAGTAAAAATTAAAATATCTCCATCCCCCTTTCCCATTAATACCTTCCCCGTTTTGCTCTAAAGGTCTCTTCCCCAAGAGGTGCAGGGATGGGGATGGGGATGGGGATGGGGATGGGGATGGGGATGGGGATGGGGATGGGGATGGAGCTGTGGTCAGTCCCTCCAAGCCTCCCTGGGCTGCTTTTCCCTCCTACCCTGTCTCCCTGCCCCAGGTCGGGCCTGGGCTCCAGCCCCCTCTTCACTGGTGTCTCTCAATATGTGACAGATCACATCCTTTTTCTCTCATGGTGTCCCTGTGACCCTGGAGGGAGTTCGGGTGTGACCCTGAGTGTGTTCTCTGCTGAGCATCAAGGCAGACCTGGGAGCTGGAGGTGTGTGACATCCTGCAGGATGAGACACGTGGAGGACGTGGCTGCCAGCCAGCCAAGTGGCCCAGGACAGCCCCTGATTTCAGTACCTTTTAGGGGGGTGCACTGGCACACCCGTTTGTGTCTGCTCCTTTTTCTGTGTCTGTATAGGAGGCATTGATGGGGAATGAGGAACCAGGACCAGCTACTGAATGGGGTGTTTGTGTAAGCCCAGTTTCTGGAGGCACCCTGTTTGTATATTGGTTTTACTGCACACACAGGGGACTCATAGCAGCTTGAGCAGCCAGGTGTCAGCAGCTGGGAACACTGGGATTGAGGGGCAGCTTCTGGGCAGACTGAAGGTCTGGGAGCAGCTGTTGTAGGAACCACACTGTACATCTGTGTATCTGCACTCTCACAAATGCATCTTCCTTCTGATCAGACGGTGAAAAGAACACAATCAGTCCATGGTGATGTTTCTGTTTCTCTGAGGGCTGTATTATCTCTTTGTCTGGGCACTTACAAACACAGATGTTCCATGTGTGAGTTCCAACTGGTGTTTGGATTTCAGGGCATGGAGCTGTGGCAGTCTGGCCTCTGTGGGCAACTACATTCAGCAGCTCATACAAACCAGAGAAGAGATTTTTTTTTATGTGAAGAGTGGTCTTCAATTTGGTTATAAGGTACTAAAAAAGTACAAATGTCTTCATGTAGCTACATGAGTATTGAGGATGTCCTGTCAGGACAAAGGAGATGGAGGATAGGATTCTGTTGTCCAGTGCTTTTCAGAGACAGGGGGAAAATTTCCTACAGGAGTGTGACTCCTATACACCCACCCAGCTTCTGCTGTGTTCCCCATATTTCTAAACCTTTGTTGTCTGCAATGACTCGTTCACCTGTGGTGTGGAATCAGGGGATCAATCTTACTCTGTACCAGCACAAAAATATCTAGCCAGCATTCAGGTGCACTGAAAGTGCAAAGGGCGTGTGAGAATGGCAATTTTCAAAGTCAAGTGTCACTTTGTCCCTTTGGATATTCCAGCTGGCATCCACTGGTTACTTCAGCAAACCACAGATCTGCAAGTCCCCAGGATCTAAAAACAACAGTCCTGTGGTTTTACTGTAGAAAATCTGATGTTCTAAATGTGTACTGTGCTTAGGCAAGTGACACAGGTAAGCCTCTCTTTGAGGTGATGCAGTCAACAAAAGGTCTGCAATGCTTTCTGAAGAATTCTCCCCCCAGTATCTGGCAAAAAGTTGATGATATCTACCTTCAAATGTTTCTGCAAAGTGTCGGTTCAAGGCAAATGGGATGAAAGGATGGTCTTAAGGACAGACCTTGAAGTTCAACTGCTGATGTGAGCATCAGCTGATAAGAAGACAATTTTAGGTTTGGGTGCCAGAGTTGAAAGCTGAGGTTCCTTCATCCATTAAAATCCTTTTACTAATGAAGCTATAAAGTGTATACTCATTTATTTTTTCAAGATATCAGGGAACTTCAGCCTAATATCTCTTTAAAAAAACAACTGTGTGCATGTGGAAAGATAACTGTGTACTTTTAAGGATTTTCTGCTTTTGAAGAAATCTATAAGATGTGTAAAGAATACCAGTTTTACTGCCACATTTCCAATAGTGCATTCCTGCACATGCATGGGAAAATAAGAGCAGCTCACCTAATGTTTAACTTCTGCATTCCTTCTACATTTAAAATACATGTTTTCTGCAGATGCTTTCTACCAAACAATTTGGAAGAAATTAATTAAGAATGTAGATTTTGTAGTAAAGACATTTTATTTAGTGAAATCATCCATTTTCCTAAATCAGGGTACTGAAGGAAAATAAGAAAAACATAATAATAACAACCAGCTTTTTGACACATGAAAAGAGAGGCAAGGAAAGAACTGCTAGAGCAGAAAGTATTTAGATTCTTTCCTTGATTGTGGCTGATGAAATTAAGAAATAAGACTACAAATGTCTAAAAAATAGGGATTTGGGGGATTTTTTTTCATGTCTGATTCAGATTTTTTTAAATCTTTTTGCCAGTTAACTACCTAGTTGGTTCTACCTTATAGGCACATTTTAAGTATAAACTTTCTGCCAATGTAACTCATGATCTCATTACAAAAGCCCAGTGGAGGGAATCAGAAATTAATGCAAAATTAGATGTTAATTAGAAATGTGTGTGAACTGATGTGCTGCACACTGTGGGTTTGAGCAGATCTTTACACCCTGCCCTGAGCAGAGCATTGTGCAGAAGCTAAACACTCAGTAGAGATGTGCATCTCCCTGTAAATTCAGAGCACATAAACAAGTTTGCCCCAAAGTCTTTACAGATTACAGGGAGGGAAAAAAAATAAGAGAGAGAAAAACAAACAAACAATTTTTTTCCCCTATTCTTTATATTCATGCCTGCATGTTTCAATAACCAGTCTTCAGATGGCACAAACTGCAGTTAAAAAAACCAAAAAAACCCCAAGTTAATTCAGGTATTAATCTATAGGGGTTCTTTTGCAGCAGGTTTGCTGGGAAAATCTGAGATATGTCACTGAAGGGTTTAGGCAGAATGTGAAAGACCAAATCACATGTGAGTGGTTTTAGAGAATGAATACGTGCAGGGAAACAAGATTGGTGAGGGAGAAAGACAAGTTGGTTGATACTTAATTGATCAAGGCAAATATTCCTTCATTAGGTCATCTACTGTGGGCAATTCTTTGCTGGATAAGTGACACTGGTGTGTAGGACTTAGGACTGTGCATGACACCAGATAAGGATTTATTGGAAACATCAACTACTATGAAAAAAATAACTGTATGAAATTTTGGAAAAAAAACAAAAAAACAAAAAAAAACCCCCAAACAATATTCCAGATAACTGAGAAAAAGATTATTATTATTATTATTATTATTATTGTTGTTGTTTTTGTTGTTTTTGTTGTTGTTGTTGCTATTTTATAAAACAATAGCCTTATTTTCAAACATATAACAGTTGATTATTGAACCTCTACTTCTGGTAATGTACTATTTACTCACTTCTCATTTAACACCTGCCCCAAGAAAATGAGAATTTCTTTATTCCAAAACCACAGAAATTACAAACAGACATATTCCAGGAAGAAAATTACTACTACTAAAAAATCACTATTTTTTATATCTGCCTGCTATCTAGTGTACTGTTATCACTGCTAACATTAATCAAATATAGTGGATCTGCTAGAATTTTTCTTAGCATTAAAACTATTGGTTTTCTCTCATAGCAGGATATATCCTCAGAGCGGCAAGAGAAAAAACTCCCCCTTCTGAGGTAGAAAAACCTGTCTTAAGGTTTTGTACCTTTGTAAGAATTCTGTTAATATTCCTTGATTTATTGTGGAGTTTCAAAAGAAAAACCAGGCAAAATAACAAATTTAGGCTCTACTTGCAGTTTTGTGGCTTTTATATTTGTGGCCAGGGGTCATTTTACCTTGTAATAGAGGATTCCTTGCCCTAAAGTAAAATATATTTCAGAAACAAAATTTTCTCCCATCTCGTCCTTGCTCACTTTCTATGTTTGTTCATATCATATGACTTGTTAGATCAAAGTTTCCATTTTAGCTTCATATACATATTGCATGAGTGTCATGTCCTGACTTTTTTGCTTCAAAAGTTAATGGGAAAAATCATTCTTCAAGTGTCTAGGGCACATCCAAATTGTGATCCCAAGAGGAAATATCCAGACATAGATGCCTGTTGGACTTTCAGAAAATGAGCTATTCAGCTTTTCAAAGGGATTTGGATACCAAATCATGTATAAAATTAATGAGAATTGGGCATACTCAGCCCTAAGTGGCTTTGAAAAGCTTGTCCTTAAAATCCATACTGGTAAATAATGATGGCTTTTAGCTAGGGACTTTCTAGTTAATCTCAGCACATACATCATAACAGCATCATTTGCTGGGGACTTATTTTATTAGAAGAATTAATTTCTGTTGTAAATGACTATCAATATCTGAATTGTTTCTGGAGCACTAAAGCTGTTTGATTTGCAGATATCTGTTCATAATATACTTAAATACCTGATTAACATTTAGCTCCCCAAATCCGTTTTGAATGTTGTTTTCTAAATTGAACTGTGAAAATACATAATTGAAGGGGGACCAGTAAAATAATATTCACTCACCCCTTATCTGGGGGAACACTCTCATCTTGATAACTTATGGTTTTTGCAGACCTGTCATTATCACTGAAGCCCTGTGCATCCTCTCTGGTACATCCTGATGGCAAAAACCTTTAGAACAGTCACTTGCCTCTCTTAAGATAATATTCTTTCACTTGATTAATTGTTCCAAGTACTGAATATGACCTAGAGTAGTTTTTGATACAGCAGCATTCTCCATGTACAAGAAATTGAAAAATGAAAACCAGCTCTAATTTAAATAAACAACTAATGAATAAATACACAGCTAACTTTTTTTTTTTTTAATCTTTTTAAGCAGTATGAAAAGTTAAAGATGCCTACAAGCCAAATTAGCGAAATGAAGATATAATTTTGCTCTCAGTAAATCCAAAGTAAGTCTGGGATAATTCTGTTCTTTGTGTATCTATGCCAATAAACTGATAATGAATGATAATTTTATGTAGTTACATAATGCTTGTCATTAGAAGTACAAATAGAATACTCTTATTATTTTTCTTCACATTTCTTTCCTCAAAAGCTTTTAAAATAGTAGTCTAATCCACACTGTATTGCTGCTGGCAGCGATTTGGGATTATAAGAAAATGAGAGTAGTTGTATTGTATCACCCATTTAATACCACAAACCATTGCTGACAAAGGCCCAAAACAAAAGCTTAGAGAACAAATGTGATATTACAGAAAGAATAAAATGGCTCAGTTCATGATAAAACTCCCTGACTTCCAGCAATTTGTAGCTCAGTTGTTCCTGAAACTGTGAAGAAAACAGAGCAGGTGTGTGGCAGAAAAGGATTACAAGGTGTTCTCATCCCCAGTGTACAACTGGGAGCTGAGGTTGTATGGAAATGAAATAATTTTCTGAGTTCCCAACCTACAGTTGCAGCAACCAAAGCTATTAAAGGGGAGGGCAGGACTTGGCTTGTAGCAGCTGTGAATTTTAATACTAAGAAGATTAAATTGTGTAGTGGATTGCTTGAAACTCATGTATAGAAATGCCAGTTAAGTAGAGTTTAAACTGTTTGCAGACATCACAAAGCACCATATGTTAGGTGAAAATATAAATATTTTAAACAATAGGAAGGGATTCAACACTTATTCATAGTCGCATCTCCAAGTGATGAGACTTTGGGAATGATTTTGTTGATTTAACGATTAGAAATCAACTCTAAACCATGCATATTTTTCCCCTAACTTTTCTCTCAAAAGTATGTATTGGACTACTGAACATTTTCTTTGGTGTCATTGTCTAAATAATACTTCCTTGTAGTTGGTTCGCTGACAAATATGACAGACAATAGTCCAAAGAACCAAATCATCATGACCTTAATTAGATGACTGATTTTTTAAATTTTTTTTTGGAAACACAGCTAATAATTATGTCACAAATATATTATACCATTGTTACAATGTTAACGCTTTGTCTTTCACCAAGAGAGTTTCCAATGATAATAAAATGTCACATAATAATTCATGCAAACATTTTTGTCATAAAAAAGACAATTTCACACTCGTGGGTTAGAGCAAAAGGTGTTTATTGCTGGACCCACGAGGTCCAGGATCTCCCGAGGGAGAAATGAAAGGAAAAAGAAAGGAAAAAGCACAAAAAAAGGAAGGTCCCAGGACGGCAATAAGACTCTCCTGGCCACCGGTTGGTGGTCAAGGACAAGGAGATCCCTCAGGCCGGGTGGCGAACTTAAGCTAATCTTAAGTCCAAAAAAAAAGATTTTAAGTATAGCCCATAAAAAATGGGCAAGAGGCCCAGCACCCGACCCAGTCTCTGACTCCCTGCTAGTCAGAGAGACAGAGACACCAGGCACCCTGCACAGACCAGAGTCTGCAGCTGTTGGAAGTAAAGGCACCTGGAAAAAAACCCCTCGGCTCCTGAAGGGGGCCAAATTTATAAAGTTTTTGATGGGCTGGTCCGAATTAGCCTCTCCGCCCTCTCGCTCGCTGGTGATTGGGAATACTAATTAATGAGGTGGCCTTCCCCACCAATAGATGGATCGTTGTCTAGGGGTAATTTGCAAAGGCGGGAAAGGGCCTCATTAGTATTCCACTTGAGGTGGGCGGAGAGGTGCAAACCTTCTATTTTTAGCTCGGGTGCTGCAGGGTGCCTTTAATATTGGGATGGGTGATGGGCTTACAGATTTACAATACAACATAAAAACTGAGTTTTACATAAATAAAATTACAAAGATAAAGGATTTTTTAAAAAAAGTACATAACTTCTGAACTCAGGGTTACATGGGTTCAACTGCTTTTCCATCTAAAGTACCTTCAATCCCTTTTATTTTGCTCCAAACAACTTTAATATCCCAATGCTTTAATCCAGAAACATTACACTCTTAAAACATCTTTAACACAGTCTCTTTTTAACTTTTCAATCTAGAACTTTATCAAAAATCCAAACTTTCAACTTTATTCAACAGGTATAACAATACAACAGTAATTATTAACTCCAACATGCGAAAAATCACTTTATTTTTATTTATAACAATTTTGCTTTTTAAATTTCCTTAGTTGTGTCAAAATAACATTTTTTTAGGAAGCATTGAAATAACCAAATCCCTGTTCTTTAGGGGGAAAAAATACTTGATGCTTACAGTAGAAACTGCCCATTCCAAGATGTCTAATGAAATTTATCCCTCATTCATGGAGCTATAATTGGGGGAAAAAAAACCAAAAAACAACCAAAACAAACCAAGAAAAACCCAGCAACAAAATCCCAAACTTATTTTATTCCATATCAAAGTTTGGATTCAAACTAATGTATGTACACTGTGGATGAACAGCAGACCAGAAAAGAAATATAAGTGATGTGAGGGGAGGCTGAAAAGAGTGGGAATTGTTGCTTTTTCCTTGGAAAGAGAAAGCTGAATGAAGACCTTGTGTTTTGTCTCGATCCACCCATCAGCAAGATGTAAAGGAAACAGAGTGGAATTCTTCTCAGAAGTGCAGCTCAGGAGGCATCAAGAGATCACAAGACATGCTTTGCCCAGCAAGCTGGACTCTCTGACCTTTTGTAACCTACATTATTGTGGGATTCTTTTCTGAAGCAAAGAAGTTTTGTACAGGATGCGATGAAAACAAAACCAGAAAAAAACCTCCCACAGAATAAAGTACTAGATGTGTGTAAAGAAATCACAGGTTTCTGACAAAAACTGCCAAAACAAAACCCAAGGGATGCCTCTCCTGGCACAGAACACCCTGAGTCATGTCTCCTGTGATAAAAAAAGAGAAAAGAAATACCTGACCAATACTCATTCACCCTTCTCTGAAGAGTTTTTCAATTATTATTTATTTCTGTATGAAAAAAAATTAAGAAAAAAATCTTTCTGACAGGGTTGTTTGCTACAATGTAGTACTATATTTTCATATGAAAAAATGATTGCAAACTGATATTGATTTCTCTTGCCTGATTTTTGGTGGGGCAAGAGTCAGTATAGCATTATTTTAATGAAACGGATATTTTCCAAACATTTTTTAATTTTCCAAACTCCATCTTTGTGGATCAATATTGGGTCAGATATTAAACATTTTCAGATATTAAAGCCATTTTATGTTTTCTAAGGATATGCTTCAATAATGTGCTGAGGTCCAGCATCAAAGGAAAATTAGGTCCCAGTTTTCCCTGCTGTCCATAATTTCATAATCTACAATACTGTGGTGATTCTCCAAAGGAAAAAGAGCTGAAATGTACTCCTAAAGCCATAGAGCTGATTATTCCAGACATGAAAATAAGTGGAATATACAGAAACATTCATTACAATGTTTGCTATTTATAGTGTTTGAGACAAAATGGTGGTGTCATTACTATTTATTGTATTCAGCCACTCCACTCTTGTGTTCCCCTGAAAGAAAATAACAATGCATCTCTCTTACTGAGAAGTGCTCAGGAATCTTATGTTGCTCATAACTCAGGTACAAAGAGAAGACAAGGTACACATGAGGGGGTTGTTTCTTTTTCTTTTTTGTTAATATTTTTTTAGTCTAAACCCCTGACCTTGTGAAATGTTGAGTTCCTTCAATTTCTTTGACCTTAGAAGGAGGTGATGTCACACATCACTTTATCACCTCTAAAGACCAGGGATTTGAGTGGGATTTTCTAGACTTTTAGAACCCTTGGTAGTAAATTAGCATCACCTGATAACTTTTATCATCTCTTCCTCTCTTACAATTAAAATACCAAAAAGCTGTTCCATGCAGAAATTGTTCCTGTATTAATAACTAATTAGGAACAGAAAGAACAGGAACAAGAAGAAGACCGTACTTTGGCACATGATTATTTATTCATGCTAGAAGCTGATAGAACTACATTAGGGGAAAATATATTTTTTAAATGAACAGGAGAGAGATTGTTTTACCACCAGCTGATTCACATTTATCCTTGCAGTCTGCCTTGTTATCTGTGAGGAATTGCAGAATTTCAATATTCAGTATTAAAACACTTCACTGGGGCGTCTTCATGACTGTAAACAAATGCAGAAAGGAAGGTGCATTTGCCCGACATGGGAGAACTGGAACCTCTCTAGAAAAGTCAATGTTGTATCTATTTACAGTAGATTTATACATCATACAAAGGCTTCACCAAGATGGGATTGTGCTTACTGATACTGACAGATCTACCTTTTCATGGATATATTTTATACCCCAGATGTATCCAAGCGTTTCCTATCAAACCTTTCCATGATATTCTTGAGACAGTAAAAAGAAAAGAAAACAATCAAGGATGCTTATATTCAAAGAAGGAAAAGTTTCTTTTCCCCAGATTCTGCTGAGGCCTTGGTTTTTGCTTTTTCATCCTGTAGTAAATAGAAGAGTCCCTGCCCAGGCATAACAATTTATGTGATTTTCTATTCTGCCAGACAACCTCTTATTCTCTGATCATTTGAACAGGCTGAGGAAGACAACTTTTCTTAAAAGAAATTATCATGGCAAAAGGTTTTATTTTCCCTTTGGACTATATTCTAGCTTTGAAGAAAAAGATTTAAATGTATTCGTGAAGTAAAAAAACCATACAGCTCAGCATAAATAAGAAAACTTTCATGTAAATCAATGGCATAATTCCCCGTGGATTAAACCCTGTCCTCATTCACAGTGAGTGAACTTGGGCATTAAATAAAAAATGCCACAGTTTCGCATTCAAACATCAATGATACAAACCAAAGACTCGAAAGGTAATTCTTTGTTTTCTTCTTTTTGCAGAGAACACTCACATTGTGAACTCCCCACTGCTCTGGTGTACAAAACTATGCTTCAGTCCACAGGCAAAGAATATATGTCAATCTTCTGTGGTTTTAAAAGATGCTCAGCACAGGACACTGCAGGAATTGAGCTTCTAGCTTTCCACAGGAGCAGTGGCCTTACAGAAGCTGACCTGGTTATCCTCAATAAAACAGAAATCAGATTATTGAAATGTTTTTGTTCTGCTTGAAAAGATCTCCCTGAGGAGGCTCTTCATGCGTGTACACTCTCCATGAATGCAGATGTGAGGTAGCTCAGGATGGTCACCAAAAGGCAGCAGTGATGTGACTTAAAGGGCACCTTCACAGGGCAGCAAACGCTGGTGTGCACAGCCTTCACCTGAATATGATTTCCTTTTCCTCTAAACTTTACTTATTAATCACTACCTCAGTACCAGACAGCTCGAATACAAGGGTTCACAATCTTATGTCCCATGTTAACTCTTGTTGCTTCAAATCATATGTCACTCCCAAGTGCTGTCAGTTCAACACCAGTGACATGTACAAATTGATCAATGGTTAAGGGATTCTCTGAGAAAACCTGAGCGCAGGATTTGATACTCTTTCCACCTAAAAATGACATTGCATTGGATCCTCCCACACATCCCAAGTGACTCCAAATCGTGAAGCTCTTTTGCAGAAAGATAGAGTCTGTTTTGATTCTGGAAAAGCAGAAGGAGACACTGGCCCTCAGGAAGACAATCCAGTGCCAACTTTGTTTCAGATTGAGATTTCAGTTTTGGAGTGGATATTGGAGTTGTACTCCTTTGGGGGAGGAATATCAGTTTAAAATCACCTCTGGCATCAGTGTTTCCCTTTGTCTTGCTCCAAATGGCTCTGTCCTCAGGGCCTGGTTCTTTGGGTGGTTTTGAGGCCCCCAAATCTCCTGACACAAAGATCTGGGCTCATTGTCACCGTGTTTTCCAGGTTCCAAGAGCCCCCCAGGCTATTCAGGCCCTATCTTCTGTGATTTTTATTTCTTTATTCCATCTAGCCTTCATACTTAGTTCATTAGGATGCTCTGATCTAGTCAATCTGAAATGTCTGACATAGTGCAAACCCCTGTACAAGCAAAGCACTGAAAGTGGAATTTTATATCACAGATTGTCTTCACTCAGAGTCAGCAAAGATGTAAAGCTTCTTTTTCTTTTTTTTCCTCCCTTGAAAATATTCTGCACTGTCCTGCTGTGAAATATGCACAGCCTGCATTCCCCAGTAGAGCTTGCTGATTTTTATAGCTCGTTTTAACGTAAAGACTATTGTGATAAAGAGCAGGGGTGATATGACATTTGAAAAGCCTCTTGAGAGAAAAGCAGCAAAGTGGATAGCACTGAAAAATCATTCTGAACCTGAGATAATTTGAGCAGCTCTACACCACTGTTGTTCAGCTGCTATCAGTGACAGGTGCTTCAGACAGCACGTTTGTTAAGTATCCAAATATATCAGCGGTTGTCTCTCTCAGGAGAGACAGTCTTATCTCTGCTAGGGCTGACCTGTGGAAAGGTTATTCAGAGAAAATCATCAAGAATTATATCCTTCTGGCCACCATCGCATCTCTGGTGAGCGAGAATGCCAGAGAGGATTAATAAATCTAGATGAGCTAAAAAAGCAGCAGCCAGATCCCTTCTCAGCAATTTCTATCCTGGAGCTGACACCTGCGTTATCCCATTGTTGTCCTCACCTTAATGTGGAAAAGGTGACAGACTTGGGGGCTGCAGGCAGTGAGAAACATCACTGGATCCTGTTCTTGCTGCTGAGGCTGAAGGTGCTTGGGCTTCCTCTGTGAGTTTGTTCAAGGGACACTTGCCTGCCTCCTGTATTCCTCTCTGTCTCTCTCTTTCCCAACCAGATAATTTGTGAGACACTGTCTTTTGTGTCGCCTTCCCCTGGTCTAATAAACAGCAAATACACCTCCAAGAGAGCAGGGACCAGAGGTGTTCTTCTCTCCCAGATAAGTGTTGCTTTTTCTGTTTCGAGAGAACATAACACTGCAGGAACTTTCATGTAAGGAGGGAGGGAGGCAGAGTGACTTTTTTGACCAAGAGCAGCTACTTCAAACTTAGCCAGAAAGAACATTACATAGCATTAAATAATTTTAAAGCTTTGTTTGTTCAATAGAAAGACAGTATTCTTTTTTCTCCAGCTGTGAAGCAGGACTTAGGTGGTCAAATGAAGGGATGGAATTTAGTAACCAGTTTTTCAGAGACAGTCAGGATACTTAGAATTCAAGAAATGAAGTAGCTAAAGTGTGAGTCCATGTTATAATGTCCCAGCTTTGCTACTCCTGTACCAATGCTTAGCAGGGAGGTGAAAAAAAGCAGCTAAAAGGTGGTAACTTCTTAAGCCACCTCCACTGCCTGATCAGAGAACATGAGATCATAGGTATTTAAATAGTGTCTTACTCGCCAGCCCTGTTGTGTTTAAAAACATTGAAGCAGATATTTTATTTCTCTCTATATTCATTAACTCCAGAGAAAAAGAGAGATTCAGTGAACTTACAACCAATGTCATCTGTATAAAAGCCAGTGTCCCTAAATAAATGAAGAATAATTTAAGCAACTGGAGTGACATTTCTAACTACTTTTGTATTAAGGAGTCATTCAAGAAGGATTATTTTTGGCAATCATGATGCAAAATCATTAATCGACTCTTTAACACTCATTTTTCTCTCTCTCTTCTTTACACTGATCTACATGGTGATTAGGATATAAAACATTTCCAGCCAAATAACTTTGCACACAAATAAGTTGATTTTTAATTCGAATGGATCTTCCAAGTAGGTTCACACTTCCTGCACCAGGATGTACACATCCCCATGTGCGTACTGAAGGGAGACTGAGATGCCAGAAAATAGATCGCATGGAGAGGGGAGAGGTAAACAGAAGTGATTTGAGCTGCTGAAACAAATTATCTCTTAACTACATCTTTAGTTTCAAAACAATATATGCCATTTTAAAAAAATATAAATCTATATAAAATATTGGACTTGACAACCTCCAGCATTAGTAAATGTCAGAGGATAGTTGATGGTTGTGTAGAATTTTTTCCATCTCATATTATTTGTTTAACATATTTAAACTCTCCAGAATTCTGCCATTTAAAAACATTTTGATTTCTGAGATACCAATTCAGCTTTTGTCCATTTTATATACTGTCATTTCCCTAAAAATCCGTCTTGTTTCATGGACTGTGATATTAAATGCGTGTGTGATAGTGAAACCAAGGACAGGACAGGACAGGGATGAAGAAGCAACACATTTTTAATTTTACAAATTTTAAACATATTAAAATTTATTTTTCTTATCCCTATAGCCAGATACACAGCCTGGTCCACTAAGATTAAATATGCTTTCCTTTATTGATTCGAATATCACTTTAATTTCAGTTTGTAAGGCGGTTCAAGTCTAAGCAAAACATTATTTACATTAGTGTTTACAACATGTGACAAACACATAAATCCCTACCAGAGGAGGCATTGACTACAACTATAAGTATATAATGAGGAGGAAGAGTTGTTCCCTGATGCACTGAAGTTGGTTTCAAAGAGGCTTAATGAGACATACACCTGCCAAACACTAATGGTGCAAGTTAAAGGACATGGGAACAGTTTTAAATTTCCTCCATGAAAATGTTCAGACTTCCTTGCCCATTGCTCATGTATAAATATGTGCAGGAAAAAAAGAAGCTGCAGGAGAATGTTTACAAAGTGATTTGATCGAGATCTGTTCCAGTGACGACGAATAAGACATGTTTTTTACCTCTGCAAATTGGCATCTCAGACTCTCCTTCAAATAAACAGCTACACATTCATCATTTCAGCATTCACTGGAAACAAGTTTCATGCTCAGCCAAATGAATTTCCTTATAGCTCCTCATTACTATTTGTTTCTTCTGATCACCTGCCAGTCTCAGTTATCAACAAAGGCAGTAGGTTTTATCACTGGGGTCTAGGTATCAAAATCAGCAGGGTTGTAATGATAATTAAGGGGAAAAACACCACCGATGCACAAACTGTTCTTTATCTCAAAACTCACAACCCCTGTGCACATCCCCAGTCACTATATGACTCCCTTTCACTATGGGGCATTGAGGCCAGGGGGCCATGGAAAAAATGCTTTCTTAATAGCACATGCACAATTTGACATCAGGCTTTTATTCTGCCAGACAAGCTAATGGGTCATATAAGTGTCAGAGGCATTAGCATCTACAATTATCACTAACAGCTTGCTTAACACAGCACATTTCCCAAAGATGTGCCTTTCCACTTCACAGGGAGCCTTGTGCCTGCCAATCCACAGCAAAAGTTATCATCTAATTAAACAAAGGTAAAAGAGTCCTGATGATCCTGGGAACTGTTTCATTCAACTGCCAAACTTAGATCTCCAGCATCATTTTAAATGTCTTATTGCACCATGCTTGGCCTCCTGCTGCAGGTTTCCTGCAAGCCCTCTGTCACAGCTGCCAGTTCCTGCAGGTGTCTCAGGTATTCAGTGTTTCAGCTGTCTCAAACCTTGATGGCTGTGTTAAGCTGGAGCTTAATGCTACCTTATAGATGGGTTTTTAATGATGTTGGGAAGATTTACAGCCTAAAAAACTGAGGCTGGTGTTAATGCTGATTTTCAGAGGTCAGAGGTGGAACACAGAATGCCAGAGACCTGAGTGAACAGGGAGACTCTCATTGTTCTGGCCAGCCTGAAAACACCTGTGATCTTCTGCAAATTCTGTTCTCCTTACCAGCCTGGGTGTTTAACTGCTTGTGTTCAGAGTCAGCCTGAATACGATGCAGCTGCATATCACTAAAGAAAGTCCAGGTAGAAAAAATTAAGTTGTGAGAAAGCCCTGTGGATAACCTTATCCGGGATATTGACTCATTCTGCCCCCTCTGCCCTGTCTGGGAGGTGCATTTTAGACCAACCCTTGCCCTCGGCCTTTGTCTGTAGGACAAAGGAATGTCCATGCCTGGCCTTGCATCTTGCAGATCTGACTTGCTCTCTTGAGTTCAGATCTGGCTCATTATTGGGTCTAATGTGCTGACTGCTGCTCTGAGCTGTCCCTGGCTGCTGTCACCAGAGCTGCTCTACTCTCCTGGTTTGGGTGCCGTGGGACTGTACCCCTTGTGTTCCAGAGCACTGCCCTGCTTGCCTGGCTGTCCCCTCCACCTCATGGCTCCCCTTCCCTTCCTGAGCAGCCCATTTCCACTGCTCTCTGACACAAAGTGTAAAGGACTTGTCCATTTAAGGCTCTGGAAAACATCTGATGTGTTACACCAACTCCTACTGCAGATTAGAGCAAGGTATTTGCAGAACAGACTCATGAAAGTGCTTATATCTAGTAAGAAAATAAAATTATTTAGGATCCTGCCATGTCTGTGCACTCTTCCTCATTTCCCTGTTGCTATGTGGCAAGAATGAACATGTAGCAGGATATAGATTAAACAGTGCTAAAATATCAAGCAGTGATCTTGTGATAGTTTTTCTGAAACCAAACTTGTGACTTGTGGTGACACATTGTGCTTTGCCTTTCCTCCGCACAAACTCAGAGGAGTGGAAGGGAATATCACAAAGTCAAAACCTAATCCTGGAGAAAGAGGTGGGCCACTGCTATCACCTGACATTGGCCATGACAGGAGAAAGAGATTGTCAGGCCTTGGCCGCTGAAAATGTAAAATCCTTTCAATAGAACTACTTTAGTCTAATTCTATTCTATTCTGTTCAAATCTACTATAATGAGCTTTTTTAATAAAATTTTGCATTACAGTGATGACCATTTGACCAAATGACATTTGACAGAGCAATTTTAACATATATTTTACATATACAACAGCAGTGGGATGTGGGCAGGAGGTAGCTTTACTTTTCCTGTCTGAAGATGTTAGACAATTCTATCTGCCTCCTAACAATTCCTCGGGCAAAGGAAAGGAGTAATTTCACTTTTGACAATGAAAAGAGAAACAGAAAAGTTTGGGACAGAGCTTTACTGCAGTAAAATGGTAGCTATTTGTACATTTAAAAATCAAATTGAATGGCATTACACTAGTTGTAGGTTCTCATGTCGCATCTTAGCCAGGTGAAAATCTGCCCCCTGCAAATGCAGATGTCATTCCTGTGTCTTTTGTTTTCTCTGTTACTGTGCTCCAGGAGTGACTGAGTTGCTCATTTGAGTGGAAAAACATAAGGAAGGAGGGGGGAAGAAGTGGATTTGATGTGTATTTTTTGGTGGATGATTATCACCCTTCTCTGACAGATGATTTCTATTAGGTCACTGAGATTTATACTCTCAGATAATCCCTATTTTCTGGACAAGCACAAACAAAAAGAAGTGCAGACAATAAGAATCTAGGAATAATATAGGAGCTGCAAACTATCAAACCAGTTTATTGCCCTACTCCAGCAAGACAGAGAAGATCTCTGAAGGTACATGAGCAATTGACTCTCCCGTGAGAGGACCAAACAGAAGAAAGTGTCTTGGCTTATCATGATAAGAAAAGGTCTCACATTTTAAACATAGGACTCACTGGAGTGACACTCACCTAGAACATTCAAATTTTGACTTCATAGGTGAGTACTGTAGCTTTTTCCCTCTGGGTTTGCTAGTTTAAGTATTCCAAAGGAACGCTGTATGAATGCCATGCTTGTGTGCCACTAGCATCTGGTGATTTGGTGGGCTGTGGAGGAAACCACCATGCATCAGTCAGCAGAATAGAGAAATGCCAGAACTTTGTATTTTATAAACTTGCAGCCACATAGGGCATGTTTTTAAAGGTAAATTTGCATTCCACAGTAATTCACTGTCAGCACAAAGAATGAGTTTTTTCTACACTGCGTTTTCTCTTTGTTTGTCTCAACCGAATCAAGGCTCCAAGCCTCACACTGTAAGCTGTGCTCTTTGGGCCCGACCCCAGGGTTAAATCACACAGCGTTTAATCCAACATAACCTGACACAGTCATACTAGGTAGGACTGGGACATATGGATCAAAGCCTTGGCTCCTTGATTGGAGGCGATTTTTCCAGATGAGTATTTCCAACTTGGCATGTGTTAAATGGTTAAAAGCAGTAAAGGGTCAGCAGGACTGTCATAAAAATATTGGCAGATGAACTATCCACAGAGACATTGATGAAACTTCAGAGAGTTCCTTGGTGTTGTTAAGGCCAAAGCCATGTGCAGCAGCAGACATTCCCTTTGCCATATCCAAGAGCTGGATAAGCAGCTCCAGGAGGAGAGAGCAGCATTAACCACCACCTACTCTGAAACATCAGTGGTCACTGTCACAGAAATGGAGAGACACCAAGGTAATTTCCTAGCAAGTAAATTCAGTGCAATACCATCCCTCCAGCTCTGGGGCAAAAGGAGAAGACCTTATGAAGCTCTGGTGTTTATCTAAAGTCAGTTCTTCTTAACATCAGGAGCTGATACTGAGACATCCTCTTGGGAAAATTCCTCTGAGTTTGGAGAATTTAACCCAATGATCTTATTGTTATTCTTCTTTCCAGAGTGCACTTTGCTGTCACTTACAAGGCTCATGCTCTGCATTCTCATGCTGCCTTTCACTGTGCAATCTTGAAGCATTTTACAAGCATTAGTGGATTAAGTTTCCCTCCATCTGAGGAGAGGATAGTAAGTGGTAATTATTGCAGTGATATTTGGTTGCTATCTCTCTATTATAAGAATGGTGTCACTTTAGATGGCTTAAAGCCCTGAGCACGTTTATGATGCTGTGATTCTACAGATGGGGAAAACAGAAAGAGATATTTTCCTCGAACTACTTCTCAAGCTGCTGGTGAGACAGGGAACAGGAGTAACCTGGCCCACAATGCCAAGCTCTGAGCTCTAGCTCAGGATCCCCCTCTTTCTGAGAGTGTTTGGCACAAACTATATTTTCTGTGCAATCTGAGAACACTTTTACCATTAAGTAAAAGAAAGGAGAAAAAGGAAACCAACCCAATCTATTAATATTTGGGCACCTGGTTAGATTTATTGTTTGTTATGTCTCAAGAGCTGGGACTCAGCCCTAAGAGTGATTTCTGCTTTTGGGTTGCATAGTGCTCCTGGTCCACAATATCCTCTCTGAAAAGTGTCAAACCCACTTTTTGACTGGAGGCTTAGAGAAGGTAGACCTTATTGTGGCCTTTCAGTACTTAAATGGGGCTTAGAGGAAAGATAGGGACAGTTTTTTTAAGCAGGGCTTATTGCAATTGGTAATGGTTTTAATCTGAGAGAAGCTCAATTTATATTAGATATAAAGAAAAATATTTTTACAATAAGGGTAGCAAAACACTGGAACAGGTCACCTAGAGAGGTGGTAGATGCCCTATCCCTGGAAATATTCGAGGTGGAGGCTCTGAGCAACCTGATTAAGTTGAAGATATCCCTGCTCACTTCAGGAAAACTGGGATAAGGGACCTTTAAAAGTCCCTTAAACCCAAACAATTCCATGATTCTATGAATCAGCCTTATAAAGAAGCTCATAAACATGTTTCAAAAATAAATTCAACGTTATTCTTTGTATGAACAAGTGAATACCATGAGAGTTTGGATCTCAGTGGAATATCTTTTCTTACTCTTGTTTCAGGGTGCTCTTCACATTTTGCCTTTTAAAACCTGCCTTCTCTGCAGCTACTTATTTCTGTTTTGTTGCCATGTTGTAAAACACACCAGCTTTCATTACTTATCCTTTAAATTCTTTTAAACTCCTGTTCCCTAGCCTGAGAAGTCAGTAAAATTGTTGATTTCATCTCCTGGGTAATTTGGTTATTACTGAGTTGTGTTTTGTATTTCTTTCTTTCTTTATGTCTCTGAGAAACTAGAACATGATTTAACAAGATTAAAATCAATGAATGCCTGTTCAGAGACCAGTGTTTATTAGACTAGGTGTCATCTATCTTTCAGCTAGAAGTTTTGTGAGCGTGCGAACCTCTATGGATACCCCTAAGATGCTACCATCTGCACAAAATGATTCTGTGAAAGCTTTATATTCCTTTCTTTATTTTTTTTCCTCTTACTTTTTGGCTTGCTGCTGAAATCTGGTTTTCAGGTGAGAGGAAGGGGGAAGCAAGTGAGAATGAATGTCAGCCTGACAAGAATTACATCACTGTGTGCTAACAGAAACCTCTGTGGTCTGCACAGATATCTCTACAGTTCTGAGAATAAATCAAATCAGAGAATCACAGAATGGTTTTGGTTGGAAGGAACATAAAGATCATCTCAGGCTGAACTCTCTGCCATGGTCAGGGACATCTTCCACTATCCCAGGTTGCTCAGTTTCATCCAGCCTGGCCTTGAACTTCCAGGGATGGGGCATCCGCAGCTTCCCTTGGCAACCTGTGCCAGGGCCTCACCACCCTCTCAGCAGCATCACAGAATCATTAAAAAAGGAGAGAAGGGGAGGGGAGAGGGGGAGAGCGTTCATTAGTATTTTATCTGCCCATAAACTGATGAGTTAAGACATATTTCACTAATGAACAGAGCTGTTTAGATCTTGCAGTAGTGGAAGGTAAATTCACTGATATCTCATGTTAAGGCTGTCTGTTAAGGATAATTTCCATTGTTGCCTCATCTTCTCTAATAAATATCATACCTTAATAAAGACATAGGTTTTAATATATATAAGCTATTTTTATGCTCACGTAGTTTATGACACTAACCAAGCTGATGTTATTAGACAGTAGATTCATTCACTGTTAAGGTTCTTTTTCATTTTCACTCTTTACTTTGCAAGCAGCATACACAGGATTTTAGAATTGCTCTGCTATTTTGTTCTCAGGAAATTCTGGTTTGCATTCTTGTATTTCCATTTAAAATAGCCTCTTCTTGGGCTGTTTCAGTAAAAAGCCTGAAGGGTTTATTCATCCCCATCAAATTACATTTATTTAAACTTTGAGCATAAAGAAAATACAAGCATAAATAGGGACCAAGCTGTCAACTTGACTCATCATTTACAGCTAACAGGATTAACTGGGTACAGGAACCAATGTGAAAAACATCTCAGAGTACTGCCACAGGATAACAGGACATATTTTTGTATTGACAACCTTCTCTCTTCTTGTCTCGCTCTCTCTCCATATTAATTTTGCTGTTTAATTAAATAATATAGTGTTTCTTTAGCTCTGTCTCAAATTAGGCACAGAGTATTTTCTTATATGTTTCCATGACAGTATGGTGAGAGATTCTGGTATACATAAGGGAAGATAGCATCCTACCTACACCATGCTCAGATTTTATGCTTGGAACAAAAATCATTACTATAAATGAAACATGATTGTGGAGCTGATTAGCAATCTTATTTCATGTAGGCCATCAGACATTTCCGACATTATAAGAACTTCTCAGTACTGCTTACCTGTGGTAGGTTTGGCATAAAATCACAGGGGCAAAAGGAATGGCTGGAGCTGAAATCAGTTGTTTTCTTGTGGATTGGTTAATAACCAAATATTACGTAAGGTTACAAAGAGAAATTATGTTTCAGAGGATGCAATTTTACTTAAATAAAGTATCTGGTTGGAATCAACAGAGGATGTTCTGTGGTTTTAATGGGTTTTGGCAGCAAACCAGGCCATTTTCATCAGGCATGATTCTCTGGCATAGCTGTCAACAAATACTGCTCTTCAGTTATGTGCATGACTGCCTGACTTTCAGAATTGCTGTAACTACTTTTGCTTCAAAACCTTTCTGTAAAGAAGAATGTGGGGTTCACCCCAAAAGTCCATTCTAGCGCAGTATCCTTCTCTCTGAAAATGGTCTGTATCAGAATAGAAGATAAGAAAAATAGGAAATAAAGAGTTAATTGTTGCAGTGAAAGGGAAATTTTGCAAATATACAGACTAGCAAGATACTCCTCAACGTCTAATACTTTTCCTCCTCCCCAGGATCCTGCTCAGTCAGGTTTGTAATTTACAGCCTGTACCAAATTAAAGGGCTATCCATTCAAGGGTACCGGTACTTTCAAAAGCAGCAGAAATAAGTCCAAAGCATTGCTACATAAAACACCATCCATTAGCAAATGCAGTTGATTACAGGTGTTTCTGTATTTTTGAACAAAAGCCTAAACAAGGCCATACTGGGTTTTGTTCTCTGTTTCAGAGGCTTAGTCAGGATTTGAATTGGATTGTGTTTGTGCACAAGGGTTTACAATACATCTTTTCCCTATGATTAAAAATCAAAACAATTTGCTTTTCTTTTAATTAAAAAAATCACAACTAGACGGAGTGCTTAGCCATATTTAATCACCATGTTCCTTATTAGGACAGCAAATGACAGAGTGTATGTCGCCAGATGGAGGAATTATGATGATATTCCTTCAAGCTCTCCCCACAGTGCCTCAGTGCCCCTTTGAGGAGTTAATGTTTTTCTTGACTTGTGACCTTGAATCTAGAAATTTCTCTACAGACCGCAGCAGTGATGTATATTCTTCGCCTTTTTTGGCTTGCTGCAACTCAGATCACAGATGTCTTTCATTCTGTACCTAGGCAGCAAGTATGGATGTACTCATTACCTGAAAAGAAAAGAATGTAGAATGTCTGGAAGGCACAAAATGAGCTGTTAAATATCAGAAAACAGAGCTTGTGAAAGAGAAGCCTTTTATGAGAACATTTTAATTTTGGTATCTGAATATGAAATCACTGGGTAAAGGAAACTGCCAGATGTGAAAAATGTATGGGAATAACACGGTGTTAAAGGCTATGGACTGAAATTCCCCCCCTCCTGATTCAGACTAATTAATTCCCACACTCACACATTGCGTTGCCATTTGGAGGTACACCTACAAGATGGAGAACTGGGCTGACAGGAGCACCTTAAAGTTCAACAAAATAAAATCAAAGTCCTGTTCCTGGGGGGTGTGCTGGTTTTGCTTAGCCCAGTTTTTGCTGGTGGGTGGAGGGGGGCACAAAGATGGCTCCCGTGTATTCTGTGTGAATGTTCTGAAAGCTTTCACCCTGTCCAGCCGAGCCAATCTCTGATGACTCTGAAGATGATGGACATGCTTCTGGCCAAGCCTGGACAAATTAGAGATGTTAGTTATGCCTCTGAGAAGGCATATTTAAGAGGAAATCAAAGCAATGTGAGCATGCACTACTATTTAGACAGAGAAGGAGGAGGAGGTGAGAATATGTGTGGGAAAAGAGGGAAAACAACATGGAGACACCAAGGTCAGTGGAGAAGGTTGGGGAGGAGGTGCTCCAGGAGCTGGAGCCAAGAATCCTCTGCTGACTGTGGTAAAGACCATGGGGGGAGCAGGTAGTCCCCCTGCAGCCCATGGGGTCCACAGGGGGTGCAGAGAACCCCCACAGCCCATGGGGAGGTGCCCATGCCAGAGCAGGTGATGCCTGGAGGAGGCTGTGATCCAGTGGGAGTCCCAGTGGAGAGAAAGGCCTTGCTCCCGAAATGGAACAGCCTGGCCTCTGCTCGGAGGTCTGCACCCTGTGGACAGGACTCATGTCGCAGCAGATTCGGGCGGACAGCAACTCGTGAGATTGGACCCATGCCAAAGAAGTTCGGAGAGGACTGTCTCCCTTGGGAGGGTCCTGATAACAACGTAGAGGACTCCTGTCCCTGAGCAGCGGAAGAAATTTCAGTGATGGACTGATGAAAAGAAAAACCCCATACCCTCCCCCTTACCTTGCAGTTGGTGGGATGAACAGAGTGAGAGGAGAAACGGTGTCTTAAGAGCTTATTTTTTACTTCTCATTTGCCTCCTCTGACTCTGTTTAGGGTTAGGTTAGCAATAAATCACTTCGCAACTTTAAATTTTTAAGCTCTTTTCCCCTTTCTTAGTGCATTCTCCTGCAGTTACTTAACTCATGAGCCCTGTGTGTGTGTGTTAGCTTTTTTTTTCCCTCCCCTCTGCACAGCTGTGGCAGGGGAGAGTGGAGAGAGCAGATGTTGTAGGTGCCTGGCATTTGGCGAGGGTCAAACCACAGCAGGGGGAATAACCCCCTGCAGCAATACCTACTGAGAGCCAAACAGCTGGAAAGCAGCTTTGCAGAAAAGGTCCTGAAGTCCTGTTGGACAGCAAATGATCCAGAACGTGCCCAGCAGTGTCCTGGGCTGCATCAGGAAGAGCATTGTTTGCAAGTCAAGGTGTAAAATCCACCAGGAGAAGTGAGTCCACTCGTGTACTCTGTAGTTCAACAGAGATATGGACATAAGGGAGGGAATCCAATGGATGTGCAAAGAGGATGAACGGACAGGAGATCTCACCTATGAGGAAAAACTGAGGGAGGTGGGGTTGTTCAGCCTGGAGAAGAAAACAATCAGGGGAATCTTATTCATGTGTGTAAATACCTGAAGGGAGAGTGCAAAAAGAGCAGAGCCAGGCTCTTTATGGTTACACCCAGTGACAGGACCAGAGGCAACGGGCAGGAACACAGGAGGTTCCCTCTGAACACAGGGCTGCATTTCTTTCCTGTGAGGGTGATTGCCACTGGCACAGATTGTCCAGGAAGGTTGTGGCATCTCCATCCTTGGAAATGCTAAAAAGTTGTCTGGACACAGTCCTGAGCAACTCCCTGTCAGTGTTCCTGCTTGAGCAGGGAGGTTGGACCAGTTGACCTCCAGAGGTGCCTTGCAACATTAATGGTACTATTCAATTTTATCACTAAAGAATAGGAAAGTATTTTTTACCATTGATTTTGTTAAGCATTTTCAATTAACAAGAAAAGCTTTTTCTTCTAACACCTTGGTAAGGAAATAATATACCTTCTGGCCATCATTATGTACAGTCAGTTTATATTTTTGAATCGCACAGAAATGTTTTAGCACCCCGTGTTTTGTTTTTTTTCCTCAAAAGTACCAACCTGACTGTTCCTGCAGAAAAGGCTGTTTCCTTTCTGTTCCCTCTCGCTTTGTTGACAATCTCCTAGACTCGTCTGATTGTGCACTTATTGCATTCTCAGTGACATCCTGCCTTACCATTAGAAAGTCCTTCTAGGGCCCTTTTTGAAAAGGGGGGATCTTGTCACTGGCAGTTTTACAATACAGATTAAATTGCACATTCCACAAAGCAGCAGGTTTAAAGTAAATAGTTACAGGACTTAGCAACAGATCTGTGAGACTGCTTGTAAGGAGCAACGATAAGCACTGGGAACACTGGCAAATTAGAGAGCTGACTCCAAAATAACAGGAGGAATCACACAGGCTCCAGTTGCTGGGGACTAGTAGGATTAGTCACTATAGCAGCTACAGCTACATTGGTGAGGAAAAAGAATGTGTCCAGATCTACAAAAATCACCTGGATTTATGGAAATCACTAAGCTTACAGGACTCTTAGAATTTTCTCATCAATTGCAATCACTTGCAACAGGCACTGTTGAAATCTTTCTCTGAATTAAAGAGATTATATTAACACCCTAACACTAATGATGTTTTATAATAAGGAATAAATTTAATCCCAGTTCTTAATGATGTTTTATATGAAGTGATAAATTTAAAGAAAGAAGTGTTAATGGTCATTATGAATACTCCAAGGACATTTTATTGGATGCACAAGAAGCCATGATTTCAGAAACACAGAGAATCTTTCATTACACACAAAAAAATCTTGATTAAAAGAAGAGGTGAAAATGACTATTCTAATTTAATATGCAATATGATATGGAAAAAGAACCACTGCAATGTAATGAATTCCAATAGAATATGCAATGCAGCCAGCTGATAAAGAAAGCAAAACAACCACTGAAGTTTAAATGGCCAGTAAAAACCACAGGTCATGGCCCAGTAAATGAGTATATTGCAATGGAGGTGAGCTCCTAAGTAACGTGTGCATCCCCTGCTACATTTGAATGGAAATGTAAGAGGTAAGGATGCACAACAAGGAAAATATTCAATATATATTTTGCTTTGTGTCATGCTGTGAATAAAACAGAAAACATAGCATTGTGAATAAAGGTGGTAAAAGTAGCATTTGTTGAAATGCAAGATCTTTATAGATAGAAATTTCTTTCTTGTAAGATCTATTTTGAGAAGCCTCCTGAACAAGAAAAATTATCAAATAAATAGATAAGTAAATAAATAAATAAACTGGAGATATGAAACTTCTTGAGTGAAAAGACCACCAGCCTCATTTGTAACTTTAAGCAGGACAGACAAATTTTGCAAAAGTTGAAGAGTGCTTTGCTTGATTTCAGTCCCAGAGAGAACTGTAATGATAAAATAGTTGTTCAATACACAAAGCAACAAACCCCATGATTAACATCTATCCATGCAGCTCATCAAATAAACATGCCATTTTTGTCATCATAGTATAACAGTTGAAAATAATTTCTATGGAAATCCAAGAACAATGAGTCATTTTTACTATCCCAAGAGTAAAACAATTGGGTTTCATTTACCTGGGGAAAAAAAAAAGGAGAGAGAGAAAGAGGGAAAAAAAAATGGAGTATTCTGTTTAGAAATAATATCTGGGGCTAAATATCAGGATGACAGAAGAACTCTTTTCGGAAAAGGGCAAGTGCGTGACAAGGAAGCACGAGTATAATTAATTAAGCTAGAATTTAGAAGAAACTTTTTAATCTTAACAGTAATGAGGTTATGATACACCAGGCTAATTGTAGTAGTCAGACAAATATCCTTCTTTGTTTATAGAGCAGTCTATAGAAAGTATTACATAACATCATTGTTTGTCACAAAACAAAACTGCAATTCAATGACATGGAATGCCCCTTCTTATTCTATGCTACTATAATTCATCCATCTGATCAAGATAAACATATTGATGTAGCACACTGGAATTTCTGCAGGGCATTTGAGAAAGTACTCCACAATATTTTACTTTCTATGGAATAAATAAAACATCAAATGGATTAATGTCACTTTCAGCAGCTGTTAAAGAGAAGCCATCCATTAACTGACTAATTTATAATGCTTATAATAAAGTTTTTGATAATTATATCAGATATTTACAGGTAAATCTTGAAGGTATGAAAAAAGGGTGGCAAAAATAATGGAGACATGCTTCTTCAACAGGGTATTGTAAAATATCTTATAGTTGTTTCCCAGTGATCAGCTGCTCAATAACATGTGCAAGAGTAGGAAATTCATGCTGAATTTACTTGATAAGGGACCTTAGAGTGGAAAGTGGTAAGTCATAAAAAAAACCCCTTTTGTTCAACAAGAGAATATCATCTCAACATGCTGGCAGTGAAACACTGTAACAGAAAGGACTAATATTGTCTTCAGAAGGCAGGACTGTCAAACAAAAATAAAGAAATTGCCTTGTCTCTGTACAAGATCTGTCAAGATCCCCAACAGTTCTGTGGTACAGGCTTTTAAATGAAGCAGAAAAATACTCATGAAAGAAGGAATATGGCATGAGGGCAGCAAAAACACTCTATGGATCATATTTTACCTTAAAAAAACTATAGGAGCTCAGTCTATTTAGCTTATTAAAGAAATTGGTTTTGGCACTGTATTGTTAATGAGGCAAGCACAAAGAAAAATCTGCAACAGGATTCAGTGAACAGCGAGACCAGTTCAGGTTTGTGCATCCCTGAGTCGAAAAAAATAACCCCAGAAATTATAATGTGCAGTTTCCAAGCAATTAGAGTAATCAAGCACTGTAACAGTTCAGAAATAAGGACAGAGAGGTCAGAAGGACTGGTGCCAGGAGAGGTTTGAGTGCACTGATGACTGATGTGCATTACACAGTCATGTACGTTGATACAGGGTTTTACCTCCAGGTTGTCCGCAGTTAATTGGAGCTCTGTGAGCCCCCGGTGCACACTGAAGTCACTCTTTGTGCTCTGCACCAAAATGATCCATATTGTATCATTTCCTTATGAATCTGATCCCACAACAATATAAAGCTAATGTGGCTTTATTCCCAAGGAAAATATTTCATATAAACATGTTTTTTCTGGTTTTCTTTTATTTTAATGTCTATAAATAAACAGTTTGTGATTCATTACTAAAGAAGACCTCTAGCACAAATAAAATTAGCTGCAAGACTATAGTTTCTGAAGTTTTTCTTTGGAATCCAGACAATTAACTCAAATCTAGGTATCTGTACTGTCTAAAAATGATGAAAATATATCCCAGTACAGGTAATTAATCTTTCTTTCCAGGTCTGCATCTACAAACAGAGGACAAAACCACAACATTTGGAGGATTGCAATTGGAACACTTCATGGATTTAAGACATGTAAATGCAAACACCAAGAGTTCAATATTATAATACCTGAGGTAAAAGAGTGTATTTCACAATATATGTGATCACAAGGTAGAAGCTTTAAAGTATTTCTTAATATTTGAACTTTATATCCTTTTGAAGAAGGTTATATGTCTTTCTATGCATTTGAGGATGTACTCTTATTTCGGTTACACAAAATATCTATGATTTTTGTACTCAGGGGTCAAGGTCAATGGTCCTGGCTGATACCTGGAGTCTCTGTGTCTTCTCCTTTACTTATTGATCTTACAGAGGTTTTACATTTTATTGGTAAGCTCATATTTCTTACAGTTTTAGTTTAAGGCAATGACTGCAGGCGTGGTTTGGGTTTCCATTGGTAACTGATGCAATTCAAGGGAAAATACACTTTTATACAAAGTTAGTGAGTTTTGGTTTGTTTTTTGGTTTGGTTGGTTTTGGTTTTCCTGAAAGTCAAAGAGGTCATTTGTAATACAAGTGAGAAAATTTCCTTCAAATATTTGACTTGTTCATTTATCATTGTATGATGATGAGGGTGGTAATGATAATGATAACAACAATAATAATAATTTGAAACATGGAATATGTTTTCCACATGTTAAACTAAATAAAAGAGACTCTGATTTTTTTTTTTTTTTTTGCTTTGGACAAAATTACATTTTGGTTTATCTGTCCTGCAAGCTCCCCAGCACACATGAGGGCCCAGTTTCTTTTCTCTCTGTCTGCATTATGTCTGCATTATTATGGGTAAGAAAGAGTAAATGAAAATCTATGATGCATCTGGATCTTGAGGTTTATTTAAGAAGGAGGTAAGAGCTTGTCCCTACCTGATTTTCCAGCACATTCTCTCTCCCCATGGCTCTCTGCTCACCAGACCTTAACTCTTTTTCCTTGCAGGGAGGTCACTGCAGGTCCATCAAGCTCAGGGAGAAGGTCATGTTGGTCCAAGATGTGCTCGGATCAGAGATGTGTTGCCACAGATGCTACTGCCTGAGTTTCCTCGGTGTCCTCAGAGACTCTCACCTCCATGCATCTCACCATCTCCCAAACCTCTTCCCACTTCCAAGATATTTTCTCCAATCAGGACCTTCACCTTCTTATTTCTGGACCCTGTCTTTCTTTCCCCCTCTGCTTCTTTTCAGAAATTCATCTTTTTTTCAACACTTCTTTCCAATTCCTAAGATCAAAATCACAACATGAGCTCAGTCTTCTAACTGGTGGTATTTTCTCATGTCCCAACAAGTTCAGGACAATATTGAAATTTGAACTTCCAAGAAGTTTTCAAGAGGAAACCTGAACCACAAGACACTGGATGTCAGAACTTGAAAGTTTCTTGCTGAGTGAGATCAGGCTAAACGGTAAAAATGACCTTAAAATCTGTGTATCTATGAACATACCAGATGCTATCTCACCAGGAGTCTTTCTTTTGTGATACAAGGTCTCAGAGTAGGCAGAAGAAAATCAGATTATTCTTTGCTCTTTAGTTGCAACATGATTTCCCACATTAATTGAATTTATTTTTGGTTTTTAATCCATCATCAACTCCAGATTTTAAATATCATTATTTGATTATGTTTTCTCTCTTTTCTTAGATACTATTTTCTTTAAATTAATTACCTTGCATTTTTCTAAGGTAAATACAATGCCATTTTCTTTGCCTTCTTCGTTCTTCTTGGTGACTTTTTCTTTTTGCCTTACTGATGTTTCCAAGATCTCCTTGAGCTGCATTTCTCCGAAGTTCCTGTAATATCATCTTTGCCTAATCATTGAAGTTTCAGCAAAAGAATTCTAACATATGAACAGTCTCTTCATCATGTTCTTGTTATGTTGGAATTGATAGTTTTGCAGTTTTCATGACTCCTTTGGGTAGTTTTCCACACAAAATTATGATTATAGGAGATGATTTGCAGTGAAAATTCCTACCAAAGAACCAGAATTCTCAGAATAGTTGAAGTTGGAAGGGACATTTAAAGATTATCTGGTCCAGCCACCAGCACTGGACATGGCACTCTAGGTCTGTTTCACTACAGCAGAGGGACAATGTCATCTCCCATGACCTTCACCAAGGGCAATTTGTACCTGGCGAGTCTACTGACTTCCCATGATGGAGTGAATGCATCAATGGACAAGGGATGGGGTACTGATGCCACCTGAACCCTTGGATGGCGTTTAGAATGGTGCCACACAACATTCTTGCCACTAAAGTGGAGGGATAAGTATTTGATGGATGGACTCTTAGATGGATAAAGAGTTGTGTCCATTCAGAGTCCATATTAGGACCAAAACTGCTTAGTATGCAGATATTTGTGATATCGACAGTGGCGTTGAGTGCAGTTTTAAACTGAAAGATGATTGTTTAATTTGGATATTAGGCAGAAGTTCTTACAATGAGGATGGTGAGGTAGTAGAACAGGTTGACCAGAGATATCGTGGACACCCTATTCCTGGAAATGTTCTAGGTCAGGTTGGATTGGCCTCTAAACAACTTCATTTAGTGAAGGAAGTTCCTGCCTGTGCCAGGTGGGTTGGGGCAGGTGACTTTTAAATGTCCCTTCTATCCCAAACCATTCCATGATTCCATGGTTTATTGGCAATGCTCTCCCTAATGTGGCCCAGGCTGGCCTTCATTGCTGTTGGGGCCAGCTTTTGAATTACACACAACCTGCTGTCCACCAGCACTCCCAGCATTATTTCTGCAAAGTTGTTTTCTAGCTGTAGTGGTGCACAGGATTATTCCCCCCAGGGGCAGGGTTTTACACTCTGCCTGTGCTGAGCTGCATGAGGTTTCTGCCAGCCCATTTCTCCAGCATATTCAGGTTCCTCCTGCTGGCAGCACAACACTCTGGTGCCTCAGTCACTCCTTGTGGTGTTATATCCTCTGCAGACTTGGTGAGGGTATACTAATAACAAATAACTTGAACAGCACAGACTCCAGTGCAGATCCCTGGGGTACCTCTGTCCAACTGTCCTCCAGATGGACTTTGTGCAGCTAATCACAGCCCTTTGTGCCCAGCTCTTCATCCACCTTCTGAACATCTCACCATCTTGTCCTTATTTCATAGATTATCTAAGGAAGGCAAGAGTGGCCATGTCAATAGCCTTGCTGAATTCAAGGTAAACAACTTCTACTGCTCTCCTCTTGCCCACCAAGACACGATTTGTTGTAGAAATCTGTCAGGCTAGTCAGCCATGATTTTACCTTTCTAAAGCTCTGTTTAATATTCCCAAACACCCTCTTCCCCTTCATATATTTGGAAATGTTTTTTAGCAGGATTTGCTTCATCATCTTGCCAGAGACTGAAATTAAGTTGACAACTCAGTATTTCTATTGATCCTCTTTCTTGCAATTCTTCAAAATATGAGTGGTACGGTTTTTTACTTCCAAACCTCAGGAGCCTCCCTTGACTGTAATAAACCTTAAAGACAATCAAAGCTGGCTTTCCCATTGCATCAGCCATCACCCTTCTTGTGTGAATTATTATACAAACCCTTCAGATGGGCCCCCAGATGTGGATACTTCCCTGAAAAAGTATGAGAGCTTCTCCCCACACTGATGTCTCCTAGGCACTTCATTATTGGTGTGCATATTCATGAGGTGGAGCCCCTTCAGCCCTGTTACTGTTTTCAAGGTCTCTCTATTTCACATCACACTGCATACTTTGTTTGCCAACACCATCCACTCTTTCCTCTCTTCTTTGTGTGTCACCATCTCCCTTATCACATTATATAAAATAATTTTGTATCACCTTGTTCTGCTCTCCATAGCAATGTAGGCATCTTACCATTAGTCTTTGCTGCTTTACTGAGGGCAGCTTATGAAGCACAACACAAACACAGTACAGGAGCTCTTGTAGTAATCCACAAAGGTGGCATTATCTGTGTAAAGTGGAGGCAAAAAGTTTGATGTTTTTTCTTATCGGACTGTTGTCCTTAGAGCTTGCACATGTTGTCATCACATAAATGCAGTCATTGGAGTGGGCAAAAGGAATAGTCATTTTATAAATACATTTGGAACTCCCTAGAATGATGTTATTCTAGATAAAAAGTTCTGCTGACAAAGCTAAATAAGTATTCATCTGAAATACCAGTCATTGCAATGTAGGAAGACCAAAATAGTTTTCTAGCAAAGTAATATTTTTTTTCAGAAGCCTTTCAGCAACCATTGTAAAGTTTGCCCAAAAGTGTTCTATAAAAGCCATAAACAATTTTTTTTTTCAAATAAACCAGTGCTTATAGCTCTGTTGATGTTTGGGGTGAGGGGACACATATCTAGTTAGTTGGCTACTTATTTTTACTATCACCCATAAAATAAGAAATGAATTGTACATCAAAAAGCCAGACTTCCAAAACCTGGAAGAAAAATAATATCACAATCTCTGCAGGAGAATTTTTTGTGTTTATTGGTTATTTTAGTTGTGCTGTGGAACAAAGAAATAAACATGTCAGGATTCATCAGAAAGTCTGCTTTTAATCTTTAAAATATATACAATACAACACTCAGCAGATCAAATCTGCTGAAATTTTATTTCATAATCTTCAATTTTGCAGAATCTGCTGCTTTATTGTTCTGTTCTGACAGGAATTGACACAGCTGTCTGAAAGGGATCTTGTGCAGTTAGTGGGTACCCAATGCATCTGATGTAAGCAGACTTTCATAAGGTTTGCTACAAACCTGGTGCCATTTACAGCAAATCCCAGAAGCTTTATTATTGCCTCAATTTGCTTCATGTTCTGTCAGCTTTATTGTTTGGTATTCAACTCTCCTGAGCGTTCTGTTGAATCTGCAGCTTGTGCTGTGGTGGACAGTGATAGGAGCTGGGAAGTTTCAATAAGGAATTTTAAGGCTGATATTTACTTTAAGGAACACAGTACTGGGCAAGCTGTTGTTGTCCACTTTCTAATCATCCAAAACGATTTTCCCATACATTTCAAAGACAGGTTTTTATTATCAACTCATCATCAGTCCTTGCTGACACATGTGACAAGCTTTACCATGCAGGCAATGCCAGTGATGGCAGTAGAACCTCTTACACCACTAAAGTTGGGATTAAGCACTTTAGTTACCTAAATGATGCTTTTCTCCCAATTTTCATCAAAGATAAGCACAGTGAAGTGTTGTAAAGGAAAAAAAAAAAGAGATTAATCCCCACCTTATCCCTAGGTCTGCTTGCTTCCATTAACCCCAGGAAGGCTTAGTAACTGTTGGTAATGCACATTTCTCCAAGAGCACACCGTCCTCACAAGTCTGAATGCTCTTTCAGAGGAGGCCTATATAATTATTTCTGCTTTACAGCTGTCAAAGCTAAGCTGTAAGAAAGGAAAAGCAATTTGTAAAATCACAGTGCAGCCATGTCTGTCCAGGTCAAACCATGCATTCTAATTTCAAGACAGTCTGCCCATCACATAGGATGTCTTCCCTTTTTGGAACTTTTCCTTTTATTTCCAGTGGCCCCCACTGAAGAAGGCAATTTTGGGGAATGGCTTATGAAGCATTATAATAATAACTGGCATAAAAACGAGTTATAAAGATAAATTTAATTAAAATGCTTGTATGTAAGAAATGTATGTTTAAGTATATTTTAATAAAAAATATCCTAGTCCTTTGAATGCTTGCGATAGAAAGAACACAGAATTGTGCTTATTAAGTAAAGTCTGTTCTAATTCTCTGAGTTTACAGCCAACTGAATCAGTTGATAATAGGAAATAATTCCAAAAGGGCTATTCCTGTTCTCCATTTTGCTTACACAAGCATGCCAGCCCTATCTTTTATAAAGCTCCAGTGATAATACTCCTATAAGATCACTAGCTCACTAACTGATCCAAAAGAAATTCTTTTCTTGTTTTCATGGTTCATGTTCTGAGTCAGTTTTCAGACACATCAGCAAATCTGGCCAATTCATTTGATACTCTTGAGATAAACAGAAATCAATAATTAAGCTGTCCCATGAATTTCCTGCCTGTTTATTCTTGTATTCTCCATCATTTACCAACAAGAAGGCTTTGGGGAAGGGCAGGAAATATATGAAGGTAGGAAGAGAGGCTGTTGTGAATTCCCCCTTGTCCTTAGAAGATGACCCATCAGTCTGTAGGAAAGGTTCACTGTGCTTTTACTCTGTGACACCGCACACAGGCAAAACCACAAAGGGTAGTCAAGAAATATGTATTAAACTACCACTTAAGTAGCAAAACACCTGATCACAGAACAGAGCCAGCAATTGTAGTGAATAAAGACGCTTTCAGCTGGGCACTTAGTGCAACTAAAAAGATGAAGATAAGTATGATTATGACAGAATTAGACAGATGAATCTGCATTAAATGGCCTTACTTTCAGGTTCAGATTATCTGGTGTGTTATTATCCTACAAAATAGCCTTTTTCACTAAACTTTCCACATGTTGCTCACTTCTACTCCTGAAAAGATAATGACTGTAATGGCACTCTGAGTTGCACAAACAACATTAGAACCTATTAGGCAAAGACATTGGTGATGGTCTCTTCTTGAATAAGAATTGCACTGTCACAAGTATTTAGAATCTTTAGCAGAGGAAAACATTGATCCGTCACTTCAGCATGCTGCAAGTCAGGGGGAAAGGCTACAGACAGAAACATCTGACCAGGCAAATAATTTTGTTGTAGAAATGGATTATAACATCTGACATGGTTGTTCTGTTCTTAGGTCTGTGCTACTACGTGCCACTACCATTTCCTGATGTAATTTTAGCAGTTATTGTTTGTAATATATATATGATTTTATACTGTGCCATTTAATATGTATTTTTATCTATATGAATACATGTGTTCTTGAGATTTCTCTCCATTGTGTTTCTAGAATAACAGGGGATTCTCCTTTTGCCATTGCATTATTTGATAAATACACAACTTCAATATTGCAAAGCTGTTCTATTATGAGAAAATGGGTACTACTGTAATCCATGATTTTTCAGAAGATACTAAAAATGATGAATACCTCTTTACATCTAACATCTGCATCAAAAGTATCTAATCTCCTATTTCTTACATAAAAAGTGGAAAAAAAATCCATCCTGATATATTTTTATCCCATGAGACAGGAGAGTGTTCTTATCTCCTTCTTATCTCATTTACTGATGAGCAACTGAGGAAAGAAGACTAAATATTTGATGTTCTGTAATATTTTCAAAGAGGTCCATGTCCAATAACTTTAAACACCTTTTCCTAAAAGGTTTATCCAAAGCCACAAAGAAAGTCTGCAGAAGTTCCAAAAATTTAATCTAGGATTCATAAATGCCAAGGTACAGTTTCTCTGGACAATCTGTGCCAGGGCCTCACCACTCTTATAACAAAGAATTCCATCCCTCTATTTAAGGAATAGCATCTTTCAGTTTAAGACTGTTGCCTTTTGTCCTGTCATGGGTGGCACTTTATTCCCCAAGTGTCTTGCATTCCATCTACTTGAAAGCTGTGGGAAGAGCAACTCTCAGTGAAAAATTACCTGCTCCATGTCACCTTCTACCAGTTCCCCTGTCTCACTTATTGCCACAGTGAAGTTTCCCCTGTATTACTTTTTCTGGTTAATGTGCTTGCAGAAACCCTTCTTATTATGCCTCACATTCCTTACCAAATTTATCTTCAGCTGTACTTTATCATTCCTGACCCTACCCCTGCAGTCCCAGGCAGTTATCCCTATGTTCTTAGAATGCTTGACTCTGCCCTCACTGACCAAGCATTTCCCTGCTGTGTTTCAGTCTGACCAGGCGGTCCTTCCTTGGCCATGCCAGGCTCCTGCCTGAAATCCCTGACCAATTTCTTGAACATGGGAATTGAGTGCTCTTCCTGTGCTTTAACAAAAATAAATACTTGCCAGCTTCCTCCTGCTCCTCTATCCCTGAGGACATTTCCCCAGTGAGTCCAATTCAATAGTTTTTAAAAAAAACTAGAAGATAATTTTCTTAAGGTTCAGGGTCATGTCTACATTTTTGCCTGGTCTATATCCCTTGAGATCATGAATTCGACCAAGGCATTATCTCTCCACTGTCATAACAAGACACAGTTGGCTTAGGAAAGCAAATCTTGTTTGTGGCTGTTCTAGAGAGGTTTTTATAAATTTGAACCCAGCCATAATTATGCAAAACAGCCGGATAGATTCTTCTGATAAAGAGCAGTACACTAATTAATTACATTACATTAGGGAAGCATTTGGTCTATTTTCTGCCTTGGGGACAAAATATTTATGCAATCTTCTGCAATCTGACACATTTGCCAAAGTTCACATAAAGACTAAATGTCATGTTATAGGAGGAGACAATTCTTCTGGGAAAAAGCTGGACACAATCTTTTTTGACCCTCACTGACTCAAAATCTCAGGAATCCTTTCTTGCCTGCATTTTATTTCTGTCAGTCACGAAAAGGTAATCTCACCCCTGAATTCAAGGGTGTTGATCCTCTCAAGTTCAACATAACATACCATTAGCTTCATTTTAAACACCACTCAGAGTCACAGTCCTGTGGGGAGAAGCAGCACAACATGGTTTGGAGACACACATCAATTGTGCTGAAGGCAGAACAAAGACATGTGACAAAAACCTTTGCCATCCACGTGTTCAAATTGCTTAAACTGTGCGGTCAGTTTAGCTCTCTTTCATGTGGCACATCCTCTGCCCTCTAAAAACACTCACCCATATCATTAAAGTCTCTGTTTTTCCAGGCTTCTGATAACTTCTTTCTAGAGCTGCTGATCTTCTTTATGGCTTGTAGCTATCATTCCTTCTCAAAAGCCTTTATACCTTTTTTTTTTCAAATTGTAAACAAGTTATCAGATTACTTTTTTTTAGTGCCTTGAAAACTGGTGAAAGACTTCACTAGAGAAATTTCATAAGCCTCTCATAGAAAAGCATAATTGTATCTCTCCTGAGCTCTGCAGTACTTCATTAACATGTACAAGGCATGGGAATCATCTGTCTTGTCCAAATGATGTCAAATCTTTTGATCACATTCTAATAAATTGAAGTATTAAATTCAAGTGACCACTGAGCTCTATTTACTGACACATTTCCCACAGATAAAACAGATAAGAAAGGAAAACCAGGGACACTACAGAAAACCATTTGATTGAATTCACCTTGGGAAGCACAAAAGGAAACTTTACACAGGTAAACATTCCTTCATTTGTGTTCTTAATGGAGACAATAAGAGATCTAGAAGAGAAGCAGACAAATATACATGAAAACTGAAGGATAGTAGGGATACAGTGCAGTAAATGGTCTCACCAGGTGTTGTCATATCTTAAGATGAGAATAGTTATTTGTTTTTGCTTCTTATTCTCTCAGTTGTACTTCATCAGTATTTTAGGTGAATATAGTAATAATTCTTTCACATTAAGGATTACAATTTTTTACTCCTCCTGGGCCAAGCTGGTGAAACTTTAATATTTTCTAAGGACGAAATTGTCATCTATAAATCTTTTATTTTCTTATCATTAAGTTGCATAGATTTTTTTTCTTCCTTTTATAGTTTTATTTCTCAACTCTTTCTTCAACAGTGAGGGATAGAGAACACTTTCCACATTTCAGGTCTATGTGTTGGAATTCTGCTCTGTAAATGTGCCTCAGCCCATGTGTCTTGTGACAAACGCATGGACAACTTGGAGAAGAAAAAGGACAAAATAGAAATATTTTCCCAAGCATAGAGAGGTGCTTGAAAAAGGGTCATGTTCCAAGGACTCAGCAAAGCCTGATAGGGATTTGCTTCAGCAAAATGCAGTGAAACCTTGTCATGTTAATCTGATATTCATAATGACAATGCCCTGAGAGGGAGGACTTATGGGTTCGGTCACCTTCTCCTGCTTGTGTACCTGTAGCATTTTAAGGGAACAGGTCAACACCTCCTCCCAGCACTCCCCAGTGCTGCACGTGCAGGGTGACCCAGGGGCAGCAGGGAGATCTTCCATCCCAAATTACAGTCTGGGGCAGGTGGGAGGACCCATGGTAGTCCTAAAATTGTCACCACACACCTGATGTTACAGAGAACAGCTTTAGATGATTGCTTGTCCACAAACACAATTGTTGAGGTTTATCTCCACTGAGCTCACAAAAGTCCCTAAAAGTGAGCACATATTAAAATATGCACAACAATGGGGATTTCAAATGCACCAAAATACAGAAATGTCTGAATTGAGCACTTTGGCTCAGTCGCATAATAATAATAATGAGAAACACCAGCCAAACTCATTCACATCAGATTCCAGTTACATCTTCTGACTTGCTGTCATCAGGCAAGCAATGACCAAGTAAAATCCAGTAAAAAGCAATATATAGTTTCAGTTAATTTCTCAATAATAAAAAAAAATCCTGGAGTACCGGTATGAAACCCCTGCATTTTGAAAAACCAGTTATTGTATAGAAACCTCCTGGCTGTATCCAATGTTTTCATGTACAATGTTTGTTATTAACTAATATAATTAGCTATATATTGAGAGATGCATTCAGGTGCCTTGACCCTTTTTCTGTGTCTCTTTTTATAAGCAATAAAAAATGTTCCAGAATGTTCTCTTTGGTTTAAAGTACAAAATGTTCCTACAGAATGTAGCTTAAATGAAATGAAACAGTAATTGACCGCCAGTGAAGCTGCAAGCAAATGATATTTAGGACAATTGGCACCACTGTTACTTACATGGTGTGATAACAATAGCTTCTTCAACCGAAAAAAAAAAGAAAATCTAAACAGAAAAAAAGCCACAACCAAAACCAAGGCCAGAGCTTCCAAAGAAAACATTTCAACTATTGATGGACTAAGCACCAGCTTGTTACTAATTGGGTGTCTGTTCCACACAAACAGTTAGTTATTTTGTGTGCCAATATGACACTTTTCAGGGGAAAAAAAAATCCTAAACCAATGAAAAAGCTGAGTGTTCTGCTGCAAACCCTGTATTTTGAGATGCTTCCAACACTTTCCTTAAAAAAACAGCACTTTCTCTTGGCAAATGTTCAGTAAAGGGTAGTGATGATCTCAGTCTATTTAGAGCAGGAGGGAAAGCATGTGCAATCAAAGAGAGGCAGGATCTAACAGATACCACACAAACAGAAAAAATCTTGTTGCCTGGTAAAAGGCTTAGACTACACAATTAAAGGTCTGTGCATTTAAATATGCAATATCTATTTATGTTTGTGTTCTCTTTAAAGTGGGACTCATGTTGTTTCAGTAGGGCCACAAAACTGGAAAATCTGAAAATAATCCAATGCAACCTTCATTCTGCCCTTGGGAATCTGATCTGAAGTGACAAAGAATAATATCCGAGTGCTTTTCCATTTTAGACCATTCATGCAGCAAATCAACAATTAGTTCTTAATAACAACAGTGGAGTTGCTCGGGGGAGCTACAGACAGATGAGGTGTTCTCTCTCATTCTGGAACTGTCCCTTGGCTCTCATCCCTTCAGCCCATTCCTGTGCCCAGCCCATTCCTGTGCCCAGCCCTCAACAGGTGGTGGAATACATAAACCCTGCTGTTCTCCAGTACTCCTGATTTTGTCTTTCCCCCAAGAAGGTGACGACATTAGACCTTGTGCCAGGTCTGGTTGGGATGGTGTTAATTTTCTCTACGGCAGTGCATGAGGAGCTGCAGTTTGGATTTTAGGCTAAAAGATGCTGATGATGTTCCAATCTGCCTCTGAGGCAGAGCAACCGGGTTCATTACTAACTGACCCTTTGAGGTGGTTTAAAGCAAAACAACACTAAATAACCAATATAACAGTGGACTTTATCAGAACAACTGAACTGAGAAAAAAGTAACACATGAAAAAGGGGTGTATAGATCTTCTGGTACGTATGATCACCCTAAGAGAGGAAAACTAGAAAGAGAAAAGCTAAGAAAGAGCGATAGAAGAAGAGATAGAAAAGTGTCACCACCCATGGCTCCAGCAATGTGTGAGCGATCGTGGTCCATGGTTGCCATGCGCAGTCCTGGTGTGTCAGAGTTAGGGGCCCATGTACTCCTTTTTATAATCCCCATTCTTCCAGTATTTCCTTCAGGATGAACTCAGGGCATGGGCATTCTTTTTTCTGGAAGATTCTGGAGCTCTGGCAGTGTTGGTGGGTGGGTGACTGTCTGTGTGTCTGTCTGTTCCTGGACAAGGTTTCTGAACAAAGTTTGTCAGTAACCCTCTCTGAGGTTTGTGGCTGCACAGCGGTGGCTCACTGTGATGGAGAGAACCCAGCTTAAAAACCCTGCTAAGCTGCCTCTGCAGGATCCATGGCTTACTGATGCTTTCTCCTTTGGTTTGAAAACAGCTGGTTTAGGGCAAAACTTAGCCACAAGGTCTGAATGGTTTAGTACAATGACACAACAGTGTTTTGAGTATTACTAGACAGATCTTGCTCAATGACAAAGCTTTCTTTTTTTCCCCACTCTGCCCTTGCAGGGAATAGGCTGGGGGTGAGAAAGAGACTTGGGCAGCTGACCCAAATTGGTCAAAGGTGTGTTCCATACCACATAACATAACTCAGCAATAAAAACTGGGGCAGTGGGCACTTGATTTCCAAGGTGGCTGCTGCTCAGAGAGTGGCTGGGCATGGGTCTGCTGGTGGGAGGTAGTGAGTGATTGTTCTTGCATCACTTTTTTACTTTTTTTTTTTTTTTTAATCCTTCCTTCCCTTAATAAACTGTCATTGCCTCGACCCACAAGTTTTCTCACTTTTGTTCTTAATCTCTCCCCCATCCTGTGGGGAGGCGGGAGGGAGAGGGGAGTGATCAAGTGGCTGTGTGGGTGTCTGGCTGCTGGCCAAGGCCAACCCACAGCAGACCTTTACTTCAGAGAAGTGAAGATTCACAATTCAAATAGAGATCAAAACGCAGTCAAATCCCCCATAGCCATGGGAGAGTGTGAAGAGATTGCATCACACTGAGAAATATGAAGGCACACAAGGTGTTGTGAGCAGTGTGAAACCATTGATCAGTCTTGTACAACTATTTCAGCAAACCTCTTTCTCAGTGAAAGGTGTTTGTCAAGACTTTTTCTCTATGATTCCTGTCCAAAGGTCATTAAAGGTAGTGGAAATCTTCCAATTACCATCTTGCTGCCTTAAATTAATGTCTTATGGTACCAACACCACTTTCTTCTTCTCAGCCAGAGGCAGGAAGATGTGAACGACAAAATCACAAGAACCTTCTTCCTGTGGTGGATTGTAACTAATTATCAGAGAAGTGTGCAGGCAGGCTAGGTAATGGTCAAAAGAATGGAGTTAAAGTTCTGAATCTGCCACAAACTTTCTCTTTGGTTAAATTAGATTTTTAAGACTTACGGGACGCTAATCACACAAGCAGGTAGATCTGCAGGGTAAATGGATGAAGGGTTGTGAAATGGGCACTGGCATGAGTTACTAGGTAATCAGATGTCCTTTAATGTTTTTATTTAGAGCACTGCATAAAGCCAAGGTGTCTGTAGCGAAGATGCCAATAACTGAGTTTTCTGAAATATTTTTTAGCAGCAGAGGAAAGAACTGGGGACATCTCATCTGATATAAACACCTGAAATAAGTCAAACACACCCCGTATGTGTTCCTGTCTGTAAAAGTTCAGCAAAGAAACCAACTCACATGTATAAATATACATTGTGTAAGTTTACTTAGGGAAAATGAATTCAGCCCTGGAGGCTCAATTCATTTGCCCACACAGAAGCACTTAGTGCTGTTTGCTGTGCCTGAGGGGATCCCACAAGTCCAGATTCAGCTGTCACACCTGAAAATCACGGTATTGAGCGGTACTATTTGGATGCCTCAGACACCCAGGCACATTCAAATGACACCCGCTGCCTGTGTTTAAGCAACTGAGACCTGATTTCCTGCACATCCATTGACATCCGTGGAAGGATTACTTCAGGCAAACTCTGTTGCAATGGGTTATGGCTCTAAAATTATCTGTCTTGATACTATCACTATCCAGCTTCCTGATCACATCATCCACACAGGCATAACAGAGTAGCCTTAAACAGAGACAATGCCCAAGGCAGTACAAATGACTAAAGCTTTCTTTTAAAGCTTTCTTTCAGTTCAGTTTCTTTGGAAATCTCCCAAATCAGAAAACGGTGATACCAAAATCCGTTTTTCCTGCTGGTTTCATAGTGTTAAAATCATCCTTTTGGATTTAAATCAGTAGCTCAGATTTTTCACTTAGCTTTTTATTTGTAACATAGTGGTTCATATATGGCATTAGGAAATGGGAATTGACTAACTAACTGAAACATAAGGTGAGGGATTTCAATTATCTTTCTTCCATGTTTGCATAAGTATTCAAAAATCTGTTCTATATTGTACTTACACATAGGAAACATAATTTTAATAAATCTGTTCCCATAATTAATATACTTTAATTAGAGCAGGATGCCATATCAGTTGCTTTTTTGCAGTATAGCACAATTTTTTTAATTTAAACTTTCTATTGTTAACTATAGCTATCCTCTGTAATTATCTATTTCTACAAAAATCTAGCATTGTGGTGGATAAATTTAGAAAAACAAGTTATCTTAGTTCAGAAAATAGTAATTTGTGTGAAAAAAATAATGAAAATAAGATGCACAAGAAGATCAGATCACTACAGTTCTCTTTCTTTTAATGGAGCTTTATTGATTTATGGGAGAGGCTCTGAACTTTCATATTTTGTAGTAAGACCAACAAAGAGATCTACAGCACACACCTCTAATTATATATTGACACTCCACAAAGGGAATATCATTACAGAGGAATGAATCATCGTTAAGAGGACAATTCTCGGATCTGCAGATACAGACAAAAAGGTTAGGTTCACGGATGGGTTTCTTTTATTTAGTTCTGCACCCAAAATCATTATTTGGTCACAAAGTAACTTTGTACAGTTCTGGGCCATTTCTCCCTTTCCCCTTCACTGCAGAACCTAGTGCTGGGAGATGAAGAGAGAGGAATTGGTGATTGCAAGCACACAGTGACCCTTTCACAGCGCAGCATCAGGGACAGGGCTCCAGGTGTTCGCAACAGGCTTGCGCCCAGTCCCTCATGGTCACCAGAAGTGTGTTATACCCACACTATCTTTAGATCACCTCAGCTGGAGAGAATTCATCAGCTCTGATCCAAAGGTGTGTCTCCCCAGGGCACCCCCATGTTTGGCACAGCGTTCATCTGTGATGCAGCCCAGGGGGTGTAGAGGAGAGGTTTGGTAAAGGGGAGAGGACACAGTCACTCCTATAAGCACAGGAGCAAGCCCTGCTGCTCAGACAAGTGTAATACAGCTTATTTACACTCTACTTTTACAATATCAATACCTTACCTTGTAAAACTGGAACCAGAAAACATCTGAAGTGCCCTGAATTAATCTGACCCTAAGCCATTTAAAAGTTGTGCTGCTCAACTCCACATCCATAACCAGACCTATTAAAGTAAAATAAAACCTATAAAAAGGCAACACTAAATGAATTCTATGATTATCTAGTGCAAAATCTCATATGCAACAGTATTTCTCCTAGTAAAAACTATGGCAATAATTTGAAGGAACTACTGTTTTAAAACAGAAAGTCTGTGATAACATGCATAAAAGAACTTAGACATATAATTGCTTCTTTAGACTTATTTTGTACTTTGAAAGTGATTGCATAGCAGACTTTAGGAAAATGTAGGTCTTGATCTCTCTTTGATTGCTAACCCCCTTAAGAATCTATTGTAGCTCTCCGACTGAGAAATCACTACTTAATTCTAATAGAAGGATATTTTCCCTCCCTTTGGTCAAAGGTGTCAATGTACCACAATGAGAAATATATGAACTATTAATCTTTCATTTACACTCTCAGTGTAGCTGCCTGGATAATATATTGTATTTTTCCCTGACTTTTTAATACCATTTCCAATTGATAAGATATTACTTTCCTTCCAGCATTTCTGATGAACTGAAATTCATGAGACTGGACCTGTATTATTTTGTTTATTTCTCTTTGGGACAGAGTAGAGATAAAAGAAATCTATAGAGGACTACATAAAATATTTTTTAATGAATGACAACCTCCTCTGAATTATCATTTCTACTGAAATGAAATATGATTTCAAACGTTCTAAGTTAACTGGAAAAAGATAGCATTAAAAATAAAACACTTATTCAGAGAATAAAAGACTCTAATCCAAGGCTTTATTCCTCTCTTATAGTGTCTTTGTTACGTAGAATATTTTTGTAACTATACAGTGATGTTTTCTTGAGCTCACTTGGATGCAAATATCAAAGGTTCAAGCTATGTATAAGACAATCGCTATTCCATCTCTTTGAAACAGCAGTGAAATGCCAGATTTAATAGGAATGTAGTCATAAGGAGCATAGGGTGAAAGCCTTGAAGATATTTAACCAGACATACATGAACATGAAGATTAAAGTTCACAGTGAAGTTGCAAAGAAACATGAACCTGCTCTGCTGCTTAGCAAAAGCAGGCACATCTCCTGAAGTAATTGCACAGATCTCCCCTCAGCTGTAGTCACAGAAATCTGATGTTTCAGAATGGGATTGGGAACACCAGCTAACAAAAGTAGTATAGCTATTATTTTAAGGTTTTATTTTCACACAGGCTGCTGTAATCTAGATTTCTTTCATCACCTGGAGGAAATAAATAAATAAAAAAATTTAAAAATGCAATCTTTAGTCTTTAGATCTTTAGTAACAGAATTGCGTTATTGTTATTCTTTTTCTGCAGAGCCAAAGCTAATGGCGTTCCCCCACTGGTTAATCTCACATATTCACAGAATCCTGAAATAGAAAAGGTATAAGATATAGTAGGAAATACACATAATTTCCCTGAATGCTTTGAGGTTTTCACCATTTCTCTTAGGAGCTCACAGTATCTCTCTTTCGGAAGTGTTCTGGGCTGTTTGTTTGTTTGTTTGTTTGTTGGGTTTTTTTTAATATTCAGTCTAACTTTTTTTATCTTCCTTTTTTTTTTTTTTTTAAAGTTTTGATTGCTCTGAATTTTTTTGTAACATCTAATCACCGGCAAACTGACAAAATGTTTTGACTGTAGGGGCAACTTGTCTGAAAATAGCAATTCAAAACAAATTCTCCCTCTGTCTTTCTTCAATCCTCCACCCCAACCCCACACTTATCATGAGTTATAAGAATGCACGTGTCTTAGAGGTGCTTTTTCTTCTCTTCCTGCATCTGGATGACACAGATGATATGCATTATTATAGCGTATTTGGTATTAAAACTGATCTTGTCCTTATTTTAGTGCCTTCTTAGGTATTTGAGGTGGTATTAAATGGTGACCAAGAGTTCAAAGGACATTATTGAGCCGGCAGCACTGTCCATGTGCATGTCTTCCACTGCACACAATTTTGGGAGTGATGTGCTGGCTACTGGGTGAGGATGTAATTATAAAAAAGGACTGGGAGGACAGGGGTTGTCTGCTCTCTGCTAATGGTGACTGTATCTCATGGCTGTTTTTAGCTGCTGAAGTAAATGAGAGATTCCAAAGTGAAACCTCTCTCCAAGTAGACTAAGATGGATCTTCACTCCAAATAAAGGCATCAAATTACTTTCATATCTTTTAGAGAGAATAAAAGAGGCTTAAGTCAAAGAACACTTTGTTCACCATGAGCTGTTACTAAGGTTCAGCTGATAAATCAACACATGATGACTTTGTTTTGAGTCAAAGCCCCTGAAAACTCCCAAATGCAGGGAGAGGGAATAAGTTTCCTTCTTGCAATGGCCTGCTCTAGAGTTGGAGAGCTACATGCTTTCCATGCTGTGTCACTGTGCATTTCCCTCACGTTCATCTAAACTCTTCATCTTATTTCCTCTGTGGAGCTCTTCCCCTGATCAGCTGTCTCAATTCAGCATCAGCTTGTCAACACCTCCATCCCTTTCAGAAGTAGGTAGACACTTACTCTTGAAATACATAAATACCAGGAGTTATGAAAATCTCTTTCTCACCCAGTATCATGAATATCAGCTGCACCATTGTACCTGTCCCCTAGTAAAAATGCAGATGAACTGCTTTGGAATTAGCTGGTTTGTGACCCAAACAGACCAGACTGAACAGCACAGAAAACCTTATGAAATGTGGGAATGGACAGATGAAATGGTTGCTTCTGCCTTAGCAAACCAACTTCTCATTAACTTCACTGTGCCCACACTGCACAGAAATCTCAGCAGCAGCTGCCACAGTTTGTGTCCTGCAGAGGGGAAGAGAATAAGGATGTCTGAAAACTCTGCATGTTGATTCTCCTCTACTAAAACGCAAATGCAGTTTTCAGGTTCTTAGATGGTGCTCTTTGGTACATCTGACTGCACATAGGTAACAGACTGCAGCTCAAAAAACTTTAAAAGGCATCCCAGCGTGATGTTATTCAAAGTTAGGGGGAGGATGGGGGGACATCCTGTTGTTTTAACCTACAGAAGGTGACAGCAAAGCCCTCTGAGGATATCTTAATATGAGTTCAGCAGGGAGAAGACTATTTTCTGAAAGAAAGAACATTTTCTTGGCATTCTTGGAACAAAACAAAATACATGGGGGAAAATGTGTCTGCCAAAAGTGATCAAATCACTCTGTTTTCAGAGACAAGCAAACTGTTTTTGACAAAGCTTCAGGAAGAGCACACTGGAACTCAGAAGCACCCTAAGCCTGATGGCTAAATTTCCTACCACATCCCTGCCAAGCAGACCTTCACAGTCAAATGAATAATAAAAGAGACTAAGAATTTAGAGATGTTATGCACCAAGCCAGCATGAATTCTAGTGATGCTTAAACTCTGAGTATGAGATGCTTTGCTGATTACTTAAGTACTACTTGAAACCAGTCCCCATACAGTCAGCACAGAGAGTCTAATCCATGCCCATCCACAATGTTTTTGGTGAGAAGAACTTACAGAGATAGGCTGAGAAGAGCTGCACAGTCCTGGTTAAAGGTCTGCCCAGCATGGGCCAGACATGGCTGTCATAGCAAAGATGCCAACAAAAAAGTCAGATGTCTGCAGATTCAGATCTTCAAAATCATAAGCACACTGCAAAGGTCTCTTGCCCATCACAATGGGACATGAAGACTTCATACCATTAAAAATGAGCTAAGTCTTTAAACAAATTATCCTTCTGAGGGGCTTCCCCAGCCTTGCTGCGGCTCTCTTTAAAGTTTCAGACCTTACCAGCACTCATTTTTCTCCTGCTACAGAATCAAATAGCACAATTTTCAATTTTCTTATTTGTGGTAGTACACAGCAGAAATCTTACAATTACGGTTGAATTATTTGTTACATACCGGTAGAGTTCACCACACCTAACTTCACTGGACTCGGATGATTTAAACCAGTTCTCTGGAATCCTTCTATTCTGATCAAGCTCATAAAAGCTATTCAGATAGGTATTTATATTTAGTAAGTTGAACTGTTCTTTGGAAATGGCTAGTCAAAAAAACTAGGTAAGTAACATAAACCAGTTGTATAACTTCAAAACCAAAGAAATTCAGGTGAACTGTAGAATTTCTGAAGGATGCAAAAGCTACATAGTCCAGAGCTGGTGCTGCTTGAGCAATACCTTGCCAGCAATAATAGCTCGGACATGTAACCATGCTGATAAATCAGTAGTGGGTTTGACACCTGAGACAATAAAATTGTGTGTCAATACACTAAATAGGCCAGTTTATTGATGGAGAGATTAAGAGTCTTTAACATACTGTGTAGTGTAGAAATGTGTTAAGAGATCAGATCTGTTACAGGTAAAAACTTAATGTAAAATATTTTTTTAGTCTTGAATAAATCCCCTTTGAGTATTTCAGGCTCAAAGCGCATCAAACTCTATGGAAGTTACTAGACAGAATATAGGACAGCATTTATTAGATAAAATAGGGAAGGGATAAAATCTGAGTCTCTCTGTATGGAAGAGCCACACCTGACAGCAGATGAGAATGACAGCATAACCCCCATCCTCCCATCACTCCATGCAAATGATGGTTCTGCATCAGCAACTTGTTTGAAACTGCGTGGTGAGAGCAGCAAAGCTTCCTCTGCGCATTCTTCATGTACGGGATGGATGAGATATTTCATTTCATACATCATTTACTGTTGGCTGCAGTTATTTCGCAAAGACCTATTTTGACTTTGCTAGAAATGTGAAAAAGAGTTTCCAAGTTTGGAAATTTCTGCAAACAACAAGCTGAGCTGCAGCTCCAAGTGATGTGAGTCATCAGAGACCCCCTTGACTTCAACAGTGTTGTATATTTATGTTATTTGTCTACCGGGTGTAGTTCTGAACTCAGCTGAATTTATGTTAACATGGTAGGAGTGACATTGGGAATAAGACTATTTTTCTACCTGGAACTGAATTTTATAGAAAAATAATTTAAATTTTATATTTTAACCAGTATAGTCATACCAATGAAAATTTTCACACCTTTCCACTGCTTTTGTACATGTCTGAGAAATCTTGTCTCACCTACTCAGCAACATAGTCCTTCAAAAACTTGGTCTAGAGCAAGAGAGATGACAGTTATATGCATGAGATTAAACTTGGTCCAAATACTGATCAGAAACATTCAGAAGCCGTTTAGAAGATTATCATTAATAAATAGTTCTTTTTTATACCCATTCCCAAAATGGACTTCCTTATATTTGAGGCAAAAAATCAATATCCAATATGCTCTTTATTTTCCTCTGTTAGCCTTTTTATTTGAATCATAGGAAAAATAGGCTACAATTCACACAGAAGATGAGGGATTGCCTCCTTTCTTATCCTTGGCAAGGACTAAGGAAGAAAATAGTACCTGATCCACTCATGTACCATAGAAATAATTTTCTGGGAAAGTGTTTTCACCCCTTCTTTCCCCAGTACACAGCCATATATAAATGTTGCAGAATGTATTTGGATTGAAATTGCTAGTAATTAAAAGAAATTGGGACATTTTAAAATGTCTACACTAAAAATTATTTTACCACGATGGTCTGCAAGAGTTGTATGATGTGACCTGCTGTATGCCACCAACTCACTCGTCTTAATTCTTCATGTGGCATTTCCCATTTTTGGTTTCCTAGTATAAAACTTCTAAATGTACTTTAACATCAGAAATTAATGACAATTTTAAAAAGAATCTGACAGTTTCCCTGTCACGCCCATTCTTCAGACTAAAGTGTTTGAGAGGAAAAAAAAAAAGCTGTGATTTGTTTTGGAACAGCACAAAATCCTGGACCAGTTTAATTCTCACGATAAGCCTTTTTACATTCTTCTTCTACTCATTATTTTGAAGAGAAAGCTGCAAAAATAAAATGCTGGACAGTCAGGGCCCAAATCTTTTATAGCATGATTGTGGATGAATTCACAGGCAAGCAACGCTGTGTGAAACAGAAAACAGAAAACAGAGAGCACGTTGCAAATCCTCCATCTGCCTGGGCTGGAAATAAGGACATTACAGAGCTCATCTGCAGACGGATGTTGCTATTTAATGTCATTTCCAGCAAACCATTCATTAAATTCATAGCTGCACCTGATACCCATTCATGTGTTCCTGCTTACAAGTTCTCTCAAAATAGGCCGTTCCACAACTTTTGGAAGCTTTACACACCCGATTACAGCAAACTGCAACAAATGGAGGATGGATGCTGCAAGGGGGACATTCACTGTGAATTTCTGAAACCATAGCGAACAGTTATGATATATTTAGCATCTAAAATAGAATGGGTGTCCAATCTTCTAAGTAGCTTTGAACTTCCTCTTTCAAAAAAACTTTGGTGCGGATCCAGGAACACACAGATAGCAAAGAAAGTGGAAAAAATATGCTCCCTCTAAATAGGCAGCGCTCTGATTTCAGGAATGTGAAAAGGCTCCAGTCTCACCTGCCATATGCAAGGAATTAGAGTAGTTATCAGAGAACCTGTACTCCTACAGATCTGTACAAATCTCAGTACTTTCCGCCTAATGGCTTCAACAGATCTTTTCTCATTTGGAATGGTTTTAATTGCCTCAACACTATTTCCAGATTAGATATTATTCAAACTGGAAACAACTTTCTGGATTTAACCCAATAACTTGTTAAATCCACAGTAACCCAAGTACTAAAGTGGAAATAGGTACAATGACAGAGTGAAGACTTATTAAAACCAAAATCTCACCTTTTTGAGTCTTTAGACAAAACTAATCAATGCATTAAAGCTTACTACATATGTAAAATTTTGAAGTGTTGAAATCAAAGTAAATAATAACACTACTAATACAAAATGTCTGAGAGCAAAGATCAAACAATATAAATTCTGTCTTCCCTACTGTGTTTAAAGATTTCATCTCGCTCTTCATTTGTATACATATTTGTATGTATATGCATCTCACTGCTTCATTTGCAGCCTTTCTGCACATTGACGCGAGCCTGAGTGTAGTCAATCATAAATGAGAAATCTCTGCCTTTAGGATAAATAATTTCAGATTTATAAAAATCAGACATTTTCAGGTCATTGAGCTGATACAATATTTCAACATATATTGCTTATCAATGATCATTGTGTAAAACCTCATATTGCACCTTGTATAAAATGAGATAGAATTTCCCATGTGAATGATACTTTCTTGGACTTCTTTCTTTGGTGTTTCCACCTGTTTAGTGTCTTACCCTTCCCTCTCTCCACTGAAATTGCTCTGTATATTTCCACCTGTAGTCTTATGTTTGATAAAGAAGTAAATTTTTCCAAGTGTATAAGGGACTTTGTCTTTTTTCACCTTCTCTGTAGGGATCATCTTGCTCATCTCCTTAAAGAACCCACTGACAGGTCAAAAATATTACAGAAATTATCTGCCTTAAACGGTGACTGGCATCAGCTCTCAGTGTGCAACACTTATGACCTTGGTCCCATGTACCCACTGAGCTCCAAGGTGATGAACTCCGTAACTCTCTCTTTTCTTTTTACACAATTACTGAAACTTTAATTGTGGTTGAGCTCCTTGTAGCATGAAATCATATATAAAAGTCACCTGGCTGTGACACTTTTGTGTACAGGACTTCCAGTAATACTGACACTTCTTTCTTTTAATTTTTGTTCCTTCACCTTCCTATTCCTGTTTCTCCTGCCCAGAGTCAGAGAAAATTTCAGAAGAGTACAGAACAGCCATTCCCAGAAGCAAATTGGAATCACAGCATGGACAACTGCAGAACCTCGGGGTTGTTGTCTGATGTCCCTCAAAGGGAATGCCGAGTACCACACAAATTCAGTGATTTTGCAGCTGAAGGAGTACTGAAGGTTGTTTTGACTGTGCTCCTATGGCACTGATACCCAAATCAACCTAAATTTCATTAGGCCTAGTGTGACTTCAAAATTAGCAACTGAGTATCAAAATTATGATTTCTTCTCAGAAATATATGTTAACAATTATGATTTGCCATAGTTGTGATCAGTTTTGCGTGCACTTAATCTGGATAGTTCAGTCACTCTGACCTCCCCAGTAGAGGAGGAAAGGATCTACAAAAGGTCATACTCATAAGCCAAGGAGACCTGGTTGAATATCGGACTTTGGAGACATCAGATGTGTCGATGACATCAATGAAAATTGCTGATTCTTTTGTCTCAAGGCTCTCCAGAAATCCCTGTTTTGCAAAGGTCAGTAAAAGAACAGACACACCTTTTCAGTGACGACCTTGTAGTTTGCTCTTTTATGATTATTCTTAAAATGTCTTCTCATTACAATAATTATGCCTTAACATTATGTTTTGGTATCTATTCTTTGCACCAGAATACTGGAATGGGGAAGATATTTTACCTTCCTAAGGAGACTGGGATTTGCAAGACTGGGTAGTAAAGAGCTGCACACAGAACATTAAAAGAGGTTCAAGCTTGTGTTTGCATTCAGCACAACCAAAGAGCTTTCATGTGGGATGCTTATTTACTGCTCTGGGTTCCTTATTAAACTTATCACCCTCAACAGCTGATTGGCTTTCTTCATAGACTAAGGGAGAGTGCAGGGTATCTCTTCTCAGGTTAAATGAGACAGTTAAATGCCTGAGAATACCCAAAGGTGCCAGTGGCACCACTTATCTCAGATTCTTACACAATCCCCTTTAGGCATCAGGGCTTCCTTGGCTGCTGCTTATTCATATCTCACTGAAAGCGTGTCCTGGTGGGTGGCTGTAGGGACATTTTGTTCTTTGTGCCTTCCTTCCTTCCTTCCTTTCTCCTCCCCCTCCCCATCACACTTGAATTCTCTGGCAATTCAGCTGTGATATCTCTTCATAGTGGCATCTTCCCAGGGACAGAACATGCTGTACATATTTGCAATGTATTTAATAGAAATCAACATTCACCCATATCATTACAGCAGTTCTAAGAGCATGCTTTAAATGGAATGCTGAATCCCAAATATACCAACCTGCTTCACCCTCTGTCTTTTGCATTACAAATTCCTTTAGCAGCTGGGAGAAAAAGATATAAGATCAGATTCTGTCACTTGTACCAGATTTCTCTTGCCCTTCAAACTGAAAATTCCAGTCATAAATAGGGGATTCATACATGAATATGAATATCTGTACAAACACAGCTAATGCAACTCCCCCCTTCTCCATCAAAGTGCTAAAACCTCAAATAAGTTGAGGGCTCACACTTCTAGAAATATATTCTTTCTCAAAGAATATCTTATGTGATACATGATGGTCTGTAAGTATTATTATTTTGTGTTATCCTGTGGCACTTGTAAATATGATTTCCCCCTTGCCAAAGCACACATATGAGGCACAGAAAACTGAAAAGGAATTCTAGTTCCCTGCAAAAATCATTAGTCAGACTGAAACCAACACTTATACAAACAGACATCACCACTGTTGCTGGCACAATTATATCCTCTTAAAGAAGTGTTTAGAGACCTCCAGCAGAAAGTGAGTTGATATTCTGGTAATTGCTGGACACACCTATAACACAAATTCCTCCACAAAAGAGTAGATTATCTAATTGATAGGACCCAGTCAGAAAAATGAATGGAAACTCATGCTATGATCCAGAAGGTAGATAAACACCAAAACCACAGTGTAAACTAAAAGGAAGATGCTCTAAATGCAACAGAGACAAAATGAGTGTTTCAGATTTTGTTCTAAAGATTGCTGAGACAGGATGGCTTCTGCTCCTCTATTTTTGGGGGCTATTTTCTTTAAATGCCTAATACCCTGCTGATGACACTACATCACCACCTTTTAGGTGGATGTGAGCATCTGGGAACCCACCTAAGGCCGTCTGGAAATTCAAATGCCTAAATCACTCAAGGGCCCATTTGGCCAACCTTGCAGATCTGGCTGCTCTATTAGGGGCGTGGAACTGAGAGCCAAAGGTGGTCCCAGCTCAGGGGTCTGTCCCTCCAGGTGCTGGTGACAGGGTCCAAGAGCAGTGACAGACACAGCAAGGGTTGGACCAGGTCTAGGATCCATCCAGTGAGCCCAGGCAGGAGATGAAGGAGATGGAGCTGAAAACAGGAATGGAGACAAGGCCAGCCATGGGTCCAAGGATACATCCATGGTCCAGGGACAAAGGCAGTACTGGAGGTGAGTTCCAAGGCACACACAAGTAATCTTCCCAGGATAAAGCCTCTTACTGCCTGGGCCCGATGTCCATGCAAGAGCCAGCAGCAAAGCTGCAGAGGTGGAGCAACAATGCAGGAAAATCCAAACACTGAGTGACCAGGCCAAGCTTAAAAAGTGTTTCTGGTCCCATGGTGCAGGTGATAGATCCAGGCAAAGCTGGCCAAGACCATTGAGCCCTACTTAGTGTTCATTACTGAATTGTTTCTGTGAGGTCAGGAACCCAGACAACCAAGCCTTTTCTTGTGTTGAATTAAGATAAAGAAAAATTAAGAAAATTAAAATGAATGGAATTATCACCTTCTGGAGGTACTAACGTTCTCCAGAAAGTTAATCTTAAATTCCTGAAATCCAGATCCTGACATTTGTGCTGTCTCTGGCATAACATCCCAATAGTTACAGCATTCTTCAGAAAACTGGGAGACTTGTGTCAGAGACCTGACTTAATTGGAAGGGAGATGAGGTCTTCATATCAGAAACTTACTCTAACCAGCATTTTATCTGCTACTGGGAGATGTTGGATCTGTCTTCAGGCATCTCCTGCATAAATTCAGCTACCGAGATCAGAGCTAAGATACTGGTAAGAGATGAACCTTGGAGGAGTTTGATTTCACCAATATGATCAAAATGGTTTATTTGGAGGGTATGTCTGTTCTGATGGATGTGCTCATGGCAGAGGAGCAGAGAAGGAGGGTTTGCATTTTCCTTGATCTGGCCACTCCGTTTGAGGTTAATTGAGATGCTTTCATATAGAAGAATGTTGTCTCTTTCCAGTATGTCATCATGGCTGCAACTCAGAGGCAACAGACATTTTCATAGAGGACGTGTAGAGTTGTTTTGAAGTTCAGTATGTCCTTGGGGTCTTAGCTTGAGACAAAGGCTTAAAAAAGAACAAATATCACAAAGATAGGTGTCAGCAAGGCTATTTTTGTGTGTGTGATTCTTTCACTTTTTTGTATCTGAGAGCGCAAATTTGAATTTCTTTATTTTTTATGAATCTCTCTTTCCTTTTTATTTCCCAGATAAAACAGAGCTTCTCAACACAAATTTTGGGTTGTGCTTTTGTTATGCTCTTAGGAAGACAATCAGGGTATTTTTAAACTGTATTTTTGGTTATTGTGAGATTTTGGCCCAAAGGCACAGACTAAACCTTTTTTCCTCTGTTCCTTGGCTTCCTCTTTGTGTCCTCCTGTAAAAGAGAGCTACAGTTCAGGACATGGATATCTGACTCCAGCACTCCTGTAACTTCCTTCCCCCTCTTTCTCAGCTTGGGTTTTAGGTGTTCTACAACAGGAGTTATAAATCTAAACACCTTTATGAATATTAGGGTAGACGTCTTAAATTCCCTATATGTATATATATATGTATATATATATATATATATACACATCAGGGTTCAATGTTTCTTTGGCATAAAAGCATATTCTTTTCTGTGAATCTAAGACAATTTTTCCTTCATTTCCTGCAGTTATTATAGGCAACTGAAGTAAACATATTTCAAAAGCTAACACTCCCTGTCATTTATTTCAAAAATACTGTGTTTCAGCCACCTATTAATCTGAAGAAAAATGTAGGCATTAGTGGCTTGTTTTTGTTCTAAATTGGTTATTTAATATACAGCTGCACTGTAGCATGTTTATCAGAACTTAGTGCCAAATCTGAAATTGTTTCATCTTATATAACAGGAATCTATTCTTGTTTACATCAGAGCTACTCCAGTATGGTTACATTCCTTAGAGTGGAGTTGCTCCTGACTTCCACCCTGAAAAATGAGAGGAGGATCAGACTGGGATGTTTATTGTTACATTTTACTACAGTTGCCTTTCAAGCCTTGTAGTAAGTCTACATCCAGAACTATTCTCTTTGATTGATTAAGATTAAATCACAGGTAAAAACTAAAAATTAGCCACCAGAGCCATTTGAGAACCATGTCAAGGAATTTATGAAAGTCTTCTACACTGAAAGCAATGTGTGAGAAATAGTGTCTTACATCTGCTGCGCTAATGTGTTAAAACCCTTCTATTTTATTTTGTCCTAGATTTAACTACACAGTTGTTACAACTATTTGTTGGAGGACAAATGGTAGGGAGTGGGAGGAAGGTGTGGGAAAAGGAAACAATTTACATTAAAAAGCATCCTTCTTTCTCCTCCTTCCATTAGAGGCTTGTAGACTTCCTTACCCTCAGGGAATTAGGTGCTGCCCCTGCCTGTGAACACACACAGGACCTGCACATGCTTGGCTGATGCCCATGTGAGCAAAGCAGGTTGGTCTTTGCCAAACTTCCTGCTGGGAATGGAAACCAGCACAATTTAATTTCCTGTTGTAGACACAGGTTAAAGTTGCTGACAGCTCTAAGAGCTGTAATTCTCTTCTACATATTCACTCACAGGGGGTGTGAGATGAAGTTTTTGGCTCCAGCAACAAAGCTTCCTGTGAGACTACACTAGCAAGAGAAGGAAATCTTGGTAGTGGGATTTAGAGATAACCCTGGAATGTGCATCCCTTAAGTTACCTTTTTTTCTGCCTATTTCAGAAACACTGACCCTTTCATACCAAATATTCATGCCAGATATTGCACTTAGAAGATTGTGCAGCTGGACGTCACATAACCACTTAGTCAAATTTTCTAGATTTCTTTTTTCTTTTTTTTTTTTTTTTTCAAAAAGAAAAATGATAGTCTTTAAGTGTGGTGTTTGTTTTTGGTTTTTTTTGACGTTGTTAATGAACACACTTCCTTAATACAGAACAAAAAATGGTAGCGGGGTTGTTTGTTTGTCTGTTGTCAGTATGATGTTTTCCAAATAATGAAATCTATTTTTCCTGTAATTTCCAAATTAAAAATTTTGTGAGGTACATCTGGCCTGACTTGGGATAATTTTCTGTGTGGATTTCCCATGTTTTCTCAATAAAGTTAAATTTCTGAAATCTGCGACTTTTTAAGCAAACAGTGGAGAAAAAGATCTGTTAGAAAAGTTATAATCTTAAATTACTATTTAAGAATAAATTCTCAATGGTAATCCCAAATATATGGAAAGGAATATGAAAGGAAGATGAGTGAATGATAGGACCAAAGGGGGAATGGAAATATAAAGTAGAGCATAGAGAAAGTGTTTTACCCATCTGTATTGCATCAGTGACATCAGGTGTAAAACTTCAGGCTGTGAAAATACAGGGGGAGTTGGCTCTTTTCTTTGGTTTTGGGATTTGTTTTGTGATTGCTTGCTTTTTTTTTTTTGGTTTTTTTTGAGGATTTTTTATTCATTTAGTTGGTTTTTGGTTGGTTTCTGTCTCTTTTTTTTTTTTTTTTTGGTGGAAGTACACTCTGTAAATTCCAAAAGTCTCTTCCAAACCCTAGTGTAACTGGACGAGTGTTTGGAAATATTTGTGCACAGTACCTGCCACATTAAATCTGAATTCCAAATGGACCCCCCGTGTTTTATGACAAGTTCTTATTATCAGTAAAACAGCTGATGAAGCCTTTTCTTCCCTGGAATGTATGCCAGTGCGTGTGTCAAATTCTCTCCTTCACCTTATTTCTCCTAATCCTACAATTTCACTTCATTATGTCTTCTGATAGAAACGCTTCCATCACCGCCAACCTAAGATAGTTTTTGGTGAATGGACTGCAAATTAACTCCGGCTCAGTCCAATTCAGTGAAATAAAGTCTATTAAGTGATGATGGTTTCACTTTCTCACAGATTCAATTCTTATCTCTTGTAAATCATTCATACTTTTCCAGGTGCAAAGTACATTTGTTATAATTTAATCCCTTTCCATCATGGTTTTAGAAAATTAGTTTCATAAAGGCATTTTTCACCTGTTAAAGGGTCTATTTTTAGAGTATCCTTCTATAAGTTCTGGTTAAATATATGCATATTTTTTACATCTCTGTACAAGATGTTGACTGTGTGAACAGGAGGTGGTTAACGTTTCAGAGTGGTGCTGTGAAGGCAGCGTGTTCTGACCTTTATTTGGTCATTCTGTGACTAGAGATAAAGCTGTGAATTGTGCACCTGGGAAAGCTTTAATATAGTAGGGAACAAAGAACAAATTACAAGAGCCATATTCTCAGTGGATGTAAATTTAGTGCTTCATATCTGTGGCACCATCTCAATTTACAGCAGCTGCGAATTTGGAAGAAATTACTAAATGTTTGTTGGACAGCTTTTTAACATCTGGTCATTGCCTTTTAAAATCTCATGAGACTAAAACTTCTGCAAAAGACTGACCCTAAATCATATGCAGTTATGATTAGTGTCTCAGGAGAGATCTGTGAAGTGAAATGAGTGTGTGAATTAGCCTTGGTGCAATTTAAAGTCAAGTAAATTGCCTGATCCAGAACTATATAGGTAAAATCTACTTGTGTTAAAAAAAACACCTCTGCTATTGTGCCTTACAGGGTAACTTCAACATCTACTGAAACTGGAATAGACAACTGTTCTGAGGTAAAAACAAAATGCTTTTATGTTTCCAGAAATAATGGGATGCTTCTCTGTTTTTCTGTACAACCCAGGACACCAAAGAGATGAGGGTGAGGGCTTGGATCGCTCTGAAAACTTAGTCTTTTTAAGAAAACCATTTTGCCCACATCTAAGGAATAAAAAGCACTTGCCACTCTAGGTCTTCTGCTCCACCCACCCAGATATTTTGAAGATAACAAGGTGAGGAGGGTCCAGCTGTACGTATGGGGGTATCATTCTTTTTGGGAGGAGTTACATTGCCAGCATTTAAGCAGGATAAGGCTTCTGGCAAATTACAGAATAAAAATCAAAACAGAATATGAAAATAGTTTCAAGCTGATCTTTAAAGTTATTTTCATAGGTTCGCCAGACCAACCATGATTACAGAGTAGAAAAAAACAATGAAGGAAAATGATCAAGATGATGTTGCAGGGAAGCATAGCTGTATTGCTGAGAGAAAACCTTTGAGTCACTGAACTGCAGAAGCAATTGAAATCTCTGGTTCAGCTATTACACCATATACAGCCTGATGCTTGTGGTTTCAGACTAATAAAATAAAACTCACTGTGTTATTGCTTTATGGTTTTTTTTTCCTTATAAAAGTTTGGTCCAAAAAGGCAATTTATATATATTTTTTTTTTCAGTGGGCTATGCGTTGTTTGGAGTGGAAGGACATAAAATAAATTCCACAGGTTGATAAATGTTTACTTTTTAAAGCTAGAGCACAGAATAGTCATATTTAGGATAACACTGGGAGCATTTGGAATGATACAGTTGTCAGATGCTGTAAGCAAATTTGTCTTCAGCACTCCTCAACCATTGGCAATTAGGTAGGCATATATTTCTAAACCATTTTAATGAAATTTTATAGTGAATTTAGTGATTGCAGCAGCAATGCAATGAATTCTGAAAAGTTTATCTGGATAAACATACAGATTTAATGTACTTGTAAACTCATCTACACTCTAAGCACCAGGAGAATCTATATATCCTTAACTGAAACATAAACGTTTGGTAGCAAATCTATTTTTAAAACCAGAGTTGGGTATTTGGGGGCGAGGTGCTAGTTTTGTACAGATTTCTCTTCGATTTTTGACTGTCTCTATGTGATTCAGTTCCTTTCCTGTTAATTAGTTGTAACGGTTATATTTTAAGTTACTCTTTTTCCACCACAAAACAAACATTATTTAGTAGCGCACTAAATGTAACCTTGCCCCTCTCCTCCTCTTCTCTCTATTTAACATTGCCTTTTCTCTCTTTTTTATTTGTTTTTCAGTCACTTTCAGGCAGAGAATATCTTGTACCATATATCTGTACAGTGCCTAATGGAATTGCCTCTGAGTTTGTCTGAAGTTTCTGCAATAAATGTGTAATTAAAATTCATGATTGTGTCCTCTCAGATGTATGGCATACAGACCTCATTTCCTTCTGCTTCCAAAGTGGACTGAGCAGGAGGAATAAATACAGCCTATATTTCTATTCTTTTGACACCCAAGCCTTCCCATGAGCACTGGAAAAAATGGAACTTGGGTTACTCATGACTTCCTGTATATTGGTTGCACTCCCTGGTATTTATAAAAATTCCTGAGTAATTCTTTGGGACATTCAAACTCTCTATCTTGTTGCTAGCAAATAAAGTCTGAACTCCCAAGCTCTTCCTAATGGCATATTCCAAAAACCTTTTCCATAACATTTCCAGAAGATAGTATCGTTGCTGTCTGTTTCCCTTCAATAAATTAGATTTCATTTGGATTGTGGATTCCAAGAATATTTTGAGGGGAGATGACAGTGACAGAGAAGGTGCACAGTGAGATTGTATTTATTATTCTCAGAGAACTATTCCGATAACCCACTGATCCACTAGTTCTGAGCCGACCTTGAAAAGACTAGAGCTCCATATTTTTTATTGTGAATTTTCTCTCATTTGTTGTTTTTAAATTGGAATGGAGATTCTGGAAATATTTTGGCATTTTGCTTTCAAAATGAGTTATGCATCTGAAGTTATTAATCTATTTCAGTTCTGTAGCTACATCCAAATACCCCAAATTGAAAAGTTCCATTTACCTTTCTGTTTTTTGGCAATTTCTTAAAACAGATATTTATATTATTAAAGCCCTGTAAATAAATAAAGTATAAAAATGTGTAATAATTTTTTTCCTACCTTCATCCTGTTTGTAACTATTCCACTGCTCTGCTTTTGGTGGCTGATAGCCAGCCTCCTGTTAGATGTGGGATCTTAAAAATTTATCATTTTTAGTTCTAATTTCGTGTTATATCCTGTGATACTCAGCTCAGAACCTGCACCAATGCTTTTACTATTCTCACTGCAGAGCATTTCTGCTACCTTAAGTGCCCCAGTAAGAGCTCAGCTGTTCATTGCAGAAAAATTGCAGCTGAAATATGCAGCGGCAAAAGCCAGCCAGCCTAAGCCATGCTCTACCTAATGCATCACACCCTAGAAACTGTACAACCCTTGAACAGCCCTGAAATCGAGTACAAAACCAAATAGGGAATGAAAAACTATAAACTCAAGTAATAAAAACAATGTGATTTATGATTGACCCTGTTCCATCCCTTAAACTGATGGATGATGGGAAAGGGGGAAAATGTTCTCTTAACTATGAAGATGTTAAAAAATGGGAAATAATAACGGGAAAGGTGGAGATGGGAGATAATAACATTGGTTGTTTCTTTACACCAAGGATGAATTTTGCTGTGCTCTCTAATTTCTCAGCCCATGTGTAGTTTATTCCTGTTTGTCTCGATGACCTGTCAGCTAGTGATTCAAAATGCTAAGGACATGGTAATTAATGGGTTTTTATCATCTTTTGATTAATTATAGAGCAAAAATGACCAATCAGTGCTGAGCCTAGGACTTGTTATTCTCCATTCTGTGGCCCTGAGAAAATGTGGAAATGCTCTCCCCTTTTCGTGGCTTTTCATTAACTTTTCTTTTCTGTATCAAGACTTAGTGGTGCACAATTGCATCATCTTGAAATAGCTTTCTGGAGCTAAGGGTTATCCATTAGGACTATTCCTAAGAAATTATTTCAGTACAAGTCTGCAGTTCTGGCTAGAAAAGTAGGCACTAAATTTCAAGAACTGGAATTTAAGATTTGTCAGCTGTATGAGATAGGGTTCGGGTCTAGATCATCTGGCCATTAAATCACTCATACAAATGGAGAGCCTCCAGACTAATAGTAGACACTGAAAATAGGTCTACATAATTCAAATGGATACAAAGGAAAAATATCCTGTAAGAACATGTAAGTAGAAAAATGGTGAAATTAAAAAGAAAGTAATGCACACAATTTATGGGATAAGCATTCCGTGAAATACTTCCCTGTTGACTTTATTTTTAGTCTTAATTAGACCCCATTAAAATGGCGTTTGAGGCCCTAAGAAAGTAAATTAAAATTATTACTTTGACTATTTGATAATTAGGATACTTTTTGTTTAGTTAACAGCATTGTGGAGGCAAATCAAAATGCCCGGAACCTTGTAGAGACATGCGCACAATCCTGATTGATGTCTTTGGCCAAATTTGCAGCGCCTTACACTGTGAGATAGTAAAAAATCCTTTCTTGTTCTATGCACACAAATGGAATATCAGTAGTTTGGCCCATTAGCAGCTTACAAGGCAATCTATAATATCTGGCAAGTTCATTCAGAGATAGTGATTAAAACAGTTATAGGTTATTCTGGGTATGCAGTGTTTCTGGATTAGTAGTTTCTACATTCTATTTTGTTCTAAGAAATACTTAGATTTTTTTGTGATAATCCTATACAAAAATTGGAAATCATTGTTTTCCTTCTCAAGTTAAAAAATAAAAAAAGAGGTAACTGCAAAGAAGGTTTTAGTTTCCTTATATGTGATGCATAAATGTCAGTTTGCAATAGTTTCTAGGATACCAGCTATATATGTGAAAGCTTCATTACCAGAAATAAGAAAGAACAGCCTTCTTTGAAGCCCACATACAAATGTCCAAGCACTAGCACCTACCAGTTAGACTTGTTCTCTGAAAAAATGGATTATTCATTAGGATGATCACCTTCCCTCTTAGAAATCAAGTATATTTTGATAAAACATTCCAATACTGAAGTTTGATAGAGACACCTTTAGATTAGCAAAATAAAAGAAAATCCTGTGTGTATTTTTTACTGTTATTTCTGTATTTAATCTTCTAGTAAGTGTGCATAAGATTAATATATTCTTGAGCTGTCATGAGTTCTTGAAACACTTTGGTCTGAAGATCACAGGATAAATCAGATGTGAAGGACTCTCAGGAGGTCTCCAGCCCAAATTCCTTCTGCAAGAGGGTCAGGTTGCTCAAGGCTCTACTCCATTGAGTCTTGAAAACCTTTGAGGATGGAGATAACACAACCTCTGTAGCCCACCTGATCTACAGCTTGATGGTCCTTACGGGGAAATTTTTTTCTCATTATAGCCAATGTTTTTTTTCTTTCATCTTAGGTCTGCTGTCTCTCAGCCTTCCAACAAACACCACACTGCAAAGCTCCATCATCTTGGTGTTGTCCCCACAATGTACTGAGGGCTGCTGGGAGGTCCCCCAGTGCCACCTCTTGGTCCTCAGCCACTGCTCATGGACTGAGTGTTCCAGCCCCAGCATCTTGGTGGCCTCTGCTGAGCTTCCTGCATTTTATTGATCTTAGGTCAAAGATCCTGCAGGTCAAATTTCCCTTGACTTCAAAAGGGCTGAAGTTGGACCACTCACTGTGTGAATATTTTTGGACTCTGCTGCTACCCCTTTATCCTGAGGTCTTATTTTAGGATTATGGCTACAAATTTTTACTGTCCAATTCATGACAGAAGGTAGGATCACAAAAGAGGTACTCAAAAATTCATACACTCAGAATTAGTACATTCAAAGGAGATAAAAAAATGTTTTAGATTGTGGTGGTATTTTCTGTATTCTTGCAATATCTTTTCCATAATCACAAATACATGTAGACTTTGCACTCATCTGCTCCCCATCACGTATTTTTCTCACCCTCCAAGTTATCTGTGGGAATTAATAGTATAATCCACACTTTTTTTGCACTGACAGCTAAAAAAATCTCACGGTTTGCACCATGCCTGCCTTGAAAAGCAAAGCCACATATTCCTTTGTTTGGAGAGAGCAATCACTGTAAAGTGTATGCAATTTCCAAATGCCAAATTCTATAGAGAGAAAAATACTACTTTGCTTTGGGCTTTTCAGCTAGCTGAGGCCTTCTCATATGACAGGCCATAATCAATAAATCATGTGCCAGTTGTGTTGATTCTGTATGTCAGGTCACATCTCTCTATTTCAGTTTCCAGTTTCTTACAGAGTATTCACTTGTGTTCTATTGTCACATCTTTCCACCTCCTCAGTGTCGATTTAAAAGCTGTTATTTTTAGGCTATAGAAATTGCAACCCACCTGCCCCTCTCTCCTCAAAAAAAACTCTATACCATTGGCCAGCTTCAAAACAGGGACACAGGAAGAGGCAAGTCCTCTGTCTGAACTCTGTATATACCAAGGAGCCCAAATTCTCTTTGTGCACACTTTGCCCATAGTGGGCAAAGAGATGGCATGATGACAGCTTGTCAAGCCTGATCAGTAATAAAGACCTCAGAATTGAAAAAAAATGGTCCTTGTGGTGGGAAGATCTTTATTTCTCAGTTATATAAGAAATTATTTGCTTAAATCAAGCAAATTGTCATCTCCAGTCTTGCTAAGGAGATGCTTGATTTGGCAAGCTTCCTGGTGCAGACTGCTTAGCCAGAGCAGGAATTACCAGAATTATTTTATGTATCAGAAATCTGGCTGTCTGGGCAGTGTGGGTCATTCCAGACCAAGCTTGCATTCAACAGATTGCTCAAAAAACATTTAAACTCCTCCACAGGCTGCATTAATCCTGGCTCTGTTCTAGCCTTTGTGCTCACTCTTCCCTCCCTTGTCTCCAGAGCTCCCCTTGCAACTTCAGGCAAAATCTGTCTCCTTTCTATTCCTCATTTCTCATGGAAGGGATACTAATTGTTTACAGCTCAGTGGTGTTTTGAGTACTGGTCAATATTTTTGTGTTTTCAGCATCACTAGACACACAGGTAGCCTCATACTGCTGTTCCTAAGTATTGTAACTCTGGACTTTGAAATTAATTGGCATTTCTATAAACCACAATGCTATTTTTCTTTGCTGACACATTTTTTTCACTGTGAATGAACACTTAAACTTGGAGAAAAGCCCTTTTCTGGATCTTTCAGGAGCTGTCTTTGAAACCACGTTCTCAACTGATGAATTACATTGACACTTTCACCTCCAGTGCTCCAAAGTGACGATGATGATTCAATGTGCAGATGACAAACTGATTTGTGGCCATCTGGCCATTTCTTTCCATCTTTCTTCATCCTCAGTTTTTTTGTTTGGGTTTTGGGATTTTGTTGTTTTCCTTTTTTTCCCTCTGTACTGTTTAGAGCTCACTTTACATACAGCCTGTCCGCCTCCGTCTCTTCACCCTCCTCTTCTATACCTCATCAAATTCTTCTTCAAGCTCAGTTTTTCTGCCCTGGGTTTAACTACAGGCTCCCATCAGTCAAGAAATTGAGTTTTGAAGCTCCAGCAACTATCACAGTTGGCTCATCTCTTAATGTTTGGCTTTTCTGATGTGTCCTCTTAAGCAGAAAGAAATGGTACATTTATTTTTGAATGGTTATAAACAAGAGGTTATTTTTGTCTTTTTTTCTTTCTCTCTGAATTCTGTTCCTTAGTGCAGACAAGATTCTTTTTACTGTCTCAAAGCAATGTTAGAGTATCTAGGCTCATAGTAAAAGTATTTTGCTCTTGTTTTACCACAGTTTGGGTTAATTTTTTTTTTATCAAACAAAATAAAATGTCCACAGTAGTTTGGACAAAGAAGGTTGGTGTAATGTGGAATTTCTTGAAAGTGTTACCCAGTTTACCAAAAACATTATTTTGTATGCCAATGTTATATAAAGAGCTTGTGGGGGTGTGGACATATTTCTTTCCATAAGATGTCAAACTTGTCTTTCCTAAATTAAGACAATTTACCTAAGACTTTTAAATGTGGTGCCTTTTGAGCTAACAGAAATTCAGGACCTCTGCATGCTTCTGGCCAGTGTGACAGTGGATTTAGGGAAGATCTGCATTGCCCTGGAGCATCAGCATCAGGTGGTCACAAGGGGTATCCCTAAAATACAAAAGTGGCCCCAGATTCCACTGTGGAACAAAAATTTCTCCCCACCACACTCCCATGCACATGTCTTTTTGTAAATTTGCCATCTGGTTTCCCATTATATTTGAGGGAGATCTAAAAGTTTGGTCAATACAGTAACCACAACTTATGATGAGATTCCCTGGATAAAAAGATATTTCGGAAGGATCCTCAGCTTCATTGTCTCTGCTGGTCACAAATGCTGTCCAATCTAAAGGGAATTACTGTGACTTATTCCTCACTGAAGGGCCTACTCTGTGAACTCTCAAATTTATTCAGACAGCTCCCACCTAGACTGAGGCTACGATTGGTGAGAGCTTTCCAAACCTGTGTGAAGTGTGACTGTTGACAGACATTGTTCAGGGAAAAGAAGATAACCAGCATGTCAGAGAAATTAGGGCAAAGGGCTTTCCAATGAAAAATGTTATCACTTCTTATGGGTTTTTTGTGGGGGTTTTTTTGGGTTTTGTTTTGGGGGGGGGGCTGTTTTTGGGTTTTTTTTTTGGTGGAGGTTTTCTTGGTTGGTTGGTTGGTTGGTTGTTTTATTTTGGTTTTGGTTTTTGCATTCCTATTTTTTTCTGCCTTATGAGGCTTCCCTGTTCAGCTGATGATAATAACTAAGACACAGAAGATCATTTTGCACCACCTTGCAGTATGGACTTGCTCAATCTTTCACAGATGGTTTAACAATGCAGGAGTTCCACACCTACTTGAGGTTGCTGCTGTGTTTTATGGTGTAAAAGGCCTCAGACTGAAGAATATTCCCTTCAAGTTTTTATTAGCTGTAGGTATGAAAGGAAGGAACTTTGCCAGCTGAGGATAATTTCCTGTCCCTACAATTGGCTGGTGTCTGCTGCTTTTTGTTTTGTTTCATTTTTTTCCTTAAAAAAATCAGAAAAATCTCCATACCACATGTATTTTCTCATTGTATAAATCACTTTATTATTGTTAAAGCTGTTATTTGCTGTCTTCATCCCCAAAACAAACCAAACACGCAAACAGAAAATCTTTGTTTTGGTGCTAAATAAAAAACAAAAAAAACTTAGAGTGCTTAATCTTCTTCCTTATGACAAAACCTTTCCATATGATGAGCACCCCGAAGCTGTAAGGATTAAAAATGCAGACTGGGTGACCTGCAACTCTTTTAATTACAGCTGAAGTGCTGCAGGCAGCCATAAACAACTGCAAACCAAACCGAGTAATGTATGTCATCAAGGTCACATGTATGAAATACAAACTTTTTTTTTTCTTAGTAGATATCTCACATTTTATTTTGTATGAAAAAAAACTCAGTTTTTTCACTTTTAGATTAAAAAAAAAGGTACTGCATCTTGCTATTGTGATATACATACAAAATGCATGAATCTCTAGAGCATGAGACTATTGAATGAATGTGACAGAAACAATAAGATAATTCCTACAGAGGCAGCAGACAGCAGAACTCAAATTTTTAGGACTTATCAGTTTACCTGACAGGAAACCCACGATTTTGCTGGCAGTGGTCACTGAGTGGCTCTTGCTGTAAGGTACAGACTCATCTAAACAGACAAAAAAAAATTTAAAGCAATTTAAAAAAGCTAGTGACCAGAATTGGTGAAAACATTTCTGATGGTGTTGCTTTTGACCAGAAAATTTATATCGTATTATTAAGATCTAACAATTTAAAGTAAATTTATGAAAAATATTTCTAGAAGTTAAAGTAATAAAAGAAGTATTCTATGTTAGAACGTGGAAAACTCTAACTATGACATTTTCATTTAGAATCTAAAACTTACTAAAGGAAAATTTTGTCTGGTGTTTGAGGCGAAGCAGTAAGAGTTATACAATAAAACTCAAATATTGCTGCATAAATTCCTCTCTGTAAGTGTTCAAGGCCAGGTTGGATGGCACTTTGAACAACCTGAGCATGTGTAAGATGTTCCTGGCCATTACAGGGTCGTTGGAACCACACGATCTTTAAGGTCTCTTCCTACCCAAACCAGTCAATAAAATATTTCTAATATTAAATCTTGCTCCTTAATTATAAGCATATTCTTAAGTAATTGAAAGGAGCTTAAAGCCCACGATTCAGTTGAAACAATAGGAGATAAATTTGCTTTTCAAGGATTCTTCATTACCTCTCTATTTTGAGGATCTAGCAGGAGATTTTTTAAGGGGAGGATTTTTGAAATACTTGTCCCTAGTAGTTCTTGGCTCATTCTGTGAGTCCTTTCTGTACTTCTTCCCCTTCTCGCCCAAATTGCTAGATGTCTTTGAAGCATAGATCCTCACATTATGGGAAACATGATACATGTCTAACGTTAGATGCTCAGAGTAATTTGGGACAGTACAATGTCTCACAGTAATTATGTTTCCTACATTAAATCTGGCCTTTAATTTTGATATAATGAACTTCAGATGACGTTTTGCTTTCTTCTATGAGCTTCCATTACATAAAACATGATCCATTAACCTCCCTCACATTTCTATTCAGCCTGTAAACATAAGACTGCAGAAGGTCTATTTTCAGAATGTCACTTTTTACAGAATAAATAAGATGACATTGTCATTGATGAACTTTTTTTTTTTGCCATTAACATGACCAGAAAACAATGTAATCTGAGATCATAATATTCCAGAATTGCAAAATATTTTTTTTGAGAATGGTCTCTTAATATTATCTTTTTCACTAACACAAATGAAAACTTTACAATGGAGGGAGGTTTTTTTTTTACTAGATTTAAAACTACTGTAAGAAAGAGATCTCATTCGTCCATGCAAATTACCAAACCATAAACTGATCTATGTCTAACATTACTGAAATGGCAAAAGAATTTTTAAAAAGTAATTAAATATAATAAGCATTAGAATTGGGAATGGAAAATGTTTAAATTACTGTGTATGCAACATCTCAAAGAAATTTTAAAAAATATTGCAATTATCATAGAATCATAGAATCATAGAATGGTTTGGGTTGGAAGGGACCTTGAAGATCATCCAGTTCCAATCTCCCTGTCATGGCAGGGAAACTGAACAGAACAGTGACCAGGACAGGGTCCTAGGCAGGTCTCTCTAAGAGCTATTTAAAGAACAAAATAAGGAAAAATGAAGTAACCTCTGAGTGTCTATTCAGATGTATCTTTATTCTGAGAGAGAAGATAAATCAAGTCAGCCAAAAGGAAACACAGCCAAATGAACAGGTCTAAGAGCTTAAAATTTCTGGAACTTACACTTCTTCAACAAAAGCCTCCTCTAATACCTGCAGCCCAATTCCCCCAGGTATATATCAGCAGCAACTCTTCCGAAGCACTAAGAAAGTTTCACTCTTCCCCTAAAAGGCAGCAGCAGTCCCTTTGTTCAACTTTATGTCATAGTTCATAGTTTATCTTGACATTTCCTCTCTGGCTCTGTCTATCCAGACTAGGTAAGTAAGGTAACAGGACTCCCTTCAATATCTACCTTTTTTTTTTTTTTTTTTTGCTGTTGTTTTTTTACTTGCAGGCTAGCACATGAAAAAACGCTAACATAAAGCACCCTAAAGAGTAAACAGGACAATGCAATCTCCCAGTATCCACAGATAACTTACATTACCTAAAGATATCCTAAAGCATTATTCATCTTCCAGACTGAGCGCTAGAAAAGTCTGCTCAGCAAATATTCTCACCAGGGACAGCTGCACAGCCAGACATTTGTGCATTTCCACCGTCTGCAAGGCTGAGCCTGCAACCTGGTTGTTGATATATTTCTCCAATAAGCAGAAGCCCTGCCTTCAGTGAGCAATTTGGTCTCACTGCTCAGTCCAGTACCTCTTGTTTTCTATGCTGTTTCTGACTGTGCTGGGTGCCTGTAGTGTGGATTGTGGATAACAAAACCTGGCAACACTCACTGAATAGCAATGGCCCCTGAGCCTGCCTCCTGAGATAAGCTGCTGTGAGAAAAGCTTGTGGGGTCAGAAGATGAGTGGGTAAGAAAGAGCCTGACACTGCGGTTTCGTGGTTAGATGGAAAATTTGGGACAGAGCAGGGCAAGTTTCCAGTCAGGCATGTGTCTAAGTCCCATTAGACCTTAAGTGCCTTGTTCAATCCAAACCTTAATTAGAAACTGTCTTTACCAAATGTCAAAATGTTCCTTTTCCCTTCATAAAACATTAACAACCACTAGAGATGGAGAAAATGGGCTTCATAATTCCCCTCTGTCAACATATCAGGACTCCAGTCCGCATGGCTTCCCCTGCACTGACTTGCAGGGGGACTTGCATGCAGAGCTCAAATAGTCTCTGGTTTTGTTTTGTGTTGTTTTGTTTTTAATAATGCTGAACACCACTTCTGGGTTCAGTAAGAACTCTAAAATACTAGAAAAGGAAATGTTACTACATGCATCAAACACAATAAAAATAACTAGTTCTCATGAGACTCTCTCTGAACCTTATGAATTGCTCGTGGAAATAATATTAAGCACCTCTGCCTCTATAAACATGGCCTTATGTTAGAGCAATTTTACTGTAATAGCAATGTCAGGAGAAAACACTGTGATTGCTTAAAATAGATTTGCTGATATTAATGTATTGTCTTTTTCTTCTAAACATCACAGCTTTGACGGCATAAGAAGAAACTTACTCAAGGTGGTAAATGTTGCTCAAGGACTTCACTCAGGTGAAAATACTCCTCTCATTAGACCCTCAACTGGTCTAAATTGAAACAGCTCCTTTGAAATTATTTGCACAGTCTAATTACCAGGCCCGTATGGTTAACATTTCTGAGACCAACCCACAATGTGGGTTAACTCACCACCACCCTCACTGACTAACAGGAGCTGTAGCTGGTTGCTGCTCCAAGAAATAGAGCTTTTAAAACAGCTTCATATGGAATACCGAAGTGCAGGAACAATGAAAATTAGTGAATGCATCTTGAAAATGACCCATTTTATTCAGTGACAACCTCCAGAGATAATTACTATGTAATACAAAAGACAGTGATCCATTTGCCTATAGGATGAATAACGTATTAAAATGTTTTTACCATCTTAAATGTGACAAAGAGTAATCAAGAGAAAGCTGCCCTTTACAGTAAGGTAGCACTATTTCCCCTGTCTCTTTTGAATTAGGGAAAGAGGAAGCTTTTAAATCAGTTATAATATAAGACCTGCTAAATATAGATCTGAACACCTTTTTTTCTTTTTTCCAGAGCATAAATCTTCCACCAACAATGGTGTTATAGACATCTTAAAATGGCTTTGATAGTTTGACCTTAATTCACTGAATAATTTCAACCAGGGTTTGGTGAGAGAACAAAAACAAGGTTCCCAGCTGAATTCACAAAAGAACTGGAGCAGAATTTTTTCTGTTTTATCTGGTGACTGAATGTCCTGTGCAGGACCAGTCCTACTTCTCCCTATCTGGTCTCTTCTACCTTTACCTCTAAGGAGAGAGCTCCAACTACTATGTTTGGTTTTTTTTTTTTTATTTTGGTTTGTTTTTTCGGGTTTTTTTGGTTGTTTTTTTTAATGTTTCCAGTGCTCCCTCTTGAAACTGTGTTCTTTTGCATGAAATATTGACTGAAAAGGGACTGGGATCTGAGCAGTTTGTCCCTTAAGATGGTGTTTTGACCACCACCAGGCACCGCAGAATGAACAGCAAAACAGACATACACAGCAGAACAGCTCTGACAGGAAAAGCCAAGAAGAACTTTTCCTAAATCTCTCTGGTTTAGGGGTTTGTGGTCTGCTGGGAGCAGCACTGTGCAAGTCCTCTGTCTGAGCCCACAGAACTGTTTGAAATAGTCTTTCTTGTGTCCTCATAAAACCTTCCCAAGTGTCTGTGTGTCCCTCAGTCTCTCCTAATGACTCTGTTCCATTTGCTATGAAATATTTAAATACTAATTGAGTCAGAAACTTATGCAACTTCATTGTCACTTGAGATCATGAGGTTGACTTCACTCCCAGAAAAAATGAATAGAGAACTGGATTTCTCATTTTGTTATTAAAGTATCTTAAGAAGAACATCGTGGACCATCACTAGCACATCAGAGTTCACTTTTTCCCCTCTTGATTTTTATAACAAATATTTGTCTATGAACTACTTCACTTTCAGCTATACAAAATACTTTTACAAATTCAAATGTCACAGGTTTGGCAGGAAAACAAACACTGATGGCATGCACACATGCACTTTAGTTTTGGATGACATGAATTTTTTTGTTATTGTTTCTGGCTTAGCACTGAAATGATAAAGTAATTTATTCACTATCCTGTTGAAATTAGCTTTTCCAATTTAAGGAGACATACTTAATTAAAACAAAAAGTATTCTTCAGTACAATTTAATGTACTAGACCTTTATTCTGATCTTTGATTTTTCAAGATGTTCTCGATAGGTGACTGTCTGGCTCCTTTGAGAGACACTTAACCCTTGAAATTGAAATCCATAGCTGGTTCTGTCTCTCCTCAGGCACATGACATTGTCAGTCACTTGTGAAGGAAATAGTTCTGCGCTTGGCTGGTCCTCAGGCTATGAAATGAGCTCCAGCAGGGTCCTGGGCCTGTCACAAGCATCACTACTTCCATTTCCATCTGAAAAAGCAAAACCTGCTGTCTCTGGGCAAATAAACCAGAAGGCATCTTAAAAAAAAAAACAATTAGAGGGAAGAGAAAGGGGCAATGCAAAGGGGAAAGGAAAATAAAGGAAAAGAGAAGGTAAAGGGAGAAAAATAGTGAAAGGAAATGGAAGGGAAAGTGAAAGGGGAGTGAAAGGGGAAGGGAAGAAGGAAGACAAGGCCAGGCTTTAGAGAAACAGCTGAAACAAAACATTGTCTTGACACTGACTTTCTGTTTTTCATCCCAGAGCTCTTTGTTATCTGCATCCAGAGGAAACTGAAAATTGTGTGTTAACTTTCGTAGGATTTCAATAAATCTTTGTGTTGATTTTTTATTCTTTATCTGCATCTCCTCTTTTATCATCATCATAAACGTAGCAACTGATGAACACTTTCTAATTTCAATTACTATATTACATCTTATTTTCTTTCTTCTGACAGCTCTAAGAATGATTTTCAAACACAAAATCTACACAAGTCTCCTTCAGTGTTTTGTCAGGAAGGTATTTTATTTCGCAGAGCACATATAAGCAAATAACTAGCCTGTAAGTACACCACAATTACAGATTATAGACTAATTAGAGAGTTATTTATGCCTGAAGATTATGTACTAATTATACATTATGTTATTATGGAAAAACTGGCAAGTGTTATAGAAGCAACTATGATAACATTATAATAGATGCCATTTGACTTTATGATTATTTGCACCATATGAAACAGCAAGTTGCCAAAAAAAAAGACCAGGCTGGTCTGTTGCATCACAAAACTTTGACTTTTTAGTAACATGTATTCTCCAAGCAAACAATGAAGCATTTTACAATTGTTTTGCAGAGGCACAGGCGTGTGAGCATCTTCCAGTAGTATGTAAAGTGCCACAACTCTTTTATGTGAGGTTCATTTCACTCTAATCTCATGCCAAGGAAAAATAAATTTGTGTAGCCTCTTCTTTCTTTTTCCTTTTTTCTATTTTATTTCCCCAGTCTTCTTTCCTTTCCTTTCCTTTCCTTTCCTTTCCTTTCCTTTCCTTTCCTTTCCTTTCCTTTCCTTTCCTTTCCTTTCCTTTCCTTTCCTTTCCTTTCCTTTCCTTTCCTTTCCTTTCCTTTCCTTTCCTTTCCTTTCCTTTCCTTTCCTTTCCTTTCCTTTCCTTTCCTTTCCCTTCCTTTCCCTTCCTTTCCCTTCCTTTCCCTTCCTGTCCTTCCCTTCCCTTTCCCTTTCCCTTTCCCTTTCCCTTTCCCTTTCCCTTTCCCTTTCCCTTTCCCTTTCCCCAGAGCTGCAGAATTTTATTTTGAACATGCTATTTTATACTGTAATGTGTAGTCACAAATAAATAAAGAAAAATATTTTCATAATAATGAAAAAGGGTTCTATATTGTGGGTGATTATATAAGAAGTCAACATGAATTTTTTTTTCATTTAATATTATTAAAGAATGTTCTTATATGAGTAGTTTGAACTTTATTAAGTATGAGCTTTTCAGGGAAAAAAAATTCTTTAGAAAGAAAAAATCCATTTGTATTCAGTAACAATTGTGCAGAAGTTTAATTACTCTTGACCAACACTGTCATTGTATTACTTCACAGTGGTCAGATAATTGTGCCCCATTGAGTGAAAAATACAGTTAAGATAAGGAGCAGAAAACAGAAGACAAACAATTTCATGTTCTGGTGTGATACTCCCAGACTGCATCAATGAACACTGTATGAATGTCAAACAGGGGCTGTTCCACTCCATCCTGAGCTGCACACAGGCACTTACTCCAAGTTGTTATATTTCATGGCATGCCCTAGAATTGTCTGACTTGCAGAATACACAGTCAAATCAGCCCTTCTTTGTGTCTGCCCTCAAATTCTTCTTTCAAAAGCAGCCCTGCATGCAACACTGCAATCTATCTGTGTCTCAAGTAAATAAGGGCTGGAGCAAATAAATGCTAAGAGGGCAAAATATTGCCTAGGGAGAAACCTTCTCTTGGAAAGAAAAAAAAAAAAAGAGAGAGGAAAACAAACAAACAAACAAGTCATCCTAATATTTATCTGAAGCAGCTCTTATTACTTCTGGCGAAATCTTCTTTCAGATCCAACACGAAAGCTCTTTGCCCTCTGTCTTTGCTGAGCCAACACACAGACACACTATAAATTTCAGAATGTTCAAACCAATCACCCCTGAAACAAGGACTCCTGACAAGTCAAATTTCTTATCTAAATGCATCACTTGTGCAGATGATTTATGATAAAATGCAATTAAATAACAAACTAGAGGTGTTTTTTTATTTCTAGAGAGTGAGATATTTAGGTTCTACAACAGTCTCACACTGATTTTCACATCCCAACACATTAGAAAAAATGTCTTATTGAGGGCTTGCTTCCCAAGCTTACCCAGAACTGGACTACTGAACAGCTAGAAATAAAAAAATGTTAAGGGTATGGGTGATGAAGAGGTAAGCAAGAGCTTCCTCAAGTTAGGATGTCCAATAAGAATATGAATCAACTAGGAAACATTACAGAGGTTTCTGATTACATTTTAAAATTAGCTGATCAATGTATTAAACATGGAGTAGGCAAGAATGAAATGCCAGTCTTCCTCAGATGAACTTTATTCACATCAGGCTTTACAGTTGGATATGTAAATCCTTGAAAATTTGCAGAAATGTGGCTTTGTTATGTCCCAGCTTGAACAAGAGGTTCAAAAGGGGTACAAGTCTCAGTTTATCTTAGAATATCACTCTGAAAATTGCTGGCAGAGGTCAGGTATCCATGAACCATTGACCAGGGCAGATTTCTTGGTACTTATTCCAACTTATGCATCACAATCTTCAGTAAGGGTCCAGCAAAGAAAAACCATAATGAGCCCAACAGGTCTGAAGTATTTTACTTTCATTGAGCTGTCTGGGCTGTGCATTCTCTTGAATGTTCTTCTGTGGCAGGACAAAGAGGTAAAACTATGAAAGTTAAAATTTTGTTGTATAGACAGTGCTGCTTTTAGGGAGAGAATATAAATCCAAAGCTAACAGAATATTTAATTTTTCAACCTCCTTATATTAATATTCATCATACCATTAACCATTTAGTTCACAAGTCATTCCCTACCCACACAAGATTTGCTTTTCCAAAGACTTTCCAGAATTTTTCATTTCTAAAATTTAAGATTTTGTTATCTGTTAAAAAAAAACCCAGTGACTCCCATCCTTTCCAAAAGGGAAGAGAAAAATAATTCTGGTTTATAATTAAACACCTATGATACTATGAAAACAAAGGAAGAAAACAACCCAAGGATAAGCTTTCACACATCATTTTTATGATGAAAAAAAATCAAAATTCACACTACTGAGTTAAAAGTCTGCCAGCTCATTTAAACCTCCAACATCTTAGATCAGCTCTGCACAGGAATCACAGTAGAGTAGCAGGCTGCTATTTGCTCCATCTTTAAATGTTATTTAAAGCTGCCTACGACCAGAGCTCCAACTCTCAGAGATTTAAAAGAAGGAGCATGAAACAGCTGTTCATTCTTCCATTTCCAAGAAACACATTTCAGATGATCCATGCTTTCATTTAAAGTTGAAAGGCCCAGAATAAATATGCCTTATAGGCTAACCAAAAGTTAATTTGCTATCAGTTGCCAAGGCAGTCACTTGCCAATGTTCCCAGTTTTAGCAAAATGCTGGGCAGAAACTGTAGCAAAAATAAAGGGGAAGTAGGACTGGGATTCATGAATAGCATTACCTCAGAGAAAAGCACCATTTCTAAACAGACTTTGCTTCTAATCCATCAATAAGGAACTGAGTTCTAAAAACACCTTGGAATTACATTTATATGCAATTGTGTGGAACAAATCTAATTATATTCACAATTATAACACTTATTTATAGCAGAGACAAACTGCTAAAATGCATAATGTAAACCGTGGCACAAAGAGTGAGAAATAAATTCAAAGACTACAGGAAAAACATTTTATCTGAACTTAAAATGCAAAGAAGGAAGAAAACACAGAATTTCAAAACGTTGTTAAGAAGGAGGCTCTTTTGGGTGGGTTTTGTTTGTTTTTTTTTTCCCAAGGTTTGTGAATTGTTTTGTTTAGTGGAAACAAAACTTCTCTACAAATTTGTTTGAGGGGATTATATCACTGAAGGAAGAATTTTGGGTAAACAGGCCACAAGAAATCAAACAAGATTTGCCCAGTCTCTGGTCAGGAGGACATGGCCAGGAGGCATGGCAGAAAGGAGTTAACACAGGCTTTGCCATATTGGAAGGACACATTCTGCTTTGTCTCGGAATGTCAGCCTGAAGGCTGATCTAAACTAGTGCTGCTGACTTTGTACTTAAGAGAGGGAATTAAGTATCTCCAAAGGCACCTTGCTTACTTTAGGCATCTGTTACAGGAGGCAATTATTATTTTTAGAATATTTCTGTAACTTCATTAAGGAATTTGCCCATAGAATTTGCTTACAGTGAAAGCTTAAATTGCAAGCACCTATGATAAATCAATTAAAATCTTATCCTTTGCATGCACTGAGGAGCCAATCTATTGAGAAGTGAAGTTTCAGAACATGAGGCAGAACACTTGGCTGATCTCAAAGTCATTTGGTGGAGTCCTTCCACAGGCATGTTTAACCATTTATATTTTCCTAAAATTACTTACCGTCAGTATCTTTTACAGCAATATTGGTAGTATTTTGGAAGGTTCTTAGGAAGGTCACGGGGGAAGAAGAATTAATTTCTTTTATGATCTTGATAACACAGAAAATCCATTTTTATGAATAGTCCCTATGACCTGTGTAACCCTCCTAAATACTTGTGCACTGAGGGGAGTGGGGGGGAATTCCTTCTTGCCATGGCAAATAATCTTTTCATATCCTGACGGCCAATATACGCCTCAACGCAAATCCCAAAACACAGGGAATTATCTCTGACAAAAGCTCCTAATCCAGGAGTTCTTTCATCTATTGCAGAAAGCCACTTAAACCTGACGGTGCCTGCAGCACACCAACCCAACATGGTTTACAATTAGTTGTTGATTTCCACAGTGGTTTCCTGGGCCCTGAGTCCATAAACCCTTCATCTTAAGTGCTGCCTAAGACAACCTCGAGTCCCAAAGTAACCCCATGCTCTGTGGCTGCTGGCAGGGCCCGAATAGGAGGGAGCAATCCATGTGTGTGCTGAGCTCCAGATTACTTCCAAAGCACAGCTTAGAAACAGATGTTTCATTAGCAACATTATGAAATCCTCAGCAGCCAAATGAGTGGCACCTTTGCCTAAACTTGCTGAGATAACAAATCCACCCTGAGAAAGCAAAGCCTCTTGTTTTGCAAAGCTTGCGAAATTATCAGAACACCTGACGTGACGTCGCCTCTCCAAAACCAAGTTTATCCAAAAGTACAGAGCAGGACCAGAGGTACCTGCACTACTGTAGTGTGATGTATTGTGGTAGTTTAATATTGTGTAGTGTAGATAGCTTAATTTTTGTCTACATTGGCTATTCAATCCATGCAAAACTTTCTGATTTCCCCCATCCTCTTGGATTCACACAGAACATTTGAATTCTGACAAGGACACAGAAAAGACATCAAGACTCTGCTGCACAGTTCTTCTTTTGTGATGTATATTTTCAGGAGTAAATATGCACTTTGCAATACTGCTGAGGCAACACTTGAAGCACCAAGAGAAATAGGGTAGACCTGGCTGATTGTTCAGTGTTAATAGAGCTAGCACATTCTGAATCTGTACAAGTTTCTTCCACACTAATAAACTACTTGCAGTAGAATTGACAGTAAAGGAAAAGAGATGGGATGTTGCATGGGTGACTAAATTGTAGTTCATGAACATTTCATGTGTAATTCCTGACCAGGATGAGATGTCATGATCTGGTGGCAGTAATAGCATGAGGTCCTCTGGATAAAAAGGAGGAAGTCAGCGACAAAAATGCTGTTGAAGGCAAAAACAGGTGTCAACCCAGGCGGGTTCCAGCTCCACAGGAACACAGTGAGACCACCTACTTCTTCTAAGCCACTATCACCCTCTTTTCAGTGGAATGGAGTCTGTCGTAGGGATCTTGGTGTGTGTCACAGAGATCTTGGTAGGTGACTGATTCTGGCAGGATGGCCACCACCAGCACAAAGCACTGACTCTCAATGTGCTTGAAGTGAATCTGCAATAAAGAACGTATTGTAGTTATGTCTGCCTCTTAGTCCAGTTCTCCAGATGGTTTAAGTCCATGAAGTTGAAGCAGAAGTTGAATTTATAAAATAAAACTGAATGGAAAGCACCAAAATAGTAATTTGGAAGCAAAACCGAGATGGATATTGCGCATATTTTACACAGATTCTACTCCATTTCAAATGTTACAGCTTCTAAATACCTATAATTGGGCAATTATGGAAGAGAGAAAAGAATGATAGTTTATGTGTAAGCATTATGGAACAATGATAGACCATTAATTGAAGTGCTAATTACCTTTCATAAGTGTTTTATGAGCAGACAGCTTCAAACACGGTGCTACGAGAAACACTCAGGGCATTATTCCCATCAAAGCTTTTTGGGTGAATTGCACCATTGTTTATAGGTGCTCTATCTCCCCTCAAACAGCCTGCACATTTAGATACTTGTTTTCATGGAGCAATCTCTCATTTTTATCTTGCATTTACTTCTTCACAATGCAGGAGCTCGTTCCTCCCTCTGCTACTCATATTTTTTGGAAGTTTACTCTGACTGTAGCGCTGCTGTGACATAGAACTTTAGGTGGACGAGAAGAAGCTGCCCTGGCTGAGCATCTCACAAAAACCATAAAAAACCAAAAAGAGTAAGCTTACCATCATAAGTGTTTGCCAGGATTCCCATGATGTTCCAGGACTCATCCAATGAAGGCAAGACAGCTGTGAAGGTAATTACAATATTTCATGAGAATAAGGATGGGAGACTCAAGAGAGATGGGAGATGGGAGACTCTGAAACAAATGAAAGTATAAATATGATTAATAATTTTACAAAAGAAAGCTCATCATAGAAAGAAAATTTACTTGAAATCTCAGAGATTATTTTTTAACTCTCTACACTTCTTTATTGATAGAAATGAATGCTGCATGTTTATTATACATGAATTTACACTTTGCACTAGTTCACTATATCTTTTCTTTGTCTCTGCTGCCACACATTGCATTCTTTGACATTAGGAATTTTGGCAAGTGGCAATCTTTGCCTCTTATTACCTTTTTTGGTGGTCTTTGTCCCAAGGCCTTCGATTTGAAAGCAATTTTGGCTCATATAAAATCAGTTTCTCAGAAACATAAAGATGGACAGATGCTTTGGACCCCTTATTTGCATATGAGGTTTTCTGTGCATACACATGCAAATTAGTGTGTTTATGTGCATATGTTTGGTAGTGTGACTCTATTATGAAGTTCTATCATTGACTGGATTTGCATTTTAATTATTCTCAACAATTACCTGGTATTTGGAATAATCATATAAAAGTACTGCTTATATTTTACCGGGCTGACATTAGAGACAACAAATCTGATGACTTGGGAGGCTTTGCATCCTAAGAACTGATCCAAGGAACTTAGCAATTTTACAGAGGAATAGTTATCATAAATTGGTTGTTGATAAATGTCCAAGGACAAACACAGGACAAATATTTATTTTCATAGATGGGAAGTGGCAGAGGAACTAGCAGGGGTACTGGTAACATCTGAGTGAGGGGAATTGATTCCTTCTCAGCACAGTGTTCTTTAAGCGGAGGGTGCATGCACACCTCATAAAGAAGGTGCATTGTTAAACAGTGGCTTATTTCAAGAACGTTCATCAGGAAGGCAGTCCTGGGGAAGGCCCTAATATGGTCTATCATGGTGCCAGGAACAGCAGTTCTGTTGTGTTTACCCAAAACAACCTGTAAGAGAACAGTGAGAGAAAGATACTGACATTATCTGCTTAGATTGAGTTGTCAGTGTAGGTAAGGGACACACACCATACACCCCCCATAATTTATAAATGTGGTTTACAGGCTCAGTGGCAAGTGTTGAAGATCCCAGGACCCACCTAGCAAAATAAATTAGCAAGAAAGGACCTGAAGCTGGCCTAGCAATCAATATGTTTCATCTGCCTCGAACCTAACCTATTGATAAAGCAAGCCAGACTGAGAGAGTTGTAAAGACATGCAACAAGCAGGAAAGAAACAGAAGCGGAAAAGAAGGGAAGTGGAAAAGAAATCCCAAATTAGTGTTGAAAATGACAAAATTCAAGTGATGTTGAGGGTCTCCTGAAAAGGGCATGTAGTGATGGAACAAGGGGGAATGGCTAGAATGCGAAGGAAAAAAAAAAAATCTATTAGATATTAGGAAGAAATTCTTTTACTGTGAAGGTGGTGAAACAGATTGCCCAGAGATGTGGGTGCCCATCCCTGGAAGTGGTCAAGGCCAGGTTGGATGGGGTTCTGAGAAATCTGGGCTAGTAAAAGGTGTTCCTACCCATGGTAAGGGGGCTGGGATGAGATGATCTATAAGGTCCCTTCCAACCCAAACCATTCTATGACTCCATTATCTACTAAACTTGTGAAAATGTATCTCTATGAGAAATTAAATCCTTACAAAGGTGACATTGCAGACATGCTTAAGGGAAGTGTTTTGATCACAGGATCAAGGAGGATTTGGTGGCTTCCTTATAGTGTGAATAATCTTATAATTCATAAAGTTTAGGATTGCCTGAAATGCAGATTTGATTCTTGAAAAAAGAAGAAGAATCCAAAATAAGGTTTTTCCTTATTTTTATTGGAATTATGAGGAAAAACCCCAACACAGAGGATGTTTTTCCGGACTGATATTTCCTATTCTTGGGTTTTTGGGTTTTTGTTTGTTTGTTTGTTTGTTTGTTTTGTTTTGTTTTAAATCACAGAAGCATTTTGGTGATAGAAATTGTTCTGTGTTTATGATGCAAGCTCTCACTTTCTGGACAGGGAATGTAGAGTAAACCCAGGAATGGATCAAGCAGACCCTGATATATTGGATGGTTTCCTAATGAGAGTGGGGAGAGGGAAGGGAGGATAAACTGGCAAAATTAGAATTTCATCTTTGAAAAGTGAGTTATTAATTGAAGAATATTTTAAATGATCAACCAGGCCCACAAGGTATTGTATGTACAGAGGTTGTGCTTGGGTGCTCCTAGAATTCAGCACAGACACCAGTGCCTGTCCTGGTGGGTTTAGCACTTTTTCCCTAGGCCTTTATTAGTCTGCCTAAACAAGCAGAAAATCCAAGGTTCCTTTACATCAGTGAGCTCTGACAATGCCCCATGGCCCTCTGTGCTGTAGAGAGTAAACCTGGTTTACTCAGGTTGGTTCCTATGTCTGTCCAGAGTTGTTGGTAAGCAAAGGGTGTACTCCGTGTAGTCAGACTGCAGAAAAGAGGATTTCTTGGCCTGAACCTTCCAGTCAAAAAGAAATATGGACAAAAACTCATGAAGGTCAGCAATCCAGACACTGTTGAATCAAATCCACCTCTAGTGCTGAACAATCTTCTGACACCCTGAGCTTGATAAATACAAATAGTCCTGGAAGAGAAGTGCATGTATGTGGTCAGATCCCAGATTCTGGCTCCACTCTCCCCAAGGAAATATTTTAATGGCCACAGGCTCTGATGAGCCGATGCTCATATAACAGGAAGGGAAAGAGAGAAAAAAGGAACAATGAATCAAGCACCTCAGCAGTATCAGGAGGCAGGCAGAGCCAGCATGTGACGTATATTGCAGTTCTGCTTTTGCAAATTGTTTTGTTAATTAGTAGTCATGAAACATAGGGTTTTCTTTTAGACACTTAAATGTAGAGATTTTAGATAAAAGTCAGTTCTGTTAAAATCAACTAGAATAGAAAAAGATGCAGAACTTAGTTAGAAAAAATTAATGATTAAATGCAGAGTAGCCTTTTGATTATTTGATATTTACTCAGTTGTGCTTAGAATAGACAATTAATAATCTTAAGAAAAGAGGTTCAAAGGAGAGCCTAGACAGTTATAAATGTTGCTCAGATGCAACCTACTTAGAAGCAATAGAAAAGAGCATTGGGAGTTTTCCAGGGTCAAATGTGTTGTCAAAAACCAATGCAGTAAGCAGGTCACAGTGAGGAAGACCCATATTACTTCATCCAAAGCAGCCCTCAGACTCAAATTAACGACCACCGACTCAATTCCATTGCAGGAACTGCACATGCTTAATGACTTTTTGGTAATTTCCATACGAAGCGGGAAATGGGAGGCGCTTATGCCAAATACGCATTTTCGTGATAGATAAATAAGTTCTGTGTTGCATTGTTACTTCGGAGCTGTACCTTTGGGAGTTATCCCTGCAGCTCTCCGGCGCTGAAATAAACACTTTCTAACCTTAACAAGTTAGAGAGTCTTTGTCCATCTCAGGTAGATATTGATATTAGATCTATATCTGCACTTTAATAATTCAGTCAAACTAAAATAACAGATTCTATGAGTTTTGCCATACTGCCCCTCCCTGCTTCCTCATCTCACTGTGCAGTTTCTCTTGTGTTTCTCCAGTCTCCCACTGAGATAAATGGGAAGAGCTGATCCTGCTGTAAGAAATTAAAATACAGGGAAATGTTAGAGAAAAGGATTACAGCCAAATAATCCCATGCAATGTCAGGTTCCACAGGAGAGGGATGTATGCCAGAGTAGGAAAGAAAAGAATACAAGACTAAGAGAGAAGAAGAGAATCATATATTCAGAGGCTAAAAACCCTTACTGTAATCATCCAGTCTGAGCCACATAACACGAGTCATAAAATTTACCCAAAAGTTAACTCCCAAAGCAAACTCAAGATCTTGCAGATGACCTGCCGAAGATAGCTGGACTGTGTTTTACAGATATAATCGATATAATCAATCCTGAAGAAATTGGATGGAGGGAGAACTTCTCTCACCTCTGTGGCTGTGTCCATACCCACACATGGGCAGTGTGGCGGCTGCATCCAGCTTACTCTGGGTTTTGGGGACAGACAGTAGCCGAGGGCTGTCTGGAATGGCTACCTGGATGACTTGCTGGTGTGAAAGTACAGCTTTATGTCAATCACCTTATGTTCTAAAGAGCTCCCTGAGCTCTCCTGCGGGGCTGAATTCCAGGACCTCCCCTTGGGTGGTGACACTTCTCTGGGTTTCTCCTCGAGGCTGAGAGATTCCTTGCTGCACCTGGGCTCCTCTCAAGGAAACAGCTCAGAAAGCAAGGGCATCCTTTTGGAATCTCAGTGGGAGCATGTCCCTGACAACCTCATCAGACCCCATTCTCTATGCAGTAAATAATCAAGTGTACCTTGACATCAAGTCTTGTACACCAGTATGGCATTTACCATTGAATTTGTTAACTCAGTGGTTTGTATCAGTAAAGTGTATTGTTGCTTCTCTCTTATGAGTGAAGGGCATGACACCATCTGTGACAACCTCATAATTAAAGAAAGGGAAGGCAGAAAAACAAAATGAGGAAGAGAAAGAGCCATGCAGTGAAGGAACATTGAGGAATCTCCACCAGAACTGGATTAGTATGATCTGAAAGGAGTGCTTTGAAACCCAATTCCTTTCAGTGAAAGGATAACAAGCAATGGGAAAATTGAAATACAGTAAATTCTATTTAAGAAAACATATTTTTACTGTGAGGATGTTTGAACACTAGAGCCCTCCAGCCAAGAGAGGTTGTGGAGTCTTACATCCTTGCATATATTCAAAGCCAGACTGTACATAGTCACAAGCAACGTGTTCTAAATGGCATTGCTTTGAACAAGGGATTAGACTGGAGAATCTCTGAAGTCCCTTCTCATCTTAACAATTTTATGATTCTTTGAATGAAAGCAATTGTCTGTGAGAGTATCTGGTTATTGTTTAATCAACATAAACACAAAGAAATGAGATGGAGAAAAATTAATGACATCTAGACAAATTAAATTATTCAATCAGGAGATAACAGAGTCTCATGGTCTCAGATCACAGGTTGAAATACTTTATTAAGTTTATGTGACAAGGTTACATGTCACATGTGTAAGGCTACATGTGTGACTTCTGGGAGAAGACACCGGAAGTTACCCCCAAAAGCAGACAGAACCAGTCCCAGTCAGCTCTGAGAGACCATCCACAAACCCATCATCAATTAAACTAATCTTTCCTAAGTCGAATCTGTTCTGAACATGACTGTATTTGATAAGTGATTTCCATGTCCTTATATTGACCCACAAGGTTTTTGATCTTGTTCTGTCCCCCTGTCCTGCTGAGGAGTGGCAGTGAGGGAACAGCTTGGTAGACACCTGGCAGTCAGCTGAGGTTAACCCCATGGCAGGGATTATTGAGGGAACTTCCCAAGGAAAAAGAGGGTTCAACCAGAACCCTATGGGTGTGAATGTCCACCAGATTTGTGTTACCTTAGCAACAGGAGAGTATCTCTAAATTTGGAATAGCTTCCTGAACATGCTGCTTTGAGTTTTCCCTGGTTGTCATGTATAAGTTTGAGCTGTAGCTTATGCTCTGGCTTTTAAAAGCCATGGTTTGAGTGCACTGCAGCCAAGCACAACAGTGGTAGAAGTATTGAACAAATGCAGCAAAATCTTTTTCTGGAGCCCTTCAACATATTGCAAGTAAAGATCATGTAACATCAAATTAACCCATTTTGGGGATGTTTGCCATAGCAGAACTTATTTTTTTAAAATCTATGTTGGTATCAGCTCATATGTAACACAATGCAGAGCTACAAACACATATTAAAACTAGCTCTGCAACACGGGAACTATGTCATTTATCCAAAACTCTTATCAATCACTGATTCTAGGCTGACTCATTTCAGTAAAAGAGGCTGCGATCCCTTCTTCTGGGATTTCTTGGTAAGATGTCAGTTCTTGTTGCCTCAGTGACTGTTTTCAGTCACCCACACAGGCATCATATCGCCACATATCTAGTCTGTACACATACTACCCACCCTCATCTTTAATGTTTTTTAAGGAGGAAACCACATAAATTTGCTATATTCCCCCACTCAAGATCACTTGCTGTTTCTGTGGCTTGTAGAACAGAGAAGCCAGCAGCAGCTTCTGTCCCTGGAGTGCAAAGAGAACAGCACAGGTTTAGTATTACTTGTTCCTCCTGTATTCATTTTTTCCTCTCTTGATGGACAGTGGGTACTGAAGGACATTTCTTTGTTCAGTTTTCAGTTTTGAAAGACAGCTGTCTTGTTCCTTTGCTTCAGGAAGATCCCATTTTGTTGTGTATGATTCTTCTCAAAAATGGTTTTGTTATTCATAAAAACAGCAGAGCAGTCTCCTATTAAAGTCCAAGCCATCAAATTCTTCACTTTTTGACCTTCAGGTTGAACCTTCTTTGTTTTCATTATTCACTTTATAAATTTTATGCTTTCACCTACACTGAAAGAAGGTTATTTCAAGGCTGGCATTTCTTACCCTGGTGGTCAGAGTTGGACCCAACAGGTTGTTTATAATTCAACTCTCCTTCTTTCTAAAGATGTACTTGAGTCATTGTGCTCTGACCACATGCACCAGGGTTTTTTTAAATTCTTTTTATTATCTGGATCTAACACAGTGGTTTTCAAAATTTGATTTGTGGAATTCCCTGCCTGAGAGCCTTTCAACCTGCAAGAGAGTGCAACCATTTTAACAGCTCTTTCATCAGCATGCAAAAACAATGAGTTTTCCTCTGCCAAAAAGCGTTTTTCTGGGACACATAACCATTGTCTAGACATCGTGATGTTCTTTAACTTGAGCCCTGAAAACGACATTTTGAATAAGAGAGAGGACGTTGTACTGCTTAAGAACTCCGCAATATCAGACTTTGATGCCTCACATAAAGAGCTGCAGCTTTCCAAAACTTCAGTTTAGGCTATAGAGCAACCACATCCTTTGTGAGTCTGATTTGCCCTGCTTTCCAAGATGGTTTCAGAACTGAACTGGGATGGTTGCCTTGATTGTTCACGTCTCAGGGACAAATTGTAAAATGAAAGTGATTTCACAAGATAAGGATATATTCTGTGCTTTTCAAATTGTGTGAATGGTCTTAATTTTGATAAGGAAATACTTTCACTTTTAAGAAAAAAAAATAGCTTGTAAGATAAACCAGAGGCCAAGAGAAAGAATTACTTTACTTCACACAGAAAGATGTTCTTTATACATACATTCATCTTTTTTGAAATAAGACAGAGACAGAAAGGAGGATTCACTTTTACACAATGTCAGTTTGGCTGTGTTCTTCATTAGAGCATGTTCAGGGACAGCTTCACCTACTAATGAGGATTAAATAGCGTAAGGGATGTCTGTGCAAAGCATTTCTTTCACTCTAGCTGTGTATAGGCATGAAAAAGCATTACCACCTTTCTCTGTCATTATTTGACCTGCTAGTCTTGTCCAGTGCCAAAACTGAAGTGTTTATTGGTCCTTGTTAGCACAATGTTTGATCACCTAAGAAAGTTCATGGTTTCCATCTCCAAAACAAGAATGAAATAGAACAGAGTCATTAACTGGAGATGGGGAACAGAGCACAGCAGCTTGCCCCAGCATTTTATTGAAAATCTGCAGAAGAGCAGAGCCTGGAGTCAGACCCTCAGCCAGCTGTTTGCCAGATCGCGGAAAGAAATTGAGCAGCATCTTTGAAAGACAGGATCAAAACTCCCATCAGACTCTGTGACCATAGTTACAAAGTCTAGGACTGAGTTCCTGGTATCATTCAAAATATGACTGGGAACCACTGGAAAAAAAATCATTTGTTGAAATAAGGCTTCTTAGTTTATGACAATATAAGGTATTATTGTGGGCTCTCTATGTGTCTGTTGCACTTGGATTGAGTCTCAGGCATTCAGAGGACTAAAAAAGATATGTTCTGGAATTAAATTACCATTGTTCAAGTCACTGAGTGTTCAGTGAGTATTTTATGTAGGATTTTTTAAGTGACTGTAATCACTAAATGCATTAGGATATAATGGAATTCCAATTTGTTAAACAAAGTGGGGGGTGGACATCCTTCTTTAAAAGCCTGAGAATAAAATTAAAGGTTGTTTATTCAAGAATAAGAGCACCTACAGAGAAAATCATGAGAACTGGATCCATTGTAACAAAGTATCCTTGAAATGTTCATTAAGCCAACCACAATTTCACTCTTTGGTTTATTTGCTTCCACTTCTAAATTGACCTATTTTCCATGGGCAGGCAGGAGCCTTTTAAGGAATATATTAACCAAATTAATTATAGCATTTTAGCAACTTTTTGTTCCATCTGTCCAAATCAGTTTACATTCAATAGAATTCCTAAGAATACCAAAATGTACATGAGTGTTTTATATGCTACTATAGAGTACAGTCCATGTATAAAGAAAGGAGTCTTTTTCTGGACAGAATCATGACTGTTCTTTTGTTTCTGAGCTGTTTCTCACAGAGAAGAAAGTGGCTGTGCTTTGTTGTTGTTGTCTTTTCCTCATTTTGTTCATCAGGAGTTGGACAGTTCCAATTTCAGTTTTACTTTATTTTTCAGCACTCATGAGGTCTCACTCTTGCTCTGGTGCCCCAGTGTTTCACCATCTTTGACACACTGCTTCTCACAGCCAAGGGGTCCAAAAGAGTTCAGATCAAAAGAGTTCAGATCAATATTTTTTTTCTTTTTTTTGCATTGGAAAGAAACATGAACTACTATTGTTTACTTTAGTTGGACTCAAATGGAAACGGAATTTGGATTATTCTAACTTCAGTTGAATCAGAAGCAGAACTTATACTGAACTGGAAACCTTACTAGTTCAACTACTTACCCCAGTAGCTTCAGAACTGGAAAATGCTGGAAAATGCTGGAATTTTAATCAGAAATGATGGCAATGTGAATGAACAAACTCAAGAGAATACAAAAAATCTGCAAAGCTGGTGTTTTGCTTTGTTTTATATTTTCATGAACTGTAAATGTATATAAAACTACCATTTCTTTCTCTCTCAAAAGATCCAGAACTGGATGATGTGTCTACAAAATTTGGCCCAGCATTTGTAGTCTCAGTTGGATGCCTGACATTTTATATCCATTTACTTCAAAATAGTGATATACAGATAGAATTTTGAATAAATGGCACTGAAGGTGATAAAATAACATGGCTTGTCTTTCCACCAGAAATTCTGGCCATTTTGTGTCTTTGTTTTCACTAATTACTTTGGCTTAGGCTTTGGAGGGAAATCGAAAATACAACCCATAAATACCTTTTCTTGCTCCATTCTTTTTTCTTTGAAAGTGTTTCTTGTGAGATGAAGATTTTGCCTCAGCTTTGTTATTGCAAAAGTAAGTTTTCAATGGTAAGTGGCCTGTGAAGGTAATTTTACTGTAATTGAAGATGATTGTTTGATTTCAGGGAGCAGTGCATATGACTTTGTATTTTTCAAATGTTATTGAAGATTGTGGGCATGCGATCACTATAAAGATAATGGAGTTTAAGTGATGAAAAGCTTTTTTCCTCAACACAATGAATTTTCTTTCCTTAATCAAGTAGTACATTATCTATCTATCTGCTTATCTATCTATCTAGGTGGTACAAATATATGCATGCAGGCAAATTCTGGAAATTTTTCCTGGTAAAATGTGTTATTTGCAAAAATGAGGTAGGAAGCATTATTCTTGTAAATTAAAGTTAGTTAATTATCTTTATTTTTGACATAATGTTTTTAAAAAACAGTTTCATCCAGATATAATTTATATTCAAATTCCATTTGATTTTCATTGTGGGTTTGGCTCTGTTTTTTTATTAAATAAAACCCCAAAACAAACAAAACCAATTATCCTACTCAGGGAATAGTTTCTCGTGAACTGAGCCTCTATTTTTCCTTCTGTAGTTGTTTGTGTGTTGCTATTGTTATAATTTGCTTTAGCTTTTTTCCCAGGACTACTTTTTCTTTCCCCAAAATTCTTGCAGGTTAGATAATCTGGGTATACTTTGATGGGAATTTGGAATTTTTGATAGAAAGTCACACTTATAACCAAGAAAAATACTATTCCTGAAAAAATCCAAAGTTTTCTTAAAAAAGAAAAACCCAACCTGGTCTCTGCTGAAAAATTCAAACTAGAACTAATAGGTCTGGGAAATGTGATCATCCCTTCATCTCCTTGGATGACCTTAGCAATTGATACAGTCATCTACAAGTTCTCAGAGGCCACGTCATGTCTTTCTTGAAATGCATGAGACTTGGTTCAGCCCTCTCTGATACCTGTATTTTCTATATATATAACCTGGAATACGCTGTTGACCCCCAAGTTTGTGAAGGGCTCCTTTTTCCCATCTACTCCAGTGACTCCCCTACCACTTGCAGCCTAATTGAAATGTCGGACAGAAAGCAAATCTGGGGAAGCAGAAAATGCACCAATGATGAAGGCACAGAAAATCTTTGTATCGATGCTGTGAAGACTAAGTTTTGCCCAGCTCTTACCTTTGTTTATAACACACAAGAAACTTGATCTAAATAACATAAAACCTGGTCTAGTGAAAGGTGTCCCTGTTAGTGGCAGCAGGTTGAAACCGGAGGATTTTTAAGGTCCCTTCCAACCCAAACCATTTTTGATTCTCTGAACATTTAGGGACCCATTCAGGCTGAATAAAGCAATGAAAACCTGATTTAGGACTTCCACAGCACCATCAGCTCAAACCTGTTACCCAGAGCAGTTCTGAAGGCACTTTGTTAGATGATTAGGTGAAATATCTGACAGCTTTCTCAAAATGAAAATACCATAAATTAGGAACAGATGTTTTGTTTTATGGTTGGGTTTTGTTTGTTTGTTTGTTTGAATTTTATATGTTCCTTTTCTTCCCAGCAGGACTCTTTTAAATGTCTCAAAACCAGCTTTTTTGGTAGCAATAAAATAAAGGGATCACCTGAGCATATTCCAAAAGAATCAGTGTTAGCATGTTTGATGAAACTAAGAGAAAATCACTCAGAACAAATAAAACTGGGGCTTTGTTTTTCTTTTTTTTTTTCTTCAGAATTAACAGTCTTTGTGGCTCAGACTATAGCTTGTCTCACACACACACCCCTCTTGCATGGGGTTAAGGCAAGTGATGATATTTGAAAAACAGCAGGGGAAAAACTGAGCATGTTAGAGGTAAATATAAATCTGACTTAGAGATAAAGATCAGCCTGCATTTGCCTTCAAAGGCCCAGACAAAAATCTAATATGAGGGCTTTTCTAACACTATCTTATCATATGCACAAATTTTTGCTTTCACCTTTCAAAAAAATTTATAGTGTAGCTCTGCATCTTGCCATAAAGTTCATGAGTGCCATGCATTTCAAACCCACAAGTCGGCTGCTTTGAGAATTTTAGCTTGCATGTCTCCTTTTGATCAGAGCAGGTGTCTGTAGAAACAACCTCCAGCTTTGCAGCTCAATTGCCTTAAATAAAGCTGATAAATCCATAAGGAGGGCAAACTGCTAAGTACTTATTTACCAACCTCTCTGCTGATGGAATTAACAGCAAGCCCAAGATGTCATAAACAACAGTAAGTTAGTCTACACAGCGTTACAGTTCTGCAATATGCAGAGCAGTGACATAATAAAATAGCAAAATAACGATTTGCTGACTCGGAATGCAGAGCAGTGACTTCCATATTTCTCTTCATATGAAATAAATTTTAGGGAAAAAGAAAAAGAAACAGACTTTAAAATATTTCAGGAATGTTCAAAAATGTCAGAAAGTAAATTAATTCTCCTGAACATTTGGTTTTATGTTGTCTTTTATCATTTTATTGTATAGCATTATATTGTTTTATATCATTTATATTATCAATTGTCTACAAGTACAACATATATAAGATATAAAGCAATAATTAAGCTCTCTGTGTAGTTTACCATTTCCAAAATGTTCCTTAAATAAAACTATTAAAACTTCCCTCAGACATGACCACTAAAACCCCAGTAATCATATGGTTAGTATTTTATATGTTCCATGAACCTGCATTCATTAGTGCTGATCTTCCAGGAAGAACTGAAAATTTTTCTTACAATCCTCACTACATCTGTTGGACAATATTTCCCTTTTGACTTTGAAAAATTCAGGCATTTATTTTTTAATTTCATATGTGGAAGAAGCACTCATACTGAGTTTTACTTAAAATCAAGTGATTATTTGGTCTTTTAATCACTTCCTGTTTGACTTCTCAGAAATGTGTTAAAGATTTAAATTCCTACTTTTCCCTGTCCTCTTCCTATTTCCTGTCTTGATAATTTTAGCACAAGCACAAGCACAAGAAGTGTTTAACCTGTACATTAGAATAAAATTTAGGAATGTACATTCTCCAGTCTTTGCATAATCATGTGATGAGCTGGGTGATGTACAAACAGAAGGAATTGTGCCTGTGCATTTCCTGCTGTGTGGGAGGCAACTGCCCCAATGTTTGACTGAATATTACTGTGGTAATTTTGAGAACTCCTCCAAAATAAACTGCAAGCATTTAACTGAAACAAATTCACCTGGTAAATTCAGAGAAACTGGCTTTACAAATCCCTTCAAAATGCTTTTTCTACATCAGATTGTTGTCATGTGTATCTCTTCTGACCATGGAGAGCAACCATCACCCACTACAAAATAAACAGTTTTTTTTGCTTCTGCATTTAGCTTTCTCCAAGACTTTATCATTCAGTTTCATGTCTGACATGTTATAGTTCCTGACAGAACCAATAGTTATTTCTGGAGTCAGATGATTACTTTCCATTTCTATGTCTTTATATTAAGCTGATGACCAAGAATATCTTCTTGAAATTGTATTAATCTTTGTACTAATGATATAATTTCATTACTACCTTTTCCCCATAGGAGACAGCAATTCTTTAAAGACAGCTTCAGTTTCCTGAGTTAGAAAAGCCTGAGTTGCTCTTTGGTTATTTAATGTAACCATCCCCAAAGTTTGTAATTATTTGGCAAATGGAATTTTGTTTCTGGAGCTGTTAGCTATTGTGGGAAAGACATCAAATGGGGACACAGCAATAATTTCCCCCTTAAATATTTTCCTGCACATAAGTAGAACCAGGTCATATAATCACTTTTAAAACTAAATATAGTATCATTTATGTATTCTGGCTCCTCTCAGCAATGAAGTGTCTATTTTTGTCCTAAGCAGCTTTACTGGTAGTTTATGATATACAAGGAAGATTACTTTTTTCCCTTGAAGCCAAACAAAAGAAATTTAATAAAACAAAACAAAACAAAAATGCCTAAGGACTTTTTTTCTATTCCCTTCTATTGTGAAGTAGTTTTATCTCAGCAGGTAGTTCTGAAACCCACTTCATATCCTGGGGGGTTAAAATCAAACTAGCTGACAATGCTGTATATGATTTGAATTAATTTTCCATCACATAGCCAAAACTGGTGCAAACACCAAGATACTTAGCAGTGAGCACACAAAGACTTTTTTTTAATGGGTTCTTCTGTTTTATTCTCACATGACTCCCCAAATCAAAATTCTGTTTAAAAAAACCCAACAAAAATAAACTTTGCTCTTTCTTAAAACTGCATGCTTGAAACTTCTTGATTTTACAAATGTTAGTCACAATTCTTCCTGATTTATTCAGAAATTCATCTTAACTTACCTACTGTGGTATTTCAACTATTACTTTTTGGACTACAGTGGATTCAGTGGCTGAACCTTAGGGCTATCCTCACATGCAAGGAAACTCATCAGTTTATGGACATGTTTTATTCTGTGCTTCATTATGTCTTCCTGGCAAGCATGGAAGGCATCTGTTCTTTGTGAGCTTGAACAGCGAGTTTTGGGGTTTAGGTATTTTATATAGACCTGTTGATGAGCAAAGTCTATGACGGCTTCTTTTTCCTTCCCAGAATTTCTTTTTTTTTCCCTTTTCTCCATCAGAGATTGAAATTACCCCACATCCTTTGCAGAAGAGTGTGAGTGTGAAGTAAATTGCTTTATATTGCAGTGCAGTGCTTTGGAGAACTGGTGAGAGGCACAGCTGCTGCATAGCTAGTGCAGTTGATCCTCAAAAACCATTCTGGAGAGGTGCCAGGCAGCAAACTGAGGAAAAAGAAAGTCCTTGTAACAAGAGATGCATTACTTACTTTTGAGTTTTTGCTACCTAGGCTGGGGCAGGTGAAAACTGCTGCAGGAGGAAAACTGGAGCAGGATCTATTGCCCACAGGAGCCCACAGATGGCATAGATTGGTTCTGCACAACATCCGGGAACTTATTAAGAGGTGGGAAGGTCTAGTTCTAAAAATGTCAAGGAATAACACAACACTGGAGTTCATATCCACCTACCAAGTAAACAGCACCAGCACTGTGGTAGTTTTGCCTGGCCCAGTTTTTGCCAGTGGATAGGGTGGGGTACAAAGATGGCTCCTGCATGTCCTGAGTAAAGATTTTGGAAACTTCTCCGCCATGTCCAGCAGAGCCAATCTCTGATGGCTCTGAAGATGATGGACATGCTGCTGGCCAAACCTGGGCCAATTAGAGATGTTAGTTACGCCTCTGTGAAAACATACTTAAGAAGAAATCAAAACAATGTGAGCACACACTTCTTTTTAGCCAGGGAAGGAGGAGGAGGACGTAAAATATGTGAGGGAGAAAAACATGGAGGCACCAAGGTCAGTGGAGAAGGTGGGGAAGGAGGTGCTCCAGGTGCCAGAGCTGAAAACCCTCTGCCGGCCGTGGTAAAGACCATGGGGGGAAGGTGGTCCCCCTGCAGCCCATGGAGTCCAGGGGATGCAGAGAACCCCCCACAGCCTGTGGGGAGGTGCCCACGCCAGAGGAGCAGGTGATGCCTGCAGGAAGCTGTGATCCAGTGGGAGTCCCAGAGACTGAGAGTTGCAAAAGCCTTGCAGGAGAGAGAAAGGCCTTGCTCCCGGGATGGAAACAGCCTGGCCTGGGCCTGGAATTCTGCAACCTGGAGAGAATCTCGCACAGCAGCAATCGGGCGGGGCTGCTCGTGAGATTGGACCCACGCCAAAGAAGTTCGCAGACGACTGTCTCTCGTGGGAGGGACCCCCATGGCTAAGTAGAGGACTCTTCCCCCTGATGGACTGACCCTGACCAAAGGAAACCCCCATACCCTGCCCCCACCCCGGAGCTGTTGGTTAGAAGGAAGGAGGGAGGGGGTGAGCTGAAAAATGGCCTTAATAGGGAGAGGGGTGAGTAGAGAAACAGTGTTTGTCGCAGAAGAATTGTGACATTGGACTAAGAAAAGCCACATATCTGGCCCCAGCCCGGATCTGTTGGTTGAATGGGGGGAGGGGGCGAATAGAGAAACAGTGTCTGTAGTAGAAGAATTGTGATGGACTGACTTAAGGAAAAAAACCACACCCTGCCCCTGCCTGGGAGTTGTTGGTTAGTTGGAAAGGAGGGAGGGGGTGAGCTGGGAAGCGGTGCCTTAAGAGGGAAGGGGGGTCAGTGAAGAAACGGTGTCTTGAGAGCTTATTTTTACCTCTGATTTATCCTCTGACTCTGTTAGATTAATAAATCACTTTTTTTGCAACTTTAAGTTTCCCACCTGCTTTTGCCCTGAATCTCGTGCGTACCCTTATCAGTGATCTTATCTCAACTCATAAGTCCAGTGTTTTGTGTTAATTTTCCCTCTCCTCTGCATAGCTGCAGCAGGAGAGAGCATAGAGAGCAAACGTCGTAGGTGCCTGGCATTTAGCCAGGGTCAAACCCACGACAAGCACCCAGACCCCTTGACTGTGACGTGCAAGAATTGCTCAGTCTTACCCTCTGCAGCTTTGCTTTTTTTGTTGTAGGTGGTGAATAAATTTAATGTCCTGAAGCTCCTGGTGGTTAACTGAGGCTCTGTGTGGGAGCCAGCAAGAGCAGCCACCTTCCCACTCTGTGGAGATCTCCTTTCCCTTTGGAGCTGAGCTGAGTGGGTCGGGTGCCCTCCTCTGCTCACAGGCATGACAGGCACGTTCCATTTGGGAAGTGTCCATATTTAGATACTTCTGGCACCAGGAACTCCTGCAGATTATTAAATTCTCTGCTGGGAGAAAGAGAGAAAGAGAAAGGAGAAAGGAGAAAGGGAAAGAGAAAGAGAAAGAGAAAGAGAAAAAAGAGGAAGGGAAGGGAAGGGAAGGGAAGGGAAGGGAAGGGAAGGGAAGGGAAAGGAAAGGAAAGGAAAGGAAAGGAAAGGAAAGGAAAGGAAAGGAAAGGAAAGGAAAGGAAAGGAAAGGAAAGGAAAGGAAAGGAAAGGAAAGGAAAGGAAAGGAAAGGAAAGGAAAGGAAAGGAAAGGAAAGGAAAGGAAAGAGAAAAGAAAGCTGAATATCATGCAGGAAGAGAAGGAGACAGGAAGGAAAGTTTTGCACTAGAAATGATAAAAAGGACTTTACAAGAGCAGGGTGACTCCTTGAAAAGGTGTGTACACAACCCTTACCACCTCACAGTGGACTAAAACAACCCAGTACTATCAGTCTCCTATGTAAAAAAATTAATTAGAAGTCTAAGTTAATACAATCAAAATCAGAGTACTTCTTGCCCTGTAATGCTCTGTTTGTTCTTATTTGGAGAATAAAGAGTAAGAATAATTCTGTCAATTCAGCTTTGTGTTTGATGATCAAATATTCCATGCATACATCCTCAGCTGGCAGGAACCTTAAGAAATGTGCAAGACACTCATCCAAGTTAGGTGCCTTTTTTGTCTTTTTCAAAGATTCTCAAAGAGGACAAAATATTACTGCAGGTTTTCATGGGAAACTTGAGCCTATCAAGTGCAAGTTAATACATGTGCTAGTGCAATCTACTTGTTCCACCACCATTGGCTAATGTGTTGTACAACTCTACAATATGACCTTGTTTAAATTAGAAGCTGTTAGCCACAGCTTTTGAGCTGCTGGCAGAATAAATAAATGGATTCTCCTATTAATGATTAATAGATTATGTACACATGTGCAAAGCTAAAGACATATGTAAAGAACATGAAGACTTATGTAGAAGTATTTATTCTTTGCCTTTGATTTAGTTTTATCATTACACAACAAACCTGCACAGTAGAGAAGAAATCACTGTATCTTGTGCTTGGTTGATAGCTCCTGCTTTTTGTTAATTGTCTCGTACTAAATTGCCATCTACTCCCTCAGCATTATGAATAAAGCTATTCATGTAATACTAATAAAAATGCATTTATAGGCACTGGGATTGGTCTGAAAACACTACACGAACAACAAAATAAATGAACAAAAGCCAACATATTCAGGAAATTAATCACAAAGGATAATTGAGTCTGTTGCTGTCAAATGGATTGAAGTAAAAGCCAGGAGGAAAGGCTAATCTAATGTTTAAGAGAGCGATCTGTGATTTTATTTCTCCCTCTGCCAAAGGTGTCCTCTCTGCCCTCATTTGACCACAAACAATTTAATTTCTCTGTCTTCAGACTGTAAAATGGGGATGAAGTTCTGTCTTTTCTGATTTTCAGTTTCCTTGATATAGTATCTTGTTTTAACCTGTTTTTGCTGGAGGCTTTTAGGTGTAATGTCAGCAAGCAGACCTGCCTGTGTGATCTACATTTTTGAGACAGGTCTGCTGTGTTTGGAGCACAGTTTGGTTGTGTCCTCTGCCCTGCCCACATCGGACATAGACTTACAGAGAAGTACTGGAGACAATGTCCAAGTTCCATGGTCATTACATGAGGAGGAGAGAAAGGATCCCATTCTGGCTGTTGATGGTACATTACTGAGAAATTTGGATGAAAAGTGTTCTTTCAGCATAAGGTTTTCAAGGTCTTTTAACTTTATAACTTCCATATTACATTCTTTTGCCTGTAATATTTTAAATAGTAATAAAAAATTCTTTTTAAAAAAATCTATAACTTTAAGAGCA